>CM069935.1:708475-1939725 GCA_036172225.1 Cryptocoryne crispatula var. balansae
CGGGGTGTAAAATCATGATATCGGAAAGTTTTCTCGCGATGTTAAGGCTGAAGATGCCAAAGAGGCTTGAGAATGATAGATTGAATGGAAACAAACACCATTAAGTTACGAGATTATGAAAAACAAGCCGTTGAAATTCGCGGCGGAAGACACCGGCAAGAGAATTTCGCGCATCACGACCGTAATTACAAGTTCCCACGAAACATAAAGTCCAGAAATCACAAAGAACACGCCTTTATGACGATAGGCATACCAGTCTTTACGACGGGACAGCTCTTCTTGCATTCCTGACGGCACTTCTTCGGCTTACACCGATCGGAGCTGACGATGGCGATACGGGTGAGCCGATCCGCCATCCCGCCGCGGGCAACTGGACGAGGAATTCGCGGGGAAGCAGAGGTGCGACGACCGAAAAGTACGGTAGCGCGAAGCCCCGAAATCGGATCCGCTCTGGAGCTGGAACCAAGGGATGGCTTATGGGAGAGGGTGGTGCACCGCAGCCCGCCGCCGCCGCCGCCGCCGCTCCCGCCGCCGCCGTCTACGACGGGTATCACGAGCATATATATATATATATCGTCGGAACCGGGGTAGGCCTGGAGAAGAGTGGGGTTTATTTATTTTTTCACTCTCACTGTATAAATGTGGATATAAATTTTATTATTTTGAGAAAATTATTTTTAACTGTTAACGTGTACTAGATTGTTGTTTTGCACCTTGTCATCTTGGTCTTCGTCGAATCAAAGTAACAAAAAAAAAAACTGGCATCATCTCGTTAACGTACTGTGCTTTTCATGCTGATCGGTTGCCTTGGAAAGAAATTTTGCCCACCAATACATTTTTTTTGGTCACGGGGTGGCCCAGTGGCCAACGACGCCTGTTGCACTGCACGCAGCGAGGATTCGAGCAGAGCTCGCTCGAATCCCACAAGTCACCCCCTCCCATGGGTGCCCGGCTTGTCACCGCCGGGAGGTGAACCCTGCCCTGTGCCCCCAGGCGCAGGAACGGTTAGGGATGTCAACCGGTCGGATACGGGTCGAATAATAGTATTATTCGTATCTGTATCCTATAAGAAAAAAGTGTATCCACTTGCTGTTCGTTAACTATCGGTATCGGGTGTATCCGCGAACCGCATTGTTCTATCCGTTTGAAAACGGTTTACGGTCGGATAACGGACGGTTATCGAATATATAAAGAGATAACATACGTATAATACAATCTAGCAAAATAAAGAAGTAAAGATAATTTTACCGATAAAAACACACATAAAATATATATATATTACAATTAAAAGTATCTATTTATAACAATGAACAAAAAGAAAATTCTTCATTATATATCTACCACAAAACATGAGATATAGAAAAATAATTTACAAATCTATAGCAAAATTAATTTTTGAGTCTATAGTAAATAATTAGATGTGCAACACAAAATATGAGATAGAAAAAAAATCTTAATTACATGTTCAAAATAATACATGTCCAACATAAAATATGAGATAGTCGAAATGATGAAAACATCGTCGTTAAACGTCAAGACAAGGCTTATCCAATGTTAAGATCTCAAGGAGGAGGGTGAACCGGTGAGTTAAGAACAATAAGATTTTCTAGATGGGTCATATATACTTAGATGTCATAAATTGTGAGTTATATCGTATTATGTATTAGTTAGCGAATACGGATAACGGGCTAAGATAACAACGAACGCGGATAACTTATTCGGAAAATTTAAACTATCCACTTGCTGTTCGTTAACTAACGAACGGGTCGGATAATCGGATAATCGGTAACCATTGACATCCCTAGGGACGGTGCCAACAGAGCGACGCTCGGCCAGCGCCGACAAATGTATTTTACCAATATGTAGATAAAAGGCATCTTAGAAATTATTAATCTTGAACTAATCTCAGTTTCCAAGACGACCATTGTGAGTGAGTGTATCCAGAAAGGTTTTTTTTATTGTGTGTGGAAAATGAAAATCTACTAAAATCTAAAAGAACGTAGATTTACAATTTCGAGTGTTGCGTACGTATAGATAAGCCTGGGTAGTCGATCTACTCGTAAATACACGGCCATGTTCGTCAATACTAAATTTAAGAGGTATGTCGCGTAAATGCACGAAGACGTAGGTATTAACTAATTGGAAAACGTCAAAGTCTCCGCGCACGGAATACGTGGCAATATTGATCCAATCAAAGCGCCATAATAAAGTTATAAGAAAACAAAAACTATGTATAAAATTAAACTAACTGATTTACCGCCGAGGGCAGGACTAATCACGATACAAAGATGAGTCGATAAAGATAATATAAAGCGATTGTGGAGTATAGAGATAGGTGATATATAACATGAGATAGAGAGGTGACTCCGTCTGAGGAACCTTGTCGGCTAAAACTCTCGTCCCGCGGTCTCTACTTCGGCGGTACCTCCTCCTGCGAACCTTCATCCGGAGGCCCATTCTTCGGCGAACTCTCGTCCAGCGGCCCTTAAAATTATGAATTTTGATTTTTTTATAAAAATTTTCAGTTTTTAAATTTTTTCATACACTTAATTTTAAAAAATAAACTTGATATATTTTGAAATGTTGACGTAAATAACTAAGGATACAATAGTAAATTTTTTTCATAAAATTTAATCAAATGATTTAAAATAACAAATTAATATATTTTGTTTTTCATAAAAAATAAACTCTATAAATTTATTTTTATCAATATATTTGTTATAAATAAATAATTTAATTATATAAATGTTGATAAAATTATCTAAGACTGTTGTGCTCGCATTGAAATGTTTGATAAAAGTTTTTAAAAAAAGTAACCACAGGTAATCAAATGATCAGCTATGTTTTTAATTTTCTTGGAAATAGTATTTCTTGAAAAACATTTCCTTTTGTTTTGATTTTACATGAAATCAAATGGACTCTAGTCTCCGATGAAAATCGATTACAATCTCAAATCACTTAAGTGACTTTAAATAACAAATTTGATAAATCACTATCGAAAATGATTGAATCGCTTTCAACATCTTACTAACTCCCTATCTATCGGTAACGAGTTGTATTAAGATCGGTAGTGAATTTGTAAGATGTCGATAGTGGTTCAGTAACAGTTCACTGACTCATTAATTCAGTATCGACGGAGTTGAGTTATTATTGACATCTTACTAATTCACTACTCATCACTTAAATAGTTGATATTATGATTTTTTTTCATCTAGAACCGAAAATATTTTCTCAACTCGAAAATTGAGATAATTTCAACTTTTCACACGAGTGAATGCCCATTTGTGTGAAAAGTGGAGGGTAATGGCAACGTACCCCCGAAAACGCGAGCTTGGGGGGGTTTCCTCTGCCCCGCAAGAAGCCTGCCACAAGCCATACGTCAATATTCCACTCTACAGGCGGGGGGGTACAGAGACGGATACATAGAGGCGGGTTCACAGGAACGCTGTTAGCGATAACCGCCCTGAGAAAAAGAGGCCTTTTCCCCGAGTAGAGGGGGCGGAAGCGGAACCTTCTTCCCATGCCCGCCCGCCCGACCGCCGTTCACCTGTCGTTTCTCCTTTTCATTGGCGCCTCCGATCCTCGCAGGCACAACAGCCCGGCTAGTTTCTAGGCTTCTCGCGCGGCTGCGCTCCCAGCGAGCTCCATGGAGCAGCCGCCTGTAATAGAGCGCGAAGTCGCGCCTCGTCAAAAGTGAGTTCTTTTCGTCGTATCTTGCGAAGAAATGACCGGATGGGAGAAAAAAGTGTGCTTCTTCCTATCATCCTCATAGGCTACAGGATTTATGGTTTTTCTCCTCTGCCTTGTTGGGTCTTGGTCAGAGTGCCGTTGGAGGGAAGCACTTCGTGCCATGAACCGGATGTCGTGGAGAGGGCATCGCCGTCGCCGGCTTCGAGGGTTCTCGGGGAGCAGAAGCGCAAGAGGAGCCAGGTGCTTGTTTCTTCGTGTTTTGGACAAAAGCCGGTGTATTTTAGGTTATCATTCCGTCCGATTGTCCGAGGAATTTCGCGGCGTGTTCGTGGGGATCGTCGATCGCACGCACGCTAGCACGTTTTCGTCATATTACGATCCCGGGTTCATGGTTGTCGAAATTGGTACTCCATTCGTGGTCGTGTGGATGGTACTCCATTCGTGGTCGTGTGGGTGGAATACGAGGGAGTACTTTGGCCCATTCGTTGTCATTCCCGCTCCTGGGTCTGCTTTTAGTTTGTCTCCATTCGTAAGAAAGTAGTGGATGCACTAATACTTGGTCGATTGCAATGCAAGGTATTCATGGGTGTTTTGTAAGTGTGGCTGTATCAGTTGCACACTACTGTTTTGTTTTTCACCTACATAATTGAAATTTCTTCGCGATGCAGGGAGGTAGTCCTTATAATTTTTGCCACAATTCATTCTGGCACTTTTCTTTGATATTCAATCATTCGTATAATGGGAAGCCCTCATGTTTGGTTTATATATGCTGTTGGTCTGTTACCATGTTACCACAGCTTGTATTGGCAACAGAAGGATGTGAGTTGATATATCTTGTTGCTATCCTGGCTTGTGAGGATTATTCTTGCTTCTCTCTCTAAGTGCTGTTCTCTAGAGTGTCATGAAAGGTATTAGGCTTCCATGCTACCGTATTTATTCGTGTGCTGCTAGGCCCGTCCTTCAAATCATCATAGATCCTATCAATACCACATTCAAGTCAGAGCTTACAGCAAGGAGAGATGGACTTTATGTCTGATTTACGGAACGATGGACATGATGCTTTTTCCACTGTCATGTTCCTGAGCAAAAGGGCAACTTTTCCATATTGTTAGAAGAGCCATACTTTGCAAAATGGATACGACCACACTGATTTTGGTTCCTCCCCTTGCCGGAGAATGTGAAAGAATATCTGGTTACGTTGCAGATGCTGTTTTTGTCTATTAGGTTTTGTCTGGTCCTTATTGCCTCGATAGTCTGATTACTCTATGCCTAGCAATGGTAACATAAGTTATGAAATTGTTATATGACTTCCTGTGACAGACCGGAGACTTGAATTGGTTGTATATGTAGGTTGTGCCTTGTGATGTAATCGAAATTGATGAAGATGGTGATTCATCTGTGCTGATAACTGGTGAAAGTTCTGGCAAGGACAACCATAAGCATAAGCATCCTTCAAAGAACAAATACAAGCAAGTTTTTGCAGACAAAGGAGATTGGTTGACAAATGTAAAGGTTTGAAAATCTTTTGTTATGGTGATATTGTTAAGATTTTTTGTATTGATGTATGTGAATAAGTTAATTTTGTCGATGTTATTTCTTAGGTCTTCATTGCTGATGATCTCAATGGTTTAAGCCTGTATCATGGGTTAGAAGCTGGGAAAAGTTCAGTGACATTGGGAAGAGAGGCAGAATTTGATTTTGACCATATTGATGATACTATTGATGGGGATGTTAATCTCAATTCTGCTGTTAAGTTCAGTGGGCTAGACCTGCTTCTTGAAGTAGGCAGTTCTGAGTTTCAAGATCAGCCATACGAGGGATCAACCCAGGGTAAGGAGATGTTGGTGGACAAGGAAATTGATCTGGAGTGCAAAGAATTTAAACAATTTGACATTGTTAAGGACTACTCGGATCATCACTTTGCTAAACAAGAAAATATTAAGGGAACTTCTGTGGTGAAAAAGGTTAGCTGGAGTTTTTGTTTTGTTTTTTTTAGTTCACTAATTTATCTCATAATACTCTGTCAACCATGCACCAACTTATCTTATTGACTGATTATCTTGTGGATTGTAGCCATCAAAAAATTGGACCAAGAAGATCCAGCATGAATGGAAAATCCTAGAAGAAGATTTGCCTGGTGAGAGTTTATAGTGAGTACTTTTTTTGGATTGTCCGATCTCATCAACAGGATTTGACACAGCCATATCACTAGAAATTTTCTTTTTCCTCTTATATTGGGATCTTATGCTTATGAGAAGTTAAGTTTGACCTTATCCGGTGGACTGATTGTGCCTCTTTTTATGTGCATTTGATTTCCTTTTTTGGGAAAAGTAGTAGGTTACTTATATGTTACACTGTATTTGCTCCCCAAGGATTAGTTTGCTGTATTTGTCAGCTTCTGCTAGATATGTTATAATCAGTATCAAGCCGGTCTCCATTCTAGGAACAATTTAAAAACGTGTAAGGTTGTTAGCAATTTTGTTTATTTTAATAATAATGATTTTGTAGTTGTTGATGTTAATTTCTTTGTCAGTGTATATGTCAAATACAATTTATTGACACTTTTCCTACAGGGACCATATTTGTTAGAGTATATGAAGAAAGAATGGACCTTCTTAGGGCAGTCATAGTTGGTCCAGCTGGGACACCTTACCATGGCGGGCTCTTCTTCTTTGATTGTTTTTTCCCTTCCACTTATCCGAACACTCCACCGGTACGTAATTCACTGCCCTGTCCGTACTTTTAGCAATTTAATAACAATGCCAGATGTGGTCATCTAAACCGTACCTTACAGCATGTGTACTACCATTCTGCTGGTGTTCGGTTGAATCCCAACTTGTATGCCTGTGGAAAAGTATGCCTTAGTCTGTTGGGTACTTGGAGTGGCCATGGATGCGAGAAATGGAACCCTACTGGATCAACCATGCTCCAGATCCTGGTTTCAATCCAAGCTCTGGTTTTGAATGCAAAGCCCTACTTTAATGAGCCTGGGTTTTCAGAAACGGCAAATACAACCCACGGGGAGATGCAATCCTTAGCATACAACGAAAATACTTTTCTATTATCCTGCAAGACAATGTTGCATTCGATGCGTAAGCCTCCAAAGGTAAATGTTCAAGGATTTCGTCTAAAGTTGGATGTCTGAATACTCTCATGTCGGTGTCTAGGACCAACATTTTCTTGTTTCTCCGTGATGTCTGCAGAATTTCGAGGACTTTGTCGATTGGCATTTCCGCACATGTGGCCGCACCATTTTGGTCGCCTGCAGAGCTTACATGGATGGTGCTCAGGTTGGCTGTGTAGATGGGGATGGTGTTCAGGATGTGGACGAGGGTGACAAGAGCTCATCCTCATCTTTCCAGGTTCAACTGAAAGGCTTCTTTGAAGACCTCTTGACAGTGTTCATGCTCAAAGGAGCTGATTGCGCCGAGTTTCTTGAACAGAAAATCAACGCTGGTCCAGGAAAACCAGCAACAGTTGAGCAGAAAGGACGCTGAAATGGTTCTGATACAACTGCCCGTTTTGCATTTATTCATGGGCAGTTTTATTTTCTGTGATAGACGCCAGTAAGGAAGTCGATCGATCACATTTCTGCTGCGGTGTAAATAGACAATGTGCATATCAATATTTTTGAGATTTTTCTCCCCCCTTCCCCTTTTCACTACAAACAGAACATCTGATAAAACAAATTCAAGTCTTCTCATATCTAATTTTGGTTTATTTATGTGTTTTTTTGGCAATTCTAATATTTCGATTGCAGAAAGTTCCAATTTGGAGCTTCACGTAGTTCTGTTTCTGTCATCGGAAGGTGGCACGCAAATCCTTCAGTAGGCATTCAACGAAGCGAAGTGTTTGCACCCTGCCTTTCTGAACCTCCGGTCCATTTTGCCCGTTGATGACCGCCGAAAGCTGGCTGCGATGCTCGCATGAATTTGCTGGAAATCTAATTATCGAAGGGCAACAGGACTGCCTTTTCAATTTTTTTTCCTGGTTCAAAGCGTCAAATAAGGGTAGGATTGATGATGCCGATGGAAGTACAAGCCGTAGGCGCTCTATTCCCGTTCGCCCTCTGCTTTCTTGAACCATGCATTCAACTCGGTAGAACGTAATACAGACACGGAATATAATGCTTCTGATGATCTCTGGAGATTCACTGATCTGTTAGAAGGCTTGAAATTTAGATGTGACAGCGGCTTTAGAACAAAGATAACTACATGGTCATTTCCTCTTATTAAACGTGCAAATAAGAAAATGAGAAAAAAGACGAAGAAATAAGGTGAATTTTGGGACGTAGGAATGTCGAAATAAGGGTCAAAATGTGTACTTTTGGATTCTCAAACGCCATCAAAGCATTGGATTTTGCTACGGGCTCGGATCTGAACGTAGAGGATTAAGATAATCTGAAAATGATCTTTATACGTGAGGAATGTTTCGTCTTTCATAGGTTCAATGCCAGAGGTTTTTTATGTGATAAATTGGATACTTTTGCATTTCCCGTGCGTCGGACTGGAAATTTTAGTCTTCAAAACATCCCCGAAACGGATGTGGACGTCGATGACGCAATCAGGACGAGCCTTTCAGGCCGTAGCACATATTATCTGCTGCTACTCGTCAGTCGTCAGGTCTGCCCGCTTCCCTCTCTTTTCCTCCTCTTCTCCCGGCGGCCATCTTAGAACCCTCCTGGTCTGAGCGTTTCAGGGGATGGCGTCCCAAGCTGGCGTACAGCGACAGCTTCCCTTGCTCTCCTTCCTGAAGACCCACGAGTCTTGCAGGCGGTTACCGGCATCCGCCATGCCGGCTTCACCCTCCAGGTATAGAGGTTCAACTTTTTCTTTTTTCTGTCATCCGCTTTGTGAGTCAGGGATTAATGTTGGTGATAAAGTGCTGTTGTGTTCGTAGGTTTTCGTGTGTGAGAACTAGATATTCGTAGTTCTCTCTCTTTTTTTTTTCATGGCGCTAATGATGCAGAAACTATTGCTGGTTGTAATTCGATAGAGCTACTTGTTGTTGGCTGTCTGTTCGATCTACTCGAAAAATGGAGATACTTGGCACGGCAGATTGTTAGTGGATGTCGAGTTTTATGTGTTGTTGCCAGAAGTGGTAGATAGAAAAAAGAAAAGCCGTGGCACCATTGATTTCCGGCTTCAACATTGAGAATTTCACCAGAGTTGCTAATCAAAGTTAGAATTTGGCTTGGACTTCCTGGAAATCAGGTCTTTCCTAAAATGCATCACAAAGTAACCTCATTCTTTTTCTATCTTTCTGAGGTGAATTCTTCACCGAATACTAACTTTAGTTAGAAGTTGCTGCCTTTGGTTTCTTATTCTTACGTTGCAGATGTTCAGGATCTCAATCTCAAACTCAAAGCCTTAATCCTAAATAATTGGGGTTGGCTAGCAGACGTCCGGGATAGTCCTTACATTTCATGGGAATTTGAGTCAAATGAGGGATCAGAGAGATATTATTTTATCCAGAGGGAAAAGAATTCAATTTAATATTGACATTACTATGGGAACATCTGAGTTGAGTATATTGATTCATGCATTTGACCTTGATCTAATCACAATCAATTAACATGTGTGGAGATACAAGTTTCTAATATTCACTCAGTTACATCATGTGATGGTGCGTTCTCTTGAGATTAGGAAGGTAAAGGTAACATTTGGCCGAGTTCAATGGTTAAAATGTGTTTATATTTTTATTCCTATTTCTCAGGGTCCATCATAACATCTCCCCGCAGCTGTGTGTCTGCAAGGCAAAGTCAGGTGCACCATTCTTATCTCTTTCTATTCTCTGCATGAATACACACATGCACATCCATTTCATCCCTATTGCAAAATTACTTGCATCTTATCTGATTTAAAATAGGTTAAAATTTGCAGTTGCTGGTTTTCAAAGAGTTGCAACAGTTCCTTCAAGCTTGTTGGCTGCAGAAAGGGAGGAGGCAAAAGCTGTTCTATCACTGTTTTTGAGAAAACAAGGACTAAGCAATGCAATTGCATCAAGGACAATCAACAAATCTGATCAGTTCATTGACCATCTCATATTTAAGCTCCATTCAGTGCACAAATCCCGGTATCTCGTAGGTTTGAACTTCAAATTCTGAATCAGCCTGTTCTTTTAGATAGAATAATTTCTGGAAACTTTTCTGATCATTCACTTGAACATGCAGGGAGGGAACTTACGACCCTTGAAATCAGAAATTCTCTTCTTCCATACCTTGAAGCACTTTTAGCTGAACATGGTGACCTTTTGATAGATGTGGTGGAGAGCTTTCCTAACCCTCCAGGGAAGAGTAGACTCACCCTGACGTCTTTAGCAAACCCAGTTGATCTTACCTCAAAGAAGCAAAAAGCCATTGCACGAGTGAGCGAGAGATGCTCACAAGGTCACCTTCCAGCTCATGTGCTCTACCTTATTGACTTAGGGATGGATCTTGACCAGATTAAGGACATAACTCGCAGGTTTCCAGCTTTTGCTTATTACAACTTGGACCGCAAGATAAAGCCAGTTGTTGAGTTCCTCTTAGAACTAGGTGTTTCACAGTCTGACATTGCTACCATCCTATACAAGAGACCTCAATTATGTGGCATAAGCTTCTCTGAGAATTTCAAACCGATGATGACCTTCCTGGAGAATTTGGGTGTGGATAAAAACCAGTGGGCAAAAGTTATATATCGTTTTCCCGCACTGTTGACCTACAGCAGGAAGAAGGTAAAAACAACTGTGGATTATCTTAGTGAGTTGGGTGTTTCACCGGAGAATATAGGAAAGATACTAACACGCTGTCCACACATTATAAGCTATAGTGTAGATGATAAACTTAGACCCACATCCGAATACTTCCGATTATTGGGTGTTGATGTTGCTTCTCTAATGCATCGATGCCCTCAAACATTTGGTTTAAGCATTGAGGACAATTTGAAACCCGTTACAGAGTTTTTCTTGGAAAAAGGCTACACCATTCAGGAGATTGCCACTATGGTTTCGAAATATGGTGCACTATATACTTTCAGCTTGTCTGACAACTTGATGCCAAAATGGGAGTTCTTTATGACAATGGATTATCCGAATTCAGAGCTTGTCAAGTTTCCACACTATTTTGGCTATAGTTTGGAGGAGAGGATAAAACCAAGGTTTGCAAAGGTGAGGGAATGCCGGGTTAGACTGGTCTTGAACCAGGTTTTGTCTCTGTCTGAAAGTGAATTTGAAAGGCTATTGGAGAAGAAAGTTGAGAAACTTTCATATTCCACAACCTAAATAAGTTGTCATCCCCCAATGCCCCCACAGAGAAGAGAACAAAGAGTCTACAATGCATGCATAATACCGAGAATATATTTTCATTTAGCATTACCAACATGGATAATCATCATTTAGTAGCGCACATGCTTCAGGATTGAGTGGTTAAACTTTTTTTTACATACTGGGATTTCATGATTAAAATGACTTCAGAAGACAATGGGGGTTGGTTTATGCAATCTGGTGAAGGCTATTATCATAGTGTGATTTGTGAGATGTAGTCATTCTGCAACTGCTAAACCGCCAAAGTATGCTAGAAGTTTGCTATTGCAATTTATTTGGCAGCTTTTTTACTCTATTTTAGCGTTAGACTTTGATGGCGTTACATTTAACCGCAGGTGCAGGGTTTCATCTTTTGCGCTCTCAAATTTGTCTAAAAATTTCTGCTGACTAGCTTGCTCTCTTCTACTTTTCACCTTTTAGTTTCTCTACGTGCATGCATTTGCTTTTAAGTAGGCCATTTTAATGTAGTGAAAGCTATAGTATGAATTCGAATACCTCTAGACACCTTTTAAATTATTTTAAAATTTCTACTTAATCTGTTGCTTTTGTGTGTGTGTTAATGAAAGCTTTTGGGAGTTTGTGAAAATCTTAAATTTGTGTTAGTACCTAGGGGAAATGAAGGATGATTTTTTATTTCTTTAATAATTTGTGGTAATATACCGTTTTAAAGAGTTTGTAGCATGGATGTGCTACTCGCTTGAGCTGATGAATTTCCATCTCCCAAAAAACAAACGTCCCACAAAAGGAACTCAGACTACTGTTTGGATACATGATCTGCTCCTGGTCGTAATCAATACTTGCAAGTTGCAATCTTGGGTGGAAATATGGCTTCATCTAGTGAAGTATGATAAAGCTCCGATACCACGAGGAACAACTAGTGAGACACTTATGTTTCGTATGTAACATATGGTGATGGATGTCCTTCACATGCTTCATGTGGTAACAAGGTAAAGAAGTTCACACATCACTGAAGTTCTGGCACGGACCACTCCCTTACTTCTAGCTGACTGTGCACACTCATGCATGGACATTGTAGAATTGAACTACTCATCATGCAAACATTCGTTGAAATAAATTGACCATTTATTTTTCTCTACACTTCTGCCACAAGAAACATCAAAGCCTGCAGTTTTCAAAGGATTTAAGGAAGCAGAGGGCAGCAGCCTTGGCTCTCTCTGGTGAAGGGACATCCACGGACACCAGCTCAAACTCTGCCTTCCACTCGGCCATGCATTTCTCCTGCTTCTTTCCAGGAATGGGGAAGAAAGAGATGGTAACATGGTAAGGGTCATACATCTTCCTCAGCTCTCCCCCCACGACATCATATACAACAGATCTTCCCTCTTTCACCTCTTGTATCTTCTCCATCGACTCCTTAATGTACCCATTTAGTTCTGCAACCATTCAGTAAAAAGGCAATAATACATGGAGGGCAGGAATTAGAAAATATCAAGGATGTGAAAGGAGATTTATAGGCACTAGGGAGGTAAAATGTACCTGGACCAAACTTGAACAGTCTTATGCTACCAGGACTGCCATCTCCTTGCAAGTACACAGAGGAAGAGAGCATATTGGGGTTGATGCAGCTAATTACATTGTTGTCTCTGTATATATTCCATGCACGCATTGCTGGGATGTTAAGGAGAACCTCACCTTTCATGGTCCTCATGTCTTCCCTTTCTATTCTGCCTTGGTACGAGTAGTGTGGCTTCTTAAATAGAAGGAAGTGGAGGAAGCATCAGTTATGTGGTTCACATACTGAGCATCCAAATCGGGAGCCTTAAACTAACGGGATAATGGGCAATACGGCTGATGGCAAGTTGAGTCGAATTGGATTCTTTCTTGGTCTTCTTCAAGGGTATTCTTGGCGTGTCTTCTACTCAAAAAAGATTTAGTGGAAATAGGGTTCCAGGCTACCTTCTGAGCAAGAAATTAGGGTTTTAAGGCTACATTCTGGGACCTGGGTGAGAAATTGAGTCGACTGTGTGTTCACTCGCAAATGCGTGTGATGTGAGTGAACTTGCTTTCTGAGGGCTGTTTGGTACCAGATTAATTTGGGGATAAACCAGGTTTATCCCCTAAACAATGTTGTACCAAACAGGCCCTGAAAGTTGTACCTGATTGAATCATTCAAGCCAGATTAACCAATCATGTCAGATTTGGTGGGGATCAGTTGGACCCAGATGGCAGAGCATTCGTGGGATTGTCTGAATCACCCAAAGATTAAACAATCCAGAGCTGGAGCAGCTGCCAAATCGGGCGGATCAAAACTGGGTCCAGTTTCAGTGTCTTCTTGACTCACCTCTCACACATGCACCTCAGTGGATGCCTGGGAAGCCTAAGTCTGCAGACCTGCCCATCCTTCTCGTCCATCTCCACTTTCTTTCCTTCGTGCCGCTTGCACGGGTGATCATTCCTTTGAGCGGTCAGGCTTGCCTGCAGATGAAACTGAATAATGGGTAGGCCCCGAAGTTGGGTCATTGCGCATCTCTTCTACTGTGCACCTTCTCAATGATGAGTTGGTCCTCTCTTTGACATCATGTATTTGCCGGTCTGCCAAATCAGGCAAATATACCGAGTTTTCAAATAATTTCTGATTGTCACCGCACCTATCAAAACCCAGAAAATATCACCACTTTATATTTCATTTCAAGTGTAATCCGACACCTGGATTCAAGATGGTTTTTACGTGGATCTGAGTAGATCCAGATCTGCCCCATTTTCGCTCCGACGGATAATTCCGTTGCTCTTGGATCGTTCTTCTCGTAAATGAGCAAAATTCCCGAAAGAAGTGCCTGACTGAACGCGAAAAACTTACTTGGTTGCAAAGCTTAGCATGAACGATGCGATCGTGCAACTGTTGACGTATCGATATGGCATCGTGATTCCACGAGATCTGTTGAGAGCACGACAGGGTAGAGACATGACAGCCATGATCCACTCCGATTCCCAATTCCTGGGGTGCTCTTTCATCCGCCAATACCAGATGAACGCCCCCTTCTATTTTTTTGTCCCCCTTGCCATGCCATGGAAGAGTGACGGACACGGGCGAATCTTCTGCTTGTGGACGAACAGTCAGAACAGGGCGACCTTAAATCAAACCCACAAAGATCTCCCTTTTTTGCGGTGCCCGGGCATGGATGATCTTCGTTGCCCCCGGGGGTGCAAAACGAGAGCCGATACACTCGGGCGAGTGATGTCATAAAAAGTTCGACTCTGACTTACTTATTAAGTTAGATAAATAAATAAAATCTGAGCAACAAAACAAATTCGATTTATTCAACCGGTCGAGTTTGAATATTTAACTCGTATTATGCCTCTAGTTTAATTAAATATTTATCAAAAAAATGATTTTATGGACAACAATAACTATATATTATCATTTGAATATATTAAATAAGTTGAAATGAAAGTTAAATTTAAATTTAGATTCAGTTTCGTAAATAAGTTAAAATTAGAGTTTCACTTACTATGATTCATTTTTCGAGCTTTGTGAACGAGTTTATATTGAATTTGAACCCAAACGATAATTGAACCCGAGTCTATTTGTTATTCGAGCTCGAGTTTTACTCTGTTAAATAAGGAATCGACTTTGAACAATATTCTAGCGTATTCGTAAAAGTTCTAGCTGGGCTTGAACTTTTGTAAAAAAAAAAAAAAAACTAAGTCTGTGTTTGAAAATCACACTACCTGATCAACTCGGCTCGTTTGTGTGCTCCACCGAGAGAATGAGAATTTGATCCGCCGGGAGAGGAAGGAGATGCCCGCTTTTCTCTTGGTGCAACCCGTCTTCATTAAAGTTGCTCCACCATCGTATGAACGGCTGGATTGAACATTCCCATGATTTTCTTTTCCCACTCTTTTTGTTCTTGAGTAATGCCCAGCAGATGGCCTTCGGTTTCGTTTATTTTAAATTTTTTAAAAAAACCCCATGTACTCAGCCGTCTGGAAAACGATCGCTGTCACTGGAAACCTTCATTTGATTAAAATGGCATGAATATGAATGCGAAGTAATGCAAAACTTTTAGTCAATCGGTAACATAAATTAGATGTTTCGATCATATAAATACTTCGAGCCTAATTTACTTGGTGGGTCAATGACGGAACGAGCAAAAAAGAGTTTTTGAATGCCAAAATACGAAGTTATTTTTTTATTTTTTTGATTGTCAAAAAACAAGGGTTTTTTTTACGTCTAAAATAGAGGCCCATCAAAGGTTCACTCGAACATGGTATGGAATTTCAGAAGATACAAATTTCGAAAGTTTTACAGTCTCCTTTGGATTTAAAGAACAGCGTCCTAATGATGAAGATAATAAACGCAACAGACATCGAGATCTGCCATAACGCTTAAACATCAACAGAAACAACCAAAGGTGCGAGGAAATATTATTCATCCCAGGTATCACGAGACAACCGATTACTTGGTTGAACAAGAAAATTGACCGATTTTGAACCTACGCAAAGATCCTGCGAGCGCAAACTACTACCGATCACCACCTCCACAGAGGCTGAAAGATGTCGCTTCATAGTTCATCCCTCCACCTGCTCTCTCAGCCTGCGGATGGTGCTCCTGACTGTAACCGCACTGGCAGTGCTGCGAAGGTAATATCGCGGAAAACAGGATGATCTGAGACGCGCCTTGCAGAACTGAGCTCTTCAAGAAGGGGGGAAGGGTACTCACTTTAAGGTGTATGCTCCTCCTGCTTTGACCTTACCACAGTCCTTGCAGCCCCAGATGCCAACTGCCTTTCTCTTGACGGCATACTGTGATCCATCAAAAATCAAACAAGGTTATCATGTATTCATGTTGGTTGGTACAGTGATGTCCCAGATGCAAGGAAGTCTGATCATGTCGACATCGAGAAATAGCATTTAGTGATGTGGGAGTCATGCGAGTTAAAGCCCTTGCCTCAACCAGAACATAAACAAGACAAGGATGCCTGCTTTGATCAGACTACGCAGTGCAAAATGTACCTTGCCACAGAATTCACAGAAATATTTTGCATGCTGAGAGACTTCCATCTTCTTAATTTGCTTCCTCAAACTGGCACCATATCTGGTACCTGAATCGCCATAGGAGAAAAACAATAGTCGCATACTAGCCTGCAATGCCGTATCATTGGGGTCCAACAAGGATTCTTACCGTATTTGCCCACAATTCCAGCCTTCTTTGTGCGCTTCGTCTGCACAAAAGATAGGAGGCAAGCTTATTATCGGAATATATAAACTGTAGCTTTCATTCTACCTCTGCAATTTTAATAGAGATATGCCCTTATGTAAATGATCTCAGAAAATTATGCTTCACATCCATAAAAAACAAATTTCATGTAGTAATGAATAGTTGGATTTGCCCTCCAATTTTCACCCAGTCTTAACAAATGCGTCCCTTTGTCACCACCAGTGCCAGTAGTAGCTATTGAAGGACCATTTTTGTTTGATTTATATGCACCGCCTGCTACCAAGTAGCTTGATCAACATAACAAAAAGTCATTCAACATTGCAATTTGATCTACCAGAGATTATATGATTAGATCTCTGCTATAGAATGCAGTTGAGACGATCGCCTAGGCAACAAGATAGTCCCTCAGCCCCCTCCCCGTCCAATCTAGCCACGATCTTCCTTGCCATACCACGGCAAGCACGGGCCTCAAATGACACTCCCATAGTGCCGGCATGGCTCCAACCACCACTAGTCTTCCTACGGTACATGTACCCCGATAAAACTCTTCTCCCCATCCATTCACCTTTACCGCCTAAGGCAGTAACTTAGAGTGCATAAAGCAAGACGAACCCTGCCTTGCCTCAAGCACCTCTCGTCTTTGACTATATAGGATTAACAAGCATACTAGAAGCTTTGGGTACATCCAGCACAAACATGAACTACATGACACCACCACTACACCAGTTCACACAAGCAATAGAAGGCGTGATGGTGAGTGCACTGTTCTTAACTTTTTTACAAAGTCAATGTCTTGGTTCTTTAATGTGCATCCACTGTGATTTGTGAAGAATTGGATAATTACACGCTAGAACATCTGTACCAACAGAAATTTGAACTTACACAATAAAAAGACAATGAATCACTTTTCACAGGAACCAGCAGAGTCCCATTGTAGACTTCACAATCGACCACAGAAGGATACCCCCTATCGGAAACCCCTTCTCACGTATATGCTGCCTTTCTTTACCGGTGAATCAAGAGCATGTGTCAATGCATAATTGATGAATTTTGTCGATTAGAAAACCAATTTTGTTGATCAGACAACACGGTCAGACTTCGAAGGAACAGCCAATTTGTTGTTGACTGTAATAACAACTATTGCAACTTTTCTTCGATCGGAAACCACGCGGTCAAAAAAAAATCACGTCTTAACGAAGTAGTAAGCGCCAGGAATCTCGCCCAAGACAGCAGTTCGCTTCTCTCCTGCCAAACTGATCTAAAATGGCTGAAGAGAAAATAGGCACTCAAAGCCGAAAACTTTGCAACCATATTAGACGTCCATTATTTCTCAGATGAATTATGCGAGGATAAAGCTACTTGAACAGACGCGAGGAGAACAAGCCTAGGCGTCCGATAGAACACCGCGAAAATACTCAAAGTTATGCAGAATCCATAGTCACGAAGCATCCAAGGATTATAAAAAAGAACAAAAGAACCATGGCACGGAAGGAAACGACGTATACCATCTGGAAGGAATAGCGACGTCCGCTGCTCTCTCGGGAAGAAGACGCGGAGCTCACGGATGGGCAGCACCGGAGGGGGGCGAGGGGCGGCGGCTTCCCTCCTTTTTGTGCTGTTTAGGGTTCACGGGGTCACCGAGATCGACGGTCTTGATTTATTCCTGACTGGTAAAATCGACGGTGCTGGTTGCAAAGGGACAGGTCTCATTGAAATCCAACGTTGGGCCGAAAGTAACGGAACAGGCCCACGGGCCCAGCTCTAGTTGAAACGTGGCATTATTTTTTTCTCACGTATATATGATTATGTCTCTAAAATAAAAATACGTGAACCATGTGTTTTTTTTCTCACGTGATTTTTGTGCATTTGATGTTTGAAGGGTCTGTTTGGATACACTTTACTTTTAATCGCCATCACCGATATCTCCTTATTTATTTTTTATTAGTAAAGTAATCTCCCTCGAGATTTGATACTCTTAATTCCGTGTTGACGTATCTAACAATAGTAAGATATACTGTATTAGACGTGATGTTTGTACATTTCGCGGTAAAAGTTCTGCTAAGATAAAGTTCGAACTAGTTAAGGACATAAGAATATAATATTTCTGTAAGATAAGTTAATTTGAAAAAAAAAAAAGTCTCGCACGCTTGGTTTGTCTACGAACAAGTTCCCTACAAAAATATAATTTGTTTGATAATTGCTAAACGTCATTTTTACCCACTTTTGTTGCAAAACTATTTATTTATGACACAAGCTTGATTTATCGTGCAGCCAACCACACCCCCCTACTAGATGCTTAATTACAACAATATTGTTCAGTGCCTATTTTAATACTTGCTAAACTTGTACCAATACTAAACTTAATATTATCATTATTATATTGGTTTTAGCAGTGTTAAACACGGAGACCGCTATGTTTGGTGCTTTTAATGGAACGATCAACTCAGCTATGAATATTCAGTTTAACCCGAGAGAATACAGCCTAATAATTAGTTTAACCTGCCCACGTTAATATTTATATAGATTTTACTTGACACCAGCCAATTTTTTTTTTAAAGATTGCTTTTATTGTAATTTTTTTATTTGTTATCACATTTTGCAGGGTCGAGGACTGAACGGTCTTTTCGCTTCCCTCGCGAGTAGTTGGCGCGAAAACCAGAGAGTTCCCGCGCTCCCCTGCGGTATTTTTCCCGCCGGCGTCGCCCCCTTCCCACCTTCCTCCGCCGTCGTGAAGCTCGGCAGCGATCGCGATCAGGATCAATTCCGGGCCTTCGGCGACCCCGGCCGAAGTAGAACGCTGTGTCGCATAAAAGAGAGAAGCCGCCGCCAACCGCCGCCGTCTTCGAACGGTATCGGCCAGATTAGCCATTCCTTCCCCCCTCGGTACGCGTAGAAACAGTGTGCGTTGTTCGCATCGGGAAATAAGGGGTAGCTGGGACTGTCATCTGGTCTCAGGGATCTAAATATCTGGGGCGTTTTTTTTTTCCTTTGCTCGCTAGTTTTTGATTAATTTGTCCGCGGTAGTCGGAAACGTCTGGATTGCTTGGTTCAAGAAGGAATTTTGGGTTGCGTTTCTTCATTTCAAAGACGGTAGCGAGTTAGTCAGAAAGAGCGAAAGAGATGGATGCCTTCGCAGGGTTTTACGTGGACGAGAAGGCAGTCCAGGTGGAGAACATCTTCCTCGAGTTCCTGCGGAGGTGCTCGGATAATTAATCGCATTCCTCCTTGTATGACGACTCAGCATCATCTGTTTCCCGTGGTGGGCTCAATTGGTTTCATTTCATTAGGTTCAAGCTTGATCAGAACTCGCCCGAGCCGTTTTACGAGTTGGAGATCGAGGCTATGAAGTTGAAGGAATCCACCGAATCCACCACCATGTACGTGGACTTCTCCCACGTCATGCGCTTCAATGATGTTCTCCAGAAGGCCATCTCCGAGGAGTATCTGAGGTGTTTATTCGTTTGTTCACTTGGATCCCTCTCCCGTTTCTATCCCCAAATTGCGAGGATCACAAAAAATACCTTGATTTATTCACGCAGATTTGAGCCGTACCTGAGAAATTCTTGCAAGAGGTTCGTGATGGAGTATAAGCCCGCCGATAACAGATCCACTTTCTTCTCCGATGATTACCCCAACAAGGATATCAACGTGGCCTTCTACAACATCCCACTGTTAAAGAGGTAGCGACATTGATCTATTTTATCTGTGCTTCTGGCAGAAACTGCCTGCAGGTTGTTGTTTCTTGTTGCGTGATTGCCCTTTTTTTGTCCTTCTTAGGCTGAGGGAGCTGACGACTTCGGAGATAGGTAGACTGATCTCAGTGATGGGAGTGGTGACACGGACCAGCGAGGTGCGGCCGGAGCTCCTTACAGGAACTTTCAAGTGCTTGGACTGCGGGGCCGTCATTAAGAATGTGGAGCAGCAATTTAAGTACACCGAGGTGAACCTGAGCATTGCTAGATTTCCTGGAAGAGTCGGCTTGTGTTTAGCTATTTGTCTGACATTTCTGTCACCGTGGGGCTTTTAGCCCATAATATGCACGAACGCTACATGCTTAAACCGCAACAGATGGGCGTTGCTCCGTCAGGAGAGCAAATTTACAGATTGGCAGAGGGTGAGGGTGCAGGAGACGTCAAAAGAAATACCTGCTGGATCGCTTCCCCGTTCATTGGATATCATCCTCAGGCACGAGATCGTCGAGCAAGCCAGAGCCGGAGACACGTAATTCAATAGTAACCTGTCCCAGTTTCCCGATTTGGTGATTGCCTGTTTATTCTACTTCAATATTTGTGGGTTGTGGCTAATTGTTTCCAATATCTGTGTATGCAGTGTCATATTCACAGGCACCCTGGTAGTGGTGCCCGACATAATGGCACTGGCCTCACCTGGTGAAAGAGCCGAGTGCCGGCGTGAGGCGCCTCAGCGTCAAGGTGCTGCAGCTGGGAATGAAGGTGTAAAGGGGCTTAGGGCCTTGGGTGTGAGAGACCTCTCCTATCGTCTTGCTTTCGTTGCAAACTCGGTTCAGGTTCAGAAATCGAGCTGTGTGGTTTACCTGAATAAGCTGGTCCCTATCGTTTTCTCTTACTGTATTTTTTCTGTCATCTAGGTATCCAATGACAGAAGAGATGCTAATATCCGGGACAGGAGAAGGGAAGGTGATGACGACGAAATACAGGAATTTACGGTATTTTGTATTACTTTCGGTTTAATTCTAGTCGGTTGTCTGCATCTTTTTATATGGAAACGTACCATCAGTTATCATAGCTGCTGTTTGAGACCTTTCTTGTGCTATCTTGCGTCCTTGTGTTCTCTTTTTGGCGTTAGGGCAAAGGTAGCAGATCATAATGTTCACGATGTTGTGCATTTCAGCAAGAAGAGGAAGATGAAGTTATTGGGATGAGAAACACTCCTGATTTCTTTAATAAGATGGTTGATAGCATTTGTCCAACTGTCTTTGGCCACCAAGAAATCAAGAGGGCTACCCTCCTTATGCTCTTGGGCGGGGTCCACAAACTCACTCACGAAGGCATCAACCTCAGAGGTGATATTAACGTCTGCATCGTTGGAGATCCTAGCTGCGCTAAGTCCCAGTTTCTCAAGTATCTTCTGGCTCATTTTACATTATTCTTTTTGGATATAATGAACTTTTTCTTGTCAAATCGTAAGTTTGAGCTCCAAGGTCTTAGTCTTTAGGTAATTTCCCAGGTACACTGCTGCTCTCGTTCCCCGATCTGTCTACACATCTGGAAAGTCCTCTTCAGCAGCAGGATTGACAGCAACCGTAGCTAAGGAACCAGAAACTGGAGAGTTCTGTATTGAGGTAGCTGCACCTTCATTGCAATCTGCACAAAGTTATGCTACCCTACCTTTGATTTCATAAGGCTATGTACCCCATGGATACTTATTTAGGCACATTTACCAATTTTATATCACAATTTTATCACGGTGATTTAATAACTATAACTGATTCCAGAGGAGCCACAGATTTATTGCTATAATTAGATTGCATCTACTCTAGCAGAGATTGATATTATTTTCGATGCATCAAATGTTTCGGCTGCTATCTGCAGGCTGGCGCACTGATGCTCGCAGACAATGGTATTTGCTGTATTGATGAATTTGATAAAATGGATATCAGAGACCAGGTAATGCGTCAAAATTCTTTTGCTTCCCTTGTATGAAATTGGAGTAAACCATGTCCATGAAATTGCAGGTTGCTATTCACGAAGCTATGGAGCAGCAAACAATAAGCATCACAAAAGCAGGAATACAGGCCACACTAAATGCCAGGACATCTATTCTTGCTGCAGCAAATCCAACAGGAGGACGATATGACAAATCAAAGCCTCTCAAGGTAATTGTAAATCCTTTCTATTGTTCAAAAAATAGAGCTGAAAAGGCATCTCTTTACTGACATGTTACACATGTATATGTTTGCTGTCACCTTGGGTTCACCTGGTGTTAATAACCCAATGGAACTAGAGGATAACAGATAAATTTCACTTTTGTATTGATTCAGTACAACGTAGCTCTGCCTCCTGCCATTCTTTCAAGATTTGATCTTGTGTACGTTATGATTGATGAGCCTGATGACAATACGGACTACCACATTGCACATCACATTGTGAGAGTTCATCAAAAGCACGAAGATGCTCTGGCTCCAGCCTTCACTACGGCAGAACTGAAACGCTACATTGCATATGCCAAATCTCTTAAACCTAAGGTTCTTTATCTTCCACAGACTAAAGCAAATTAATACTATTTTCCTAATTGCTAACAACTGGTTGTTTTGCAGTTAAGCCCGGAAGCTAGAAAAGTTCTTGTAGAATCATATGTAAGTTTGAGGAGGGCTGACTCAGCTCCTGGAAGTAAAGTTGCTTACAGGATGACTGTAAGACAGCTTGAAGCATTGGTCAGGCTATCAGAAGCCATTGCACGAAGTCACCTGGACAAAGTGGTATCTATTTTTCTTACATCTCAACCTTTGTTCTAGTTCACTCATCTGTTTGCATTAGCAAAATTTTGAACTTATGCAACATCTGAGATCTAAGTGGGTGGGGGATCATAGTGCAATGATGAAATTGTCTATTGGTATGAAGGCTACACCTTCACCGAATGCTAGGGGTGAACACTTTTCCCAGAGCAAAACTGGACATAATTGACCTCTCACATAACTGGCTTGGTTCAGTTCAGTGTGATTTAAAGATGATAATTTGAAATACTGTATTTAATTATTTCTTTAAGTATATAACAATTTCATGTTAAAATAATTAAAGCTTATTATTTTTATAAAACTACACAAAATCATCATTATAGTAACAGATATCATTGGTAGTAATTCAGTTCATTCATATTGGTTAGTATCAAATCTCTACCTGGGTGCATTGCATCAAAGCCATAAGCCAAACTAGACCACGTAGTCCTTAAACGTCTCTATTCCCTGCAATTTTGGAAACCACTTGGGAGCAGGTTGCCCTTTACGATCATGAAAATGAAAAAATTATATAGGTTTTTAGTCTTATTATTTTTATAAAACTACACAAAATCATCATTATAGTAACAGATATCATTGGTAGTAATTCAGTTCATTCATATTGGTTAGTATCAAATCTCTACCTGGGTGCATTGCATCAAAGCCATAAACCAAACTAGACCATGTAGTCCTTAAACGTCTCTATTCCCTGCATTTTTGGAAACCACTTGGGAGCAGGTTGCCCTTTACGATCATGAAAATGAAAAAATTATATAGGTTTTTAGTCTATTGCAAGATCAAAGGAAAAGGGGAAAAATTTGGCCTAAGTCAGCTGGCATCTGTGACCTATGCCTACCAGGGTACAGGTTAATACAGGTTATATGTTCACTTTGTGGGGGATTAGGGGTGAGCACTATTCGGGTCAACCTGAAAATCCGAACCAAACCAACCCGAAATTGTCGGTTCAGTTTGGGTTGAAGACTGTCCTTGGGTTCATCGGGTTCCAAAATATTCAACCCGAGAAAAACCAAACCCAACCCGTAACCGAACCCAACTTGACACGCACAGCCGCATGGGCCCATTAGCTTTGAAATTTTTGAGGGAGCACATTGTTATGTTGTATATGAATAAGTGTAGTGTCCTTATACCGATGTGGGACAAATGGCTTTTGTTTAAACTGTTGCACACCTCATATTATCCCACATCGGTGGTTCTGGGAAGCTTCATGTCCAAGATATCTTTATAAGATCATGTGTGGCCAGGCCTTCTCGCTCACACCATGTAGCGCTGGTTGTTGGGCGCTTGGGCTTATGTCATGCCCAGTTTATAATCTTCTTTATGAAAATGAAGATTAAATCAAATTGTTGATTAAGTTTTTTATTATTTTAAGTTATTTGGCTTAATGGAGGGATGGATTATGTTTAAAAATGCTTTAACACGGTTTAAAATGGTTTAACCCGAACCAACCAATTTTAACACGGTTTAATATGGTTTAACCTGAACCAAACCAATGTAAATCGGACCAAACTGACCCGTGCTCACCCCTAGGGGGGATTCGAAGGGACATGGCACCTATGTGGGTTTTGTGCTCAGCTGTCCATTCATCTGAGTATGATGTGTAAAGCATCACTTAACTGTCTGATCCTTAAATATCTGTGGCAAATCTGTCTAGAGTGTGCAACATTTTAATCATCTAATTTGCTGCATTGTTCAACAATCTATCATTCAGTTTTTATAAAAAAGAAAATCTATCTGTTACTCGCTCAGTCACCTTCTATAAATTAGGTCAAATTGTCTTATCCTTTGATCTTGGGCCCAAAAGCACAATCTATGGTCTTTGCTTTGTTGTCAGCTGCAAAGTAAAGATAGATATGGTCTCCTAATGTTAAGGTGCAAAGTCAAGCCAACAGCTCCACTACCTGGCTACAAGTCAAAATAAAGCCAGCCATTCAGTTGCCTGATCTCAAGTCAAAATGAAGTCAACAGCTTGATATTTCGGCCTGAAGCTGCAAAGTCCTAGCAGTTTACCCGATCATAATAAATCCAATTAATAGCTTGGCTACTCAATACACGCTTTAAAGCAAGCTCACCTTCCAAATGTTAGGTCAGATGAGTTTTGGAGACAAGTCCCTTTCATCTGCTAGGTCACGAGTTGCAAACCACAGCCAGTGACTCAACTGTTAGACATGGGAAAAACAATAATGTGATTTCCTTATCACAAGGTAGAACTTGATCATGCGGTCAGTCGCCAAGCAAAATTAAGATATCTATTCCTCTCAATACACGCTTTAAAGCAAGCTCACCTTCCAAATGTTAGGTCAGATGAGTTTTGGAGACAAGTCCCTTTCATCTGCTAGGTCACGAGTTGCAAGCCACAGCCAGTGACTCAACTGTTAGACATGGGAAAAACAATAATGTGATTTCCTTATCACAAGGTAGAACTTGATCATGCGGTCAGTCGCCAAGCAAAATTAAGATATCTATTCCTCTGTCGTAACTTGTAAAATGTTGATCGATGGTCTCATTGTTTGAAAGCAACCCTTAAAGCAAATTCAGTGGCCTGATTGTGTGATCGTGACCCATAAAACAAGCCAATGGTCCAACACTGTAACCTAGTAATCCAATTACTCCAAGTTTATATCATGTTGATGCTCCTTCATGATCACATAGCCTAATCTATGATCCAATGGACAAAACAACAATCATTAGGCTTGATGAATGTTCTAACAGTGTGAGGAAAGACTTGAGCGATGATCCAGCAGCTCAGTGCATCATCATAATGATGAACTTGACAAACAATCCAATGTTTTAACAGTACTCCAAGCTCATAATCGACCTTTAATTCTTATACTAGGGTGCATTCTTTGCCCACATAATGTATTTCACCATAATGTATATCCTGCATGTGTAATAAATTATGGCATTTTTTAGAGCTTCCAACCGCCAGGCAAACCTGCAATGGCTTTTAGAGTTTAGCCAATAAAGAATTCTTAGATCACTCTGTGGCTTGGGAAGATGTCGAACCAAAATAACAAAAACAAAGAGGGAAAAAAAGAACGACATTTCAACCCTACTAGGTAGAAACTCTTTTGATACAGTTTTTGCACTTGAAAGAAACTGCATCACACATAGTACAGCTACAGCTAAGCATTCAAGGATTAGTAGGCTTCTTTCAAACTTTAAGTAGCATTTGCAGGATTCCCAAGTACACGAGGCATCTTTGAATTAAAATGGCAGCTTT
Source organism: Cryptocoryne crispatula var. balansae (assembly GCA_036172225.1). Taxonomy (NCBI): domain Eukaryota; kingdom Viridiplantae; phylum Streptophyta; class Magnoliopsida; order Alismatales; family Araceae; genus Cryptocoryne; species Cryptocoryne crispatula. The sequence goes on from CM069935.1 coordinate 734,360, forward strand.
CGTTAGTTCAAGTAATTATCTCACAGAAAAGTACATCCCTGATTGTACAATCAAGTCTATCCAATCATGGAGCAATATCAGAAGTTTCAATATTTTGCCTATCTGGATAGAGAAAATTGCATGCTTGACATAGACACCTTCGATACAACTGCAATCCATAACCTGTAATAATGAAATTCTTGGTTTTTTTACCTGGCAATCAGTTATCTGATGGATCAGCAATCTGCCAGCTGATCTGGCCTGCCACAGAGCTTGCATCTAGCAATGTCTATAAAAGGACAACATGCCCTCTAGTAACCCCCTGCATCTGACACCTCTCTGTGTTGTCATTTGTGTTTCTGATAAATTTCATTTCTAGACTTCTAGTTTCAACATTGAAGTTCCATTATTTTTTGTTTTATATTTTATGTTAAAATATGGGGAGACAATCACACGAATGAACATTAGCTTTATCATGGTTGAGCGACCCACCATGGTACCAGTGAATGCTCATGGACATGCAACAACAGGGTTTAATGTCTATTGCAAAAATGTAAAAATAAACATGAGGTAAACTGTTACACTAGTAAAAACCAAGCTGGATATATAACTTGTAGAATATTATATGAAATGCAGCATTTTATTATTTTTGTTTGAATACGTAGAACATGATAAAATATTGATTGCAAACAATGTTTTATATTTTTTTACTGTCTTGCTTTGCAACAAAAATAAGCTCTGCTTGTAGCCAACCCAGAACTAGATCCCGATCAGATTTGTGTTGGTCGTATCCAGCAGGAGCTTATTATTCAGGAGCCTCATCTTTTCACAAAAAGTGTAAGCGTTAGATTTGTAAAGAGGACACATTAAGTAATGAAACCGCTGCACAAGTGCTATGCAGAACCTTGTATCCTAATCTTAAATCCCTTGACACGGTTGCACTCTAATTTCTGATGGTCACCTTTTATACTGCCTAACTTCACATTGTTTGGTTAGATTATAAAAAATGATACTATATCCATTTTGATATTGGTATTTGTAGGGGATGGACTATGGATATCAAAATTGATACAAGTGAACACTTGTTTTTTTATATCATTGTTTTGTTTGCATCAAGATTCTCAATATTGATATTGTGCACCAAACGATGATTTCTATCACTATCAATTTCAACATTGATAGTGATAGAGGTGTTCAATACAGCTACCAAACAGGACCTATGCTTTTGTTTTTCTTAATCACCTAAAAGAACGCTTCATCATATCTCCTGATGTTTACAGGTGCATGCACCACATGTACGCATGGCAGTCAGGCTGCTGAAAACATCCATCATTAGGTGAGGGTTCTAACTTTCTACAACTGTTGCCTTTTGTTTGTAGATTGCATTGCATCATTACTTATTATTGCCCCCTTGACTTTGTTTCTTGCAGTGTGGAATCAAGTGACATTGATCTTTCTGATTTTCAAGATGAAGATGGGGTTCCTGGTCCCGATCTAGTTGATGACCAAGCAACCACCGCTGAGCCCCCGCCAGTTTCAGCAACTCAAGGTGCTCGTAGTTTATTAATCCAGTTACTGCTTTTACCTACAAGAAGGATCGATGCAAGAAAGAATGCATCTTGCAGAGAGCGCAGGGCGAGCTGACGGTCGACCAAGAAAGAAAATAACGACCACAGTGGAACATTTTCAGAGAGTGACACGAGCACTTGTGATGCGTTTGAGGCAGCAGGAAGCGACGGTATCACGAGATGGTAGGACTTACGTTCTCTTCACCGTAATGCTCATCTTTTCTGATGCATGTGGAGCGACGATGGCTTTTGTCTGCACAAATTTTATGACGTATCAGCAAGCAATTACAAATCCAAGGAACAAAACAGAAATTACCCTTGAGAGTGGAATGTTTGAAGTTTATCTCTCTGAAATGGAAGCAAAAGTTTAGTTCGGTGATAAACTTGCCTCCAAATTTTGGAGATAAACCATGTTTATCTTTAAACTAATTTTGTACCAAACAGGTCAGAAGAGTTTAGGGAACTTCTTATAGTTGACAAGGCGTCTCCTTACGTTTACTTCGTTTCAATCCTGATTAGCTTTCAAATTTCCGCAGGAAGTGGCTTGGCTGGTATGCGACAACGTGACCTGGTTGTTTGGTACGTGGAGCAGCAGAATGCATTGGGAGCATACAACTCTATGGAAGAGGTTAAGGAGGAGGTCGAATGTATAAAGGCCATTGTAGAGGTGAGGTTCACACGACACAGCTCAAACTAGGGCAAATATATTCCCTTCAAAGGTGGTACCTTGAGTTCATCAGTTACCGAGTGTTGTGCAACTATGCAGAGCTTGATACACAGAGAAGGCCATCTGATAGTCATAGATGACGGAAATGATCCGGGCGCCACCGTCGAGGAGGAGTCCGGAGGATCAAGACCCATGTCTTCCAGAGAGAGGAGGATCCTGGCCGTAGCACCTAATTATGTCATCGATTGATTCTGGCAACTTTCTTCCCCTTCGATTTAGAGTAGAGAGATTCACCGAGAAGTCCAATCTTTTCGTATCCCCGGCTGCCCCGATTATTCAGTTTTCGTCAAACTTATTGCAGACGCTGCTGCTTAGACAGTGAATTTATCATCCCGAAGGCAAGCAAGACCAGCTTCTGTTGCCATGTTGAGACCGCTGACTCTTGTTCTTTTGGTTTCGTGTGTAAGAATACTCGGAGTTGTGTGTGAATAATATCATTGGTGTTCTCCATTGTGTGAGCCAAGAATTTGATCGAAAAGCGTGGAAAGGCCCTTTTCAAGCTCATGACTTTCTTAGTTTTTCGAAGAAGACCTGGTCGATAATCGTGTGCTAACGGAAGATTTATTGTTAACTATTTATTGGGCCATTTCTAATATGCGTTTCTGCAAGAGTATGGTTTCCTGGCATTAGTTGTTTATTTTTAATTGGTACTTCATCATTATATTTCCTATGACCTATACACAGAGCAACTGACTCTAACGTCGCTTGATGTAATGTGGCTCCGGCTGATGTTGATGTATCTAGCAAGAGCTTTAAATCACCTTCTGAACTTAGTTTGGTGAAGGATCCCTCAAATCAAATGAATTTGGTGAATCGAATAACCCAAGTTAAATTGTATATTTATTTTATCTTGGGCTATAGCTTTCACGTAAACATAAATATTCAAGGATTCTCAAGATAAAACTAATCCCGCATTTAAATATATACACTCTATTTTACTAAGATATGATTGAAAACAAATCATATGAAAAATATATATATACTATAGCTTGATGAAATATAGTTTGAGCAGATAAAGCAAAATCAAATCTAATCGATTTGGTTTTGCTTGATTTGGGGTTACATTTGTTTGATTCGAAAAAAGAAAAATCCTTAAAAGACAACCTAACCAAATTACGAACACTCGGCCGTCGTCGACCCTGGTGTTCATAATAAAAAAGAAAGAAATTTATTTGGCTTGCTTGGTTTTGTTTAGGAAAAAAATTGGCTTGTTTGGTTTGAACTGAATATCATTTATGATTTGATTTTATTTGGGTCCAAAATCTATCACGTTTTTATGCGTATATCTCGAAGCTACCGGACACACGAAGATGCATCATTTGAAGGGTGAAAACTAGTCATGACACATGTTATTTTGTGATGTGTATAACAGTATTTGCTGTCTTTCATTGCTTGCAGGAAGATGTAGCTCTTGCTTGGCAGTATAACTGGTTTTCTTAGTAAAAACGTTTGTATTGACGAATAAATTCAGAAAAATTATCCAGTATTTTTTTATCTAAAGATTTGATAAAATACTTATAACGATAAATACTCAGCGGTGACGAGATTCCGCTTAAGGGTATTGTCACATTGGACGAGAGAGTAAAGTACACAGGCAAAAAGTAATAACGCATAAGCAAGAATGTAGTGCTACGTGGCTTGTTCTAATTCGTCCCCAGCCCCATCGACCAGACTATATAACGTTCACATCCCGGCTTCTTTCTTCTCCCCCGCCGTTCCCAGGAAAGAAATAATTCTACGTCCGGATTAGGGCAGGATTCTCTGCTTCCGCCGCCGAGGCCCCCATCGACAGGAGGTTCGGAGAGAGGGGGAAGGAAGCGCTTGCCGTCTGGCGTTCCTCGAAACGTTAGTACACGGGTCGCAGTGACTTGCCTCTCTACAACCTGTTTTCGGTGAGTAGTACAACTTTCGGATCGATTTTCTGGAGTCGTATGTTTGATCTGTGTTTCTTGCCCTCCCCGCTGGGAGGGGGGGGGGGAGTCCGGGATATGCTTCCTGTCCTCTGCTTGCGACAAGTTTCTGGTTGGCTTGCCCGTTTTATTTCAACGTGCGTTCGTTCGTTCTTTTTTTTTTTGACGATTTAAGAGAATAGAGATGTTATCATTGTTTTGGTTTGAGGCTGGAGAAGTGGGCGGTCAACTGTTTGATGCCTGTATTTATTTCTTTCAAAGCGGGACAATGACGGTGTATGTTCTGGCTGAGAGCTGTAGAAGCTCTACATGTGCCTGGGTCTCGGGGGATTTTTCTGATGCGTGATTTCCAAGTCATCCTTAGCGGAGATGGGAGGTGTTCTGCTGAAGATGTTGCATCTTAGTGCTATATTCCTCAGTTGGCTTTGCAAAACTTATAGTTGGCGTTTGATTTAGATTGCTTAAAGCATAAAAAAAAGTAGACCACCTGTGTTGCAATGGCTATTATCCACTGTACTGCTAGATACGGTTCTTCTACTTAATGCTGAAGGGAGGCACAGTTCTTCTGCACTCCATTCTCTGTCTTTTTCTCGTGGATGACAGTGTATTTTTTTAGATGTACCATCATGATCAACCTGATGTTGTGTGAAGCGTAATTCATGGTGTATGATATGTAGGTTTGTTTGTTTAATTATTTGTCTTTATTTCATTAAGGTAGAATAGTTAGTTAACATATGACATGATTGTGTATGTAATGTTGCTTATCTAGCTTATCGTTTGCTTAAAATTGAAGAAATTAATGATTGTTTTTGTTTTGCTTTTATTATTTCAATTTGAATTGTTTCTTGAATATAATGAAGAATTGATGGAATAAAAGGGAAGTTTTATGTTTAGAGATCAACTTAATGTTACCGACAAACTGTATCTATCCAATGTTCACATTGATCAATCAACTCTGAGTAATCTTCCGTGCAATATCTGTTTTGCTTACAGTTTATTTAAATTGCCGCATCCTGAGACATCCATGCTATATATTCAGACGTAAGATGTGAATCTCAGTTCACAGTTTAGGTTTACAGCATTATCAAGGGTAAGTTAGCTGGGGTCTTATCATACATAAATTTTTGGGAGTTTTCACTAATATTGTATGCATGCTTTTTTGTTCAATCTTTATTTGCTGTCTATTTGAATATTCAACAGAAACATTTTTTGGGTATAAGTTATTGGTATTCCTACCTAAGTACTCTTCGAGGGCAAGTGTACATTATTTGGTTGAAACCAAACCAAATGTCTGATACTTTTGCGTTTGACACTTTCTATTTTAATTTTATGTCGTCTTTATTTCAGATGGCTTCAAAACCTCTTACAACTGAAGTGATTGCATTGACTGAGAAGAAAGTGGACATGAGTCTTGGTACCTTTTTTACCTTCTTGGGGAAAATTTAGACAGTACCTGCTGTGGTCTTGTATAGACTGATGACAAAAGATTGTAATTATATGCAGATGATATTATCAAGATGTCCAAGAAAACTGCTTTAAAGGGGAAAAGACCACAGAGATTTTCAGTGAGTCCTCTCAGTGTGGTTGTGGACCTCTTTCTGAATTGGTTAAATAATTAATTGTGACTGAACTTATTCATGATTCTGTTTTCTCTTTATAGAACAAAAGCCAAGGGTTTCAAAAGGTTGCCACTGCACGGAGAAATTTTAACAAAGTTCAAAGTTTTATGGATTCTCGTTCTTATATCAGACAGGTACTGGTACTTCATTTTGTGGTATTATTTTGTTCACTTGGTAAAGAGTTGAATGATGTACAAGCTTGGACTTGCTGTGGTCGTAGGGTGTGCTTGCGCATAGAAGAACTAGTTTTCAAGCAAATCAGTTTCCATTGACAACTGAAGTGGCTATGAAAACAGTAGCTGCCCCTATTCAGAATAGGAGACTTAACTGGAGTAAGCCTAGGTATGTTTCCTTCTTATGTTTCCTGATCTTTTTTTTTTACTTTCTTTGTTTGGATCAGTGTTCCAAGTGTTTGTATGCATGTTTCAGGTAAATGATGATCCCTTGCTTTAAATTATGAAAACTGTTCCTTGTTTCAACGAATCCAAGCCATCAATGGCATCTGGTTTAAGGGGTGTTAGTTGGTTTGACATTTGAACCAGAGATCTTCCTGATGCTATTAAAGGATTGCAGATTTTGCAGTGAGCATTCTTGAGGAGGTTTTCGGTTATGTTAACTAGAACGGCATGCTAGCTTGTCTCAAGATGTGCTTGATTCTTTTCTAACGATAGTGAGTTGGTAGTTGAATATGGACTTTTATGATAACCATCTCTTTCGACACAAGTGTATGCCAATTTGGTACAAGTCACATGGTTGGAAGCAGAAAATTACCATTTGGACTTATCTGGGCTGCTTGAGTTGTATCACAAAAAATCATATGTTAGCATACAAGAAAGATCTATATGATTGTACGGCTTATGCAATCAGTTTTTTTTCTCTCATGCTATTATGCATATCCTTCATGCTTGCTTGAAGGGATAAAAATAAATAAGTTGAGCAGCACTAAAATTTGACGCTCTTCCAATTTATACATTCATTGACGATCCCATTCATCCTCCTTAGATCAAAGAAGTTGGATTCAGTTGTCTTACAATAATGAGATGGCACTTGCAGACTTTGAAATACTGGTTAAACATTTTGAAGCCGGAATACATGTGCTGACTCTTGGCATCATTGTTTTTGTCCATCCTTTGCAGTGCATGTCCACAGGAAAGTTTGTACTTAACTGGACAGCAATTATGTTATTGTCATCCGTCACGTCTGACCTTGTTTCATTACTTGGCCTTGATTCTTGCAATAACCATTGGGTCATTTTGGGGAACCGAGTTGCGGTTATCCATTGACTGTGGAAATGAGGTTCCATCCAAGTCATCTAGTAGTAGCAGATAATGGAAGCTGGTTTTGTGTCATGTAGTTTTCATTTTTGTATTCCAGAAGAGTGCTAAGCGGTTGAAGGAATCCATGGAGAGTAGGGAAATTCTTCTGCTAGAACCACCGTAATGGGCATTGTCTGCAACCCCACCGGAAATGAGTTGTTCCTCCCCGTATCACCTGGCTTTACTTGCTTAGCAGGATAAGGTCTTTCATCTGCTGTTTTTTGTTTTAATCCGGAGGTCCCATAAAGAGTACATGGACGATAGTTTTACAGTCTATTTATTGGTTCCGGGTTGGGTTCTTCTACAATGATTCGTGATTGATCTGCCTGTGGTTTGAGCAAACATGTTCCATGAGCTAAGTTGGATATGCAGCTGTTAAAGGGCAGTTCAATCAGGAACTTGGTTACGGCGAGCATGGTTTACAAGACACCTGACATGGGGCGCTGTTGGCTGTTTTGAAGGCTTTAGTTTCTTTGATAGGCAAGCTAACTGTTCTTGTTGCTGTGATACTGAGTAATAGTTTTCGCTGGAACTTCTGTGAGCTAATATATCTGGACATTATGTTCATCAGAATGGGTGAAGGTTCAAAGTTTCGAACTGGTTATGGTGTCAGCCCATATTACTAATTATTTCTCTTTTATGAATTGGTTCTTACGCCAAAAAGAAAAAATAAAAGGTTTGAACTTTAGCGTTGTGCACGTGGTAAGTGCTTTCTGAACTTACCTGTCTCGGCCGTGGTTTAACGTCGTGGAGTAGGTGATACTATTTTCAAGATGCTATATGTGATGTTGAAATAGGCCGTTGTGTTTATCAATGATGAACTATTTCCTGGTGCAGAATTGCCGCTCCAGCCATTCAGAGGCACGATGGAAACACGTCTAACGGGAAGGTACTTAATCTTGTCATGCCAGTAGAGTGACGTGGTATATATCCGGACTGTGGCTAGCAGTTTATTGTATGGTCCGGGCCGTTTTTTTTTTTTTTGATCCCATTATTAGAGCACTTTATTAGTAATTGTGGAGTACATGGATAGAGCTGTCCGTCGCTCCTAATGGTCTCTTTGGACAGAGTATTTAGCCATAAATATTATATTATGTTTGACATTAGTCATGGTGATATTTATTGCTGATGTATCTACTAGGATTATCAAACAGGCCCTAAACTTGTGGAATACTAACGTCTACCGGCGCTGATGCTGCTGTCTTACCATCGATTTTTTTTGGGGGGGGGGTGATAATGAGCTTTATCTGGTGGCATGTTAACACAGGAGATTTTGGTGAAGCCGCGGCCGCAGACTCTGGATGCCCGCTTTGCGAGCATGAAACAGCAGAGGATGAGGGTGATGAATCAGCAGATGGCGCGTGGTGGCGCAGGTGTCAATCAGCAAAGGCGGCGAGCTCAGCTGCAGCGAGGTAGAGGTGGCGGCGCTTACTTCGCCGCGGTCCGGCGTACGGGCAACTTTTGAGGGCAGTTGCTGGCGTTCCTCGAGCACACTCTCCGTCGGCACTCAGACTATATACATGGTCTTCTTTCGAAGGGGATGACTAGTACACTTTCCAGTTTCCACGACATGCATGTTGCTCCTACGAGAATATTTGTTTGCACTTGGGTATCGACGTGTCGACTAACTTGCCCTCACAGGTCTTGTTTTTCTTTTAGTCGCATGGTCTGTGTGGTTTGATTTCTTGGGTCGTGTTGCCGTCCATTGTCACCCTTCTCTCTTTCCTCCTTCCTATATATATATATAATATAATTTGGCGGGACCGACCGCCACATTCCGCCGGATGCATCGTGCCAATCTTTCAACGCGATGTACGCAGAGATTTTGACCGCGTTGGTAACAAAGCTTCTCTCTTTCTGGGTCGGTGCATTTGCATTGCACGGAGTTGCTCCGTTTAACTTCTACCACGGATGCAATGTCTTGGTGGCACCCCGTTGTATTGGCCTCGGTTATGAGCCTGTCAAGCGTGGGCTAACTAGTTGTTTCTCGGCGTGGGAGACCGTGGAATTGTGAAGTCTGATTCGGCCTTTTACTTTTGGGAGGTAGAAATCAGAGGGGTTTCTTGTTAAAAGAAATCGTCTGAAGCTTACGCATTTCTGTTCCGTTTCTGGTTCGGAGCCCCAATCCATTACTGAGCACCGGTCCGCCCCCCTCTTTCTTCCCCAGCGCCCGAAAGCTAGGTTTATCAGCTCTCGCTCGCGATGATTTTCTAAACGATGACCGATGTGAAATTCCACGGCTCTGCTAGGCCCCTAGATTCTTTTTATTATCATGTCCTTTATTAAACCATAAGTTGAAGAGTTTGCGGTACCCTTTGGGGGTGTGCTTGGTTCGGTTAGTCTGATTTTGGGTCAATTCATCTTTTTTTTTTAACTTGAACCGAATAGAATCTGTACACTTAGATTTGGTTTGAGGTAATTAATTATTTGTGTATACTAAATTTAATATACATGTTTTTTTTTATAAAATATATACATAAACTTATTTTATTAATATTTACCGGTTAAACAAAATTAATGGTTCAAATTGAATCGAACCCAACAGTCGGCTCGAAGAACGAACGAACACACACACGCACACGCAGCGCCAACCGACGTAGAGGCCGCAGCTGTCAAAAATCTCCTTCCGCTCTTTTCCCGGACAGACTTGTTTATCTTGTGGTGTTTGAACTCTAAATCATTCAGCTCAGCTCGCATTAAATTACTTTTCTCCAAATGGCCTCGAGTTCATTGCATCTCAGGCAGCCATCGCAGGAGGTCATGACAGGAATCTCAACCAAATGCTCTCTACTTTCACGAGATTCGTAGACCTTTACCAAAGTAGTCTGTAGTACTATAGAGATTATATATGGAAGGAGGCACAAACTACATACCGATCGACATGTCTGCGAGGAGGAAGAAGAAGAGAGAGAGAGATAAGGCTTCGGTTCATATTCAACGTACAATGGGGAGCACCGACCTGCTGCCCAGATTCTATTTTATTTTTTATCATACTTCACACCCTCTTCTATATTTTTTTTCAACAAAAGAAAATCAGATGACCTAAGCACGACATCAGTTATTATAGCGGGAGTCGACGGCGGATATTATTACAAGGTCGGGAGATTGACACGACGAAAGACGGGGCAGGAGGTCTCTCTGCTCTCGGCCGGAGAAACTCGTGCAGCTTGCCGGAGAAGCGCCGGATCTCCGCCGACGGTCTCCGTCGATGGCCTCACTTTCCGGCAGAACATCTATAAGCCGGCCAGCTGCTTCATCGGTTTTGCTACCTCGCAATCTTCCGGCCTTGCGAACCTTCCCCTTACTCTCGGCTGGCTGTCCGCCAACGCCTTCCTGCAAGCATACTGCACCAGGAACAAGCGAGAAACAGGATCAGGAGGCGAGGACGATCATGTTCCGCGCAGATTCGCATCCTTTTACCGACCAATATTCAAGTCGGTCGGTCGGCGAGGTGCAAGTTCGTATCTTTGCTCGAGAGCAAATTGAGAAGAAGAAGAAGAAAAAAGACTCTTTTTTTTCTCGCTGGAAGCCATGGATTGATGAATGCGATGCAAGTTCGCACCTTGATTTTTCTGCCGAAATTTCTCTCGCTCTTCTTCTTCCTGTACCTGGAAAGCTTCTGCCTGCGTTCTTCGATCTTGTGGTCGCCAACGGTTGATAATCTCCCAAAAGGGGGGTGCACAATGCTTCCACCGACATGACCGGAGCCGCCATTTCCAAGAGTCTGTCGGACAGAGGAGAGAAAGGAATACCAGCAGGCTGATTAATGTTGTGAGGCGTCCAAGCAGTTGAAAGCTCGTTCCTTCCTCTCAGAAAACAAGCAGATTAATGTTCATCGATGGAGGAACAGGAGGGAGGGTAAAGAACACACACACAGAGAGAGAGAGAGAGAGAGAGAGAGAGAGAGAGAAAGAGATCAAAAAAAAAAAATCAGTAGATGGGGATCGAAATCCTACCTGAATGTCTCCCTCACTATGTGCTCTCCTCATCCCAAACACAGCTCCGAGATCCATCCCTTGAAAGTCGAGGAAATTAGGCCTGGTGGAGCCGCCGCCGCTCCACCCCAGCGACATCAGACAGCCGGAGCTGACGCTCTTCTGCAGCAGTCCGTCGTCGACCCCCCTGTCACTCTGTGTTAATGCTTCCCGCTCCTCAGTCGGAAGGGGAGGAAACTTCTCTCCCTCGATCTGCGGGAAATTTTCCTCCCGCCAGATCGGCAGAGGAGGCATCTTGATGTCCGACAACTCCGTGAAGGCGGCGTCCTCGATGACGGATTTCGCAAGCAGGTCCCTTTTGCAATCATAGAACACCTCGCTCAGGGGCTGCTGATCGCCCTGGATCGAGTCCATGTCCGCACCCTTGATGGCTTCCGCGGCGGTGATGTCGTCGCCGCCGGTCATGAACGAGAAGGCGGCTGCCATGGGATCGAGCTCTATCACCGGCTCTTCGATGATGGCCGGTGCCTTGAAGAGGTCTCCTTCTGCGCCCAGGTCGTACTCTGTTACCGTCGTCTGCTGCAGCAGGCGGTTCCGATTCAGGAAGAGAAGGACACGATAATCAGGAGACGATCGCAGATGTCAACCGCCAAGACAGAGAAGATGTCTTCGCGGAACCCCGGGAAAAAAAAGGAGACTTTTTTGCATGCCAGCTCCCATCGTGGTCAAACTCAAAGATGCAAGCTTTCCGACGCCGGGTACCGGAAAGTGAAGAACTCCACGACAAATCGAGGGGGCAGATCGAAAAATTGGGCAACTCAATCATAGGGGGGAGAAGTTCATCTCACCACGGCAGCACCATCCGGGAGGCGCCCCACGCCGATCTGCAGCCGGCGGATCAGCTCCTCCTGCAGTGGGTGGTAGCCCGAGTGGAGGAGCTCCGCGGGGCAGCCCTGGAGGAAGGGGAACAGGAGGCCCGTCTCGGCATACATGGCCGGCTCCTGTCTGTTGGCGCCGCTGGAAGATTTCCGTGCCGGGGTTCTCGCGCGGAGGGGACGGCGGCGGCGGCGGCAGCAGTCATAGAAGGGAGCGGAGCCGATGCGAGCGCGAAGAAAGGTGCCGACCACGAATCACCCTCGGGCAGGTGTGCGGCCACCCCTATATATATATATATAGAAAGAGAGACAAGGACGGAGATCGCTGTCGCCGGAGTACAGGCGGGCGGCGCAGTGTGGATGGGGTCTGCCTCCGCCACCGGCGGCTGCAGAGTGAGCGCGCACAGAGAGACGGAGAATCTCCCAATATGCGACAAGACATGATGGGAAAGACGACGCTTTTCCTTTTCTTTCGTATCATAATTCTCCCTCGGCAGCAGTTCCCGTCTTCTTCTCCGGCAGCAGTTCCCGTCTTCTTCGAGGGGGTGCTGTAATCGGGGTAGCACTGTAGAACGGATGGCGGCGGCCGCCGGGGCTGATGAAAGCGCAAGCGCCTCTTTACGAATTTTCTCCATCATTTTTACCGATCTACCTATTTATCTTTCAATGCTTGCTTCTGGAAAGAAAGAAATAAAAAAAAGGGCCCAACTTGGGGGCGGAGGAGCGGTGGCGGTGCATGGGCGGGGCTTGTCCTCTCTCTGGCGGACCCGGCCAAGCGAAGAAAAGCGACGGCTTTTGGCTGGCTGCGGGCACTTGCGGACAACAGCAGCGGTCTCCACCGTGGTCGACGACGTACGCCGCCGCCGGACGGCTCCAAGATGGCACATCTCGCGGCGGAGGCGGCGAAAGAGGGGATTAACCGGGGGCGGTGGGGCTGCTCGTCCGAGTGACCGAAGTAAAGCAATTTGTAAAAAAAAAAAATCAACTTTTTTTGGGCATCCGTATGTATTTTTCTCTTCCTTTTTTTCCTGAAAATAAAAAAGTTATTTTACCATATAATTGTGAGGATAGAGGAGATTGCAGTACAAACAAGTTAGGGCAGAGTCTCAGCAGTGGCAGGGTTATATGGCCTCCTGCCAGCTGGGCCCATTTTGATGTTTTGCATTTATGCCCAAATCATGCACTGCAGTTTCAAATTCAAACCCTCCTTGCTTATGTTTTCAATTAATATCTTAATGTGTATAATTTTATAACTAGATTAAATAGTTATGCCAAACTAGACTTATTAGTACTATTTAATGTAAAAGTAAATAGTTTAATAGTTCTTGAGGTAAAAGTAATCGTATATGTAACTGGATAGTGTTTTGATAAAATACGATTTAAATCAAATTCAATAGAGTCATATACAAGCAGCTATATATATATACATATTTATAAAATATGGTTGGAACCATACCAAAAATATGGTTTGGTTTTGTTTGGAAAAATAAATAAATTCTCAAACATCAAACCAAACTAAAAACCATGAGCACCCCTAGTCAAGAATATCGTTTGCTTGCAATATATATATTGTTATTGGAGGGAAGAAGGTTCTTGTATGTGGTGAGTGAGTGGAATTTGTGCGTGTACAACTACTGAAAAAGGCATACATGCCTGGTTACAACTGGAATATTTAATCCCCATACACTTTTTTTTTAAAAAAATTTCTGGGATATATAAATCCAGCAAAAGCTGTACTGGATATTAATGTAGACGACTGTTCCTCTTTTTTTCCCCATTTTCTTTGAGTAGAAAAGAGGAAATGTGGACACCAGCTGGAAAGAGATGGGATATAGCAGTAAGTGGGTTATATATATATATATATGTATGTATGTATGTTCTTCGTTTCCTTCTCATTTCACATCGCAGTTGGACTTTGTTCCTCGTGATGATACCTAGCCTATTTCTCAGCTAGGACAATACATGAAGGATGCTGATGCAAGTAGTGATGTCATTTAATTGGGACAGTGGGCATGAATTTTTTTTAGACACTAAATTTTGTCTGTTTTGTATGAATCCTCAGAGCATGTTTGATTGTGAGCATGTACATGATCTCTAACTCTGATTTGATGAGAGATTAATAGTTCAGACTGTTTAATTAAAAGTCTAATTTTTAGTTTTTTTTTTCAGAGCTTCAAAATTTGAGATTGTTTGCTGAAATATACAGTTCACTTATACAATTAAGTGGTTTCTCATATATATTTAATTTCAAAGACAAGATCATATACAGTTAGCATTTCCTTTTTACGTACAAAATAAGAGATTGGAGATAAAAGTAAGACTTTAGACATTCAGATCGAGTGGAATCAAGCACAGCTTGCATGGTCAATGCAATGCTTATGTATTCTTCAAAAATTATATATATATATATATAATTGGGGCCAGATCGTTATCCGATCATGAAAAAGATATATAACAAAGAAATATAATTCCTTCGTTTACCTTTTTCTCATTTCCATGAAGGCTGATCCAAAATCATTAATCCAGTCATATATATTACACCTGCAGATAGGTACGTACGTAGGTAGAGCACATTTTGATCAATCTAGTTAAACTTTCTCGATTCTCGGTCAAACTTTTCTCATTCACTCCCATAATCAAACCACCTCAAAAGTACACACTGTATGTGTGCTGCATGGTCCATATGCCGAGACCATGGCATTAGACTAATGAATTAAAACGATATATATGCGTGTATAAATTTATGAATATATCCCTCTCTCTCTCTCAACACACATTATTCAAAGGGGCACAGCACAATGTCCTTTCTTGGTATGTGTGGGTACTGGTGGTGGAGTGGGGGATGGGGAAAGATTCTATTATTCGTGTGCTGCACTTGGGTTTGGAATCTCTCGTGGAGATTCCATTTATCATGCTATGCAGTCCATAATTCCTTTATTTTACTTATGTGGGGGGCGGGGGGCCGGGAAGATAAGACATGGTGGAGCAGCCACCCTGTCTATCCAATGTTATTATTTTAAACGCCATGGTCGCCGGCAGCAAACTCACTTTTGTGTATGTGTGTGTGTGTGTATATATATATATATATATATATATATAAAATTAATGCACCACCAGCCAAACTTGATACTGCGTGGTTGGTTCTTATCAATATATAACAGTACACCACATTAATTACTGTCTTCAAACTTCACAAATGTTGCTGTCAGCAGCTTGAGAGATCGAGAGGCTGCCGAATTGAATTATATATAAGATTTTAGTGCATAAGAGGACTCGATCCTGTCACAGACGAAATCTCTTTAATTTTCTGGTCTGTCAAGATCATCGACAGACAGTATAACTTATTTCAACATGAAGCTAAGCTGGAGAGATATGATAATTATATGTTCAAGTCGTCTAATTAACCACACTTCTGAACACTCCTGATAAGTTGGGGATGTATGGACAGGCACAGTAACATGTATTTTAGCTCGTATAGTAATGGGTGTAAGCACCATCTCTCTCTCTCTCTCTCTCTCTCTCCTGCAGGTATATAGGCACATGGTCAGGTCATTTCTTACCTGAACTACGTGTATATATGTTTATATAAAACACCTATATATTTAAATGGTAGTATTTGATCATCTGACATCTATATATATAACATGTATTAATTTACTCAATGCACAGATTTGACAACAACAAGTTGCTTTTGTGTGTATATATATAAATGTCTCTAACGTCCGACAAGCTAAATATGCTCACGGATTTAATCTAATTCAACCGAACCCATACATACAACATATATAGCAGCACTAAATTGTTGGAAAGCCATCTGATCGAATTAATGACTCAGTTCTATTAGTATATATATAATATTACATAAAGCGTATGCTAACATTCTTGTTATTTTTAGCATCGTCATAGATTAGTAGGTAAGCGCTTCGATTCTGGTTGAGGTACAATAGCTAACCTGCAGTCGTCTGCGAAATTCTTGAAGTTTTAACGGAATATAGATCCCGGTGTCGATCGCCAATTATTAATCTTTTCAACACAATTAATGTTCCACCGTAGTGCTCATATATATATATATATGTAATTATATATATATCTGTTTGCTAATTACTTGGACAGAAGTTGCCTTATATGCTACAACTTTTTTTTTTTACCTTTAGTCTGAAGTATTTCAACTTGGGCTCCTATTAATTCCACCAACTTAAATTACTCTTACGGTCTTACCCTGTGCCGTCAAAGCATCAACGCATAGTACATATATATGCGTGTACAAAATACTCCTTCACCCCACAATATTCTTGTTCAAAATCTATTTATTTTAAAAAAAATCTATGAATTTAGTAATTGCTGTCCTTATCCATATTCCTGCAGCTGTACACCACCATGTCTCTCTCAATAATACTTCCAGTCCCAGCCGCCATAACTAGCTAGGAGGTGAACTTTTATGAAATTGTATTCGGAAAGGAACCAGTACCCCTTCTGTTCTTTTCTCTCATGCTGCCGGTTTGACTGAGAAGATGTCATGCTGTGATGATCACCATAATCTTACTGGGATTTATGACATGGATATATATATATATATATATTAGGATGGAAATATACTAGAGTTTTTTTTTTCCTTTGCTTGAAGCTGAAGCATCCCCATCTGTAATATCATAATATATGTTGTTGATTGGGTGCTGCGGAAGAACTCTTCTCGGCTCAGGGGAGAAGAATCTAACCGCATGCATGCATGCATGTCGTCTTCTTCTTCTTTTCTTTGAATCATCTTCTCTCTCTTTCTTTTTCCCACTTGTATATATGTGAAGATAATATAGGTAATATTCAGTCATATAATGGGCCCATCAATTTCTTTAGGCAGTACGAGTTAAAATAAAATAATTGCTGAATAGAATCGGTTCATATCATAGGCATGGCATCCGAAAGAATAAATGCAACGTGCCGGATGATCGAGTGCTTAATTATTCTCTACTGTTTAAGTGATTAATTACATCGATCATATATATATATATATATTTACAGGGTACTGTGATCATGAGATAAAAACAAAATTCATATATATATATATATATATATATTACTGGCTCCAAAAAGTGAGCACCCTGCAACATATATACATAAGAATATATATAATCTTCGGTCTGTCCATTAATTAATTTGAGTTCAATGAAAATTAAGGTGAAGCAAATTATGTAATTAAAAGTTACCAGGACGACAGTTCACCTCAAGAGGACTCCTTCCTCTCAATCTCTCTAACAAAACTCATTAAATACATAATTTAATAGCTATTGAAATATATGACTTGATGAGAGTTTTTAGTAGGCTTTGTGAGAGGGACCGAGGAGACTCTCGCAGGAGCTCTCCTCCCCAGATGAACCGCCGGCTGCAGTAGTCTTAGCTATAGCTAGCTTTGACGGTGTACAAAATGAGAACGCCCGCGGGGAGGCATGTACAGCCATATATATATGCATGTGTCATTATCGAACAATATGGCAACTGTATCCCACCGTGTGCCAAGCTAGCAATTCCTCTCTGATCAGAAGAATATGTGTCTATGTAATTATCACGGCGAGAAGCAAAGCGATTGACGGCGTTTGGTTTTGTTGGAGACGTACAGATGTTGACATGAAACAGCTTGTTCATCGACGTCTTATATATATATATATTATTTTTATATATATATATATATATGAAGCGTACGTAGCGCTACGTACGGAGCTGAGGAAAAAAACCAAAGCATGAGATGACATGGTGGTTGGCACTTAGCTTTGCCCGCAGCTGGCTCTCTCTGTTAATTTAGCTGTCGATCTCTTACTACCCTTTGCAATCTGCTTGCCAGCCCTGAAATTCCTTTATATAAATATATATATATATATATATATTTGTAGATATGCATGCGCTAGCTTGTTGGATGAAAAAATATCACGGTGGGTTTTACCTTACCCCCAGCTTTCGATAACTAAATATTTTATATACATAAACAGATAAGTCTAGAGAGAGAGACACACACACATCACCGTTGACTTTAGAAGAGTTGTGTTAAATGGGGTGCTTTTCTCTCCCTTTGCTTCAAGCAATACTGGTAGACCGCGAAGGAGAGAGGGAATAATGGAAAAAAACAAGAGTTGCTAAATCTTTAGAATCATGTTAAACCCGATTGTGCAGAGCAAAAAATTGAATTCTCGCCGCAAAAATATATTTGTGTTAACGTTTTCATTCTTAGACAAAAGAAGTGAGATCATTTTTTTACTCTTGTAATCCTCCACCTTTTATAGTTACATACAGTCCTCACTCCTTTTGTTATCGTATCTCATCAAATATGATATATAATTCATGTTTTTAATAGTTTCATTTTAACATTATCACAAAAACACATGAAATTTATCCCGCAACCGAACATCTCATGATCAGTCTGCACGAGTATACGATTTTTCTTCGGGCGCAGGAGAAATATTGACTGGAATATTATGCCGATTAGCGCACATATACATATATATGCGTTTCTTGAGGCATTGAGCTGGACCGACCGGGCCTTGCCACGCGTGCGGGAGTGAACACAGAGAGACGCCACATCAGACAGCGACGTGGCGAACCTCGGATGGCAACCCAGACGATCAATCCAGGCTGTGAAGCAAAGTGAGAAGAATAATTCTCCTACGCACCATTTTTTCCCCACTCGAGGAATAATACATTTTTGTCTTTTCTCCCATCGAACATTGTAAAAAGGAAAATTCGCGATAAAATCCCTCACATATATATATACATACATGCATATATATATATATAGAGAGAGAGAGAGTAATACCTAATGGGACAACGTCATTCTCTCTTTATTTTTCGTCATGTCTGGATAGAACAACATCAACTCATCAAGTACTTGCACCCGTATAATAGTTGGGCAGTATTAATTTTATTCGTGATGTGAATATCAAACTCGATGTTACATAATTTCCTATATTGTAATCAAAGAACATGCACCAAACTCTGGATCCACACTTCGGGGTCATGCTTGGCTGAGATCATGACAGAGATTTTAATCATTGAAATCTGCAGCATTACGTAATCCCGGCCAGACAAACCTGATTTTATGTTGTTCTTAAATTGTGATGATTTGACTTCAGATTTTTCAAAGAAGCCAAGATAGACTCATAATTTATATCAAGATATGAATTATATAGATTATCAATTACTACACAAACTAGATTTTGGAAAAGTGGGGAGGGGCAGATTAACTCAGAATTTCTAGACCAACCATGGTTGAGATGATTGTACTAATCCTTGAGCAACGGAGACAGAACAAGGTCGCTCTCCCTGTCAAAAATTGGGAGGCTTCCTGGGTTTGGCTCGCCCAGAACAAGATCCACAGGTGTCTCCGCTGGGTATTTGTTCAGAACAAACTCGATGTGGTCGCCATTGATCTCTTTCCTGTCTAGCAGCACCTGCACACAAACAAGGAACCGTGTTCTTGTCAACAAATATCTGCAAGATCACCACCCATAAGAATACCCTAGTCATCCCAATCTTAATTTTCGTTCATTTTGAAAAGCAAGTATCTAGACACATAGCAAGTGTCTCTTATTAGGGTGCATTTGCTTGGGATTATCTGATCAAGAAATTGTGAATTAATCTTCATCCCTATCCAGTTCTCAAAAATCTAGAATGCGTAGTAAGTGACAATCCTCATAATTAATCTATTGGTAGCTTTTAAAAGTTGAGAGAGAAGCAAATATAAGTCCCCTCTCTCTCTCTCTCTGCTTAAAAAAATCTAAACTCAATCATTACAATCCAAAGGCCAAAAGAAAATCAGGTAAGTTTGATGGGATTGTATGATGTTAGAGATTTCAATGATTAAAATCTCTTTTATAATCCCAGCCAAACACACCCTAAAATGCACAGTATCAACTGGATTGCAAAGCATGAATGGCAGGGATAAGTGAGGAACCTTCACTGTTTTGATCAAAGCTGCATGATGCCTCCTCAACAATGAAACAGTTTTAACGTACATGCCTTGCATCAGCTCTTCGGCTCTCTGTGCAACCTCATCGTCCAGGTTAAAATTGATTGGTGGCTCGATTAGGTCATAGTCATCGTAAAGTGATCCTTCAAAATCTAAGCGTGGGCCGATAAATTTCACACTTTTCTTCCATGTACATGGCTCCCCATGAATGGTCATAGGGTTCTCCAAATTCCAGCTGACAGGTAAGACAGAAATCAGCCCAGGGAAGACAGAAATACCCGGTAGAAGGGGAATGAAAGATCTTACATGGATAAAATCTTCCGAGCAAGCCATGAGGCATCAGCAAGATAACTCAAGGATGCTTTTGATGTATCATGGCCATAGACAACCTCTTCAGCAGCTCTCCCCCCTAGCAGAACCTTCATTGTACAAGGTCAATTCAATTGAGCAAAGTGAATAAAATAAGGTCAAGCTGGCAACTGGCATGCAGAAGAAAGAAACACGTACTTGGAGGCGATGCAACAACTGAGGTCGTCGTTCAAACATGTAAGCTTCATCATCAAGACGGTGAAAAACTATTTGGGAAAATGACTGCAACAATGACAATCAGTGCATTGGATATAAAAGCAAGAACCTTTAATTTACGCAGAAGATGTTACATAATAAACGGAATAAGCATGCATACAATTATGAGCTCAGTACCTCGCCACGTGGAATAATTGAAATACGCTCACAGGACTCAACTCTTGCATTTTCATATCGTCTTAACAAATGAGAAGTCATTGCTGTTCCGACCTCAGTGACAGCTCGTCTGCACTGCCCTTGATGACCCAGTTCAATTCCCACTCGCTTTGGTCCAACAGTGAGCCTATCAACAGCATCATCCATGTCCGACTGTAGGATTGCTTCATGTCTATTTCTCACCGCAATTAATGCTGCCTCTTGAAGCAGTTGTGCCAACTTAGCTCCTGTCCATCCTGGCGATTGAGCAATTCAAATTCCAAAATCACTCAGTCACCATATTAAGTAATTATTCACATCTACGAAAAGGTGGTTCAAAGAGAAAAGAGTTCAACCCTCCTTTCCTTTTCATTTTCTTCTAAGCACAGTGTGAAGTTGAGCAATGAAGTGAAAATAAAAAAAGATTAGAACACAAAATTTACTGAGTTAAATGTTCTCACCCCAAGTTGTTTTTATTTTTACTTCAGTTTCTTTAGTAAGAAGATAAGATCTTTGCTCAGTTAAATCCATCTTGAAAACCTTGAGTTTATAAATTTCAGAAGAATCCTATATTTTCATTTACATAATTTTAGTAAGGACATACAAGAACAAAAGATAGATATCTTAATTGGTCATCTGGTAGAAACATAATTATCAATGGTTGTTTGATATACATGACAGGAAAACATTTAAGTTTATTGAGAAAGTAGCGCTAGCAGCTAGTAGATGTAAAAGTTTGTACTATTATTAAATTACTTTTAATTCAATAAAATGCATTCTTTGTTGGATAACACCTACTTATGAGAAATATGATTTTATCTGGTTATTACCACTTCACATAACTTATCAAAAGTCTACCAAAATTTTGAAAAGAAAAAACAAGGATTGACGGCTAAATGAATTGAAGTATTTCTCTGATGAAGTTTTCTTGTATTTCATCTCTCCACATAACTTATCAAAAGACAACCAAATTGATGGCTAAACGAATTGAAGCATTTCTCTGATGAAGTTTTCTTGTATTTCATCTCTCCCTGTTAGTCAACTCACTTTTTTCCTGACCTCTATTAACAGGGTCCTGGATCAATCTTGAATTTGTGATCATGTTTTAAGTCCTTCTAGGTTCCATGGAGTTGCACTAGACATCTTCATGTTGATGATAGTGATTTTAACCCGAAATAAACAAAAGATAAAACTTCAGAAAAAAAAACAAAATGGACTGAAAGGCTGCATATATTGATCAAGAAAAACTCTGAGTGGCTGTTTGATGCAAGATTAATTTGGGGATAAACCAGGTTTATCCCCTAAATAATCTTATGCCAAACAAGCCCTTAATTTCCAATTTCATGATTCAGCATTGATAGAAATGAGTAAATTAAGGTAAGATGTCTTCTCTAGCAAAGATGAAAGATAAAGAATAAATACCAGGAAGGTTTTGAGCGTAAGTTGCTAGATCAACTGTCTCAGATATTTTAACCTTGCGAGCATGAACTTTTAAGATATCTAGTCGGCCCTTTGCCCCCGGAGGACGTATTCTTATCTAGTAATAAAGAGGAATATTAAATCACCAATTCAAATACAGTAAATGAAGCACATGGTAGACACAAACCTTGCATCCGTTATGATGCAATCTTGAGGCCATACATATCATCGTAATGAAATAAAAAAAAAGAATAAATGCAAGGATAAGAAAGACAAAATGTGACAAGGGTTTTTCCCCCTTTTTTTACTCTTGTTTTCATGGTGGGTAAAGCCACACCATATAAATGTTGCGAAGGGGATGAACTAGTAAACAAAGACAAAACCACCATCTACTCGGTTATAAATTGGTAATACCAAAAAAAATGTCCGGATCAAATAAGCAGCGTATATCATACCAACAAGAAGCTTCAGGATAACGACAAATTTCAGTAACTTGTAATTATAGAGCATTAATAAGTAATGGCATGCACCTTGCGGTCAAAACGACCTGGCCGAAGAAGAGCGGGATCGAGCAAATCCATACGATTAGTAGCACCCAAAAATATTACCCCTTTTCCAGTATCAAACCCATCGAGCTCTATTAACAGCTGGTTGAGAGTTGTTTCTCTCTCTTGAGTAGCAGCATTATAAAGATAGTTGGTAGATTCACTAAAAATGCCCTGGCGCCTGGTAATAGTGGAACACATTATTTTGCCAGGACTAGTAAACACCATGCAGGTCAGAGTATGCTTCAGATAAAAGAGCATGTCTTCAGAAGGAAAGAATAAAGGGTAAGTCTGCATGTACATTCTTTTTTAGTTAATCAGAAAGCAGGCAATGTATCTCTTGTTTATCTGACAAGAATGGGTTTGTATGGATCATTCGTTTTTGTATATCTTCACTGATACGCTAGCATGAATCTTGCCCTTCAACATAGTTCTACTAAATGTGATGTTGGTTGTTAGAAAAGATAGTCAACGTTACCTCATTGGCCTTGTCTTTTATAGGGTATTTGGTTGCATGATTGTCGTAACAAAGCTTGTCAAAAAAGGTATTTGGCAATCAAGATAAATGTATAATATAGTAAAGAATTTCTTCTTGGACAAAGGAAATGGGAGAAACCCCTTTTTTCTTTCCTGTGATCCACCTCCTTTTTTTGGTTATACACGGTCCCCGCCTTAACCAAACGTGATAATTTTAAGTTTTTAGCTATCTTCAGTTTTATTTTAATAGATTTTATCATAAAGTGAAACCCATTACTTAAATTATAAGTAAAGACAGGAGTAGCTGGTAGTGCACACAAGTAACTAATGAAACCTAATCTCCCACGACTACACCAACTGAATCCTACCCTCCTCAGTTTATCAAGAAGGATGACATAAATATGAGGCATAGTAACTAGGTATAATCGAAAATTTATTGAGCAATGCTTAGAAATCAGTAAATTTTCTATTGAGTCTGTCTACTAAAAATTTTGTGCAGAATGTGAAAGACCTCTTTTGGGTATATGATGCTATGCAGCATTCTTTTCCTGGAACAAGAAAATTGGACAAATTGCAAAGACTTGGAGACAATTTACTAGTAAAAGCACAGCTGAGAATTTATAAGCTAAAAGCCACCATGGATTGCACTTGCACTTCTACCTTGTGGCCAATGCATCAATTTCATCAATAAACACAACTGATGGTTTATTGACCTGCAGATACAACAAGTGATTAATCAACAGCAATGCAAAGGTAATGGCTTAAGCAAATTCAAATCTTAATTGGAATCAGACAACCAAAGAAATTTCTTCATACTGCTGTATTCGATAAGAAACTACATGGAAGAGGACATCTGGTCTGATACTGTAAACCAGAATCGTGAATGCGAGCATGAATGTAATCAACATCATATGCAGTAACTAAACAATAAATGAATTAAAGAACAAGAAAAGTAATAAGCTTTTGCGTGAAGTATATTCTTTTCACAAATTGTAGTGGCAAGGAACTAAGGGTGAACTAGGGTCAGTTTGGTTCAGGATGAGGGCATTTTTTCCCAACCCAAAACAAACTGATTGGTCTAGTCAACTCGAAATGACCATGATGTAATCTAAAAATTCATCTCACAATTCGTGTCTTTCCTTCTTGGAAAAGAATTTTGAATCTTCGTTTAGATTTGACAACTATAAAATAGGTGATATTTCATAAGAGAATTAGTTAATTCATGATATGTAAAATATATATTGAGGTTGTTGGAGTTCCTTGAAAAAAAATGTATTTTAACATTTTCCCATCGGACTTGCTAAGTACCGATGTTTTAGGGTTTTGGTTCAGTCTTAAAGTTTCAGATTTGAGGTTTCTTTGTAGGTGATTTGAGGTCTTAATTTCTTTCAGATTGTTAAACTTGGGAATCCTCTGATTCGGTTTGGATTTCACATATGAGATTTTGAAATTTTTTGGTTTGAGATTTCAAACTTAGATGGGATTTTGAGAGTTGAAAGTTTCAAGAAATTGGAGTTTTTGGTTTAAAGATTGATTTGAGACCTTTTGGTTCAAACTATAAGAGTTGAAGATCTCTTTACTGATGATTTGGAGCTTTGACTTCTTAATTTTCACCTCTGCATTCTTGATTCGTGATTTGATTTTAATGATTTATGAATCTCGGTCATGGAATGAGATCTCCCGAGAATTTCTCTCTCCAAAGCTCCAAGACATGAGATCACCGAATTCACATTATCTGTATAAATATATTTGATCCTTTCTTTTTCATAACAAGTTATTACTTCTACAACCCAACCCATATTGATCAAATTGTCTCTATTGTTCCCATTCTCTCTCTTTCTATTTTGAATTGTTATATTACTTAGATGACCCTATTAAGCTCGTTCCATGTGTTAATAACTATATTATTGCATCTATACAAAATACTTATCTAGGCAGTGTTCTCTCATTTTCTATTACTCAACATGATCCAAGATATCACATCAATCTCTTGAGAACATCTCTCTGTCATATCTTTTCTTAAAATTGGTCAAGTTGAAATCTTGATCCAACTTAGGATTCCAAATTTTTCGATGAGTTTCTTGTGGACAATGCTCACCCTTGTATTTTGGTCCTAGTTTCCTTTGGCAGCATGTCTTAGTCTTAGTCCTCAATTTCATCCCTTTCTGAAGAGTCATCCCATTTTACAACCATACATGAACATCAAATAATATTTCCGAAGTCTGATCTTCCAAGATTTTCTCGAGATCTCTCTGATATCTCTTGTCTTCGTCCCTCCCGAGACAAAGTCAAGATATGAGATGACAATCCTTAATCTCAGCTTCATTTTTTGACAAGTTTCCTTTCTCTTCTTTCTTTAGTTCTAATGATCTTAGATTGTTAGTAGTCTCCGTTTGAATTTCCAGATCCATGATACTTTCAGATTCCTTTTTTTTTTTCTTTTTGCTGTTGGTTTTGTTTAATCTTAATTTTTTGGATTTCTTGCAGAATCTCAAGATTTTATCATCCCCTTCTTTACTCTTTTCCCTTTGCTATGTTTGCATTCCTTCAATCTCATAAGGACTGTTGGAACTTCCCCATAGTATTAACAGTGCATTGAACATGGGCATTTCATTGCTTGAATGACTTGAAACACAATATTCATGGGAGAAGGCATGGAAGCTGCAATTCCCTCCTTGCTTTGTTGTTTTGAACTGCTATGATTCCGAGAGATTCTTTTAATGGCTTCAATGGGCTTGCTATGGAATTTACAGTTTGGGACTCCAAACGGGCTGTTTGGGGCATCATTGGAGCCGGTACAGGCCAAATTGATGATACGCACTTCCGCTATAGCTTTCATGCACTTTTTCAGCCCTCCAGGAGTTGTGTATAAGGTTGAGAATGGACAGGTTTACGAGCTATCAGATTGGTTCTCATGGGTGAAAGTGGGCTGATATGTGGGCTGAAAATGGTCCCTTTTCTTTTTTGGCTGAGCTAGATGGGATTGAGGTCTAGGGTGAATCGAGCACATCTGATTTTCTGAGCTGAACATAGGGTGTGTATAGCTGCATTGTGAAATTCTTTGTTGGTGTAGCATGGGGAGATGGGTGACTTTTTCTTCCTTCATTCATCTTCTCTCCATCTTAGCGAAGCAACAACAGGTAGGTAGATGTATGATTTGTGCATTTTTTATTATGCTCTTCATTTCATATTCTTCTCCTCTCATTGTGTTCTTTTCATCTTCATCTTCCCATTTCTTCATCTCCCACCTGGGCGTAGCAACCTGCAAGTGATATTTTGTTTATGCTTTTTTTCTTCATCTTCTCTTTATCTTCATCACTTCTATTCATCTTCCTACTTTCTGTCTGAGCGTATCAGCATCTGGGTACATGTATTGCTGTTTTCTTTTCATCAGTTCAGCTTATCTTCTTCATCTTTACCTTATTCTCCTTCAGAATTGATTGGCACATCAGCTTGCAGACATGTTTGATACTCAATTTTTTATAGATTTTTCTGGTCCCTCCGATCACTTCTTCCTCTCTTTCAGATCTGATTGGGTACCGCACCTGCTGGTGTCCCCCCTTTTTTGCCTTACCTCGCTGCTGCAGCTGAAGGGGTAAGGTCCCCTGGTTCCCTTTTTTGGTTCTGATGATACCTTCTTGTGGTGGCAACAAGCGGGAAGTGATGGTTTTTCTTTTTCTTTTTCTTTTTCTTTTTTTTTTGCTCAGCTAGTTGCAGGTGGCAGTTAAGGGGATTTATTACCCTTCTTCTTGCAGGTGGGCATGCACAGGAAACAACAGCAGTAGCAAGACTGCTGTTCATGCTCCTCTTCCAGGTGCAGCGATCACAGGGGATCTTCGTCTTCCCTTTCTCTCTTACCTTCTGGTGTAGTAGTAGGAGAAGAAGCACCAGCAGCAGGTGCTTGGTGCGGAAGACATAGCGAACAGCAGATGGGGGAGTGAAGGAGATGAGAACCCCCTGGCTCTTCCCTATTCTTCTTCTTCTGGTTTGCCTAGGTATATCACCTGCAGTGGCAGATATCTATTTTTTTTATTGTTCTAGTCTCACTTGGCCCCAGCAGCAGATGGGTAAGAAGAACCCATTAGTTCTTCTTCTTATCTCCTGGTGCATCAGCAATCATTAGAGTATGGGAGGGGAAAAAAGCCCTCCTTTTGTTCTTCTTACCATCAATCCACTGGAGCATCAGTGGAGACTTAGCTCCCTCTTTTACTTCTTACCTCCTGGCACAACAGCATCCATGACGGGATTCCCCTTTCATTCTTCTCTTTACCTTGGCACAGCAGCATAGGGAGAAGCATCAACATGTGCGGTAGGCGGCAGAGGCAGTAGATAGACAAGAATAGGAAAGTGGCGCAGGCAGCAAAGGAAGGAGGAAGAAGAGATTCTTTACCATGGTGCGGCAGTAGCAGAGGTTGATTTTCCTTTTCGCACAACAGGAGCAGAAGGAGCATATGCTCCTCTCCTTCTTCCTATCTTCTTGGCGCAACAACAGCAATAGGAGGAGCAGATACTTCACCTCTTCTTTCTATCTTCCTGGTGCAGACAGCAACAGTAGGAAGGCTAGGTGAGGCAGACAGCGAGAAGAAAAGAAGAGACTGGCAGCTAGGGTTTTGGTGGCTTGGCTGAAAGAGCTTCCAAACCCTCTTCTCAAATAGCTGAACATCCTCTTCTATAGAGGAATGGCTAGTCTGGATGTGCTGGAAAGTTCAAAATTTAAAAGGAAAGGAGCTGGCAGAAGATTTGGGTGGCAGACTGATTTGATTATGAGCAGAAGATCTGGGTGGCAAGCTATTGGGTACATGAGAAAAAATATATAGGGGGAATTGATGGCGGCAGGCAGAAATTCTGGGGAAGACTGACCTGCAGCCTTTCCATAAATGCAGGCTTCTGGGTACATACAAAAAAATTAGGGGGAATTTATGGGTACAGGCAGAAAATCTGGGGCAGATCCCAGCAGTGTTTCCATAAATGCAGGCTGACCTCTTGGACCTGCAACCAGCAATTGCCATTTATCCTTTCTCCCATGATGAGGAGGCTGATCAAGGAGACCACATAAGGGCTAGAATTAATGTGGTATTGGACCTGTTTTGAGACAAGAATACAACCCACTAAGCATTTAAATAATGGGTTGCGAAAATGGGCATCAATTAGGGGGTTGGATTGGGTTTAATCCTAATCCAATTAAGATAGTGTGGTAGTGCAAAAGGAGAATTGGTTTAAAATGAGAATTGTGCCAAAATCGGATGCCTCTTCCCATCCAATTTACACATGCTTCATGAACACACCCTCCATTGGATTTGGTGCACTCACACCTCTCCATACTATCTCTTCACTATATATTTTCCTTTGAAAACTTCAGGTGCCAACAGACCATCATAGTCCGATTCAAATTGGTAATTAAATAATTATTATTTTAAATAATTTTATATATTTAAAATAACAATTTACAAGTCAAATCATCAAAATATATATTTTGACAATAATATATATGCATATGTACTATTTATCAATATAACAACTTATAGTTAAGTTAATTTAGGTTTGCAGTTTGGTTCGATTTCATTGGTTCATGAAATGGAACCAAATGAAACCAAACCAGTGGTTGGTTAAACAGAGTAACAACCACTCAACCTACCTCGACTGAAGGCTTAATCCCAAATTATTAGAAATCAGCCATATAGATTCTCTTTCTCCACTCATGTCCATTTTGGGTTATTTCTTCAGAGATATACAAATCATCCAAATCATATTGAATTACCCTCGCCTCCTACATGTTAACTTATGCCTACCACATCTTTTTTTTTATTTGATATTTTAAACTATTCTAACTGGTGATTCATTACGTCTGCATTCAGTAGGTCCAAACCATCTTAATCTCCCATTGATGGGTTCAAATGGTTCAATGAGAAGGAAATGTAAATGTGTTGTTGAAGTGGTGCAGATAAAGAGAAAGAAAATGTAAATGGGTTGTTGAAGTGGTACCATTTGGACTTCCTTTGGAGGCAATTTTTTCAAGTGAAAGCAATTCTTATCCTAGTCTCTCTTAGATTATTACCGACTTGGTAGTAATTTAGGATTCTTACTTTATTCACTGTCTCTCTTTGCATCTAATTATTTGTTTACTTTAAATCAACAAATTGTGACTTCTGCTACCTTCACAAAAGAAAAGATGAGGGTGGGGGAGGAGACTGGCATCACCTCACACCCAGGGGACTCTTGCCCAGCCCCTCATGGGCACATGAAGGGCCTCACATCTGCTGGTTCTCTCCCTTGCAGAATCATTACTCAAGTTTTCATTCATTTCATCATTGTTCAACGGTTTAAAATAGGCTCCTTGATAAAAAGGGTGATGACAGTTTTCAAAAAAAACCCTATAAAATATACCTATTCAACTGGATGTCCTAAAACTTTCTGAAATTACAGAAATGTCCTACTGATCCATAAATTCATCATAAAGAACACATTATACATATTGATAAAATATAATATCCATAAAGTAGGTTTTGACATTGTATTATGTGACTCGTGTCCTAAATGCTCCACATCAATTGTTGTGATGCAACAGACAAAACTTTGGATCATGTTTTTCAATGTGTTATCATGAATGTGATTCAGGACACCTTATTCATACTATCAATGTCAACAGTCTGGAAGTGGTAACATTAGAGAGCTCATTCTCATATGAGAATCACTAAATCCTTGAGAAAAGGATGGATTGCTTCAGTATATACTTTTCCCAGCTTTTCCTTGGTCTACATAAAATGTGATGAATTGTACACCCCGACGGATTCAAGAGTCCAACTTTTATTAAGTTGCTGCTTTATCAAGGTCCTTTTTTTAGTTTGGAAATGGATGTTACCAACATTTTTATAAAATAAAAAACAGAAGCATTTACAAGGTACCACAAAAAAAGTGAAGGCCCATAAATGTCACCATTCAAGCACTTGTCGTCATCCCTATTTCTTGTGTCCTTCATGTTCCTTTCCCTTAAGCATGTTACATTTTGTACTTCTATGGCTATATGATTTGTGACTTTGTCAACCATCACAAGATAAATTTCAATCTTATGACGTCATGATGTTATCCTGCTAATCTCACGAAAGCTAAAGGTGCACAACTGATAAAAAAATTCCACCAGTGCAATTACAAAAAAAGTAAGTACTGATCTTTGTTTTATTTTTGCAAAGGGACCTACAAAGATCATTTCCAAACAGTTAGATCCACTCCTCGTCTTACTTCTCCATCCAAATTGTTGCATGTTTCCGGCAGTGGATTTGACTATAACAGGTGGGTGAAGAATGAGTCTGTCAAGAAAACCCTAAGGTGCTAATTGGCAGGTGAGAGTGTGTGAAGTACGTGGTAGTGGAGATGAATAGGGAACAATACTGATTTCTGGCGCTAATGCCATACCAAGAAAAAAATTTAATACTACATGTGGAAGTGTTTGCCAGTGATGATGATATTAATCAGCTGTGCAGTATCGGGATGAAAGATGCACTGACAAGGTCCTGCAGAACATGGTCATCATGAATGTCTATGCTCTGGGATGTACACAATGGTTGTGGCCTTACAAAGCAGGTTGCAATGACTCTGTTGAGACTGGTAATTGTGCCAAGGATAAAAATAAGATCACAGGTATAATGCAGGGTCAGGGAAAGATGTTATATGCTTTTTCCTCAGTCTCATGTCCAGGCTACTGATTATGGTACTTGGCTAAATTCCAAGCAGATGTTCGGGACATAATAAGCAACATCCATTCATGGTAAGCCAATCTCCTAATGTATATTCAACTCAACGTTCAGTTTTTTTAACTTAAAGCAGATACTCTCCAAACCATGACTTAATTCAGTTATTAATGGAACAGGCTCTAGAATTTTTGCAAGCTCAGCTTGTCAGAGCTCATCACTAACCTTGCTGCACAGGCAGAACTATTTGCGCAACAGCTTTTATGTTATCAGCATATATCAAATTTGGTTTCTCTTTTAGTACCTTTCATTAATTATCCTACTAATAACAAGAAACCTAGGCACATTAACTGAATTAGTTACCTTAGTTATCAACATCACAAATAAAAACCCATCATCAAGCAGACTGTGAATGTGAAAGATATACTACAATAGTGAAACGATATAAGCAAGGTTCATGACTTCTTTTCAGGCACTTGCACCCTGTCTCCCTGGATTTATCCGCCCATTGAGCTCCTTGCTACTGGGAGTGAAAGAAAAATGGAACATATGTATATGTATGCATTGAACATATACAGTAGTGGAAGAGAACATAAGTGCCGTACATGTGAACAAAATCATATGACAAAGGGAAGAAAAAAAGGGCAAGTACTTCACCTGTGCTCGTTTGAAAAGATCCCTAATACGGGCAGAACCAACACCAACCAGAACTTCGACAAATTCTGAACCAGCCATTTGATAAAATGGAACACCAGCTTCGCCCGCAATAGCCTTAGCAACCAATGTCTTGTCAACAACCAATTTTGAGTTAGTTTATGAGCAAGCTTCTAATAGTATATACATCATCCAGATAAATACCAACCTTCCCACATCCAGGAGGACCCTCTAAAAGTACACCATGAGGGGGTTTTATACCCATTTCATCAAACTTCTTTGGATTCTTCAAATAATCCACAAGCTAGAAGATGAGAAAATGCTTAGTTATCTGACTATTAATTACCTTCAATGATGGCCAGACAAATAATGCAGCTGGTGCAAATGTATAAATATGAAAGAAATTTTGGAATAGGCTAATCTGAGATGAGGAATAGAGTTTTTTTTAATTAAGGTCGAGGCCTCAAATTTCTATAATTGCTGAAATAAAAAGAAGAAAATACAAACTGACAGAAAAGAAAAAAATAAAAAAGAGCAAGATGGTGCAGAAGAGACGAGAAATAGAGTAATCTACAAATGTTAGAGAAGTTGCATAAATCTATTACTTCATAGTGCAGACAATAAACTAAAGTTCAACAGTTAAACATCACTTGAGCCATTGGACAACATAAAGAACAACAACCACCAAATACAAGCTAATTAACTGTAGGAAGATTTCTTTCAGTAGTCAGTACAGCCTACAGCCGCACTATGTAATATCAGTATGTTGTTCAATGTGCCTTCTTTGGAATCCAATGTAAAAATCTATATGGGCTCTCAAAAGTGTTCTACCTCCTGAAGTTCTTCAACTGCTTCATCAATACCAGCAACATCACTGAACATGACCCCTGTTGAGCCCTAAAGACAATTCAAAGAGAGAAATCACACCAAACTGATAACGGAAAGGAGCAGAAAAGCAACTCTGCATAAAACAAATCAATACATCTGAAGACCAGGATACTGACATCAACTCGAGCCTGTGGTTTGGATTGAGAGAATTCAATACCTTGCCATATATCCTGCATGAGAAAGATACAATGGCAAAATGGGCATCAACTTCTCTTAACCGCGTGAATGTTAACCAATTACTTGAAATTTACCCATTTTCTGAAGTTCTTTGGCCTTCTAGAAAGGGTGAACCTTATAAGAAGGACCATTGTCCCCAAAACAAGCAAGATAGGTCGCATCATTGTAAGACTTGCAGACACACCTTGGAAAGTGTAGAACTCATATATTTTTGATATAAGTCCTCCATCAGTAAAGATATCAAGAATATTCTCCCAGATTCTCTCAAAGATACCAAGAATGATGCCAAATCCAAACTTAAAAAGTGGTCTAGCTACAGGCCAAACTACATAAAATGTCACAGCATATATAAAACTAGTTGCAGCGAATATGGCTGACGCCACAAATCCCCCAATTACTGCTGCGGCAGCAGCAAGGAGGGCTGTTACCATCCCAAGCTCAGCCATTATTCTGCTGGATATGGAAGAAGCCACTGGATTAGGATATTCCAGCAATTTGCCCACATAAGACTGCAGAAAAATGATATTCATTGATTAATTGCATTTCAGTAGTTTCCAGCAGGATATAAGTTGCAAACATAAAATCCATAATTACATAAGCAGTTACATTTTCTCCCAGAAAGAATGTCAACAAACAGAAACTCATTAGACAGTATTATCTTACTATTTTCTGGAAGTGAATATGATGTGTTTTCTACCTGGTGACACAAAAGATAGATCCGAGAAGACCTGGTGCTACAAGTTGGTATTATCAGGATCATATATATTAGGACTCCATGTTAGGAGTGTCAAAGTTTAATTAAAAGTTTAAACATATTTTAGGGTTAAAATATGATATATATATTTAAATATATATAAATACATATTGAGTTTAGGGCGTACATGTATTTGTTCGAGTCTTTTTGGGTTTTTCTCAAATTTAGTAGGTGAAGGGTCTATTCAAATACTCCACCCCACCCATGTACGAGCACGTTGAATGAAATGAAGTAAAAAATTTTGAAACTCTCTCTCTTTCCCCTCCCCTCAATTCCTCTTCCCAGTCCACCTCTTCTTCTCCCCAGCCCCCCCTCTTTTCAGCCCGTCATGCCTTTGTCAGCCTCCTCCTTCTCCCTCTTCTTCTTTCTCTTCACGAGTGGTGGTCTGTGCATTGCACTCCCCCCCTCTCTCTCTCTCCATTCACCCCAACCCCCCCCACCCTTGATTGAACACCTCCCTAACTTCTGGATACCCCACCGGCTCCTTCTACCTTTGTCCAGAGCCCACCCCGCATCCCAACCCCTCCACGGATCCCCATAGCAGCCCCTCCCTTGTTCTGGACACCTGAGAATCACCACCCCCCTGTGCGGCCTGCCGCTGCACCCACACTGCAAAGATCACCCCCACGTCCCCATTCCGCTGCACCCATCCCTTCCTATTCCCCCTCTACACCCACAGCCCCCTCTTGATGCCCAAGCTGCTCTGAACACCCCCTTCGTTTACGGCCGCAGCAGCCTTGGCCCCACCGCAACTTTCACCATCATTCGCTCTCATTGATGGTCAATGCTCCACCACTTGTTAAAGTTGGACACGATCTTTGCAATATCGTCTTTATCTCTCTCAATTGCATCATACAGATATCCTCCTATGTATGTTTTCCTATCACCGTCAATGATTCTAAGCACTTCACTATAGGTTGAACACAATAAGAAAAGAACCTCACTCTTGCAAATGGGGCCACGACCCAACCAAGACCTAGCGGTCAGGTCGGGCCGACTGGGTCCCGATCGGGCTGGTCTGCCCAAAATCCAACCGGGTCCCGACCCAGTATTCGGTATTCCATGGTTGAACCTTCCATAAAATATGAAAATGTGTGTATCCAAAGTTCATCTCATGTCGTCATCTAACAAATATACATAAGACAGAAGAATGACAAAATACAAACTAATCATATTTGCATACTTAACACTGCTTTAGAACTGAGCAGCCACTTTTGTATCCGGTCCACGTTGCTATTTATTGTAAAGATTGAACAACTTAGATAGGGTTCAAGCATTTGAGTTAAAGTTTGCAAATCACATTCCTAGCCAAATGGCTCAGATGGATAATTTTGTTTACTATTCTTTACTGCTAGCAATCCATTCGACTTACAGAAATTATTCAAACTCATATGTATATATATGTGTAAATCCGTCCATCAAAGCACCTATTACAGCGTCTGTGGAATCCAATCCCACTGCAGAATATCTTATCTCTAGCTCACTTACTATTGACAAAATATGGGTTCTGAGGTCAATGACAAGAACCAAGGGCTGCCTTCGGAAAAACATATTTCCCAGTTGATAACCACCAATGTTGCTTCGTATTTCCGATTCCGCAACCATGGTCAAGCTCAAGATAAAAATAAATTACAAGATAGAGTGAATTCCCCGCGGGAAAGAGAAAAAAGTAAACCCTCTAGCCACATTACTCACAGTGGTGTGCTTCTCTATCTCATACTGAGGGCCAACGTATTCAGCCAAAACGTCTCTTGCCTGGTTCGCTGTTAGCTTGATTGCCCTGCCAAGGAGTACGCATATGTAAGCTACCATTCTGAATCAACCAATTACGAGCTAAATAAAAAAATTCACCATTTCGTCCGCTGTAAGCTCTTATCACCGGGAATCTCCTTCAGAACCACGACAAAATCTCTATGCGCAGTGAACGGGGACACATCGATTGACGATTTCGATGTCAAGAGCTTTATCTTATCTGCCTTCAGATTCTTCTCAAAGTCCTCTAAGCGCATTCTGGGGAGCTCCTCCAGATTCCTCTCGAACTCCTCCTCCTCCGACAGTTCCGCCTGGAACACCTCCTCTGGGACATAGAGCGCCCCCTTGAATTCTCGGAGTAGATCCTTAAGGTACACGGTATTCGAACGTTCATCTCCCTCCCCAATCTCCACCTCTTTCTTCCCACCTGTCCACCTTCTCGAGAATCTCTTAAAAAGTTCAACGGGTCCCAAATCCGACTTCTCCCGGCTACTCTCCTTCTCCCTCAGAGTTACGAACCTGTCGCCTACCAGGAACCTGGGCTCTACCTGGCTAGGATTCTCCCTGAGTATCCTGGAGACGAAGTCCTCTCCAGGATCCTTGCCGGCTTCCGAGTCCAGCTTCATGGATATCACTGGGGGGCGGCGGGATTGGAGAACTCGCCCGCGGGCTATGGCTATTCGGCGACTGAAGAGCGGGTTGCAACCGTCGCCGGGAGAGGAGAAGCTCGAGCGGGATGCGGAAGAGGAAGCTGCAGCGCCGCGGGCGTGGAGAAGCATCCCACGGCAGTGAAGGAGCTCCCCTCCGCCCATCGCCGGAGCGCTCGACTCTCTGACGACTCTGACGGCGATGTGCAGACAAAGGTTTTTATCCCGTCGAAACGGAAACGGGATTTAGTTAGAGGATGGTAAAACAAATTTTAATGTTTTTATAAATAAAAAATATCGTATCTTACCAAATATAAAACGGTTCTACTTTTATCTAGACGTTATTTTAATCTGTAATTTATAACAAACTCGATAAAATGCCTTTACAATCAAACACTTTATAAGATACTCTTTTATTTTGCAGTGCCGATATAATATGATACATACAAATAAAAAAGAGTCGTTACAATCGGCTCTTGAGTGTTGTTAGATTGCGTCGTGAGCCCGCGGGCAAAACTCACACTACATCATGCTCCTCGTTCATTTAAAATAAAAAAATCTTGCGATTGCCCTGCAGCCAGCTAGACTCGATAATTAGAAACAGATGATGATCTAATCATGGACTTTGATATTATTGTTTGATAAATCGATACATGGCTCCGTTGGGTCCCTCGTGTAAAAGGAGCTACTTAATTAACTGACTACTGCTCTGACAACAATCATGCTATTTTTCGGGAGGTCACCGTTTCTCTACCGACAGCACACTTAATTTTTAAAGTTCTCTCGGGTCGACGTTCAAAAAATAGTTAATTAATATTATCAGTAATTCATTAAATTTATCTTTTTAACATTTTACAATCTGAAATATTATATTTTATATTTTAAAAAAATGATATTCTCTTCGATATCATGTACATCGCGTATCACGTATTTAAACGAGTCACATCGAACATTTCGATCAGGACGTACTTTGATATCATATGTAACGAGTAACTAAATGAGTTGACCGACCTAATAACCACGTTATTTCGCGGAAGATCACTCGTTCTCCGGGGATAAGACGCTTAACTCAGAGTTATTTCAAATCTACTCTCAACAAATAGTCAATAAGTATTTTTAGTTTAATCTCTTACGATGTGTTACACGCTCGCCTGTCTAGATAACGTGGGTAAATATTTTTTTTACAAGATGGTCGAAGAATGGAGTTTATGATATCTAGAAACATCTATTGTATTAGTCAAGGATCATGGGAATAATGGTTTATTTTATTGGAATTATAATTATTCGCGTGAACCGCCTCGGCCTCGGGTAGCCAGGAGTAACCACGGACAAGTGAACCGTTTGGGCCGAGAACGGCCCAAGTCTGGATGGCCAAAACCGTCCGGTCCAGCCGAACCCGCGCCCGTTCTCCTCGGTCTCCGCGTCCGGAAGCAAACAAAGCAAAAAGGCAAAGGCGGGCGTCTCACCCTTCTTCCTGCTCCGGCGGCGGCTGCTGCTCCTACCTCCATCTCGCATTTGCTCCGTCCCCTTCTCCGATCTGCGGCGTCCTTTCCTCTTCCGCCGCTCATCCACCTCCGGGGACTCCCTCAGAGGGCATAGGGTGGGGAGTCGGAAGAGGTGGGAGCCGCGCGCCGAGGGCGATTGGGTTTTCTCTCCTCTTCCCCCGATGGATTTGGATAGTCTCGAGTGCGTATCCTCGTCCGATGGCATGGACGAGGACGAGGTAGCCGCCGGCGTGGCCGCCCATCTTCCCCACGCCTTTACGAAATCCCACCCGGGCAACGGGAACACAGGCGGAAACGCCAACAATTTGAGTGGCGTGTCGCCGTCGGTGATCTCTCCCGTGTCGAGCGTCCATGAACTGCTCGAGTGCCCCGTCTGTACCAACTCTATGTACCCGCCGATCCACCAGGTCCGTTCTCCTAGCCGATTTCGGGGATCTTTGTTTGCTTGCGTAGCATCGTACCTTCCGACATGAAATGAACATGTTCTTTAGTTATTTTTTTAATTGCACGACTATGATGATGATTGCTCGGGTTTTTTTGGCGCCGTTATCTGTTCCGTTGTCAGGAGGAAGGTTGTTGATTAGGATTGGGACTTCAAGTTCCGTTTTCAATGTATGGTAAACTTTGAAATCACCATGTTTATTAATTTCTTAGTTCCATTATTCTCAACTCAAGAAAACCTTAATCTTAAAATTTTTTAGGTGCTATATAGATTTCATACTAAAGGGAGTTACCAAAGTACTGAAAGGTTACTGTCACGTTCTCTCCGAAGCACCCCTGAAGCAAGTAAATCTTTTGATAAAAATAATAGTGTATCAAATTTGTACTTTGGGACTTTAGAGTATTATGCTGTGCACTTTTTTATATTGCACTGCAATGCCCTTAAGCACACTGTAGCATGTAAGTTTGTAGTGAAAATTTCTGAATTTCATTGCACCACTTTGATGTATTATGGAACAAGTTCTGCACTACTCACCAGGCCACTGTTGATCAAAGACACTATTATTAAAAGAGTGCACTACATAATGTTGGGGGGGGGGCTTGGCCTCCGTATCCCCTTCACCCACTCAATCAGCTGAGAAGGCCTTCACCATCTTCACCCTCCGGCGAGTGTCCTTCACTTCTCCAAAGACTGGCCAACTGGGTCTTCAGCTGGTTCAACCGTTTTTATCCAATTGTCATTTGCTTCAACCAAGTTTTTGGCCAGTTCAGCTCAGTTTTCAGTCAATTCAGGGCATGTTAGATCGGTCTAAACCTGGATCTTTAATTCGGTCTGTTATAGTTGATTCACAGTATTTTAGTTCTGTTTTGCAGCATTCTGTTCCTTCACGCTGTCCCATATCAATAACCATCGCATGTTTTGCAAAATTTTCTAGTAGAAATTCATATAATGCTCTTAACATTTATTTACTTGATAAAATATCAGAAAGGGTTGCCTTCACCCTACCATCCCCCATGATCAACCTTCTAAAGCCAGCAGGTTCACTTCGTCATAGGGACTCCTTCGAGCCACAAGAGCTTCATATAGGCAGGCCAACTGTTCTGCCATAGAGAGAGGGAACTATGTGGTAAAAAGGATGCGAATGAGGTGCCCTAGTGATTTTGGACTTCCTCACTTGTGGGAGGGCAGGTGGCTTGAGATAACATTCCTCACGGAGACCTTGTGGTCATTGACCTTGCTCGGAATGCTGGTGTGGGAAAGGTCATTGACGAAGGTTTCCGACGGTTCATTGAGCATCCTCTGGTGCCAGTGGTGAGTCTCCATCATAATTGTGAGATCATAATAGGGACCCAAATCAGTGGATTCTGATCCTATCGAGCTGATTTTTCCAGGAAGAAAACCAATCCGGAATTGGTCCAGATTGGTTCGTAAAAAACCACAATAAAAGGGCCTAGATTGGATTCCAGCTTTTTTGGGACTGAAATTGCCCCCCAAAAGGGTCGTGTACTGTCATGGCGGCCACAGAGGGATCGATTTTGGCGATAAATCGTCAGAATTGGCCGATTCATCCGATTCTGGCCCGATACAGCTTGATGACTAATTTCAGTCGATTCCGGCAAGAGATCAGGTTGGATCGATCCTTTGGGATGAAACTGGATCGGAGGGGTCCGATCTGATCCAAGAATTGGCCAATCCTGATTCAAATTGGCCAATTCTGCATTCAATGGTCTCCAGCTGTCCAAGAGAGTGACCCTGCAGACCAAGCGGTCCTGCAGCACCGTGGTGAAGGAGGGGAGGCCTAAGATGCTTTGATCGTTTGACAGATGATACGGGACGGGCCATTCCATTACATAATGCAGTGATGACCTTCGTAGCTAGAATTGTTGGGGAATGGGGAACAAAGAGAAGAACTCAAGGATCGTAGGATCGGGATCGGGATCAACCATTTCTCTGGACAAAAGGGCGATCCCAGATCGACTAATTTTTTATTTTTTTAAATAAGAAAATTCTTAAAAATTCAGAAAAATTATAGGAATAAGTAAAAAATTAAACAAAATGAAAAACAACGCGGATGACATTCTACCAAATAATACTATACAAAGTAAGTTCATTTCGAGAAATTGTCGTATAAGTACAAACTATTATATAAGAGGGAGAAAAGAGTTAAAACAAATCTTTATAAATTTTAAGTATATAACATATATTTATGATTATGTATCTTATATATATGTGATAGTATAAGTGATGGGGACCGGTACGGACCGGATCGTCCGTTTGTTTGGAGATAGCGTCTTCCGGGTCTTGAGGAGACGACGTATTTATTTCTTTTATTTCGTAGTATTAGATTTTTATTTTTATGCATTTTATTTGAGTATTTAGAGTCCTTTGAGTCCTTCTCTTTTATTTTAGTCCTTTAGAGGACATATATGTAATTAGGGTTTTTAGAGGTCCATCTTGTAATGTTCAGCTCTATTTAAAGAGCCCAAGTCTTTGAATGAAAGGGAGAGATGGATGTTTTGAAGAAGAAAGAAGCTCTCCCGTTTTCCCCTGTTCCCCTCCGACGACGGCGTCGTTCCCTCACCTCCGGGTGCTCCCGGTTCTCCCCTCCCCTTCCCGGTGTTCCTTCCCACCTCCGGAGCTAGGTCCGGTCCCCACTTCCCCTATCCTGTTCTGTTTTCAGATTTACGTCGACACCTCCGTCGATGCTGCCCTAGGCCAACCGGACCTTCACCACCTCTTCCCCTCACTCCTACGGACCACCCCTTGCTGGAAGAGCCGCTTGCAACCCCCCCCTGCTGGAAGCACTACGGCACCCCCACCCCTTCCGGACCCGCGCGCACACACGCGCCCTAACCGAGACACCCCCCCCCCCCGCGGCTCCCCTACCCCACGAGCACCCCTTCCACAGGGCCCTTGGCCTCCCACGGAGCCTCCCCGAACCCCCCTTCCCTCCTACTGAGCCGCCGCGAGCTCGGACCCCAACCCCGCTTCCGTCGACCGTCGAAGACACCCCAATCTTCCCCCATTCCGGCGAAGCTAGTCGACGGCGACGAAGGAGGAGAGAAGAGGAGGACTAGGCGGTGCCGCCGGAGCCTCCGGCCGCCGCTGCCGAGGCCTTCCCCTCCGGCTTCCGGCTCCCGAGTCCGCCGCGACCGCCGGACACCCGCCGCGCTCGAGGACGAAGACGAGCCCTCCATTCGCAGTCGGGCACACCGAGGAGACGCCACGACCCCGCGGCCACCGCCCTCTCTCTCTCTCTTCGCGGCCGGCTCGCCGCGGCACGCCACGACCCCCTCCGGGGATTAGTCGCGCGGTCGCGCGGCGCCACCCCGGGCGGCCACGAACCCCGCCGGGTTAAGCAACGCGGCGGCCACGCGACCGGCTCAGGCGCCGGTTCGTCTCCGCCCGGCCGGCCTGCGCGCAGCCCGCCCACCAGTTCGCCAGCCAACGGTCCAAGCGCCGGTTTAGCGCCCAGACTGGGTCCGACCGCCGGTTCAAGGCTGGTTCGACGCTCCAGGGGCCGGTTCAGACCGGTTCGGGGCCGGTTCACACACCCAGGAGCCGGTTCAGGGCCGGTTCAGCCTTCCTGGACCCGGTTCAGACCGGTTCAAGGCCGGTTCAACCCTTCTAAGGCCGGTTCAGGGCCGTTTTGGACCGGTTCAGCGCTTGTGGGCCCGGTTCAACGGCCGTGGGGTCCAGTTCGGTGGATTTCAAGCCCCGTTCAGCAGTTTCCAGCTCCGTTTGAAGCAATTCAGCACGGTTCAGGATCGGTTCAGCACCCCATCAGCTCGGTACATCCCCTTTCGGGCCCGCCGACGCGCGCGGGGATGGCGGCACCTCCTCTCCCGTCCCGCATCAATAAGTGATAGTGAAATAAATTAATATGTTTACATTATAATAAGTGATAGTGAAATGTATATGTGATAGTATAAGTGACAGTGAAATTTTTTTATGGTGGTATCATAGGAGCTAGAAGGGCCGAAGGGGGAGTAGGGATTGGGGGGTCCCCGTCCCCCAAATTTACTTGTTTAGGGGGCCTCCCACAATTGGATCGCTGCTACTTGCGTTGGATTGCCGGAGGGGGGAGCCCTAGAG
Organism: Cryptocoryne crispatula var. balansae; assembly: GCA_036172225.1. NCBI lineage: Eukaryota > Viridiplantae > Streptophyta > Magnoliopsida > Alismatales > Araceae > Cryptocoryne > Cryptocoryne crispatula. The sequence goes on from CM069935.1 coordinate 776,000, forward strand.
GTTGAAGAGGAGGGGGAGGTGAGAATCGGGGGGTGGGAAGGGGGAGATCGGACCAGAAAATAGTCCATAATCGGGTCCGGAAACGTTTATAGGTCCTGGGGGATCAATCGATTCCTTATTCAATCCTGTTGGATCGGTCAATCAATCGTAGATCGATGATCGATCCAAGCGATTCTGACCGATCCGGCCTGAAATCCGGGCCGGATTGGTAGTTTTGACCAGAATCGGATCGGTGGGATCCAATCCGATCCAAGAATCGGCCGATCTTGATCCGAATCAGCCGATTCTGCAATCCATGGAAGAACTACCCCGGTGGGCAGAGGAATCACTCGCATACATCTCATATGGTAGTCAAGCATGTGTTAACTCCTTAAGTGGGCGGAGGTAGGGTGACGTTCATCCATCTATTTCAGACAATGTGCAAGAAGAGGGATTGGCTGCTGATTACATAGAGGAGAAGAAGTTGGAAAGTTTTTTAAGTTTAACCGGCCGGAAACCACCCGGTCATGGTGTATAGGGGCCTTTGATGGATCCTTCATCATCCATAACATTTCCTTTGAGAACTAGTTGGCCTCAGGGGGTGGTAAGAGATTCGTAGTCATGGGGACTGCATCTGCAGAGTGTGTGATCATCATATGCTGATGGGAGGAAAGCATGGCTGTGTCGGAAATGTTAGTCGTTCGACATTGTGTGCAGATTGAAGTCAGGGGACTTCTGATTTTCACATGATCAGTGTCAACTATAACCATGGTTCTCTCACCCTTCGAGTGGCTATTGTTTGTGGATATGAAGCACCTTTGGTGGCCGTCATCGGATTTTGTTGAATTACTAGTGGAAAGCTAGGTAGAGTTCTCTTATGTAGTCTCTATTTTAGTTTGCATTAGAGGACAACTCTTTCCTATCAGTTTGAGTGCTTGTTCAGAATCAAAGGTCACCGATGATGATGTTACGGTGGAAAATACTCAAAACTTAAAAAGGGCTATTTTTAGCAAGCTGCTATAGAGGAGATCATATCCCAATGGTCTTGTGAACAGATATGGCAAGTCAGAGAGTGATTCCTGGCGCCGGTTGCCGATTATGGAAGCAAGGGAGTTGCAGGGCATATCGGGCTAAGAAGGCGGGGCATTCGGGATGATGTCGGGTCAACGGGATCCAGTCATCCAGGTGACGGAGATAAAAGATCGGAGGAAAACAGAAGAATCTTGAAACTTGAAAAATCCTTTATTATATATTAGCGCCATTTCTCGCTGGGATTCAGCATCTCCACTAGACTAGTTCTTTAGTGGTCTATCAATGTCACATGACTGGTCTATTTAGTCTACTCTCGACTACAAAAAAGGCCAACATTTAGTTTCTGTTTCTTACGAATTACAGAAGGAAGGGGCTAAGAATTCCATCAAATACTTTCAGATTCACCATAGTTCTTATACTTGAAAATCTGATATTTTTTTTCTTAATAGGGTCTCAGGAATTTTGGGATACTAACTTATCTTGTGATTTAAATCTCAAGAATTTTGAGACCATGTATTACTAGAACATTTGTGGGGGTCAACATGGTGTTTCCTACGAGCATCTTCACTTGTTTACCTTCTAAGATCATATCGGTAAGTCTTTCAGGCATCACCCTCCAGGAGTCAACAAACTTGACAAAAACCACATTAACCTTCATATTTTCAGTAATCAAGTTAGTGATGGAGTAGGCTGGCCCTACCTGATCCCGGTAACATTGCAGAAACTTATCCTTGACTGCATCAAAGTTTCTCACATTTGCGGGGTCGAGCGAGTGAAACCACCCTAAGCGGACCTTTCCAAAGATGGCATAAAAAGAAAGGCGAGGGCCATACAATTACTTTACTATAACGAAGACTCATAAAAGAAGTCCTTCAAGTGTATGAAAGGGTTGCTAATTCTGTTGTAATGACGGTAAACTGACACTCGGCAAGAGGAAGATGAAGGACTAGGAGTGATGGAATGGAAACTTTGAGCATTGCTTGGGAGTTTAACAAGCATTTTAATTCCTTATATTGCTCATCCATCTAGGTGAGCTTCCACGTCAAAGCCAAGTTGACTTTAAGTTTTTAAACAATGGGTGACTGAATATTGTTGTGTGGTATTGGAGCTGGTTCTAAGCAGAGGCGACCGATAAATGAGCACAAGTAGAAGGTCGAAGCTATGACTATGAGCGTAGAGCCAGATTGAGAGCATGGACAGGTGGCCTTGGCAAGAGATTGGGTTGATGAAGACCCCCCACAGGGTGGATGATTGGTGTGATGTAGCCGATGTGGGAATGCCTATGTAGGGTATCTAAAACAGACCCTTGTCCCCCATTTGTCCTTCAAAAATAGCCACCTACTGTTCCCTTAAACTGCTCCCTATGCGGCCTTGTGCTGACCCCTGTTCAGCCTTCTAAAGCATCCCCTTCGGCCTCTCCTGATCAGATCTGGAATGACAGTCAGTCAGCCTCTTCAAGCCACCTGTTCTGACCCCTTTGTGCAGCACCCAAACAGGTCCTATACAGGTCTAATTTTGGCCCCTGCTGACAGCCCCTTAATCTGAGAGAGGAGATCAAATGGAAGCAGAGGTCAAATGACACTTGGCTGAAGGAAAGGGGTAAGAACACGAGATACTTCCACACTCAAGCAATTCTAAGGAAAAAGACGAATACCCTACAAAGGTTGAGAGTGAAGGATCTTGATTGTGTAGGTATAGATATGATTGGTACCCAGGCCACAAATTATTATAAATACTTTTTTAGGGATGATCAATGTTGGAGCCCCTTGGTGAATTTTATTCCTCCAAACATTCTCATGGATGAGGAATCTTTTTCTGGTATGCCTATTTTCTGAGGAAGAAGTTTTACATAATATCAATGCAATGGACCCTTACAAAGCACCTCGTCCGGGATCCCAACTGGCTTCTATTTACACTGTTGAGACATTATCAAGGAGGGTTTCATGGTTGTGATTAGAGAATTCAATAATCCATGCTACATCAAGTTCTTGTATTCTACCATAGTTGTCAAGGTGACAAGATGCCTAAGATGCTGTTATTAGATATTTATATATATGCATATACATTTGTATATACATACATATACATGTATACAATCATATATATAATTAGATGTTAATACTATATATATTTATGCATACATACAAACACATACATAAATATAATTATATTTGTATGTTATAATTGAATGTGTATGTTTATGTGTTCATATGTAATTATGAATGTGTGAGCATTTTTTTTTTTGGGAAGGAGTTAATGTTGATAAAGTAAGTGAGAGGGAGAGAAAAGAAAGTTAAGAGAGAACTTTATAAAATTTAAATACATAAAATATATTTATAATTACAAATCTTCAATATATGTGATAGTTTAAGTGATAGTGAAATATATTAATATGTTCACACTATCATTATATGGGTACCCCTATGGGGGGTATCGAGTGGGGGGGAGGAACCCCCGCAAGAAAGCTGTTTGAATCAGGGGGCAAAACCCTACCTTGTGGAGCCTAGTCTAGGTGCTTTGGATGCCTTGAGCACCTAGGTGGGCATCTTTGGCACTTTTGGAGCTCCCTGGAAGGCACTTGGACAAAAGTGCCTTGGTCTTAGGTGTCTACCTGGACAATTATGAATTGTACTACACTGGTTCTTGTGCCTATGAAGGACAATGTGGAGGATACCAGAAACTTACGACCTATTAGTTTGCTAAACTACAGCTATAAGATAATCACTGAAGTTATGGCTACCAGACTAGGTAAACTCACAAACAGGTTGGTTAATTCTTCTTAGTTAGCTTTTTTTAGGTACATTTTGGATAACTTCATGGCCACCCATGAATGCCTACATAACCATAGTTAGACACAAAGAGTATCATACCAAAACTAGACTTTGAAAAAGTTAATGATAGAGTGAGATGGCCATTATGCTTATATAGAATAATGCAGCTCATGTGCTTCAATAACAAATGGATCAATTGGATTAAATATTGTATTTCAACGACAACGACTAAATTCTCAGTGGACTTAAATGGAATGGCCTTCAGTTTCTTTGCATCCTCTAAGGAGTCTAAAGGGCTCATGCAGGGTGACTCCACATCTCCTCTTCTCTTTATTCTTGTGGGGCAAATCCTTAGTACTGTGTTAAGGCTGAACAGGCCGCTTCAATTGAAGGAATCGAAGTGGGAGTCAATAGAGAGCAAGTTACACACCTCCAATTTATAGATGATACTTCGTTATTTCTTTGGGGAACGCTAACAAATGCAAGCATTTGAAGATTTTGCTATTCCTATTGCCGGCGGTGATGGGCTTAGCGGGCTTGAAGATTAATATGATTAAGAGTGAGTTTTTTGGTCTCAATTTGAATGATTCTTAAAAACCTAGCCCGCGAATGATTGTTGATATGCCACGGACTTCTCTTCCCATCAAATACCTTGGCCATCCGCTCTCGGATAGAGAGACTAAGAGTAGGATTGGTAGAGTGTGGTTCAAAAGATGGAGAATAAACTTCAATGTTGCAAAAGTAGAATGTTATCTGTAGGAGAGAGATGGTTGTTATCAAAAGTAGCTTTGCAGAGTTTTTTCACTATTCTTTTTCTCTATCTTGAAATTTCCCAAGGGGTTTGCAACAAGTTTGAATGTATTACAGTGAGAGTCTTTTGGCAAGGTATGAGAGAGAGAAAGGGGTCACACCTCATAAAATGGAACCATGTTTGCAGGCCAACCAAAGAAGGGGGATCGGGATTGGCCTATTTGGCTGTTATAAATGATGCACTTTTATTTAAATGGTTGTGGAAGTTGGACACTAACAGAGATGTTTTGTGGGTTAGAATCATTTATTCTAAGTATAGTCTTGGGGAGAATACTGTGTATCATATACTTCTGGAGCAATGGCAGGCTATCCGGTATTTGAAAAGACATCCTTGATAATGGGAGTGGATGATGGCAGGAGTACTTCTTTCTGGAAGGATCATTGAATTGGGTATGCCCTTCTTGTTGAGATGTTTCCTTCTCTTTTTATCTTAAGTTGTAATTCATCAGCCAAGATTAGTTGCAACTGGGATGCAAATGCACAGTGGTGTTTTTTATTCAAAAGATATTTGAAGGAGGGAATAGGTGAGTTCTTCAATATACTATTGTTACTTGAAGATCGAAACTGTATCAAGAACAGTGTTGAGAACATAGAAGACATGCTCTTATGGCTGCTAGGTAACAAAAAGGTATTCACAGTTAAATCTACGTTGTGAGTTGACTTTGGGGGGTGTGGAAGTTCAGTGGCACCGTATGGTGTGAGCATCCCATCTACCTATCAAAATTAATATCTTCTTTGGAAGATTGTTGGGCACAAGCTTCCTAAAAGAGGTTACATCAAGAAGAAATTCCCCTTAACTTTCACATCCTGTGTCTTGTGTTTGGAAGGGAATTTGTATCACCTATTCTTAGAATATGGGATTATAAATTCACCGCGAGAACTTGTTCATAAGCTGGAGGGTCCGATGGAGGGTACCAGATGACCTCATCTCCTTTCTGCTTGAATGACACTCTTTGAACCCTTGGGACACAAATGCCTTACATTGAATTTGATGCTTCCTATGATGTTGTGGGCCATATGGTATACGAGATGCAGACGAATGTTTGAAGACCTTTTTGAGCACGGTAAACAGATCCTTTTTTTGACGGCGTGCTATGCCTATGTCAGTGAATGGATGATGGCTCACTTGGACTCGCATATGGGAGATGATTGCTTTAAAGGAAAATTCTTCTTTCTCAAGGACTTCATTTTGTAATGTGGGTGGGGCTATCTATCCCCTTGATAGATAGTCTTCTAAGTGGCTCCCCTTATCTTATCCTTCTCCCTGTCTTCTATTTCTTCCTACTTACTGTAATATATCCTTTTTTGTTTTAATGGCTTCTGCTATTTTATCAAAAAAGAAAAAAAACCAGAAAGAGTTTTACCTACAGGATCCTAGCGAGCATTAGCACTTACAAGTTACAACAACACTGTCATATTTATTTTTTCATCTTTTTTCAATGTGACTTGCAAACAAATGCAGGCATTTCTTGTTGGTATTTCTTTGTTCCTTTCTCTTTGGTTGAATTTGGGTATAACGCTATCCATGCAGATAACACATATAATAACCTTTTTTGACTACTTTGCATGGCTCCATTAAAATTGTTTGATAATCAACAAGCATGGAGCTCATGAACGAAAGGTAATCACGAAAGGAAACAGATTCATGGAGCCAAAATCATTTGCAAATATAGAACTGGATAATATGTCATTCTCTTTCTAGGCTATTTATCTAAGTACTTTGATCACTATTAGCTAGACTAGATCTCACCAGTGAAGGCTAATGTTTTGATCATATTGTTATTGCAGTTTCAGCCTTAGTATTCCAAGTCGATAGTAAAAATGAGAAGAATCCTGTTATGTATATGAAAAATAATTTGTCTTAGTTAGGATAATTGCTGTATTTGTTTGTCCAACTGCTGCAATTTTTGTTGCTATTTTTTGTCAGAAATGTCTTAATCTTTTTTTTCTTTGTACGTGATTTGCTGATTTTGTTGAGACGTGCTATTTTCTGTGATGAATGTCACTGCTCACAGTGCCGCAATGGACATACCCTCTGCTCAACCTGTAAATCAAGGGTGCACAATCGCTGTCCTACATGTAGACAAGAGCTTGGTGATATCAGGTGTTTAGCACTGGAAAAGGTGGCAGAGTCACTTGAGCTTCCTTGCAAGTACTGTTCGTTGGGGTGCCCAGAAATTTTTCCATACTACAGCAAGCTTAAGCACGAGGCTCAATGCAACTTTAGACCATACAATTGCCCATATGCAGGTTCTGAGTGCTCTGTTGTGGGGGATATTCCTTTCCTTGTTGCTCATCTGAGGGATGATCACAAAGTGGACATGCACACTGGGTGTACATTTAACCACAGATATGTTAAATCCAATCCCCGAGATGTTGAGAATGCTACATGGATGCTCACGGTAAAAGCTATTCTTGGTTCAAGTAGTCTTTTTCTTCCTTTTTCTTTTCTTTCCTCTTTATAGGCACCCGTTGGTTCCGGTAGTTAGGGGTTTTCTTGGTCGGATTTTTCAACGAGCATTAGGGACATCCATTTTTGGAAGTTGTTGAAAGTTGAAACCAACGAGGTAATTTGCCTTGGAAAACAATGTCGTAGTACTGCAATGTGTTTTTGTGGTCAATATTTCTGACCATTATCATGCTTATCAGCTTACCTACTACCTGTTAAACGTGTTTCAGAAAAATGATGAAGTGGATATCTTCAGGAGCTTCTTGCTAAAATGTACCGAAATGTATTTTCTTCATGGTATGAAATTTAGTATGATTCTACCCTAAAACATCGAAAACACATGGTTTTGTAGTAACTGTGATTGGGACCTGCAATTTGAGCTAATTTTATTTCTATCGTCTATGCTACCAAGTTTTTGGTAGTTTGGGATCCACCCAGATGTAAAATGCTTGCCTTTTTACGAAAGTGAGCACAAACTTTCAACCATTCAGTGGCTTTCTTTTTTGTGAGGGATACGGAAGCTTGATGAACGTCATTATGGGTCTCACACATTTGTTTTCCATGCCTTGTTTAGGTCTTCAACTGTTTCGGGCAGTACTTCTGCTTGCATTTTGAGGCCTTTCAGCTCGGGATGGCCCCTGTTTACATGGCATTCCTTCGTTTTATGGGCGATGAGAATGAGGCGAGGGACTACAGTTATAGTCTTGAAGTGGGAGGGTATGGAAGAAAACTCATCTGGGAAGGTACTCCTCGAAGCATCCGAGACAGCCACCGGAAAGTCAGAGACAGCCATGATGGCCTCGTAATTCAGAGGAACATGGCTCTTTTCTTCTCTGGGGGTGACAGGAAAGAGCTGAAGCTTCGAGTTACCGGCAGGATATGGAAGGAACAACAGAACTCTGATCCAGGAGTGTGCATACCTAATCTTTGTACCTAGTGCCCACCACCCCTGTTCCACTTGTTCTCTGTAGTCTGTATCTCTCCTGGCAGTATTGAAAATCGTTTGTTCCTATCTGATATATTATATATAGAGTGGTAGGGCTTGTGTTGAAGACCTTTGAAGCTTGTATTATGGTGGGAGACCAATACAAATGTCTTGGCGAGTTCGGATGTACGTGCAACTGTACTGTAAGATCGGCTAAAATTGAAGGTTTTAAGACAGATGCTTGGCTTTGATCTCAGTTATCTAGGTAACTGAATGGGCTTCCCATTTGCCTGAAAAACGTCTTTTTTTGGTGAGAAGCAATTTACATAAGATGAACTATAACGGGAAACATTGTAGGCCAGCACTAAGCTCCCCAGCCCACCTTATGTCTTTTAGGCTATCCTGTATCTCCCTCATTAATGTGCATAAACCGGGTGACAGAATTTTGCGGTGCTTGCAAGTGGAGTGGCACTTGACTGGACCAGCCCTTTTCATCTCATGTCAAGGGCTGTAAATTTTTCAGTCTCTTTCTCTCTCTCTCTCTCTCTCTCTCTCTCTCTCTCTCTCTCTCTTCCTGACGAGAAATACCTGGAAACATTAGCATCTTAGTCGAATACTAGTACTTACTTTCGTTTCTGGTGTATAAATATGCATATTTAAGCAATGCTTGATCAAGCTCTTGATCAATATCAATTTCGTTTAGCCAAGCATTCTCTCTTCTCATCATTTATATGATCAATATCAATTTCAAAAATAATAAGTGATGGAAATGTCTAATACCAGAACCTTACGCTTGCCGTATTTGATTAGGGTGTCAAAAATGTTAGTCTCAATTTTAATATTGATGTATATATGAGTATAAGCACGTACGTGTGGACACTTGAATACTTTTTATATCTTTACTGAGGCCCTGTTTGATAGGGCTTAATCAACCACTTATCTCTGATTCGGTCAGAGATAAGATATTTGACAATGTTTGATAAAACCACTGAAGTGGTGTCTGAACGAAGATCTAATCTCTTAAAATGGTCTGAGTGATTCAGATCCGTGACCTAGCTTTTTGGGGTTCAGACGTTGCCCAGCCTCCGCGACACCATCTTGCTCTTCCTACTCATCGTCCGCGCAGTTGCTCCCCCGCACCATGCGCAAGTGGCAGGCTGCCACAGCGCACAGAGGAGCCGGCGGTGAGGCGGGTGGCGGCGGGTGACCATCGCCGCGGGGGGGAGCTCCGCGGAGGGAAATCCGCGCGGGGGAGGGGGGTTGTCTGATCATCTTCATGTTCATTCTGATCATCTGCCTACCGTGGGCTCTCTTGTCGGCCATGCTTGCTCTTGCTGCTGCCACACGTACGTACGTCTCTCTCTTTCTTGGCCCCACGGCCCTTAATAGTATTTGATCACATGCCTGTTCACTGGGGGTGTCAATGGGCCGAGCCCGGCCCGGCCCGAGGTCGGCCCGCTTAGGGCCCGATTCAAAATATATTGGCCCAGCCCAACCCGGCCCACACTACATTGTTGGCCCGGCTCGACCCGGCCCACAAAAATTATTGACTTGGCCCGACCTGGCCCGGCCCGGCCCAACTATATATTTTATAAATAAATATTTATTAAATATGATAAATTTAATTTTTTAAAATAATATTATAAAATTAATAATAATTTAATTAAAATATATTTTAATAAGTAAAAATGATATTTTTAACATAAAAATTTGAAAGTTATTTGACCCGTTTTAGCCCGCATCGGCCTGTATGTCGGCCCTACTAAAGTCCGCGGGCCAAAATCTTTGGCCCGTCAAATGACCCGCAGCCGACCGGGCCCGCGAACTCATGGGCCGGCCCGGCCCATTGCCACCCCTACTGCAATGACTATGTCTGCCGCTTCGTCATCTGCCTCTCGCCTCGTTGACTGTTGGCCGAACCCACATCTTGTGCGCACGCCTTGCCTCGTGCTAGCTAGTCCCACGGCCGTCCCGCCTTGCTGTCCCTAGGGGTGTCAATGGGCCGGATCGGGCTGGGCCCGAAGACGACTCGGTAAAAGTCCAATTCAAATTATAACGGGCTGGCCCGGCCCGACCCGCATTATATTCTTGTCTGGCCCGGCCCGATCCGCATAAAATTTAAATTTGGTCCGGACCAATCCGGCTCGGCCCAATTTTTCAAATATATATTATTTTTTTAATTTTTAAAATATCTCTTACCAAAGAAAACTAAGAATATTTTTTAGAATATTAAGATACGATAGATTTGATAAAAAATTTAAAACATGATTAAAATAAGAATAGTAAATATATTGTACGTATTCATATTTTTTTAATTTATAATAAAATATATCGATTTCACCGGATCACTTAATTTTTCTAGTATATAATAAAATACATATCATATTTTTAAAATTTGTAAACATGAAACCAACTGACTAAGAAATATTTTGAATCTAGAAATAAAAATAGATACATAGATAGAAACATACAATTTAACACCAAATAATCATAGATATCTAATCAGAGTTAGGCAAAGTATATGTTTTATTATTTTAAAATATTACTTTTTTTAAAAATTTTATGATAGTCTAGATACTTTGTTTGGACTTATGCATGCAAAAAATTTCATGAAAACAAAATACAAAATGGACAATGATTGTGATGTCTGCGTTGTGATGGAAAGACAACTCCTGCACGTTATATTTTTTTTAAAGAGAAGACTTCTGCGTGTCTGCAGGCTGCAGCATGTCATCGCTGAAGGAACAGTGATGACCGCTGGACATTGCTGCTCAGCACGGCCCGCGGACCTGGTTTCTCGGCCCGACTAACAGGCGAGGGCTCATCTGTCTGCCCCGAAACAAAGCCCAGGGCCAGCCCACTCCATTGCCACCCCTACTGTTCACAACGTTAAATACAGGCGCGCCTGATCTCAACTAACCAATTAATGGCACGTCACACAGAAAGAGGACCAAACGTCTATAGAATAATGCTCCCGTATGTGAAGACTGCCTTATTCTTGTTACCTAATTACTAGCTTGATGTTGGGTAGGTATATATATATATATATATATGGGTCGATATATACTCGCGCATGCATGGGACGATCGAGGACATTCCGGTTCGTTCGAACTTGATGGAATATTAATGTAATTCTTTGTTATAAATAATGAGTTCATGCCGGCCGCTTGCTCGCGAGCATGTCAGGTGAGGAGGAGCCACCTGCAGAGGGAGAGATTATTCAATATTATTATATGACTAATTCAATTCCTTTGACCTCATCTTTTCGTGTCTTTCTCGAAAGGTGATCGTTCCACTACACCCCCATTGGACGGTTAGAAGAATCATGATGCTAGTTGAGTGAGGTAAGCCGGGCTAATGACTCCCCTTAACGCCGTGTAAAGATGGTGGTCACAGTTAATTACATGGCGTATTCATATATATACTAAATAATGTAATGATCAAGCTAGTAGCTAGTGACGACCGTCGTCACATGCATCTAAATATGTACCTAACTATTAATTTTGGGTGTGACCGACCGGGATTCTACCTGCCTACATATATAGATGCATTTAAAATGAATGGTGGGGTTATCTACCTGCCTGTTATATATGGACGACATTAGTGGACACTGGGCTGAAACCATTCATGCATGCGCTCTCTCTCTCTCTCTCTGGCCATACATTGGCAATATGAATGCTTGTCCATACCTGGACAAGCAAAGAGAGCTTGTCGTTTTCATCTTCCCTGCTTTTTATTTTGTTTGTCATGGGGACACCTGATAAGATCTCTCTCTCTCTCTCTCTCTGTGTGTGTGTGTTTGTGTGTATATGCACACACACACCTATAGATGATATGACTCACTATATATGTGCTTCCAGCTGGATATATCTTCTTCCTTTTTGAAGATAAATGACTAGCTAGTATATAATCACACGTTCGTGTACAAAGCTGGTTATTGGCGTTAGTCTCTCTCTCTCTCTGTGTGTGTGTGTGTAAAAACAAAATTGTGATCGGATACAATTTGGATACTAAACTATCCCTAATGCTATCTACTAAACAAGAAAATATTGTAAAAGTCGGTTAACATGGATATGTAAAAAATATGATATATATATATATTCCTAACCAAGACTAAATGACCGATGGTATATATATGATCTTCAACTAGAAATAAATAAATGAGATTTAATATATATATCTTTAGTTTGATGTACTATCTATTCTGAGGGGGGGGTGTGTATGAGAGAGAGAGAGAGAGAGAGAGAGAGAGAGAGAGAGAGAGATCCCTGTCGCACACCATATATACCAAGGAGATCGATGTAGCCATATATATATATATATAGACCATGTTCTTCAAATCACAATATATAACAGCCCACGTATCGTCATATTTAGGATCAATCCAGACCCATGCATGCATCTATCCTCTCGCTAATATATATAAAAGTTTCTGATACATTTATTACCATGTAGAATACAACTAAATAGAGGGAGAATTAATTGTGTGCCTGTTATCTTATGCAAACTTAAATTGTTTATAACTTTTGGACCCTTCAACCTCAACCGCGTATAATTAATTTTTGAGATTCATATATAAGGAGGCAAACTTTATTATAAGCTTGCCATTATATTTGACTTTTATTTTCTCCGTCTGTATATATATATATATCTTGACAATATTGACGGATATTAATGATACTTTTGAAATTATAGTGAGTATTGTCCCAGCTAGCTAGCAACCTCCAAGAAATATGACAAAGCTCGATTATTTATAAATTCTTAGCCGTTTGACTTCAACATCGATCATATGGCTTTGATATTTGCAAGAAAAATATCAAATTATTAATATGGAATCAATCGGCTGATCCCACGTCCATCCAAACTGGCCTATCTCTCTCTCTCTCTCTCCATCCCATACTAATTAATTCCCTTACCCTTAAAACAATAAAAATATATATAAAGCACTCAACTTGGAAGCCACCTAAAAACACAAATATAATTTAATTATTTTAACAAGGTCCGAAGAGGAAGTGACCCAACCAACATGTTCCACCGTCATGCATGCATCACACTCATGCACACGTCCGATTCAGATTCGGTACGTGCCCATGCGTACACGTCCGCGTACGCGCCCGCTCCCGTGCGGTATATATATATACGGTGTGCAGGTGCATGGTGTGCATGCACGTACGAGCGCGCGCAAGGCCGCCACGCAGGGAAGGAAACGTATATATATATATATATATACATCGACCGGGGAAGAATAGGACAAACTACGGGGACCGGGCCCCGGCGTGATATCATGACCGCCGTTCAACAGCGACGGCGCCGCACGCTGACCAGGAGCGGCGAACCGCCCGGCCGGTCGGGCCGGGACATGCGATCCCCGTCAGACCGCATAATTACTGGATACCCCCTAGCAGTCGGCACCTTCCTGGTTGGGCCCCATTCACCCCCACATATACATTTGTATATATATATATTAATCATGGAAAATTATGAACATGCCCCGCAAGTAGCCATGCAGGTGTGGTGATCGATGCCAATAAACATTTTAGACTATCAAACTGAAAAATCCATCCAATGGTTAATTAATAATAAATTAAATGATATATATATATATCTTGATGTACGTATATATATATGTGTATTCCAATGGTCTTCTTAATCTAGAGGGATATATATGTGTGTGTACACACACATGTGTAATTATAGGCATTAAAGACCCTATATATAATTCCAACAGGTTGGATTAAATACCGATATCAAAATTGATATATATATATATTGCGTTATTTTTAACACTGGAACCAAACAAAGCAATCTGTACTCTCACTGTTTCTCGATCGAGAACAAGGAGATCGATGTCTTAGAAACTCCTGTGTATTTCCCCCTCTTTCTCTCTCTACGTCCGTATATATATATATGCATTGATGTGTGTGATCCGGTTAGGAGAGAGAGAGAGAGAGAGAGAGTTAATTATTAATTTAGGAGGAGGCTGATCGACCAAGCTTGCTTGGGATCGCGATGTTATAAATAATAATTATGGTGCTTTTTCTTTCACCAAGTTTCTGATTAAATCTTTTCTTGAGTTTACTCGGAAGCCTGTGATGCATGATTGTGGCTCTTTATGTTAATTTATCTGAATTGTCTATTCTAGTTTTTTTTGGGGGGGGGATAAGACATTCCGTACTCTATTTTTCCTCTTGAAGCATCTCTCTCTCTATATATATATAATAGTGACATGACCACTTGTGTTGCCACACTTAAAACTATTTGTTGCCAAGAAAATTATGATAAAATTAGAAATACATGATTAATATTATTGTTATATATATGTATAATATATGTGTGGTGTACGTATCACAAGGCCCTCACTCAGTCACAAAGTGCATAGTTGCTATACATCATGGTCTAATTTGACTAGGCTCCTGTTTGGTGCAGCTTCCTGTCGGAAAACTCAAAAAATTCTAACCAAATGCAACGACTTTGGACACGATTATGTCCAGTAAAAAAGTAGAGAAAAGATTTATATATATATATATATATACATATAGAGAGAGATCAGAGAGATAAACACAGAGAATCTGAAACAAAAGAATTGCTTAAACTTTTTGGGACCACCAGAAATCTCTCACACACCTAATATCCAAACCAAGTCAATTACCCTGTGAGTAAATAATTAATAATCTATTTGAGCTATTACGAATAAGTCGCATATACATTTTAGATTAAGTTATTTCATAATTTTTATTCTTTCATGAGAGTGTGTGCAGTCTTGTCTCTTTTATTCGAAACGTAACAGCTGGTTAAGAAGTGATATTTATTTATTTTTCAATTAAAATATATCTTTTGGGTTGGAGGCAGCTAATTAAATTAATAAGGTGCTTCGCATCCCCGTCGTCGCTTTTGATTAACAGCTAATTGACATCCCTACACGTGGTTAACTAACCCGAGGAGTCCATTTATTTGCTCGAAACCACCCCGACAAGTTTTTATTTGCAAATTGCAGGCCTAAGTCTCCCAATATCGTATGCGTTAAATATATAATATGTGCTTCCCTGGCCTGGAGGTAAAACGGTACATGTCCGTGGTAAATTTATGCCAAAAGAATTAAATTATGAGCCCTGAAATAAATAATGTACCCAAGGATTTTTTTTTCGGATATCCTTGAGCCGGCTATTATTTATTAATTAATGGTCGTGTTACGTCTAAAAAACGATACTATATCAATATTGATATTTTTAAAAATTAAAGTATTAATATTAAAATCGATAAAAATGAGAACTTGCTTGTCTACGGGGATCTTTGTTAAAGTTTGTTTTTTTGATGATTTGAGTAAATTTTTTAAATCTGGTTGTTATTTATATATATAAATAATCGTATAATACATATACATTTAAATTGTTATGTGTTGCTAGCTAGATAAAAAACGGCGACCAACCACTGCCGTACGTGCATTGCACGGCTATTTATAACGACAGACACGACCATACTCGGCGCCATTCCCAACAGACGAGAAAGAGAGAGGGGAGCCGACGGCTGGGAGAGACCGAGAGGTCGGGCTCCAGCGGAGGAGGGAAGGCTCGTCGGAGGAGGAAGAGGAAGGGGAAAGGGAAAAATTGTGATCTTTCGATCCCGTGTCCGTGACCAGGTACTCCGGCGACCTTCTTCTCTGACCGCCCTCCTCTTCTCTCGTTCCGGAGCTTCCCGTTCTTTCGGAACGTTTGCATTGTGGCGTTTGAGGTGGGGAGGTTGGAGCTGCCGGAGGTTCCCTGCTTCGCTTAGGCCTGCCGTGGGATTCTGAGTTCCGGCCCACTCCCGCATGGATTACTTACTCCTCATTCCGCGCCGGCAAGCTCTGTTTTTTATAGGAATCTCTCGGCACCGGTTCCTTCTCTGTTTCCAAACATGTTTATTGGTTCCTATCTCTGCTTGTAGATAGATGGGGAGAGAAAGGGAGAGAACCACCGGTTGTTGTCAGGAATTCTCGCGACATCCGTTCCTTCTCAAAGAAGGGGGGTTGATCGCTCCAAAGGAGGGGAGGAAAAAAGAGAGCTTTGGGGGAGTTCAAGATTTGTCGACCATCTCGATAATGACAGTCTAAAAATGAATTAATCTGATATTAGAGGGGTTCCCTTTCCTGTTGGATCTTTTTAATTGGGCACCACCTCTGCAGCTTTTGTAAAAAAAAAAAAAAACACGTCTTCCTTGAAACTTGTTCTCTCTCTCTCTCTCTCTCTCTCTTCCTTATTTTTGTTCCTTTCATTTCGCCGTTACAAACAAGTAGATACCAGGGATGGGAAAGAACGAATGAACTATCTTTTAGTTCGCAGTCTGCATGTCACCCATTGGGGTGCCTTTTTTAGTCTTCATTTGGTTATTCTGCGCTGAGGTCATGCATGTTCTTGTAATCAGTGGAAGATCTATCAGTTGGCTACAAGTTATTATCGGGACGCATAACAATCATTATATATGTAAGGTGAAAGAAAATCATCTCATCGTCTTCTTTCTTGCCGGCAGGTACCGGTGGTCAGATTAACGGCAACCTGGTAGACTGGTTAAAATTGGCTGTTTTATGGGTTGCTTCTCCTCGAAGCAGGTCAAGCACGCTCCTGGGTATGAAGATCCTGTCGTCCTTGCTTCTGAAACATGTTGTGAGTATTTTTACAACAGTCCAGTTTGCTTTTGTCCATCTTTGATAATCCGCCTGGGACTAGTTTCTGTAGTAAATCCTGTAGAAACAGCATAATTTTGTGGGTTGGATGATGCCACTTCGCCTATGGTTTTGAACAAGGCTGCAAACAAGTTGGATTTGGTAGTGGTATTGCCTTTGTTTGATTCCGATTCTGATAATGGTTAAGTCATTCTAATTTCGATTTTGGTTAAATCAATCTCATGATATTCTGATTTCGTTCCGATTTTTATTTTTTTATCGGATTCGGAGCAATTATATGATTTCTGAAATCTATATTATGTATTATTTTTTATTGAAATGAGCAAGTACATCTTATGTTACTGCTAAAATTATGAACTCGGTACCTTTAAAATTTTACATTAATCTGTATAATTTATTTGTATATTTTAATATTTTTAACATGTTTATTTATCCTAATATTAATTTCTATATTTATATTATTTTATTGAAATGAGAAAAATGGATATGGAATTCACAGTTTCTGATTTTGATTCCTGTAAACTACCGGAATATCTGATTTTGATAACTTATAGGATACATAAAAGGTTCCAAATCTGATCATTTTTATCGAAATCTAACTGGAATATCGGAATCCCCGATTTCATTTTCACCCCTGTAGAACATGATAAGACAAAGCTTATGTTTCTCCTGAAACATTAACGAGGTTTCTGTCTGGCAATCAAGAAAATAATTTTGTGGGTAGCATGATGTCATCCTGCCTATTATTAAAAATGCTAGAAAAGGCTTTGTTTTGTCTCGAATGTATGCAACCAGCTTTCTTTTTGGTATATTACAACTTCTTGTTTCAACTAATAGTGGAATGTTATGGTCTTATCTTCTTGTTGGGTTTTAATGAGGAAGCATGAAAGAAAGATAAGAAAGACATGTTACAGTTACAGTTACATCCTAAAGCTGCATCAGTTAAATTATAAACATTTGTTTCCTTTTATCTGTGTCCTGGAGATCACTGAACAGCTGATAGATATATATATGTTGCTTGGATTCTTTTGCAGTTACTGTGAGTGACGTTGAAGCGTTGTATGAACTTTTCAAAAAACTTAGCAGTTCAATATTTAAGGATGGGCGTATTCACAAGGTACTTGTATTTTTTTCTGGCTTTATATTGTCGTTAAGCTCTCTTACAGATGTTTTTGGAATTCTTACATCACTTATTTTTTTATTGTTGTGCAGGAGGAATTTCGACTTGCTCTCTTCAGGAACAGCAACAAGAAGAATCTTTTTGCTGATAGGGTGTGTTCTTGTTTGTTTTTCTCTGATAGATTTATACCCACTTGTCCATTTCTCCTAGCACGCTCCTGTCCTACCACTCTGGAGTCTTAGCTTGAAATACAAAGTTCATTCTGGAAGATTTTTTTAGCTCTGTGGAATGCTTGTTATCCTATAAGTAACTAGTAAACATTAAACTGAGTTTTATTGCTCCAAGAGATTTTTTTTGTGACCTGAAACACTTTTATACGGTTTAAGTAGCTGGTAAGCATCTGCAGATGTTGTTTTATGTACTTACATTTGGATTGATGGATATTCTTCAATTGTTCTGCTCCAGATGGAATCTTCTATTTGTTTATCTTTTATATATATCTTAATGTTAAATTGTAAAATATTCATTTCTTATCTGTTTCTGTACCCTTTGTTTGAACAATGCAGATTTTTAATCTGTTTGACATCAAACGAAATGGTGTGATTGAATTTGGAGAATTTGTTCGCTCATTAAGCGTATTTCATCCAAAGGCTTCCATGGCGGATAAGACTTCATGTGAGAGTTTCTAACTTCGTTCTCCAAGCATCATACCTTTCTATTAATATGTTGTTTCAGGATGGCTTGTGTCATCTTATATTGGAATCATTTGTTTTATTTTTGCAGTTGCCTTTAAACTGTATGACTTAAGACAGACTGGGTACATTGAACGTGAGGAGGTAAACACTACTAAACATCCTACTCTTGTTGCTTAGAATTTTCTTTTTATTCTTTTGGTCTTGTTCTTGAGTGCGATCATTTCTGTATCTTTTAGTGTCATCACATTAACCATCGTCCACTATCTGCTAGCATTTTCCAAGAAAACAATTATGCATTCGTGGAAAAGATTATTGATCATGTTTACTTTTTATGTTTTAAACAGCTAAAGGAGATGGTGCTAGCCCTCTTAAGTGAATCAGATTTATTCCTCTCTGATGATGTTGTCGAAGTAATCGTTGACAAGGTGCATATGATTCCTCTCTGATGACGTTGCACTTCCATTGTAATTTGAACTTGTCACATGGTCTGATATGTTCATATTTTTCCTTTGCAGACCTTCAGAGATGCGGATCTGAAAAATGATGGAATAATAGATCTGGATGAGTGGGAGGAGTTTGTGGGCAAGAATCCATCATTGCTAAAGAACATGACTGTTCCATACTTAATGTGAGTTTAGAATCCTGCCATGCTGTTATCTTGTGTTGCAGATAGTTCATTTTAATGCTGCACCTTCTCTTTTCCCAACATTTTCTTTCTCTTGGTCTCACTGCACTTGGGAAAGAAACTACCATCTGCTCCCGGATTTTGGTGATCACCACACAATTGTTTACCATTTATAGGACTTTTGATGTCACATGACATCGTCTTGAGGTTCGGTTTATCTTTCAACTTAGAATAACAGAGAAAGACAGAAAGTGACTCCTTTTCTTCCTTGTCTCTGTATTTGATGGCCTTTTTACTACCAGTCGCATGCTCTTCTGCTTACTTCTGTTTGATCATTCTATAAATCATGCAGTATTAAATCTCACCATGCTTCTGTTAGCAGTGCTCCTGTTTAACTATGAATACTTGTTCTCATGCCGGCTCTCTTGTTGACCTCTTTGGCCCACAATGCAGAGATATGACTACGGCATTTCCAAGTTTCGTGTTGAGATCCGAAGTCGAAGATACTGAAGTTTGTAGCTGAAGATCACAATATCTCTGTTTCCTCCAGCATGGAGATGGACAGCCCCCCAGCCGATGCCCCTACTCAGCTTTTGCTTAGATGTTCGATCTCGTCCTGCAGCTTGGCATCGGACATGGGCTCTGCATGGCTCTGCAACTCAACAAAGATGATGACACAATAAACCACCGGGCAGCAGCGGGCACCATCTTCAAATGCCCTCGGCTTGGTATCCTGGTGACCCTGGTTTACTCTTATGGTGGAGTTTTACCCAGGAGCTGGTGTGTTGCTCTGAGAGCCCCCTACCTCCTTGCACTGCACCGTTTCATTTGCCTAGATGATTTGTTCTGTGTGGAAACAAAATGAACTTGGAGAAGAGATCAGATGAATTGAAAAAAAGTATGTAAATGTAATATCTTGAAGGTAGGTTGTGGGGGTGTGTTAACAGGCGTAGTTTCCTTCCGAAAACACACACAGTTATCCCTGTGCCCCTTTGCTTGTATGTTAAGCTAAATATGCATAAATTTGGAAAAAAGAAAGAATTGATATCCTCTCACATCAAAACAGCAGCAAGATCCAGCAGAGGGTCATCAGAGCTAGATTTAAGTCTACACAACGTTGCTTCAAATACAAGATTTAGTTATTTCCAACGGCCGGGCAATCAGTGAGGGACTCGGGAGATTACCTTGCCATGTTACCGCATGCATGATCAAATTTGCTTAATCAAGTATGTTTGGTTGGGCCTTGTGGTCACTGCTTCCATTGTCTATTATTTTTGAACAAATTCGTAGGTGGGTCTCCCAATCAGGCGAGACCTCCTCCCGTCCAGCCACTTTTTTCTACTCGGTACATCGTCATCGATATAAGCACACAAGATGCAAAAGGAAGTTTGTGCAGGCATGCATCTTGTTGTAAACACATCACACCGATGTCCTGATCTGTTAGAAGAGAGTATATGTCAATAACAAAATTGGGACAGGTGAGAACATTTATATAATATTACACGAATTGTTTGTACAACAAATTTTAAAATCTCGACACACACGTGAACACACATGCAACCGGCCAGATGATATTACCTTCTTCTAGACCACCGGCCCCTTGTATGTGTATGTGTGGTTCGATTAAAATTGTTTGAAAACCAGCAGCAGCTGCCTCGATCTCACCATCCCCCGACGTTCATCATCTCGACGCAGGACTGGAGAGCTCATGAACGAGAGGTGTAATCAATCAATCACACGAAGGGAAACAGACCCATATATATGGAGCCAAAATCAGCTGAAAAATAAAGAAGGGGGATAAAACGTCAGTTGATATATTTATCCAAGATCAGGCGGCAGACAAAACTTGTTGATGACGGGGTCGGAGTTGGAGGTGTAGTCCCACATTTGATTATCGATCATTTGCGACAGACGTGATAGACCGTCTGTCGCAAATGATAAAGGCATTGGTGACAGTTTCTAGAGTGCAACTAATTCCAAAACAGGCCGAGCTTTTACGATGGCTTCAAGTGTCGCCAATGACTTCCAATCGACTATTATTATAGGTACGGCCAGCAGCGCCATTGCAAGAAGCAGCCGTGGCCCAACAGCATGCATGGGCTTCGAGCTTATTGGCGACGGGCGCTGGTGATATATATATAGTTGATACATATAATGAAGCCATCGCTAATTAATTAATGACATTTGGGCTGTCTATTTAATTATTGGAAGCCGCCGCCGTCGCCCCGTGACATGCTTTTTAATTATGTGGTGCATGAGATCTAACTGATCGATCAACCCCCCTTTTTTAATCATATATATATGTCACGCCCCGGATTTAATCATGCACGGCGGAACATAATCCGACGACGTAACCGGGGAAAAATAACCCTTAAAATATATCGGTTTGGAACGAATGAAAATAACTAGATCTAAGTTCATAATTTCACAAATTCAAATTCAAATACATCACTAATCACTACAATCTAAACAAAACTAAATACCATCTAGTCATAAAGATCATCTAATTGTCTTCTCGAGAATAGATCCATCACGCTTCCGCTGCGCTAAACCTGATTACCTGAAAATTGATAAGAGGATTGGGATGAGTACGACGACTCAGTAGACACCCCATCATCCGCCAAATCGGATAGCCAAGAGGCCCTAGATGTTAATTAAATAGGTACCCAGACCTACACCCATAATATGTAAATATAGGCTAGTCAATACATTAGATATATGACTTAATCCACGCATTTTAAACCGCCAACCAGCACCTATAAACACACCAACCAGCACCTATAAACATCTTAAAACAACCTGAAATGATGAGATAAACACATGCATAATCACCTACTATATGCTCCATAAGATGATATGCTATAAATGGGACAAACCATGCATACACCAAGCAACCCAACATGACAATTGACAAAATGAAATACATCTCTAGACCACCTATATCATACCATGCAATAAGTGCACCTATCCTCTAGTGAAGGACCACGTTTACAGAGATGCACCTATCCTCTAATAAGAACCACACCTTTATCTTATTAGCAAGGAATGCGTCGTCTTGCCACCTCAATCAGCTATCACCAGATCTATCATATATAGCAGTACCATATAGCTAAACGAAATCCCATAGTGCACCTAGGCAGTGGTGGCACAGGGATAAACCGCGGTATCCGGGATCGAAGGATGCACCGGACTGTTCTAACCTCCGCTGCCCTCGGGTCACGACTAACTAGTCTGGTGTAGCTGTTTTCATTAGAATTTCAATGCATCATGTATTCACCTCAATCATGCCATGCCATGATCACACTTAAAAGATAAATGACATACACCATACCATGCTATGACAAATATACCATCAATGCAAATACCATAACCAACTACACATAAACAATATGTTCATGATGCTAGAACCATAAAATGACAATAATACATATGAGCTGGTATGATACCACCACAGTCTTTCAATCAAAACATGATATGAACAAACCCAATCAGACCATATCTTTTGGTTTAAAGACATAAACATGGCTGAAAATCAAGTAATTAATGAGACTAGCTAAACAATATCTAGTTTAGTTACCTATCACCCTACAGATACTATGATATTAACTCGAAAGAATAACCAAGAACTACCTAGATGTAGGTTATCAAAAATGGACTATAATCAACTAGGAACATGATGATTAACATGCTATAAACAACCTAAAATAACCCTAATACGACCTCCATTACATGTGAAAGAACTAACACCGCTAACCAATCTAACCACAACATACAGTGCCAACCTGACTAATTAAATCAATAGTAAGTACTACAAGTCATGGAGGATTAAATAAGAATTTTAAATGATAATAGACACGTCAAGGGTGCCTACCGGATCGATATTGGAAAAATCAGGAACCGACGACCAAAACCGAACGTCAACGAGATGCACAACTCGGAGCCACCAACAGATTATCACACATCACTAGCTAGGGCTGCTGGAAAAAGGTATTTGAACATGGAAATATGGCACTGGATTAGGAAAAAAAAAGGAATAACAAGAAGAAGAATAAGATAATAGGAGAGAGATTGTCTGTTTACGCCGTCAAGGAGTCGGGGCGCATGGCGGCGCTGAGCGGAGGTGGTACATGGCAGAAGAGGCGACAACACATGGCAAGGGAGGCGCACGGGGGGGGGGCTATGGCGCGGGGCTCGCACGGGCTGCAGCAACGGCGGCGCTGACTGCGCTGGTGGGCGGCGAGGAGAGAGGGGGCGAGGCAACGTGGGATGGCGGGCGGCTTGCTGTGTTGACCTGCGCGGCGGCTGGCTGGGCGTGGTCGCACGGCGGCAGGAAGGCAGCGGCGCGAGAAGCCGCATGGACGCGCGCTCAAGAGCGCTGGCATGGTTGTTGCATGGCGCTCAAGAGCTGATCTCTAATTAATAACACACACACACACACGTCTCGCGTCATACAGAGAGAGAGAGAGAGAGATGTTAATATTAATGATATATACGTACATTTGATTTCTGTTGCACCATGCATGGGCTGGCAGTCCATCTTATTATTCAATCTCTGTATGCAGCTGTCATCGGCACATATATATTTTGACCCGTCTCTGACCGGAGGAAGGGGAGAGCTGTTGTGCGCCCTCGCGCGCGCGTGTGTGTATATATATATATATATGTATGTATTTTTATATATAAATATATATGGAGGCAGCTGTCAGGCACGCCAATCTTGATCGAGACACGACGGATCCAAAAAGGAGTGAATTTCGCCCAGACTAACAGTCTCGGAATATAGTTAGCAAATGAGAAGCTAACAAGGAAGAACCACACGACATAACTCGGCCAAACGACTACGGACAACAACAAAAAAGAAATTACATGAAACAGACATAAATAAGCCGACCTCCACGAATCCAACGTGACAAAAGGAGACAAAATGCCTAAGATTACACTTAAGCAGAACGTTGGAAAGGGAGTTTGGGAGGGAGGAGCATCCCTCCCTCCCAAACCAAAAACAACCTCAAAATAGCAAAGACAATCACCGTCCACGAAAAAACAAAGCAGCAGTCGAGTGAGGAGTAAGAAGGGAGAGAGTCGGCAAGGGAGAGGTTAAGGGGAAAACGAAGGGGAAAAGGGGAGACTACCGGAAGGGTTCCTCGAAAAAAAATGGGGCGAGGAACGAAAATAGCGAAGAAAGACGAAGATGTGGGATTCCGATAGAAGGGTGAGAATAATAGATAAAAAATATAGGTTGCGGGTGAAAAATAGTGGTGTGGCACACAGAAAAGACAAGGGGGAAAGCTCTCGGGGTTGGAGGCTTAACCGGAAAGCATGGACAGGTAGGGGTGATGGAGGATGACGGCGAGCACAAGGAGGAAAAGGGGCAAAGAAGTGGGGGTGGTACTCGGGAGATGGGGGCGAAGGGGAATACCTCACAGGAGGAGGAGTGTACAATCAAAAAGGGGGACGGCTGGATGCTGGACGGAGATAATACCGTAGACACACCGGATTGGCAAGGGGGTCGTCGTGAATAACGAGCGAGGGAGAGGCTGTAGGAAGGGTTTCCGCCGGCGAGTGCTGCAGTTGGGTGAGAGTGCCGCGGGGACGCAGCCGCGAGGTTTCCGCCGAGCCGCCGGTAGCCGCTGGGCGATGGTGCCGCGAGTTGCTGCCGTCACGAGGTTTCCGCCGAGCCGCCGGTAGCCGCTGGGCGATGCTGCTGACACGGTCAGGCACGCCAATCTTGATGATCGAGACACGACGGTCAAACCGTGCATGCATCTGCATACCACTAACCGACCATCCATCTCTCGAGCTATCGATTATTAATGATATTATAACTATCGATCAAAGTATTAATTAAACAACCAGACGTACGTACGTCGACAATATTCAAAACAACTTATAAGAAATTTCAAAACACAGTACGTAGCTCAACATATATATATATATATATATACACACGAGAGATGAGAAGAACCTCCCTCCGCTCTAATTACTTGAAATCAATACAACTAAATTCCTTAACCGATTAAATTGCAATTCCAGCTGTGAAAAAGATGATAATAATAATATTTCACTTAACTTCATTTTCTTCTTCTCCAGAACCTTCCGAGTCACGCCTTAATATATTTGACCCGTTCAAATGAGGACGTCGCAGACATCAAATAATATACTTAAGCAAATAAGCAAATTAATATTTACTTGACCGTACGAGAGGTTTGACATCAAATATATGTGGTCCGTCGAGCGAACTCCTATATATATATATATTAGGTTATATATATGACCTCACACTCACACAGATATTATTAGATATATATATATATATGTAAATGGTGTTGCTTAATTCAAATTATTCACTATATTTCTTTTATTTTTATGGATGGATAACTAATTAATTAAGATGTTGAGTTAAAGATTGGGGATGAAATCAAGACTTTGAACACTTCTTTAAGCTAGCCAAATGGAACGGTACCGTGCCTGCCTATATATATATCTAAGTTAGGAAGAAGAAATTAATGCCAAATTAATGCTAAACAAAACATTAATTAATGCTCCCGAGGAAGATCTCTTTCTTCACATGTGGCTGCCCATGTACTGTGTGTAGGGTTAACTGTTGACGATAGAGTTGACTAATTAATTTGAGCATGATGTATATATACATACATAAATACATACATAACACCCCATTAATATCGTCCTTACCAACCCCAAAATCACGGTGTTAATTAAGATAGAAGGGTCCAGAATATATAGCTAGGTATTATATCAAGTGATCTTATAATTATCCCCACAATTCTAACAAATCTCTACAATAATATGGATTAAGATATCAAATAGGTGAGTTAATTATCAACGATTTTGGCCAACTACTTTTTAAACAAGAATTCTGGAATCATTAATTATTAGAGTTAAACTGTTGAGTCGGTGAGCTGATTCCGTCGACGCACGTACGTGTGGCTTCGAAGCATTCATTTGGTTAGAAAGTCAATTATATATGACCTATATATTTCAGAATGTGACATATATACTATATATATATATGTGTGTGTGTGTGTAATCTTGACCGACGAAGATATATATATAATCTTTGATAAGTTAGACAGTACTAGCAGACTATTTTGATAATACATTAAAAGGAATATTACCGGTGGACTACGTACCCTCAACCTTGATTAACCATTCTTTCGGTAGTTGGATTGAAAGAGAAATGTGAAGTTAATTATATTTTGTTGAGAGAGTAATTTAAAGATGGATGACCTCCGGATAAGATTGCTAACCAGTATCATATTTGGACACACCGATAAAAGTTTATGGGGGTGTTTGGTTGCATTATAATTTTTTGTACACTTTCACGATAAAAAATTATATTAAAATAAAAAGTGAACCAACTCATGACATAAAATTATCAGGTTTGGAGGGATGTGATTACAAAAAAGAGTAACTACCATACATGACCAAACAAAGTGGGGGACCACAAGAAAAAAGAAAGAGGTGAGACCCTCTTTTTTTGTTGAAGAAGAAAATCACTTTTAAAACATAACATTATCATGGTTACCAAACAACTCTTTTAACAAATTTTCTTATAATTTTTAAAAGTAAAAATAAAAATTTTCATTATCATGCAACCAAGCACCTCATTAACTTTTCATTATAAAGGTTCCATCCATCATCTTACCCTATGAAAGCTACATGAAGGTTCAAAATACTTCACTAAATAAAAAGTCAACGCACGTCCCAAATATTAGTGTAGATTTCATTTCACCACCTGATAAGTTTTCTCGAGTAAGTTTTATTTATATATATATGTATGTATATATAATCAAGGATCACACTGAGATATACGTAATATATACACTAGGTATATATCTTAATGTCTCTGCTGACCAAGGGCAAATAAAAAACACATTCTTAGAGCATATCTTAAATATTATATACATTTTTGTATCTCTGTCAAAGTCGATGTTACAAAAACAGCATTAATATATACATGAAAAATGATATATATATATATATATATATTCAAGGTTCAAGAAGAGAGCTTGTGAAGCAAGCTTGCTGGACGACAGTGACCTTCTCGAGTATAATCTTGCTCCTTTGAGTAAGATTTCTGATTTTGCTATTATTTATATAATATCATTTTATAAGTCCATAACAATTTAGGGAGAATTACCACCCACTCCATTTAACAAAAATGACTTTATCAAAAACTTCGTTGACCAAATTTTTATCCCACTTAGTCAGTTGACTCCCATTTCACTTACCACCCACTCCAATGACCATGACAAATTCCTATTTTGCCCTCAAAAACAACTAAATAACCTATGGAGTTTTAATCATAATACTTTTTCATTCAAAATATAATCATAATTTATCGTTAAACATTTACATAATTAACATGATATATTAAATAGATTATTCTTAATATTTTATATTAAAAAATTTATAATAAACATGAATCAATAAAAAAGTTTAGTTATAATAATTTTTACTCTAAACAAAATAATATCATGCTGCTAAAATAAAATGTACTAACTTGATGTGATAAATAAATTAATATTTTATATCAAATTTAAATTTCGATGTAAAAAGATGTGGTAATTTGTTGTCTTAATCATAATAATATTTTGTTATTTATAACTTAAATTAATTAACATGATGTAATAAATAATATGATATTTAATAATTTATATCATATTTAAATTTTGGTATAAATAAAATATGATAAATTTTTATTCTAAACACATCAATATTCTGCAGTCAGATAAAAATTATAAAATAGTTCTAAAAGTTGAAAATAAAATTAGAGATTCTAATTAACTATTAAATTTAGAATTTCTTGAAATCTAATATTAAGAGAAAATATTAAGTACTTTGTTTAACATAAAAGGGTAAACAAGACATTTTTATTGAAAAATGGAGTAGATGTGATGATATTTTGAAAAAACGGTCTTATGGGGTGTTTGATTGCACGACGATGGAGATTTTTATTTTAATTTTTAAAAATTATAAGAAAACTTGTTAAAAGAGGTGTTTGGCATCCTTCAAATTTATGTTTTGAAAGTGATTTTCTTCTTAAACAAAAAAAAGGTCTTATCTTTTTCTTTTTTCTTGTGGTCTCCCACTTTGTTTGATTATAAATGATAGTTACTCTTTTTTGTTATCACATCCCTCCAAACATGACAATTTTATGTCATGAGATGGTTCACTTTTTATTTTAATTTTTATCATGTACACAAAATTATCATGTAACCAAACACCCCCATTAGTGATAAAGTGTTTTCGAAAACGGACTAGTGATAAAATGCTTGATTTAAAATGAAGAAAACGGACCAATTTAGTCAACAGTTTACGTGTAGCTGGTAAAAAAAAACGGCGAAGACTGAATGCAGTACCGGCTACAGGTGAGCGCGCGGCTATTTCTAACGACGACGGAACCAGCAGTACCCGGCGCCATTCCCAACGAACCAGGAGAACCAGACGGCGGAGAAACTGCGAGAGAGAGAGAGGAGGGGAGTTCTGCCATCTTTGGGTCCTGTAACGAGGTACTCCGGCGTCTTTCTTCTATGATCGCCCTCCTCTTCCCTCCTTCCGGAGCTTCCCGTTTTTTTCGGAATGTTTGCATTGTGGCATTTTGAGGAGGCGGCGGAGCGGGTCCCTGCTCGCCTAGGCCTTCCGTGGGATTCTGAGTTCTGACCCACTTCCGCAGGGGTCGCTGCTCCTGCCGCCGCCGCAGAAAGATCGGTTTTTTATTGGAATCTCGGTTCCTTCTCTGTTTTTCTAGAGATGTTTCTCCGCAATGGTTCCTTCCCATGTCTGCTCGTGGAAAGATAGATATTAATTCTGTGAGGTGAAGGAGAAAGTCATCCGATCGTCTTCTTTCCCGCCGGCAGGTACCGGGGATCAGATTAACGGGGACCTACTAGTCCGCTTGAGCTTGGCTGTTTTATGGGTTGCTTCTCCTCGAACCTGGTCAAGCACACTCCCGGATATGAAGATCCTGTCGTCCTTGCTTCCGAAACATGTTGTGAGTATTTTACGACCGTCCGGTTTACTTTTGCCCGCCTTCAAGAACCCGCCTGGAGTTGCTTTCTAATTCTAACAGAGTCGGTAGAAGAAGAAACAACATAGTTTTGTGCGGGATGATGTCGTGTGTCGCCTATGTCGTTAAACATGCCAGACTGAGCTTCGCATTTCTCCTGAAATTGTAGAAGAGCTTTATGTCCGGTAAACAAGAAGATAATTTTGGGGGTAGGAGGAGGAGGATGTTGTCCTGCCTATTGTTAAAAAGGCTAGAGAAAAGCCTTCAATTTGTTCTGAGTGCACGTACGTAACCAGATTTCTCTTCGGTAGACTACTATTTTTGTTTTTGTTTTTGGCTTCAACTAATTGTGGAATATGAAGGTCGTCCTATCTTGTTGTTGGGTCTTAATGAGGAAGCATGAAGGAAAGAAAAGGGAGACATGGTACTTACAGTTACATATCCTAAAGCTGTGTCAGTTAAATTATAATGGGGTGTTTGGTTGCATGATAATTTTTTGTACACTTTCATGATAAAAAAATGTATTAAAATAAAAAGTAAACCAACTCATGACATAAAATTATCATGTTTGGAGGGATGTGATTACAAAAAAGAGTAACCACCGCACATGACCAAATAAAGTGGGGGACCACAAGAAAAAAGAAAGAGGTGAGACCCTCTTTTTTTGTTTAAGAAGAAAATCACTTTCAAAACATAAAATTGTCATGGTTGTCAAACACCTCTTTTAACAAGTTTTCTTACAATTTTTAAAAATTAAAATAAAAACCTCAATTATCATGCAACCAAACACCCCATAATCATTTGTTTCTTTTTCATCTGTTGCCTGGAGGTCGGTGAGCACCTGATGGATATATCTGTTTCCTGCATTCTTTTGCAGTTACCGTGCGTGACGTTGAAGCGTTGTATGAACTTTTCAAAAAACTTAGCAATTCAATAATTAAGGACGGTCGTATTCACAAGGTACTTACCTTTTATTTTCTTCTTCTTCTTCAATTCTATAGATATTAAGCAGGGGTGGCAATGAGCCGGGCCAGCCCACGGGTTCGCGGACCGGGCCGGCTGCGGGTCATTTGACGGGCCAAACATTTTGGCCCGCGGGCTTTAGTCGGGCCGACATACGGGCCGAAGCGGACTGACGCGAGCTAAAACGGGCCAAATAACTTTCAATTTTTTATGTCAAAAATATCATTTTTACTTATTAAAAATATATTTTAATTAAATTATTATTAATTTTATAATGTTATCTTAAATAATTAAATTTATCATATTTAATAAATATTTATTTATAAAATATATAGTTGGGCCGGGCCGGGCCAAGTCAATTTTTGCGGGCCGGGCCAACAATATAGTGCGGGCCGGGTTGGGCTGGGCCAATATATTTTGGACCGGACCCTAAGCAGGCCGACCTCGGGCCGGGCCGGGCCCGGCCCATTGACACCCCTAATATTAAGCTCTCCCACGTGATTTTTCCACCGATTTTATATCCACTTGTCCAATTCTTACATCTCACTTTCTTTCTTTTTTTGTTGTTGAGCAGGAGGAATTTCTATTTGCTCTCTTCAGGAACAGGAACAAGAAGAATCTTTTTGCAGACAGGGTACGTTCTTGTTTGTGTATCTATGATACATTTATATCCACATGTTCATTTCCTCTAACATACTGCTACCACTTTGGAGTTTTAGTTTGTTGAAATACAAAGTTTGTTCCGGAAGATTTTCAGCTCTGTTTGGTACCCTATAAGTAACTAATAAACATTAAACTGACTCTTATTGCTCCCAAGATACTTTTTGGTGACTGGAAAACATTTTCATACCATGTAAAGTAGCTGTTAAGCATTGGCGGATGTTGCTTCATGTACTTACCTTTGGATTGGCGAATCATTCTGCTCCAGATGGAATCTTCTTCTTCTTCTTTTTATCTTTTATGTATAACTCAATGTTAACTTGCAAAATATTCATTTCTGATCTGTCTTTGAACCTGTTGCTCGAAAATGCAGATTTTTAATCTGTTTGACATCAAGCGAAACGGTGTGATTGAATTTGGAGAATTTGTTCGTTCATTAAGCATATTTCATCCTAATGCTTCCATGGATGATAAAACTTCATGTAAGAGTTTCTAACTTCTTTGTCCAAGCATCATAGTCTTCTGTTACTATTTTGTTTCAGGATCACTTGTATATAAAAGACATCAGAATGTTGAAAGAAATTCAACAAAATGAAAATTTCCATATTTTACGTGTTTCAATCGAGGCAATGTTATCTCATATTGGAATATTTTGTTTTTATTTTCAGTTGCCTTTAAACTGTATGACTTGAGACAGACTGGGTACATCGAACGTGAGGAGGTAAGCACTAACCATCCTACTCTTGCGGCTTAGATTTTGCTTTCATCCGTTTGGTCTTGTTTCTTGAGTGAGATCGGTTCTCTAGGTTTTGGTATCATCAAGTTAACCCTCATCTACCGTCTTCGAGCACTTTTCATATCTGCCTTCCTAGAAAATCGATCATGTTTTTTTAACATTTTGCATTTTAAACAGCTGACGGAGATGGTATTAGCCCTGCTAAGTGAGTCAGATTTATTCCTCTCTGATGATGTTGTTGAAGTAATTGTTGATAAGGTGCATACGATTCCTCTTTGATGATGTTGCACTTACATTATAAAATCGAGCTTGTCACATGGTATGATACAATGTTAAAATTTTTCCTTTAGACTTTCAGAGACGCAGATCTGAAAAATGATGGAATAATAGATCTAGATGAGTGGAAGGACTTTGTGGAGAAGAATCCATCATTGCTAAAGAACATGACTCTTCCATACTTGATGTGAGTTTATACTCGCTGTTATCTTGTATTGCAGATAGTTCATTATAGTGCTGCACAATCTCTTTTTCCAACTTTTTTTCTCCCCTAGTTTCACTGCACTCTGGAAATTAAGGCACTACCATCGGCTCATGGGTTTGCGTTATCACAATGTCAATGACATGGTCTTGGGGTTCGGTGGGGGGGGGGATATCACACACCTGTTCTCATTCCAACACAACAATTCATACTCTTCTCTTCGCTTGCTTTGAATCTTCTACCTTTCCATGCCATTGTATGATACTAGTTTCTGACATCTTACAACTGAGAATCGTATGCTCTCCCATAAATGATGCAGAATTAAATCTTACCACGCTTCTGGTAGCTGTGCTCCTTTTTGATCACCCTATAACAATGAATAGTTATCGTCTTGCTTGCTCTTCTGGTGAGACCTCTTTGGCCTGCCACGCAGGGATATGACCATGGCGTTTCCAAGCTTTGTGTTGAGGCCCGAAGTCGAAGATGCTGAAGTGTGTAGGTGAAGAAATCACATAGTTGCTTCATCCCGCATGGAAATGGACAGCCCCCCGGACGATGCCCACGCCCAGCTTTCGCTTAGATGTCCGATCTCATCCTGCAGCTTGGCATCAGCTGTGGGCTCTGCAACTCAACCAAGACGATGACAGTAAAACCACCAGGCAGCAGCAATTTATCCAGGAGAGGAGCTGGTTTGCATGCCTTGTACAGTGTGACGGTCTGAGAGCTACCTACCTTCTTGCACTGTACAGTTTCATTTGCCCCAATGATTTGTTTTGTGTGGCAATAATAAAATGCACTTCGAGAGAAGATATGAATCGTTGGAGCTTCGCCATGAACATTGTCCACTGTTGTATTCGAAATTTCAGCACTTAGCTTAAGTAACCCATGACTTCAATTTCCTGTCTCCGTCAAAAAAATTCATGGAGTGAATCCACTAACAAGGCTCTCTCTATATTTAAGGGGGAAAAAAGTACTCTCTCTAATGATCTTCGCAACTTACCTAAAAAATGTAGATGGATTCCCTTGTTGCCACTTGGGCGTGTGTGTGGATAGGATGATCATTTATATTGGTGAAACCGGTAAATTAAATTATTTTGTTTGATTTAGTTCAAATATCTAGTTGCCTAATATTTTTGAACCAAACAGAACCGATGTGTGGTTATACTGTCTCTGTTTGGTTTGAATTAGCTCTCCTCTTATTCCAACCGAACTAATAAATTACTTGACCCAATTGATGTGACTTGTTTTTGTAAATTTTAAAATTATGTTAGTGTACATTCAAAAAAATGACATCAAAAAGAGATAATTCTTTCCTACAAATAAAATAAAAAATTTAAATTCATATTAGTGTCGATTCGATTTCGATTAAATTAAATTTATATCCTTGATGTCGACTCCAAATTCATTCTCTATCCACTACCTCTCGATTCTATGCAGAGATTTGCGCATGCTTTTTGATTTGGTTAGTGGGCATCTTATAAAAGCGTCTTATTATAATTCTTATGTTTATTTTTATAGAATTAATTTTAAACTTGATATCGATATAGGTCATAAATAGATGGTTGACGGTTAATATCAACTTTGAAATTCATAACATAAACAAGATATGTATTGTAATATGTAGAAGTGTTGTCTGCTAGTATCAATTGTAATAATGATATTGTATTTTCCAAAAATTTTAAGGTCAAAATATCATATCATTTTAAACACTCCAACTAAATAGGGCATTAAGAATTAACTTCAATTATCTCAAGATGTGAAGGACGTATTTTGATTAACATGATGGTTTAAACTTTATTTGTTTAGATTTATTTCACATCTAAGTTGACTAAAATTTAAACATTTAGACCGCTTGATAAAGCATATGAATTAACAATTAAATACACCAAAAATTTCTTAGAATATCACTTAATTTTAAATGATTCACCGTAACCTTTTTGCTTTTAGAGATAAATAAATAAGAATGTAATACACAACAAGATAAGAGATTAGAGATAAAATTAAGAGTTTAAAATATCAGATAAAGCCAAAACAAACCCCACGTTAGATGAATTGCCGAGCACACTTGATTGCATGCCTGCAAGATCAATTTTGTTATAAAAATACATTTTTATAATATTTTTTTCGACATTCGTTGATATTTCAAGAAACATAAGATTTACATAGTTGGGACCCGAAGAAAGTAGAGAATCCATTAATTTGTAGAAGAAAAAGAATACAAAATAAAACCATACTCTTATAAGGTGTTTGGTGGTTGCACAATAAAATTTTTTACACTTTTATGATAAAAAATTATATTAAAATAAAATGCAAACTAACCAATGACATAAAATTCTCTTGGAAGAATGTGATAGCAAAAAAAAAAAGAATAATTATCATATATGACTAAACACAAAGTGGGAGACCACGAAATAAAAGAGAGAGGAAACTCTCTCTTTTTTTGTCCAAAAAGAAGGAAAATCGTTTTAAAAACATCAAATAAATTGTCATGGTCGTCGGATATCTCTTTTAACCAATTTTATTATAAAATTATAGTAAAAACTCAATTTATCCTGCAGCTAAACACCCCCAATTACCCATGCACGGGGTGAATTTTCTCCGTCGAGACATACTCAAATCTCACGATCTTTTCCTCTTTTTTTGAACATAGAGTACCTGTCGATAGTCGAGCAGAGACTGCCAACTGATGATGATCTCCATCTATCTGCACCAAGGCCCAAAATATTTGACAACAGACGTGAGGATATTGGCGTACAGCTGCCTCCTGCCACGTTCCCTCCCAACCACTGCGCCACCGGACTGGGAAAACTAGGCCTCTCGAGATCAATTATTTTGCTCCCCTTCCTTGCGCCCATCACCCACAGTCTCTCTAGCTCGCCAACCCCGCGACTTTGCCTCGTCACCGGAGGTGGGACTTTCTCCGATCACTTATTTCCCTTTTTGGATAGGGAGATCACGATGGCATAGCTGAGGGGTCGAAGCTCAACCTCTTGTGACACACAAGTTCTAGTCTGGGGACCCCTCTCTCTCTCTCTCTCTCTTTCTTTTTTTATGGCGAAAGCTAAACTTTGACGAGGAAAACCTCGCGAACCCTATCACTCGAGTTAGTTATGACTTGCCCTCGGGTCACCCCCAATATATACTACCCTGAATTGAGATATTCCCTGATATCCTAGGCTAGGACCGAAAAAATTCTGAGATGAGAAAAATGTCCTTTACGGGACCTTAATGATCATTGCTGACGTTTCTTCTCGAATAAGCAAGGGTAATGGTGTGAGGTTACAGCTGCTTTGACTAAGACGGCAAAAGCAAGCACATCATTAATGAAAAAGATCCTTCCCGGGCGGATATTTACCTTTTTGGTGAGAGATCCTTTTGCACCGACCCCTCCGATGAGTTAACGTTTGCCCCTCTGAACCTGGACCTGAGAACGGCACAGAGAAGGGGGTTGAATTAAGAACGGATAGTGTCGGCGTACTACTAGCTATAGCTAGCACAAGGAGGAATAATCATTCCATGACAATTTAGAAATAAGGAAATTAAAACATGACAAGAACAACCAAATTACCGGGGGATTTCTAACAACTAAAATATTCAGTGATTGAAGACTTGAAAATTGGAGAGTAGGGTTTACCCCTCCCTTATCATGGGCATTTCGCAACACGCAACCATGCAAGATAAAATATTCGCATAATCTCTTGGATTAGTTTGGATTATATCCTTCATCGCTCAGTTTAACTCTCTTATCATGGGCATTTAGCGACATGCAACCATGCGTCCAAGAAGAAATATTCGCTTAACACAATTACATGAACCCCTGGATTAGTTCAGATTTTATCCATCACTCAGAACTAGGCCTGTAAGTGGATCTATGGATCCGATAAATTAACCCAAATTCGAAAAACACTGTCGGTCCTGAACTTTTAGCGGCAAGCCTGATTTTGATAATTTTCGGGTTTAAATTTCTCTTTCCGGGAGTAAACCCGAGAGGCTTCCTCCGGGTTCAAGAGAACAACAATTCGGGTTTCCTGAAAACCCATTTGTGTAGCGAGGCTTCGGGGAGGCAGCCCCTCCGAGCAGCTTCGTTGACACCGGCTTGGGCTCGATGTCAGCGCAGTGGAAGGGTGCTTGCAAAGAAGGCTGGAATTTTCAGAGAGGTCAGCATCCTCGTACTTCCATCTGATGAGTGGGGTGGTGGGGCGGCTTCGCTGCTCGCCGCTGCCAGCGGCCACTCCCCACCTCCTGCCAGTGCCAGGGATTAATGCGGTGGCGGAGTGGCCTGATGATGCGGCGTGAAGGTGGCGACGGCAGGGCTCGGAGGAAGACGAAGGGAGATAATGGAGACGGGGTGGTAGGTTGGCTCTGCTCGATCTCTTCATGGCTAATCCGTCAGGGGGCCCTCGACCGCCATTAAAGCATCCAGAGAGAAGGGGGAAGAGAGGATGTTGGAATCTTTCGGCCGGTTGGGGGGACGGAAGAGATAGGTGACTGGTGACGGGGATCCGGTCGGAGTAGGCGGTGATGGGGGCAGAGCCACGCGGACTCGGCGACGGATGACGAGTAGAGCAGGAACCTCGACCTGGACCGCGTGGTGTTGTCAACCACGTCGTGGCAGCTGGACGACACGCAGCAGAGCTGGTTTCTGGCAGGCCAGGCGACAAGGGGGCGATGAGAGGCGAGCAGGGAGGAGCACAGGCGACGGGCAGATCCGAATCCGAAGCGTATTTCGGATTCGGGTACCAATCTGGATTTTCAAAACAACGTTTTGCCGGATCTACAGCCGGATCTGGGTTTCACTTAATGGATTTGGATTCGGATTTTGAAAAAACCGACCCGAATCCGACCCATTTACACCTCTACTCAGAACCCAAGAACCAAACAAATGCTTGGCATTCTTTTTTTTTCCGTAAAAATAGTTTTCACGTTATCATGTTGAAAAATAGGCGTGGAACAAATTGCCAACGAACTAAAGAAGACTATGGTCAACAAGCGTAACCAGGACTACGAACAAATTGACTTCTTCACTCGCCTTTAATAGCAGCATTTGCATCTACTGCTGAACATCTCTTTTTGCAAATTAAGGTGAAGCAGAAGAGAAAAAGAACTAAATGGCAAAATAATTCATACCGTAACCAAGTCATCTACCAAAGACGAGATCAGTTACTACCTGGTCTATAGATCGTGAACTTTCCCTGAGATAACGCAACAGCTCCTCTTTTTTCATGTTTAAATTAGCTCTGGAATGGTTAAGCAGTGCTTCTTCTCTTTGCGTATCTTCATGATATCTTTCCCTTTTCCACCGCGCAAGCTTAAGCGCTTCCTCAGTTTCAAGGATATTCACAGGCTTGCTTGACGCCTCAGAATTTATTGGGAACTTTACATCGACATCTTCCCTACAATTCAAGACCAACGCATTTTTTCAGTGAACAAAAATTATGATAATGAACTACCAAATCACATGCAGCCTAAGGAAAAAAAGAATGTTTTTAATGTATGAACCATAAAAGTTTTTTATGAGGATGAGCCAATATATAAACCATCATCAGCACACAAGATCACCATTTATGCTATACTTTCACATTCAGATTTATCATCAGATGTCTCAATGGATATAGTATAGATCACACTGAAGACATGGAAGCTCGAAAATGGAAAGACCTTGCCTTAGGTATATAATGGTGTTAAGAATGTCGTGGTAAATAAGCTTGCACAGTCAGCAGGCAGAGGTAAGAGCTCTGTAGTAGAAGCTTAAAAGAGTAGCATCTTCCCCATTACCAAGTCCCTTCTGCAATAATGGAAAGGTCCAAGCACTCGTGCCATCGAACACTCGGATTTGAATTGGTGAATGGTAACTCCAAGTCTCCAACAAGTGGCTCAACTAGAGAATTGTACTGGACTTGACATCAAGTGGTACGTGACCAATGTGACTGAGAAAGTGCCATAGCTTGGGTACCTGACTTTTAAATATCCGGAGTAGAGAATAGCCAGGTTCTCCCACCCACATAAATCGTAACCTATCAGTAGCTACTCTCATCAGCTCGAGCATAAATTGTATATGTGATGAACAAGTAAAATTGCTGAGCGGGGAGGGTTAGAAGTTGCCTCCACATGCATGCCATGGGTGCAGAAACCCAGCTAGGGCATTTCCCGATGACTACGGACAAACAAATAAATTGTGTTAATGATGTCCAACCTATGTGGGGTGATAACATGCAACAAAGAGAGGTTCCCTGGGACATGTACCAGGTGGCAGGTGCACGATGGTTGTAGAAGTCAGCTGCTGGTTTAATGTGACTCCAGCTGATGGGTGATTTGGAGTGTGGTTGAACCTTCAGCGGGTGCTGGAGACAAGCTCAGATGGTTAATGACAAACAGATAAAGGAGCTATGTGTTCTAAGCATGTAGTTCAAACCCAAAATGGAGCTGTACAGGAGGAGATGCCACAAACTATAACAGTGCTGAATAACATTTGGCGCAGATGGCTGATGAAGAAGCATGCAAGCTTAGGTGCGTGTGCATGAAACCTCCAGGGTTCTGCAGATGGAGGTGGTGACAAGGAGTAGAGGCACAGGGTGGACTGGGCAGACAGAGAAGAGGAAGGGTCACGGCCTCACAGGAGCAGCTGGGTGGGTGGTCAACCGGTGGTGTCTTGACTGCAGTAGAAGAGGCGAGGGGCTCAGTGGTTGGATAGCAATGGCCCTTCAGGGGAGGGCACAGTCGCACAGGTCAATGACAGTGCCAGCGCAATGGCCCTTCGGGTGGTTGGACAGTATGTCAATGACCATGAAAGTATGCAATGGCTAAGCAGGGGCATTGTCTGACCGGGCAGCTGATGGGTGCTTGTGGCTAGTGCCCACATAGGGTGGGCACCTGGGGGGAGGGGGAGGGCGCCAAGAGAGAGATGGAATGCAGGGGTCACAGGAGGTGAGTTTAAACAAGCCTCATCGCAGGAAAAAAGGAAGAGGTGCCATTGTTTAAGGGGGTGAATTCTGATCCAGAGAAGGAATATGAGGTGGGGCTGATACAGAGATGGGAAGGAGGGAGAGGAGAGTTGTTATAGGTGAGAATAATAGAAAGAGGGGGAAAGAGGTGATATGAAAAGAAACATGGGAGAAATCTACCCTTATTGACTCCTCCTCACAGGGTGGGGGCTTGGCTACTCTCTCTCAAGCTTCATTACCTTCGAGGTAATGGATGAGAGAGTTTTATACAGCAATGTCCACAAAATATCTTCCTCCAAAAATTCACATACAAACTAGCCATAGTTGTCAAGGCGCCCGCCTAGGCGCCGCCTAGGCGGCAAGGCGCCTTTCCAAGGGCGCCTTGCCAGGGCGCCTTGTCTGGGGCCAAAAAGGCGCCCAAGGCGCCAGCCTAGGCACCCAAGCAAGGCGTCTTGTGTATTTTTACATCATTAAAAAAAGTTTTTGAGGGATTTTTCTCCCTTGATACCCCTCACAAGGGACACTTATTTAATGATAGTTTCAATATATTAATATATTGTATTATCACTTATACTATCATACATATTTAAGATTTATGATTATAAACATATATTATATACTTAATTAAGTTCTTTTTCAACTCTTTCCTCTCTCTCTCTTTATCTCACTTATACTTAATTAAGGTCGATCCGCGACTACTCTGTGCCCCCCCATTTAATAATATTATAGCAATATTTTACCATCACTTATACTATTGCACATATATAAATTTATATAATCATAAATGAGTTATATACTTAAATTTTATAAATATTTATTTAACTTTCTTCTCTTTCACACACACATCATATTTACTTATGTGCATTGATAAAACACTCATATTCAATTATAACATAAAAAATATAATTATATTCATGTTTTTTTTATATATAACAACCTCCCGACTCAGCCTTCCTTAAATACCGCCTTGACCGCCTAGGCGACGCCTAAGCGGCCGCCTTGTCGCCTAAGCGGAATCGGTACCCTTCAACGTCTTGGGCGCCTTGTCGCCTTGACAACTATGAAACTAGCCTATCTAAAAGAAGAAAACTCCAAAATCCAAACTTAAAATATTAATTTAGCTAACTAACGCTAAAGCATTCTCCCGACAAAAGAAAAGAGAGCCTCTTATAAAAGGAGGGTTCAATCTTTCACGTGGAAATTAGCAAAAGATCGGTCAACCATCATTGACCAGACATGATCTGGTCAATCACATGTGAGCCTAAAAAATAGTGCACCCATGACAACACTAAATGATGAAAACAAACCAAATTAGTGTTGATCATCCAACCTCACCAAGAGCTGATCTGGGCTGAGGTAGGCTCGTTGATCTGAATTGGTGTCTTCACCAACTCATCATGCATTGATTAAAACAAGATTAAACCCATCAAAGAAATTAAGTTCAAATTTCTTAAACCTAGAGTAAAAACGAATCATTTTCAGTAAAAATCAGTAGTTATCCACGCAAAATACTGATCATAAAAATTTGCAAGCTAGGGGAATAGGCAACACAGAGTTTACCTTTCACCTAGAAAATAGAACCCATTCCTCTTTACTATTCCCCCATCTAAGGAGATTGCACCATCAACTATGCAAGGAATAGCATGTTGCATTTCAGCTCTTGTTCTGTACACTTGGACATGAGAAAATAAACTGTAAAATAAAGTCTCTCTCAGGCCATATCCATCTGTTGTGATGCAAGACAAGTACTTTGGTTCCACAGAGATCATGTTCACAACAAACCCAAGAAAACCAGGTGGACATTCTCCACTAGGTAATCTTGGTTTCAGTAAATCAAGTCTCCTTTGTGGATCATCAGCTACAAATTCCCCAGTATATGTCCTGGAAAGATGATAACAGTTGATCAAGTTCCCTTGAGAAAAGAATTAACAGATTTCAAGATTTATCAAATCAAATAGTAGATATAAAAGTTTAACAGAGGACAATAATTTCCTTGCCTTAGGTTATCAAGACTGATGACAAGAAATCTTCCCTCCAGAGTTCTTCCAAGCACTGAACCAAGTCCGTGAATTCCAGCACTCCTATCTAGAACACCATTCTTGTCATACTCTTCAATAAGTTTGACCGTTTGAGAAGTTTTGCAAACAATTGCAAGCATTGTTTCCAGTCCTACGTATTCTGCCAGAAGTCTGAGAATGAAGGCAAATAGTCAAAGATTTGATAAAGACAGAACAACATATGTTTTAGGTTGTCATATTACAAAAATTAATAAACACTAGTTTTTCCTTTCTAAGAAAAATGACCATAACTAATTGGAGTATATGATGAAGGCAGACTAAAAAAAGATGAGAAGAAATATGAGAACAAATAAATTGTGGAAACATGAGTAACCTGCTGATGTTGTCATCATCCACCATTCCAAGAGTGGCAACTACACCAAGCACATCCTTAGTGAATGGAAATTTTGACACCTGTGTTACATAATGAGTTTTCATGCTGCATATGATAGCTGCTGCTGTTTTGTCCTGCTTTAACAAACATTCAACAGTCTGCTCCTTATTGTGCTGTTGTTTAGACTGCTGAGCATCCTCTATTTTGTTAGATGAATAATATTTCCCAAGAGTAACTGCACAGATGAGCACACCATTAGAAGCTTTGCAATAGGGGCGAGCATTTAACGGTTCAACCCGCCAAACTGAACCGAACCAACCGATTTTGCTCGGTTTGGTTCTATTTGAACCCCCAGTTCGGTTCAACCAGTTTGGATGTCTTCCAAGCTGAACCAAACCGGGACAAACCATTTAACTCGATTTAGTTAAAATATTTATGAAAATATTATTATATTTAATAAATATAATATATAGTTATATGATAAAGATAATATTTATTTTAATTAGTTATGGCTTAAAATCAGTATACATCTGTAAATAATTAATTATTTTAAATATTTTATCAATTTACAGACTCAACTAAATCAAGCCAAACCAAACCAAATTGAACCAGTTTGTCCCAGTCCGGTTTGAGTATCTAGTATGGTTCAGTTTGGTTCTATGTTATTAGAGGCGGTCGCCTCACCCGCCTAGGCGGTGAGGCGAGGCGAGGCGGTTGAAAACCGCCTCGCTTTGCCGTTTTCCGCCTGAGGCGAGCGCCTCCGGCGCCTCACCCGCCGCATCGCGCGCCTCGGGCGCCCTACGCGCCTCGCCCGCCTCCCCCCTGCGGTCCGGTAAGAACCGGATCCGGTAAGACCGGATCCGAGTAACTTAAACACCCCGATTCTCTCTCTCCCTCCCTCCCGAACCCTCATATGCCCAGGCCCTCGCCCCGACGCTGCCCTTGCCTCCGGACGAAACCGCCGCTTGCAGCTGCACCTGCCGCCGCTGCCGCCGCTTTGGGAAGGCTCCACCATTGCCGTCGCCGCTGCCAGAAGCCTCCGCCGCTGCCGGAAGCTGCCTCCGCCAGCTGCAGAGCCGCCATCGGAAGCCCCAGCAGCCGCCGCCGCCCCTGCTTCCGCTGCCGTCGGAAGCCCCAGCCGCCGCCGTTGGAAGCTGCCGCCGCCGCCTTCGCCACCTGCAGCTTCACCTGCGGCCGCCGCCGCCTCCGCCACCTGCAGCTGCACCTGCGGCCGCCACCGGAAGCTACCTCCGGCCTCCACCCCTGACGCCACTCCAGCCGGTGCACCACACTGCCTGCAGCACCACCTCAAAATGCCTCAGGCGCCTGAGGCGAGGCGCTGGGTCCCTCGCCTCAGGCGCCTCACGCCTCGGATAACATAGGTTTGGTTTGGAAACCTAAACGGGATAAAGCCAAACGGTGCACACCCCTACTTTGCCATGCCAACTTGCAATGCTTATTTGATAACAATACATAACAGCAAT
This sequence comes from Cryptocoryne crispatula var. balansae, assembly GCA_036172225.1. Taxonomy (NCBI): domain Eukaryota; kingdom Viridiplantae; phylum Streptophyta; class Magnoliopsida; order Alismatales; family Araceae; genus Cryptocoryne; species Cryptocoryne crispatula. The sequence continues at coordinate 818,748 of CM069935.1, forward strand.
TGATGAGGAAATGGACAAAAGTAGAAGAGATGTAGAAGTGAAACCCAGTTATTTCTCCAAGTAATATTAAAAAAACTAATAGGCAATTCCAATCATTCACAGTGTAAACAGTAACACAAAGCAGTACACTGTATAGTACTTCTAACATTCATTTATTAGTTGAATAGAACAGCAAGGTACTCTTGGTAGTAGTTACAGGAACTTGAAATGATGAGTTCTAACACTGCAAGTAAGAGTTTGTCAAGGGATTTTATTAGTGGATTACCAACAACTTTGGTTGATAATTTTTTGACCAAAATAGAAGACCAACTGAGTAGGCTACCAGCTAGCTAGGCTAGTTTGATATTTTAGCCACTACAAGTACAAGTAGTATCAATGGTAGCCTAGAAAGAAAATGAGAGTTAACTGCCATAAGAAACAAAGTGTTACAGGAGCTACCTCTAGAATACCCAGGGATCCCTGTAGAAACCTCATGGACCTAAGTAGGGGTGTGCATGGTTCAGTTTGGGACCATTTTTATCCAAACAGAACCGAACCGAACCGAACCGAACCAAGGGCTCAAACCAAACCAAACCGGTTCAATTCGGTTTGGTTCAGTTGAAACCAACAATCAATTAAATATTTAAAATAATTATTTTTTACACATATATACTTACTTTTAGTTATATATTATTAAAATAAATAGTATTATATTATAAAAACTATATAAATATTAATTTTCTTAATAATATAGTATTATCTTATAATTTTTAAGATAAATTGGTTTAGTCCGGTTTGGAAGATTCCTAAACCAGTTGAACCAAACTGGTGCTTTAAACCGAACCAGTCGGTTGGTCCGGTTTGGTCGGTTTGGTGCACACCCCTAGACTAGAATGATAGTTGTCAAGGTACCCGCCAAGGCTGGAACCAAGGCACCTTTGCAAGGACAAGGCACAAGGGCGCCTGTTTGAGGGCCCAAAAGGCGCCCAAGACAACCAAGGTAACCACCTAGGCACCCAAAGCAGCCTAGGCAGCCCAAGCACTTCCACATGAGTAATAGAAAATCTTCAACAAATCATGGCCCCATTCAATAATAGTGAAATTATATTAAAATAGCATTATCACCTATACTGCCATATATATTTAATATGTTTAATCATAAATATACTTACAAATTATAGAATTCTCTCAATACTCTTTTTCTCTTCCTCTCAATTTATCAAGATTATATCTTTTTCAAAAATGTATACACCATATATTGCAAAATCGGCAGATCCGAACTGGGATCGGCCAAATCATGGATTGGATCAGCCTATGGTGATCTAATTTTCACCCGAAGGGGCGATCCGAGACAAAATCCTGACGGAATTGGCCAGGATCGGATCCGAATTGGCCTGATGTTTTTAGATTTTTTTTAATAAAAAGAATTGGGCCGAGTCGGCCAGAAATGGAATCATAATTGGGAACTTTTTTAAATTTTTTTTAATTCCCTATTCTAGATAGGGATTCCTCCCAGAGGATCATCCGATCCAATCCGATCCAGGTATTGATTTCGATTTGGCAATCATTGGTATACACACATACATAATTACATACATAAAGCACATTCACAAGCGTGCCCACATAATACAAATATTCAATTATACATATAAATAGACATGTTTAACTCCCCCTTGTTCCTAAACCTTTTAAAGTCTACCATATACTTTTCCTACCTCTCTCTCTATATATATTGTATATATGTATGTATACATAGTATTAATAACTAATTTTACCACTTACACTTAGGCAACGACTAAGTGGCCACCTTGCTGCCTAAGGAGAAATGACATCCTTGAATGCCATGGGCACCTTAAAAACTATGCTAAGTGATCACATGATAAAGTGCTAAATAGTGGGAACCAGTGGGAACTACCTCAACAATCCTGCCTGGTTGGATGCTAGATATGTACCGTATAAAAGATCATCTTGATGATGACATCAGTCCTTTAAGAAACATAGATCATAGCACCTAATGTAAAAAAATATTGTAAAATAGCCATTTTCAAATGTAGAATGAAAAGAAACTTCAATTGTTCAGCATGCTTGGTTGGACTAGTTTAGTAGTTCAAGATTTTTGACTATTCAGGAAAAGGATATCAAGTAGTACAATATTAGACCAATTTATGAGTTAATCTCATTTGTTCAATATATCATTAACATTAAGCCTTGAGAAAAATGTTCTGCAGATTTCCAAAATGAAGTGACTGATATTACATTGCAATTAATGCTAAAGACTCATATTATCCATAGTAAAACATTGATTTTGAGGATCACAGTTATCAACAAGGGTAATGAAAGCAAAAGGCTAAGTGATGCGGGACAAACCGGCTAATCCGGCTAAATCGAACGAAAACGACTTAAACCGGCGCTAATCGCCCTAAACAGACCTAAACGGACCAAAAATGGCCTAAACCGGCCTCGAACCGGTCCAAACAGGTCCAAACCGGGCCCAAGATGGACTGAATCGGCCTGAACCGACCCAAAACACCTTGAACCGGCCTGAACCGGGCGGTTCAGGTGCTGAACCGGTCTGAACCGGGGGTGAACCGGGTCAGAACCGGTCGAACCGGTCTGGGAGCCGGTCTGGGCCTCGGACCGGCCGGTCCGAACCGCGCGGCCGACCGCGCGGGTGCCCGCGCTCGCGGGCGCGAGCGTACCCCCCCGGGGGGTTCGTGGCGCTTCCTCCGGGGCTCTCGGGTGGTCGCGTGGCCGAATCCTCGAGGTCGACCGTGTGCGGCTGTGGCGACATCGCGGCCGTCTCGCAAACCGCGGTCCGCGACAAAAGGCGAGGGCGGCATCGTCTCCTCCCGGGTGCGGCGTCGTCGTCTCCGAAGGCGTCGCACGGCTCGCAGGCGGGCAAGCGCAGGGCGTTGTCCGGCCGCCTCTGGCGACGGCGATGGAGCAGGGGGGGAAGAGCAGGGGGCAGTCGAGATCGACGGGAAGAGGAGGGGAGCGTCGCGGCGTCTGCGCGTCGACGCTGGATGGTCGCGGGGTGTGACTCCCGCGCGCGTGAGGATCCGAATAAAGGCACCGCAACCTCGGCGTTGTCCGGTCGTCTCCAAGCGATGGCGGTGGAGATGAAGAGCCGTCCGCCTCAGAAGGACGCCGCACGAGGGAGGGAGCCGCGGAGGGAGGGGGATCCGGGGATCGCCGGATTACCTCCTCCCGCAGTCCCTTCGCTTCAACTTCTCCGCCACTTCTTCTCCTCTGCGCTGTCTGAATGGGATCCCGCTGGATCCGTCGTCGTAAGAGGGAGATCGCAGGGGTGAAGACCAGATCCGGCGTTGGCAGCCGGGTAGTGATGGAACGGAAGGCGGAGATCGGTGCAGAAGTTGCTCTCGAACTGGGATGGGGAAGAGAGGAGAACGGCGCGGAGGCCGGAGGATGAGGAGGGAGAAGGAGACGCTGCACCTCGCCGGAACCGGAGGATGGAAGGGACTGCCGGCCTTACGCCGGAGGTGGAAGAGGAACGGCCCTCACTGGCCGGGGTTGGAGGGGAGAACGGGGCCGCAGCCCCTACGTGGGAGAGACACCTCCGAGGAGCTTCCAAAAATTCCTTCTATTACTGTGTTGATATGTACATCGGTGGTGCCCCTTTATAGAGGTGGCAGATTTAAGAAAAGACCCCTTGAAGACTCTATTTACATACTAGTCCTCATCAAGGACTTAACATAAAGGACCTAAAAATAACCCAAAATATGTCCCCATCACTAAGGATAAAGAAAACCTCGAAACTTTTAAAAGGAGAATTTAGGAGGGAAATAGAAGGTGCAATAAATGAAGAAACAAAGTAAGGAACAAATGGGATGAACACTTTCCTTCAAATATGAACCCGTTCTAGCTGCCAGCTAGCACAATTCTCGAGCCATTTACCTGATTTAGTTATTACATCTTTCACAAATCACAACTGAAACCTCAATAATATCTTCTTGAAATTCAGAAATGAAAATAACAAATGTTGCATTGCAATTATAACAAGCACATTTAACTTGACTATCAAGATCACATTTCGTCAGAACTGATCGTGGGAAGCTAAGCAAGAAAGAAGACTCAAGAGTCAAACCTTAAACTTTTAGAAACCAAGGGAAAAAAATGAAAAGCGTGAGAGATGAATCAGAAAGGAGAATTTCTTCCCAACTATTACAAGGATAACTAAGTTGGTTGAGGTCCATGCATAGTATGAACTGCTTGTTTCTGGTATCTATTTGCAAATCTCTAGAAAAGTAATGCAGGACAAAAACTGCATTAAGAGATTATGCATTTTTTGCAAAGGTGGCACAATACACATTTTATTAGTTTAAAGAAGAGCCGTACAAGAGGTTTAATACGTATAAATGGAAAAGAAAACTAAGCAAATAGACATCATGTGTTTGGGCTTCATTCTTCAATGTCTTCTGAAGCATCAAATATGAGAACCATGCAGAACTGCATCAATTGCCTATTGGCAACCACCCAAATTGTAAGCAACAATTATAGCTAGTCGGAGTAAGCAGCACTATCCCAAAATAAAAATCTCCTTTCAGCTCATTGTGGACTCATGCATGCAACCAAACATAGACCTTAAGACCAAGGTAAAACATCATTTTTTTTTTGCCAGTCAAGATATACAAGAGTATAAATACCACAGATAACAGATGTTCTAATGATCACCTGATGAAACCAGTCTTCACAAAACCACATCAAGAAAACACAAGACAGGCTAGCAAAGCAGCAAATAAAAGCATCTACATTTGTATATTCAAATTGGGTCATCTACATTTGTATATTCAAATTCTTTGATTATACATATATCTGAGAAAATATTGCTCTCTATACCTTTAAAAAAGAAGTAATGCACCTGACATAACTTCTTTCTAGTAAGCAAAACTTAACCTTAATTATTCCAAGTAGAATAAATTTACCCCCTATTTTTATACCATCCTTTTAGTTTTTCTTTGTAGGGTATTAAAAATATAACATATTTAATTGCCACTGTTTATGGGCGTGTAGATGCCTAGAAAACCCTAATTGTAAATAGGAAATTGTAAACAAACGAAACACTAATTTTAGGGATGTAACCACAACATTTAAGGCCCTTTTGTGAAGTATAAAGTGTTCTTTACAGGGTTACACCTCCAATTTAAACCCATTTGAATTGCGCAAATGCAAATATAAAAGAGCTGGTAAAACATGGTACCACGCAACTCCGAATAAAAAAGCACAAAAATTAAAATTTTTTTACAAACAGACCTTGCAAGTCCAAGATGGACCCATCTATCTCACGAATCTGAGCATTCAAAAATCTCATATTGTCTTCATGATACTTGATTTTAGAACCCAGTTTTTGTATATCATTCTCTAATTTCTGCAAAAATAAGAATTAGACTGGTCCATTCACCACTTACCTGACTACATATATGGAAAGAAATGAAGATGTAAATGTTCCATAGTTGTCAAGGTGCCGCCTAGGCGGCAAGGCACTTTTCAAAGGGCACCTTATGGTGGGACCAAAAGGCACCCAAGGTGACCAATTAATGATGGTGTAAACATATTTCACCATCACTTACTATTATATATGGTTAAGATTTGTGATTGCAAGTATATGTTGCATACTTAAAACTTATAAAGTTCTCTCTTAACCCTCTTTTCACTCTCACTTGATATTAGCTCTTTCCCATAAAATATATACTAATACATACATAATCACAACAATAAAATCATATATAGATGTATGCACACATAAACACACACATTCAATTATAACATACAAACATATTTGTATTTATGTATATATGCTTGTATGTATACATAAATATATATAAAATTAACATCTAATTATATTTATGTATGCATGCACACACACATACATATGCATATATATAAAGATCTAATGCTACCATATTGACCACTTAGCGATGCCTAAGCGGCCACCTTGTTGCCTAAGTAGATTTGGCACCCTTTAACATTTTGGGTGCCTTGTCACCTTGACAACTATGAAATGTTTATAGCATATGCAATCATCAGCAGGAAACACAAAATGAAAAGAGGACCTATCCTATAGTGTCCCAGACAGAAAGCAAAAAATTGACAAAATGCTATGCCCAATATAAATATCATCGAGAATGATAGACAAAAGAGTATCGTAAAATTTAAGATCCAACCAACCTGGGAATAACTTAAGACGCTTTCCATCTGGGCAAAAGCTTTGTTTTGCATGTTATCCTTGTGACGTGTAACTTAAACCCAAGCCCTTGGATTAGAAGTTCCTGAACCAATTAAACCATCATGTGTTGTACAGAAATTAAGAAAAAATTTGTCATTATTAGGCCTATTTCAGTGCAGAACATAGTAAGCATAGGAGGTGCTAATTAAAGGAGAAGCCCCCACGATCAGATGGATAAATCATCACAGAGGATCCATGACCATTCATATACATAGGACAAAACAATAAATCCTTAAAAACCACTTCTTATAGATAAGTGTAGGGGAGAGGTGGTTAAACCGATGTCTGACTTGTCTACAACAGATACTACCGTCGGTCAGCTCATGTGATCACTTGATTTCCAGATTTTAAAAGAGCCCCCATTAGCCAATGCAAGGCAGTTAGGCGGCCTCGTACAAGGATTTGAACCCCTTTGGCCATGGTTGAAGATTGGAGATGACAGGAGTATTTTGGACCAACATGCCAACTGAATGGCATCACAGAGTAATGTTCTGAGGGTCACAAATTACTGCATGAGACTAAAATACTTGCTCGCATGTGAAGAAGGCCTATGATAGATGGACATTTACTTTGAGCTAAAACAATAAACAGCTCGGGCAAAGAAAACTGCACGCATAACAGAAATATGAAGGCGGAAACCGCAGAGGAACCCCGCGTCGTCGTTTCCCACCGGTCGCTATCGCATTGTCAGCGGAGACAGAAGGGGGAAAGAAGACAAGCAGCGGAAGCCCCTTCCATCCCACCCGCTCTACCTCTCTTCCGGTTGTCCGGAGGGAACGAGGAACTCTGCTTTCTCGTCTCGGCGAGGAAGCCAGTCGGCCAGCAGAAAAGGCGCTCGTGTGCTGGCGCTCGTGTGCGGTGGGCCGGTTTTCAAAGCTTTGACGGCCCATTAGGATGCCCAACAAGGGCTCGACGGCGTGTCTAGATTTAATATTTTTTTTGAACAATAATATTTAGTTCATTAACATGATATTATCCTTTATCGAAAATGTTAACTTATCAGTTGCCACCATTGATGTATCTTTCAATTGTCTGTTAATAAGAAACGGATCAAATAATCGGACAAGTGATTACTGTTGACACCCCTACTGATAAATTTCTAGTCTTATAATTATTTCCTTTTAACTGTTTTCGCCATTCTTGATTATTTTAATTCCGGTTAGATCAAGGCAAAAAATACAAATATTGTGTCCAACCTTCTCTAAACTGATAAACATTTCTAAGAGGTGAGCAGGGAGGGGTGAATGCTGCTAATTAGACTGAAATTACTTTACAATCACAAACTAATATATTTTATTTTAAAATTAAATATTATTAAACATTATCCACTAATCACAAAAATAACATATCAGATGGACATAGACAATAATACGTACACCAAACATCAATATAAACACATAAACACAAATAATATTATATCAGTTTTGATATTAATATTTCAAGAGGATATAGTATCAGATAAAAATGTTTTATTTTTACTGTTTTAATAATCAAAGCATCTCTCGATAAGGTATAAATATATATATGATATATCGATGTTAATTTAAAAAACTAAAAGAGTGGTAGAGTTATTTAATATCATTGTCAAATACGGTATAAATTAATAATATTACGAATAACTTGCACTTGCAAGGAACAAAGTACAAATACATAACGCTGGAGGAGTAATATATAATAATTCAAGCATAAACCCGATTGAAGACCGAAGAAGGTTCGTAGGAGGGAAGGCCGTGTGGACCGTATCTTCTACCCCCAAGCCACCGGTCAGCGGCGCCCCGGGCGCCGCCGTCGCCGGCCCCGCCGCCCTGCGGACGGCCGGTGGGGAAGAAGATGAGGGCCCATCGGAGGGCCGGCGATCTGGGCTCCGTGCGCTCACGACCACGCAAGGTCAGATAAGAGCCCCTGTCTTCCCATAGCCGGAGAGCCCCACGTAGCTCGCCGTCCACGAACCAGATATCCCCGGCAGAGAGCCGGGCCACCACGCTTCCTCCTCCTCCAGTCATCTCCTCCCCGGCCGCCACTCGCCTCCCTTTTATCCGCCGAATCGCCGGCGGCAGACGACTGATCCGGGGAAGCGGAGCCGGAGAAGGGATCGAGAGCCGCGGAGCACAGGAGGGCGAGAGAGAGAGGCGGGGCCATATGGGGTGCGTTTCCTCCAAGCGCGTGGAGGCCTCGGTGGCGGCGGCGGATGTCTACCGCCCGCCTCCGACCAGCGTCGCCGTCTTCGACATCAACGCCATAGACGAGCCATGGCTGATCGCCGCCGGTGGTGGCGACGGCCGATCGGACCAGAAGCACGCCCACGTCCGGATCCCCATCCTGGAGAAGCTCGAGTCCTTCGATCAGGTCGCCCCCAAATCGTGGTCCGAGGTGAGCCAGGCGCTGGAGGATCTGAAGCCCTCTCTGATCCAGAACCCCCCGGCGGCGCCGCCGAGCAAGCTCTCCCTTCCGCCTCCGCCCGCCGCACCGTCCCCGCAGGGTTGGAGGGAGAAGCAGAGGCCGGCGGCGGAGCCCGCCGGCCAGAAGAACGAATCCAGCTTCCACACCGTGGAGGAGCTCGAGGCGAAGCTCAAGGAGGACAAGCAGGCCAAACACCGGCAGGCGGCCGCCTCCCCCTCACCCCTACCTCCTCCCGTCCCCGCCGCCTCTCGCACCTCCCAGCCTTCGCTGCCGGACGGCGTGAGGCCGGTGAGCCAGAGTAGCTTTGTGCTGAGGGACCGCGAGGAGAGGGAGAAGATCGGGAAGGGGAACGGCCAGGAAGACCCGACCCGCAGGTGGCGGCGCAACCCCCTGGACGGCTTCCCGGAGCTGTGCCCGCCCGGCGGCGCCGAGAGGGTCGTGCTCTACACCACCACCCTCCGCGGCGTCCGGCGCACCTTCGAGGACTGCGAGCGGGCCAGGCAGCTGGTGGAGGCCCACTGCCCGGACGTCGACGTCGACGAGAGGGACGTGTCGCTGCACGGAGAGTACCTGAAGGAGCTGAGAGAGCTGGTGGGCGAGGAGGAGGCCGCCGTGCCGCGGCTGTTCGTGAAGGGCCGGCACGTCGGCGGGGTGGAGGAGGTGGTGGAGTTCAACGAGACGGGGCGGCTGCGGCTGGTGCTGAGGCTGGCGGCGAGGGCGGCGGGCGGCGAGGGCGGCGGCCGGGGGAGGAAGGGCTGCGGCGCCTGCGGCGGGGCGAGGTTCGTGCCGTGCGCCGGGTGCAGCGGCAGCTGCAAGGTGGTGGCGGAGGACGGCAAGGGCACGGAGAGGTGCCCGCGGTGCAACGAGAACGGGCTCATACGCTGCCCGCACTGCCATTAGAGCGCCGCAAAGCTTATCTCACAGACCATGGAGGCCATGGAGGGCCCAGATTCTACACTACACACCCTTCTCTCTTTATGTATCAACGACAACGATGCTTGCTGGATAATCATAATATATACGTAGTTTTATATAACATTTCTCCTCGTATTTTTTTGAAGATGGACAGAATCTTGAATCTTCTTGCGTATGAACAAATAGGATATAAAATAATCAAGCATTATGATCAAACGCTGCTTATTGGCATGATCTTGTTTCGTAGGCACTCTGGTTATTTTACCCCCTAGTTCTTCGAATTTAAACCCGATTTTTTTATCAGCGTGACGAACTCTTGTTCGAGTTTGAGTTTATTATTATATCGAGCCGAACTTGAACAGATAACAACAGCACTGTAACTCAATTTTCATTGACCTTCGAGTTTAAACTCATACAGACTCATTAATCAAACTTAAAGTCAATTGAAAATCATTTTTGAAACTCTAATGAGTACTCATTTATGAAACTAAGTGTAAGTTTAAGTTAGAATAAAAATTTATTTTAACTACTTTTATATACTCATGTTATGTTATATAGGCATTGATACGTATGATTTAATTTTCAATAAACATTCAATTTTGCATTTGATCTAGTCACTTGCAAATTTATTGAGTCTAACATAAAGGTTGTTCCAAGTCCAACTTGATCGATGAGTCGAGTTTTATTTTTTCATTCAACATGATAAACAAGTCAAACCCAATCTTATGGAGCCAAGTTCCGAGTTACTTATCGGAGTTTATATCTTCGGTTGCCCACCGATATGAAAACTCTCTTTATCTACTATGTCATGGTTCAAATATATAGTTTCCAAAAACAATAAGAGAGGTTTTTAAATCACTTCGATAATCTCATTTTCAGTCACTTGGTATTATCTGTTAAAGATTTGTTAAAACCCTATAAATATTTGATTATTCATATATACAGAGAAAGAGACTGTGCTGGTAAATTTTTTATTAAAAAAAACCAACGAAGTGGGCCTCTCTTCTTAAAGATCATTAGATTATGGAGGGTGGGGATCCTCCACGAGCTCCAACGAAGGAACCCAAGAAGAAGAAATGTCAAATGAGACTCTGACTTGAAAAGAGCAAACGGGCTCAAAACTGGTCTCAAAACTAGGCCTAACTGTTGTGCTAATGGGCCTGGGCTCAGCCGTCTACTGGCCACGTCTACTTTTGGACAGACCTGAAGTAGATCCGGTTACTGTTAGTACCGCTTACCTTCGCTTCGGATTCTCTGGTTTGGATGAAATGAGACATGATTGGGAGTCTGGGACCATCCCTCCGTTCATAGTCGTCTTCTTTTCTCTCTCTCTCTCTTCACGGGTCTATGCTGGCTCATCACCCCGTACCTACCCAGGTGCAAATTAAGAAATGTCGTTTCAGCAAGCACACAAAAAAGAGATCTGATCAGAGAAGAGATCGTCTCAGGTGGGCTCCTGAGAGAACTCTCTCAGGTCACTCACAAAAATACATTGAATGTCCATCATGTCAATGCATTTAAGACCCATCACGTCGTGCATTTAATGTGTTTTTGTGAGTGATCTGAGAGGGCTCCATCAGGAACCCACCTGAGACGATCCCTTCTCTCTTATCATGTTTGAAGAAGAAACCCTGTTTCAGATTGTGGATAGTATGTACAATACATATATACATGAATACCTATACGGTATGCACGTACATATATATATGTTATGCATATATGTTGCAGGTAGTGCTTAACTACGTGCAATGCCATCATAAAGGAGGAATTTGGTCGGTTCACTGTTTCGGGTGTTTCATTAATGATGAAGAAGAAGAAAAAAGAAGAAGAAGTTATGCATGTTTTGGCTCCATTACATTACGAAGGTGTTAGACATCGACCCTCCCCTCGGTGTTCCATCATTACATTCGAAGTCTGCAAGGGACACACTCGTTCTCAAGATTACTTATGATGAGCTAACACGTTTCGGAAGACTAAATCCAGAATTTGTTCTTGTTCAGTTCAGACAGTAGACTGACAATCTTCGGACGTCAGAAAGGTCGCAACGACGGTAACTTTTGTATCCTATGTTGTCGTACTCTACCCTGCCGGCCTGGTTCTCTCTCTCTCTCTCTGCAGTTTGGCCGGACCAATCCTTGCAGCTTTCTTTTGTATTCTAACTTTTATCTTCCGCTCAGCGTTCTAAAAGAGACGAGCATTTTCATCCTTGCTTGAAATAAAGCTGCTAATTTTTCTCCCGAAAGAGCAAATTTTTTCAAGCAGGTCGCCGTCCTTGTCTGGTTGCCGGGCAGGGGCCAGCCCAGTTTAAGAGAGCGCAAGAGCTTGCCGTGGGGATGGTTGTGAGTCCCGACGCGCTCCTCTCTCTGTGGCCGCCCATTTGCCTGCTCTTCTTCGTCTCTACTGCAGGCTGCAGCCTAGCTACACATCCGCACTCCTCATTGTCCATCTCCTTACCGGGAGAGAGAGAGAGAGAGAGAGAGAGAGAGAGAGAGAGAGATGAAAGCGTGGGAGCGCAAAGGCTTCTCCTTGTGAGAAGGAAGCGTCGAAGGAGAGCCCATCTGGGTGCAGGGCCTTGGCGCTCTGGAGTCTGGACGACGAAACCCACTTCCCCAGCTGCGCTTAAACTCTGGGTAGAGGGCAACGAGCAAGGAAGAGCAACCAAGATGGTTTGATGTCTGGACAGAAGTTGGTAAGATGAGGAGTGGGCGGTAAGATGCAGGAGTCGTCGTCTTCCTTTATTTCTGGTACAATCCGTTATGCGTAGTTGCTAGCCGTTTCGCAAGGGTTTATGCCAAAAGAAGAAGAGAAATGGGATTGTGAAACTTCTTCCAAGTGTCTTCTTCTCCATCGTTCTTCTTGTCTTTTTCATTTCGCCCTCTTTTCTCACTGCTTCTCTGAGGGAAAACAAGGGTTCTGGATGGGAGAAGTGCAGTAATGGTTCCTTGTGCCAATTTCGGTGGATTGGGTGCCCAAAAGTTTTCATTTTTGCTCCTTTTCTTCTTTGAGTGTTCCCACAATTCCTCGGTTTGGTGTTTCGACTGCCAGTGCAGTGATACGAGGCTGCAATTTTCTCTTAGATGGGATTTATCGTCGTCCAGTTGATTTTTCGTCTGTCCGGGATCACTTCTGCCATATTGTTGGCTCTCCTCACATTCTGATTTCGTGTCTTGGTTACTAGGTGGAGAACTTCCTACCGGTCATGGAGGCTCTGGCTCTGTCATCTGCTTCCTTGAATGCAGCTCAATATCCATCACCTTCTTGCGAAGAGCTCTCTACACAGTGGACTTCGCTATTCTCTGACAGTCTTAAGGTAATCAATGCGCCGCAGGCTCGCAACCTGCAGAGGCATTTCTAAATTCAAAGTAGTTCTTTGTTATTTTCCAGAAGAACTGTTTTGTTTTGTGAGTTTGGAATTCACAGAGCTTTTTCTTTCACTGGATTAACTGCAACACCTATAACCCATTTGTTCTACAATTCACTGTTTGTGCCTTGCTGCATTTTCCCACTTGATTTTCAGGATCTGAGGAATCTGCGCTCACAGTTATACTCAGCAGCCGAATATTTCGAGCTGTCTTACGCTAATGATGTCCAGAAGCAGATGTGGGGTCGAGCATTATATTGTCCCTCCAGATTCATTATTCTTCTCTAAGATAGCTATTGTTGTCATCTCTAAAACCAAATTGTTCACTTCGCTTGTTCAGAGTGGTGGACAGTCTGAAAGACTACACTGTGAAAGCTCTTGTCAATACAGTCGATCATTTAGGTTCCGTCTCGCACAAGGTAAATGGCTACCTTGATGAAAAGGTTGATGAAGTTTCTGTGTCAGAAATTCGGGTATCTTGCATTGAACAGGTATTACTTGTTTATTCATGTGCTCTTGTCAAATGTCAACCTTGAAGTTTCTGTTGGCATGAAGGAATAGAAGAACTTGCTTGTAAAAAATTTCCTAGTTCTCACCCTACATTGTGAAAAGGAAATAGTGTTGAACAAATATCCCGATTACGAAATCAAAGACCAAATTGGAATCGAATGACATCCGTTACAGTCATCACATCTCACATGTTTCATTGCTTAATCACTTTCTTTAAACTTTTAGAGGCTTTGTACATGTCAAGAGATCATTGACCTGGAAGGGATTAAACAGCAATCACTTGTAACTTCAACTCCCAAGTACCACAAGCGATACATTTTACCTGGTAAGTTCAAATTTCTGCATAAGATTTTTTCCGGCAGTTTAATCTTGCATTTGCTTATGGTTACGGAGAAGATTTTGATCATTAAAATCCCTAATGGCACATGATTCCCATCCAAACACTCCTTATAATGATTACAACATCGTGGTTTTCTGAAAAAACTGGAGAGATATAAAGATCATCTCACAAGTTCTTCCCCACATAATCCCAATCAAATGCAACCTTTGTTAGGTTGTCAACGATAGAAAGACATGATAAACAAAATCACTTTATTCGTATCTGTTAAAGTTTTCAATTGGAGCTTGATTCATTATAGTTTTTTTTATTATTCACTCACTAAGAATATTGAGGATGAGAAATAACTGGGGCTATTTATAAATACAAAAATCATATGATAATCCCTGATAGGTACGTAAATCTACGAAAGCATTCAAGGCTAAAGACAAAAATGCCCAAGATATAGAAAGTTCTTTTTTTTCCTGATTTCTGTTCTTTCAAGAAAATAATCATCTGTTTTGTTGCCTAGAAAAGTATAATCTTTTCCATTAAAGTATTTCTTCCGTCACGTACTACGCACCTGGCTGTTTCAGTTGGTAAATTGATACCTGAATGTGGAAGGCATGATGTTACACAGCATGCGGAAATCAGCATAGCAAAAGAAGACAGAGAACTGCGAGTGCTTCAAGCTGGTAACTGTTTGAACTAGCATATATCCGCATTTTTTACAAGAAAATTGCCAATGAATCAATGTTCCAGTATTCCTCACACCTACAGGCTTATCATCTGGTATCACATCAGTTTACTTAACCGTAAAGGAGAGGCCATCTTCCAGGTAAACAATATGGTCTACAAAAACCTATGATTTCCTGCAACAACTCAAATCTTGAGAATATATAATAATATAATATAATATGGTATTCTGATCTCAGAAAGTTCCGTTCTCCTTCTCCATCTAGAAGAGGTCGATCCTTTTCTCCTTCAAGAAAAGCCCGTTCCCATTCTCCTTCCCCTCAACCAGGGAAGGTTCAGCCTTCAGGTATTTCTGGACCACAAATTTTTTAATGCCTGTCTCCCCACACGTTCACTACGCACTCACTTTTTCAGAGTGCATGATTATGCTGACTGATTCTTTTTTCTTTTTGGGTATACCAGAGACAAGGGCTGGCTCAACAAATCTGACATCAAGTCCAAATTTTCTTTTTCCTTATGGATCTCTCTCAAGGAGATCCACTACCATGAATTGTTGTGACAACGTACAGCAGGTGAGAACTGAAAACAACACATTCCTTTTGTGATGATCATGATTGCATGGGCAAATAAAATTATTTATGATCAATGAAACATATAGAAAGGTATAAATTTTCTTGTGTTACCAGCTCTCGACACATCTGAGGTGTTTCTCTTTCATCCCTGGAAACTTCACGGAAAAAGGTAGTTGAAAAGATCTGTTGATGATTAGATGCCGGTTGATTTACAAGATTGGAAAGAATAAAATTTGAGTGTAAAGAGAAGTGGGGATGCCTTCTATATAATGTAAAATTTCAATCTCTCTTGGGTGAGTAGGGGATTGATGGCAGGGAAATACCTACCCCTCGCACATTTTTTGTGAAGAGACTGGGCAAGATGAGTGGGTCCTCCTGACTCTTAGAACTCCTCTAGTTTCCCTTCTAATATCTGTGTTAATTGACCAGTGCTTCCCAGTATTCACTACGGGGTGAAGACTGCTCTCATCTGTTCTTCGTATTAAAATCGTGCGTGCAGTATTCTACAAAACATCGGAAGTCTACATCCGATTTTCTACGAGTTGAAGGCTTGGATGACGACCAGAAAGATGCTGAACAAAACCCCAGCAGAGGCAAGCGCTTGCTCAAGGCTTTGCTGGGCAGGCGCAAGTCAAGAAGAGACGACATGCTCTACATGTACTTGGACGAGTACTGAAGCGGGTCAGAACTTGGAAAGGACAAAAGTCGACTTGCAAGAACCATCGTAAAAAAATCTTTCAGATTTATTTCCCGGAATGATAGATAATGATGTTCCTCTGTTTGCAATGTCCAAAAGGTATCATGAATTTCAACATATGGCTCAGCACATCTATAGGGGTTACCCTGACGGCTAAACAATTTCACTTTCCTTGTTCTTGGTTCGACTCCATTCTCATTATTAGATCAAAGAATATCGGCCTGAACCGTCCCGAGAAAAGTCGTATGTTCTCAGTGCTGTTGGCAGCTGTTGCGTCTGTTTTAAAAGACAGTGTACTCTCGTTCATAATTGAATTACTGGGTAATGATAAATAGTAACAAGTCTAATGATGATTGTATCGTAAAGTTAATTATGGATCTATACACGCTAGCTTTCCCAACCCAAATCCGATACAAATCGATGCCAAACAAGAACTTTACCTAATTGAATATTTGGGCTTCGTGGGTGTGTCAATGAATTGGATGACATGTGTGGCACGTAATTTCAAAAATCTAGGTACGCTCTACATCTCTAACCTTGTTCCTGTTCTGTGTCATCAACTAAGGTGGTTGGGAGCACTCACTCAAAAATCCTTAATGGGTTAGATTTGACCTTTTTAATGTTACACGTACGAAATACCTGATTTTTTATTGTTTTCGCATACCACTTCGGGCTCCGACTACCTCGACAACCCCCAAACTTGAGTCTCCCCCAACCTAAAAATACTTCACAATGATCAATTGGGTATTATCCTAACCAGAGTAGCTGCAGTACCAGAGTAAGGATCAAAAGTATAATTTCTGTCTAGATGTCCATTCAATGATTACCTAACTCAGCATGGAGGCGAATGGATTTCGACTAACAATGCCTGATCGGTAATAAATATTAAAAGAATCGACGGCTCCTTGACAATCCCAATTACCTTAGAGATTTACTAAGAAATAATTTAGAACCCTAATTGCAGGACAAACTTCAGACAACAGAAAACACAGGAGAATAGAATAATAGAAGAGAGAAGAAAAGTCAGAATCAAGCATCCGGACCTTGGAAGACCTTTCATCTACATCTATCTTGGATAAATAGCTGAAAAATGAAAGTACAAAGATCAAGTTGATGAGCCAACATACTTGGCGACATCAGTAGTTTCGGTCTTCCTCACACGGTTGCAAGAGAAACAACATCATGAGTCTATGCAAAATCTCGGAAATTATGTGTATCCAAACTGCTTAGAAACTTAGTGGTACTCATTAGGATAATAAGGAAAAAAAATTACAACAAGAATCACCGTCCACGTCAGTGGAAGGACGCAAGCATTCTTTCTAGATACCAACAGAACGCTCCATAAAAGCCGCTAAGGTTCCAACTACAATACAAGCCCATCACCGCTTCTGCCATAAGAGATGCTCCCACAGCGCTCTACCACGTCTTCCTACGCAGTCAATAGAGCTCATCTCACCTCAGTGGCTTCTCTGCACAAGCAAAAGTCTAAGCAGTAAAGGGAGGAAAAAGAAGGCAACATGCAGCTGGTTTTTTGTCACAGAAGGACGTTGAAAACGTTCAACCAGCTTTTGATGTGACGCCGTGGTCTATGATATAACATGGGAACATACCGTCGTCATTCATGAAAGAAACCCTGATGCCAATTCATTTGCTTAATAATAACCTACGTTTTGAAGTATTTTGATGAACCGCAGCTCAATCATTAGTATCATACAAATTTTATAGCATGGAACAAAATTGACCAAAATAGAAACAAGTCCTTAAAATTATTATTTTTTGCATTAGTTATAAAAAAAAATATAAGATGGCATACAATGGTACATGAAGTTTGTAGCATGGAATGTTGGATCAGGTCGGGCCAGCCCGACCCGATCCGATTTGGTCCTGATCGACCAATCTAGCCATCCAGGTCACCCTGGATCACCCAACAGTGGGACCTAATTTCGGATTTGATCCAGATTCAGATCAGATCGGTCTTGCCAACCAGCGATCCTCCCTCCCTTGTAGACAATATTGTCTTGAAAGACAGATACAAGAAAGTTAATAAGAATTTAAGAATATAGAATTTGGAAAAACATTAAAGAGTGTAAGGGTTTCAAGATAAATAGAATCAAGAATACATACATTATAAATTTAATGAAGCCAAAAGAGAAAGGATGGGAGTTAGTTTAGATAGAATATTATTATCTAAAAGAATTTAATTTAAGTACCTTGATTTAGTTACCTAAAAAGATGGAGTGTGATGAAGATGTTAAACATGGGATTAAAACATGATGAATGAGCAGAGATTGGATGCATGGCTCTTACATGGTTGTAAGATTCCACTAAAAATGAAAGAAAAATTTTTCTGCACAACTACGAAATATACAATGTTGCATGGCAACAAATATTGGACAATGAAAGAAACATACTTCAAAAATAGGTGTTGTTGAAATGAGAATGTTAAGATTGATATGTAGTCAAATTAGATTTGATAGAATACATAATGAAGATATTAGAGAAAAGCTAGAGTTTGAGTTGTATTATGCAAACATTGTGCTAAGCCAATTGTTCTAGACTTCCAGAAACCTGGAAAAATTAGTTGGATGTAGCGCAAGATTGCTCTTATTAAGTTATTGATTTTCAACTTAAAAATAGCTGATGTCTGGACAAAATTGAGAATCCAACAGATTGCCCTGGGAGAGTTACCTAATTGGAAGCAGGAAAAATCGATCCCTCAACTTTTCTAAAGTCAGCCTTCTTCTCTTATGAATTTCTGTTTTTTGGACAAAGTCTCTTATGAATTTCATTGCTGCCAATAGCACGCATGACTCATAATTATCATGACCAAATTTAGACATCATAAGACCTGGCGTAAGGGGCTTGATCAATAGGTATGCCTTCTTTGGACCAATTAACAAAAACTCATTTTTCTTCAATGAAGTATTGAATGCCTATCCAGGTTTTATGGCAGTCTTTGACACTACAGTCAGCTACTTCATCATTGAAGCCAATATTGCCAAAAGCCAGATTTTGTGACATCTTGGAAAAAAAAAAAAATCAAGTGCAAAAGAACTGAAAATTGATATCAAGGCAAAAGAAAATCTCATGCAAGAATAACAATTAATTAATACCTTACGCTTCTTGAACCTCTTCCCTCCATGTCCAGCATTTGAATAACCACGTCCATTGTCATCATAGTGCTTCCCAAGAGGCAAAGCTCTGACATCGTCGTAGAAGTCAGACAAGCCTAGTAGCCTGTAGTCACAACCATTGAATGCGACAGTAAGTCTGAATCTAGTAATACATGGTACAAATCTTAAAAAAAGTAAACATATTTTTATCAATGTTGATCATAATACCTTATGTATTGCAGCCAATGACAAACAGAGAAATGTAACTCTTTCCTCAAGACTATCATAACGTAAAAAGTGCAAGGTGCAAACAAATGAAATCGTTAGCCTCCTAACATACCTTGAAATTTCATGTACACTTTTGCTCAAGGCTCATGTCTGGCCTTATCCGTTACCTAATGAGAGCCAATATTTGTCCATTTACAGTATTACTTGTTTAATACTTTTCCAAATTATACAATGGCAACGCTTTCATAATCTGCGGAAACCAAACAAACACAACATTTTGCAACAGCCCTTTTGAGCACCATAGTTGTTTTTTTGAAACAAAGTATCATTCACTACAGCTGCATGTTCTTAGTGCAAACTGCATTGCAAAGACCTCACCTGGCACCCTTAGGCATTTACAGATTAAACACTTAACATGTCCAAGTACAGATAACTATTAACTATAACATATAAAAATGATTTAGATACCAAATCCAACATACCCATTTCTCGACGTCATTAAATGCTTCTCCATCTTTTTATCATACTTGGTAATTGGAGCACGTATAAAGAGCTCCTCTTCATGCCGTGCACGTTCATCTAACTTTGCCTTGTATCTTGTAAGCTCTCTGCTTTCAGCCCCGACTGTTTCTCTTACCTGTAGATGATCGACAGATGGCAGATCTGTGGTATACCCCATGACAAATAAAGAAAAAATAAATCAGATTCATGCTGCAACTGACCTCTTCAGGCCTGCCTTCTACTTCATCTATGAGCTCCTTGGCAAGTGCACTTTGCTTTGCTCGCACTAATACCTCTTTTTCCTTTCTTATTGTTTGTTTCTCCTTCTTGGACATTTTATCCTCATCCATACTTGTGGGAGCAAAGTGAGGAGGACGATAGACACCTGTTCCATCCTAAATTAAAAATAAACCAAAAAATATATATATTAACTTCCATTATCATGAATCGTCATAATTGAATGTAAAACTTGAAAAACTTTGAAGTTCAATTAAGACAACAAAAAGAACAAGTAGTACCATACGAGCTTGCAGTTGTATAAATAAAAACATTGAGTCAGATACTCCATAAAAGATGCAAGATTGCTTATGTATTAAGAACAAAAAGTACTAGATGATTGGAGAGACTGACCATTTTACAATCACTTATAGTGTGTATCTCAGCCACTTAAGGATGGGAACCACTAAATAAATTAAGTGAAAATAAGATCATAACTGGTATTTTGACAGCCATGTTAGACATTTCTGTAGATATAAAAACCTAGGCTTCTGGAAAATGGAGGACTTAAAAGTTTTTAGTCACTCATAGAGCTACTGTTATATAAAGTTAAACCTTGAGAATTGTGAGACATCAACATTTCATTGTTTTGGCATTTTGCTAATTCAAAAGGGCGCTTAAGGGACTTGTCATGGTCAACTAGACATAAGATGCAGAATACATGTAGAAGTCACATGACAGGTGCCAAGTTGGTTCTGGCCGTGAATACTCTTTTTCTTCTGGCGCATAAAATAGCTGGTTGGAAGCTAAATTCACATTAACACAGACAGACACGAAAAAAGAGATCTAAGGGAACTCATCATACAAAATATGAACAGAGAGAGAATAAGCCAAAAAGATCTTGTAAGCTATTCAACCACATGTAACACTATCAAAGGCTTTGGTCAAATAATTAAGGGTAAAGCCGGTTTTTACCTTCGTAGTCTGAGCAATTCTGCTGACTAGCATGTCAGGATTTGGACGATATTTCAATAAATCTTCTGCAGCCAGAGAATCATTTTTAGCTCCATCATTAGATGCCACTTTACTCGGTACTGCATTAGTAGCAGTTCTTGTAAGCTTCTGGACTAGGTAATCGACTTTCTTGTCTATTGGGCGAATCTGAATCACAATCACCCAAATTTCATCGTTCGTAAACAAACCACATGTTACCCCAAAAGAAAAAAGAAGAAGAAGAAGAAGAAGAAAAGTAGCATCAGCAGACCTTCTCCAGGAAAAGTCGGATCTCCACGAGGCTTCTAACCACTGGGTGCCCTTCAATAGACAGTCCCTTAGCCTTGCGTAGGACATAGTACACTATGCATTGGCAGTAGGAAAGAAGCAAGAGGTGTTTTGCGTCCAGGTAGCTCATCCCATCACCTGTGGGATACTGGTTTTCTTTCACCTATAAATCAACACAAGAGTATTTCAACCCTAAAGACACTCGAGATGCTAAGATCAATCAGAACTTCTACCAAAAAAGAATAGGCACAATCCCTGTCACCTTGGACGTCAATATTTCCACCTTGCTCCTAACCAAATCCAATCCGCTCTTCATCTCCTTCAACAGAATCAACAACTTCGGTGCTTCCCTGAGTTAGAACAATTCAAGATTGCGGAGAGAGCGAACCGGCGAAGGTAAATAGAAGCAATGAAAACCTGGCCGACATACAGCGAACACGAGAAAAGATTAGGGAAGAGGTATCCACCTTGTTAAGACCTCGCGAGACGACTTCGAGTCGGCAACCTCCTGTTCCTCCATAAGCGATGGCAAACCCGAAGTCTCGAGCAACGGTCGGCCGCCGGAGCCGAGGTTGAGCGCCGCCTCGAAGACTTTGGACTATAGACTTGAGCGAAGTCGTGAGTCTCCACCGGCTGTCCCTCACTCCGCTGGATGCGCACCCGCATCCGCCGTCGGCCGCCAACCACGCCTGCCGATCGCCGGTTCGCCGGTAGTTAGCGCCGCCGCCGTCGGACAGGGACGGAGGGAACTGCACAGCCGGTGTTAGGACTTAGGAGCGACGCGTTCGGATTCCGGGAAGAAGGCAGCCGCGGATGCAAGAGGTCGGGTCGGGTCGTCGGGTCGGGTATCGGGTGTGGGCAGATCCGATCAAAGGCCAGTTAATTGGTTGACCCGGAAAGCCAAATAAATATTTATCTATTAATGTTGATTTTGAAATGTGTATCATAACTAAAAGAAATATTTATTTCTTAATATTTTAATCAAACAAGGCACTAATTATTAGTCTGGTTTATGCTTAAACATCGAACAACTCATTTCATCACTTGGGATAAAATAAGTGGGTGTACATCCCAAAATAAGATCCAACAATCCTATATATTTTTAGATTTACCTCCCTATTGCCGTTTCTCGAAAAAAGAAAAAAAACTTTATTTTTTGGGGGAAAATTGATTCTAGATCCATTTTACAAAATGACTATTACGATTAATCCGTTGTCCAAAATATTTTAGTGGACAATCCACTAATAAAAAACTATAACCACCGATCCACTCTGGCCGTTGGATAAATGTTAAAATGTCAAAAATATCCATCCAGAATTAGAAGGCCATTTCACTGGACAATATGGGTTTGTCCTTTGGCATTGTTTGGGAGATTGGCGATACAAGTTGGTGAACAGTGTATATTAAACTATTATTATATTTTAAGTAAATAATTATTATGTATGATGTATATTAAGATTTAAATTTAATATGACATATTAATTTATTAATTTATTTAAAAATATAAAATATTAATGTGTTTGTTACAACACGTTGATTATATATAAATTTAGTTACCTGTTAAGTTTAGAAACAAAAAATATTATAACTACAAATGTATTTATTAAACCATTGTTACCATATTTTCTATGTCTATAAAATACTGATATGATCGACAAAAAATTTATTATATTATACCATATCATAGTTAATTAGAATACAGATATCAATATATTTATAATGTCATTTTTAAAGAAAAAATATTACAATTAGTTTATATCAAATTTAAATATAACATAAATAGAATTTTATAATCATCTCTTTTAGGCTTATACTGATCGATGAACTAATATTATATCAAATATAAAAATTAACTTTTGATGTTTTTAAATAATTTATCTGTTTAGGTAGACTTCTTTTTTTGAAATCCTTGTTTTGGTAGACTTGATTTGATGGTGTATATATATCTACATTATAATAATTCTTAAACCCTTTTAATATATTATCTATTCTATAATAATTCTATAGTTTTCAATGTCCTAACTTTTGAGAGGCAAAAAAGACATTTTACTTCTTTTTTTTGGAAATGACATTTTACTTGACCTTTAAGCATGTTTGTGTTATCATCATTTTTTGGAGAAATGCAAGAAATCCTCATAATGCAAGGAATGGAGACCGTTTGTTTTATGTTAAAACAAATTATATCTTATCTCTATATGTAGAATTTACACGATAACAGATATCTATTAATTAATATTTTAGAATTATGTGGATGATTCGTTGGTGGATGGACATTTTGTCTCGGTTGATATCTAAACTAATTTGTTTTATCATAAATTAACCATGCATATATATCCAATGCAGGAAATATAATCTTCTTCACGTACAAAGGAATAACAATGCTCCAAAGGTAAATAAATCATTTTAGTTTCAAATCCTTTGACAAGTTTAGTCAAAATTGGAGCGGATGTTGCAAAATTTTGAAACATCGGATTGTATATTAAACAGATTTAACAATCGGACTACGTGTTATAAACTGCATTGTCAATAACGGATTGGAAATCAATTTCTTCTTTTTTTATTTAGTTTCATTTCACATTTTCCATGCACCAAATAACACATCTTTATCACTATCAATTTTTAAATTGATATTAATATAAATCATTATAAAAAATTTGCTATTAATATCGACATTTAAAATAGTAGAACAAACGAGACATGACTCGTAATATTGCCAATAATACCCACTTGTCACAATTTTGTTATTGATATCCTATCCTCTCAAATATCAATAATATCAAAATTGATATAGTAAATGAGCTGCTTCTTTTTATAGCAAAGAGAAAGAAATCCAACCAACACCACAGCTGACGAAATATGGCAGAAGGTTTCAGTCTGGGAGGAAATGAGGTTCTTCTATTTCTACATTTCGTCGAACGTAAAAAAAAAAATCACAGGCTATCAAATTTGATAAAGCATGGTATGAGAATGTAAACAACAAAAATCTCTCCCCTCTTAAGTCCCGGTAAAATACTGAAAGGCATACAAAAGAAAGAACACCGCCTTCTCAGCTTTATCTAACCTTGGAAGCTTCGGCAATAATCTGAACTCCGAAGCTGTCGTCTTCAAAAAGTATAGTGTTCTTGCCGCATGCTCTGGAGAAGATGGAGCATTGTCTATCTCTAGCTCCTGCCCCCAAGCAATCTGAACCACCAACATTCCACATGGAATATAGTGGACTGAATATCTGAAATAAAAAACATATCAGGTGTCCGATGACAATGTAGCATGAAACATCCGACACAAACCAACCAAGGAATGCCATCTTGCCTTGGTAGGTCGGAGAGAAGAGATCTTGCGAGATCAAGTGAGACGGACAATGTAGGAGTGGCCAGTAGGGCATCAGTGGTGTCTAGGGTAGGGAGGAGAGGCTGTGCCGGTCCGGATTCTCGGACCCAACACGGCCGGTTAGGGTGGGATCTGCAACCATTTAAGTCCGATAATCGGACCAATGCTGCCTGTCTTCCCTGTCCCATGGGTGGGGCAGGAAAGATGGTACCGCCACTGGCTGCAGCTTGTTTTGGCAGGGGTATCTCGCCTCCCTTGGATCTCAGCAACAGACCAAGAACGAGAATCTCGGAAGATCTTGTTGAGATGAAATTCCATGATAGGAATTTAAGAACCATACACCACTTGAGCATACCTCAAAAAGGAACCTTTTGTTTGCTCTTGACTCTAAGCATGGCCAACCTTCTCTGGAGGGGCAGTTTCTCGTCTCTCCTTCCCATCTTGTCTAAGTAGAAAATAAGCTTTTTTAAAGTTGTCATAACATCGTCATTTTCGGAACCGAACGCCTCCTCTTGGATTGCCAAAACTCTCCTCAGATGGGACAATATTTCACCATCGGCCTTCCCTAATCTGGTCTGGATGGATATCAGGCAATCGAGTGCCTCTCCTTAAAAAAAAGGACTCATTAGTACCTTCCGTTGATCAAACAACTGTTCTTGAAAATTAATCTGCCACACCTATCAAGAAATAGCATCATGCTTAGCTCATATATGCTATATCCTTGGCACTGCCATAGTAACTCCATACAATAGATGTTATAAGTAGCCCAAATCGGCTAACTAAAATATTTTAAAAAGCATCATGGAAAACAAATGCGCACTTCCAATAGTGTGTGCATGTAGCTGAAAACATCCGCTGCAACAGCTCAATACCAAAGTACAGAAACATACCAACTGGGAGAGATTGTTTCCCAAAAGCAGCTTCACGAATGCAAAGTGCTTCCAAAGCAAGCTTCTCTGCTTCTTCATCGCGATCCAGATGATACAGCACAACAGCAAGGTGTAGCATTGGTACGGTGGCAGCTTGGTCCTTAAAACCCACCGTTCTTGAGAGTATTTGCAGGCTTGTCCTCAGCAAACGTTCTGCCTCCACAAATTTCTTGGAACGAGAATAAGATGACGCAAGGTTCACGAGGTGTGTCACTGAGCGGGGGTCTTCATATCCCTTGTACTTCTCCATAACTAGTAAACACTCCTCCAGCAACTCTCGACCCTCATGTTCTCTGTCAACAGATGGTGAAAATTTACATGACGCTCAGGATAAAACATAATTCACACAAGGTATTCTGTAACATATAAAGGTCTTCATATGTTCAAAATCCTGTTTCCAGTATGCCAATTGCCAAGAGGTATTCTGCAGCAATTTCCTATATCTGATTTGACCTAAGCTGTAGTTGTGGGGTGAGTTATGTATGTATACTTGGTTCTGGAAGGATGATAAGAGGGGAGAATTTTATGAGCAGATTTTCTGATTTACTCTCTGTCAGCTTCTCCAAGTGCTACTATAGCCCCTATATAAAATGTGTCCAGGAGTATCTATCTGAAGGATTGTTGGCACACAAATTTGTCATACAAAAATGGATGTAAGAGTCCTTACGTCAGAAAAAAAAGAGGAGATGGAGCTGGGTAGTCGCGACCAGGAGGGCCCAATGAAGCTGGCCATCCACGGATATAACCCAATGCTAGCCCATTTATGCGTTTCTCTTCTGACTGGCCCATTCAAGAAAAGAGAAAAAAAAATAAAAATAAATAAATAAACAAAGAAGGAGGAGCCGTCGAAGCAAGGAAGGAAATCAACTCTCCATCGGACTCTCCCCAGGAGCCCATGCTAGAGACGGCAGGAGCTGCCGTAAGGAGGCAGTAGAGGGTAAGTAAGGAAGGGAGGGGTCGATCCCATGGATTTCGGGATTGCTCCGAGTCCCTCTCGGAGCCGCAATCTCCATTGCGGGAAGTATCCCAGCGGGGTAGGGAGGCGGCCAAGGCTTATAAAAGCTCTGCCAAACCCGTGCGCAAAGGACCGGGGGGAAGGCAGGACAGAGCCCCGAGGCTGCGCGAGTACCCCCAGAGAGCTCGACAAACAGAGGGAGCAGAGAGGGAAGTCGCGGAAGGCAGGACAACAGAGATAGGAGAGGGAAGGAAGCTTACCGATCTCCTGGAGGCCCGTTGAAGCCGTGCGGAGTCCTCCTCTTCTCCTTCTTCTTCTTCCGGACGCCGCAACCTTCGTAGCGCTGCCGTCGGGTGCCGTAGAAGCCAGGAGCTCCCTCGATTGCTGCCGGTGAAGGTCCCTCTCCCTTCCCCTAGGGCCGTCGGCCCCTTCTCCCTCTCCTTCCGGTGCCGTCGCCGCCGAACGAAGCCGGTGCTGCCGCCGGAAACCGCCGCAAGCCGTCGCGGTGCCGCGGGATGCCGAGAGAGGAGTCGCGCGGGCACTGTAGCAGCCGAGAGGGGGGGGGGAGATAATGTGCATAGGACTATAGTCCACGGTGGAAAAAAAAAGGGGTGGGGCCCACAAAAAAAAAGGTGAAAAAAAAAGGAGGAGGAGCCGCGGCTGTCGACCGCGGGAGAGAAGCGCGCGCGCACAGGTGGCTGCGTGAGGAGCCATTGACCCGCGGGTCAACTAAGGTGGGGCCCACACAAAAAAGGTGATGAAAAAAAAAAGAAAAAGAGGAGGAGGAGGAGGAGATCCGCGCAGGCCAGGATGTGCTGGGCCGGGCCCGCGAGGGCCCATTTGCCCTGATGAACAGTGCCATGTACAGAAAAAAAATTAAATTTTTTAAATCAATTTAATTTAAACAAACCGAGGCAAGCATAAGGCCGGTTCTAAATCCACCTCATGGCTTCGGCATAATCTAAAAGAATTCAATTGGTATGCAGAGGCCGGTTCTAAACCCACCTCCTGACCCATGATTAATTCAAAAAAATAAAATAAAATAAACAATCAATTTAAATTAAATAAAAATCCATTTAATTCAAACAAACCGAGGCAAGCATAAGGCCGGTTCTAAACCCACCTCATGGCTTCGGCTCAACTTAAAAGAATTCAAAACAAAGGGTAACCAGGAGGCCGGTTCTAAACCCACCTCGACCCTCTTCTTAAGGTGGGCATACAAAGGTCTAGTTAAAAGACCCCAATGTCTTACCATCCCTCACGAGGGAGTTATTTTGCCCATTATGCCATGGAGAGGCTGTGCATGATCAACATGTCAACATGCCCAAACCATAGGCTAATGTGGACGACCAACCATGGGATGAGTGCCCACAAGCTTATCAAAAGCCGGGTGTAGTCAATCTCAAAACAGTGGGGGATGCCCATAAGTCTATCAAAGACCGGGTACATGCCGCCCACGAAATGACAAGTTCATCAACTCATGAAGGAGCTATGAAGATCAACATGAGCTAATTTCCAACAAGTCTATCAAGACCGGGATATGCTCAATCTCAAATCAGTGAGAGGAATGCCCACAAGTCTATCAAAGACCGGGTGCTTTCCATCTCAAATCGATCAAACAAGTTCCATGTTCATCAAGAGCTCAGGGAACCAGATTCCTGGACAAATTGTAATCATGTCTCATATTTTTTGAGAGAACAAATGAAATTCATGTTAAGTGCACATGTCAATGACACAAGGAGAGGACTGCACCATGAAATTTTGGAAAGCAAGACAATAAAAATCTGAAACCTGTAAAATATGTAATTCAACTGAAACAAAAGATCTGAAATTGTCAAAATCTGAAGAATCCGAAACTTGCAAAGTCTGTAAACTTAAAAATCTGAAAACTTGCAACTCATCAAACCTGCAGCCAAGATTCAGAAATTAAAAAAAAAATCTGCAAATGTGCACAAATCTGAAGTCTAAAATCTGAGATTCAGGCAGAGCCGTGGATCTGAAATAAGTAAAAATTCTGAAATCTGAAACATGCCAAAAAAACTGAAATCTGTAAAAATCTGAAAATCTGAATGCACCAAACCGAAAATCAGAAGCCAGAACCCATTTCAAAATGCAAAAATCTGCAACCAAAATCTGAAATAAAAAATACAGCAATTCTGAACCTGTTAAATCCAAAGTCTGTCAATCTGAAAATCACAAACTGAAAGATCAGAACTGAATTCTCTGAAACCTTAAATCATCTCTGAAATTCAAAGAATAAAGTCTGAAATCTAAATCTGAACATCACATCCAGAATCTGAAACATACAAGCTGAAATCTGAAATTTAAGGGAATCTGAACTTCTGCAAATCCAGAAAATTGTAGAATCCGATATCAGAACCTAAAAATCCAGAAACTGTCAAATTCATGAAATACAAAATCTGCAGAATTAACTGAAATCTAAACTAATCAAAATTGAACTCAAATCCAGCTCAACTCCAATTCAATCAAATCAAATTTCTCTAAATAATCCAAACTCAAGCAAATCTGAAACTGTAAAATCCGAAATTTAGAAAACATTCAATCAATTTTCTCTCAATCTTAAGCTAATTCCAATCAAACTAAAAAATCAAACAATAAACAAACTAAATCAAAATCAGATCAGGTCTAAAATCAATCAACCCAACTCAAATTGAATTCCCCAAATCAAACAAATTCAACTGAATAAATTCAATAAAACAAACTCAAAACAAATTTAATCCAAAACAAACCATGTTTCTCAAGTTAAGACCAAATCCTACTCAAATCAATAAATCAATAAACTGTCTCAAGCTTAAACCGAATTCAACCCATTCCAACCAAACTTAAAACAAACTTAAATCAAACTCAAACCCAAATCATTTTAAAAATCTGAAATTTGCACAAACTCCCAGAATG
Organism: Cryptocoryne crispatula var. balansae; assembly: GCA_036172225.1. Classification (NCBI taxonomy): domain Eukaryota; kingdom Viridiplantae; phylum Streptophyta; class Magnoliopsida; order Alismatales; family Araceae; genus Cryptocoryne; species Cryptocoryne crispatula. The sequence continues at coordinate 847,904 of CM069935.1, forward strand.
TCAAATTCACCCATAAAACAAACTCAATTCAAAGCAATGCTAACAATTCAATGAATCAATTCCAATCCAAACCAAAAGGTAATCAACAAACTAAATTCAACTTAAACAAATTCCAACCCAAACTAAAAAGCAATCCAATCCAATCTAATCAAACCAAGATTCAAATCAAATTCAAAAAACAAATCAAATGCTTGCCTTCCATCAAATTCATGGGACTGTTTTCTCCTATGTGTGTATGTGAATGCCTATTTTTGTGGATGTATGTTTTCTACTCCATGGATTGCTATGACGAGAATCAAGGGTATTCGAGTTATCTCGATGTAATTAACGTCGGATCTTCGCACCATCCGACGGGGAGAGGTCAAAGTAAATTTCAAAGAACCTAACAACCTCAACATAAATTTCGACCCTAGTTAGTACTTTTATGAAATATCATCTATTTTCTTACAAAGTCAATGCTAAGGTCTAATTCAAATTCAAAAGGAAAATGAATTTCCAAAACAAAGAGAATTAATCTTTTTGTTAAAATTGAGGTTACATCAAGGATCAAGAGGCTGGATACACAGAGCTTACTCCAAGCTCTTTTAAGCTGATGTTCTCTTAGAGGGATCATAAAAAGTGGCTGTAGAAATTTAAGTATACGTTAATGGCAAGGTCAGCTAGCTATGATTACTAAAGGTGGTGCGAAAGGTTCGTAGGACACAAGTTTGAAACAGACAACTCTTAAGGCTCCTTTGGCACCAAATTATTTAAAGAACAAACCTGGTTTATCCCCAAAATTTAGAGGACGACAATTCAGGTTTATTCCCACATCAATCTTGTACCAAACAGGACCTTAAAGTTCAGTTACTTTTATGTCAAAAAAACTAGGCCATATTGGCTACAAGCGATAATTTAAGGCGGATAAAGAAATTACTTAAAAATATAGGTTAGTTTGTGGATCAGCTACTGAGAACCAGGTGAGGACCAGTTATTCTTAGGTGTCATAAATGCCATTATGGGTGGCTGCTAACAGAGTCCGATCTTCCCCAAGTTAATTTTGCAGATGTCTTTGTTTTTTGCATTGAGACAGCTACAAGCCTTGGAAGCAGAAGCGACTTATTTGAGAGATAATTTAAGAATCATGGGATTGGAATCGGACCCAAATCGATGGGTCCCGATCAGAACCAGATCAGGATCAGATCAGCGATCCCAGCTGATTTTCCGGGAGAAAAACCGATCTGGATTGGTTCTTCAATTAGCCCTAAAAACAAAAAACATACAGAATATGGGTTTCGGCAGATTAAAACAAAAAAGAGAAACCAAATGGGGGGAACTTAAAAGGGATGTAAATTTAACACAGAACACAAAATCTACAATATCACCTTAGTCTGAGTTTGGCAATACAAATTTCCCAAGGTCACTGGCTCAGGCTCAGCCACTCAGAGCCTCAGATTTAAACAGGCCATTGGCTGATGGCTTTGCCAGTGTCCAAGGCTTAAACAGGTCATCACTGGGCATTGTTAACTGGACTGAGAGTCTGAGATGATCGAACCTTGTGGCTGACAGTGCAGGGACTGAGATATCACAAAATGAAGTAATCTAGGCCAAAAAAATGCCATTCAATGGTTGCAAAGACTTTATAGTGTGGCCAGCCAAGGGGAGGGTCGCCGGAGTGAGACACCTAGTCTTGGACAAGAGGACCTTAGGAGGGGGAAACATAAAATAAACAACAAAAAAAGATTCCAACCTACACAGCAGGCAGCAAATATTGAGATGAAAGGGTCTCTGCCACTGAAGGCCAACAAAGGGAGGAAGAAACTGGAACCATGGAGACTTTGGAGTGGAACTGACCGAAGATGGAACTGGAACTGAATGTAGAGAATGGCGGAAGGTGGCAATGGAGGTCACGACGATGCTGATGGTGGGCTGCGGCACTGGTGGAGGACACCGGCCAGTTCCGCTGAGGCAGTCTGCCTAGGTCCGCTGCTTAAGCTGCCGGGTGATGCCAGGATACTAGCTTTGCGCCTAAGCAGGGCCTAGGCACACACCTTGACAACTATGATCTCAGTGACAATAAATATTTCCAATTCTCTATTTTTCTATTATCTGCATATCAACTATACAATTATGCATATAAAGTAAAATGAACATCTATATTCTCCATCTTGGCATGATTATCTACATTTTTCAACACAATGATCACATATAATTTATATAAGCTATATTTCATCTCTGGTGTTGAATACCTGTTCAAAAATTCCGTGTACCATATATACAGAAATCAAAAGAAAAGCAATTCATCATGCTGTAAAGATCCAGCTGTATTAGAGTGAACAGATATGCATGTCTTTGAAATCTCCCTTCTGATCTTAAACCATGGTATAATTCATAGGATAGAATGATAGATGAAATAACTAAATATTGGATTTTTTTCCAAGAATGGAATTTAATTGAAACTGTCCACAACAAGAAAATGGATAGCACCTTCCTGCAACATGCAGTAGTTCGGCAAGATCTATTGTCATCTTCTCTACAAGATCATCATGTATAGCCATATACTTTGAGTCCTTAATAATCTGAAGACCATTTTCATATAAATGAATAGCTTCATCGATATTTCCTATAAAAGATAGTTTTGAGATGTGATGAAATATGCAGCAAAGCACGTTCATTTCAGTATCTGATTTTACTTTGATATATTAGCAATTACCTTCTGCACAATTTGCATGTGCTAAACAGCACATGGCCATTCCAACTTTTCCATCATTTTTGTCATATAACTGTGTGTAGATATTCAAGATTCTGAAAAAAGAAAAGAAAAGATAATGAGTGATTTTACCAAGGAACCACAAGATAAAGAGGATGAGTGAAAGAAAAGCATGCATGCCAATCATGAAACAAAGGTAGAGGGACATGAACTTTTACTTATATGACAATCAATATGGTCAAAAACTGGGATAAAAAATTACAAACAAACCAATGCACATATCAAATATCAGTAGTTAAGACTAAGCATCTAACAAAGATGTTTTAAACATCTGATTTCAGTCAGTGGAACCAGATGACCTTAGCAAAAGCATAAATAGACTAAGAATAGAAAAGTAGGAAACAACTAAACGCATTGGTTTCAGGCCTAATAATTACAGTGTACATATTGAAATCCCTATGCAAAATACAGTTATCCAACTGGTAGTCTCAAGGTCAAGGAGATGCAACCTCGATAGGAGCTACACACAACTGTTGCAACAAAAATGAAGCCTGCTTGATGTCATATCTTACGGCAGGCAATAATATCTGCTAAGATCATATACTACTTATGCATAAAAGGACAGCTATTATTAGAAAAAGGTTTGCCTTGAATTTATAGTCTGAACTCTGAATCATCCAAGTGAATCTATCTAGCTCCACTTCTACCATGGTAACAGCTCATAGATTATCATTTATCAAGGTCAAATGTCCATAAAAGAGAACTGTAAAGAACATACAACCTGCCATATGAAAGTTTAGCTTCTGTTGCCCGTCCTTCATCAATGAAAAGGCTGCCCATACCGAATAATGGCAAAATCAGGTCTTCACTTAAAGGCCCTCTACTCATTTCCAGAATACTGATTGATCGGTTGTAGATTTCTATTGCTTCAGTAATCTTTCTACTTATTTTGAGAACATTGGCCAATCCCAACAGTGGTGCCACAAGGAAAGGACTATCACTCCCTGTTATAGAAAATCATGCATCATTCTCAAATTTGCCATTGTAGGGAACCACTAAGAAAAACCCTGGAAAAGGATAATGTACCCACGTAGCAACATTAATGGTAACAACACAGTAAGCAGGCATAAGCATGCATTACAGTGCAAACAGATGCATGCCGCATAAGAAAAAGTTAAGCTACACTACATAAACCACGAAGTGGAAGGCCCAAGCAGATTCAACCTGTTAAAACAACAGATGACAATGCTATTTTTTTGTAACTCCAAACAATGGTTGGAAGATTATGATACCTGCACAAATTTTTATGTGGACTAAAGTCTTCTCTTCAAAGAATCCGACCATAAGCTCATTGGCAAAATGGTGTTCACCAATCATATGCAAGGACACCTCCTTTCTCCGAGGATAAAAAATAGAACTGCCTATATCAGCACAACTTCACAACTGCTTCGGTACATGACCAAATTGGACCAATCTGGTCCCATTGGCTGCTTGAGCTATCCATTTCAGACAATAAACAGTTGCTAGCCATTTCTGGACTTCATCTGATGGCTAGCTGAGCTACCCAAGCCAGACAAAGCCATTGCTGGTCACCAGTCCAGAAGGGCCTTTAGAACCTATAGACACCCTACCAAAGGCCCTTCTATGTTGTTACAAGCATCTTTACTGTAATATCATTTTAGGCCTATCAAGTTAACCTTGCCCAGAGTTGACCAAGAATAAAAAGCTCTAGCTGGGATCAGTTAATCCAATCAGTGTTTGCTGACAGTTCCAGAAACATGCTTTTTCCAGCATGAACATATGAAATGCAAACCAAGAGGTACGATCAGATAAGCCTAAATTAGACATACCAGACAAAAATCCATGAAGGCATCAATTACAAAAGTGGAATATATTAAGCTAGTAGGAGAAAACAAAGGATGGAACAGGCCTAGATCAACGGAGGATGGCAAAATGCAGTATGATTTAAAAGGTATAAAGTTTTAATCATTTCTGAAGAGTTTGTTTAAAATTACTCAAAGACAAGAAAGATGATCCATATGGCAAACCCTGAATAATTAGGATTTAAGGCTTTGAGTGGAGTTCTTTTACTGACTTCTTTGTGTATTCTTTTAATATTTTCTCCACTTTGCTAATTGTTTTTTTTTTACTTGGGCTGATTAAGGATCAGCCAAATCATTTCATTTGTACATCAATTCAAAAAACTTGCAAACAACAGAATGGCAAAATTCAATATTTTCTCCCCAATCTGCTATTATTTTCCAGACTCTATTGACAAAGTTTAAAATCAACCGGCGAATTTGGTTGATCAGATCTCAGTTGGAATCAGATTCTGATCCCATTATGTTGCAACCCTCCAATCAATAATAAAGCTTACTCAACTGAACATTTCAATGTAGTATATGCACTGAACTTATCTACAGTTAACAGCATACTGAATGTTATATCTTCCTGCAGATAAAGGTTGCCATAATGCATTTCTAAACGTGCACAAACCTTACCAAACAAATCCTCTAGCACATGAAGGCATCTCATGTATGCATGTTTTGCATCCTCCAGTTTTCCAACTTTTATATACATACTTCCCATGTGCAAAAGTATAGAATCCATTGACGGTCTATCATTTGGAATGCACGCCATGATCTTGTTTAACTGTAAAAAAAATCACGAGGTGGAACTATAAGCTTCATGAAACTATGCATTAAAAAATGCAATACCATGAAGCTAGAAAAGACATGTTAAGAGGTGCTTTTATCTTCTTCATAAATTCTTGAATAATATAAAATCTCATAAGTCCATCGTATCAGAAGCAAAGAGAACAGATAAATAAAAGACAGTATCATTTTGCACAAAACAATGAGCAACAAGACATTCCTCTATTTACAATATAAACCATGTAATGGAGTAACGGATAGAGAGCTACAACCTAGCATAGAAATATAGTCAATGGCAAATGCACGACAAAAAATAATGCCTTCATCTGTTTCAAATGCATATACATCACGACCATGCAAGATTCATGACTGGAAAGAAAACAAAATAATCAACTAATCATTTCATATGGCCACCACTCGCAGCCCTAAGGAAAAGATCAATATTGTCCATACTCCTGCCAAGTATCAAATAGATAAATGAAACATTTTTATAGGGACACCTTTTTTGTGATTGCTTCTATGTATACATAATCAGACTAGTTTCACTAACCTTCACAAACTAAAAATGGAAAAGGGCTGCAAAATTTCACAATATTGGTTGCTGAACAAGTGAATAAGATCAAGAACATCAAAGGTGATGTCCAATAACCTGTGTGTTTCCACAAGGAATTGTATCATTACCCAAAGATGCAGATGCTTCTATTCATTGGCACCATTCTAATATCAGCCTGCTCTATTTGAGCACCTTCTCTAGTTTTTCAGTTGGACAATTTGGCTTTAAATCCATATAACTTTGCATACTCAAATCAACTCAACTTCAGTCATAATCTCAAACCATTTGGGGTCAGCCATATAAATTTTCTTTCTCCACTTACGTTGATTTTGAGTTATTTCTACAAATATACCAAATCATATTGAATTGCCCTCCTTCAAGTTAGCTTAGGCTTACCACATCTTTTTGTTTCTATTATCTTGATATTTTTCACATTTATAATTGGAGCTTCCAAAGATCTACATTTAATATGCCAAATCATCTTAATCCCCCTTCTTTCAATTTGTCTACAATTGCCACTACTTTCACATTTTCTCTAATATAATCATTATGTATTCTATCTAATCTAGTATGATCATTGACCACATATGTCTTAACATTTTCATTTTAACAATACTTATTATGCAAGCATGTTTTAGGGTATGAAAGTATGACCATACAAAATTGCATGTTTTATAATTGTACAGCTCAACTCAACTCCAGCCTAGTCCCAAATTACTTGGGGTCGGCCATATGTATTCTCTTTTTCCACTCATGTCGATTTTGAGTTACCTTTTTAAAGATATTTAAATTATCTAAATCATATTGAATTACCCTCCTCTAAATTAACCTAGGTCTACCAGGTCCTTTTTTGTTTCTTTTATTTAACATTTTCTACTTTTCTTACTGGAGCCTCCTTATATTTACATTTAATATATCCAAATCATCTCAATCTTTCTTCTTTCAATTTATCTACAATTGTCGCTACTCCTATATTTTCTCTAATATATTCATTTATGATTCTATCTAATCTAGTATGACTCTTGATCCATCTTAACATTCTCATTCCAGTAACACTAATTTTAAAAGTATGTTTTTTTTTATTATCTAACATTCACTACCATACAATATTATAAGTCTTATACTTATACGATAAAATTTTTCTTTCATTTTTAGTAGAATCTTACGATCACAGAGAATCTCTGTAGTCAATCTCCACTTCATCCAACCTACTTTAATTCGATGATTAACATCTTCATCACATTCTTCATATTTTTGAATAATTAATCCAAGATGCTTAAATTGGGTTCTTTTAGATAATCTTACCCATCCAAATTAACACCATCACTTACTTCTCTTTGATTTTTATTAAACTTACAATGCATATATTCTGTTTTAGTTCTACTTATCTCGAAACTCTTAATTTCTAAAGTATTTTTCAATAATTCCAATTTCCTATTACTCGTTCTTGTATCTCATCTATCAATATGATTTCTTCTGCAAATATCATACATCAAAATATATCATCTTGTATAGTCTTCGTTAATTCATCTATAACTAATGCAAAGAGACAAGAATTTACTGCAGACTCTTGATATAAGTCAATTGAAATGAGAAAATCTTTTGTTTCTCCTCCAATTGTACATATGCTAGTGATCGCTTCATCATACATATCTTTTATCTTTTGTTTCCTTTCCAATTGTTTTATAATTGTACAATATTTTTTTCTTTAAACTTTAGTGAAACATTACGATCACATAAGACTCCGATCCTGAGAAGATGGCGCATTTATTTCCCTTTATCTAGTAGTGTTAGTGTTTAATTTATGCATTTTATTTTAATATTTGAAGTCATTTGAGTCTTATTTACATTTCAGCCCTTTAAAGAACTAATTTGTGGTTAATCCCTTTAGAAGTCTATTTTTAATGTTCAATTCTAAGAGTGTGTGGACCTCTCTCTTTTTTGTGTTTGTTCTCGAGAAAGAAAGACTTTTGTCAATACCCCGGACTTATCTAGCAAAGTAGATGATACCTTAAAAGTATTAGGTAGCCCGGTGGTAATTTAAAAGTAATAGAATCGAGATTCGGGTTATTTGAAAATTTTGATATTTTAGCCCTTCTCCGCCGGATGGTGCGAATACCTGGCGTTAATTTACATCGAGCAACGGCTTGAATGCTCTTGATTAACCGTCATGGCAACCTGTTTTTGAAGAGCGTGAACATCCACAGAAAATAATGAACTCAAAAGAACAGCGGCCTTTTGGGCCCGATGAAATGCAAACCGATTTGTTTGGGTTCATTTATTTGGTTTGTTGGTTGATTTTGATTGACTTTTCTTGAAGTTTCAGATTTGGTTAACAATCTGAATTTTCTGTTTTTATGTTGGTTTTGGCATGTTTTGAGTATTTTAAAGTGTTGCTTATTTTATTTCTTTGAAACTAAGCATTTGTTGTTTATTTAGGTGAAGTTCAGTGCCTTTTAAATGAATTTTCAGATTTGGCAATTCTGACTTTTTGTTTGAGTTCACAGATTTGCTTAAGTCTGATTTTTTATGTGTTTTCGGATTGGTCAAAATCTGATTTTTTTTGTTTGGGTTAGGGTCAGTTTTTAATGTCTTTATTATGGCTAAGCTGTTTATTAAATCGGGATGATTTTAAGATTAAAATTTCAGATTTGTCTTAATTCTGATTTTTCTGTTTTTTATTGAATTTTCAGATTTGTTTATGTTGCCTTTTTGTTTTTGTGGTTTGCATCACATCCGGCCCATCGGGCTACCATTCAATGCCCGGCTTCATGCATCCCAAGTCAACATTGAAGATCATTTCATTTCATAGAAGATAGAGTACATCGGTGTACAAGATAGTCGACTCCTTCCCCCAACATAGGTTCTTCACTAATTTGAGAAAAATTTAGGCATTACGACAGCATACCGGTCATTTTCTAACTTAGTGAAGTTTTACCTATCCAAAATGGCCAGTCTTGACTTAGCCATATTGGGGGAAGGATAGACGGCTATGGGTACATGCCCGCGCCCCCGTCTGGATCGACGACTACGGGAACATGCCCGTGCCTCCGTCCAAGGTGGAGTTCCCGCTAGGGAGAAGCTCCTTAATTTAGTATTGCTTTCGCATTCTGAATTTTCATATTTGTTCATTTTTTGGAGCAAGGCCATTGAGGCCAGTTCACTTCTCATTGGTGTTCAAAGTAGGCCTTCAATCTTCATAGGCGCAACGGGCCTGTTTTGGACTGTTTTGGGCCGGAAGGGCCTGGTGGAAAACCTGCTGCCTTGATGGAGTTTCTTGGTAGGACCGACTTGGAAAGCCACCCGGCTATGCCCTTGGCCCGTCGGACGGTTTCCAAGGGGTGACGGGCTGTCACCTTCCAGCCGGTCCGCATCCAGTCTGCAGCTCTCTGCCCTGATTCACTTCTGCAGCACCTGTTTTGGGGATTTTCCCCCTTGCTGCAGCGTCATGAAGTGGGGACCGAATGGGGCTGAAAATGGCCTGTTTTTGGGACCACTCAAAGGGGACAGTTTTGGACCTGTTTCGGCTTGCTTGAGGGGCAATGAAACAGGGACATTTGAAAATGCTCTAAGGGGGACTGAAATGGAGTAACAAAGGTAGCCACAAGGGGGCTGTTTTGAGTAGGGAGAATTGAGGATCCGCCTGGAGTAGACTTGGCCCATCGGACGGTCTCCAAGAATCTCTGGGTCATCACCCTCACCTAGTGCTCTATTAGGTGTCACAAAGGGGCTGAAATTGGGGTCAGACAAGGGCCGAGTATGGGCCAAGTGGAGGCCGAAAACAACCTGAACAGGAAGGCCTGTTTGGGTACCTGCAGGTGGGCTGTTCTGGTGGCTGACAGATGGGCCGAGCGTGGGCTAGGCATGGACTGTCTGGTGGCCTATTTTGGGCTTGGAAAGGGGGCCGGTGCAGCCTACTTTAAGGGTGCTTCAGATGGGTCGAGATGGGGGACATCTGACGATGAGTATGAGGCCAATTGAAGGCAACTAGAACAGGTAGAGAAATGCCCTTAGAGGGCTACATATCTAGTATGTATCGATCCTTCCTACCTTATCTTCTTCCTTTCTTCTTTTTCTTCTTCTTGGCCGCGGGCAACAGGTGCAGGGGCAGCAGGAGCGCAACTGGCAGCAGGTGCAGTGGGCAATCCAGCAGCCTCTCGGCATCTGAAGAAGCTCTCCCTCTCTGGGGCGCGCCCTCTTCCTCTTATAGAGACAGATGGCACTCCAAGAGTCATGTTATCTTCAATGTAGGATGACTCTTGGCTTTCCCAACTCCTTGAATTCCCATGTGTCTTCAATGTTGGGCTGACCATTGGCGTGCCCCATGTAGGCTGACCACATCGGCTCCCTCACCCCATAAATGGGTCAAGGGTGAGGTGGCTGGATGGGTAGCAGTGGCGGTCAGCCCTGCTGAGGTGGCAGGCCAGTGAGGCCTGTTCACATTGGCCTGATTTCTTGGGCCTGGCCGCAGATGGGCCAGCTGATGGGCTGGACTTTACAGGGCCGCGGCCTGCTCTTCTCTTCTCCTGTGGGCTGGTGCGCCAATGGGCTATGAAGGGGGCCAGAATTTATTCAATTTAAATGGGATTGTGATTTGGGCCGCTCAAGCATATGCTGTTGGGTCCATTAAGGATCTGATTTGGCCCAATTGGGGGGCGGTCCAGCCTAGCATGGACCTGATCATCTCCTTTTCCTTTCTTCTTTTTTTTTTGATGAAAAACGACGCCAACAAAAAGACTATTCTCTCAACGATGGAAAGAGAACCATGAATAATTTTTTTAAAAATGCTTGTGTCCTCCTTAGGTAGCACTTCAGTTCCTGGGAGAGTCTGATCTTCCTCCTCTCCTTCGGCAGATGGCTGACTGCCAATCACCTCCAGTGTAGACCGATTCTGACGTCTCATCCCTCCTCTCTTTCAGCCTCAATGCCATTCTCCTCCTCCTTCACCCTTCCCCCTTCAGAGATTCTACAACATTGTCACTAGCAATCCTTGATCGGCATCGACCACTTCGACAAAGAAGACCTAGCAATCCCTGGACTTGTGCAGTCTTCCCCTACCACTCCACAGCACTAGGTGGAGGCCCTCACAGTACCTGCTCTCCCCAACCACCTCCTCTATCCCCACATCCGGCATCACCTTCTCCTGCTTCGCCGTCTTCTTCCCATTCTCTGTTGAAACACCCGATGAAACCCTCCATGTAGGACGGCCAGATCCTGCCACGCACCCCATCGCCAGCGACCACCAGCAGACCATCACGACCTCTTCTCTACGGCGGCCCACGTTGCGGATGCTCCAACGCCACCATGGCCCTGCGGCCCCTGGATCAACGGGGCACTGCCACGACCCTCCGGGCGAGGGGTCTTCTGCTAACTGATTCACAAACAACTGGCCAACTGTGTTCAGACCGACCCAGAACCCGGTTCAAGCCGGTTCAGAGCGGCCCAATCCCGATTCACACCGGTTCAATGCTCCAGGCCTGGTTGAACTTGATTCAGGGTCAATTCAGTGTTCAATCAGTCGTTTCAGTCTGATTCAGCACATTTCAAGCCCGGTTCAGCAGGTTTTCAGATCGGTTCAGCAGTTTTTAGCCTAACTTGGTGGATTTTCAACTCATTCAATCAGTTATCAGCGTTGTTCAGCTCAGTTTGATCATTTTGGGTCCATTCCAGCACACAGCAGCATCATATTCAGATCATTTGGGCCTGCATTTTAGTTCTACTTACTTTAAAACCCTTACTCTAAAATGTTTTTCTAAAGTTTTGGCTTCCTATTAACTCCTTGTGTCTCATATATCAATATAACATTGTCTGAAAACTTCATGCACCATGGTATATCATCTTATATATTCTTTGCTAAATCATCCATAATCAATACAAACAAATAAAAAGACATTGAAAATCTTCAATACAGGCTGATTAAAATAAGAAAATCTATTGATTTTCCTCTAATCATGTAGACACTAGTAGTTGCTCTATCACACATCTTTTATCACTTGTATATACTTAACGAGTTAACGTACACCATCGTTTACTCCAATATCCATCACAAAATATCTTTTAGAACTCTATCATAAGTCTTTTCCCAATCAACATACATCATATGTAAATCTTTCTTTGTATATTTTTATTTCTCCATTAATTTTGTAACAAGAAAATTAGCTCCCATTGTAGACTGACCAAGAATAAATCTAAATTAGTTAAGTAGAGAAAACTAGTTCCTGTTGTAGACTGATCAAGTATAAATCCAAATTAGTTAACTAAAATAGTTGTATATCCTATAAGTAATGCACCATAACTCTCATAAATCCCTAACTTAGCATAGTTAGATGTTACTCCATAAAGACAACTTTCATTTAGACCCGTGTAAACTTTTAAAAAGCAAAATTATGCCATTGTCACGTTGTGAAACTTTTAAAAGCTATAAGGTAAACAAATATAGGATGAAACAAAGAAAACCTTGTAAATAGTTGAAATAAGCGAGGAGAGAGGGGGGTCCATGCTGGAGGGAGGGTGATGGATGTGGATCCAGCGAAGAGCAAAGCCAGGCAGCAGAAAGCCAGCTCATCACGTCACTCACCTGCTGAGGAGTGAAGCCGGGCAGTGGCCTCTTTCCTCTGTCAAGACCTCACCACTACCTCACCATGCCACCCTCATCAGCTTCCCTTTTATTGCAGGTTCCAGCAACCACCCCTGCAAGTTGTGACATTGGCCTTCTCCCTTCTCTCCTTCCTATTCCCATCAGACCTTATTTTCCTGCATGTATCTGCAGCCATGCAACCTATGTTGCTGACTCAACACTGCCGGAACACTGGCCAAAAGTGCCAAACCTGGATACGCAGTATGCACCTTAGGCCAGAGGTTCCCAACCTGCCCCTTCCAGCTGGTACAGTACTGCTAAATGGTATCATCCCAACTACCCCCCACCAGCCAGTATGGTACGATGATTGGTACAGTTCCAGTGGCAAAAAGCAGAAACTGCTGGTGATAGCTTTGCCAGTTGCTGGGGGCAGGAACGATAAAGCAGTGATGCAGGGAAGATGGCGGACTTTTTGACAATTGGCATTGGTTTGGATATATGGGTGCGCACACAGCAGACATGTGGACCTGTCAATGGGATTGCAGGTGCCAATGAAAAGAAAGATGAGGCAAAGATAGGAAAAATAGTGTAGGCAAGCCAGTACCACGGTAGAGATAATGGCAAAGAGGTGGAAAGGGGAAGGTGCTTCAGCCTGTTAAGACTGGAGTAAGGCCATTTGAGAGGGGGAGATGAGTCAATGTTCCACTCTCAAATGTTTTACACACTAAACTGACAGCCTTACACAAGTTTTCGATGAAGGTAACTTTGGAGATTAAAATATAATATTTAACATTTACATAAATCAAAATACAAGTTTATTTATCCATTAATGCAAGTTTGTAGTGTAGCATCCATTAATGCAAGTTTACAGAAAGTTAGAACCAAATGGCCTTTTTTAATTGTATTTATCCTTATACATTCTTTCCACATTTTCATTTTGGTTGTACCAACTTGCTACATGATGCGTTAAATATTATGATTAATTAAGTTTGCAATAAGAATCATACATATGTTCAGGTGCAAGAAATTACCATTCCCAAAATATGCTCGACAATATCAAGGTAACCAGCAGCAAAATATCCCAAAGCAACTACATCAAGCAAAGCAGCTTGTTCTATGTCTCTGAAACCATTATCTATTTGCTCTTTTACAAATTCATAGTTTGCTTCAAGTAACTCCATGGCATCCTCTTTCTTGCCCATTTTGACCATTGTTTTGACATTGAAAAAGAGCTCTTCCAGTTCTTTGAAGAAACCATTCAGTTCATCGATGCACATATTGCTTTCAACCTTCCACAACCTACCGCAAGGAAAATGTGACAAAGCTATTACAAAAAAAAAGGCTTAAATACATGGGTTGTTTATGTCAAAATATCTGAAGGTAATGACTAATGAGAACCCAAAGTAAAATGGTGAAGGATCAGAAACTAAAAGGTGACTTCATCAATAACCACTGCAACTTGTAGCATTATAAGAATGCCCTTTTATACTGACATCCCCCAATGGATCAAAGATGGCTAAGAGAAAGGGCTGCCTCCATACACGGATAAAAAATTTATCGAGAAACTTTCCGACATGTTTACGACGCACTTTATATTAATCGAATTAATGTATTCTCCAACAAGCGCCATTTTTGCCGAGCAATAAAAATATCCTAATTCTTTGTACACCTAAATAGACGTTAATCAAGGCTTTCATTGTAAAAAAAAACTGTTTTTATTTCAGGGAAACCTAATCCGGCAATCCCACGATAGGAATATGGCATTTCAACAAGAAAAGAGTAGCATTCTCGAAGAAGGAACAGAGACATGGGCGCACCTTCCATCCTCTCCCGCCGCCGAAGCGCCGACAATACAAGGCTTTACCGCAGAGTACGAAATAGGTAGAACACTGGATCCCATGGAATCCTTGTGCAGCTTATATCCGACCCGTCGGAGAGACCAGCGGATCACCAAGCCGATATCGACATTTGAACTCCGCATGAAACACATGAGGTTCCTGTAGAGGAAAAGGTTCCACTTTCCAGACGTTGCAATTTGAAATCATGAAGTATTACTCCGCCGAGGCTAGCCCAACGCCGGAAGAGATCCGACGACAAAGATTATGGCAGAACATTGATTTTGTCTTGCCAAAATTCAAATTGGACATAAAAGCACGGGGATGCTTCCGCGAGAAACCTACGACCGCGTAATGCCGAGACCAACCTGTAGCGAAGAGGCGAAGGAAGGGGTAGACGTGAAGCCCGCATTCCTGCCGCGGCGGGGCGACGAGTTCGGGGCGCCTTCAAGGTGCAGCTGCTGGAGCTCACTCCGCGCTTGATATTCTGAAACTTCCCGTTTCTGACCTTCGAGAGGATAACACAGAAGGAGGCGCTTTTCACGGACCGGACACCGACTATTTTAATGTAAATTACCTTGATACACGTCCCAAAATTAAGATATAATTTTAATTCAGATATGATTAACTTAAACAACTTATTATGTCGAGTGAAATAAAAAAAATCGTGAAATATACAAATTAATTTAAACCCATACAGATATAAGTACGATATTAGTACTAGCTGCTGTACTGGTATATGCAAAATTATTTCCATCGTTGCAATTCCTTCATTTCCTCGTTAGAAATATGCAACGGTAAATGCCTTCGTATGTTAGTATTTTCTCTTTTTTTTTTGTTCCATTGAAGCAGGTGAGAATCTGGGTGTCAAATTTTTTGACAAAACAAAGTTTTGTTCCCCTGAAAATACTAATCGCCATCTATTTCTAGGACCTTGACTATTTTGTTCAACACCAAAAACCAAATCACACTAATAAATCTGACCAGATTTGGTTGGAGTTGAATTAATGATCAGCTTGATTGGATTTATAAGATCCTTCAAGTCAAATCCAACTAGTAAACCAAATAACTCAAATCATATTTAATAATTACTTGAACTAATGCGTATTAAGAACATCTATATATCATTTTCATATAAAAATAAATATTTTAAGAGCCTTAAAGATAAAATAAAACTAATCGTATACATAAACATACACAATATATTTTGACAGAATGTGGTTTTGGAACAAACTAAATTGAACTATGACTAAACATATATGCTAGACATTAGTAAAATAGGATTTGACCCAGATCAAAGACCAAACTGTTTCGGGAGATACATTTGATTTGGCTCGGAAAAAAAACCTCACAAACTAAACCAAACCATGAACACCACTTACCATTTTCAAATGCCCTTCTATGAAATGTAACAGATTGATAAAAAAGATAGGCATATATATGTATGCATGTAGGTATTATATTATGGAGAGAGAGAGAGAGAGAGAGAGAGAGAGAGAGAGCGCAGTTGTACAGGAATCCGGAGACTTGCAAGATGAATCTCGACAGTAACAGAACGTATTGATCATAACTATTCAACACCATCAAACAGGCCAATTAAAGAACTCGTTTAGTCGCCAGTCATGAATGTCTTGAATGAAGACTTTACATCAGCCCAACTTGGGATTTACCTCTTCCCCCGATGTATAACCTTTCAGGATCCTGACAAAGCCAATTTACAATAAGACGCTACAATAATGACCTCAAGTGCTATCTGCATTCCCTAAAGGAAAGAATAATGATTGAATGATCACTCAGTAACAAGGAACAAAATATACGGCTTATGTTAATGCTGCACAAGAAGAGGCTTCTTAAAAATGCGAGCCCTTCCATGTTCCTCAGATGATGTCGTAGACGGGTGGCATAGTCCCCTGGCTCCGCCAAGTTTTGCTTGGAAAGTCCTCGCATCTGACATCTGTCTTACAAACCGAGTGAAACGACTCCAGTTGTGGCTGTCAAACAAGTTTCTGCTCATCCGAACAAAATTGAAGGAAAGAGAATGGTCACGGGGGTCATCCTTGTAGAGCTTGGAAGTCCTCACAACTTGTCTAAATGATGCATCGTCTAGCCTTGTGATTTCACCTGTAAGTTCCAGATTACACATTCTTGCAGCATATACGAGCTGTTTAAGAAAACCTTCCGGACTGCTTTTTGGACTGATTTGTTCCACCTCTTCATCGCGCATATCAAAGCATGGACAGCACATTATAATTCTATACTTACCAAACATACGAGCAATGGGCAGATAGCCATCCCTTGTAAGCGTGTTGTAATAGCCAGACGTCAGCTCAGATGGATGAGAATTAATACCGTAGTGCCAGTATACTCCTGCTACTTTAGCTAAAATCTTCACTCCAGTGTCCCAGAATATAGAATCTGCAGTAACGCACAGCCTCTCTCCGTGAAGCAGCAGCAACCCTGAGTACCATTCTAGAAAAAATCGGCCATATGCGGCATTCCAAAAACCGTCATTCTTGAAGAAGCTTGTTCCTTCTGGATTCTGAGACAAGTTGCTGGCACCAAGAGGGCCACCACTTCCCCACGCACTCATCCCAATGTTTTGTGCACAGGCATTTAGGGAGGAAAGCATGTACTGAAAAGAAAGATCAAAGCAAACCATATTATATTAGGAAGCTTCAACATTCATCAGACATTACGAAGTAGAAAAAAGTTCAAAGTCTAAGCACTCAAAGAACAGAGAAGACTAGAGATGGCAGATTGCTGAAGAAATGGTTCACTGGAGTGACCAACAAGATCCCAGGGCCAGGCTGACCCAATTATGACCTGCAATCCTAGATCCAAAAGGGATCGACCCGATGGGTTAAATAAATTGTAGTAGTTACAGTCAGCCCAGGATCAACCAAAATTGGCCCCAACCAAGTTGGTCAAACTGGAGGATTGACTGATTTCATTTTTTTTTAATATTTTCAGACAGATCAGCCAATCAAGCCCAATCCAGATGGGCCAGGGAGTGGTCAATCCTGAGCTGATCTCCAGCTTAGCCTTCCTTAGTGGTAGAGATAAGAGTTGAACCTTATCATAACATTGAAATTCTCCAAGTTCAGGTGTGCTACTAGGTCGAACTAACTTCAGTAATGGGCTTGAAGGATATCTGAGCTCACCGGCAGGGCCCATCCCAACTTGGAGTTCCTAAAGACATTTGAGAATATAAATGTCAGAACCTTCAATAAGCACATACGCTGACTAACAATACAGGTGGCTAAAGTGCCAACTTACTGTTATTACAACCCCAAGAAATTCTCTGAATCTGTCCCTGAAATTCCTCATAAAATCTGAGTAAGCCTGTATGGGGGTCCGACCTCTAAGAACAGGTAAAACATCAGACCCCAATGAAATATATTCCATGCTTCTTCTTCCAAGCCTATCTGAGTATGCCAAATCTGGATCAGCTTCCATTTCTGCAAGCACCCATTGTGGAAGAGAAATCCTGGAAAAGAAAATTGCAGTGTCTTGAATGAAATATAAAGCCCATTTGTGTTTTATGAAAGCATATCAAGAAGCATGACATTCAGGTACTGGATGCACATGAAGAAAAGAATGACCAAGAGGATAAACAAAATTTCACACACTTGTTTCTTACTTATTCCCTCCTTTTTCCCCATGCCTTCGAAGCAAAATTTTAAAAAACAGCTTGGTTGTTTTACGATACAAAAAAAGATTTTACGTGCAGAAAAGAATTCTGGATGGTAATACAACATGTTCTACGGTCTCATGAATGTTTATTTTATTATAGATAATATTCAACTAATGCATAATTTCTCCTTCCTAGTGTCACGGTTCATTACATCAATTTATATATGATGGAAGTTTTGTCAAAAGACTAAATCTTTCATAAACGAAAGGATGCCTTTCCTTAAATGGTTCTTGCCTGCAAAGAAATTGCTCGAAATTCGCTTATACTATACTCTACCAGGGTGCTATATTTTCAAAATAGACAATCGACATAATTTTCAAGTGAAAATTAAATCCAAATTTATGTCTGAAAAGAGCACTTGAGGCCAATACGAAAAGGAAAATGGGGAAACAAGAACTCGGTCAATATGCTGCCCCGTGAATCACAAATAAAAATGAATGAGCAGAAGTTGAACACTGAGAAAGCAACGAAGGGCATAAGAGCAATGTGTAGTTAATCCAACGAAGGGCAAAAATAGATGTTTACTGAGATATCTATCATTATTTTGGCCATTTCTTGTGTCTCAGTAATCAATCCAAAGTCAGATGAACAAGCTTACGTGGCATTTAATGGAACTTAAATCCATAGTCTACAATCTGGAATCACATGTAAATATCTAAAAATGTCACAGACGGTCAAAATTCTACTAAGAATTAAGATAATACTATTATATTTAGAGGAATTTGAAATAACTGACGTTGTATCTTAGAACAGAAGAAAGCAAAAGAGAGAAGTCCAAAAACGAACCAGTTACTTTTGTCTTAAATGTAAGAGGTATTTTAATACGTCTTAACATTTCCAGTTGTTTTAGAAACAATATGAAATATCAAATCAATGAGCGAATGAGTAGACACACGTTCAGTCAAGACAAACACCACCTTTAGTCTCCCATCACCATCAATAAATAGCCAATAGTCCAAAACGAACCAGAATAAGCAACAACTAAATCGCTTCAAGCAACTACCCAAGGGCCAACTTCGTGACGGATTAGCATTTAGGAGCCAAATTTCAAGGACCTCGCAAACTTTCAATACTCACAAGAAATGACCCACGATTATCCAAAAAATGTGAATCATGGAGAACTTGAAGCGATCTAGCTATCAGTCGTTCAACCAAGGGTTATTCTATATCAACTCAAGATTTTGAAAATGACAAGATCCTTGAACAAGATCTTAGCATCTGGGATGCTACTTCGGACAGACATCAATACAGAAATATCAAAATCGCCTCCACCAAGACTCCAACGATATGATCTACAGCATGAAAGAAACATGTTGTTGAAACTTGAAGCCCCAATAACACTGACCAGCAAGGGTCGCCGGGGCCGCAGCCGAATTGGTGGAACGCCATTATCACGCGGACTTTGAGTCTGAACCGCCGCGCAAGGGAGACCAAATCCACGTACCCTTCCCAGTCGTAGGCTCCAGGCGCATCCCTCTCGACGATCCCCCACCACACTTCCATGGCAACCCCCTCGACCCCCGCGGCCGCCAGCGCCATAAAGGAGGCAGTCATCGCCTTCCTCCGAGAGACCCACCCTCCCGGCCCGACGGCGTCCACGGGGAGCGTAACAAAGACCGGCGCACCCATCGCAAGGCGCGGTGGCGGGGGGAGAGCATATTGTAGCTCCCCGCCGCCGCCGGGATTGGGATCCCCGACGGAGCCGTTGGCGCCGGAGGAGGGACCAGATGAATAGAGCCGGGCGGAAGCCACGAGGCGAACGCGGAGGCGACGGGGGCGGAAGGCCAGGCAGGCAGCGGAGCTTGGTAGATCGGGATGCGAGACGGCCAGCGCCGCGGGTACGGGGATGGATGGAGACCGAAAGAGGGCAGCCATGCTTGCAGACTACGTCGGAGAGAGAAGCGCAGCGGAGTAGCGCTACCCTTCGGAGGGATCACCGGCATATCCCCCACCTCCCATCTCCGGCGGCTCCTCTCTCTGTTCTCTCTCCTCCATCTCTGCCCCCCTCGTGAAGAAGAAAGGAGTGGTGGGGACTGAGGAAGGGAAGGGGCGCCGGGCGAAAAGACCGAACTGCCCCGACTAAAAAGTAAGTGGTATTAATATTTTCCGTGCGGGAAATAAGGGCAGATCGTTAGTATAGGAATGTTTATAAATAAGTCCTCATCATTATTGATATTTATATATATATCTTCACATAAATAACATTTTAAAAATTATTTTCATCTAAAATCAACTCAAAATATCATTAGTTAAAATTTATCGACCAAAAGAAATCTTCTCATGTTTAAAGAGGTAAAGAATGCGTAGGAAAATTGAAAGAATATTATATATATATATATTAGAAAGGAGCATTTTTTTCATAAAAATTAACAAGATGAAACCAGTAATATTTCAAAGACTGTCAGGCAGCAAGGATTTCTTTTAGCAAGATAAGATTTTAGGGACTTATTAAGATTGTTCAAGTGTCATGAGAACATATTAAAAAATTTAAAGATAACTATCAAAATTCCTTTGTTTTTTAGTTCTTTTTCAAACACAGACAGCTGATTTTACATGCACGCTTCAAGAAAAAGGGACTACTATAGGAAAGAGAGAGAAAAATGTAGAAACTTTTTAACTATTTCAAAAATTATGAACTAAATTATAGTCAATTTAACCATTATGTAAAAGCTCATGATTTGTTCCAGGTGCGAGTCATTAGAGTAAAATATATCCGGCAACATCTATTTGTTAAGCTCAGCAATATACCAAAATGAAAAGCTTAAAAATGATTAAAATATTAAAAGTCGCAGTTTAAATATATTTCAGCAATGTCACTTTATCATCATAAATCCCTGTCGTAACGAGTAGATAGTAACATTTCAATTTGCTGTTTTGTAGGTGAAAACCGAAAATGTGTTGTGTAGGTACATTTTAAGTAAAAATTGTGCAAGAGAAGATTTATAGATTACATAAGCCTCCAAAATCGTCATAAAAGTGCAAATACAATTAAAACTTTAACAGGCACAATTGTGCAAACCTGTTTTGAAGGGAAATAATCAACTCGGTTGCCGTTACAGCTTACAATGAAGAGCAGACAGGATTTTGCAAGAAAAAAAAAAAGTCTAATTCTAAGCCAGATTCCTCTTTCGCATCAGTGCTTCGATCTTCTCGACATCTTCAGGGGTGTCAACTCCATGGGCGTCATGGTCGACCTTGATTACCTGCGATCAAGGTCAGAGATGTTTGCACACTTACACTCTTTCACTACCATGTTGAAAAGCAATCACGCTGCATTAGAAAACGGAAGAAGCGCAGGAAGAGATCTGTAAGAGTAACAGGAGGACACCTTCATCTTGTAGCCGTTCTCCAGAACCTTCAGCTGTTCCAGATCTTCTTCTAGTTGCAGGGGAGTTGCAGGAAGCCGCGGATAAATCCTCAGGAAATTTGAATCCAAGCTCTGAGAAGACACTAGCCCGTAAGTTGTCGAGGATGCGTGGGAAAAACAATACAAGAACCGTAAACAGAGTAGGCCATAGCTCCAATTTGGAATCAGGAATAGCGAGAGGATCCAGATCAGCTGATCTGCTTGAATCCGGGATCAGACTAAACAAAGTGAAACAACAATAATGATAAAACTATACTTCAAAATCGTATCAGCCGATCCTGAGGCTGATCCTAGGCGACTTCGGCTGAGCCTGACCAATATGAGTCAGTCCTGCTCCGGATCGGGGATCGCTGATCAGGATCAGAAGGCTCATGGAATATTAAAGTACGATAAAAGCTTGTCAGAGAATAAGCATTCTAGATATACCTGAATACCAAGGTGCAACAGATACGGGAATTTAGGATTCACTTTCCCTGACCTAAAGAATGTTCAAGCATGAAAAGAATATTGTTGTTAAATATTATGGCAACCCATCTGCATTGATTAATGTAGTCTGTGGACAAATAGAACTCACTTGTTAAATGGGATCAGCCCCCTTGAGAAGTAAATTGCATAGCCACAATTATCCACTACGCACTTCACACGGTTGGTATCAGTACTGTCTTCAGGTTTTAGAGATGTGACAGCAGTACTGAACACTGCATCAGGAGCTCCCTGCATAAACATCACAAAAGTTGAGCGAATCCAAAAGACTCATCAAAAGTCGAAGTGAAGAGAATATGTTCATCTGCTGCGGAGAGGAATAAGAATCAAATAGCGGACTCCAAGTAACTTGGTATTTGGCTTTTCAATGGTGGGGTGTTATATCCATACTCCATAGTAACTGCATATACACTTCGCACCATGGCATAGTGCTGAAGCAGGTAATAGTGGGGATCATCAGAGCATGACATCCAAGTTCCAATGCTTCAAATGCAGTATTTGCATGCTGCTGACCGCACAGTAAGGTCAGATACAGAGATGATGTTGCACAAAAAAATACAAAGCAAAGTACCTAGTTTGTGATGCGGGACAAACCGGCTAATCCGGCTAAACCGAATGAAAGCGAAATAAACCGGCGCTAATCGCCTCTAAAAGACCCTAACGAACCCAAAATGGAACGGCCCGACTCAAACTAGCCAAACAGGTCCAATTCGGTCTTAAACCGAGCTGAACTGGGCTGAAACAGTTCCAGGATGGGCCGAACCGCCTTGAATCACCTTAAACCGGCCTATTTGTGCGTTGGACCGGCTTGGAATAGCCCCTGGGCGGTTCGGACCGCGAACCGGACTAGCCGCGAGCCGGTCGGGCCAGAACCGCGCGGGTGCGCATGTTCGTTCGCGGGGTACACCGGACGGGGGGGTTCGTGGCGCGCGAGGGTGCTGCCGTCCGGGGCCACGTGGCCACATCTCCGCCGTCGAAGCCATCTCCATGGCGATGCCGCAGCGACGCCCGGGCACGCGAGGGACTCGCGTCCGGACAAAACCCGATGGAGCTCGGGACGGAGGCGCGCGTGAGGATCCGTCGACGGGGCCCGGCAGCGACGTCTTCGCGCCGTTGTCATTGCCTCGTCCGGCGGCCGCAGCACGTATGCGGCGGAGCAGGCCGAGCACGAGGGCGGGCGTCGCCGTCGTCCGTAGGCGTCGCGCACGACGCCTTCGCCTGTCGAGGTCGTCCCGTCCGGACGGAGGCGAGACCGCGGAGAAGGGGGTGAAAGAGGTGAGGCGCGGCGTTGTCCGGTCTCACGCGGTCGACGAAGATGGCGATGGCATCCAGCGACTGCGGTGTGCGGGCGAGATGGAACCGAGGGGTACAGATCCGGGGATCGCCGGATCTGCCCCTCCCGAGCTCCCGCTTCTTCTTCTTCTACTTCTTCTCTTTTCGTCTGCCGCGAAGGAAAGGGTGGTCCACCCCATCGCCTCATCGAGGAGGGATGCTGCCGGAGGCGGAGGACGGATGTCGGGGTTGGGCTACTGTCGAACCGAGAAGGGGAAGAGAGGAGAACGGCGCGGAGGCCGGAGGATGAGGAGGAGGAAGAAGACGGCGCACCTCGCCGGATCCGGAGGATGGAAGGGAGACCGGGGGTCCTTCCCGGAGGTGAAGAGGGGCCGGCCTCACTGCCGGAGGTGGGAGAGGAAATGGGGCCGCAGCCCCTACGCGGGAGAGAACCAGCGCCCAAGGCTCCAAAAATTCCGTCTATCGATTGATCCCTTCGTATGTACATGGGTCCTCTTTTAAAGAGGGAAGAGATGACTAATTAAAAGAAAAGACCATCTAATTTTCTATTTACAGTCTTGTCCTCGTAGGGACACAAATAAAAGAAGAGATCAAAGATTACCAAAATATGTCCCCATCAGTTTGTCTGCTAGAAATAATACATTTCTTATCATGTGTACATACTTCCTGAGAGATATTCAAAATCATGCAGTTTAAACAAATACGTAGTGATTTTTCATCTCTGCGTAGCTAGAAATATCTGAATTTGCTAGATTGTAGAGGGCAGCTAATCTTTAACGACAGAAGATGAAAAGACACCAGAAAGAGAAAATCAACTTGAGGATCGTCTTCCATCAGCCTTCACACACTTGTACCTTGTTATAATCCCCCCCAAACCGTGCACAAAATCATGAGGTTACCTCGCCCACTTCTTTAAGTTTAGACATCTTTCACCTAGATCAGACAGCACACTCTGACTCTTAATTAGCACTTGATAGACCATCAATATTCCAGCCTCACTTCCTCCATGTTTCAGACTGTGAGATGGGTAGTTCACCGGTCAGCTATATAAGATGCCTATTACCTGATTAAACATTGAGCATGTTTAACCTTACAAGCAAAAACTTGAATCACTGTAAGCAAGGCTGTGAATATGTGGTATCGTTGATTCATTGGGCGCTGTTTTTTTTCTCTTTTGCCTCTTTTTTTTTCTCTCTGCACTAGCCCTATTCCTTCTCATATTCGCTTCGCACAGAAAAAATTGTCCGATCTATTGCAACTCTTCATTCTATCAATCCAATGGGGCCTACCTCATCATCTTCCAAAAGAAAATACCAAAATTAACTACTGCTAAGAACAACCTTGTCAATAATGATATCATATCCTCTTGATCTACATTCATGTTACTGAATTAGAACAAATCCTGCCAGCCCTTAGTAACTGGAATAAAGGAGTTTAACATCAAGTTGACAGGAAACAAAGGAAATATGAGGAACGTAGCTATGAAGAGAATCCAATGCAAGTAGCAATTAGTTTCCACCTACAAGGGAATAGGCAATTCATTCATTTCAACCATTCAGACAAGGAAAGAGATACACACTTTATAAGATAAACCTAGAAAAATAAAGGGTGATGTCAGCTACTTACATCTACTAAACATTTCTGATGTTAGAATACATATCATAAAACATGAGAAGTAATACCTGCAAAACTTTTACAACACCATTTATTATTTCTGGTTCAATAAGTGGCTCGTCGCCCTGGATATTCACAACAATGTCATAGTTCTTATCAAGTTTCTGTAGTGCTTCATTACAGCGCTCAGTTCCTGCAGTACAAATGGCAAGTTTGCTAACTATATTATCACTCAAAACTATGGCAACTTAAATAAATATAAAAGTTCCAACCATTTTGACAAGATTCTGATGTCATTATCACATCAGCTCCAAATCCTCTGCAGCATTCTGCAATCCTTTCATCATCTGTTGCCACGACTGAGATTAAAAAAAAAGAAATTAGGTTTAGTGGAAAACCAAATTGAGATGTATAATATAACAGCTACTAACAGGGGTGTGCACCAAACTGCCTAAACCGAAAACATTGGGTTGGTTCGGTTTGAAGCACCAATTCGGTTCAACTGGTTTGGGAGTCTCCCAAACTGAACCAAACCAGACCATAGATCGCGGAATCGGCCGATCCGGATCGGAATCGGCCGATTCCTGGATCGGATTGGCCATTGCCGATCCGATTCTTGGCTGAAGGACCGATCCGGAAAAAAGTTCCGGCAGAATCGGTCGGGATCGGCCGGATCGGTCGGGATCGGATCGGAATCGGATCGGAATCGGATCGGCCGAATCGGTCGGGATCGGAATCGGAATCGGAATCGAATCATTTTTTTTTCATTTTTTGCTATTCCAATCGGATCGGCCAGGATCGGCCAGAATCGGTCCGAATCGGCTAGAATCGGTCTGGAATCGGATCGGATCGGAATCGGATCGTTTTTTTTTTTGCTTACCGATTCTGGATCGATTTTCTTCCATTGGATCGGTCGGAATCGGTCCGATCCGATCCGATCCGGATCGGATCGGTACCCACCGATCCCGATTCCGATTCCGATCCCGCGATCCTTGAACCAGACCAGTTTAATAATAATGATACTATGTTATTAATAAAAAGGATATTTATATAACAATATTTATTTAATGATTTATAACTTAAAAATAATTATATATGTATAAATAATTTGTTAATTTTCGGTCTCAAACCTAACCAAACGTGTTGAACCGGTTTGATTATATTCGGTTCAAGACCTTGGTTTGGTTCAGTTCGGTTTGGAAAAACATGGCCCCAAACGAACCAAACCGAACAGTTCTGAACCATGCACCGCCCTAGTTACTAAAAGAAGCCAAGATCTCTAGGCTTTTGTTGGAAAAATGTGCAATAGAAATGCATTAAACAGCATCTAAGCTTCAGCTCATTAACAATTTGAAATTTATAAATTACAAAAATCAACTAGTGAGCATCGTTAATGCAAAGACCAAAGCATGCAATCAATTTTAACTGGAATGTATCTTCATATGCTGTGTTCTTTAAAAAGAAAAATGAATGTAACACCTGGTAGGTGATCATGAAGGTTAATATACCAGTAATCTCTATAATAAGATTTAGTCATTTAACTGTTGCCCCTCCTGAGGAGTCCCGAACCTTCCCTTCTTCTTTCCCACCTTGTACTCGAAGAAACTTGAATAATAAATAATAAGATTGGCCAAGAAAGAACTTATCTTCACTCCCATTGATTTTCCAACCATCATATTCCCTACCTATTCTTGTAAGATCCAACCAAAAGAAGTTCATGTAATGGTCATCACTACAAGGCCAAAATTTACCAATAGAAACGCCCTCCTCTCTCATTCCTTCTACAGTTTTACCAATTGGCGATAAAATGAAAGCATCAGTGATGCGGGACAAACCGGCTAGACCGGACTAAACGGACCGAAAACGAAATGAACCGGCGCTAATCGCCGCTAAACGACCTAAACGGACTCAAAATAAGCCTAAACCGGCCCGAACCGGTCGAAACAGGCCCGAACCGGGCTCGAGATAGGCTGGACCGGCTCGGGACACCCTGAACCGGCCTGAACCGGACTGAACCGGCCGGTTCAGGCCCTGAACCGGGTCAAATCGGCTTGAACCGGCCTTGAACCCGGTTGGACCGGGTCTGGCGACCGGTCTGGCCGCGGACCGGCCGGCCGCGGGCCGCGGACCGGCCGGCCGCGGGCCGCGCGGCCGCGCGCGCGCGAGCCGAACTGGAGGGGGGGGTCGTGGCGTCCGGAGGGGAAAAGCTGGCCAGGTCGCGTGGCCACGCGCGGACCGTCGACCGCCCGCCGACGTGGCGGCATCGCGGCGCCCACGCGGGCGCAGACCGCGACAAAACGCGGGCGAGCGCGCCTCGCCCTCCCGCTCGCGACGCCGTCTTCGCCGTCCGGTCGTCGAAGCGCCACGTCGTCCTTGGAGCCGCTTGCAGGCGGTGGAGCAGGGGAGGCCGGTAAGGGCTCGCGGTGCCGGCGCTGTCGACGCCGTCCCGCCCAGATAGAGCCGTGGCCGCGGAGAAGAGGAAAGGAGTCCGGCGATGGCCGCAACGCCCGGCATTGTCCGGCCGGCGGAGGAGGCGCAGGTGGAGGCTGCCATCGCCATGGAACACCGCCAGAGGGGGGGGTCCGCGTCGCCGAGGCAGGAGGAGGAGATCCGGGGATCGCCGGATCTCCCCTCCCACGACTCCGCAGCTTCTTCTTCTTCCTTCTACTTCTTCTTCTGTCCGTCTACATCCGCGAAGGGAAAGACAGCCCACCTCCATCGTCGTCGTCGATGGGCAGGAAGCCGTCGGAGTTGGGAGACAGAGGTCGTTGCCGGCGCAGCCTTGTCGAACCGGGAAGGGGAAGAGAGGAGAACGGCGCGGAGGCCGGAGGATGAGAAGGGAGAGAAGATCGGCGCACCTCGCCGGATCCGGAGGATGGAAGGGAGACTGGGAGTCCTTCCCGGGGGTGAAGAGGAGCCGGCCTCACTGCCGGAGGTGGGAGAGGAAATGGGGCCGCAGCCCCCTACGCGGGAGAGACAACCCGAAGGCTCCAAAAATTCCACTATTGATTGATCAATATGTACATTGGACCCCTCTTTATATAGAGGGATAGGAGAACAATTAACAAAAAGGACTCCTTAAGAAGACTATTTACAAACTAGTCCATTTAAGGACTCAATTAAAAAAAAGGCTCAAAAATGTCCCCATCAATCAGTACTTAATAACTACTAGTCCAATAAAGCTACATGCATATGCAGAGCCAACAAGCATCAGTTCATTGCCTGATCTGACAGTGTGCGTGTCTGACGAAAGGAAACTGCAACGCACTTGAAAACATTAATAGTATAATGAACTTTCAGAAAATATCATCTACCTTAGCTCAAATATGTTTTACTCGTTGTATTCTCTAGAGTAGTTAAATGCACGAAGGAAACAAATCAAAATGAAAATAAAAAGTATGAGCAACCTATGTTAGCTTCTGAATCCTCTCCATGTTTCCCTATTTCCTTTTTATCAAAAAGATATTGAAGAATGATTGTCTCCTGCTAAATATGCCTAATAAGCTGCCAAAATAAAAGTAACTGAGTATATTAAGCAGATTAAAGTTAAAGATAACATCTGATGAGTAAACAACAGCATCACGTGGGAAACAAATGAAGTGCATACAGGCAATTACGAAAACCTACCTACATGGTCCAACATAGTAGCCAATTTTGCTCTTTCCCATGTCCTCTGTAAAAGGATAAGTAGAAGCTTTAAGTATGCACCATATGCTACGCACCAGTTTTAACATGCGAAAATAAGGGGGTAAAAGTCCAGGCAAACTTTTCTCTAGCAGGAACTCCATATACCACCATAACTGGAGAGCTACGTCCGTAAGAAATGTACAAAAAACTTCAAAAGACCTCGTAATTAGCATATCAACAAAAGTGCCCAATGACTACGATTTCTGCAGAATATGGATAACAAGAGCAGGTATATGATCTTAGTAATGCTAGACCAACAAAATGCAAGTTTCTGCCGATTGTGAACATCTAGAAGGACAATTTGAAATCACATCCGGCACTTGTTGGTTCGGCCTTCGGGCTTTACCTAGCGAGTCTAATTCTCGATAATATATGATGAAACGTTATATTTCCGACGAAACTCGCCATCTCTTTGCGCCATTTTTTTTTCTTTTGAGAAGACAAAAAACGGATCAAATTTGTTGATGAGCAAGAAATCCGTGAACAGGAAAACGCAATCCGCTCGAACCGTGAAATTCCAGATGCCCGGACAAATTTTCAGCTCAACCAAAATAGCGGAGAGGAGAGGTGCTTGTCACCTGGATCATGGGCTTGCCGAGGATCTCGACCAGCGGCTTCCCCTCGAACCTGGTGGAGGCGAAACGCGCGGGGATAATTCCCACCACTCGGCGGCGGAATCTGCTGCCCCTGTGGAAGGAGAATGCCGCGTAGGCCCCCGCGGCCACCGCCGCGCCCAGCACCAAGCCGTGCACGATCCACGCCTTAGACGATGAGCCGTTCCCCGACGCCATCGAAGACGGCGAGCAGATCGCCATACCAAGAGAAGATCCCCGCCCACCTGATCGCTCGATTCAAAAAGGGATCCTCCCCGCTCAGATCCCCCCCCCCCCCGGATTGGAACAGAAAGGTGCTGCTTCGGCTGCCGCGCTTGCCATCCGCAAAAGTAAAACAAATAAATAAATAAATGAAGCACGACACCTTGCTCAAAAAATCGATTTTTTTACATGGAATGGCTCGGATACTTATCAATTCCCAGTACCCAGCTGCCTGAGGAGGAAGTTTCCGCTCGGACAGGTACACATCTTGGAGATACGTACTGAACAAGCTGGCTCAGCTAGTGAACAGGGAAGAAAATGTCAGGGGGCGTCACCATTTTGTGTAGTCATAATCTTGAAAGAGAACGAGGACGTGGCTGCAATAAATTTAAATGTAGTACTATACAGTTAGGGTGTTACAATAGTACCGTCTCAGTTTTGATATTGACATTTTTTTTTAAAAAAAAAACACAACTGAAGGACGTGGTGGACTAATATTGTAATTCAAGCTTTTGCTTGTGATATAAATTTTAAAATTAATATTAATAGTCCAAACACTTATGTCAGTTTCAAAATCAACAGTGAAAGAAATGTTCGATATTGTTACTAATTAAACAGGTGGTAAAGAAGTTACTAGACAGGCTGATTGCAGACAATGGTGAGATTAATTTTGCAATATTTATAAATCCATCACTAAAAATTTAAGCAAATATTAGTATAACGGTTCAATTTGCAGACACCCGGTAACATATAGCTCATGATGACGTGAATCATGTCATGGCAATCTAGCATGCCTGCGTTGCTGCATGACAAAATAGGGCGCGGATCCGGGTCCGAGCGCTCTCGTTATCAGGACAAGTCCGATCCGACCCGCGAAGCTATCCGACTTCCGGTCCGGTTGACCCGATCGCTTCGTCTTCCCGAACGCCGCGGCCGGCCGCGGAAGAGACCGAAAGGCACGGACGTTCCGACGATACGGTAACCCCGCGGAGCGCCGTTAGCGCGCTCCCCTTTTCACGGCTAGATTATCCCGATTTGGCCGAAAGTCTGCGGGGACATGCTGTGAAAATTTTATTCCGTAAATAAATAGAGGGAAATACAGATTTATATTTATAAATTTGGAAATCAGTTTCAATCGTAAAAAAATGGTCATGAGATGTTTGATTGCATTATAATTTTTTGTACATTTTCATGATATAAAATTATATTAAAATAAAAAATGAATTAATTCATGACATAAAATTATTATAGTCAAAGAGATGCGATAAAAGAGTAATTACCATTCATGATCAAACAAAGTGAGAGATCACAAGAAAAAAAAGAAAGAGATGAAATCTTCTTTTTTTATTTAAGAAAAAAATCACTTTCAAAATATAAAATCATCGAAATTGTCGAACACTTATTTTAACAAATACTTTATATTTTTTAAAAATTAAAATAAAAATTTCTATTATCATGCAACCAAACACCTCTGTAAAACTTTGTTATCGTGTCCCGCGGTCGCAGAGTACCGGTCTCTCCCGCTTATCCAATCAAAATCGTCTCCTTTACTCTCTTTTTTCCAGTTTCCTTGTTCCCCGGGGCTCGTCCGGGGGGAGAATCTGTGCGTCTCTCTTCTCCATTGCGATCTCGAGATCTTGTTCGGGAGCGGCGGGTTTTAGCTTCGATCTTCCTCTGCAGATCATCCGAGGGATGTCGACGGCGGTGGGGCAAAGGCAACATCAGGGGAGCGGGGCGGCGCCGGCTAAGAGGAAGCCGGTTTTCGTGAAGGTGGATCAGCTGAAGCCGGGCACTAGCGGGCACACGCTGACCGTGAAGGTGGTGAACTCGAAGGTGGTCCTACAGAAAGGGCGAGCGGCGTTGGCGCACCTTCGCCAGACGAAGATCGCCGAGTGTCTCGTGGGGGACGAGACAGGGTCGATTGTTTTCACGGCCAGGAACGAGCAGGGTTTGTCTCTGTTGCATTTTCCCTTTATTTTTATCTTACCTGTTTTTTTTTTTGCATGTTCTGAATGTCGATCTGCTATCGAAAACCCTAAGTCGTTTTTTCTCAAGCTTGCATTTCCCGACACGAGACGAAACCAAGTACGATGGACGTTTGCAGATCTTTTATATTTTTTCTACCCATAAGCGTATGAAATCGTCGTTTAGTAAGTGAGAAGTGATGTTAACTTCATCTTCAGAAGCAAATAATGATCTTGAATCTGGTATGTAGTAATGTCGATCCCTTGTGTGTTTGTAATTCGTGAGGCAGGTGATACTTTGTGGTTCCTTTCCGTTCAAGCTGTTGTTTGAGCACTTTTGGTTGAAACTTTAAACTGTCGCATTGAACATAATGACGCAGGAATATATGGACCTGGGTTTGATTTTTTTGGAAATAGATTTTGTCGTTAATAATTGCCCAAAATGCCCCTGTTCTTTATCCCCATTCTTAACAGCAGGCTTTATTTATGCGTTTACTTCATATATTAACAAAATAGTCTACATTTCCCCTCACAGTGGAAATCGACTCTTGATGTGGC
This sequence comes from Cryptocoryne crispatula var. balansae, assembly GCA_036172225.1. Taxonomy (NCBI): domain Eukaryota; kingdom Viridiplantae; phylum Streptophyta; class Magnoliopsida; order Alismatales; family Araceae; genus Cryptocoryne; species Cryptocoryne crispatula. The sequence goes on from CM069935.1 coordinate 879,687, forward strand.
CATCTAAAAGGGGCGTTTCTAACTGTTACTTGATACTGGAATCTGACATTGTATAGCTCTTTAAGAGAAAAGTTCACGGGACACTTATGATTAACAAAATTATATTCATAGCTAAAATAGTGAAATATTTGACACTATAGTAGGCATTCTATAATGCAAACTGATTGGCTGGTCTTCATGCATGGTGCAATAATACAACACTACATAAAAGGTAGTCATGATGCACTTTTTTTCGTTTGGATTCTTGGTGCCACATTTTGAAGCATAGTTCTTCTCTTTCAATCAAGTGTACAACGGTTATTTAGGATCAGTGATAAAAGGGTGTGCCTTAAATGCTTCTTATTTTTATTTGAATATTAGATATTTTGTTGATAAAATGCCCATGAACATTATATGTGTATCTTTGACATTCACCAATGCATCTGTGCCATTTTAATGGTTGTTTTTCATTTTATGAATTGACTATAGACTAATTAATGATATTAAGTCCTGATTGTGTGCCCATATCCATCTCATGGTTGCTGTTCTTTTTTCCATCTATTTTTTAGGTTTCATGATTGCCAAAAACTCTGGTACAACCTTTGTCATCAAAAGCAGTAGAGGCGATCACCTAGGTGATCTGGCCCTAGGGATGTTGGAGGATGCTGGAGGCTGGTGGGGCCAGCATCGACACCCAAGGCCATGCTCTCCACAGCTCCTCTTACCAGGCATGGCAGATAGAACCGTTTGTGTCCTGGAATTTGCTTACCTTGTCAAACTGGTGCGGGATGGGGAAGTGGATCGCAGGATGAGTGAACATGTCCTGTCTCTCCACCAGATGTGTGGAGCATTGCCTTTCAGCATCAATGCCATTTCCCAACCTCCAGCAACCTCTTTTGGAGAGATGTTTGCTCTCTGTTCTTTCCTTCACTCTATTTGCCCTTACCACCTAAGGCAGTTGCCTGGGCTGCCCATGACAAGGCACGACCCCTTCCTTGCCTTGGATGTTTTACGCCTCTGATAACATGGGGTACATCAGTGTTCTCTCATTTTCACAAGATGGACTGTGTCAAGCTTTTTGCATTGAATAAAAGAGTAATTTTGGCATTTATGTGATCTAAAGGATCATAAATTATGTTTGTTTCATGGTGCCCCATGTATCAGGCTCGTGTATCACGTCCTTCAAAGCTTTAATTATTGCTATTGAAACTTATCATTTTTTTTATTTCATCTAATGCTGTTCTTTTTTCGTTCAATCAATGCTTGTGGAATAACCTTTGCTGTTACTTTATTTTGACAGTTGTAGCTTGGCCATGCTTTCCTTTTCTCTTTTCTAGTTTTCTCTACTTGGCACAGTTGAAGTGCTGTAACACCTTATTGTTGCTTGTCAAAAGAGATTCCAGCTTTTAACTGTCATAAAAACAGAAGTCAATTTTTAACAATAGATAAATCCATTTGATTTCACCAGATGGACCACATGTCAAGTTTTATGCATTGAATAACAGAGTAATTTTGGCATTTATGTGATCTAATAAATTATGTTTCTTTCATGTTGCCCCATGTACTCAAGTTCGTGTATCACGTCCTTCGAAGCTTCATTTATTGTTATTGAAACTTTTATTTTTTAAATTTTATTTATTGCTGTTCGTTTTTCGTTCAATCAATGCTCGTGGAATAACTTTTGCGGTTACTTTCTTTTGACAGTTGTAGCTTGGCCATGCTTTCCTTTTTTCTTTTTTAGTTTTTTTTACTTGTCACAGTTGGAGTACTGTAACACCTTATTGTTGCTTGTCGAAAGAGATGCTGGTTTTTAACTGTCGTAAAAAAGAAGTCAATCTTTAACAATAGATAAATCCATTTGATTTCACCAGAGGGACTAAGTGTCAAGTTTTATGCATTGAATAAAAGAGTAATTTTGGCATTTATATGATCTAAAGGATCAGAAATTATGTTTCTTTCATGGTGTCCCATGTACTCTAGCTCTTGTATCATGTCCTTCGAAGCTTCATTTATTGTTATTGAAACTTATTATTTTTTTATTATCATCTAATGCTGTTCTTTTTTTGTTCAATCAATGCTCGTAACCTTTGTGGTTACTTTCTTTTGACAGTTGATTTAATGAAGCCTGGTGCCACAGTGATTATAAGGAATGCAAAGATTGATATGTTTAAGGGAACTATGAGGCTGGCAGTTGATAAATGGGGCCGTGTTGAGGTAACAGAATCTGGAAATTTTGACGTAAAGGAAGATAACAATCTATCTCTGGTGGAATATGAACTAGTGAATGTTGAAGAATGAAAAGGAAATCCTGCCTTGTTTTGTGACATGGTGGATTGTGTTTCATATCATCTCTCTTTCATGGCCTCCTTGGATGCCTTTGTCTTTGTTCCTTTGATCATGAGTTTCTTGGGTAAAACTTCCATACAAGACAAAGTGTGCTGTGTTAGAATACATCTACTTTCAAGGGACTAGGTCCTGCTCCCCTGCCATCTATGTACCGAACGCTAATTTGAATATCAGTGTTAAACTAGGCTTGGTTGTAAAAATGTCCTGTACTTTGCTGATGCTTATCTGCGTTTCAAATTTTCCTGTTGAAATTGAGATTGTTGTTTACCTCGTGTAGTGGAGCCTTGGAGGTTTATCTGAAGTTGGATATCTGAGACTGTACTTGCACCATTCAGAGTTTGATAAGGCTAACAAAAGCAAGATGATGTATTATATCTCTCCGATACATTGACTTCTTGCATTTTTCAACATCCGCCCTTTAAATTTACAAGCAAAATATGAAAGGGTGGATTTCAGTTTGTTATTTAGAAAACTGTAAATGCTCGTGAAGAATTATCTGTGCAGAGTAACATAAGTCATCTGAGTACGATGATTAATTCTTTCAGCCAGTGACCAACTTACATTTGGTTTCAAATGCTGTTTGAAATACAAGGCTCCACATTTTGTGTTTATTTTTTTGACATTTTTTTAGCCGCAGTTACTTGCTCTCGTTATTATTATTATTATTATTATTGTTATCTAAAGCAAACTAATCTTCTAACTCTCTTTCTTATCACCTTATTTGACTCTAACGGGATACAAAATTGCCATAATGGATCTTTGTCGGGTGCAATTAATTTACATACCGCATTAATGCAAAATCATTTTTGATTTGTGTATTGCATTTGTGGTTAAGGAAATGAGTTAAAACCAGTTTTTTTATTTAAGTAGGCAAGCAAGCAATGGGTCTTTAACCTTAGAAATTGTAAAACCATGCCCTGTTTGATTAGAGTTTTATTTTTCGTGCTATATCAATATTGATATTAATATTTTCAAATGTTAGAATATCAATATCCAAAATAATACAAGTTGACATCTGTCTTACATAATATATTTTATTTGTACTACAAATTTTACAATTGATACAATCAACCAAACATCTTTTAATAGTTCTTATCAATAATAGTTTTAAAATAGATAGTGATAGAGATACTTAATAGTGTTACCAAATAAGATGTTAACCTAAGAAAAACGGAAAAGCATGCGAAACAAAGTGATAAGTGAAAGGAGTAAACAGGTGCCTTTGCCCCACCACCGTCGACATCCCTCGGATGATCCGCAGAGGAAGGTCGAAGCTAAAAGCCGCCACTTCTGAACAAGAACTCGAGATCGCAGATGGAGAAGAGAAACGCACAGATTTGATTAATGTTTAAGTGTGTTTCAGTTGTGATTTGAGTTAAAATTGATACGCAAGGATTGAACTTCTTATTGATTTCAGTTATATTCAAGTTTAAATTTATTTGACTAAAATTGATTTTGATTTAAATTTGATTGAAATTCCTAAATCTTCTCGAAGTTCTCAAATTTTGGCTTTGCTTGAATTTGTTTTGGATTTTGCCTACAGATTTGATCAGTCTTGAAGTTGGTTTTGTTAGAATTGTGGAGATAGTCTCATATTGATTCTTTGAGACTTGATATGGTACTTACATATCTTAGGCCCTTCTATCTTAACACCATAGTTTTGGAATTTGTAAGGTGGTATCAAAACGGACATTTATCGATATTTAATACTTGTTTATCTTGCCTCTTATTTTCACTGCCCACCTTGACAATGGGGAGTGTTAGAATTGTGGAGATAGTCCCATATTGACTATTCGAGACTTGATATAGCGCTTACATATCCTGGAACCTTCTACCTCAACATCATGATTTTGGGATTTGCATGAGGCTTTGATTTCTCTGAACCTCACAATTTTCGAATTGCAGATGTGTTTGAATCTTGATGATTCTTATAGGATTGATTTCGAGGGGAATTCAATTTGGAGGTTTGTTATCGGGATTGAGTTGAATTTATTTTGATTTGATCTACTCTAAGGTTCTGTACCCCTTTAATTTCGATCATCTTTCAGGCCCGGAAGGTTTGGGATTTTTTTGTTGTTCTGAAAAATCTCCAGGCATTCGGACGTTTGCCCCCTCATATGAACCGATCTGGCTGGTTTCCTAGACTTGCAGAATAAAAATTTTCATGCCAGATCAAGGCTCTGCCTTTTTGCACTTTGTTATTCTGTCCATGTTCGGGTTTTGTGTTTCAATATATATATATTTAGCTTTATATGTTTGCATCCCCTCCGGGTCCCTGTGACCGTTTGTGCTGCCAATACCATCGTCCCTGCATAGAGAGCATGAAATTACATTGCTTGGAAGTTGGAACCCAATTACAAGGCATTATTATGACCTTGTCCCAAAATTTTAAAACCGAGCTTAGTGGTCATATTTAATATATCATCATTCGGTGAATAAATCACTCGTCGTAGTAGAGAAGAGAGGTAAGACATTGAGGTATGTTAGTAGACTTTTTGATATCTACCTTCTTTAGTAAAGGTTAAGGGACATGTTTAAAGTCGGTTCATTGGTTTCTCTTTATTTTAGAATATTTTTAGGTTATGTCGAGATCACGAGACGAGTTTTTATCCGATACTTTATCTAGATTTGTGTATTCGATAAATAGATTTTTATTTATTACTCATTTTATTATTAATTAATTTTTATGGGTCAACAAGACACGTGTTTAAAGTCGATCTATTAATTTTTTATTTACTTTGATTATTATTTTAGATTATGTTGAAATTATGAGATAGATTTTTATACTCGTTTCGGTTCGTTTAACTTTACGTTTTTCATTTAATTCCCGATTGATTGTATGTTTTATTTATTTATTTATTTTTTAGGATGCTGGGTCCACGTTGAACCGGCCCGTTTTCGGCGACCGAGGGGGCGGCCCAACAACAAGCCTCCGCTCTCTGCTTCCGGACTCTTCCTCGTCCTCCTTTTTTTTTTAACTCAGCTTCGTCGGTGGACCCCACAAGAAGTTGACCCACGGGTCAACTGGCGCACGAGTGGGCTTCGCCGCGGTCGAGGGTTTCGACCCTCTCGCCCGAACTCGACGAGCCGAGGCCGTCGGAGTTGCTCCCGAAGGGCGATACCGCGGCGCCGCGGTGCTCGGCCTCTCGACGGCGACTCCAGCGAAGGAATCCGGCGGCTCCGACGGCGGCAAGCGACTTCACGAACCTTGCTGACGACGGCGGAGGGGTCGAAGATCCCCACGACAGGGGCAGACAAGACCTCCGGCGGTGCTCGGGCTCGACGACGCTACTTGAAGGAGAGTCGGCACCGCTCGAAGGAGATAAAACCGGCTCGCCTACGCTGTGGGAAGGAGAAGAAGGGAACGGCGGCGCACTCGGAAGGGGGGGAGGGGGTAAACGCGGCTCTGCGGTAACCCTCTGCTCTCTCCCTGCTCGTCTCTTCCCCGCGCTCCCGGAACCTCTCTCGATCCGGCTCTCGATCCGTCTGCTCGTTCGATCCCTTATCCTGGCGGCCCGGGTAGCTTTTATAGGCTCCCACCCTTCCTTCCGACGCCGGAAAGCTTTCCGAAAGAAGCGTCCGGCTTCGAAACAGACTCGGAGGGGTCCGAAGTACGCGGGATCAACCCTCCTTTCTTCCCTGGCTCCTACTGACTCGAGATTCTCCTTCCTTCTACGGCTGCCACCACCGAAGCATCGGTCTCGGATGGAATCCGATTGGGACTTCAATCTCGATTTCCTTTTCTTTTCTTTTCTTTCAGCGGAACATTCCACTCCCTTCGAGTTCGGATCGCCTCAGGACCCCTTCTGAGGTGAGCATCTCAGTCGTCAACCGCGTGATGTCACGTTTTGTCTGGATAAATGCATCAGATTGTCGAATGATAGCCAACCGATTAACGGTGTCGTTTCTCACGCCTGTTATCCTTTTGTGACGTGAGAAATGTCACCGTGGGTTGGCGAGGCTCGCCCCAAGAGGGGTCCTGAGGCGATCCGAACTCTTCCCCTTTCCTATTCGGATGTCCTGGGGCTAATCCGAGAACACACTCGTTGTTTCGAAGATGTATATCTAACGGTCAAGAAAAACCCTACTTCATTTATACGGAAGCGGCCCCCGCGTAGTTGCCCTCCCCTCTTCTCGGAGGATCTCGCACGGCAGTCAGCTTCTCCATCCTCGCACGGCGCACGCCTCCGCTGCTCTTCGCGGACCTCGCCCAGGTTCCACTCTCCAGTCTTCACTCTTGGCTTCTCCTCGGCGTCCTCTCGCACGCACCGCACCGCACCGCACAGTCCGACAGTCGCCTGCTCCAGCCATCGACTTCTTCTCAGTGCATCCTCATCGAGGATTTAGGACCTATACAGGTGACAGAATTCTAGATAAAACGATTTGTTTTTTGTTTTTTTTTTTGCTCCGTGTGAAAGCATGATCAGAATCTGATGTACAAAGAGGGTCCGATTTCTCCCCTCTTTCTGTTGCATCGTCCCATGGTGATGTCATTAGTGCCCAACTGGGTCATCCTCGAGTCTGATGTTGTTCCATTGTTGCACCTGTCCTCCTCGGCAGCTACTGAAGGCTCGCGAGATAACCCTGTTTCGATGGCAGCTGGTTCCCCGTGAGCCGACCGACGCCACCTCCCAACCATTGGCACGATCCAACCGTCTGATTCCGTTTCTATGGAGAGAAGGCAGCCTTCCTCAATCAGTACCTGAATCTCTATGGCTAGACAACTTGATTGGATATCCTTAATATAAGTAAATGAGCCAAAATTTGAACCATTTTTACCTTTCTCGCTGATGAAGAGTATTTACATATTTATTTCTTCACGGTGTCTCCCTCGGCTCTGGCACTCCCATTCTTCTGTGCTCCCACCTTCCCACACTTCTCTGTATACACCCCCTCATCCTAAGGGTCCACCGTTGCATCCGTCTCCTATGGGATCTCCCCCCTCCACATCCAAGGTGTTACTGCCTGCACTTTCCGGTCACTATTCTTGTCTTAATGCCCTAGTTCCCATCTGATCGGTGCATGCCTGTTTCCACCCCCGTCTTGTCCAGTGACTCTTCCAGTCTTTATCTTCTAATTCTAACGATGCCATGAACTTACAGTGATAGTGCCGACAAGGTGGCTGCAAGGATCGTGGGATCGGGATCGGGATCGGTGACCACCGATCCGATCTAGATTGGGATCGGATCGGTCCAGATCGGCTAATCCTCCGGAAGAAAGGGTGTTCCCGGATCGGTTCGTATCGGACAAAAATTTTTAATTTTTAAATTATAAAATTTCTCAAACAATCAGAAAAAATCATAGGAATAAATAAAAATTCAAAAAAATAAAAAATAATATGGATGACATTCTATCAAATAATATCATACAAAGTAAATTCCTTTCAAGAAATTTTCATATAAGTATAGAATATCATATAAGAGAGAGAGAAGAGAGTTAAAATAGATCTTTATGTAAATTTAAGTATATAATATATATTTATGATTATGAATCTTTTATATATATATATGATAGTATAAGTGATAGTGAAATATATTAATATGTTTACACTATCATCAGTGGGGCGTAGAGTAGTCGCAGATCGGCCACTATTCAAGGTGGATCGTTGGGGGGAGGGGTCCAGGGGGAGCTCTAGACGATGAAGGAGAGGAGGGGGAGTGAGAATGAGGGGTGGGAAGGGAGATTCGGTCCGATCTTCCCCTTATTGTGGGGGGATCGAACCGAAAAATGGTCCAAAATCGGGTCCTGAATTGATCTGATTCTGGACCCTTCCGGGTTCTAGGGAATCGGTCCGGATCGACTGATTCCCAGATCAATCCACCTGGATCGGTCGAGGATCGACCGATCCGGTCGATTCCGACCGATCCAGCTGGGAGTCCCAGCCGGATCGGTAGTTCCGGCCGGAATCGGATCAGTACCCACCAATCCGATCCAAGAATCGGTCGATTCTACAATCCATGGGTGGCTGTGCCTGTTGCAGCCTTAGAGGTCAAATTGAGGGTGCACTTGGACTTCCGGGGAGCTAGCAGCTTTGCTGCTTTCTTGCAAGCATTGGCCACCTGGTCTGTAGTAACTTATATCCCCGACAGTCTAAGTTCCATATACCCTGTTAATACTTGTTGTTATTATTATAAAGAATGATTTCTTGCTATTTTAATCACATTAAAATGCCAATAAATATTTTGGTTGTAATTGTTGTCCTCAAATGTTATTTAAACCGTCATTCTTATGGTCAGTATGTAGTAAATATATTTAGAAGGAATCCATGGTTTAATCTTGCACTCAATTCTTTTCAAGGTTCATATAAAGTTCCGATTATTATTTTTACAACTTGTGGGTGTTTGGTTGTAAATGTATACAGGTTTTGTACAGTTGTTTTAGAGAACAATTTTTGTCATTCAATGATTCAATTAAGCACTTGATAAATAAAATAGTTTCTTACCATGCTATCTAGACAAGCTAAGTTTGAATGAGTGAATTTAGTTTGAAAAGGGCAACATTGCCTCTTTAGATTTTAATATCTTGTTAGTCGATTTAATTTGAGGACATAGTATCACCTCAAAGTATTCATTTTAACTAACAAAAAACTCTCATGCCACACACTAATGCTTGAATGCGGAATTGATGGTCCTTGATCTAAGTTGGCCATTGTTGATTCTAATGATGCAGGTAATTGGTTAGGATTGGCTCTGGCCGACCAGTGCTGATCCAATCAATCCTCAATCATTGTACTAGTATATATGTGTGATATGGGAGGCCTACCCCGCAAGGACATGCTGGTGTTGGACGACACCCTTTTTGCTGATATTCTCCCCATAGGCTCCTCTTCCCTGGTTTGGTGCTGGTGAAGCCTGAGCTTGATGAAACCCCAAACCATTGCTTGATGAAGCCTGAGCCTTATTCCTGATCAAAGCTCTCTTGCAATACATATACTAGTATATATATGTATGGTAATTAATAGATAATAGATATTAGATAGGTATATATATGTAGAGATTGGTAGGGAGAGAGAGGTCATGTTATAATTTTCTTCTAAAAATGCCAAATACGCTAGTTTATGAAATATAAATTCGTAGAAACTTGAGACCTTTTCAACATTTTCTTATTTTCCTTACAAGAAGGTGAAAGTTTGAGCTGAACAATATATCATAATGTTTGAATCAAATATACAGAGTATATAATGTCCTTTGTTCTTGAAAGAAGGGTAAATGTTTTTGACAATCTACTCAAATGTTCAAGTGGTATTATTACATTTAAACAGTTCCATTTATTCTTCAGCTAGACCATAGAGGCGCTCGAGGATCCAGCAGAGGTTGATTATGATGTTCTCCTCAAGGTTTTTCGGTAGGGCATTCTTATCTGCAGCAGCCAAGTCCGAGAGCTCTGCAGCAGCAGCAGCTTCTTCGGCCACAGTGAGGATGGCAAGTAACCCCCTTGAAGAGTTCTTTGAGCTGAACAGGAAGACTGATGATGAAACACCTGTTATCTATGGTATTTTCTTTCCTATCTTCCTACTATTGACATCTTTTATTTCTAAGTCCAGTGTGTGTGTATCGTACTGTTATTATAGTTCTCAGTAAGTCATAATTTAATTGACACATTTTGAGAGTAATATGTGACTAGAAAAAAGGCTCGATTCAATTGGTCCTTTGGTCTAGTCTGGGCGGAAGTCCTTCCAAGAGCTGTAAGTTAAAACTTGAAAAAATTGATGATCAATCATTTAACTAATTTGCTTATCTAATCATATACTTTTTCTGAAACTAGGATGGGTTGACAGTTAAGCCATAGAAAGAAGGGATAATTGAAAGGAAGAACTAGGTTTAGTATGGAATTTTTTTGTTGGATGTTTTAAAGAGGTCGGTACAAGATAGGATTTCCCTGTTTCATCATGTAGATTACTAGAATTCTTTAAGACACTTGTTGAAACCAAAAAAAAAAAAAAAACAGCCGCGCGCAGGCCTGCGCGCGCGGGTGCGCACATGACTGCGCCCCCTCCCCGGTCAACCCAGGCCTCCCCCAGTCAAACGAAAAAAAAAAGGGGCAAAAAAAAAAAAAGTGAATGCCACGCTGGCCGCTGCCACGCTGGCCGGCCAGCGTGCGCGCGGGTGGCAACCGCGCACCACCCCCGGTCAAACCGGGGGTAATTTTGGTCAAACAGACCCAAAAAATCAAATAAAAAAAGAAAAAAATGGGGAGCTCGATCAACCAGTCCCCCCCCACGATCTCCACGTCCAGGGATGGCCCCACTCCTTGGATCCGGTCACCCCAAGGTGACCTTACCCACCAGTTTGACCACCGGTCAAACAGGAGCATAAAGAAGGGAGAAATGGGGGTAATCTTACCCTGAATCTGGTCACCACCCCACTATTGCGAAAATGGGCTTAGTGGGGACTTGCCAAATGACCAGAATGCCCCTTCAAGACTTCTATAAATAGCTTCCTTTGGCCATACGTACAAGAGGGTTGGAAAAGGGTGAGAAAAGAGAGAGAAGCTCCACAATCTCACTCCCTAGAAGGCAAGAAATGCCTCGGTTTTGCGCTACCTTTCCATAAAAAGGGGCTGGTTTTGTGCTACCTTTCTATAAAAAGGGGCTGATTTTGCGCTACCTTTCCATAAAAAGGGGCCCAAAATAGTAAACTATTTTGGATAGAAAAAAGCCAACCATTACTCCGGCCTAGCCGAAATCTTTACTTGAAATTAAGTGGTTTTGCGCTACCTTTCCGTAAAAAAGGGGCCTAAAATAGTGAACTATTTTGGATAGAAAAAACCAACTTCGGTCCGTAGAAATGCTTTGCCGAAATTAAGTGGTTTTGCGCTACCTTTCCATTAAAAGGGGCCGAAAATAGTTCGCTATTTTGGAAAAAAATAGAAAACCCAAGTCGGTCAGGCAGAAATGCCGGCCAAACCGAACGGGAATTCAAATAGAAAACCCCGAATCGGTAAAACCGAAATGCGGTCAGCCGAATGGGAATTCAAATAGAAAACCCAAGTCGGTAAAAGTGAAATGCCGGTCGAGCCGAACGGGAATTCAAAAAGAAAACCCAAATCGGTCGGCCGAAATGCCGGTCGAGCCGAACGGGAATTCAAATAGAAAACTCAAGTCGGTAAGCCGAAATGCGGAATTCGAACCGAATGGGAAATCAACGTGAAAAACCCGAATCGGTAAAACCGAAATGCCCGGTCAAGCAGAACGGGAAATCAAGGTGAAAACCCAGTCGGTAAAAGCGAAATGCCGGTCAAACCGAACGGGAATTCAAAAAGAAAACCCAAATCGGTCAAACCAAAATGCCGGTCAAACCGAACGAGAAATCAAAGTGAAAACCCAAATCGGTAAAACCGAAATGCCGGTCAAACCGAACGGGAATTCAAATAGAAAACTCAAGTCGGTAAAGCCGAAATGCCGGTCAAACCGAATGGGAAATCAACATGAAAACCCAAATCGGTCAAACCGAAATGCCGGTCGAACCGAACGGGAATTCAAAAAGAAAACCCAAATCGGTCAAACCGAAATGCCGGTCAAACCGAACGGGAATTCAACGTGAAAACCCAAATCGGTCAAACCGAAATGCCGGTCAAACCGAACGGGAATTCAACGTGAAAACCCAAGTCGGTAAAGCCGAAATGCCGGTCAAACCGAACGGGAATTCAAAGTGAAAACCCAAGTCGGTAAAGCCGAAATGCCGGTCAAACCGAACGGGAATTCGGATAGAAAACCCGAATCGGTCAAACCGAAATGCCGGTCAAACCGAATGAGAATTCAAATCGAAAACCCAAATCGGTCAAACCGAAATGCCGGTCAAACCGAACGGGAATTCAAATCGAAAACCCAAATCGGTCAAACCGAAATGCCGGTCAAACCGAACGGGAAATCAAGGTGAAATCTCAAATCGGTAAAATCGAAATGTCGGCAAACCTGAACAAGCTCCGAAATGCCGCATATCAAATCTGATCAAGCTATTCTTGGACACGTAGAGACAATGCATTCTGGTAATGTCAAAATACCGAAAAGGCCGAAACCTAAATCGGTAAAGTTGAAATGTCAGCAAAAACCGAAGAAGCTCCAGAAATGCCGCATATCAAATGCAATCAAGCCATTCTTGGATATATGAAGGAAATCTGGTTCGGTAAGGCTGAAATGTCGAAAAAGCCGAAACCCAGATCGGTAAAGCTGAAATGTCAGCAAAACCGAAGAAGCTCCAGAAATGCCGCATATCAAATGCAATCAAGCTATTCTTGGACACATGAAGACAGTCTGGTTCGGTAATGTCAAAATACCGAAAAAGGCCGAAACCAGTTGGTAAAGTTGAAATGTCAATGAAAAACCGAAGCTCGAAATGCCGCATATCGAATGCAATCAAGCCATTCTTTAATATATGAAGGAAATACGGTTCGGTAGGGTGAAATGTCGAAAAAGCCGAAACCCGGATCGGTAAAATTTGAAATGTCAATGAAAACCGAAGAAGCTCCAGAAATGCTGCATATCAAATGCAATCAAGTCATTCTCGGACATATGAAGAAAATCTGGTTCGGTAAAGCCAAAATACCGAAAAAGCCGAAACCCAGATCAGTAAAGCTGAAATGTCAGCAAAACCGAAGAAGCTCCAGAAATGCTGCATATCAAATGCAATCAAGTCATTCTTGGACATATGAAGAAAATTTGGTTCGGTAAAGCCGAAATATCGGCAAAACTGAAACACAAATCGGTAAAGCCAAAGTGCTGGCCAAACCGAACAAACTTTGACATGTGTTGAGGAACAAAGGCTCGAATGCCCCCTTATTTATTGCACTTCCATGTACTCAAATCGACATGAAATAAATTCAAGTTCGATTGACCCGATGTGTCATCCAAAAATGACATCTAATCCCCATGGACTTTGAGAGGTGGATAAAAATTAAATAAGTCATTGAAATAATAATTTCTAAACTTGATCAAATAATCAAATTTGAATAAATCAAATCAAATAATGACTTATTTATTAACAAAAATGCCATCATGATCAAATTAAATCCATGTCATAAAATTATACACAAAAAATAACCACAAACGATTACAAAACATGTTAAGTTTGAATCCAATTTAACCATAAAAAAATTAAATCAAGCCAAATGGATAATGCTACTTAAATAATTAAGTGTGCATAACAAAATCCAAATCAAATAAATGATCAAAACATTAATAAAATGTTAACATAATCCAACCAATTATGTCATTAAATAATGCATAAAAAAATGTCAACCAATGACTACAAAAACAAGTTATGTTGGATTAAAATCAACCATGAAAAATTAAAGTGATCAATATTATTAAGAATAAATCTTAATAATAATAGTAAATTCACTTAAATCAAGCAAAAAATGCTAACAAACACATAAAAAATGGAAATTAATTCCTACAAACAAATAAAAAAAAGAGATCAACTCAAATTGTCTAAGTCAACAAATGACCAAAGACAAACAAAACAAATCAAATCAAATCTTAAATCAAAGAGAAAATCAATGGACCCAAACTTAAAGTTTGAATTAAGTTCAACCAAATTCCATCTCATAAGGCCATGAGGATATGTCTTCCAACTTTCTTTATGTGGATGAATGACTTCCGATCAATATGTTGCTGTGACGGTCAATCAAGGGTATTCGAGTGTTTGCTAGATGTAATTAACACCGGAATATCGCAAGTCCGGTGGAGAGAGGTCAAAATTTATTTTCAAAGAACTCAGAAAACCTCACAAATTAAATTGTGGTTCAGATCATCTAAGTGGTGGGTGATACCCATATCGACACTTAGCAAATCTGTGGAACCATCGGTGTTCCTATAAAATAATACCGCATCAAATTAGCTAATACTCCTATGAATATCACATATTTTCATAGTAGTCAATGCTAGCCTAAAGCAAAAAAGAATTTTCTAACAAAAAGAGAGGAAAATTCGAGGTTCCAACAACACTGTTATTGTAAAGGAAGGCCGCCTCAGTTTCTGTTTTGGGATGTCGCTTTCCCCCCTCCCTCCTTCAGTCTCTCTGTCTGTTCATATTTCTTTTGAAAGTGCTTAATTCATGGGTTGATTTGATTCCCTTCTCAAGTACAGGAAAGGTGTTTCCTCTTTGTTACATCTTTTACCAATAGATCATAGATGCATCCTTGGATAGTTATGTAGAATTAAAAACTCCTGACTTGTTGTTTATTTTTTCTATGTACTTTTAATTTTTCTCCTGCAATTAAATGAAGTGTGACATGGCAGCCTTAAAAAGTTGAATGAAAAACCTATGGTTCTTATTTTAAATAAATTTCCTGAAATTAGATTATCCCACTGAATTTAATAAAGATACTGGAGGAAGTATAAATAAATACAATGCTACATTGTTAGAGGTGCCCAAGGCAAGAGACCTGTTTGTAGACACAGATCTGGGGGTGCCTCTGTGCCCCGCAAATGCTTGGACCTCGGCACCACTCGAGCACTTGAGAATTGCTAGTCCAGGGATTGGGAGGAGGGAAGGTGAAGAGATCGGTGCGATTGGGAGGGAATAAGGGTGTGGTTGCGAGGAGATGCGGGCTCCAAATGGAAATAGAAATTAAATGCTGACTTGTGTTGTGTGCTTGTGCGGGATATGCAGCGTGGGTCATTTAAGTATCATGTATACGAAAAAAAGGATTATGTTAACTATTTTAAAATTAGAGAGCGAAATGACCACATTGACCATTGATGTACAACTCTAGGAGGTGAGGAAGGGGTGTTCAAAATTGTCTTTGATAGACTTTCCAATCCGGATCCTGTGGCCTTCTCTGCCATTCCCTGCTCACTGCAGAACCAGCCACATGATCTCAGAGTTCCTGACATAAACAAAACGAAGGTATTGGTCCAGCTCCACACAAGCTAATCCTAATGCCTGTCACCTGCGGTGTAGAACACAAAAATAGGTGGTTCAAATCTTCATTCTCTGCACCACACAAGCCACAGGTGATATGAATGGTAGGCAAGGTCTTGGCATCATGTATAGGTAGTCTTCCATGAATAATTCTCCAAATTGAAGCATTGATTGTAAGTGGTGTGCTTAGCCTCAGACATGCTTTGTGAAAGGGAAGATGATTTCCCATTGCTCAAAATCCCCGTTTATTGACTTTATTGTGAATGGCCCATTGCATTTCCACCTCAAGATTTAGTTTTACTCGCTGTCCCTTTGAAAAAACTGCAGAATGCAAAACACCTACCAAACAGCTCTTCTACCTGGCTGATCCTATCTTTCAAGAGGCTAATCCTGCCGGTTAACTGTGGGGAAGGCACATCCCCATTTACTGACCTCAATGTGTATGGTCCATTGCGTTTCCGGCTCCAGATTAAGCTTGACTCCCTATCCCTTTGAATAATTGCAAAACACAACTAACAGCTCCTCCATCTGGCTGATCCTATCTTCTAAGAGGTTCTTTCTGCCAGTTAAATATGGCATATATCTTGCCATTGATAAATGTGGCATATGTCTTGCCGTTGATAGCCTCAGTCAGTAAGAATCCAGTTTGTGTCCATTTAGCCATCGATGTCATATTGAAGAAATGGGGATCCCAAGGCCCTCTCAAGTGTTTTTTCCCTTGTTAATCATTAGAATCCTACTTATTAACATTCTGTATAAATTCTTAAATGTTATGCACTATGGTAATCGGACTCTTATCATTATACAGGTCATATGGCAAGTGCTTTTACCCATTACCATATATAGTATCATTTACAATACTCTTCCAGGTTTCTAAACTGGTACGTAAGTATTGACAAATGAAGAGTAACTTGACATGACTATTCCAGGTTTATTTTTCATATAATTAGCAGGAAAAGGTATAATGAACCAAGCAAATTTGGATCTATAAAACGTTATCTTTTATGGACACTTATTTTTTCTTGGTACTGAGTGTCAAGCAGTGATTTCATTTACTAAGTTTTTGGATCTGAATTTATAATGTCTTGCACTAGAAGCATCCTGGTAATATTTCTCTAAAACAATTATTGATTGCTTTTTTTATTTACAAGGACGAAGCTGGAAGGCATCTGAACTGCGTCTTAAATCCTGGGATGATCTGCACAAGTTATGGTATGTACTTTTCAAGGAGAAAAATATGCTAATGTCTCAGAGACAAATGCTTAATGCACAGAACCTTCGTTTCCCGAATCCAGAACGCATTCCAAAGGTTAGTCTTCTTTGAATTTAGAATTTTTGATATGCTTCAGTTTATTTCTATTTAAGGAATCTGATTACGTGAAGCATTCAGATCCATTTTATGTAGAAGAAAATATCTAGCAATAGAAAATCAGGATTTTGTTTGATTAGTTTATCTGTTTGTCTACTTTGGGCTTGGATACGACTTAGAGAGACAGGGTTAGAGCTGGGTAAGAGAAACGGGTCGGTGGGTTTTTCCAGTGTGGAAATTGACAGGCATTGTGCTAGGGTATCCTCGTATGGCTCATTTTGAACAAAATTAATTTGTGGACAACTGGTTTGTCCTCAAATACGTCAAGACTAAGTCGACATAAAATTCATCAAATGAATCGACGTTTGTTGGTAAGCCAGGTAATACAAAGTGTTTGTTGTAGAAAAGAATTGACCTTATAAGCTGACAAGCACAATAATCAGCATCCGGCAAGTTTTTCTCGCAGTTTGAAGTCTTGTCTAAACTTCTTACACCTTGGTTGTTTATTACATTGGAATCTAGATGAACTTCATTTTTTAGAACAGGCCATCATATTGCATTGTTGGCCTCGTTTCTTGACGATGACCATGCATTTCAATGTATATATATGTATATACCCAGGTGAGAAAATCGATGTGCCGAATAAAGCATGTTTTGACAGAAAGGGCAATTGCTGAGCCTGATCCGAGGAGGTCCGCTGAAATGAAAAGGATGATCAATTCCCTGTAGTATCTAGAACATTTTTACCTTGAACCTTAATGTACACGGCATCATCGGCAATTTAGGGTGGCTCTGGCAAAATTGACATTTAATAAGGTGCCTCTAATGTAAGACCTGCTTGTCGCAGAGCATTTGCATTTGCTGTACCGACGACGAGCATGAGGCTTCCTCGAGGTTCAATTGTTGAAAACTTTGTCTACTTTAGGGCCTGTTTGGATGGAGTATTCGCTAGAAACATCATGTTATTTTTGATACCAGATACCGTCGAAACATGATGTTGATGTGTCTGACAACAGTAACTGTACGACATTCCGACCAAACAAGCCCTTCACCAGGAAAGTGGCCCTCGTTTGGGTGGAATGCAGGCTGGAATTTCTCGAGAATGACCTTGCTCAATTGTTTAGTCTATATAAGCACGCAGATGTCGATGTGATCGACATGGTTCAAAGTAGCGTTGGTTGGATTATTTACCAGTCAATATTCACAGAAGAATCGTTTTCAACGATCGACTATCTGGTAAGCGATCGTAATGACTTGAGATTATCTCCCGTTCGTGCTTGTTTGTTCGAAACTACGAGAATACATCGATCTCCTTGCACCCGTTG
This sequence comes from Cryptocoryne crispatula var. balansae, assembly GCA_036172225.1. NCBI lineage: Eukaryota > Viridiplantae > Streptophyta > Magnoliopsida > Alismatales > Araceae > Cryptocoryne > Cryptocoryne crispatula. The sequence goes on from CM069935.1 coordinate 897,509, forward strand.
CATTAAACGGTTCAACCAGCTGGGTCAGTTCGGTTTGAACCACCTGTTTAGTTCAATCACCTTGAAAATCAACCAGATTACTTATAATGCAAAATTCAGTATGTATTAAAAAAAATTAATCTATTTTGGCACCAAACTGAACCAACTGTCAAATTCAGATCAGTATGAACCCATGGTTTGGTTCGGCTCGATTTGGAAACATTCAAGTAAAATGACTCCGAAGTGATTTCCCCGGTGAGCGAATAGATTATCACTTCCTCGACGAGCCATTGCACGCGTTTCATAAACTGAATTAGAGGATGGCACAGGGAATGCTACAAAGAGGATACACTAAAAAAACATAAATTCGACCGGTGTTAATTAGGGTTTTACATATCCAGGAAGATGAATAAGGAAAATATAACTGTGATTCGCAAGCCAAGAATATGCGGTGCATGTCAGCTCACAAGTAGGAAAAACGTTCCTTCGTTTCAGTTCTCGTCTCAATTTTTCTTTCCCGTTCAATCAACGAGTGAGTTACAGCACGGAATTAAACTGCTTAAGTAACATAAACGGGGATAAAGTAGAAATGCATAAATTTCGAATTACCTTGCAATGCAGCTACTCCACAATCACAAACCAGCAGCTCTCGGATCGGAGAAACATATGACAGAAGCACAGGTTCATGGATCAGATTAGCGGATTCGATCCTCGAACAGGAAATCCACAAGAGGAGATGAAGGGCGCCTCTTTGCTGTGATCTGCAGGAGTGCGCCATCGACAATCATACGTTGAAGAATCCTCGCCATATTTTTTGAATCATCCAGTCCGAGATGGTGACTCCCTAAAAGTGGGATGTTCAACTCCCTCATCATGGTCTTCATCCCAGTTGCCTGAAAGTAATGCATGGATCAGAACATGCCTGCGTAACAGGGATAAAAACAAGCCGAAAAGGTCCCTCAGTGATGCAAATTTGGAAAAATGATGCCTATACGTGGGTTCAAAAGAGTGCCTTATATTTTCGTGCATGGCTGGACATATTTATACTTCCTACATTAATTAAGGGCTCTACTATGAGATTTCGAAGGGACAGATGTGATGGTGTGAACTGGTTTTCTCCTTGAAAAACCTTCAGCAGTAACCAAATTAAAGAACACTCTTACCAACTGTCTCTTCCAGGATAGACAGTGTGCACATCAGAATTGCTTCCAAAGCAATATGCCAAGAGCAGATGAAGTATTTTTCCAACTTGAAGAAAAACATCACGATTGGCCAAATAAAAGAGCAACTAAGGTGAGTCGTTTACCGTAGTATCCATGTCAATGTTCTTTATGAAAATGCCAAAAATAGCTGGTCATGTCACATAAAAGAAGTCGATTGAAATCACAGGTAAAAGCTCGGGCAATGAATGATTTCCCACCCGCCTTTTGTAGAAATTGAGATATATATCCTTCAAATTAATCCACTCGTTGAAATATGATGGCAGCTTTATCCCCGAGTCCTTGCACTGCTGAGGAATCTTCGTCTTCAAATCCCAGTTTCCACTGAAATGTCAGAAATGAAGGAAATCACACAACCACCGCAAACAGCAATGGTCTAAGGCACTTGATGCAATGGGGTCATACGCACACACGTACGTCTTTATCAGCATATTTATTTCTTCCCTGGCATGTACAGATAGATGCCATCCGTTGCATCTACAAACAGCATACAACTTGACAATGTATATCTTTCTGTTATTTAATATGGCCTAGCCAGGACCCAGATTTTCATACTCATAGCTCACTGAAGGCAAATTGGAACGACATGCACATTCTGCTCTACACTATTAACGTCTATCATCTTTGCTATAGAACTAAGCTAGAAGCAAACTTGTGAGGTTTCAAATGGTTCCATCTTCCATGGGATCATGTGATTGGGTGTGTTTCACGCTTGAGTCTTTTCAAGGGAAACTTCACAAGAACTGACTTCACAAGAATGACACCAATACGGAAAAAAGCACCCTGTAACTTTATAACTGACGTAGGCACTGACCTTACCAAATAACAGAAAATTAGGGGTGTGCAGCGTTTGGTTTGTTCAGTTTTGGACCATTTTTTTTCAAAACCGAACCAAACAGAACTATGCTCTCAAGTCTCAAACTGAACCGACCCAGCTCAACTTGGCTTTCTTATTTGAAAAAAATTAATATAAATATTTTTATCTTAAACTATATAGGTATACTTTTTATTAATAACATAGTGGTGTTTTTATTATATTTTTATTTAATCTGTTTGGTAGAGCTCTAACTTGTTGGATATAACTAGTGGTTTAAACCAAACTGAACCAGACGGTTTGGTTCAATTCGGTGGTTCGAACCATTTTATGCACAACCCCAAGAAAAGAAAAGAACTGTGGCCCCATTCTCTTTGTTATTGCAAAAACACAACAATGGCAAAAAGGGAACATTGTTATTTCTAACTTTCCAATTGAACCATATGACAATAGGATGCAAGGCAAAAACATCAGAGGAATAAAAGCCATCCTATGTTTTAGTTGCCGACAAAAAGTAAATCCCCATGACATGCAATTTATTCTGATATTTTAAGAAAACATGCATGCTAATTCATTAAAAGATATTTCAGCTAACAAGGAAAGCAGGATCACCAGCCAAAATGATGCTGGTAAAACAAAATTGTGCAAGATATGTCCCAATTCCATTCCCAAAGGCGATATCCTAAAAACTCACACAAAACCCCATTCTCTCAAGGTAAAGCAAAATTCACCAAGCCATCTAATACATAGAGACAATTCTATGTTGCAGGCACAAAGTAACCAAGACAATAGACCAAGATACCAAGTTAAATAAATTAGACTGCCTTACATACATCAAATAATATCTTATGCATATATATGTTTTGTATCAAAAACTGAATTTGCTAATAACAGTGAACAAAATATACTAGGCATATTAGGAAATTAGGATTACGAACTATACCATGTCACAAAAGCTGCTCGCTGAAGAGATTTTCCCAGCCTCTTTCCCCAAAACTTGTGATCCATCAACCATGTTTCAAAATCGTCAAGTACTTCCTTGAAAGGAATTGCTGTATCATGCCAAATGCTGGAAACCATACAAGAATATGGAGCTGTCATTTATTTTCCTCAAGTTATCAAGACTGCAAAAAGTTGAACTTTTAATTTTATGCTAAAAGGGCGCTGCTCTAAGATCACCATTGGGGATCACTTAAAGCACATCATGAGTTATTTGTAGCCTGGACACTAACCCACCATTACCAATATGGAATAATCTATTCTTATCTTGCCCCAATGCCCCACTCATGACTCATGTCAGCAGGTGAGCCAATACACTCAGACAAGCAGCTCAAGCCGGCAAGGATCACAATACTGGGCAGTACCTGGATCAAGAGTGGCAACCCGGAGACAGATAGGCTAGAATCAGCTTAAATCTGCTGAGATTGGATAAGATCTGCCAGTATTGGCTGAAAGGGATGTGCACTTCCTGATTTATATGATTGACCATGCAGATGATGCGAGACTGGATCAAGTTCTAGAATTCAGTTGAATTGTTGAGTTAATTAAGTTCAGACAAAATGTTAGGCTTGTTTCATATGATCTAAAGATCAAGCAAAGGTGTGTCCAGCCAATTCATGCTCATGAACAAGCTCATTTAATTATATGGCACTTAAAACACACTATAATATTTAAACACAACACTTTATGGAAATGTTCAGAATAGGTGATCAACAAGACACTTGAAATTACATACATATATACATATAACATAACCAATTAATTAGTATGCAGTTTCTAGCTTCAATTAGGTTAATGAAGCTTATAAGTATATTTGCAATTACCAACTTCCTTAGGTTGGTTAAGATACTTTTTAATAACTCAAATTCACTAGAATTTATAATAACAAGTATTGAACAGCCATTTCTGTTACTCAAGCTTGCCTTTCGTACAACTAGGACAAAGGAGTGGAAGTTGAATAAACATTACATGCCTATTCAACAAGTGCTTTCGAATCCTGAGCTACTTGCAACTGGGGCCATACATGCCCAACAGCTTCCACTAATTTATCCCTAAACATCCACATGGAGTTTCAAGTGTTTCACAGAGTTGATATGCCAGAATATAAAAAATCAGTCTACCATGAGATACTGTTTGCTTGGGGAAGCATGTGCACGCTTGGCATTAAAACTGAGACCCTAAGAAATCTGTGATCTTTATTTCCTTCGAACTATGAGACAATACAGTACCAATACTGTCTCTTAAAATCAATAATATAATCCTCAGCCATTGGGATGCGATGAGCCAGGATATACAACATGTGTTGTTAAAAAAGCTGTTTATTTCACAGTCCATTATTTTACTTCTTCATGAAAGCACATAGGCATGATAACACATCATTTCATAGTACTTATATTCTCCCACATCACATGGGGGAAAAGAACCATCTTAAACATACCATTAACATGATATCCTAGTGTAAATGCAATATTGAAATGAAGATTGCAACACAAGAAACTTAGCCATTTATCTTCAAGTGAACTGTCTTTGATCAACTAGTATCCACTCACAACATATGTCCATATCCTCAAGTGACGTCTTTAAGGGGAAAACAAAAAACTCACATAATCACCAGCAACTTACCGATCAACTCCCATCTTTCCATATTTTCCTTCTACATATTTGTTTATTCTTTGTTCTTGCATTATAGAAGGCCTGACAAACCTGACAGAGAGAAAAGCGGAAAGGGATTAGGTTGCAAGTATACAAGAAAAATAGTTGTAAAAATGCATAATAATTCAAGGAATTAAATAATCTCTTTCTACAATGGAAATAAAACTTCTAAGCTGGTAATAGAAAACTTCACATCACTGTAAGCCTGCCATAGTTGTCAAGGCGCCCGCCTAGGCGGCGCCTAGGCGGCGCCTAGGCGGCAAGGCGCCTTTCCAAGGGCGCCTTGCCAGGGCGCCTTGTCTGGGGCCAATAAGGCGCCCAAGGCGCCCGCCAAGGCGCCCAAGGCGCCCAAGGCGCCAGCCTAGGCGCCCAAGGCGCCCAAGCAAGGCGCCTTGGGTATTTTTACATCATTAAAAAAGTTTTTGAGGGATTTTTTTCCCTTGATACCCCTCACAAGGGACACTTATTTAATGATAGTTTGAATATATTAATAAATTGTATTATCACTTATACTATCATACATATTTAAGATTTATGATTATAAACATATATTATATACTTAATTAAGTTCTTTTTCAACTCTTTCCTCTCTCTCTTTGTCTCACTTATACTATTACATACTCTGCGCCTACTCTGCGACTACTCTGCGCCCCCCCCCATTTAATAATATTATAACAATATTTTATCATCACTTATACTATTGCACATATATAAATTTTATAATCATAAATGAGTTATATACTTAAATTTTATAAATATTTATTTAACTTTCTTCTCTTTCACACACACATCATATTTACTTATGTGCATTGATAAAACACTCAAATTCAATTATAACATAACAAATATAATTATATTTATGTTTTTTTTATATATAACAACCTCCCGACTCAGCCTTCCTTTAATACCGCCTTGACCGCCTAGGCGACGCCTAAGCGGCCGCCTTGTCGCCTAAGCGGAATCGGTACCCTTCAACGCCTTGGGCGCCTTGTCGCCTTGACAACTATGAAGCCTGCAAATACACATCATACAGCAAGTAGTCCAGATTCATAGAAAAAATCTATTTCTATATCTTAGTTGAGAGACACTATTTCATCTAGAAATAATTTCATTATAAGGAGTGCTAGAAATCCCCCATGAATTCAAATATTCAGGTCTGGATAACCCAACCCCCCAGATTGTGTGACTCGGCCAGATCAGTCAGGACTCCAGAGTGCCATTCCAATATGAATCAGCAGATCCTTCAAATCAGGCATTTAGTTTCGCGATAACAAAACTGTAGATCTAGGCTTAACAATTTTAAATAAAGTGAATTTCAAGTTTGAAGATCATCATGAGAGAAATCAAGGAATTAAACAGTTCCTTGTGTAAATGGGTCAACCTAGGGGTTGACTGGGTTAATACCATCAGCCAGAACTTGAGAACATACCATGGATTGGGCTCCGAACTGTAGGACAGGCTTGGATTGGTCAATTTTGAGAAGAGATAGAAAAAAGTATACAATAGATTTTAAGAGGTTTAGGTGAAAGAGAGCATTTTACATACAATACTGACCACTTCCATGCTGATAGGAATGCAAGAAGAAACTATAAGGCTATTGGATATGTACCTTAGTAAATTCACAAGGTTGATAGGATATATGTTTTCATGATGAAACAATGATAAAAACAAATAAACTAATAATTATCCCATGGCATTTTCAAATACCACCTGTGGAATGCATCTACGAAGTTTGCAGTCTTGGCATCAATAACTACAACTGGGAACTCAAGAATTTCAACCTTTCCCTCCAGGTCAAGGATCAGAAGGTAATCTAGGTCTGGAGAGCATATACGGTTGAAATTATCCATGTTAACTTGAAGATCCATCGAAAAATTGTGATTGAACTTCTCAAGGTGTGGGGAATCATCCATCTGCATGCCAAAAATGTACTAATTAAACGTAATAGAAGCATATGCCAGTTTGAAGGCATAAACATTCTAAATTACTAATAATCTACGATGAACAGCCAAAAGGCCAGATCGGAATGCATACAGTACTAAAGTCTAAGGTCATGAACCGACATCTCATTTCTTAGGCTCATATTATAGTATTTGCCTTGATTTCTTCTTGTAGAGTAGAAGATGGTAATCAAAGAGCCACCTTGAAGACCTTGTATAATCCTAAAAATCGTTACTCCAGAGTTGAGACCATTCCTTTACTTCGAGAGAGCAAACAGTTATGGATCCAGACAACAACCGTCATATTAGGACCTCACGAAGGTGCCCATAGGACAATGTTAGCCATGCTCGGGAAAGAAATGTTGATACAGTTTCCTTCCCTTAATTCTCTGCACATAGACACATGATGGAAGACAATGTCTATGATCTGGTTCTCCCTTGAACGATAAAGACAGTTATACCTAATTCTGGAGATCAAGACAAAATTCAACAGAGATAGCAACAACCTCTAGTGCTTGCAATACTCCTTATCAAGAAAAATAAGACATAACTTGCAAAACAAACGTGTAAAACACTGAATCTGGAGATAATTGGGGAACACGATTACAGCCAGTAACAATGACAACTGTGAAGATTGACGCAGAGATGGTCTAACTTGTGCAGAAAAAAGGGCACGAATAGTATACTCAGTACAGAAAGAGAGGTAAAAATTAGTACAATTTGTATACAGAGAAAGCACGACATCTGAGCAATAAGCAGTTCTAATATCATGAATCTGCAGTGCAGTGAAGGAAAAGAATGGTGACGGCGCCGATGATCAGCTCCAATGGCATACCATAGTGCACTTCCCCTGCGTGTAATAGAGACACATCGGTTTCCACCGTGGGGCCTTCTCCGTCGGGGTTGCGGTGTCCACAGCCTCGGACTTAGTAAAGGGGAACCCTGAGCAACAGGCGTGAGACACCGAGGTTGCGAAGGTTCGTCCAATATTAGGGAAGAGAGGAGGAAGAAGAGTGACAAGGGGGAGATAGCCCTTCGAGGAGAACGGGAAGTGAGTGACGCGTGCAAAGGGAGGCCTGCTGGTGGCGGAAGAAAGTCCGGCGACGAAAAGAGGGAAACAGCAGACCGCCATTCCCGTCGCCGTCGCCGGAGCAGTAGACCCATATTTATCCGCTTTATTAACTGTGAATATTTTAGAAGTCAAACGTAAAGAGAGTATTGTTTATGTGTCCTTTATGTGGATATATTAGTAATAGCAGCACAGCATAATTAAAACTTCAAAAGAGAACTTAAATATATAATAATACTAATGTCATTTATATAGCTTCTTTCTTTTTCTTTTTACAACAACAACCCAAACATATTAAACGATCACACTAAAGTCAAAAATCATAGATAACGGTTCTCTTCGGGGGAGTCTGACAATTATCTCAAGATTAGACGATCACACTAATGGGGTGTTTGGTTGCATGATAATGAAGGTTTTTGTTTTAATTTTTAAAAATTATAAAAAAACATGTTAAAAGAAGTGTTTGGTAACCATGACAATTTTATGTTTTAAAAGTGATTTTCTTCTTAAACAAAAAAAGAGGGTCTCACCTCTTTCTTTTTTCTTGTGGTCCCCCACTTTGTTTGGTCTTGTGTGGTAGTTACTCTGTTTTGTAATCACATCCCTCCAAACATGATAATTTTATGTCATGAGTTGGTTCACTTTTTATTTTAATACAATTTTTTATCATGAAAGTGTACAAAAAATTATCATGCAACCAAACACCCTATAAAGAGATGTAAATACCACATATATTAACGATCTCGAAAAAAAAAGATAGTGACTATGAAAAAGACATAAAAAGATAATAGGATAGAATCCGATCACAAGGCATTATCTAAGAACAGTAGAAAGTGAGAGAGAAACAAAAGTAGATAAATCGAACTCTACGAATGTAGTAAAAAAATAATAAAATACTTGAATAGACATTTAGGCAACACAATACGTCAGGTGCTAACATTACAAAACTTGAACATTTATATACCATCTAATACTCTAGATGTCATACCTATGTAGTACTGCGATACGTTGATTAAACTATTCCTCATGCCATGAACTGTACCATTAACCTTTTTAATAATATAGATAACAGGTCCAGTTATTTTGAAAGAACTTTATAGGCAACCAGACTCATCAATGGAGAGGTATTTTATTATACTCCCTTGGATTCATTATTTATTTTTTTCTATAACTTTTGTTACTTTTATTTTACCACGATATATGTATATATATGCAACATTATCATTCTGCTCATTCCTATTTTGATGGTTATATTTTATTTTACTCTTTGAAAACTTACAGTACCACTTCTAGAGCTTGTACAATATTGTTATACTGCTCTGAGTCTACTACGGAAAATGAGGACCTGCTTTTTTCTCTTGTCACGGAAAAACTTGATTTTTATCGGACCTGCTTGTTCAACATTATCGCCATAATGTACCATACTATTGGAAAAATTGGATACTTTCATACTTCAATTCAAGATGGGATAAGCAACATCTTTCTCGTGTGTGTACAACACCTCAGGATTGACAAGTCAAATGTTCAGAACCATTATGCAACTGGAGATGTTTAGTTACATTGAGGTGATCTCATGCCATTTTGAAGAACTGTATCAAAACCGGAGTAGACCCACTACAAATATCAGGAAAAAAAAACAACAAGGTGCTCCCCCCATTAATATGGAGATGATGATTATCTAAAGAGCAACACGGCTTTCGTCTCTTCCTTCAGCTTGAGCTCGGGCTCAACAGATGGCCAGATGATATCTGGTTCCCTTAGAAGGGAACACTCATCTTCGTCAAGACCTACATGATTGGAGAACATTAGTTAAGGGTTTTGGGTTATTTGCTGTTGGCATAAAAGAATAGTTGGTAGAAATTTGATCATCGTACCGGGCATGCATCTAATAGTATTACCGGGTTCATGTGAGTAAATGAACATAAAACATATACTTCAATTAGTTTAAGCAGTGGAAAAGTGATAACCTTTCACGGAATGGATTTTGCACAAGCCCACACCCCATGCTAGATATTTTATTGTGAACTATTCTAAAAAAATGTTTTACCCATGGGTGATGGGGATTTTCTTATCCCTCGGAGAATAAGATAGATATAGAGTGTTACCATATTTTCATACAAAAAATTAGGAAAACAACGTATTTGCACTTAATCAACTCCTTAGTTGAAAGGTTTGATTTTTCCATGAAGTTCATCACGAAAGAAGAATATCACAATGAAGTAATCACACAGCAAAGTTAATGACAAAACCTGAAGCTGTGGTTCCTTGAAAATTTAATTATTTGTACATAATTCCATGGTGATAACATCTCGGTCATGTGCCAAGTTAGTTCCAAGACAAGAAGGACCTAAGACTAGAGTCTTAAGACGTCTTTTAGAGAGGCAGGCATTGCTGATTAAAAACACAACCAATTGGTTATTCTATGAGCGGAAGAAAGATAACGATAACATAATCTGGAACATGTACTTACTTGGAAAAGACAATATTTCGCTCACCACCTTCAACAAATTAAGCAGGCATACAAATTTGCTCACTCACACGTCAATTTTGAGAAAACAGGCAGGAGATGTTCAGCTGGGAAAATGCTAAAGCTTTAATAGTGCAATGACATGATTAGCTAACCATTTTGGAGATAATATATATATTCAGGCTGGCTCAGAAACTCCCAGAGGATACCAAAGGCCAGTTGACTACTCAATAATCCTTTCTTAGACAAACACAGGCATACAACATGTAGACATTCCTTGGAAAAGACCAATTGGTTATTCTATGAGCGGAAGAAAGATAAAAGATAACATAATCTGGAACATGTACTTCCTTGGAAAAGACAATATTTCGCTCACCACCTTCAACAAATTAAGCAGGCATACAAATTTGCTCACTCACACGTCAATTTTGAGAAAACAGGCAGGAGATGTTCAGCTGGAAAAATGTTAAAGCTTTAAGTGCAATGACATGATTAGCTAACCATTTTGGGGATATTCAGGCTGGCTCAGAAACTCCCAGAGGATACCAAAGGCCAGTTGACTACTCAATAGTCCTTTCTTAGACAAACACAGGCACACAACATGTATACATTCTCCTTCTTATTTTGAAGTAATCCTAAAATGTCGTAAAAGATAAAAGTAAAGCTCATTCAAGTTAATAAAGAATCAAGGTGCATGGGACGATGCTTGGGCCATAATAGGAAATACCAAAGCTCATAAGAAGAGCATAGATTCTAGGTAATCTACTCATAGCTGGTAACGGACCACATCAGCAACACACATGAACTAGTTATTCCATCATATTGACTTAATATATATTAAAATTAAAAACAAAACAACACAAGTATACCAGTTCCGTTTTGTGATAAATTGGCTGGAGGAAGGGGAATTTCTGGTTCTAGCTCCAAGTATTTGGTTCCTTCTCTAATAGAATCCGAAGATTTCTGAAAAAGAAGATACATGTATCAATCAGTAAATAACAGAAACTTAACTAAGATAAATAGATACCTAGACATTAAATTAGCAGCAAGACTAGAAGACTGAACATTAGAAAGAAAAGTATCCTTAACCTAAATATTGCACTTCAGGCATAAAACTGTCTAATTTTCCTATGCTGCTGAAGGTGCTTGATACAATTACCTGGGGTCTGAGATGTTCCCTCCTGGACTCCCCCTCCCCCCCCTTGAGGTTTGAGGCATTTTCGAAAAACCAGATCATTTTTTACTTTAAATTTTTAAATAAATTATCTAATAATTCTGTACATGTATCTAATTTTTAAATGGATTTATCAATAATTACTGATATTAAGCATTTCTGGATATAAAATCAAACGAACTTAATAATTGTTGACAAAATCCTGCTAGGCAAAGTTTTGTTTTAGTAAAGAACATAGATTGCCCCGATCACCTGGCATCCCCCCCCCCAAGGTAGCTAAGGTGATGCAGCCCGCACCAACTTGTCCACCCACACCACTACAGCTCATCCCTGCCTGGTTCTATCCAGATATGGAGCAACAAGACAAAACAAAAAGAAATTAAGGATGTCAACAGTAACTATCAGATTATCAGAAGAAAAGTTAAGGAACAATTATAGGATAGTTTGATAGCTCCAGATAATTTAACGATTTCCAATGGATAACATGTTAATTTAACATATATGACAATATACACGAATTTTATGATGAAGTTGCAACTTAGAAATATATTGTAGTTTTATAAGGACCTTTTGTAGATGTTTCTGAAACATTATTCTCTTTTATGCTTTAATTTTTATCACTTCAGTTATTTTTACTTCTAGTTTTAACATATTGGATGATTGCATATACAATGTCTTTATATATCCCTTAACCATTCATTAACAGACAGTACAAGCAGTTTGCTGATATATCTGTTCCCAATAATTAGTGAACAACGAGCATACATCAATTTTGCCTATAAAGATATGAATAAGAATAGTATCACTATCAACCAGTTGATGTCCCTAGCAGAAATGATCAAAACATGTTTTTCTTTAAATCAATAGTTCATAAAACTTTATAATAATAAATGGTGTGTGCTTAGTTTCATAATGATAAAAAGAAATTATGTTTGCTAAAACAAGTTTGGAAACAAAAGATATCAACCAAACAAGTCCTAAGCTAATAGCTCATTGTATTCACATTTTGTGGTAGGTTCAGGTCTCTTTATCAGGAAGCTTCATGACATAGGATCTTGAGCATGATAAAAGATCAGACAAGAAAGGATTGTCAAGAATAAAGGAGACAAGAATGACAAGAAATAATGAAAATAAAAGGGTGGAGGAAATGGAGCATCCAACATACCAAGAAACCAATTACTAGTTTTATTTTCACTTGTTATCATACAGTAGGTAAACAATGGGGAAAACAATAATAACATATGTATATGATCTTGTAACAAAATCTAAGATACGCAGGCATACTTTGCTCCTCACCCCTATGGTTGGGAATGTAGAAATTCAACCATGCAAAAAAAAAGAGCCAAAATATGATTATTCCAAAGTAACATTGTATTGATCATGTAAGAAGTATGGAGTAAAGAAAATCCTGTTGAGCAGTAGCAAATACTATGTACCTTAACTGGTGTGATGCAATCATATAGAACCAGATTCCATTCACTCATGGAAGACATTGCCATAGCAACTTCCTTTTTCACCCCTGCATCGACATTGAGTAGAAACAAGAGGATGTTGTTTCAGTGTGGCAAAGACATATATACAACTTCAGAATTACAAGAAGTAACAAGCAATTACGTTTTTCAATAGCATCATTCTCAAGCCTCTGAATGTCATTGCCTGTAAAATGAACCTTCTCCACTCCTTCTCTGGCCCATCCGTGGCATTTCTTTATATCCTCATCAGTCAATATACTTTTTTTTCTAGTTTTCTTTGTTGTTTCATTGCCTACCTCATCAGAGAATATAGAAGTCTTTGGAGCTTTCTTAAATGTCTTGCTTCCAGGCAAAGAAGAATTTACTTTCAGCCCTGAGATATCTGCCAAAGCTTTCCGATCTTTATTTTCCTTCCTCTCAGATTTTAGTGGTTCAACCTTCAGACCTTCAATTCCTTTCCCTGAACATACAGTTTAGTCACAGCTCAATAAGAGAGGATTTCATATATAAGAGCACTGATTTGAATACTTAATTAAGCTCCAAGCAACAAAATGAAGCAATAAATGCAAGTAGATTGAGGTTTCAAGCTACCTCTCGGGATCTGTAAATTTTCATTTTGGAGACTGGCAGAAAGTTGAGTGGCCATTTCATGCTTTCCACAAGAACCTTTTAAGGGTGAAAAACAATCAGTAAGTTCACAAAATGGTGTAAAGTAGTAGGAGGCATGAAATAAGTTCAAGTATGAAGAACTGTAGCTAAGGATAATGCTATTTGAAATCCCAAGAGCCAAAAAGGTGACTATTGGGACCTATTTGGCCTAAGGAAAAATAAGGGTCCTTGTTATGTTCCAGGCTTATTCAAACTTGGTACAACCCATTCAACCCGAGAGGTCATCAAATTGACATACCAGCAGCCAGGTAACATAGCATGCACTTGCAATAAGGAATGGGTTTCGTTCTGGTATAAAAATTCTAGAATGCAAATGCTACCAATAGCCATTCCATTGTAAAAAAAAAGTCTCTTGTTTACCACTGAGTCAGTGAAAGGATTCATTAGACTGTTCTTACATGCATCTTTTGCTTAACCATTAGGAATAGTCCCACACCACACCGTTGGTAGAGTAGAGACAGGTAAACAATAGGTGTGACAAAATGTTGAAATGCAACCTTGTTACAACCAACCTCCTAAAGATAAAATAAAGATCAAATTTTTTTCATAAATTTGGCTAGGTTTTATTAGAAAGTCAATCGTCATTTTGTACATTCATATGAGGTTTCACTAAATATGACCAGTTAAAATCTCCAACAGAATAAGCCCGGTAGCCCACAGCATCGTTTTCAACCAAAAGAAAACCAGGCAGATATTTCAAACCTAACGGCAAATTTTTCTCGTCTTCATCCTCTTATTTCAACGAAAGAAAACTAGGCGATATGTGACAATAGTGCTTCGGCCATAACTCTTATATCGGCCAAGCATTAAGAAGAAGAAACCACCATGGGAATAAGTGAAGAACCGTAAGATGAAATATCTACCAACCAGTTGATGGAAGAAACGAAAATAACCTTGGAAGGCGGAGAGGTGGTGGGTGAATCTAGAGAGGACGGCGGAATCGGCTCAAGGACCTTGAGAACGAAGAGAACATTGAAGAAAGAACAAAACCGGAAGCCGTACATAACAGTAGATTCGGGAATAGAAAAGGGAAAGAGTCCGCTAACCAACCTTCTCCCATCACACTCAAGAACGATGCACTGAATTAGAAGAGCGAACCGTCGAGGGTTTCTGCATTTGCGCACGTCGAGAACAAACAGGGAGAAGCAAGCCGTGAGAAGTGGCGATAAGGGAATGATACAGGAATCCGGGAAGAATAAGGAGAAGAAACGGAGAAAGAAAGGTACCTCGTCAATGGCGGTCGGGCGGAGAAAGGAGCCGTTAGGGGGGCGGAACCCTGTTGGACCTGTTCGATTTTGAAGGAGGGCTCTTGTCTTGGGGGTGTAACGATAATACTAAGAGAGAGAGAGAGAGAGAGAGAGAGAGAGAGAGAGCGAGAGCGCTGCCCGCTACCCTCAGAATCTTTTTTTTTATCACAAGAAAACAGATTTTCATTCATAATATAGAGGAATTTTTTTTTGATCACAGGAAGACAGATATTCATTCGTAATGTAGAGGAACACAGATAAGACAATGCAATAAAACAAACTTAACAAAAGAAAAGACATACGACGACTCCACTAGAGATAGCATAAGTTCCGTTGGAAATAATCTTTTCAAAAGGCACAAACACAGTCACAGCTCGGCCAATGCGCACGAGTGTTTAGACGGTCGAATAGCAAAAATAGGGACTCCATAGACGAAGTTTGACAACTGTCACGAGACCGGATGATCACACCAAAAAAATGTGAATATCACTTAAACTAACGGTCTCGAAATATTGATGGTGACTATGAAGATAACATGGAAAGACACCTAGACAGAACTAGACTCTACAACATTAGACAATAATAAGAAACAAGGTAATAAGACTCGACATAGATAAACTGAGCTCCACAACTCCAGCACGACAAAAAGAGACAAAAATCCTAAAATCACATTTAGGTAGAAGGTTAGAGAGAGTGTGGGAGAAAGGAAAAACATTCCTCCCTCCCCGGCCAAAAACTACCTCAAAATAGCAATAATGATCTTCTTCGATGGAGATTTCCAAGCGACGACATCAACGAAGAGAAAAAAGTGTCCGGGGGTGTAGCAACGGAGAGTTAAAGAAGTAGGCCCCAAGGGGAGGAGGGAGTTTGCAAGGAGGGGGGGGGGACAAGATGGGGGTTGGGCTAACCAGAAGGGGGTGCTGGGCTGGGAGAAGGGGCTAGGCTAGTCGAAAGGGAGCTAGGCTAGTCGGAACTGAGGGAGGAGCCAGAGGGGGCTTGGCAAGGGGAGGGAAGCCGGAGGGGGTGGGGGTTGTGCTAGCCGGACGGATGGAGTTGGGCTAGCAGGAAGGGGGTTGGGCTAGTCGGAACAGGAGGGAGAGACGGAGGGGGCTCAGCAGGGGTAGGAAAGGCGGAGGGGGGTGGGGGTTGTGCTAGCCGGAAGGGGAGGGGGAGCCAGAGGAGAGATGGGCTAGACAGGAAGGGAAGGGGGGCTGAAGGGCAAAGAGTGGGAAGGGAAAGAGGGGAACCTAAGGGGGCTAGGAGAGACCTCCGGAGATGGTGGGAGGCGGAAAAGGGGGGACCGCTGCGACAGGCGAGGAAGCCGGCCAGGACACCGCTGTCTACCGCCGAGAACGGTGAGGGAGCCGGCGAGCACGCCGAGATTTCCCACTACCCCAGAATCATTGGTGGCGATTAAATTCCATCCAACGGCCCCTATTTTCTCATTTTTAACGGTACTTTCTAGGATTAGGCAAAGTTGGAAGTTCCTATGTATTGTTTTTTTTAGTTCATTTTTTCCGAACTAATTTTAGGCAAATTTAGATAAATTCTATGACCACATGTATACTAATTTTTTTTTAAAAAAAAGAGAAATTTAACGAGAGACCCAACTCTCATAAACCCTTTAACACGAGGCCCTGTGTCAGAATAGTTTTAATGGAACATCCGATTCTGAAAAAATGCAAAGCTTCCGCCTCGGACCATTGACGATAATGTCAGGCCACCGTTAAGTAAGATAAAATTTGACATTTTTTGCCCATTTCAAATCATGCTGTGATGGTTTAGACATTGTATGTTTGAAATTGAAGACCTTAGAAAAAAAATGAAAACCAGTTAAATAGGTTAAAAATCGACTAGTTTACCCATTTGAATTTACGCTGTGACGAAACAGACATTGTATGTTTACAATTGATTTGCAGGGACATTGAGACACTCTTAACGATGATTAGCAATTAACTATTTATCCATTTTTCAATCACTCACCATTATATGTTTGAAATTGAAGACCCGATTTTGATATATATTACACAGAGGATGATATATGTGGTTCCCATGCATGTACGTGAGATCGAAGTGATGTCCTTCGGCCACTTGCTTGCGCACGGAGTCAGTCGAAGAAATCGGGCATCCTCCATGGAAGGGCTGCACTTGAAACACATTTAACTGGTAGAAGTGTTCAAGGCTTGATTTCATTTAATTTAAAAAAACTCAAATCAAACCAGTTGTTTGATTTGATTTGATTTGTCACGTCGAACCCAACAGTGCCCCCCCCCCCCCCCAAAAAAAACCCCTCCGCGCCATTTGGTGCTCGAACGGTTTTTCCGGGTCTACTCATAGTCAAAGCATGACCAGTAACAGACCTAAGTTGTCGCAGTCGCAGTTGGGCGACCTCGTAACAAAACATAAATCCATCCAAACATATCAAGTGTCATATTGCATATCGTCGTCGTCGTCGTCTATGGCCCCTTGACCAAGTGAAATAATACGACTACGACAACACTTTTTTTTTTTTGAATATTCAAGACAATGATTAACTGCTCCTTCGCAACCCCTACATTGAAATGAATCCCACCACAAAACGAAATCAACGGCGATACTGGGCGTTTCAGGCACCCGGCCCTGCAACATGCTCAACAGGCGGTGTGAGTGATTTCTCTCTCCCACGCCTCCTACTCACTTGAGGAAACGAAAGAAAGGAATACGACGGATCACACAGCTTTGCTCGCCTGGGGTTTCAAGAAGAGGCAAGCAAGGTTGCACCTGGGCATCGGCCGGCGGCATTCATCCCGTCCTCCAATCTAACTTTACAGACGTGCGTGACTGACCCCATGCTAAGCTGTGTATGTTCTCTGGGATTGTGTACCGGAGCTGCTCCTACAAGATAGCATATTTCCTGGACTGGGCTATAACAAGCTTGTAGTAGGAGCGTTGGCCGAGCTTCAGTCAACTTCCAGAACCACCTTCCCGGGCACGAGCCTCTTCTCCTTCGCTTCGTGAGCCTCCCTCACTTGTCTGATCGAGAACGTCCTGTCCACGGGTACCTTCAGCTTCCCCGCTTCCGACAATCTGCGGATCTCGTCTAACCCTTCGGAGTCGGCTCTCATGTATGTCCACCAGTACTCTGAAATCCAATCACGTACATTTTCATGATCCGAAAGGAATATATGTGCCTTTTTTGTGGCGAGTTTCGTTACTAACTTAACGTCCTTAAAAGAAAGAGCAACCGAATTATGACCTACCAAAAATTACTGATCCATGCATGTGCTTGGTATTGTTTCCGATCGGAACTAAACTTGCTACGCTGCAACTGCCAATTTTCGTTTGAAGTGGAGTACTTAAGAAAAGGAAAATGCCCATATTCAGAAGGAAAAGGTCAGAGGCACACTCCTCTGGTACAGTTGGCCAATGCGGCCTCAAAAAGGAAGAGGGCCTCCATCAGGCAGGACCAAAAACAGACGTTGGGCTGGTGGGCAGTGGCTATGCCCTAGAAATTGTTTGTAGAAAAAAAATATTATTCCACGTGTAAAAAGTTCTTGGTAGTTGGAACAGTCACATTTCACGGTATATATGCTGTTGTCAAAGGAATACAACGATAGCCTACCTCCACCACCCCACCTCACACACGCAAAACCAAAAAACAATGAGGCAATACACGATGAATCTGAGTGAAGCAAGATATGTAAAGAAACCGCAAATTACCTGTAATAGAATGAAGCGACCTTAAAGTGAACATATGCAAAAACCAAGAAGGGCACTCATTTAGACAGACACCCTCTGAACTGTTAATCAACCAGCAACCAAATTTTGTCAAAATAAAGGTGCCCAGAAAAGTCTTACCTATGCCATGAGAATAACGGTACTGAAGCTGTTTCTTAAGTAAAATGGCTGTAGCAATTGGAAGGCCGACAACTAATCCGTACCGATCAGCAAAGGCTGCTGCTTCTCCCTACAGTATGCAATATAAAACAAGAAAACTGTTGAACCATAGCTACCAATTGCAGCAATGAAAGTCGGAAGAAAAGCAAAAAAATTCTCAAATCTTAAAATCTTAGAAAAGCTTAGTTTGAAAAAAAATGAGTAAGTACACGCAAGAGTGGTGTTCAAAGTTCGGTTCGGTTTGGTGTATAGGGATTTTTCACCAACCAAAACCAACCCGATCAAACCACTCAAACCAAACCAAATCGGGTTGGTATGGGTTGAACAGAAATTTTATTTTTTTCATTTAATCAAAAGCCTAAGAAACTAAAATATTGTTTGATACAATATTAATTTGGCCCCCAAACCAAAATAAATGGATGCCAGAAGGACCATAAGTTAAGATCCATGATGAGTGTGAAGGTCTAGTTCAACTTGAAAGTTCTCCCAACTCCCTTCATTTTGAGTCCAGCGATGTGGGACTAAAGAGTGCACTGGACAGCTGGAGGACAGACGACGCATGTCGGTGCAATGGGACGTTTAGTCCCACATCGGCCACCTTAAAAGGCTATTGCTGCTTATTTCTTCTCAAGGTAATGGATCGAAGGTAAAATGGCATGTCGGATGCTTACTCTTAGGTAGGTGCTACATTTCCAGTTTAACTGGGTTGCATGACCAGAACCAACCTGACAATTTTGGATTCGTTCGTTTTGGTCATCAGGTCAGCTCAAATTAGTGAACACCCCTGACTTTATGGAATAGAAAAGGTGACATTGACAACAAACAGGCAAAAAGGAATCACCTGAAGTGTCATGTAGTGACCGCCTCTCTTCAGGAGGTTAATGCCTATTCTCTCGGTTTCTGATCGTCCGATGGTGTCTAAAACTGCATCAAAGTCTCCTTTAACTGATAGCTCAATGTCCTGGGAACAGAAATACTTTAGTCCAAGCAATTACAAAGCCTTTTATTAGTAAGAAAAAATATTCAAATTTTAATAACAGAAATGCCATCATGTCAATCTTGACAACAACAGGAAGCAAAAAAGAAGAAACTCAAAAGGAGGAGCTAGGCCATCTAAAATGCAACCAACAGTACATATGAATGGCAGCTAAGTGAGATATTATTGATCATAATTTCCTTTGTTCAAATAAAAAAAAAATCAGAGGAGGTCACTCTAATTGCAGGAGCTGTTGATCAATTAACAAGTTAATTACCTCAGAAGTATAATCGATAGCTTTCTCAGCCCCTGCTGACAATACACGTTCGAAGCTCTGACTTCCACATGTAGTTGTCACACTGCACCCTGCAGATACTGAAAGCTGAATGGCAGATAATCCAACTGCACCACCTCCACCCAGCACCAGCACTCTTTGTCTACAAGATTTACGTTGAAATTTCTATTCATTTGTTTGCAAGTGAATAATATTTCCAATATTTTGAGCAACTTTAATAATGGAGGCTAGGAACTTTGTTTGTAGAAAGTTGCTCCAACACCTGTTTCAGGGAAGAGCACATACCCCTCTTTGATCCTAGCCGTGCTTTTTAAGGCCCGCCATGCAGTTAATGCAGCAAAGGGAATCGCACTAGCCTCCTATGGTACACACATTCAAGAAAACAGATGGAAAGAAGAAAAGGGAGATAAGAAAATTGAAAGACAGAAGCAAACTACAAAATAAAATCAATAAAAATGATAACTAAATGTCTTATAAAAACTGATACAAGAGTTAACAAAGTATAAATTATGTCCCGAGTATCCCATCATTATCCACCCAAAAGTTTTGCAAGGACATATAAGCACAAAACCATAAAGGCTTTGCACCTCAAGTGTTTCACTTTGGTGGACAATACAAGGAATAGAAGTTCAAATTTCCATTGGCGCATCAACATATTATGGATTCTTACTTCGTTTTCATGTTTAGTGTCATTGTGCACCAAAGGAAAAGAACTTCAGTGGTGCAGGAAGAGCAAAGCCAACCTCCAAAAGGTTATTCAGCCAAGAAACTACTGACTAACTATAGGCTTATAAATATAACCAATTACTAGAACTGGACTGCTGCCGGGTAGAACCCTATGATGCACAACCTAGGTTCAGTTTATTCCACAAAAGTATATGCAGAAAATTTGATTTCATGTGTTTAAGAAGCTCTAGCTTAACCAAGCATTCACGAAAAAGTCATATTGCCCTAGTTTTGTCCGCTACATCTCCACGTTCCCCCCTCCAGCCCTCCCATCGTATATGGTACATCAATCGCCATGCATAAAGGCAGATAGAAAATGGAAAAACAAAATAGCAACGGAATTGATCACGCACAGCATGGCAGTTATCATTCCTGATTTACCAAGACATTAGATATAGATCCATAAACATAAACAAGCTGAATTCCAGACTAGGAGCACAGGAAACGGGAAACAAGCCGAACTGACCAACTCACCGTGTGGGTTAGAGAGGTTGGTTTTGGGGCAAGCTCCTCCTCGGAAAGAACGGCATAATCAACATAGGTACCTCTGACAGCAGTTGGGTGCAACGCCCCAAAAACCTCTTGCCCCAAGTTCAGCGAAGTGACAGAAGCTCCCACTGCCGCTACTTCGCCACTAATATCACGACCGATAATCAACGGCAAGAGCGATTCGAATATTGAACGCCCATAACCAGCCCGCACCTGAGGATTCCACTCAATTAAGACACAAGAATTGCGTTTCCAGATCATAAACAAGGCCACTTAATCAAAGTTCTAACCAAAAAGAATTGCCACCCCCTAAAATAACAAGAATCGACGATTACTTAAAATGCAATTTCAAGTATACTTTCTAATTAAATATGAGAGATCGCGATGTGTCACTAAACATAAATACAACGCGGATATGAAGAAAATTATTACGTCGACGACTTGAAAATTTTCGGATCAGAAACTATCCTAACCAGTCGGGAAAGAAGACGATGAAGCTGCAAACAGGCGGATCAAGAATCCCTAACCCGCAAGTCCAGGGGATTAATGGACACCGCACGGGTGCGGACCAGCACGTCCCCGGGCTTCAGATCAGGAACCGTCACGTCCTCGCGGAGTTCCAGAACCTCTGGCCCGCCATACCGCGGCAAAACCACTGCTCGGCAGTGGGTGACCATGGACCTCGTGCCCTCTCGGCGCCGTCCAGCGGCAGAAGCCACCGACCTCCAAACAGCCCCCGGCATTTCCTGCCAGCGGACGGCGTCCACAGCCCCGGACTACTCCGACGAGGGGCCGCCTAAAACGGTGGCGGCTGCGTCAGAATGGGGATGGAGGACGGCGGCGGAGGACGGCGGCGAGGTGTCGCGCTCGGCGGCCACAGGCTTCGACGGCTCGCCCTCGGCCGTGCTCCGCGTGAGGTGAGTGATGACCGATGTCGAATGCGGTCGGGTTCCGGATACAAGGTAGCTGGATATCGGATACCCGATTGCGGGACAACGTTTTCAACTCTGCTCAACCGTCTTGAAAATGAAAACTTTGAGCAATCATACAACTATGTTTAATCTTGTGTCCTCTGTGTTAAATTTTTCTTTTTATGCCTGTGTATTTTGTTTATTATAGATTATCCGTTCGTGTTAATTATTTTACTCTTCATAAGTTTGTAACCTTAACTTAGTTTAAATGGTACGAAAGAAACATGTGTTATTTGCACCCCCCCCCAAAAAAGTTTCATAATCACAACCAAAGGTTCTAACATTTGGGCCAACATGCCATCTTAAATCCAGCAGGTTGATCATAATCTAATGGAGTTGCCGGGCTGTTCAACCGAAAACCGAATCCGACTCCGAATCAATATCGCGCTTAATCCGATTTTAGCCGAGACAAACAAGTCGGCGATCCCAAGATAGGCAAGCAGCAAAATCTTTTTTCCGTGTATTCCATAAATATATATATGTGGAAAAAAACATATTTCAATAAGTTGAAAAAAAAATCACCATGACTGATTCACTGAATTTGCTGACGTCACACTCTTCGCCTCCTTTCTCCGCCCGGTCGAATCTCTCTCCTATCTCTCTTTTTCTTTGAAGTAAAATAATATTCATAAAAATTAAGTTGAATTTATCGCCCGCCGCACCCCGGTCTGCCCCGGATTAGGACCGTAAACAGTTCGGCAACATAATCATCGTAATTCGATTTCAATTTTAATAAAAGTTAAAAAATTTTAATTTCGATTCTGATAATTTCAAAAGTATTGTGTTCCTATTTCGATTCGATTCTTGTTCTGTTATCGAAATCGGATCCGAATTTGATATTTTTCAAAAGATACATTAAATATTAATTTTTATTTAAAAATAAGTTAATAATTCATATATAATAAAAATTTTATATTATCTCTTTAAAATTTTATTTTTATCGTGTTAATAATTTATATATTTTATTTTATTTTATTTATGTATATTTATTTTTTATTAAAAATTAAATTAAAAAATTAAAATTAATTAATTCTGATTTATATTCGATTCTGATTTTGATAATTTATAAAATAAAAATGTAAAATTTCAATTTATTAACTCTTATTGAAATCAAATCGAAAAATTGAAAAATTAAATTTTGCTTACACCTCTCCCTTCGTTCTGTACGCCGTACCCGTGGACCCCAGGGGTCGACGCGCAACACGATTCCTCCACGTCATCCGGACACGCGGCAGCTCTCTCTACGTTCTCAGGATGACGCGGGCGCGCCACGTCTTCGGGGAGCGGCCCCAGCCCCGCCCAGGGAGGAATCGGATACCGTACCGGATCATTGGAGCACGTGCCTCCGAGACTGCTCCCTGTCCCGCCTTACGTGAGCTCGGGGGCATGAATGTAATTTTAAAAGAAAGAGGGCCTCTTATCGAAAGCGCCCGGCGCATAATCTCCTCTGCTTTTGCCGGCTCCGTGTGCTTTTTACTTTTTCTTCGATGTTATCTTCGACCTTCCACTCCGCCGCCGACTTTCCTTCGTCGGGGCGATCAAATCGCACCAGGAGCGCGCGAGGGGCAGAATCTAGAAAGGGAGGGAACTGAAAGCCTGGTGCCGACCGGGGTTTCTTCCGCTTCCCTCTCGGGATCCTGCGGTTCCTTGCTCTCCCGATCGATTTCGCCCCGCGGTCGCCGTCCGCCGCCTCCTCTCGTTCGTAAGCTAGCTTCTGAACCCCGCATCTCCTCTTCCAGGCTCTGTTTTTTTTTTTTTTTTTGGCCATGTGGTTTGGCGCATGTAGAGAGCGAATTTTCCGACGACGTGGTGTCTTTTCTGATCCAGTCGTTTGTTTTCGGTGCGAGAAGAGTACCGGATAGCGCGAGTTTGAGCGGTGGAGAAGATGGGCAGGGGTTCAAAGACGGCGTGTAGGTCGGCTTCGGCTTCCCACCAGCTCTTCAAGGACAGGGCAAAGAACCGGGTAGATGACCTCCAGGGCATGTTCACTGATCTCCAGTTCGCCCGCAAGGAGAGCCGCACTGGGGATGTGGCGATTCTGGAGGAGCAGGTCAACCAGATGCTCCGCGAGTGGAAAGCCGAGCTTAATGAAGCGTCCCCCGCTTCTTCCCTGATTGTAGGCTTCTTTATTTTTTCTTCCAAATTCTTATTCGGTCTGCCCCTTCTATCTGACGGTGTGTTTTTGCTGACTGTGCAGGGAGGAAGTCATGTTTCTTCAGATCTTTCATCGGACATCCGCCGCCTGTTGCAGCTATGCGAGGAAGAGGATGATGCCACGAGCAAATTGTCAGAGTTGCCATCCGTCAGCCCTAAACCTGAACCGGTTGCACATGAAACTGACTTTCAGGAACTCAATGGAGGAAACTATGGCCCTTATCAAGAGGTAAACCTTGTGGTATTCGTTTTTTTTGTTGCATGTTCAAAATATTTTCTCTTCCTTACACTGAACTCCTTTTACTCAATAGAGACTGATTGCGCCGGAGGAGCAAATTAATATTGCTACATCATGTTTTAGAGATTTTCAGCGACTAAAATCGGAAGGAAAGTGTCAGGAAGAATTCCAGAGTAATTTCACGCAATGGAACATTGCAACATGTGCAAGTCCTCGGGATGACGAAGTTATTCTTTGCATACATTTAAAGCTTGGTTGATCAGAATTTATGCACTAGTGCCATAAGAACTCTACTATCATATATTAGCTGTCCCTTTTGCTTGGTGCTTTTTGAAGGTGACTTAAAACTAAGCTATAATTATTTATACTACAAAGAAAGACACAGGAACTGAAGGAGTTCATTTAGAATAGAAGGCAGAAACCAGTTAAAAGAATCTAATGATCTGTAACCAAATGCAGCAAGAGAATAAGAGCAACAACCTGCAACTACAAGTAAAGGTTTTCAAAGGAGAAAGGAACTGTACAATTTAGATCCAGAGCACCGACTAATTCCAGTCCCACAAGGTAGAGTTCTATAATTTCAGAGAAATACTGCCTTTATGAACACATGGTAGAAATAATATAGAGATTATTCAATCTTATCTTATCCCTAAACCATATAGCTCAAAGTAAAACCGTAGGTATTGTATCACCTTAGTATCTGATTGTAAAACAAAACCCATCACCAAATTTGCTATTTTGCAAAATCATATTGTTGATATCTTAAAAAACAAATGAGTCAAGATTTCCTTGATAACAACGCATAATGCCTAAATAATGCTGTTAAATTACTTCCTTTCAGCCAGCTTAAATTACTTAGATTGCATGTGGAACATAAGATGAACCTTTGAACTGGTGGAGAAACATGCAGGAGCATGAAGCACTCAAGATAGGTGCATCGCCTCCCCCACCTCCTCTCTCGCTCAACATGTTCTGCTGATCACTATCCTTGTTTCTACCAAACTAGATATAAGCTCAATCTCCTAATTGTTTTTCTATTTTGACTTATCTCAACGTAAAATATGAGAATAAGGTAAGGCAAACAGAGTTCTTTTTTTTTTCTTCTTCTGTTTCTTGTGTAGCAAAAGGCAGTTGGCACAAAACAGTCTTTTTGAAGATATCTTTCTAAGCTAATTGGGGTCATTCCATCTTCTATAGATATACAATTCTGGCTTGTGTATGAAAAAGGTAGATTGTATATTTTGTCGGCTTCATGCAGAAACTCAAGCTTATTTATTAATCAATTGCAGCATTAGCGAGCAACCCCTCTTGGGACCTTATCTTCCCAGCTGCACGTTAGGTGATTTGGAAAGAATGGAACATGCTTATCTTCGAAGATGACTACTCTGACCCCTCTTCTATTCTTAGTACCTTGTGTTGCTTTGTCTCATGCTGGTATCATGCTCACTTAGGGTCTTTCCCTTTTCCCGTACGAGTTAATCCAGGTTATATCTGTAAGGCCTATCTTAACTGCGGCTTCCTACAATCTCAGTGGGAATCCAATAACTTCTTGCTTTTCTTTCTTGATGCTTCATAGTCTTGTACTCTTGTATAATTGTATTCTATCATTTTTATTACTAAATACAATAATCCTTGGCACTTTCACACTAAAAATGTATCTTTGTGAAAGTTGAGGATCTTAAAAAGTCCCTAAACTCAATTATTGTTTAAAAATTTTCATGTTGTGTAGTAACCCTCGAACACTGTTAGTCAAACTTTTTAATTTTCAGACATAAATGCTCTTTTCCAGTTATTTTTAATTAAAATCTCTAATTCTCTTTTACGTCTCTCCTTTTCCTTCCATCCTGTAAAGAGGGAATTTTTGTTGGAAAACTTTTAAAAATGCCCAACTTTGAATCTTTTTTGGGTTAGATGGCAGGTACTGTAGGGCATATTTCAAAATACATGTAACTATGAGGATTATTATGCAAAAGTCCCATACAGAAGAGGCTGTAGTGGAAAGGGGATGTTTATGCAGTACACCGCTCTTTAGATTATTCATTTTTCTACTTGCAAAGCAGTCTTTGTATTTGCCCCATAACCATGCTTTCAAAGACAGTTTATTAAATGATTGCATCATCTATGTATACTACGTAGTGACTGATAACTAATCTTTAGCTCATTTATGTCTTTTAAATCTTATGTGCATTATCCTTGCAAAATTCCAAACTGTGAAGATATGCATACTAATAACCAACTAGACACTTTGAATGAGGTCGTTCAATGTGCATTTGGCTTATATCTATTGCTAAAATTTACCTTTATTTTCTCTGTGGTTTGTATAAGATAGTGGGTCTCAGATCTCAAATTCTCAATGCTAACTGCCTCAGACCACCATTACTAGGCTACTGAATCACACAATTAATGCCTATTCTTTGCCATGAGCCCATATTCTGTGTTCAGTTTTGCCACTACACTAACGTAAATTTTGGTGACAAGCTCTTTTTGTGGAACTGCGTGCTGCCACTGACATGCCTGAGGCAAAAATGCACGTGGAATTTGTCATTCTGCAAAACAACATAAACATATTTTATCTCTTATATTTGTGATGTTTTATGATGTTCCTCATCTACTTGTATTTGATATCTTTCTAAGGCGACAGTGTGCATATGGTGATGCACACTTAATTTTTATTTTTATTTTTTGGGTCAGGAATATTATCTGAATCAGAGCATTCAAGATCATGGATTTCAGGAGGTTGAAGAATGCAAAGCCAACGATTCAATTGAATTACACAAGACCAATATAAATTGTCTGGAGGCCACTGATCAGCTGGATTTTCAACAGTTCGATGTGCATCAAGACATATCACATGATGCCTTCCTTCAACTTGATTCTGGTGCACAGAACGGAGAGCATGTCGTTTGCCATTTTTCTAACTTGCTTCCAACAATATGCCCCCCAGCTTCTGCTTTTCTGAGGCCAAAATGTGCATTATGGGACTGCCCTAGACCTGCTAAGGGATCAGATTGGTTCGAAGATTACTGCAGCAGTGTACATGCTGTTTTGGCATTGAATGAAGGGCCTGCTGGTATGAGTCCAGTTCTTCGGCCTGGTGGCATTGAGCTGAAGGATGGCCCTCTCTTTGCTGCTCTTATTGCAAAAACCCAAGGAAAAAATGTAGGCATTCCGGAGTGTGAAGGTGCTGCTACGACAAAGTCTCCTTGGAATGCTCCTGGTACGTGTTATGTTATGTCAGCAAATAGGCTAATCCAACCATTCTTGAGTTTCTTCTTCTTTTTTTTCTAGCATTACGTGGGGAATTAGTCAAACATCCTCATGCTACTTCTCACTATCTGATCCTAAATTTGCAGGGCTCTTTGACCTTGCCGTCCTTGAAGGTGAGTCTATCAGAGAATGGCTCTTCTTTGACAAGCCTCGAAGGGCATTTGAGAGTGGAAACCGTAAGCAGAGGTCCTTACCAGATTATAGTGGGCGTGGTTGGCATGAATCAAGGAAACAACTGATGAAAGAGTTCGGAGGGTTGAAGAGATCCTACTACATGGATCCACAGCCGATGGCCAATTTCGAGTGGCATCTATACGAGTACGAGATCAACAATTGCGATGCTTGTGCCTTGTACAGATTGGAGCTTAAGTTTGTTCATTCGAGGAAGAACACCAAGGGGAAAGCATCATGTGATTCACTCGTAGATATTCAGCAACAGATGGGAAGGCTTAATTCAGAGCTTCCTCTAGAAATAAAACGTTCTGCCAAGGGAAGGACTAAAATGAATCAGAAAGATCCTAAAGATAACATCTGTTTCGCTTTGGCCGCTTTCAATGAAGAGATCCATGGCAGGAACATCTATCCTTCCCGAGACCCCATGGTCCCTGCAACTGGAAGCTATGGATATGGTCCAACTATTCCTCACGCTTATTCTATCGACAACCAGAATGAAGTTGCGGAGCCTGACATATCCCAGCCAGTAATTAAGTAGTCATCTCAGCATGGTAATTGTGATTTGGAAGTTTAGACAATTACCATTGACTTCGTCTCTAACTATTCCCCACTTATTTTGGCCCTAGTCATAAACAGCGGGCCAGCGTAAGATTGCACCAATCAGGATCTGCATCGTTTGGGGGTTCTTTTATATCCCAAACATTAGAGGGCAACTATTATTGCTGCATGATGCCCGCTGTACACTTGACATTATTGTGCTAGTCTTTAATCGAGCGGGCTGTGCACCTGGCTGAATGAGATACTGATCTCACTAAACATGGATGAGCCTTGGGTGGGGGATATGAATACCCCCATATGAACCTTTTGTTTGTTATATGAGATCGCCTTTATAAGGTTTACATTTTTCTTGTATGGATTATAACCACCCTGAAGGACTCGAAGAATTCTTTTTATCCATCTGCGGGCTTGTGGTGTCTTTAAAACAATTTTC
The DNA here is from genome assembly GCA_036172225.1 of Cryptocoryne crispatula var. balansae. NCBI lineage: Eukaryota > Viridiplantae > Streptophyta > Magnoliopsida > Alismatales > Araceae > Cryptocoryne > Cryptocoryne crispatula. The sequence continues at coordinate 926,369 of CM069935.1, forward strand.
AACATTTTTGAGTTGTGAAAACATGTTGGCCTCTATGCAGTCTGGCCTACCTCGTTATGTTATCTCACTCGATGCCTGCCACCGGCAATGAGAATGGCGTTTCAGGCGAGATAAACGCTGTTTGGGGTTTCTTTAATCTTGAAAGTGGATCATAAATTACAGGGCATGCCCGTACTATAATTTTTTTGGGCATTTATCTCCCTTGTGTTGATTTGACAATTACGTACCCTCCGATTGTAAGCTATTTTTGTTCAAGGTCATGATGTACGAGTGGAATTATTACGGGCAAAATGCACACTAGTCTATTTTAAGGGAATTATTTTACCACTAGGTCCGTTTTTAAAAACACCTTTCTATTAGGTCCGTTTTTTCAAAATATCACCGCACTCTCTCCAATTTTCAATGAAAATATCATTTTTACCCTTTCATGTTAAACAAAGTACTAGTATATCCTCTTAATATTAGATTTTGAAAATTTTCAAATTTAATGGTTAATTAGAATCTCTAATTTTATTTTCAACTAAAATTTTAATTATTAAGTTATATTTGATATAATTTTTGATTATAAAATATTAAGAGTAATTTATTTAGTATATCATGGTATTTATATAAATATTTTAACAATAAAATACAATTATATTTTGAATGAAAAAATATCGTGTTTAAAAAATTATGTTATCTAGTTATTTTTTAGGGTAAAACAGGAATTTTGCATAGTCATTGGAGTGGGTGGTAAGTGAAATAGGAGTCAATGGATTAAATAGGATGAAAATTTGGTCAATAAAATTTTCGATAAACTCATTTTGTTAAATGGAGTGGACGGTAATTCTTCCATTATTACGTGATGATGTACAAACATGTGCTTTGGATGCAATTCCCAGATATCCCATGTCCGAGGTTCTGCTTGTACGCTGCATTCCGTTTATTGTAGTGCTGAGCCGACCCCGCTTGTTTCGGTATTGACGGCTGGCTGCTGGGCAGTCAATTGGGTCGTGACTTTATTTTTTATTAGTTTTATAAAAAAATATTGAAAAATAATAAAAATAACAGAAAAACTTATAAACATTATGTAAAAAAGAGGAGACATGCAATAAAAATATGTACATTTATTTTACTCAAGATTTACCTATTCTACATCTTATTTTGTACGTTTTGGCGTCATCTTAATGTTATACACGCTGTTACGTATGTATATTATACTCGAATGTCTCTCGTTCAATTATCTTAATCTGGTTATTGGTCTCAAAAGATTATCAAAAGTAATCATCAAAAGGGATTAAAACGGGTGTCTAATGATAATCTATAATTTATCTCACTTTGAGATGAATCTTATCTATAAGTTGGCTGCTCATGTTCATGGTATTGATCTCCACTATGCTGAGTATGTTGTCTTCTTTCACCTTGTAATTTCGTACCATGGTTCATGTATTGAGTTGCACGAGTATATTGCTATTCTTCGGTAAAGTGATTTGCCATTGTTTTAATCTAAAAATATCACCGTACATAATTTTATCACAGTACCATCGTAGAGAGCAAAGTGCAACGTGTCCAAGTTGAACCATTTTGGGCCGACCCAAAAGTTTAAGTGTCACGACTTAGAGAACACATTTAATCAAAGTAATCAACAATTAAATAAACAAATAAAAAGAATTAGAATAATCAAAATACAACTACTAATGAACTAAATAAAATAATGTATCAAATACATACTAAGCAATCAATTAAGAAGTAATTAAAAATACTTAAGTGAGAATTTGAGAGCTTAAAAATGTGGAGAGAAGAGGGTCCCAGAGAGGTGAGAAAGGAAATGAGAGAGGTGAGATTGAATATGGTCTTTTGAGGGCCATATATAGGCCCCCACCAAGGGATCGAGAGAGAGAGAGAGAGAGAGAGAGAGAGAGGAAGACGAAGATATGAACAAACTAGCTAGGATCATCATAATCTTTAGAATCATTAGATATTCAACAGGACTTAATTAATTTCACGTTAATTTAAGATCATCATAGTCCTTATATGAAATCATTAACTGGATCAAATTTTATCGTATGATCATATTTCAACTTTCACTACAAGAAAATAGACTTTTAATAGTCTCTTCTTCTTCTTCTAAGCAGCTAAATGTACATTTGATACCGATTTATTGCAATTTATGAAAAAAAATGCAATGAGACTAGCATTAATTCGTGGAATGTATTGAATAACAATTTTAGGGGCCCTAAAAGAGTATGTATTAGCAGCAAATTTGAATATCTGTCGTTAAAAGTCACACTACAAAATCAACTCACTATTAAATTTCATCAACAACTAAAGTTATTAGCCGATAACTCCCTTATGTATTCTCTTGGAGTCTAATTCATCTCTTAATGTGCTAATAATCGCACCAAGAGTAATTCGCTTTTACACCTTTCTTATCATATTCATATATAATATGGGGACTCATCTTCGTTACGGAAGGGCCAAGCAATCCAACATGACATAAAACTTAACGCAGCAAGTTGTATTCTTCTATTAAAAATAACATGATTTAAATTTGTTTAGTATGATTAACGCACTTATGGAAAAAAAAAGAGTAACTAGCTCCCTCGGTTTAATCCCTCAATAGGAAATAAGATAATCTCATCATCTAAAAAAAACAAAAATTATATGCCCTATCTGATTAGAGTATTAACATGATATATATACTAGCTACTAGCTACATCAAATTCGAAATAGCATTAATTTTAATACTCATATTTTTAGAAGTTAGCTACATTAATATCAGTTCAAATACACGGTTAATTAGAGTCTAAATGCCATATTGGACATTACAATATCAATGAAAATATGCAAAAAAATATGAATATTGCTTGAGATTTCTTTTCACATTAGATGTATCGAACCTACTACAGTGTTTAGACCCTGTTTTAATTTTGATACTCAAGCTGTTTTTCAGTTTAAAAAAAAATAGTTGTGGTTAGCCAAATATTTTGCTTTTATCAATTTTGAAAGTGATAGTGACAATATATGTATAGTGTAATAGCAAAAACACACGTTATATATAATTAAGTTTCAGTACTGTTTCACTGCACTTTCATGCAAGTCACACCTCATTCCCCTAATCGACAAAAATAAAAAATTAATGATTTAAACAATTCTAATCTCATTATGTGGCCGTCGATCTGTTCTACACACTTAATATATATATATATATATATTTATTTATTTATTTACTTGCCTAACTATCTACTAAATGATCAGGGGTGTAAATATAATTGTCTTGGCTTCCACCCTATATATATATATATATATATATGGCTTTTTACATATCAGAGAAACTCGCCCATCTTCTTGCATCCAACGCCAAGCAACACGTAGGCTCTTACATGCAAATTGATCAAACCATGTTCTTCACATGCTGGGTACGTAGCCTAGCTAGCTAAGAACAAAAATACATCTAATAATAATATTATTATTATGCACAAATATATATATATATATTAATATTGCATGGCATATTTCAGGGGCACGTCGCCGGGGGCAGGCGGTGGTGCTGCGGATCGGGCCCTCCGGGAACCAACCTCTTGTGATCTTCTTCTGCCATGGCCTTGCGGTGGACGTGGCTCCGGTCGACGACCCTCGGCCACTTCCCCGCCGCAGGAAGCCCGTCGCCGCCGGGCGCGAGTACCGCCGGACGGCCGCCGCCTTCTCCCCGGCCATCTCGCTCGCGAGGTCCACCCGTGGCTGGTCGGAGTATCAACAGGAGTAGCACCCATGAAACCGCCAGACTACAACCACCGGACGCCATGGCGGCGCGGGGAGAAGGGTGATTACCACAACACAAGACATGGAGACACAGCGCTGCGCTGCTCCTCTATATATATAATATATATATATGTGCAGGTGGTGTCCGATAGGGGGAGAGAGAGAGAGAGAGGATAAGCGAGAGTAGGTGTTTTGGGATGATCGAGATGAGCAGTAGGTAACAAGTCCGGATACAGCAGGCGGCTGCGCCGCCACGCCCGCGCAGCGCCGCCGCCGCCGCCGCGGTGGCATCACAGCACACGTACAGGCGGTGGGTTCTGTCCACGGCGGCGTCGCCAATGGGGTGGGCTTCTCGTGCTGCCGACGATCTGTGCTAATCGAGATTATCCATCGTGCGTGTGCGTGGTTGTGTGATCTCGATCGATCGGCCGAGAGCTCGAACTGATCTAATCATTCGATCAATTCGTGCGGTGGCGATTTTGAAAATGCAACTTGCTCCCAATCGTAATGCAACTACTTTTTTTTATATATATTTTAATTTTGTGTGATCAAATAAAGTAAGCGAGCTTTCTTTCTGCCATTAAAATATATAAGAGAGTGAGAATAAAACACGTAAGCAAAGATTTAGACAAGAATATAAATAAACAACTAATTAGTTATTACACGAAGTTCTCACCGGTGTAAACGAACCTACCATATAATTGGAACGACCTGCAGAGTGGTGAACTCTTTCCCTAAAGCTTGACATCTATCTATTATGACACCAGATGATCGATCAAATCATAAATATGTAAATATTATCTAAACCGACGGTCAGAAGGTCATGGCAACGAGAATGACTTAGAAAGACGTACGTCAAAAGAGAACATGGCGATACAACAGAAGACGACCACAAAACAAATTTAAGAAAGGAAAAACTTCAATAAGTTAAGCACCACCACCTTAATTAGTGCGCACAAAAGTAAAAATGTATATATATATATATTTAAGGAGTTTGGTTTCCTTCGTGTGGGCACTTAAGGAATTCGTTCTACTCTGACACATGAAATTTCTGCGAGACCCATCATTTATATATGGTGATTTCTCACACAACGTACGGGATGAATTCTACAGACTTTTAATTATATATGTGTTTATAATAGAGAAAGTTGCCCCACGAGAGGATCGAGACTCGAATGGAGGAAGAGACTACTCTAGCTAGGGAGGGAAAATCGACGTCGTCTACTTCTTCGAATGACGTCGGTGCTCCTCCATGAAGTCGAACAGCTGTATTTAGAATATTGTAATACGCGGCTCCGCGAGAGATTTTGCAAGCTCCGGCGCGAATGCTCCACTTTCGCGAGGACAGCTCTGCTCCCGCGCGCGAGGGTACGTAGCTATCTAGCTAGTAGTCGGCGTTTATAAATGTGCATTGTGCAGCATGCATTCAGGAATTAATGTGCTGGAGTGAGACCCGTTAATTTGTTCACCCCCCCCCCCTCTTAACCTGCAGAGATGAATTAAATCAACATGTTAGATAGACATTCCATCAAGCCAGCCACCCAACAACCAAATCAATAGCCAGCTCTCTCCAACGTCCAAGCCGCCGTCTATATGTACATTTGAGCTAGCGCTACCTGTCCTCCTTAATTTGGACGGAGCAACACAATTAACGAGCTCCGTCAACCTTTCGGCCGAGCATCGATCGGAATATTATATAGAATTAGCGAGCTTATCGTCTCGTGGGTCAGACAATATTATATGGTGGTACCCATCATGTCATATTGACGTCCTCCTCCTCCTCCTCGGAGAGACGGCCTGTCGCCACGCCCGAGCATATCTTACGGATAGGCTAGCTTCCATTAATCTTCACGAGTGGGCCGGGGGGCTGAAAAAAGAGCCGATAATTATGGGGTGTTTGGTTGCGTGATAATTGAGGTTTTTATTTTAATTTTTAAAAATGGTAAGAAAACTTGTTAAAAGAGGTGTTTGACAACCATGACAATTTTATGTTTTTGAAAGTGATTTTCTTCTTAAACAAAAAAAGAGAGTCTCACCTCTTTCTTTTTTCTAGTGGTCCCCCACTTTATTTGGTCATGTGCGGTGGTTACTCTTTTTTGTAATCACATCCCTCCAAACATGATAATTTTATGTCATGAGTTGGTTTACTTTTATTTTAATACAATTTTTTATCATGAAAGTGTACAAAAAATTATCATGCAACCAAACACCCCATTAACATGCATGCACTCACTCGCTAATTAGGAACTCTCAATTTATTATTTCTTCACAAGTAAACGGCGACTAGATTGAACTTATCTTGACAGGGCTGGGGTTGAGAGCTCGACCATTAATTGTACAGTACAAAAATCACTCATCGAGCATTATATATATGGTACACAAATATATGTACGTATAAGATTAAACGGAGGACGAAGAAACAGCGTACACACAGGCCCACTGCCCCTAATTAATTAAGCAAGAGCTTAATTTGTTATGTCTTATGAGACCGGCCAACCTGATCCTCATTACCTAATTAGTAGTCCGCACCGCCGGAAGCATGTAATGTTACTTAAATAAATAAATAAATATTTAATATTTAATATAGTTAAGGGGATAATCTTTAGAACCGCATCCTGCATGCTGCGGCCAATACCCAAAGTATGTGAATATATATCTTATCTAGGATTAGATTAGAGATGAGGAAGCCAACCTCAGGACATAAAGAAAAACCGCAGCTCCCCGGCCCCATTGATCGATGATGGTACGTACGTACCTATAGTCGTCTTCTTCTTTCGGCTAGCTGCTGCACATAATTATATGTGTGTATATATGCCCTCTCGCTTCTGTACGTACTCTGTCTGAAGGCTTCTTTATTACCTATTACAACCAGCCTCCTACACTACGTACTGATTATACTTTGACATGCTTTCAGGCATTAGGTCAAAGCAGTTGCCACCACCATATATATATATATATTGGTTTTGGATCAAATTCCCTTTGCAGAAAGTCCCCCCACTACCAAGGATATATATATATATATGTACCAAGTTATATACACAAGTAGAGATGCATCTGATCATCAGAAAGATATATATATCTTTGTTGCCTGAGGGAAAATTCAGTACTAGCTAGTCTTATGTTTGTTCAATTGATTTTTCTTCAAAATGCTATGACCTGCGGTTTTTGTTTTTTCAAATCAACCTCAAATATTTGACCTCGAATTGATCCTTCTCCTTATACAATATTGATGTAGCACACTAGCTATATGTTTGTGTGTGTATATATATATAGTCCTTGATCATTTCAAACGTACGTCTCTTTGGTACTGCGACGAAGGTCCAAAATTAGGCCGTTCTCCCTAATTCAACACCAGCACTTTCCCTCTTGCGGGCTATTTTGTTTTAAAGTAAGATCACAAACAAAAAGTGCAGACACAAGGTCTGGATTGAACTATAGACTTTGATATATATATACATATGATGGTAAACATAGTCATCCAACTCAAAATTTTAAAGCAGTGTGTACGTGGAGTAAGCATCATCCTTAGAATTTTTACAAACTCTTCTGTAAGGTACCCAATATGATAATACTCTCTAATGTATCTAGCTCCTCCGTGCGGATCTTCTTTTCTAAACTAAATTCTATCACACGTTGCTCACAAACAAGGGAACCATATATATATATATATTTGGATTATCATGTTAAATTTATTGGGTCGACGTCTAACTAAAAACCATATATACCGTATAACGAGTGAAAAAAACATCACACACACAGCATAATTATATGTAAGATATTCGACATAGAATTACTCTACACAACACATAATCCGTCTCAAAATGAAGGAAATTACAACTTGATATACCAGCCAAAAACCCCAAAAGCAGAACGGAAAAGAAACGCCAATTAATTAATCAACTGAAGTGATCGAATCGATTGGGCAAAACATCCACACTCTCTTCGCTTATTAGCAAATCTTGATCAATCTGATCAGATCCCCAGTTGGACGAAGAAGAAAGAGAAGAAGAAGATCAAAGATAGGTATGACCTTGAGATCAGAGATTTCCGGCCGGAAACGTCTCTCACACTGTTAATGGTGCTGAGGGTCCGGCCCTCCGGGGCTAAGCCTCTTGGACTCATAAGCTAATTTCCGATCCCCGGATCCCAACCACTGCTTCCAACCCGACAAGGTCACCGGCGTGGCTCCGCCGCCGGGCACCGACGACGACGTCCCTCCCGCTGCCCCCGTCCTGGGGCTGCCACCGCGGCTCAGATCAGCGCGCGGTTCCGAGCTCCCGACTGCCGTGAGCAACAGAAGGCCACAGAAAGCGACCTTGATATCCCTCTCCATTGTATGTAAATCGCTGGGAATGCCGCCTCCTCGATCTTTCGTTTTCTTTCAAGCTATACTGAGTGCATTAGCGAACGGGGGGAGCTCTGGATTTATATAGACACGTCTCCCTCTCTCATCTTCTTTTCTTTTTTGCTGAAGTGGAGGGTGTGCAACATATCTATAGATATATATATGAGTGCGACTCCCCTCAGGACCACCTGAGGGGAGCCCATCCAGAGCTCCCCCCGTTCGCTAATGCACTCACTACAGCTATAGCTTGGAAGAAAACGAAAGATCGAGGAGGCGGCATTCCAGCCATTTACATACAATGGAGAGGGATATCAAGGTCGCTTTCTGCGGCCTTCTGTTGCTCACGGCAGTCGGGAGCTCGGAACCGTGCGCTGATCTGAGCCGCGGTGGCAGCCCCAGGACGGGGGCAGCGGGAGGGACGTCGTCGTCGGTGCCCGGCGGCGGAGCCACGCCGGTGACCTTGTCGGGTTGGAAGCAGTGGTTGGGATCCGGGGATCGGAAATTAGCTTATGAGTCCAAGAGGCTTAGCCCCGGAGGGCCGGACCCTCAGCACCATTAACAGTGTGAGAGACGCTTCCGGCCGGGAACCTAGCTCTGATCTCAAGGGCATACCTATCTTTGATCTTCTTCTTCTCCTTCTTCTTCGTCCAACTGGGGATCTCAGATTGACCAAGATTTGCTAATAAGCGAAGAGAGTGTGGATGTTTTGCCCAATCGATTCGATCACTTCAGCTGATTAATTAATTGGCGTTTCTTTTCCGTTCTGCTTTTGGGGTTTTTGTCTGGTATATCATGTTGTAATTTCCTTCATTTTGAAACTGGTATATCAGGGCTCTCCTCTCTCTCTCTCTCTCTCTCTCTCTCTCTCTCTCTCTCTCTCTCTCTCTCTCTCTCTCTATATATATATATATATATATATATAGACGTAGTGGCATCAATGCAAGTGTTGACTACATCTCTCTCTCTCTCTCTCTCTCTATATATATATATATATATATAAATTTTGTTACTGATACTAACAAGCCATTTAGTGATGATCGAATTGGAGATAGAACCTGTTTATATTCATGATACATATTTTTATATTTCTTTGACATTGTGATTCATTTCATTAATGTATTGGATAGAGATTACCAAGTGGGTGGGCGGAAGACCGCCGTATGCCTTGGTACCTCTCGAACATGGTACTGAGAGGTGGTGAGTCAAACTGATCTTCCTCTGATATTTCATCTAATATTGGACACTGTCATGTAAATCACAAATTTGGGATACATGCAGCACTGTGATATTATAGAGATACATCAACTCAATATATCTTTGAATTGTGATGAGTGGATATTCTACAAAACCATGGATATTTTTACATTTAATTATAAAATTTCTTTAACACAGTCTTAATTTAACCTCCCGGCTTTTGTTGACCGTCCCCTTAAATTCTCTCCTTTATGTGTGTGTTCGTGTACGTCGTCTCTGTCTGCTTCGTCTGATCTTCTATCTGTAATTCTGTATGAATGTAAATGTTTTATCTTTGCTGTGCTCTCTGTACTCTGTAGCCTGTATATATATGCACATATCTATATAATGGCCTATATATCTATCTATTTTCATGTCAGTCTTCTATCTGCCTATTTTATTCATCCATCTGTTCACCCAGGATCCTGTCTCTATACGTCAATCAACGTAGTGAAGGGAGAGTTGTGTACATACATACGTATATATATATATATATATATATATATATATATATATATTTATACACATGGCGACGTCTATCTCCTGAGGAGAACCCGGTGTGGATCTACTCAGACGTCAGAACATGTTGTGACGCACTTGGCACCAGTTCACACATCGCGAACATATCTGGCATTTCTCGACTTAGTTTTACTTCTCTTTTCTCTTTGTTTTGCTTTTCAATCGCATTGGTACGTGATCTCTCTCTCTCTCTCTCTCTCATGATCTACTACACTTAATTTCTCCTTCCCCCTATGATGAGATATCTGAGAGCTTGACGATGAGGAACCCTGTGGAAAACTCCAAAACCGCGGCCTTGAGGAAACCAGGACCAGGCCTTATAAACCAGGAATACTTCTCCTAGCAGCCGATGTGGGACTATGCCTTTAACACTCCCCCTCTCGGCCAGCCACCACCGTCAGAGCCACGATAGGAATACACGGGGCAGGACCGAGGGAAAATAGGAGCCGGACCCACCGGAGAAGCAGAGCCCAGGCCCACCTGCTCTGATACCATGTGAAATTCCAAAAACGCACATGCGCTTAGGAGACCCAGGTCCAGGCTATGATAAAGGCATGGAATACTCCTCCGGTGGCCAATATGGGATTAAACCCTTCAACACTCCCCCTCTCGGCCAGCCACCACCGTCAGAGCCATGATAGGAATACACAGGGCAGGGCCGAGCGAAAATAGGAGCAAATCCACCGGAGGACAGAGCCTACAGCCTGACCAGCTCTGATACCATGTGGAAAACTCCAAAACCGCGGCCTTGAGGAAACCAGGACCAGGCCTTATAAACCAGGAATACTTCTCCTAGCAGCCGATGTGGGACTATGCCTTTAACACTCCCCCTCTCGGCCAGCCACCACCGTCAGAGCCACGATAGGAATACACGGGGCAGGACCGAGGGAAAATAGGAGCCGGACCCACCGGAGAAGCGAGCCCAGGCCCACCGCTTCCGATACCATGTGGAAAACTCCAAAACCGCGGCCGAGGAAACCGGGACCGTGCCTTATAAACCAGGAATACTTCTCCTAGCAGCCGATGTGGGACTATGCCTTTAACACTCCCCCTCTCGGCCAGCCACCACCGTCAGAGCCACGATAGGAATACATGGGGCAGGACCGAGGGAAAATAGGAGCCGGACCCACCGGAGAAGCAGAGCCCAGGCCCACATGCTCTGATACCATGTGAAATTCCAAAAACGCACATGCGCTTAGGAGACCCAGGTCCAGGCTATGATAAAGGCATGGAATACTCCTCCGGTGGCCAATATGGGATTAAACCCTTCAACAAACCCACTTAATAAAAGGAGGCGCCATCGAACCGAGCAGTACAATGAGGAGAAATGGTCCTGCATGCACCTTGCAGTTCCTTAATAACCTAGTCACTTTCACCAAAAAGCCAATAGCCATCCATTTGTCGGTTGAAAAGGCCACATACTTTGCTTATATAACTGTTTTATGCCCCCCAAGTGCATACTCTAATTAAACAAGCAGCTGTGGCCTACAGTTGAACGCCTTTCCTGGGCGTTTAGGGGCTGTTTGGTACAAGATTAATTGGGGATAAATCAATTAGGTTTAACCCTTAAATAGTCTTGTCTCAAACATGCTCTTGTAGGGTTTGGTTTGCACAATAAACTTTTACACACTTTGATGGCAAAAAGTTGTGCTAAATTAAAATGTATGTTAACCAATGATACAAAATTATCATGTTTGAGAGATGTGATAACAAAAAAAGAGTGGGAGTCATCAATGACCGAGAGAGGTGGATGGGACCACAAGACAAAAAAAAAAAAAGATGGTCTCACCTTTTTTGTGTTTTCCGAGAAGAATTAAAAAAACATAAAATTATAATAGTTGCTAAACATCTAAATCTTTCTAATAAATTTTGTTACAAAAACGTAAGGTGTAACAAACACCTAATTTACCGTTAAACCAAACACCCCCCCCCCTAATTAGGGTTTTCACGTCTGCATGCCAAGACCGGTCAGAGGGCGGCTTAATTAGGTGTAATGCTAAGGTCAAAATTAAGAAGAAGATGGAGAGAGGCGCTTTGGGTGTAATGCTAAGGTCAAAATTAAGATGGAGATGGAGAGATTCTCTCCTTTTTCGATACAGTCAACTAGTGTTCAGTGCTCTTCGATCCGTTGTGTGTATACATGCACATCCAAGCTACTTAGTATTATTTTAAATTTGAAGGCGGCCAGCTAGTTAATGCATGCTTGCATATCCCAATAAAGCCGTGCATGGCTTATGTCAAAGGTCACCGGCCGGAGCTCCTCCTCCTCCTCCTCCTCCTCCTCCTGAGGTGGAAATCCACAGATCTGCGTGGGAGATCACCAATACGACGCCCACAAGCGGCTGGCAGCCGCATCGATATGTATATACATAACATGAGTCAGAGAGATCGAATTGTATATAAATATACATACCAGCTTTCGCTTCTCTATTCGCTATCCTCTCCCTCTTTCCTTTGATCCGGGCGGGGCCTTCTTCTTCTTGTCCAAACATCAACGAGAATATATATATAAATATATGTCCTGCTACTAAACATATAAATATATATATATAGTTGTTCATTTTATCGACCGTCCCCATCTGCTTGCATGCATGATCGTGTGTGCATCTGCGCTTTCGATATAAAACAAAAAGCAGAATTAATTAGAGACGAGCGTACGTTTATATATGCAAGGAATATCGATCGATGTGCGCAACACGTACGGCCGGCATTTCTGCTCTATCGATCGGCATAATTGGGTTAATTTGTAAGTAATTAAAAGGGCCAGTCAGTCTTATCGTATGGTTGAGGATGACGCAGCGTGACGATGGCGCTTCAGAACCAGAGGTTGATAATCAAGAAAATGGAGCTAGCCCCCGATACAAAGCTGTATATGCCTGTATATATATATGTATGTATTTATGTGTATATACATGGTTTGTGTATCCATCATATACACGTACGTAGTCATTTGAAATAAACATGCTGCAGGCTGAATCTGGGTTACATGTATATATGTATAATATTGTGTATATATATGTATGTATCCTCGATACCAATTAATTGTATATGCGTGAATAACGATGTGTAGAAGCAGTGAAAAACTGACGCATTGATGCACAAACACTCCAGAAACTAATTTTAAGCAAATTAGAATAAATTTGATTCCAGCATTTAAGTATCACTTATGTTTTTGTTGTTTTAGTCGATCTTAAAACGTCTTCAGTTTGAAAAGGAATTATAAATTTTTAATGAGTCTTGTAATTTCTATTTGTACTCTCTGAAAAGATTTTAGAGTAAATAATCGTATAAATAGGTGTTACTCAGTGGGGGAGCTAATTTAATGAGAAAATATTTTTTGAACCACCCATACAATTCTCAATAATGGGATAAATGTCGTACATCTCATTTAGGGGAGTTTTCGAGAGTGTTCAAGAGTTCGATTAGAAGAGTTGCAGATGGTAGAAAAACCAAGGCCTTTATATATACATTGACTTCTTCTTTTCTTTTCTTTTTTTTGTAAGAGTCTTGTAAGAAGTCCCACAAGGTCACTATTTTTAGATTTTCTCTACCTATGTGGGTCTTTGTGTTGTCTTCTTTCTTCTCAATTACCATTAATAACTTAATTTTTGTATGAGAGGTAGGCTCGTCCTCCTTTCAGCACGCGGGTGATCGAGTTTTAGTCCTAACCATGATTAGATACTTTAACTTAGCGCTGAAAAATATATGTGTGTGTGTGTGTTAATCCTCTTAATCCCGTGGTTAGCAATTTTAACTCTCGTACACCCATGGGTTGGTATTTAAGAGCAAAGAAAAGAAAGCTAGACAACGATAGACTACATATATATTTTTTATTTATGATTATCCGGTGCTCAATTTCCAGCTAGGTTTCTACGCATTTAAGGGTCAACGAGTTCTTCAGATCAAAATGATATCGAACACAATTCAAACAGATTACATTTCAGCTTGAATGAAGTTTTCGTTCGGAGAATGGGGAAAAACAGCATACGAAGCTCCTTAAATTTCAATGTCGCGTAAGATATAAAATAATTAAACTTCATCTACACACTACACACACACACCTTATTCATCTGCTCACTGGAAGCACTATACGCTATGTCATATACGTACGTCTTAAAAAAAGAAAACAAATGGGCCGGGTGTTTGATATATTGAGTGATAAAATGAGTTATTTCTGTAAAAAAAAAAGACTCCTTAAAAAAAGATGTTTTGGATCACTACAAAATATGTTTTTCTAGCTAGAGAGTTTGTTCTTGGATGAAAACAAGAGGTAATGTCTCTAGGTTTTTCGTCTATTTGTGGTCTCCACCTTTTTTAGCTGTACTTGATCCCCACTCTATTTGTCATCTTACCTCACCAATTAAGCATGATAGTTTTGTGTTTTTAGTTATCATGTAACTTATTTTAATACATGATTTCATCATAGAAACATACAAAAATGTGTTGTGTAACCGAAGATCTCAGGTCTTTCATATAGCATAGTTTGTAGTGCCTGGCACCACATTCCTCGAAGCCCAAGGACCAACAAGAGAGCCGCCGCCCACCTTCTAGATTACAGGTGTAGCCCGACTATATATATATATATATATACCAACGAGTTTCTTTCTAGTCAAAATAATAATAATAATGCATGTTCAAAATAATTGGGCTTTGTGCGCAGTGCTTAATGTTTGGATGTGATTATGGAGGATTCTGATCATTAAAATCTCTAGCAACATATAATTCCATCGGAATTAACGCTTCTTAATTATACATTTAGCCCATTCTCTTTCTGACTTTTAGATTGTAAATCTGAATTTTTTAAGGAAAAAGAGATAGGTGCATATGTTTCTCTGTGCAACGTTTTCTCTCTCGACCTTTGAAGGTCATTAAGAGACAAATTATTAAGATTATCAGTTATCATAAACTGAAAATCTTTGAACATTGGAGAGAGAGAGAGAGAGAGATTATTTTATAGAGTAGACTGAAAAGATGACCATTAATTGATTGATACTTCAAATATAAGATAATTAAGCATGGGTTGGAACAAATGAAGAGAGAGACAAGCTAAAGGTCAAATAATCATACGCCGTCATCTATGACGAAGATAACGTACCCATTTCGTCTCTCTCTCTCTCTCTCTATATATATATATATATATAAATTCAATCAGTTGACATGCTGTTGCTATGCTACACCTTACTTGTTTACATTTTTCTTAAAGATCATGTAACTATAAGACACTAAACTTTAAAACAAGAGTACGTACTCATTGTTTTGAAATAACTAAATAATAACATGCTATAATAGTTTATGACTTATCTTGATTATGTGGTCTCTTATCTTATTTCTATATATTTCACAAAAGTGGCTAAACAAAACTCCTGCTTCAATTTTTCTTAAAAAAACTTACTTTTAAATAAATGATTTTGGAAAAAAAAAACAAACAAACAAACAATCCCCGGGTAAAGTAAACTGGATCGGAACAACATTTTCAAACAGAGAGACAGTAGTTCTTCTTCGAACCTCAGCAGACATCATCGTGTATCTCGTTTATTCGTGCGGCTGCGGCAGAACATAGCCGTCGACGGATGGCGACGACCGAAGACGACGGCCGCCGCTCGCCGGTCGTCGGCCACCCGTCGGCAATAATTATATAAGGCGGCAGCAGGTGGATGGAGACGAAAAAAGAGCTACCTTTCCTTTATTTACCCTTCGCCGCCTGCCTCCTCGGGCCCGTAAGTGGAGGAGACGTGCTCGATCTAAACGTATATCCCGGCGGGGAGGACGGCGCCGTGGTGTTGGCTGAGAAGGTGTACAAGGGCGGCGGCGGCGGCGGCGGCGATCAGAGGAGAGCCATGTGCTGCGACGGCGAGTGCCGGCCGCTGGGTTGGCTGCTGGGCCTCCCCTTCGCCTTCCTGTCGCTCCTCGTCTCCCTCGTCGGGGTCGTCGTCTGGATCGTCGGGTACGCGCGTCGCCCTTTCCCCCCTCTTCCTCCTCCTCTGTGCTTGTGCTTTTCCGGGTGGTTTCTGAATCGCCATCTCCGGCGGCCAGGCTGCTGCTGTCGTGCATCTGCCCGTGCTGCCTGTGCGTGACGGTGCTGGTGGAGCTGGCGCTGGAGCTCATCAAGGCGCCCCTCCATGTCATGGAGTGGTTCACCTCCCAAATACCCTGCTGAAGAGTGACGACGAGGAAGATGATCATCGCGTGGATGATCCGACCCAAGGCCCAAGGCCAAGGCCAAGGCCATGCCTCCCTCCCTCCGCTCTATTTCTTTTAACTCTCTTGATGCCAGATGTTAGCAAATTTTTAGCGAGAAAGAACAGTTTTTTTTTTTTTTTTTGAGATTTGGTTGGATGAATCTATTGCTGGATGAAGCGGTAGAAGGGAGCGCGTACCTTATTATGCCTTGGCTATATATGTACTGCAGTCTCCATTTGAATGTCTTAATTATTAGCTAGATCATTGGCAACGCCGAACGCATCCGAATTCAGATACACGATAAATTCCGCGAACGAACGATATTTTTTTACATTTTAAGGATGCATTTCATTGTGTAAAGATGAATATTTTTCGTCATGAGAGTGAAAGTTATTAGACGATGTGCTGGTGGTGCGCTAGGATTGTGCATTTTTTGGTCCAAACTTCAAAGGAGTCGATCAAGCATGTCCCCTGCTTGAACTTCCAATCCTTTTTTCCCCTAATTTTGAGGTGTTGAAACTAAATGTCTAAATCAAATCAAACGGACAGAATTTTGTGTTACCAAAAATGATCATGCGTACATAGTTTTGCATGTAAACACATGACCTAAAAAGAATTACACACATGCAATTATATATAATATATATTAGATTTTTGGTTCGAACCATAGTGAGTCCAACTACGTACCTAGGTCTCACGGTTGAATTCCATATCAGGATCTCAAAACTACGTTGAAGCAGACTGTTAAGTATTCAAGGACCCCCTAGATTTTACTATTATGACGAGAACGCTAGCGAGGCTGGCAACAAAACATATTCATGCACTTTGTGATAGTCATATGTTAAGATAAAACCCGAAAGTATAGGTATATAAAGTTATAATGTCCGGTGAGATATGAAAACAAAAATGTCATTTCTAACATGTTATGAAGATAATCCATCATCATCCATAAGAGTGCCCAAAAGTAACCTGTGGAACGAAATAAAACAACACCTCTTGACTATATATCATAAACCAAAATTCTACCAGATTACAAAAAGAAATATGCACCAGATTTTTTATGAAGGTAGACGAACAGTAAACCTCGCGGAACCACCATTAAATTTACATTATCAACGCCACATACTCCAAAATTCACGAAGACACAAGTGAGCGATCTACTAATTAGACATCAAATAGTATGCATGTCGTCGCGCACGATGCCAAGTTTTCATGCAATAACTGACTCATAAAATAAAAACTGACCACGTTGAGATGAGAGGAAGGTCGTAACAAGTCCTTGCATCAAGAGTATCATCAGCTCTTGTGGCTGCTTTTACCCATTTTAATCCCTACCGGGCATGTCTCTTCCCTGTCCCGGATAAGGGTTGCTCCCAGGTTGGAAGGAACCACCACCTCCCTGATACGCATTTCCACCTCCTGGATAGCCGCCGCCGCCGCCGCCGCCAGTCTGGTATGGCATGCTGCCGCCTTGATGCCCACTGCTACCGCCTGAGTAACCGCCCCCACCACTCTGGTACGGAGTGCCACCACCTTGAAACCCACTGCCAGTGCTTGGGTAGCCACCACCACCGCTCTGGTATGGAGTACCACCACCTTCATGCCCACCGCCACCATTTGGGTAGCCGCCGCCGCCGCTCTGGTATGGAGCCCCACCACCTTGAGGCCCACTGCCACCACTTGGGTAGCCATAGCCACCGCCACCACTCTGGTATGGAGCCCCACCACCTGGTGGAACTGGAGGACCCTGAAAACCTGTGTTGGTGCCCCGTGAATTATAATTGCCCTGGTAAGGAGGCCCCTGGTTTGGATAATTGCTTGGTGTTCCTTGGGTTGGCGGGGTGGGCACTGCCCCCGGGCCCTGGCTTGAGTATGGCATACTTGGTGGGGGCATGCCACCAGAGGGTGGTGGGGCCACACCACCAGGGGAAGGTGGAGGCATGTTCCCTGGCGGAGGCACTGGAGGCACAACACCGGGTGTCGGCATACCTAGGGGTGGCATATCTCTGGGAGGCGGAGGGTTTGGTCCTACATTAGACTGAAATTGCTGATTGGGCATCGGAGGAGCTGCCCTGTTCTGGAAGTTCTGCATGTTCTCCCTGCGTCTCTCAAAATTCCTTGATCGATCAAAGTTACGAGGCCGGTCATTTCGACGAGATCTCTCATTTGCACGTGCGTTGTTCCGAACCCATTCCTCGTGGTATTTGGGATCATATGGAACAGCCTTCCCGTCTATGAAAGGTTCCCCTGACAAATTTAATGACACAAAAAGAAATATACACCATGAAAGACAGTGATCTGCTGGCAAATGCACAAGAAAAGCGGCAAAAGCAAAAACCTATAATAAATCAGAGAAAATAAAGTGGTTAATTTTTCCAAGCAACAGGAAGACAGCCTAGGAACCGGTCAATGCACCCAAAAAAAAAAACAATGCTAAAGGCCAATTAACGGTTTCCGACGTGAAGCTAGAATTAGAAAGCATCTTGAAACATGGTTTATGTAATCGGTCAAATCGGATAAAATCGGCCGGTCTCAATCCGATTTTCACCTGGAGGACCAATCCAAAATCCATTCCTGGTGGAATCAATCTGAATTGGTTAAATTGGATTAGATCGGAATCTGAATAAAAATTAATTAATTTTTTTAAAATCCCAATTTTTGAATCGGTTTTCTTCCCAAAGAATCAGCCAATTCTGACCAATTCCATCCAATTCGGATCGAATCGGTACCCACAGATTCTGATTTTCCCATCCATGTCTTAACATCAATCAAACAATTGTCTAGTCCATGGTGCCAAGATCTTACATTTCAGTGAGATATTAATATCTACATTTCATTTCTAGCATGTAGTTCAATGTTTTTAGCAGTGATAACAGAGGTGCATACCCATAGATGAACAAGTGATAAGTGCTAATGAATCATTATGATTAACTTCTGATTCCGATGCATATAACCAAAGAACCATAAGACCTCCAGATATACTTTTCTTAAATCACATCTCACTTCTTTATCTTAAACAAACACACTGAAAACTAACACATGCACCTAGACACCAACACCGATACTTGCTATTGAAAAGCCAAGCAACACTTTGGCAGCTTTAACAAAGTCTAGGCAGCAAAGCAAAAAAACAGCTTCAGTGAAAGAAACAAAGGATATAAAACAGATGGATGACGGGAATACGTAGTTGACCTGGTTAATACAATAGTAATGATGTAATATATAGCTAAGTTCATCATCAAAAAATATATAACTAAGTAAATTAAACAAGCTAAGATACCAATAAAAAGGAAATGAGAAATATGTAAAACAGAAATAGGCAGTAATATTTACTACAGAGCTCACTTAACATCTATCACACACCAGTATGTTGTGTCTAACTGAATCCTCCATGACTAGATAAGAAACAAAGTGAAAAAAAAATCTTTAGTAAGATATGTGCAGTTGTAAGCCAAAACCGCACAGCAGATAGGAGTTCCAGAAAATATTAAGAGAGCCTAATATTTTGCCAAGTATCATAAAATAAAAGTATGGTTCAATAGGATGCATACACTACCTTTGGCCAGTAAGGTACTTCAGGAGAAAGATTAAGTCATTATCCTAGAACATCAAAGTAAAAGCTCTGATTTGCATCTCTCTCTGCCCCCCTCTCTCTCATACATGTACAACCATACAGGTCAGGTGCACGCAATTCCATACTTACACAAATGTGGTGTCTGATTCAGGCTTCAACTCATACTGACACAATGTTTAAATTAATCGGGAGAAATTCATCGTGGCGAGGTTTTTTAGGTCTTTCCGACAGACTTGTTCAGAGTCTTGTCTTTTAACTTTTTCATCCTACAAAGTCTCATCTATCTCCTGCTTGCAAACCCAAAAGATGTTTCTTTGATTGACATGTCACTTCTCAAAGATCAGATCACTCTAATGATCTCCAACAAAATGAGATCAGTATATGACAAAATTCATGCCACTTCATTCCTACCACCATAAAAAATAGTATAGGACAGAGGCAGGACCATCATAGTGACATGCCCATCACTTCAGGTTGAAATTTTGTTTTCCCAGTTCTATTTTTTTGAGGGGGGCGGGGGGCAGGAACAGAACTGGTACTGGGAGGATTGGCTTATTCCACCTGTACAGCACAATTTCAAGCATCATTTTACAGGGTTTCTTGCACATCAAAACCCATGTGAATGAGGATACCGATAAACAAAATGGCCTTCTACAACCATAAACAAGTATCTGATGAGCACTTTATGAAGTCAGAAGCACTTCTAAGCCGTACCTCCGTAGTCCTTGTTTTTCACGTCCAAATAAGAGTCAGGAAGAACCCAGCGGACCCTTGGTAGAGCTTTATCACAACAAACCACCATAAATTAGAGAGTGGAAGGGATCCCTCAATTTATTCTAGCACAGAATGCAGAAAACAAACACCATAATACTTACCCTTGATTTTGTATGATAGCTCTTCAGAAACGAGGGCCCCAAAGGCAAAGTAGTGCTTTGTCGACACTGAGTATATTTTCATCCTTGCTTCATCCTCGCTGTAAAAGACCAATGAAAGGTTAGAACTTAGAAGTCACCCAAACAGGACACGGCATTCTTCACAAACACGAAAGTAGTGGTAAACTTGGCCAAACAAAGATGCCTAACGAGGCTAGAAATTCAAGTACAATTTGTTGAAGGTGGCAAGCCGCAAATCAATGTATTACATAAAAGTAAATATACAGTAGATGAATAAAAACACAAAAAGAAATAAAATTCTAAATTATTACCAAGATGGTAATAATTCAGGGTTCTATACATACAGATGCTTCCAGCTGGTGAGTTTGCCGCCAAGAGAACTCGTGCGATCCGGAATAAGCAAAGAACCAATCTCTGACAAAGGACATACGTTGAATATCCTTAACATATCCTCAAAAAATTTCTCAAAAAGTCTCTTATTCTCAACTCTCCAAATAGCTCATAACATTGTTGGTAAAACAAGGTTCCATATCTTAGGGACCATGGTTCGCCGGGTCGCGACCCGGACCCGACCCGGTCGGTTTTGGGGCCAACCGACCCGGTCGCGACCCCAAGACCCCAACCCCATTTTTAATTTTTTATTATTATTTTTCGCGACCCAGGCCGACCCGGTCCCGACTCCCGACCCCACCTTCCTTGTTAGGGACCTCTCTCCAAGGATTATTTTTGTCCCATTGAAGCAGCATGGAGGGAACATCATCAAAATCCATTCAACAGATGTTCCAGCTTTTGAAGAGGGAATGCCACAAGAAGTTAATAATACCACATCTCGATGATAAGTTATCTAAATCTTTTGCAAAGATCCCACAGAAGACACATGAAGATGATAGGATGCTAAAAAATTTTGGAGTAGAAACTTAGTCGGTAGACAGTTTCTGAATACTTTCCATAAAAACAACAAGATTCAGGTTTTTTTTGAAGGTGACACAAAGGTCACAATTCATTGAATCAAAGCATGGTTACACAAAGAAAAGAAGAAACCTTACAACAGCAAGCAGAGATAGAAGGAACAAAAGGCGGCCTCCAGATTGACTAGCAAGATGGTAAAATAATGAATATGGAGCACCACGACAACCAACGCTAGAGACAGTAGGATCTCCAAGCAGAAAAATTGCGCACCCCAAGATTCAGTTTACCAGAGTAGGCATAGGAAACACGAGAGTGTTTCCAAATAGAACTACCTTCTTTCATACTTGGTACGTATAGGCGTCCAAATGCTCCAGGTATAGACATTCATCAAAGTAACATGCTGTACAACAAACTTCACCCAAGTGATAAAACTAGCTGACCACTTTCAACTTAAAAAGACAGTAAAGTTCGGAAAAGGTATAAGAATTATATAATAAAAAAACATTCAATTCCCATGTCATTTCGACAGAATCACTTATCCCTCCACCCATGTTATGTTGCAGGAAAGACATCACGAAAGTCGCTACAGTTATCTCCCGACCCCAGAATACATGTACCATAAACGCCATTCGTCATGACAATTGACAAACCATCAGATTCTACCAAATAAGCGAGGGAGAGAAACATACACATAGAGCAAGTGAGCAACATCAGGAGCTTGGAGAAAAACGAATGGTAGGGTACGCGAAGGAACCTAACCTGCCAACAACTTGAGCCAGGGTCTTGATATAACTATCAATTATCTCATCCCTAGTGGGCTCACCCTCTGGCGGCTCCATCACCACGAGCCAATGCTCGAAGTCGCATCCATCGAGAAGGATCGTCTCCTTTGGCGGGCGGTTGCTCCAGTTGGGCGACGGATCATTGAGAGAAGAAGTCGTCGGCCTCGTCGAGAAGCACCTGGTGGTGCCACCGCCCAGGACAGGCACGAAGGGGAAACACCCGGCAGCAGAGACGAGGGGGCGGAGCCTGATAAGAGAAGAAGCGCGGTATAGGCAGAGCGGCGGGCTGCCGGCGGACGCGTACGAGCGGATGGCAATGAGGGGAGCAAGAGCGGCGGAAGACCTAGCGAGTAGGCCTCGGAACGCCATGGTGAAAACCCTACGCACGGCGAGGACCGGGAACGAAGTAGAAGGGGGGCGATAAGGAAGGAGCTAAAAAGAGGGTTTTGGGGCGATTTATATTGGACGGTCGTCGCCGGGCGAGCCGGAAAGCCCGGTCCGGTCCAATCTCGTGATACGGCGGCGACCGGTTCAATGAGATATTTTGCGCTGCTCAGTCGTCGAAGAGAAGATGTTTCCCAATTCACAGCGTCGGACGAGTCGCTACCGGCATGACTCAACTCACTCCACTCCCTCGAGCTCTTGGGGACGCCCCTGCGGCCACCGTCCTCCGCCTAGGTTTTCTCCGCTCTTTCTTTAGGCCGACGAGATTTCTCAACACTCGCTCGGGTGTAGATGCCGTGAACAGGGGACGCAACAGCACGCTCGACACTCGCACGGTCTCGGTGCCCTCCATCTTGAAGACATCACTTGATTCCCAAGCCTTCTTGTTTAAGAAGGAAAAGATCAGCCTTGCGGGCCGTGAGGAGGTATGAATTTGTCTCTGGTTGGATGAGTGTGGTTCTCTTCTGTACGCCTCGTTTTATTTTGTTCCTCACTTAGGTGGTTTTCAGATGTCGCTTGTGGTTAAAGGAGGCAGAGATTTGTTCCCTCTGCTGCCCGACGCGTTCAAGGGAATGAAGCGGATAGGCGTCTTCCTATGGGGATCGCAGGTGATATTTCGAAGTAACTTGTCTCTTCTACATTTCGTTATTAGAAAATATAGTGTTTTATTCATTACCATGGTCGTGACTACATAATCTAGAGAAAATCGAGGACTGCTGATCTTTGAAGTTACCCCATTATATGGTGTTATTCGTGAGAAGACTTGTTTGTGAGATTCCGACTTGGTGTTTGCCTGTGAAAGTTTGGTGACGGAAGAGCTTCTTGGAGTTTCACAGATAACTTGGATATTCTCATGTGCTAATTTATTTTTTTCAAGTGCTAACATTTTAGTTGGACATCGATGTTGGAGTAAGGGTTCAAGGTATTCTTTTCTTTTCTGACAGCACAGACACAAGCTCGAGCACAGAACTTGACAGACTCACTTAAAAAGCGAAATCTAATATCAAAGTCAAGGTTAATATTAATGGAAACACTTCTAGCATCTCGATAGGATCAAAGAATGCATCTTCTATTTATAGATGCATCATTTTGCCAGAGTAAATTTTCTTGCATTTCATTTTTAAGAATTACTGTTATGAATTTGTTATGTTGTATTTTGGCACAATTCACTGCTAAATTTTCATGGCTATGTTCATAGAAACACCTGTTATTTTTTATGGACCAGTATGCCATTTCAAGTTACTTAGAGTCACCTAGGAACAAAGGTGAGAGTAGATGATTATTCCCATTTCTGTTGTGGACTTTCACAATTTAGGCTAGGCTCTTTTGTTGCTCACTCTTGTCCATTTATTTTATTTTACACGAAAAATTGAGACAATTTTGACTCATCTGTAATAATGAAAAAGTTAGCCTTCAGATTGGTCCAAGTTTGCCATGTTTCTATCCTTTTCGTTTTGCCTTGTTCCCTGCTGTGTAGTTAAGCATCTCAATTGCCTTCTCTACATAGATATAGGACCAATGGACTATGTGCACGAAGATTGAAGCAGACCAATTCATTTTTCTAAACATTGGAAATAGAGATTAATTGACTAGCTAATTTGCATGTGTGCCCTACAGATTGGACTAAGAAAAGGTTCACGTTCTTTTACTGAAGGATGTGCTAAAGGATTTTCTGAAGAAAATGAAACTCTAGGCGACATTTGGGAGAGTCTATTTTTAGCATCAGCAGTTGTCTTCTCTTGCTGGTTGCTGTGATGGATGATATTTTTAGCATCAGCAGTGATCTTCTCTTGCTGGTTGCTGTGATACTGATTTCTGATGCAGCACAAGTCTGTTGGCAATCTTGAATTTGTAATTGTTCTCTGTCTGTGTACTTAGCACATCTGCACACACACATACGTATATTTGTCTAGATAAATAAACTTGTATATGCATCAGTATTTGAGAGCATGAAGATTCATGCCCATCACTTTTATCTTGACTTGTTCTTAGATATGTCTTGTTTTTTTTGTCATTTACCACAATGGTTGTGGGAAGAGGCCACATGGGCCGAGCCCATGGATCAAACCAGGATGCCTCCCCAGTGGGAGAGCGTGTGTCCACTGTGACATTGCCACAGGACAGATATGTCATCTTTAGATCTTTACTCAATCATGTAAGTTGCAGTATAAATAAGGACTTGCATGGGTAGGGGGATTTTTCATATTTATGCACTATCACATGTACATTATGCTTTGCAAGTAGGAGGATGTATGTTTTTAGAAATGTATGTTTATGGATTAGGGTGTTTTTATCGTTGTATATTCTTTTATTATATCTGTGTTAAACCACCTATTGTACAATAACCCCGCTAAACACTAAGAAACACAACATGAGGGAATGTGTGGGTAAACAATTTTTTTTTGTTATGTCTTGAACGTTTTCAATAATATGTTCTGTCATTCTTTGTGTCATGTATACATGGTAGGCTAGATTAAACCATTCATCTTGTTAACGTCTCTAATATTCCCAATAACATGTTCTGTCATTCTCTATGTCATGACTCATGTATACATGTTAGGCTATACTAAACCATTCAAAATTCATTTCCCCAACAATGCAAATTGGCTGACACTCATGTCTGCATGCAAAAAGCATTAGCTGTCTGTCCACAAGACCACTTAATGCCTTATTATCATTTAATTTTCATATGGAATAGGGGACCTGCGGTTCATAAAAGTAGACTTATATGACTATATGATAAGAAGGATACATTATTTCATGGTTTACTATCTAATAAATAAATGGAGCAGGGATTAATTTAAGTTTTGCTGTTTATCAGGTATATAAATCCCCCTTGCAGATTTATTCCTGTATTTTTCATTTCTTCACGGTCACTGCTAACTTTTTATTCACTTTTTTTTAAGTATACATAAAATCTTCTCCAGGAAGGAAAAGGATTAAGAAAACTTTGCAGGAGATGCATTTTGATCTGCTTTTTATTACATTTCACTGGTCTTTTTAATTTTTTAGAATGTTCATGGCCGAGCCACTGATGTTTCTTTGTGATGGTCAGCTGTTTTAGGATCTCCGGTTACATTTGCAACCACACTGGAGCAGGATTATAAGAGTGACATCCGGGGAGCGTGGCAGATCCATTATTTCTTACCTGCGTGTGATCCTTTTGTTATGGTGGAAATATTCATCTTGAAGTTATTTGATATGAAGGCATCATACTTGGTTTTGTGCATGGAATCATCGAATGCTTGTTTAGAAAGTTCATTGAACGTAGAATGTATGAGGACTTGGCCGATAAGAATACTGTTGAATGCATTACCAAAATTATATCAAAAACAATTTCAAATTTTCAACAAAGTTGATCGGTGTTTATAAGTCCTTATCTGAGGATGGCAAGAAAGAGTTTCATGCTGCATATGGTACGTCATACTATATTTGCATTTATATTCTGTTCTGTACGAGTGCCGTGAAGACATTGCTTGTAGTAATTGAATTTGGCATGTTGTTCTTGCAGGGCGGTCCTTCTACATGGCAAAACTTGTGCTAGAGTATTTGTCAATGTGCAAGTAGAATCTTTTTCTGCTAAAAGGTATGTCAAATATCTCAAACTTCTTGATTTAACTTTTTTTCTATATCAAAAGTTTCGTTAGAATGATCTGAGCATTTGCGTGGCACGTAAAAGATGGAATGCCAGCTTGCCCTATGGGTAAAGATTGACCAGACAAGAATGTGGACGGTTGAGTAGCGAAGTATGTACAACTCGTCCTGCTGGTGATTTGGGTATCTTTCATCCTTTCACCGCTGAAGTTTACGTAACTCTGATGATGGCGCAGGTAATATTACCTCTATTTTATATTTGATCCGTTTCATACTGCTATTTTCTTTCAATCTTGTTCTTGATATTTTTTTACAAGGACAAAGGTGGTCCTCATGCCTGTGATATCCCGATTGGCGTTGCGATGATGAGGGTAGGGAGCCTTTGTCCAAGGACTTGTTTGCATGACTGTAAAATCTTGCAAAGTAGCGCACTTGCC
Organism: Cryptocoryne crispatula var. balansae; assembly: GCA_036172225.1. Taxonomy (NCBI): domain Eukaryota; kingdom Viridiplantae; phylum Streptophyta; class Magnoliopsida; order Alismatales; family Araceae; genus Cryptocoryne; species Cryptocoryne crispatula. The sequence goes on from CM069935.1 coordinate 953,020, forward strand.
CCATTTTGCAGTATTTTCAGTTCTGTCAATTGACGGAAAACAATGCAATTTGAAACAGTTCTTATTTTAACTACATTCGGAGGGAGTATAAACCAAAACAAGAACATATTATAATTGTAAAATCCTGTGAATCATGTGGTACCCTCTTTTGTTTTTCATGTCTTTTCCAAGGTTAACCAAACAAAACTTACTTTAAAATCCAGAAAGAACCTTGTTTCTAAACAAGTGATTTCTGAAACAAGAGAACCGTAAGTTATACACGATTTATGATCTCCGAAAACTTTTTCAGATTGAAGTGTAGAGGCAGAAGGGCCTCTCCTGCTCGGGAATCAGAAACGATCAAACGATAGTGTTGTCGAGGCGGTGGACTCTTTGAATCCTTTCGTGCAAGCACACCAGGAATCAAGAAAGGGCTCCCAATACAACAAGGAGCCTCTCAGCAATTTCTTTTCTGGCCCTTGCGTTGAAACTTTCTAAGTATGTTTGATTTACGTCCGTTTCTTGGATAACGTTAACAATATGGTTGCTTTGCGTTGGGCCTTGGTCATCCAGTTCATATGCCGGAATGTCAAAATTCCACTTTTGTCGATCATAATAAATATCATTCTCGCGTGCAAGTATCATCGAAAATGTTGAGGGCTGGGTTTTTCCTTTTTTCCTTCATTTTTAGGTAACTCGGCCTATGTTAATTAACAATCAATCCCGTGTGTATGATCATCCTTTTCTGTTTCTCCTCTTTTACATAAATTGGTTTTGTTCATTCTAAATTTTTTTTTCATCTTAGCGGATGAGCTGTGCATATGATTATGTCCAAGATTTGGTTTCTACACAGGTAAATAACATGAGCGCAAGTATTTTGTCTAATTGGTTAGAGTACATTAAAAATGATATATTTCAATATTGTTATCTATAAGGGATCATATATATATATAGAGTGCCTATGACTAAATGATACAGGTGGACACTTTCATGCCTTTTATACTACAAATTTTAAAATTGATAATGTGATCGTGCATAACATTATTAATTTCAAAATTAATAGTTACAGTGGTGATTAGTACGGTTGCCAAACATGCTGCTGTAAAGTTTGTATTTTTCGTTCTTCTAATCTGTGCCGTGATTCAAAGGTGAAGTACGATCCTATGTTTAACAATCTGCAAGCGATGCTGAATTGCTGATTCTTGATTAAGTAGACAGATTATAAAAGTATCAGATCTCATAAAAAAAAAAATTTCAACACACATTTTAGGTGGTGTGCGCTTAATTCTCTGTGGTACGTTCATCGGCCTGTTCCACCTCATAAAATTGAGAGAGCATGTCACCTTGGGCGCTCATTAGAGGAAAGCCTTTCAGGTGACTGGAGGGAGTCTGATATCTTTAGTCACTTTATAATTTTTTTTCTGAAGAGTGTACATGGTTACTGACTGGTATATATAATTGCTAAATTCACTAGTTTTATATTATTAATTCCTCTATAATATAAGTAAATATGTAAATAGTTATTTAAGAGAATGGTAACATTTTAGAAGGGTTAATAACTTAAAAATAATGAGTTTAGTAATTATATGCACCACTTAATAATCACATGCATATGTATCCTGTAGTAACAAGAAAAAAAAAAGTTTAAGTGACGGGAGGTTGCTGAGTAACCACTTTCTTATGAACGTCTAAGCCGATCTGCTCTCTAAAATTGAAGGTTTAGTTTGATGATACCTCGGCCCATGCCGCTCAGAAAGTACATCGCATGGGGATGAACCTCAGATCATGCATGTAATCAACAGATCATCACACGGTTCCCTAATTTGTCAGCACACGTACGCATAAATCTGTAGCTAGATCTAGCAATCAATAATATCACAAGCCCCGAAGAACAGCCCCGACCGAATTTTGTTATAATGGTAGCTATATATATATATATATTAGCTGGAGCAAGATGTGGAATCGCTTATACGTAAAGGCAAGGAAGGTGGCGTCGGGAGTTGGGACTGGGCCGGTCGGGCCTAAAATCGACCCAAGTCGATTGGAGTCGTGATCAGGGTCGGGTCGGGGTTGGGAAAATAATAAAAAAAAAATTATTTAAATATATTAACTGGGTCGGGGTTGCGGGGCCGGGTCGGGGTAGATTGGTCCAAAAACCGACCGGATCGTTGACTCTGCATACCATGGGTAAAGGTAAGATCAGAGATAACTCTGCATCGCCACATTAAACAAAACAACTCACAAGGTTTTATTCTCCCTCGTTCCAATAGCGCCATCACCCCCAAGAAACGATTAGTACTGCAGTTCTTAGAAACAGTAACCCCTCAAGGTAGACCGGGTTGGAGGAGGTCCGTAGTGAGTCAGTTGACGTGCGAGACCCGGGTCACACCTTTGGATCGGAATAGGTTAATTGAGATCAATGGGAGAGTCATGAGGCTAGTCGAAACTGACTCGACCGACCTTGGTTGGATTGGCTGATTTGGGGGGGGGTCTATCGGGCCCAAATCGGACCGGTGGGCAGTAGCTAGGGATTGTCTCTTTTTTTGGACACGGTGACACAGTGATCAGGAGACACACAGTCCCATGTTCGATCGCCACCAACAACTGTCCCTCCGAACAACCGGACATGACTATCCGTAAACGTTCGAGCACCCGCTCAAACCGACAACCCCTGCTCCCCATGAGCAGGGGTGATAACAATCAACCTACCATCCATCGGCAGTAACTAGGGACTGTCATTCCAGCTGGATATACATCAATTATATTGTTCTTCGTCATGAAATCTATATGATCGAAGAATGATCACCACACATTCTCTTTATCCGTTTAAACGGGAGGGCGAACGAGATAGGGAAACAAGATCACAAGCATCGACATTCTGGTCGGAAAGAACACATGCTGTGTGTGTGTGTGTATATATATATATAAACGTCGCAACCACGCTCCAAAAATCGCCACTCTATACAATTAACATGGTAACTTATGTTCGAAGCGACGATGAATTAATACCCAAAATCAATTAAGCAGCTCGCATCTCAAGGGGGGCAGGAAGGCACCCTACGTACGTACGTGACACTCTCGATCGCGCATCCTTCATGCACCGTGTTTGACCGGACGACGAGCTTGCGTAAGAACACCGCCTCTCTGCAGAAGCATTTGCCCTTTGTTTAATTGGCTAAACGAAGCAGCGGGAAGGATGCGACCCGAAGAAGAAGAGAGAGGAGAGTTGGGCAGCTCGGAAGTAGATGATTTCCGGTCTACATAAATATATATATAGAGTTATATTGGTACCAAAGCCTAGCTAGGGTTCATCGTAAAACAAAGAGTTTGGGCAGCTGGGACTATGTTGGAACATGGGGATACTATACTCGCTCTCACATCGAACCTTTTGAAAGGATTCTTACTTAAATCACTTGGGTCGTTCAATTTTAATTTCAGGATCTTGGGATTCGTAAGATATTGAGGGGGGGGGGGATAATCTCTGATCGAATTTTACGAAAAGTTTCGGACCCTTCAAATTAAATTTCAAGGTCGTGGTTTAATTTTTAATATTTGTCGATCGCCCTAGCTTGCCAACTAATAAACATCATAATAGCACGACGTTCAAGTCACAGCATCGCAGAACTGCTGGTTCGAACATAAACTACACCATGCAAGCTATATATATATAGTGAATATATATGAACATCCGAACTAGCGAACAAGAAGGTTGATCAGGTTCATCTCCATGATGTTTCAGAGTTGCATATGTATTCATGTATTCTCAACGGGACGGACTTTCTGGTGTTTAGATATATATATAGAGAGAGAGTTAATTACTTTCCTTTCTTAAGCATTCACATACCTGTTCTCCATACTTCAGATGGTACGATATGACCACTTATTTGAAATCAAATCTAATCTTTTGTTCCTAATTCTTATTTCAGCTTTTATAAGGGGTAGCGTAATCCCCAAACCTGATACCATGTTGTAGCTACACACATGGGTACCGTTGCTTCAATCCACAAATCTTATCTTAAGTTCCAGCCGGTGATGAGCGAATATATATATAAATATATATGTCCATTTGATCTTTTTGGCGGGGATGGGATTGGGATATGGGGGAGGGAGACATGAATACATGTATATATATTATATATACCATGGACACAGATGAGACGCGTAAGACACACTTCACGCAAGCAAAAAGAAGAGCCTTGGATTTGGGCTCTCTCCTCGGCGTCTTGCTTCTCTCCGCGAAAAGAAACAGCGCTTTGTGTTGTCTCCCTGAGGTCTGTGCGCTCTCACCTTACTAATTTCCTGTTAAATCATGTTTTCTTCTCAGGAAATAGAAGGGTCATCCGCCTTCTTCCATGAAGAGACCTTCTGTGCCTGTTATTATCTGGGTTTTTTTTTTGATACCTATGCATATATATAGCTAGATCTCGTCTGTTGCCCATCCCCATTCCAAACCTTAGGCTTCTTGACTAAATGTGGGACTTCATCTGTATGAGATATGGTTGTGTTTCTTGATTATACTGCTTTGAGAGCGTGTATAAGCTTTTTAATTTTTGATGTGCATCGGAAGCCTGATTGTTCTTTTCATGATGCCGATGGCATATATCCATTTGGAAGCATTGTTCTTTTGCAGTCTATCATTCGAAGAAGCCCTAACCTGGAAGGTGTTCGGTCAGTTCTTCTCGGTACTTGCATAAGTTCCTACATCTTGGTGCCTAGCTAGATATCACCCTCTTCTGTGTTCACCGATAATCTTTTTTTTAATCTTCTCAGAAGGTTGATCTGGGTACAAGCCAAGTTCTTGCACTTGGGCTCAGATCTTCAGAATGTAAACAGGCAACCACATCGCCCTGTCCTAGCTAGCTAGATGCCAAATAATTGAAGACATTCAGGGTAACATATCCAGCAATATATATACAAGAGAAGATTTCAATATCCAGAAGCAGATCAAAAAGGAACAGGGCTGCTAAGAGAGGGAAATTCATCCGAAGAATTAATCCATCTTCATATATATACATATTGTTAAAGGAATAACGTACACAAGTCATGTATATATATGTGTATACATATATAATTAGTTCTTCAATCTATACATATGGTTATATTGAGCGCACTTCTGCATATACTTGGACTAATTTCTTTGATCCTTCAGCTAGCTTAATTAGATCATTGTCGAGAGCAGGGGACGATAGACATATATGATGATGGCCGGGAGTACTGGACAATATCTATCAGTGCCTCCAGGTTTCCGTTTCCACCCTACAGAGGAGGAGCTCCTCTCATACTACCTGAGGAAGAAGGTGTCTTATGAGGACATCGACCTCGATGTTATAAGGGAAGTCGACATCAACAGGCTTGAACCGTGGGACATCAAAGGTTCGTCTCCATCATACCATATACATATATACGTTTATCATCTTTAATTTTATCCTCGGAGAAAAACACACGGAGGGATCGAGATTGCTATATATTCTAAGTAGTGTAGGAAGAGTCTTCTCAACCTAGAGAGAAGAAAACGGATTTTTTTTTCTTTTTCACCGAAGTTCATTTGGGTGTATATATATATATATATATGTAACTGTGCTTGAAGGAGCATGCATGTACACAATCTTAGTTAGTCAGCTCCATCTCTCAACTGTGATTAATTGAGGAAGCTATCCCATATTATTTAGTCCAAGTAATTATTCATCCCACGTTGTATATAGACAATAATGTTCTGATCAGTAGTGTTTTGGAAGAGTCATCTATCTTTCATTCTGTCTTTCTGCATCTTGTGTGGTTGTGGGTTTATTTATATATATGCTACTCCTCATGAGAGAAAGATGACACCTACACATGTTCTTCTGGTTGCCACAGAGAGATGCCGAGTGGGTTCCGGCCCTCAGAACGAATGGTATTTCTTCAGCCACAAGGATAAGAAGTATCCGACCGGAAGTCGGACGAACCGGGCTACCCAGGCCGGGTTCTGGAAGGCTACGGGAAGAGACAAGGTCATCCTCCGCGGCAACTCCTCCAGAAGGATAGGCACGAGGAAAACCCTAGTGTTCTACACCGGAAGAGCTCCCAACGGCCAGAAGACCGACTGGATCATGCACGAGTACCGCCTCCACGAAGATCACCCGGAGGTGAAGGTTTGCCCTGACTAGCTTGTCTGCTGTTCGATTGAGTTTTTAGGGTTAGGATTAGGGTTAGCCTTCGTGAATGCTAGATGAGAGTGATGGAGATATTTTGGAGATATATATTATCTGGCCATGATGCAGATGATCAGTCTTCAATTCATATAACCTATTTTAATTATGACCTAAATTGATCAGGGTCTTAGATTCTGTTTGATTTGACTCAACCCACTTTGAGATATTTTTTTTTCATTTAACATCGTAATTAATTTATAAACATAGTTCTTATGTCAGATAAATCTGTTAAAAAAAATTTTAGTTTTATACATAAATTCATTATATAATATAGAAATAACATATATGATGTGATTACTTAAATAAATATTAGATTGATTAATATATAAACATTTTAATCAAAGTAAACTATTGATGTACACATCACAAATTAAGAGAATATGGGGTGTTTGGTTGCATAATAAATTAAGTTTTTGTCACAATTTTATATTTTTGTAACAGAACTTGTTATAAAGGTGTTGGACAACCATTACAAATATAATATTTAAAAGAATTTCTTTCCAAGACCCTCTCTTTTTATCTCATGAGTCTCCCTTCTCTTTTGGTCATACCTAGCTCCCATTCTTCTTTTTTTCTTTATTATCCAATCTCTCCAAATTAAACATGATGATTTTATATCATTGGTTAACTTTACACTTTATTTTAATACAATTTTTTATCACATAAAAATGTATTGCGCAACCAAACACTGTATTATAATTAGACATAAAATTAAGAGGTTAAACCCTTCGTATATATACTCCCCCTGGCTTTGCAGGAGGAGGGATGGGTTGTTTGCAGGGTGTTCCAGAAGAAGAACCTGCACCAGCATTCCTTCGCGTCGGATTCGTGTCTGAATGAAGAAGAAAGCCAGCAGCAATGGCGGCCAATCGCACCGGTGGCGGCGGCGGCGGCGGCGGCGCTGCAGCAGCGCCACCAGCTTCAGTTGCCGTGCACTTTTTTCTCCGGCATTAACTCCGTGCATCGTCTGCCTCCGCTGCTGAGCCCCGACGCCGCGCTGGCTCCTTACTTGCCGCCGTTCAACCTCCGGATCGAGGTAGACGGCTCGGAGTGCTACCAGAATCCGATGAAGGCGACGGCACCGGCCGACGGCGGCGCCCTCCGGCACGAGAGGCAGCTGCTCGACGTTGGGGATCCTACGATCTTGGATAGGCTCCTGGAGTCCCATCAGAATCTGGACCAGATCTTCAAGGGGAAATATTGCAACATTATCGCAGAGCAGATTACCCCCCAAATATTGACCGGTGGTTCTTCCGGCTTGGCGCCGACGACACTCCTTCCGTTGCATTAATCTCCCGGAATACTGGAAGCTGACTAGCTAGCTCACTGGCTCAAGATTACCAAGTGAGGGAGAGGTTAATTTAATTTCGTACTACTCATATAGCAGTTTTTCCGGTACATTTCGTGCGTGTGGTAATGCAAGTACACGTATAACTGTGCGGTTCTTGTTCCTCTTTTATCACAACAGCCCTCAGGATGTTTTCTTTTCTTTTTTTTTGGTTATCTTCCTGCTAGAACTTCGCCTGTCGTACGTATAGCATGTTGAACTGAAATTAAATCCACTTAAGCTTTTGGCTTTTTTCTATATATATATATATGTAGGAGTTCAAAGGCTAGCTACTAGCTCGATCTTGCCGTTGTACGGCTTCTGGTTAATGCCTCTCTCTCTATTTTATTTTTTGTAGTTTTACTTTCATTTGGAACGTCGTATTGCCAATGGACAAATTGGGTTTGGGGCCCATTTTAGACTTGGTTTTAAGAAAAACATAATCGAACCAAACGATCAGTCTAATTATTTTAAGACTAAAAATATATAAAACTGTATTAATATCATTTTTATTAATAGTATAATGATAATTTTATGATATTTCAATTTAAGTAGTTTGGAAAACCTTTAAATCGTTTGAATCGAATCAAACTGAAGTGAATGATAATATGTTGACGGCTGGACTCGGTTCAATTTTCATCACTTTTTTTTTGCAGAAACCAAACTCATGAATTGAACTGAACTAGTTTGGTAAAAACTCAAACCGATAGCAAATCAATTAAGTTCGATTTAATTGGTTGGCCAGTTAAGCACATAAATATTTATTTAAAAATAAAATTTTAATTAAACATGCATATCACACATGCCAATTAATCTCACCCAATTAGATATACCTTATACCCTATTTAATTAAGTATAAAAATGATACTATATCAATTTTAATATTAATATTTATGAGAGATGGGAGTATCAATATTCATGCTTTGTTTGCAGTGAGGGTTTCAACATTAATAATATTGACTGCCAAATGCCTATTGATGATTTCTATCATTATCAATTTTAAAATTGATAATGACAGGTTTTCAATACAATTAGAAGGTCTTCTCAAATCTCAATCACATGTTTGAGAAAAAATTATAATGACAGAGATGTTCAATACAATCAGAAGGTCTTCTCAATCACATGTTTGATAACATCCGAACTGATCATCTCCAGTCCAGGACACCTGCCATTGCCTCCAGTCTCCACCACCGCAGCATTGTTCTCTGCTCCACAACGACGTCTCCGGCTCCGCAACGGCAGTTCAGTGTAGCCCGATAGCCAGCCTCCCCCCGCTCACCCCCTTCGTTCCTCCTCTTCTACTGTATGTCACACCGTAGGCCGTTGTTCTTCAACTAGAGTCACCATGTAAAGAGAACGCATACAGACCAAACCAATCTGTGGATAAATTTCAAACAGATCGATGAGCTGTGAAAGCGCTGCCAGCCCACTTGGCAGGTTCGCCGGAGTTTGCTCCCTCGCGTTAGAAGGTATTACATTCTGAAATGTATACATTAGACATGATCACCTGCCATCCTCTTACAATCAAATTCCACAGCCCAAATGCATAAAATACAAAAGAAAAGCAAGCAGCCGCAGCAAGAAAGATGAGTGATGTAGGCAATCGAGGTGAAAAATGGCAGCCCATTGCCAAACTATAAAAAATGTAGATACATCGCCGGATAAAGAAGATCTACACAGAAACAAGAGTAAATTGAAAACTATGTTGTAGCTGATTGCGGCTCAGATTTCAATTCTGCAGATTCTGCAGATTGTGCTTTGACATCCTCCGACAGGGCCTCAACTTTATCCGGTTGCACGTCAGTAGCCTCTGCTTGTGCCTCAACATTCTCTGATGGAGCAACCGCAACCGATTCACTTGGGGGTTCTGGAGCTGGGGAGCTCACAGGCAGCGTCTGCTGTGCGGCTTCTAGCAACAGTGGTTTACTAGGCTGCTCTAGGGTTTTGCTTCGTGCAGCAGGAAGAGATGGCTTCTTAATCGTGATGGGAGGAGCAGAGAGAGAGGCCATTCCAGGGGGAAGAATTTCTATAGGTGGTTTCTTCCCGGCCTCTGCAAGACTAGTTAGCTTCGGTTCCTCCAGGGAAGCCAAAAATGCTGCAGTTGCATCAGTTTTTACAGATGGCGCATGGGCAAGCTCCTTCTGCAACACCTTATTCCATTCTGTGACAAGATTCTTTAATGTAGGGCGACCGTGTGCCTGTACAAAAAGAGATTGCAAGTTAAACGAATACAGTTGAAGTTTAACTGAGTCGAACAGAATCAGTTCCAGCTCTAGCCAAACTCCAAGAGGTGGATGAAAGGAAAAAAAAACACGGAGAAGGATTTGAAAGAGTTGCTTGATGTGGGATGTGGCCAACCAGTACAAATAAGCAGCCTCAAGAAAGCGGGACAGCAGCAATTTTATGATCATGGCAATATCGGTGAAAAAAAAGAAGATAAAAGCTAATCTAAGTAGAAACAGAATATAATGGTCTCATGACATTCTAGGATCTACACTTGTTCTTTACTAATGGAGGGAAATTTTCAAATCCCATAGACTTTGTTCTCATTTCTTAGCGCATACCCTGAAAGCTAGTGCATCTCAATATACCATGTTCCAGGAGTCAAATGGTTGACTCTGCAATTTGGACTGTGTTGGCTATTTGGTGGAAGAGAAACAAGAAAAAAAGGAGCCACTGTGAAGGAATCTTGCCTTACGTGATTTATATAAGAAAAAAAAGGACAATTAGCTCTTTGGAAGGGCTGATCTAGAAGCATCTTTTCAGTTTTGTTTAGCATATTTCTGTGTATGTCTTTTTTTTCTGAAAAATGTTGTGTTTGTTTTGATACGTGACATCTCTTCATATTCCTTTTTCTTTTACCGTGAATCATTTGTTCACTATTTCTTTGCATGAATATATATTGTTTAACCACCTCAAACCAAATACTCATTACAAGCAATGGTCCGGTCTTCTACCTACCTGTCCAGATTCTATTCAATCGATACAGCAAGCAATTGTGTCAAACTGAAAATTAGCAACTCAAGGTCCAAAACATTAAAAAAGCACCAGAATTTTTGAAAGCCGTTCTAGTTTTAGAAGAAACAAGAAATGACTATCATTAACAATAGCAGGACACTTAAACCATAACTTCAGGAAGCACCATCAAGTTATCTAATAGATCGGTTACACCATTTGATTTGATGATAGCAAGACACATGAAGAAGGTACTGGGATTGGAATAATAATTATTAAACAAAGTGGATCACTTCGCTATTTTCTAACAGAAATACCCCGAGTCAGATTTCGTTCGTTTAAAATGTAAAGTGATATCTGAAAGGAGATAAGTAAAAGAGAAAAAAAAAAGATTTACATGAGCATGGAGCACAGCCTCTGCGAGCATTCCTGTCTCCTGCCATGCCTTCTCCATCAAAGCATTATCTCCCAATACTGCAGCAGAAAATGCTGCTTCTCGGCCTTGACCAGCTATTGTCAGATTATTTACCAAACCCTGAAAGAAAAATTGATCAAGGGTACTAAATTAGTATAGGCTTGAATCTAATCCTCCACAGGTAAAGATCATGATTCACGATGACATGAAGCAATATCGAAGAAAATAAAGAGAAGGATAATAGAAGTGGCAGACATAATAAAAAGAAGATCAGAACTTAACTTTCAGAGGCATTTAAAATGTTACAATTAAAGTCACAGAATAACAAATAGAATAATCTGCATTTGATCTAAAATTTCTTAAGAGGGAGAAAAAATAGTTGAGAGAAAATTATGAACATTTACAGATTTATCAAACTAAATTTCTTACTCTTCAAAATGTAGCTTCTCAAACAGCTTTGGCAACGAGTCTTAAGAACTTGTCATGTGGTCGACGTTACAAGGAGAGATCAAGATAAAGACGCTTACAAAAACTGTGGATCATGGAGCGAAACTACAAAGATATACAAATTTATAATAGCTGAGGTGCCTGACTAAACACAGCTGCAATACCTAGGCGCAAATATGTTATTTAAGCTTCCATGTAACTGATATAGGGATGTTCATGGTTTGATTTTTAAGGATTTTTTTTCCAAACCAAACACACCTCCTGAACCCAATCAAACTGAACCTAATTGATTCGGTTTGTCCAATTTAAAACATATTTTATTAATATATAGTATACATGTCTATATATAATTTCATTTGACTTCTTTTACATACATGATTAGTTTTACCATAAAAACTCTTAAAATATTTATTTTTACACGAAAAATATGTAGATATGGTTAACATGCCTAATTTTAAATATGCATACTATCTAATTTGGATTGATAGCTCAACTCGAACCAAACCGAATCAAATGACTGGTTTGGTCTGGTTTTTCAGGTTGAACCAAATAGTGAACACCCTACACTAATGTCACTGGCAGCTATTATTGGGATCTAAAATATGGTGTCACCCTGGCATCTACCAGTTTGTCTAAAAGAAACAAGACATTTCTCATCAATCAACTTATCCATAAGACATTGTATGATGTACAGAGATATACTGATAGCCTTGTTAGTTCTCCGTGATTTGCAAGACGCAAAGCAAGCCCTCTCAACACTTGAGCTTGTAGAGCACCCTTAACAGACCCTGCAGCAGCAAGACGCTTGAGAGCTTCACGGGCAATAACAGCTTGTCCAGTAGCATCAGCACCATCAATAAGATCTAGAAATTCCTTAGAAAACTTGGCAATGCCTTGGACTGCGTCTACAATATTCTCCTGTTTAACAGTTGATAAGTTGAGAATTTCAGTCACATCTGTTCCCGAGGTGTCTTGACCAACATCTCTGCTATTACTCATAGTAAGAAGACACTGAAGTGCTCTTTGCAAATCATTACTCTGCATGGCCAGGTCAAACTCCAACCTAAGATAGACAAAAGAGAAAGGAACAGCTCTATTAAACAGAAATATACAACGGTATGCTATATTAACTAAAGATGGATAAAATGAAACTACTTAGATATTTATCCATAAATAAGCATAACAAGCTAAAAAATAACTGAACTGATTTCTTCTACAAACCTCTTAGATATACCAGGCAGATGAAGTGCTTCAGTTGCATATCCCATTCCGAGCAAGAACTGTGCCAAGTCATCATGGTGCTCCCTCGCCAATCTACTAGCCCTGAAAACTACTCCTCTTAGGATATGTTTACCTCAAAAATAAGCAATATTCATGACGATTCAGTACCATTTTACTGCACTAACAGCATCCCCATATGCAGCAAGACATCGGCAACGAATACCAGGATGGCTGAGAGCTAGAGCATGAGCACACATATACCTGTAGGAGACAACAGTCCCACACAACTACTCATGATGGCATTAAATGAAAGAACAAGCCAAAGAAAATGCAAAACTTGTTCATAATTATAAACGTTTACATTTTTAAGAGTAGTTTAATGAGGCAAAATTTCAATAAAAGCATGACATAGAATAACTAAAGATAAATCTACCAAGAGAACGGTGAAATTTACCAAAGAGCAAAATGTAAAGCTAACGAATAGCTATGTTATCCGAGGGGCACCTTAGGCAAGAGGAGGGTTGCCTCGCCTAAGGTGCTTGAGGTGCCCAAGCTATACTTTTTTAATATATTAATAATACATAATTATATATAACATCAAAACCTTTGAAGAAGAGTGTAAAATACAAAAAACTCACTTCTGGCCTACAGATGTCGGCGCCTTGGGATGAAGGACTAGGCATTGAGGGTGTCGAATGGAGAGAAGAGGATTTTAAGACACCTGATCGGCAGATCCGGTCCTTACCAGGTCTGAATCCAGGTAAGTTGGGCAAGGTGGTTTTGCCTCACCAGTCACCTCGCTAGGCACCCAAGGCGAGTGCCTCTGATAACATAAGAAAATAAAGCTCTAGCAGAACTTCTAGGTCCATATTCAATATGAACAATTGATTTCTGGGGTTAAATGCCTTGATATTTGAGGAAAAGTTGAAAGAACACTTCGTGGGTTTCGTATTGCTCCCAACAGCTTGATAGGATTCACGTTTGTGTTAAAACTTTTGGGTAATACAACTCAAAAGCCTAACACAACGAGTGGAGTAGAAATCATAGTTATATTTGAGTGTTTCCTTTGTAATACCTAATAGAGGATTATTCAAGCATGCTCCCACATGCATATGATTTCTTTTAAATTGGAATATGTCACATGAACCGAAAAATGGAGTGTGTGCGCGTGAATCCATACTTAAATTTTAATTGTTCCTTTTGTAATACCTAAAAAGGGATTATGCTAACCTGCCCTCCCATGTGCATATGATTTCTTTGTAATTGGGCTCTGTCGCATGGACTATAGATTCAGATATAATGTTAAATTTATTGAGCCATCCCACTAAAGACCTTAAGATAACAAGTAAAGTAGGCTCCACAATTAAATTTTGATAGTTTCTTTTGTAATACCAAATATGTGATTATTCTAACAAGACCCAACGTGATAAAATAGAAAATGAGTTCAAAACATTCTAAAATCAAATTAAATGATTGTAGTACTTGTTTCTATTAATACTATTTAACATAAACATATAATAGTAAAGCAATACATGAAACATGTCGCTATTTCAACCGAAGATGTCTGTGTTATCCTAGTCATAATTCGAAATGCTTTTTATCACATCACCTTAAAGCTTCAGTTATAAGGAAGAAAAAAGATATATTCGTGTATATACAACTAGAGGGAAATATTTTTACTAGCTATCAATTATTTGTTCGGTAGTAACTATGTTGATGATGAATGCTATAGGTAAATAATGTCTTATGGATCTTTTCCTAATAAAATTCATAATATTATATTTGCTGAATTTTCAGTTTTTTATTTTTTTATTTTTTTTAGCTGGGTCAATTTAGGTTCAGCCTGAGTTCCTATGGATTAAAGAGAAAAAGATTGGCATGCTCGATCTGGGTGCCACGGTGCAGTAATCCTGGTGCCTAACATGTCAATGTCAGGGAAGGGTAGGAATGGAATCGGAGACCATATCAGATCGGCCAAATTGACTGACTTAATAAAAGATAAACTGATCAAACTGGCCCAGATCAGTTGTACAAAATATATAAAAATAAAAAAATATGGCAGACGAATTCCACAAGGGATTCCAGTCTGATCCGACAATTTCGGGGTCAAATTGGCACAAGTTTCCAGTGCTGCAGGGGCTTGGGGAAGGCAGTTGTATCAAGTCCCCTGGACCCGATAGGAAAAGTTATCGGATCCGGCTATATCGGGCCCAAGGGACCGATATCTTAGGAAGTCATCGGATCCTGCTCCTAACGGGTGGTGAAGATACAACGGTGGTGCCACCGCCACCATTAGCAGCAATTCCGATGAGTCGCCAGAATTGGACTTGAATCAGCTGATTCAGACCAAATCAGCCCCGATCCAGGCCTATTCAGGTGGGAATCCGGGGATGGATCGGAATAAATTCCCCCTAAATCAGATCAACTTATGCCAATCCTGATCCAGAATCAGCCAATTTCTTCTTTCATGACCAAGCTTGTAAAACATACTCTACAACACTACAAAGGATAATTCAGAAATAAAATAAAACAGTAATAAACACTAAGATAAGATAACAAACTCCTATTTGTCAGACATAGAGATAGCAAAAAAAGTAGCAGGTAATTATAATGTGAGATTGTATTTTAGCCGATTTTCTACTCAAGAAAGTTTCAACTTATTTCAAAAAAGTAGCAGGTAATAGTACCATTCAAGGAAGGCAGGGTCGGGGGTCGGCCCGGGGTCGGTCGGCCCCAAAACCGACCTAGTCGGACGGGGTCGCGACCCCGGGTCGGACGGGTCGGACGGGGTCGGATTTTATTTATTTTATTATAAAAAATTATATAAAAATAAGAAACAAATAGAAATAATAATTTTATATCATATATTTATGTATACATAAAATATATACATAAATACAATTATATTTTTATATTATAATTAAATATGAGTGTTTATCTATGTATACAAGTGAATATGATTTTTTTGTGATTATGTTGTATTAATATATGTTGGGAAATAGTTAATCTTAAGTGAGAGGGTAAAGATACTTAACAAATAAATTTATAAATTTTAAGATGTATCGTATATTTAGAATTATTAAATTTAACTATATATAATAATATAAATGATAGTAAAATATTATTGTACAATCAATAAATGGAACACTCAAAAAATAATTATTCTTGACAAATTTGATATGTGTGTGAAAGAGAAAAGAGTTAAAATAGATCTTTATAAAATATGAGTATATAACATATATTTATAATTATAAATCTTATATATATGTGATGATATAAATGATAGTGAATTATTGTTATACTATTATTAAATGCGGCGCAGAGTAGTCGCGGATCGTTTCCGGGCCGGTCAGCCCGGAAACCGGCCGGGTCGGGCGACCCGGGCGACCGGGTCGCCGACCCGGCGAACCATGGTACCATTAACACCTCTACCTCAAGAAGCAGCAACCCCCAGATTTACAATAGTTTCAACTTATGCATAATTTAATTTCACAAACATATTTCTCCTCGGTAGACTTCTCTTTCCTCTTTTCTGTGATACAGAAAATAGAAAGTACAAGACCTAAAGAAATCTAGTATCCAACTTATCATCGTCACTAAGATTATTCTTTAGTCCAAAAAACACTCGGAGTCAATCACATGCACCTGCCTTTCACTTCTTAACAGTGGGAGTATCTTTGCAGACCTTCTCCATTTGAGAGATGCGGGAACATCTTCCAGTACTCCAAAAGGAAGATGTAGGAGATGGTTAAAACATTGGCTTTATCTTAGAACAAGAATTTCGGTATCCAATGAATAATAAACAGCAATGCTTAGATATAATTGAGAGCATGGTTTGCAAGATTGGCTAACTCAGATTTGCCAACCCTATAACAGGGCCAACTTCTATTGGGATCAGGCTAGATATGACTGTATTGGCCGACTCTGAACAATTCCAGAGCTAATCCCGGTAGGATTGGCACCTCTTGCCAGTGGGGGCAGCCAAAACAGCCACCGTTAGGGGTGTAAAAGGAATTTGATACTTCGTAATTCCAATTAGATTCCAAAAAAATTTAATGGATTCAGAACTTGTTCTTGTATATTATAAGCTATCGAAATCAAAATCAGTTGATTATATTTCCGAAAATCCAATTTCAATAAAAAAAGTATATATAAGTAAAAAATGATTAAAATAAAACTAAATAAATCATAAAATATGATATATAATAAAATAATAAATTTTTAAAAGATATTATATCAACTTTATTAATTATATGTGAATTAGTCACTCATTTTTAAATAAAAAACTAATATATAATATGTATTTCATATATTATCGGATTCAGTTCCGATCCCAATAACAGAATCAAAATTGGATCAAAATCAAAATATAGTGATTCCAAAATTATTGAAATTAGAATCAGAACACATTAACCTTTATCGGAATTAGAATCAGATACAAGTGATTCCACTACCGAATTCAACCCATTTAAAGTCCTAGCCAGCTTGTTCTTCCTTGATCAAAGTAGAGTCAATCCAAAGGCTGATCCAAATCTGAAAATTCTTGGTTGAGTGCAAATGAGCCAAGACAAATAGATTGCTGCTTGAACTCATACTCAGTTAATTCAACTTTAGAAACTCATACTCAGTTAATTTGATTTTAGACAAGCTCAAGCTTGACACCATACCACAAACAATGGAGTCCCCATGTCGAGACTCAACTTATTGCGTGATTGCATTAGCAAGTGCAAGTGAGCTCAAGTTCAGAAAAAAAAAATCAAGCTGATCCATACTTGAACTCAAGCTTGTTTATTAATAGTGAAATTATATTAAAATATTTTAGTATTGCTTATTGTATCATATATATTTAAGATTTTTAATTATAAGAATATACTTAAAGTGTTAAGATATAATTCTATTGCTCACTTGGAAATGACACTTACGAATGCCTTGGTGTCCTGTCACCTTGAAAACTATGTTTAAATATTTAACGAGTATTTATGCGAGCATCTAATCTGCATGAGCGCTCTCGTGCTAATCCAAGTTCAACAGAAATTTGGGCAAGTTTGCCTTGTTTGTGGGTCAAGTTTTTTTGTTCAGAAGGCTCATTTAGCGCAACCAACAATCCCAATTAAGTTCCCACTAAATCAAGTTTTGAACTACTTGCCAAGTGTATTCACTTGTTGGCACCACAAACAAGGGCAAATTTTGTCTAATTGATATAACATATCAAAAGAATTAAGCCAAAGAAATGTTGTCCAAGTAGAGATGTAAATTGGTTGGACTTGGGCTGGCCAAGTCCAAGGCCAAATAAGCCCGCTAGCTAAGTGGCCAAGCCCAAGTAAACCCGCTAGCTAAGTGGCCATACCCAAGTCCATTAATTTGTCTAGTTGGTATCATATACTAGACTGATTTAAATATAAACCAAGCCCATCAACTATAAGTATTTGAGATCTTTTATACTTACCAATGTCATTAGCAAATAACTCAACTCAACTCAACCAAGATCTTTATCCTAAATTACTTGGAGTCAGCCATATGGATTCTCTTTCTCCATTCATGTTGATTTTGTGTTATTTCTTCAGAAATATTTAAACCATCTAAATCATATTGAATTACCCTCCTCCAAGTTAACTTAAGTCTACCACGCCCCTTTTTTTATTTTTGTCATTTTAATATTTTCTATCCTTCTAACTGGAGCCTATTTAGGTCTACGTTTAATATGTCCAAACCATCTCAATCTCCCTTCTTTCAATTTGTCTACAATTCTCGTTACTCCTACATTTTCTCTAATATATTTATTCCTTATTTTATTTAATATAGTGTGACTACTCATCCATCTTAACATTCTCATTTTGGCAACACTTATTTTAGAAGTATGTTTTTTTTTATTGTCCAACATTCACTACCAAACAACATTGCGGGTCTTATACTTGTACGATAAAATTTTTCTTTCAACTTTAATGAAATTTTACGATCAAAAATGGATAAAATATATCAAAAATCTAAATAAATTAAAAATATCTCCTAGGCAGTAAGAATTAATGATCGTAATATAATTTTAATTTATTTTCATCTAACTACTTAATAATAGCATAAAAAATGGCTATCTTGAAAATATTTCTTTACACTTTCCCTTTTATTTGGTATACATTTTCTCTTCTCCCTCTATTTTTTCTCATTTGTCTATACTTTCACTTTTCTATACACTTTCTCTCTCTACACTATCTCTCTAATCTCTATCTACATTTTTCTCTCTACTCTCTCTAAACTCTCCTCTATATATTTTATCTCCACTCTCTCTACTCTATCTACATTTTTCTCTCCACTCTCTCTAAAGTCTAAACTCTCTTTTCTCTATATATTTTCTCTCAACACTCTTTCTCTACCCCTTCTTTCTTCTTTGTATATTTTCTCACTCTAGTATCTCTCAATATTTCCTCTCTACACTTTCTCTGTCTGCTATGTCTCACCACTTTCTCTCTTCTCTATAAACTCTCTCTACTATCTCTCACCACTTTCTCTCTACACGTTCTTTATTTTTCTCTTTTGTATATAGTTTCTCTTTCTGCTATCTATTTACTGTCTAGTATCTCTCAACATTTTCTTTCTGTGTACACTTTCTTTCTCTACTTTTATGTACACTCTACTTTCTATATACTTTTATCTCTCCACTCTATCAAAACTTTCACTCACTAAA
This sequence comes from Cryptocoryne crispatula var. balansae, assembly GCA_036172225.1. Taxonomy (NCBI): domain Eukaryota; kingdom Viridiplantae; phylum Streptophyta; class Magnoliopsida; order Alismatales; family Araceae; genus Cryptocoryne; species Cryptocoryne crispatula. Next base: position 972,231 of record CM069935.1, read on the forward strand.
TATTTTCTCTTCCTTGTACACTTTTTCTCTCTACTCTGCCTACACTCTATCTATCATTTATCTCTTCTTTGTACACTCTCTCTACTCTCACTCAATATTTCTCTCTACCTTTTTCTCTTCCCTATACACTCTATTATCCCTCAACAATGTTCTCTATTTTTTTTCTTTTTTGTACACACTCTCTCTACTTTCTCTGTACATTTTCTCTCAACTCTCTATTTGTACTTTATCTCTCTACTATCTTAACATTTTCTCTCCTCTGGCTGGGCTTGGGTCCAACCCAAGCCCATATAAGCCCAAATAATTTAAGCCAAGCCAATTGAAAAATCAAATGGGCCTGAATATTAAGGCCCATGTCCAGCCCGTTATGGGCTACCCAATGGGCTTCAGAAAATGAACCACTCAGATAAGAAAAAAAGTAAAGCATTTGGACATGACATGGTAATATGTTCAAGGCCAAGCCTAAGCATCATTGCATGTTTTCTACTGGCATTGTGAATTTTATTTGGTTGAAGGTCAGCAATCATCTACCTTGGAGCACCAGTTGGTTTACAATTGACACCAAATAATTCACGCATGTATTTTTGATCATATAAAATGGAGACATCTGGTTACCTGTCAATAAGCCATAGGACACCATCTCTAACACCCACAAGAACAAGTGGTCCAACAGGGCGTTTCTGCTCTGGAGGAAAACGAGTAATTGCAACAGAGACACCTCCACCAGCAACAGCAACCTCACTTGCTCTCCTTTCTTCCGTATCTTTCTGTGCTACATTATCCTCCAAATCTACTTTGGACTGCCTTGGCAGTGAAAGAAACGGTGGCACAGAAGGTGCATGCTGAAAAGATGCTAACCTTACAACCTGGGAAAAAATAATATTCCTTTAGCATTTACCTGGCGAGTGGGGCAAAAATCCAGGGAAGTCCACATCTATATAGTTATACAACCATAAGAAAGCATACAAGAAAACAGATAAGTATGTCATAAATGCAAAACATTTTCCTGTTCCACCAAAACATATTGATCGAATATGGATAAAGAGTTATACTCCATATTTGGAATTATACTGTTTAGACAAGAAACATAAATTCATATTCATGTTGCATAGACATTAGCATATAACTCCATTAATCCGTATCATAATGAACATTTCATCGCTGTTTAGGAGTGAAAGGTGTTGACTGGTAAGTCATATACCCAAATAAGTCATTGAAACAAGTCACGTCACAGTTATCAAAATGGATGGTGCTTGATGTCAACCATGTGCAATCCACAGCATTATCAAAATTGTGACCAGACTCTACTAAACTTGGGACCTTGGGAAACAATGTGCTGGAGTCATGCCTAGTAACCAAATACATACTGCAATGACACTAAACCCTTGCCAATGTGGAGTAAGAGGATAGAAAGAAATAAACTACCTGCAGCATTGGAGGCCTCAATGAGATCCTTTCGTCTGTGACAATCTGTGGACTATCAACTGTGATTAGTGACAGCTCCCCATGCACTGCAACTGCTCTACTTTGTGCCTCTTTTAATTTTTCCTCTTCCTTTCTCTTATTTGTTTCCAAATCAATAGGTGCAATGCCAGCATCAACGAAAACACATCTGAAAGAGATGAACCTCTCAGAATTACATCAGAAATATATAGCTAAAAATCTGGATAGTCTCTCAGATTTGAGAGTAGAATATCAGTTTGTAGATTCTAGGGATGGACAACACACTTCATCCATTATGCAACACATTCTTTATTAAAATTTTAGAATGAGATAATTAATTGAGGATTCAGCATTCTGCTTCATAAGATATGCTCCATCATCTATACCAATTATAATCGTAAACCCATCAGCCAACTCCGGATATGCAAGGACCACTTTGGCAGCTAAGAAAAGTTGAATAGGCTATGTTATGCTGGCATAACCTACCGACACATTCAAATTTCCCCAGCCTATGAGAATCATCTTGACAAATGGTTTGTTCCCCATTCTTCGTTGCTGAAAGAAGCCAAGGACTTTCATCAACAGGCATCACATCCCTTTCCCTCCTGAAATTTACAGGTGCAAACAGTGGCTGATTCCTGCCTGGCACAGGCCATGTTGGCCTGATCAGGGCCACCAGGCTGAATCAGCCCAATCTGGGCTGGTTTTATCAGGGTTGGCCCTGGCCAATCTAGGGCCTGATCCCAACCACACCATTTTTTAAAGAGGTGATTTTATTTTGTCACGTTTAGTGTTTTTTTTGTGAGATTGTTTTCCACAATGCATTCACTTTGATGCTTCAATACATGGTACCATCCACTTTTAAAGAAGAAAATACTTAAACTTCACAAAGTACTCGAAAGCTGAGAAGACAAAGCACAAAGAAAGAAAGAAAAAACTAGCAAATGAGCCAAATTCCAAACAAATTGTTCACGACAAATGAAAGTTTTAAAATATATAGCATTTCAAGATGCAAGAACAACAAATCTTGAACAGTCTGACATTAAGACGCAAGCATGAAAAAGGCACTATAGAACATGCAACTCCACTCTACAAAAGTATTAGATGAAAATTAGCATGATCTAGTAACAATAAGATTTTAACGGACAAGACAAAAATGACTCACTCAATGGTAGTTGGTGTGGCAACAAACAACTGCCTACGATGCCAAACACCACCAGTTGCACAAGGAATGGCAACATCCCCAAGACATCTGTACTGAGGCCGCAAGGATGAAATGACAATATGCTGGTGATAAGCAAAAGCACAATATTCGACTGTCTGGTCCCATGCAGCCCACTCTGGCTGGGATAGAAGGCCGCTTACAGGTTGAAAAGTTTCCCAGCTGCAATGTGAAACCAATTCTTTCTATTATTTGTAGACGACATTAACTGTGAATATACCATTCTCTCAGAACAAAAGTACACATTAAGATATGCTGAAAAAGCAACCATCACCTGTACAGCTGAAAATTCTGTGGTGCTGCCTCAACAACAGGTCTGTTGGAGGTAAAAGGGTCTTCTGGTGTAGCAAATGAAGAAAGAACGCCACCATTTCCAAAGCCGGATAGCGGCATCGACTGCATTGAGGATATGGCAGTTGCAGTCATGGGGCTAATCCTCCTCGATGTCCTATATGCTACTCCAAGTAGTGCACCACCATGCAAGCCAATAACCTAGATGCAAAAGGCAGAAAATTGACTATGAGAACCAGTTGATGAAGTGACTAGTTATAGTGTGATTTTATAATCAAATAATATAAACTAACAATGGCATTCTAGTGAATACTTTACAAGCATAGAAAGCTTAATCCTTTCATCGTTCTCAAAATACAGTTATCAAAGGCTCTCTCTCTCTCTCTCTCTATCGATACACACTCGTATCTCCCCTCCATGTCTCCCCAGACTCCCTCCCCCACACCAATGTTTCCTCCATGACCATTCCATTCTTGCTGTTTCCATCCCTAACTCTGCCTCTAGTGATCCCCCTTTCCTCTTACTCACCCTCTCTCTGCCTCTCCCACTTTTAATGATTTATAGAATTGGCAAATTCGGAAATGAAGAAAAGAAAAAGCAACCAAAATCCAATCTGGACTATGTGAACCAGTTAATGAATTGATGAACCAGTCGATGAAGTGACTAATTATAGTGTGATTTTATAATAAAATAATACAAACTAACAATTGCATTCTAGTGGATACTTTACAAGCAATAGAAAGCTTACATATTTTCATCTTTTTCAAAAATACAGTTATCAAGGGCCCTCCCTCCCCCACTGCACTGTTTCCTCCATGACCCTTCTTACCGTTTCCATCCCTAACTCTGCCTCTAGTGATCCCCCTTTGCTCTTCCTCACCCTCTCTCTCCCTCTCCCACTTTAATAGATTTTAGAATTGGCAAAATTCGAAATGAAGAAAAGAAAAAGCAACCAAAATTCATCAGATTTAGTCAACATCAGAGGCTCTACTGAGCTCAAATCAGACGTGAATAACTACGAGAAATAAAATAGAAATAACTTTTCAACGTTTCTAAGTAAGAAGCTTGGTTGCAATGGTCGCTAGATTGGAATTGATATCCGGATTGGTAGATATTGATCTGATTCTGATCGGATCTGGATGAGGTCGGTCAATTCCAACTGATTTTTTGAAAGGAAAACCGACTTGGAATCAATCTAGATTGGTGATTTTTTCTAAATAATTCATAAAAATCACAAAAAATAAAAAAAATAAAAAAATCCTAAAAACTTTTTGAAAATCCAAAATACCATCCAACACACTTTTAAGCCATTATAAGAGTTTAACCAAAGTGGATATAAGTTGATGGAAATGATGATTGAAATAAAAAATGTAACAAGTAACATAGTACAAATGATATATTGATATGCAACATAATGTGATATATCTTCCTTTTATTAATATCTATAGAATTGACCTTCTTACTGAGTGTCCAAGTTCTTTTGACTCTCATGGATGCTCCACTGAAAGTTATCTGTCATGATTGGCCTGTATCCGTATGAAAATAATGAATCAGGCATCTAAGTAAAATCATACATAGTGTCATGCACTGGATATGTGTTTGGATTATATAGTTGAAAGTCCTCAGGGGGTTCTAGATAGTTGGATGCCGCGTATTGATAAAAAAATCTCAAATTCTAACGTTGACTTCTCCTACTCGAATGTTGTCTTTAGCTCAAAGCATCAATCCATGTCCCATTGGTGCATACATTGCTGGAAGCACCTCCACCCAAACCTCTTACATTTTATTGTTGTGTAGGTGGAATAAAATCTTTCTCATCATCATCTAAGGAGAATGTATGCATGATTGTGTATTTGTTTGTTGAACTGACTTTCTTTTTTTAATTGCTTCTTCTATTTGTGACGAACACTCAATCCCCATGTCACGTTGATATACCTTTTTCAATTATGAAAAATGCCACAATATATACGCCATTATCTTTCTCCTCTGAGGGGTTGTTTGTGATGATGTAATTAGGATTTCCTGCTACATCCCTTCATCTTCAAGATGAATGTCATATAGTTCCCCTTTAGCAAGGTTTTCAAAGTGACCAAGGTGGCATGGTACTGCATTGGCACGTATGTGATAAGGCGTGGCATTAGACGACACCTTTTATATAGTAAAATTGATAAAATAACAAATAGATGAGTGATAAATAATACAAAATAGCTATGACACATTGTAAATCAATTAATAATGTGCAAATGTATAGTTTCATATACTAAATAACTTGAATATAAATTAATTTTAGCACTTAATTTGTATTAACTATTAATAAATATTTATAAACTGATTTAATCCTAGTTATTGTTTCATCAAAATGTCTATTTATAATCAAATTAACCATTAGAACTAGTTATTTTTATCTCAAAACCACTTAATCAAGTGATGTTGATACTTAATTAGCATTATTTATTAGTGAATTGACTAAAATGACCATAAACATCCTTGGTCGCCTAGGAGCCCCTTGCCTTGACTGGCCTTGGGGCACTTTGTCACCTAGGCAATGCCTTGAAAATAGAGCCCTTCAGCTCATATATGATCCTCAGGATTGAACTCTGGAGGTGCTCTCATGGTTTACAGGATCGGAATCCGACATAGGCTAGTCCATTCCTTGGGGGGAACTCCCATAAGACACCAGAAATCCTCTAGGATCTGTCCAGCTCAGGATTGGATTGGTGATTCCACCTAAATCGAGAATCTGCAGCTCAGGTCAGACTCAACAAAGATTGATCTGATGACTCATGGACCCGACATCCCTGGCTGACCTGATACGAGGGTGTGGAAGACTCAGGGTGACACCGTTACCCCCCATGCTGTTTCTTGGTACAACCCTGGGTCAGATCGGCACCTGAACCACTGATCTTCCATTTTTATTTCTCCCTGTTTTTGGAAGAGATGATCTGGACCAACTGATTTTGCAATCCATGATTTTTATGTATTATGATTTATCAAACACATAATTAATAGGCAAGTTCTACATCTAAGGGAGAGATCAGGATTCTTGTCAGGAGAGGGAGATGAAAGAAGGGTTGGTGGGGGGTGATAGATGAGAGAGGCAGAGAGCCTAGAGAAAGTTGAGGACGTTGGTGTGATTGCCTGTAACAATCACTGTATTGATTATTGACTAGGGGACGGAGGCTGTCACTCAGATGTCGCACAGGAAGAAGAGGGGTGGAAGAATGCACGATGGACAGAAGATGGAAATGGGACTGCACACCTGGCTGTGTGGCTCCTTGGCATTTATTTATAGCACATAAGTTACTGTGTACAGGCCATATGCGTGCGTGACTGCCTCGTGATTGGGAAATACTTCCTAGTACAACATAATCAGGGTTAGTTATATATGATTCTGGGAATGTGCAAATTTGCATTCCAATACACAATTGTACCCAGCTTTTATACTAATGGAGGGGCCAAGAGGGTGAACAAGGATGACTGGCCCTGAATTGATTGATTGGATTGGCCAATTTCAAGGCATGATCAGGTTGAGTCTGCTATAGTGGACAATTTGGTTCGAATCAGCTGGATCTGCTATGGTTTGAATCCCAGCCAAACATTGATGGTAGAATCGGCCGGATCGGAATTGACTGATTCTTGGATTGGATTGGTTAGTCTTGATCCCATTATCACCTTGGGCACCGATCCAGATTCGACTTCTGGCAGAATTGGTTTGGATCGGTGGAATCGATCGCCTGTGAAGCTGATTGGAATCATATGATTTTTCCGATTCATCTGGGACAACTTAAAGCCAGGTTTGAAATCAATATCAAACCAAATATTAATCCGATATCACCTCTATAAGGGCGATAGTGGCCCCAAATTGTCTGTTCACCCCTAGGGCTCAATGATTCTGGTATTCCGACGGCGATGTGCTTGATCCAATGGCGATCTCATCAATTCGGCATCGATAGATCGCCATCGATCCGGCAAGATCAAATGATTTAGACCTTAATCCTGAGCAGTAAAGGGCAATTCAGGTTGATCTGGCATCGATTCCGGTGGCTATCCAACCTTGTGGAGGGTGATTCGGGTTGATCTTGGTGCTGATCTCACCCCTTCAGACCTACAGTGACTGTATCCCCTTCGGAACCCCCATGTGGAGGGTTTCTTACCCCCTTGCCACTAAGGATGCTCATATGTTCAGGTGATAAAATAGCTCGCAAAATACAATCAAACAAGCATTTAAAGAGATCAAGATAACCACTTCAGCTGCAAAGTTAGTAATCAAACATATCTGTAAATTGTTTTTGCATACATGTAATAATCTTAAATTGGTCAGTTCAGACATGTACTCTATATATTTCTTTAGTGGGTCAATAACAAATTTGTTTTCATTTGAACTTAATGTAAGTGTTACAACATATGCCATCACTAGCCCCTACTTACAAATGATGGTTGATTCAATGGGGAGGCTGGACCAGAAGTCCCAACTAGCCAGTATATTTATGTTGCTGGCCTGTATTGATGGATTTAAGTTGGTCTGGACTCGGGGAATTCGGGATCAGATCGAACTAGAATAGGGTGCTGGTTCTACCATAAATTTTTTTCTATTTTCTTGGTTTTTGGAAGAACCAATCCAGACCAATCCCATTATTCACATATTATTTTTTCCCTCTCAGAATGGCCAAGCCAGCCAATCCAATTTGACTTGGAATTCCTTGATAAAAATACTAAGTTTGGGGGGGAGGGGGTAGAATCGGGCCAAATCAGTAGGATAAAAAATGATGCTCTGCCGGCGGACACCTGTGCCATAAGAGGTGGAGAAGAGGCTCCTATCATGTCCATCGAACCTGATATCTTAAAAATCTTATTGTTTTCCATCCCTGACAAATAGGGCAAGGAAAACAGCGCCCTGAGGCACTGATTCAGACCGGAATTCCCCCAAGAAATCTATCTTCCTTAGTTTATCTGGTTTTTTTTATTTTTCCTGTTTATTGAAGAACTGATTTGGGCCGACTCCGGAACGGTTTTTTCCTATAGACCGGCCAATTCCCTGATTCCAATTCTACCTTCCTTGCCTTGACACCTAAGTGGTTGCCTCACTTCAGGTGTCTTATATATCCAACTACATGTACAATAGAAGCCTTCCGTAGAAGTGAAAAGGACAGGTCAATGTTTAGAAAAGATAAACACTAACCCACAAAAATGGGTCTACTAAGTGATTTAATAAAGAAAAGCACATTAATACCTCATACTACCCACTTTGTGAGAAAAAGATCTTCCGAAGAACAAAAAGAAAAAAGAAAAAACAGTAACTGAATGACAAGCTGTTTAAGTTGTTTAACAGTAAATTTTAGGACGTTGCCACATAAAGTGCAGAGTGCAAAATAGTGAAGCATTAACCGTGTTACAAGAAAAAACTGTAACACAGGATAGAATGGACTGAGTAGTTTTCTGTATTATGACTCCCAGACTCATGATTGCAATTGAACCTCAAATTACACATTTAAAACACGAACACAGGTGAAACTGGATTTCATGTCAGAAATTTGGTACATCACCTGAGTTATGTTATCAAAGGCGGTTAAGGCAACCACGGCGAGGCGAGGTGTAGGGGTGTGCGTGAAACAGTTCAAACCACCAAACTAAATCGAACCAACAGGTTTGGTTCAGTTTGAACCACCGGTTCGGTTCAACCAGTTTTGGGGTCTTCCAAATTGGAATAAACCAACTAAATTAATAAAAACATAAAAATATAAAAATAATACTTTATTACTAATAAATATAATATATATAGATTTTATAATATAATAATATTTTTAATAATTAATAACAAAATAAATATGTGTCCAAACAATTAATTGTTTCAGATTTTTAAATTGATTTTAAGTTTCAAAATGAACCGAACCAAATTGAACAGGTTCATTTCAATTTGAGCCCTTGATTTGGTTCGGTTCAGTTTGGAAAAAAATGGTCCCAAACCGGACTAAACCAAACTGTGCACAACCCTAGCGAGGTGAGGTGGCCCCTCACCACCTCAACTTGGCCTATATCGCCGACGCGATTGCTTTCACTGCCACTGCCACTGAGGTAGACATTTCCAACGGCTCTAGCGCCACAAACACCTAAAAGGATGCCATGGAGTACCATTTTGGAGCCACAGACGGCTCACCAATGACTCCCCCCCCCGGGGCAAACCTTGCAAGACAGGGAGACCAGGACCTATCGTGCATCCTTTGGCATCCTACAATGGTGCCGGAACAACACTCCAGGCCTCTAGAAATCCATTTTCACATTATGGTTGATTTCGCCTGTCATCTAAGTGGCCACCTGGGGCACCTGAGGCGAGGCCACCATTTCCTTGCCTTAGGCACCTCAAACTGATAACATAGCACATGACGGAAGCTTTCTCTGCCCGGATTCAGGTAATTACTTGTCAATACGAAGATAGTGCCACAAAAGCAGGTGGATGGATAAGTTTAAAAGATTAGGATACTGGAAGAAATTCAAAAGCATGCAACTTGAGGCTGCAATCAGGGACTACTTGGTGAGCTGGACACGTAATGGAATGGACACTTGATGGAAAAATCTTAAACGGAAAACAGAAACAACCAACTGATACACAAGGAAATATGTTATATGTGAAGAGATAACGATTCAATAGGAGTCAGACTGATGAATAGAGAAAACCTTAAAAATGACATCAACTGTTTAAAGATGTTTGACACTGTCCACTATCTTCTAGAGATTTTTGTTTTAATAACTCACGCTGGGATAGAGTAAAATAGGATTATTATTTCAGCATTTGCATATGAAATTGTGTACTAAAAAAACAAAATGTGGTAATTTTGACATGATAAACATTTATGCACACAGAAAATAGACTGAAAGATTCATTCAAATTTTTTCACATTAGTAAAATTTTTAAATATGAAAGGCAAACTCGGAGACAGGAATGACAAATCTGCTATTTCCATTTCTAAAGAAAATGACCTTTAGTGTTCGCTGTATATTTACATGTAAAAAAAGAACCCCATCTTCAGTCGGTATTTTCCGTTTTTTTTATTTACGTGATATAAAGAGATATTAATGATCATGACACAATGTTTTCCCATCAGCTAGTTAGCACTCACTAGGGCTGTCCACATTCATAGCAAGGTAAGATCATGCCTAGCGAAGTCCACCAGCCATATTGCTAGCATTTTTTATTCAAAGACTGGCACGTCAGAATTCAACAAATTTTCAGCACGTCCTGCAGTTAGTGGAAGATTTTTGTACAAGAATTATTTGAGCTTCCATCAACAAAGCTTTTTTATGGCATACATAAATTGAAAATCTCAGGTATTAATCGCACCAGAAAGAGTGATCTTTCAAGAGTATAATTTATTTCTTTTGTATGAACACTATTATTTTTCCTGGGGAAGACAGTATATCCAGTTCCAACGATAAATAAATATCCATATCAAACCAAAACTAAAGGGAAGTACACAAACGATAATTCTATGAAAAAGAGCTTAACCAGTATACCCATCCAATTTATGCTATCACAAGTATATAAGATTTTTGAAAGCCAATGAAGCATATTAAAAAATAGGTCCATACTGGTTCACTACGTCCTTCAATTGACCTCCTTAAAACATGAGATGATCCATCATCTAGCAATATTCGCACTTGAACTGTTGCTGCAGATGCAGCACTGGCAGCGGCTGCTGCTGCTTGAGCTGCAGCAGCAGCAGCTTCTTTTGCTTTTCTTGACGAACCTCCTTTCAGAACAACAGGAAGACGTGGTGCCAACGCAGTCTCCACAAGTGCATATCTGTCACGACATGTATCCCAAGCAAAAAGTCGCCCAGTCCCAGAATCAACAACTGACCAGTCATTGACTTTGTAAATGGAAAAAGAAGAAATATCAGGCCACACAATCGCAACATACCTGCAATACAACACAGATGAACAACCAAACATCAGCATAGATGTTCCAGTCTCTCATGAAAGAAATGCATATACAGACGTACACAAACTTCAGAAAGATGAAAAGACTAAAGATGAGTCATTAAAATGTTTAACCGTCTACTTATGCGATGGCACACCTTTCTTTCTCCAGGTATCACTTTCCATTGCATTAAGAACTGGAATTAGTATAAGAATGGATGAAGACTGAAACTTCTCCCATTAAGGTTTAACTATTTTGTTCAGTGTTAGAAGTACAAATAGCTGCAAAATTCTGCCTAAATTGCACAAATTAATGCAAAAAATAAAATACTTGAAAAAAATCCTACTATAAGCTAACTGGCAGCTTTTATCCCACCCACAAGCTTTAGATATTTTCAAAATATTTTTCATTTAATTTTGAAGGTGCACCTGGACATGTTGGTTATACGATACTCTTATAAGTAGACCTCAGGCCATATGACATTGTGGGAATCTCATTTTTTTCCATACATCGTTAGTCATTAAATGATAGGTGATGTGAAAATATATGAATATACTTGGTGTCATACACAAAGTTTCAAATTTTTCCAAAGTTTAAAAATAGGCAACTCCCTATAACTTAGGAAACTTTAACCACATTTGAAAATTTGAGATTATCATGTGGGTATTTAAAAACATCTTTGTACATCTTCTCAATGAATTGGCATTAATCCAATGTTAATTATATCGAGTAACGACTCAAATACTCTTGATTACCACTATAGCAATGCACTTGTATGAAGTCATCCATTCACATGAAACATTCAATTCGACATAATAATGAAAATAAATTTGTTATTTTCCATGATCCTTGATTCAGGATATTTTGCATGATTTGTTTTATTTGATGGTTTTATTCATCAACATCTAATTAATGTTTAATGATTCTATGAATTGTCTGATTTTAAATCAGTTTTTATTTATTTGCTTCATTTCTTGCCATTTTATTATGTTTATTCGTTTTTTAACTTTTATTAAATTCGTCTAATTATTTACAAATTTGATCTATTTTTGTTATCCTATTAATAAATTTCCTTTTGATTTGATTGATTTATTTACCCAATTTTGCCTTATTACATTTATAAATCATTATTTTATTTTTTATTTGATTTCTTATTATATTAAATATTCTATTATTATTTTATTTGTTATGTTTTAAGTTGCTTTAAATTGATGTGCATTGTTTATCATTATTTATGGCGATTCACAATTTTATCATGCATTATTATCATTTGTTTGATTTAATGATTAAGTTGTATTTAAATTAGTTTGCAAATTATGTTTTTATCGTTTGTCGTCCCTTGTGATGTAATGTTTTATTAAGTTGATTAAATTTTATCACTTTTAGATTTTATCAACACACGTTATTATTTAATTTTCACTTTGTTACATTTACTCATTTAATAGATATTTTGAGTAAATTTCATTTTAAGTCACTTGCATGATTTATTATTATGATTTTATGTTAATCTTGTTAAAAAGACCATGGGTACGAACAATATCGCACAACATTATAAAGAATACGATATGAAATATTTTACTTCATTTCATAATCAATATAGAATTACATCCAAGTACATAAGAAATGAAAAGAAATAAATAATATTAATCTTCAAAAAAATAAATATACAATCATGGGCATGATCAAAATATTTTAAGATATTAAACGTCTTTTTCCCATGTAATCTCATATTCTCTGCTTCATGAAACATCCATGGACAATACATAAAGGATGTTATGTAGAGTGGTACACTTACAAATTAACTCCCAATTAGCTCTAGCCATTGATATGATTAGGCAAGGATTCCGGAATCGGAATCGGAATCGGTACCGATCCAATTTGAATCGGGAATCGGATCGGATCAGTTCGATTCTAACCGACTCTCAAGAAGAGAAACCGGTCCGGAATCCAGAATTTTTCTAAAAAAAATAAAAATACGATTCCAGAATTCGGCTCGAATCTTTTTTTAAAAAATTAGGATACTAATTTTGATTCCAATCTAATTCAACCAATTCAGACTGATGTTGGCGAAATTCATGTCAAAATCAGTCATTCAAAAGAATCGGATCGAAATTGACCAATCTGATCCCGAAATCAGCCGATTTCGATCTGATTCGATCGATTCTGCAATCTATAGATTAGGCATATATGATAGGATAAAAAAATTATGAACATCCTATCACAGCCTTTATATGACATGCATTAGCCTTCTTCTTAAGACACTTGACTCTTGCTATTTCTTCCTTCTGCCTTGGATGTTTTTGGGTCTTGGAGGCTTTTTAAACCTTAAGCACTTTTGGGCCTCTTATAGGCTTTCTTCCTTTATGTCTTCTTTTAAGCCTCTTAGAGGCTTTTCCTTCTTCTCCTTAGGAGATACTTCTTAGAGACTTTCTTTGAGCCCCTTTAGGAGCTCTTTGCACAGGAGGTCCTAACCTTGGGGCCTGTCTTCACGACATGAGGCCTTGGGTTTTATTTAGTGTAGTCTGTAGTGAAATGGTATTTTGGTAAAAAAACCTCAACTGTCCTATTTTTTAGGTGAGGGGAGGTGACCTAAAAAGGTTGTGAACTTATCAACATTTCCCCATTTTTCTCTTTCCCTTGTTATTTGACTAGTTTAAACAGAGGGCTGCATAAAGGGGGTAAGATGACCAGCTGGTCACCCCCTCACCCCTCTTTTTCTCTCTTATCTGCCCAACCACCCAAAAGAAGGCATGCTAATGGAGCTATGGCCTAGAGTTTCGGCCGGTGGCTTCCTTCTCAGCCTGGCTTCCTCCTGGTCACCCCTCACCCTAATATTCCCCCCTTTATCCTGCTTATATGAAAGAAGATGCAAACGAATTTCATTCTTCTTCATCCTTAAATTCATATCCTTCTGCACATCCTTCCTTCCTTCTACTAATTTTGGTTCCTTTCCTCATCCACCCCTGACAATGATGAAAACATCATTATACCTTCTCCCACAAATCTGGGAGTCCTCTCCATAGCCAAAAGAAAAAGGCAGTAGTTGTTCCACACAGTACAGTCAAATATGCCAGGACTCAGGTCATTCCATACTTTCAAGACAGCATCTATATAAAATTACGTATAAGTCCGTGTCCAACCTTAACACCTTACAGACAATCTTACAGACAGAAACAACAATCAGTAGAAGTATGTTGAATATTTTCGTTGTAAATACAGGCTACACAGCACAATGAATGTTTCTTAGCTTCCATATGGATCCAGTAAAATCTATCAGGAATTGTTACCCTTCCCAGCCCATCTTTCACCAAAACTTACAATTGAATGAGCTTGTCCCACACTGAACTCTTCCAAATTACTAAACTACCTCCATTTAGATCAAGGAATTCCAAATCGGGATCAGCTGACATGGCCAATTTGAGGTTACGCAAGGCAAGTGCCGTAAACATTGATTGCGTAGGTGTCACCATGTTGTGAGGTGCATAACACCTTGTTTCATAGGCAACGTCTTCGAATCAAGTCAATAAGCACAAGCAAAGCTGAATCTAAAAATGCAGACTACTGTTTGCAAACCAAGAAACAAGCGAATGGGATGATATCCATAAAAATATCTCTAGAAACAAAGGCAATTGACACTGGAAGATCAAAAGGAAATGATGATGACATTGTACTAAAAATTAAGCAAAAAAATCACACCGTCTACAAAAGTTCACTTACTTGCCTGAACTGCTTACAGAAAGAATAGAGTATGAATCATGTGGAGCAGGTGTGCTTATGTGTTTCTTAATCTGTTTAACCTGCAATGACTCTATCACCTCTCCTCGGTTTCTTCCACCTTCAGATGTTGATCCTGCATTTCCAAATGATGGATTTGCAGTATTCGACAACTGAAACATCAGCAACTTAAGTTCCCGTTCCACAATATATACAGCAGAATGCTCTTTGCTTCCAGATGGTGTCAACAGAGGAGCAACCGATGGAAGAGACCTTGGGTCAAATTCACTTAATATAACACCTATATTGGTGCCAGTGGCAACCAGATGAGGCTGTAAAGGATGTGCAACCATGCAATAGACCTGCAGTGAAATTTAAATGTAAAAATAAGACTCATAAATTCTACTCATACTTTCAATTTTTCAATGAAGCAAAAAATAAACAGATCCCATGAGAAACAGAAAACCAAAATGGATTTGATGTATCAGCAAGTGCACTGAAAATGCAAAGTTCTCCATCGCAGTGTATCACATACCTTGTGCCTTCTCTAGCGGTAGAGGATTGAGACAAGCAATCTCTTGTCTCCCCCTTCCTGTTCATTGTCAAGTAAAGATAGCAGAATTGGAATTGGAGACCAAATTGGCTAGTGCCGATTCTGATCCAGTCCAGATCGGATCAGCGGAATTGACCAATTACAGAAAAGAAAATTCGATCTGGAATCGACCCTGATAGGTTCGATATCTTCAGAAATCATCAGATCCCACTACTATCAGGTCCAGGACCCAATACTTGGAGGGGGAAGGTGCGGCGGCAGTGCTGAAGCCAAATCCAGCAAGAGTCACCATAATCAGCCAAATTGGTCTGATCCACGATGAATTTGGTCGATCCCATCCAAGTCAGGCAGGAATTCGAGGGCGGATCAGAGTTTCCCCCCTAAATCGAGTTGGCCTATGCTGATCCCTATCTGGAATCAGCCAGTTCCGATCAAGATCAGTCCATTTTGCAAACCATGTTGTCAAGCAAGTTCTAACCATGACTTAGAAAAAAGCTAGAGGTGAGAACTCACTATTTATGTACACACCCTCTTAATCTGTGCATAGGAACAAAACTTGTAATATAAGGCTTTCATTTTACTTAATAAGGGTGCTATGTGCTTCGCGGTTTGCCAGATCAGCCAATATGGATTGAAGTAGGCATGGCCCACCCTATCCAAAGGGGGATGCACCAATCCCATCCGAAATGGCCAGCATCAGCCAATCCAGTGCAAACCGGAAAAATAAAGGATTACTCTGGCCAGATCAGCAGATACAGCCAACTAATGGTGATGAGGCCCGATTCTAGGTAGGATCAGGTCGGGCATTAAGATGTCTCACCTGCTGTTTGTCCCCCCCCCCCGGTCAAGAAGTCACCCTTGCAAGACAGATTATCAGAAGTAGATGACCTACACCAAGCTATTTTCCACGAGATCTGAATATATTAAAAGATTGACTCTAGACCTGATCAACACAGTTAACCTTGAACCACCCATGCACACTCGGACATATCATGCAATGACACAATGTACGAGTCACAAGCACATCTTTCCACATTGCAAGAAGATAAAACATGCAACTGAAAGGTAAATATTACTGAATGAAGGATCAGAGCATACTCTAAGTTTCTTGTTGGGAGCAAGTACTTGGGGAGGCACAAGTGATGATAGTTCACAAAGTGGTCTTGTTAGCGCAGAATATGTAGGGTGCTCAATTGCCCTGAGAAAGGAAAAAGAACTCATTCTACACCTTAAATATAGATTTTCATGTCATGCAATAAAATATAATACCAAAAAAAGCATATACCATATATGAGAATCTTTTACACAGGTCAGAATATCAAGGTTTGGAGCTCGGGGATGACACCATGATGCCACACTATGACAAGCAAGTTTTGGAACTGGCTTAATACGCCTCAACTCCTAAGGAAGAAGCATCCCATCATAACCATACAGAAATTACAAGAAATTCTGCAGTCAACATAACAAGACACAGCAATAGAGCACCTTAAATGAAATGGTATCCCAGATTGCTAATGTCTTATCTGCACCAATTGTGATCAGCTGTGGTGCACTTCCCATAACTCTAGAAAGTTCAACAGCCACAACCCCTCCATCATGTGCCTTCAAGACATATAAGACAAGAAACAGCAAGTAAGGCTTCATTTGCTACATAAATGCTTATAGTGATCAACTCAAAGATGGACATGTCAACAGCTGACAAGGTAAGAGTTAACAGTGCATGGACACAAAAAAGTGCCCAAAGAAACAAGAATTGATTGTGGGTTTACACATTCTATACGGGAAACATTAAACACATTAAACATCGGCTTGGCAAGGTATTAGTTATCTTGGTCACCATAAAGTCAAATGGTTGCTTATTTATACATCTGCACTGCACTTTTTTGGAGCAAGAAAAGCTGAAACACACAATAGGTGTGATGTTACCTTTAAACTCAATTTAGGCACAAGTTCTCGTGAATCCTGAGTATAATCTGCATTCCACACTATTATTAAACCGTCACTAGCACCAGAAACTAGAAGAGCCTGAAAAATAGTAAGAATACACACTTCAAAGACTTCATGAATTGAAATAGCTGGTATTTTCCAAACAATAAAAATATGAGTTAAAGCAACATGAGAATATATAAGAAATCTCAACAGAAGAGAAGAAACATAGGATAGAATAGCATGTACCCTCACAAATATCATGGTCCAGTTGTCAGCAACCTTTCATGTTAATAAGCTGTATTATTTTATGTTATTAATCTCAGTAAATGTGGAAGCTGTGGACTATTTTATCTCAAGGATATTATGAATTGTCGGTTCCCAGTTTGGCCAGAGCCAAGCATGATCAGCTGGCAGAGTCTGCCAATTGAGTTAAGTCAGGAATTGGCCAGAGACAGCCTGCAATCAGCCTAACCAGTACCAGCCTGAAATGGACTAGGTTTTTGTTTGCAGGAGTCATTGGCTGGGAATCAGCTGGGCTAACCAATCCTAAACAAACTAAAATATTTAAAAGACTAACAAATACAATCCGACTAACCATATTTAAGGGGTCAAAAGGGCTGGGCTCGGCCACGAGCTTATCGGATGACCAGTCATCTGATAGGTCTGGACCAATTGTTCAGGCCAGTGAGCAGAAGAAGTATGGGACCCAGTGTTACCTATAAGGATCAAAGTCAAACTCTTTCTGTAGAAACTCAAGTGAAAATGCTTTCCGATAGAAGACTTTCTCCTTAAATTGAATATTAGTGAAGGCAACCGATGTGTTTTCTGTAAAATGATCAGTGAAGACATCAACTATTTATTCTTTCAATGCGGCATTACCAATACTACATGGAGAGTGCTTTTCAAAAGTGTTGGGATAGAATGGGAAGAAGGAATAGATATCTGGCAACTGCTTAAAGCTTGGAAGCATCTTAATCCACAAGGAATTGATTAGACACTCTAGAAGCTCACATTTTCAGGTGTTCTATGGGCAATTTGGAAGAAGAGGGATAAGCGGATTTTCTTGTATCAGTTTAGCAGCCATGGCCAAATTCGTTTATATGTCTTTTCTTTGGTAAAATGTTGGTTGCTTACTCACTTTGGCTCTTACCCAGCACCAAAGGAGTTCTCTTCCAGCCTGTTAAGCTGGAAGGATCTCATTAAATAAAATTGTATTTTTGCCTCTACTTCCAGAGTAGAGATGTCATCTTAGTCTTTACTCTTAGTGTTTTTTTTCTTTGCATTGTACTCTTTACAAGTTTATTAATGGATTGTGGCTTTGTTACTGATGTAACCTCAAAATTCCAAAACATTTTTAAAAAGATTTTGATTTTGGAAATTCATTTTCCTGTTTGGTTTGAATTAGACCTTGGCGTTGAATTCTTAGGAAAATAGATGGTATTCCATAGAAGTACTAGCTAGGGTCAATGGTATGTATCAAATTATAGATTGAGGTTGTTAGGTTCTTTGAAATTTATTTTGACCTCTCCCCGTCGGATGGTGCGAAGATCCGACGTTAATTACATCGAGAATACTCGAATACCCTTGATTATCCGTCATAGCAATTCGTTGAAGTAGAAGAACGATGCATCCACAAAAATAAACATTCATACAAACACATAGAAGAAAACAACCCCATGAACTTGATGGACTGCAAGCACTTAATTTATTTTAAATTTTTATTTGGAATTAGTTTGTTTTAAATTGGATTGGTTTGAATTTAGTTTGGGAAATTGATTTGAAATGGATTGGTTTGATTAAATTGGGTTGAATTTAGTTTGTTTGAATTGACTTGAATTTTATTTGTTAATTGTTTTTGATTTGGGTTGAATCAATTTTATTTGGGTTGCTTATTGATTTAAGTTTGATTTAGCTTATTGTTGGTTGGGATTTGATCCGTAGATTTCAATTTAATGTGAATTGAATCTGGAAGGTTGAATTTGTTTAAAGTTCAGTTCGTTCTAGACTGAATCTGCTCAGTTAAAGCTTGGTTGAATTCATTTGAAAGATTTAAATTTATTGATTAAGCTTGGCTTAGGTTTTATTTGAGGTTTTGATTTGGTTTGATTTAATTGATTTGAATAGGATTTAGGCTTAGCTTACAAAATCTGGTTGGTTTGGAAAAAGACTTCCAGATTATCTGAATTATTAGTTTAAGTTTATCTTGCATTGGAATTATTTAGTTAGAGTTGATCTTGGATTTGATTCACGAGATTGAATTGTTTGAGTTATGGTTGTATGTTTTTTTTAACATAATTTGGTTTTGTTTCATTGGCTTAAACTTATTTACTGATTTGATTGAACTTGAAATTTATTTTAAGAGTGTTTTAATTTATTTGAATTCAGATCGCAGATTTCTTTGGTTTGAGTCTTGATTAAGAACTAAATTTGGGAGTTCCGGCCCATTAAGGAGTTATGACTTTGTTTTATAAATTTGCTTGAGAATTAATTCTTTTTTTCAGATTCTGTTTACAGATTCCATTATGGTTGGTTAATGTTCTGGTTTGGGTTGATTAAAGTTCATTGAATTGCTTGGTTTAAATTTATTTGACAGATTATGGCTTGTCATTTGATTTCGTTGGAGTTGAGTGGCATTTGTTTGAATTAATGAATCTGTGTTTGGAACAGGTTAAGGACTATACAGATTGGGATTTTACAGTTTTCAATTTTAGTTTTGAGTTCTGATTTCAGAAATTTCACATTTTTATTTGTTATCTTAGTTTGTCGATCCTCTTAGAACCTTTTCAAATCTTTATCTCCAGATGTGAAGTTCAGATTTCAATTTTGGAGTCCAGGTTTTAAACCTTCAGATTTCAGAAATTCAGAGTTCAGATTTTTCCAGATTCTGCACGTTTCAACTTCAGATTATGTTTCAAATTTCAGTTCAGTTTTTTTTTTTTAGACTTTCAGATTTTTTAAATTTTTTGCAGACCTTATATGTTTTGGATTCTTCATATTAAGCTTCAAGTCTCAGATTTCTGTAAATCCCAGGTCTTCCAGATTCTGGTGGGGACGTAGATTTTACGATTTGGGTTGTTCAATTATTAAAGGCTATGTGTTATGAATTGGGCCGGACTCGATTTGTTTTCGGGCTTCAGACTTAGGTTTCAGATTTTGTACGCTTCAGACTTTTATATATTTCAGATTTTTATATGAGTTTCAGATTTTGACTTAACTTTAGGAAAATCTACTTACCCTCCCCTTTTCTTTATTAAATTCAGCTCTCCAACTCTCTGTATTTTCAGACCCGGAATGGCCCAAAAGATTTTTCCTTTTTTACGTTCAGGTTGCCTTATTTTGTTTTATTTCATCATCATTTTTTTTATTTTTTGCAATCCTCTCAATTTCATGGGGTTATTGATCCTCCACTCAAGATCATTGTACACCGGACATGCCATCTCATTGCTTGGTCCCATGTCATTACAACTTGATGGTTTTGAGACCATCTTCACCCAATCCTCATTGGATATGATGAACTTGTCAATTTATGGGGGAATACACCCGGTCCTTAGATAGACTTATGGGTATTTCCTCCATTTCTTTTTCTCTCTCTTTTTTTTTAGCATATAATCGGCTTAATGGCATGTTGATTATGCACGGCCTCATATATAGCTAGATGGTAAGACATTTGGGTCTTTTTATGACCTTTGTATGTCTACCTTAAGGACGTAGGGGCGGATGGTTAGTCGACCCCCCAACTAGTCTAAATTTTAATTTCTTTTAAGTTAAGTCGAGACGTAGGGGAGGATGGTTAGTCGACCCCCCAACTAGTCTCGATTTATTGATTAAAGAAATGGATTTTTATTTAATTTCATTTGATTGTTTGTTTTAAATTTTTTTTTTTGGCTCTGTTCAGGCACTAATGCTCCGAACAGAGGGTTCGGTCCCCTGTTTGGGCCGGCCATCACCGTGGCCCACTACCGCGCGGCCGCGCGGTCTTCTTCCTCTCCCCCTCTTTTTTTCACTTTGTTTTTCAGTGGGCCCCACGTCCAATTTTGACCCGCGGGTCAACTTCTCCCGCGGCAGCTCCTCGCGGCCGCCTCCTCACACGCGTGCGCACACGCGCGCTCCTCACGCGGTCGGCCGCGCGCTTCTTTTCCCCCTCCTCCTCTTTTTTTTTTCGGTGGGCCCGCGGTGGTTTTCCACCGTGGACGTAAGTCGGGGGGTATTATTTCCCCCGACGGGCTTCTTCCTCGCGGCGATGCTGCCCCGCGGCGGCTTCTGCCTCCGGCTGCCGCTCGGACGCGGCGGAAACGGGGAGCTCAGCGACGGCGTAGGAGGCGACAACCCGACGGAGGAGGGAGGGGGATCCGGCAGCAGTGGAGGAGGAAGAGGGAGACCTCCTCCGGCGTCCGCGGCGGCTTGCGATAGGAGGCGACGGCTCGACGGCTTCCGCAGGGACAGCTCCGGCGAGAAGGAGAGAGGGCAGCAGCTCCGACGACTCTGGTTCTCTCTCTCTCTTCTCTCTTGATCTCCCTTCCTGTCGCCCACTCTCTTCTCCACCCTCTCTTGGCCTCTCCCCCGCGACGACCCTCCGGCTCTCTCTTATAGCCGTCCTCCGGGTGCGGGGCTCCTCCGGAGGTCCGTGGGAGCTTGGACGAGCCCCTAGTCAGCGCAGGGTGTCGCCGTAAGGACCGGTAGAGGGGTTGACCCTCTGTTCCGGATCCTGCAAAGGGGATCCTCTCCTCCTGCGCACCCGACCGCGAGTCGGCGGGGTAAAGTGCTCTGCGGTCTTTCCATTTAAGTTTGCTTCCCTTGTTCTTCCCTTTGCCTACCGGTCAATCTCCCTTCTTCATCGTCTTCTTCTTGTTTCCTCTTTTCCTCTTTTTTTGAAATTCCAGGTGTCGACAGTTACCCTCTAAAAAAATTGTTCAGGCCCATCGGGCTGCATAAGCCCATGAAGGAAGACTGAGTTATTACATGAGCTTGGCAGACTTGGACCAGGTTGCTCCGTGGATGCAAAACCTAGAACCCTAGTTGGCTAGCACTTCATTTTAGCTTGTTTTGGCTTCCTCTAAGTTCTATATTATGTGCCCTGATGACTACACAGCTGATTGCCATACATTGGTCTTTCTACCAGGACACTTGTTGAGCTACGCCATTTTCCACACACTGTATTTAGAGCCTCTTGATCAGACAGTCTCAGGTGTGCTACCTGATCTTTTGTCTGGCAACTAGATACATCATTTTTTCCTGGGAGAGCTTTTCTCAGATGCTAGCAAATGTGTTCTTACATGTCGAATGTCTATGCAACAAAATAGTTTATGGGGTGTTTGTTTGCATGATAAATTGAGTTTTTGCTATAAGTTTATGTTTTTGTAATAAAACTAGCTAAAATAGGTGTTTGGCAACCATTACAATTTTATGTTTTTAAAGTGATTTCCTTCTAAGACAAAAAAAGAGGGTTTCACCTCTTTTTTTTATCTTGTGGTCCCCCACTTTGTTTGGTCATATATGGTACCCACTCTTTTTTGTCGTTACGTCCCTCTAAACATGACAACTTTATGTCATTGGCTGCTTCACATTTTATTTTAATACAACTTTTTATCATGAAAGTGTACAAAAATTTGTTGTGCAACACTTATCAAGCATATATACATATACAAATAGTTATTTATTCTAATCAAGCAATATAGAGGTCAAACTAAAACCTAAACGCTTGGGAAAGCTTTTCAGAATAATCTAGATTATAGTGAGAAACTCAATCATCCTAAACTACAGAAATTAGTATATGATAATTTCACCAATATTTTCTGTTCTCGTAAAATTTCAGTTTAAATCTAGTAGGAATATTTTTAATGCCAAAATAAGCATAGATTTCAGAGAATGAGAGGAATATTTTGAAAGAGGACTATTTTAATAGTCAAAGGTAGTTCTTGGAAGAGAGATCATATAGCAAAAGTTATAGCATTTCTATAACTTCGTGCCTCTCTTCAAACAAGCAGAACACAGGCTGGCAATGCGTAAGACTAAGTCCATTTTCAGGACTAAAAGCATGATGGAATTTCTACCACTTCTGGGTCAAAACTTCATTTGTCTGGCTCAGCTAGGCTTGGTCCAGACCAGCACAAGCCCAACCTATTGACAATGACACCTCCTAGTCATAATTGGAAGAATTTGTCCTGAGACAGACAAATTTAGAGTCAGGGCTGGCCTGACTCAGAACCGATCATGATAGATTTTTTTAATATTTAGGAAATTAATTCAGCCAGATAGGATGGGATCAGATAATCGACACTTAATCCAGCCAATTTAGCACAAATTTCCAAATCCAAACTTTTTAGGTATTTACCTCAGGATTGGATCAACCATAGATGTTCTAATCCTGATCAACTGATCCTGCTAACCATGATTTTCTCAGGTAACAATGAGATGAACAGATTCAAATGTCCTGGAAGTGAATCTGAAAGGGTAAACTTAAAAGGTACATGTGAGCAGTTTCCCAACAATGCCAAACTGAATATCAGAACAAGCCGTAACAACTATAGGTACAGTGGACATCATGCATGAAAACCACCTGATATACGAAAAAAAGCCTATGTTCCATGCATATCAATCCTATTGAATATAAAGAGACATTTTTTCACAATGCATTGATGGCAAAAGGTGTCCCATTCATTCGCCAAAATTTGAGCTAATTTAACATCACTATCCATACAAGCACCTTCTACAATTAAGATAAAGTCAAATGCAGTGAAGCTGAGACCTAGTTTAATCCTTGTGAAATGCATAAAGTGCGAGAAAAATATGGAAGCAACACAACAAAACCAGTTTCTTAGGTAAAACCAGGCAAACTTACCTCACCAGAAGATGCCATAAATGTCATCAAACAGGAAACTGAACCTTTATGACCACCAGTGTACCTTCTGATTAGCTGCCAAAATTAATTTCTGAATTATCATTGTGGGGGATGAAAATAAAAATAGATGTGAATACATTCAAACACTTCAGAACCTTCCATGTTATCATAGAAAGAACCCTGATTACACCATCAGATCCGCCAAAAGCAACCATAGGCCCATCACTGAAAGAAAATCTAGAGAGAAATTCCATGCTGCATTTTCAGAAGAGTATTATTATTGTCTAGAAGCCTAATACCACTTATAAACATAGAACATCAGATATTATGAAAACAAAGAGATGCAATATATCTTAATTTTCAATTTTAGTGAACGAGAAACATTGAAGAATGACCTAGTACTGGCAGGGTGACAGAGCCCACATAACATGGTCCATTAACTCTCCCAATTTATGTCTCAGCAACGAGTAAACAAGTGATAACCTAGATCGTTAGATGGATTAAAGTTTTAAGCTTATGGACAAAAAAAGAATGCATAGACCTTCTAGTTTAAGAAAATCGCATGAAGTGGATTACCGAGATGGTGAGACCAATTTAGTTATTCTTCTCCTTTTTCATGAAAGTTGCGCCAATTAAGGCATTACAAGGTCCTCTTTTTTGGACATGTGGAAGATAACCCGTAAAACACACTAGCTGTTTGATTGAACTTAATGAGCTTTGAAGTCTGATTCGGTCAGTCTTCATCTCCATTCAAACCGTTTGACAAATTTTATTTGTTAAAAACCTTAAAAGAGATAGCTGCCACCTTTATAATATGAATCGTTGAGTGACAGTACAGCCATGTAATTCTGAAAATCGGAATGTGAGGATGGTGCAGGATATCTGCCATGAACCTTTTTCTTTTGTTTTTTGACTCCTCTCTCTCCCTCTATCTATCTCTATCTCATCTTCTGACAGCATGGCATTGGCACCTTTGACAGTGTTGAACAGCTTGATATTATTCTCACCACACTCTCTCAGTAGTGACAAAACATCATTTTAATAGCTGTTCATAGCTTTTCTAATATTATTCTCATATTTTTGATGTTAAGTCATTATTATGTCATATTATTTATTCTATTTCATTTCTAGATTCATATGTTGTTTACAAATAATGTATTTATATTTGACATTTTACTAATGATTATCAAACAATCTTAATTCATTCAGTTTGCATATTCTAATATTAATTATCAATCTATCAAAAAATTTTAATTATTAAGATATCAGATATCTATCAACGTATTCAAGTGTAACGTATTCAGGTGTAAGAAGTGACTCTCAGATCTCAGCATTATCAAATGCCACCTAGGATCCACTGAATATAGATAAAATAAGATTGCAACTACAAAAGAATAAAAGAGAAAGCACTACCAAGGTGATAGGCTCATAGCAAGAGATGTTACAAAAAGGGAAAAAGACATGGTTTACCCCAAAAACCTATGAAATAGAATGCTCCCAATTTAAAGCTCATAAAAAATGGCAAAATTCAGATTTATTGATAAAAATATACTTGGCTTAAATTTGGAGAATATTCACTAAATCACTCATCAAGAAGATTCTGCTGAGGATGCATATAAATAGAAAGGAGTGACCTATGTGTTCGGAAAAAAATATGTATGTGATATTCCAAATTAGCATGTGATAGCTACAATAAAGAAAACCAAAACACTTCGTCAAACTTCAAGAGCACATTAGATAACTCTGCAAGTCTTCATTACTGGTGAAAAGAATGTAGACAACATGTGAATAGAAGAAAATCATGTCTTAAAATTTTTCTAGTTTCAATGGGGATATCAAAGGGTTAACTTGTCAGATATGTTTCAGGAATACCCATCCAGTAGAAAATAATTCAAATACACCAAAATATTTTGAACTACAAAAAAACATCATATAAATAAACTATTTGTGAACTACAAATAAGAAATAAGTTCTTGATGTGATTTGACTTCTGGATATGTCCAAGACAGTAGCAAACACTGTAGCAGTTTATTTTTATCATGGTTCCCTATCCATTAATGGGGTGTTTGGTTGCATGATAATGAAGGTTTTTATTTTAATTTTTAAAAATTGTAAGAAAACTTGTTAAAAGTGGTGTTTGGTAACCATGATAATTTTATGTTTTAAAAGTGATTTTCTTCTTAAACAAAAAAGAGGGTCTCACCTCTTTCTTTTTTCTTGTGGTCCCCAACTTTGTTTGGTCATGTGTGGTAGTTACTTTTTTTTGTAATCACATCCCTCCAAACATGATAATTTTATGTCATGAGTTGGTTCACCTTTTATTTTAATACAATTTTTTATCATGAAAGTGTACAAAAAATTATCATGCAACCAAACACCCCATAAGTGTTTGGTTATCTACATTCCGAAAGTTCGGCCATATTTTCATATGTTTCTAGTTGTTGAGAGAAGTATGTGTAACAAGGGAGGGTCTTACTGTACCTTTTTCTTTCAGCTCTTCTTTACTTTATGGTACAATCTTAAAATGCTTAATCTAGCTTTATACTTTCTTTTTAGTGTTAGTGAATTGTGGTGTTCAGTTTTGGCACCACCTTCAAAAAAAAGGATCTTGATGTGCACGATTCATCTACTGCCAGGAAAGAAATATATCTAATTGAGGCTCACCATAGAAGCGACTTGTTATCGAGTTCATGTTTTGGGACATCACGCCCACGCATTGTAACTAAATCCAAAAAGGTAGCCTTATTCTCACAACAAATGACCAGAAAATGTCTTCCTCTTGTAGATGAAGCAGTACTGAAAATGGATGAATTTTGACTGACTGAAGATGGACTTTCAGAAGCTGCAGATCTACTGCGCCAGAGCTGCCAAAACTGAACATCGTCGTCATAAAAGTTAACCTGCTTAACACTTCACAGATACATTCTTTGTCAGCATTCTGGTTTAGCAAGAATTTGCAATCAAAATAAAAATGGGTACTGAGTCCAAATATATTACCTCCCTCCACGCATAGCTTCTGTAGGTTTTGATTTTATATCTGACATAAAAAAACTTGTAAGTTATATTGCTCATTTGTAAGGTAGTAATTACATCACAAAACAATAAAGATAATATCAATGTTGAAAAATAGCATACTAAACCAAGAATACATACAAATAGATTGCCATCAGGATGGCAAGCCATATCAACCAATAATGCGGCTACTGCCACATAACATAATACCAGCTCATGGACAATAAATAAGGATTGTACGTCTTTTGGCAAGGTTCTATGACAGTATACCTACTCTATAGGCAATCTGGTGTGCATGAAATAAGAGAATTTTCAACGGAGTCCATAAGGTGATAAGGAGCATGTTCACCTCTACACTATCTACTTGAACTATTGGTTTTTGCAGTTAAAGTGGATACTGCTAAGCATGGAATGCGATCTCCCGAGAATCTCTCGAGATCTCCCGAGAATCTCTTTTCTTCCGTGCATCCGAGAAACGAGATCGCCGAAACGAGAATATCCATGTAGTACCTGTGATACCTTGATCTTTTTTGCCTATTATTATCCCCAACTTGTTAGATGATTTTGTTAAGTTTCCTTCTTATATTGCTAATTTTAATATGGAATCCTTCCAAATATTCATCTAAACATTATTGTTTGATAAAATTTCATAACTTAATATTTTAATAACTATATATGTACAATTGACCCAAAATGTTATCAATATCCTATTTATATTGTTCAAGATAAAATTTTGGTCTGACATAAGATCCTTTGTATGTCTCATGCTAACAATACTTCACCATCTCTGTATTACATTTCTAATTCTCTCAGTTTATTTTAATATTTAATATGAGTTATCTTGTCCTTTTTAAAGAGATTATATGACATTCTACATCTAAACATGCACATTGATTGGTATTTCCAAGATCTAATCCCTTGAGATTTTTTTGAGATCTTTTATCTTCAATCTCCGTGAGATAAAATATAGATGTAAGATGGCAATCATTGGGTAAAGTATACCCTGCATAAATGAAATCCGAGATCCAATCTCCCGAGATTTTTCCGAGAATCTCACGAGATCTCTTCTCTTTCACGCTTCCGAGATGAAGCCGAGATCCGAGACGACAATCCTTGCTGCTAAGAGCCAAGATTTCCTGAGAATCTTGAGGTCTGATAGGCCATCTCTATGTAACTGCCTCTAGACCTCTGTGTTGCCGAGGGCTTGAATATTTGCATCCTCCTGTGTCTTTTCTTTTTCTCTCAGGTTTTGCCCACCTTGTTGTCTATTCACTATTGTCTTGGTGGACAACCCTTTTTTCTTGTTCCCCTGCATATCCTATGAATAATTTTCTGTATCAATGAACTCTAACCTCTCTTGAGGCTGCCTTCAAGAAGAACTAGGCTATAGAAGTGTGGAAGGTAATGAGGAACCTAAAACAAAAGCTCCCCTCCAAAACAATAAAAAGGATCAAACAGGAAAGGATGCAATATCTGCCTAAGCCAAGAAGAAATGCAAGATAAGATCATAAGATCCATTGGGAGAAATTATGTCAGCAATTAGGCTATCAGCTCAACCCGTAGTGAGACTCTTGACCATTTAAAAAAAAAAACTCCTGAAAAGTGAGTTGTGGAGGAGGGCAAAAAAAGTTATTTAACCTTTCCCCCTAGTGCCCTAAAGAATGGCAAAAAGGATCAGCCACAGTGTCATCTTGTCGAAGTACCCGAATCTTTGAAAAAGGTCCTCCGAGGTGTCACCATTAACCCGTCTGCACCCGCATGGGAAACCATTTCCTTGCAAACAGGCATGCTACAACTGTGTAATCTTTGCCTACTGTCTAACCTATGTAAGCAGGATGTTGAAATACTACCAACAAAACATGCCAGACAAGCATCACCTATCTTCCCAGTATTGACCTCCACACGAAAAATTCAACATTTTAAGTATTTAAAACTTATATCTCCGCTTCGAAACATCTTCTAAACTGAAAATACATTGCATAAACAAATATCAGTAAGCTCCCCCGTAAAAATCCTATCATCAAAATAAAAATTCCCCATGGCTCACACTCTAGGCTCAATCTTTCATCAACAACCTCATCACGGATCACCTCTCGTTCATCTAGTCAGCCATAATACACCACCTGTCAGAAGTGAGTCATGTTCTTTTCCTCTTATGGTAACTTCATCAAATTCGGATTTGTCCCTCTGTAGAGGCTCATCGAAATAGAGTGAGGATCATAGATGTCTCCTTTACATGATGCCGCTGAAAGCCTCCGTGACAGGCACGATAACAAAAAGATTAGTGGTATCCTTTCCTCTCTAATGAGCATTAAGTCAACCAGGTAAAACAAATAATTCTACAGAAGGGCTCCGTACCAGAGTCCCCTTCGGCCAACTTCTCCAACTTCGCCCCGACCAAGCGTCTCTGGTCCACGCCGCCAGCTTTCAACTCGTAGATGAGCTGTGGAGATCGATGCACGCCCCCCGACAAAAAGAACAGAAAAAACGGATTAGCGACCTAAACAGTCGAAAAGATAAAAGCAAGCAGAAATGAAGAACATCCGGAATCTACACCTGGCGATGCTCCCAATTCCAGACAGAGACGTGGTCCGAATCATCCGCGGTCACCAACCACGGCTGCGTAGGGTGAAGTTGGACCTTCACAATCTTGTCACTGGTGGGGCGGAACGCCCTGAGGCGCAACATCCTCGCCCGGCCCTCGTTTGAAACTCACGATGTCGCCTGTTTACCCGGATCCGAGGAGAGATCTGGAGTTCAGATCCTTGCCTCCACTCCACAAGGCACGGCAGATGGAGGCAGGCGGTACGCCGCCGCCGGAGGATGACACAGCCCTCGCCACAGAGCTGCTGAGAGATTCCCTCAAGCAGCAACCGGCGCCATTGCCAGAGCAGATGAACGGGCGTACAAAACTCCGAGAACGAACATTTCCCGGGGCGGCCTACTCCTTTGCATTGTAGACCCGATCACCACTCTTGAAAAAACTATTTTATCGATTTTATTTTTTATTAATTTAATTATAACGGGGAGACTTGGGTCAAATTTGATAACGAGATTATCAAAATCTAATTTAAATTTTGATAACAGTTAAAAAATTTTAATTTTAATTTTGATATTTTATAATCATTATATTTTGATTTCGATTTACTTTTGATTTAGTTATTGAAATCAGATTCAAAATCGATAATTTTTGAAATATATATTAAATATTATTTTTTATTTTAAATCAAGTTAATAAATTACATATAATTACTAAATTTTGATATTATTTTATTAACTTTTTATTTTATTATTTTAACTATTTATATAATAAAATTATAGTTATTTAATTTAACTTAATTTAATTTATACTTATTTTATACTTATTTTATTTTTATCGAATCAGATTAACGAAAATAGAATAAACTGATTTCAATTTCAATTCCAATAAATTACTGAAATATCCAATTCCGATAATTTGTATGATATAAAAACAAGTTATAAACCCATTAAATTTTCTCATAATTGAATCAAAATATCAAATTCCGCTTACACCCCCAGATGCTTGGTTCATATACTGAACAAGAATTCAAGTCGTTAAAAACTTAAAACGTCTTTATGGGGTGTTTGGTTGCATAATAATAGAGGTTTTTATTTTAATTATTAAAAATTATAAGAAGATTTGTTAAAAAAATGTTTGGCACCCATGACAAATTTATGTTTTGAATGTGATTTTATTCTTAAACAAAAAAATGACCTCACCTCTTTTTTTTCTTGTGGTCTCTCACTTTGTTTGATCATGTATCACAATTACTCTTTTTTGTTATCACATCTCTCCAAAACATGATAATTTTATGTTATGAGTTGGTTCAATTTTTATTCTAATACATTTTTTTATCATAAAAACGTAAAAAAAATTATCATGCAACTAAACACCCCATTAGCATAGACATATCTTTTGTGTGTGTTTTAATCTCATCTATCTGACTGAGAATGAAAAATGTAGAATCTACGGTTACGTTGTGGGAATATGGTTTCGTTTACTTTATTGAGCCCATAAAGGGTCAGTATTGGGCCGATCGGTAATTGTTGACCCCAAGAGGCTGGAACTGGATATCTGGCTTCGGCAGGGGCAGAAATAGAATAGATTCAAATTTTTTTGAATTCCGTATATTTTTTAATCATATATAATCCACTTTTTTGTGTAGCTATCATATCTCACCAAATGCGACATTTTTATATCTTACGTTATCATAAATTTTGTTTTGATATCATCTTTTACCGTGAAAGGTGTACAGAGTCTAAAATTTCGACCCGCAAATAGTACTAATCACGGTACCTTTCTAGACAAAATAGACCGGAGCGAGCCTAAAACTCGGTAACACAATTTTAATTTAAATTATTATTCTTACTTATTAAACATATTATAATGTAAGTTACTATTAATTTATATACTTATTTTTAATAATTAATTTTAATAATACCAAACCTACAAGATAAAAGCGGTGTCTGGCCGTGTTCAACGGTAGAGAAGATATGTCAAATCTCAAAATGACTCATTTATTATAATTATTATTATTTTGGATCGGATATTAATTAGGTCGGCTTCAAGTCAAGTTCAGGTTGGCCGATTGACACTCCTAACGAAACGGCCTACTAGCCAAGAAAAAGATGACCACAATGGCATAAGACAACTGCCACGTGTCGGTCAAGAGATTAGGTCTAAGGAAATTTTTGGAGTAGTTATTTTATGTTTTGGCTCCCTTTCACTGTCGTTGATTCGTTACGGTTTCAAGCAAATCTGTCCTTTCACCAGCATTTAATGTACAAAATAAAAAATTATGTACATCGCATTTAATGCAGTACGCTGTTTTGCGCACTTTAATTTTTTAAAATTAATTCAATTTTACCTATATTCTTAAATTGTAATTTATCGAGTTTGAATTTGAACAATCCGTTCCGACCAATAAATTTAGAAAATCGAAATACTTAATATTAGACTTTTAAATATCCCAATTTTGATAAATTTTAAATTATTAAATCGGAGCATCTTGGACCGTCCAATGATAAAACTTACTCTTTTCAAAAATTTAAAAATTTAACCTTGTAGTTTTGAATGCTCCAAATTCGTTGGTCCGAGTGGATCGGATAAATTTTAATCCGAGTATCCGATTCTTTTAGGTGGAAGAAAAAAAAATTTCAACCTTACTGTGCGCATTTTTTCCTTTTTCTGTTAAGTCGAGTTATTTAAACACGACTTTTAAACTCGATTTTTAATAAACACCTTTGACTAACGTGATCACGTGGGATTCGTGTTAAAGAGGAAAGTTGAGTTTTCAAAACTCGACTTTCAGCAAACCGTGCTAGTTTTGCAATAAAATTTTTTACTGTGTTAATTTTATAATAATAAAAAAACAGTGTTAGTTTAAAAAACAACTATGTTCTTGGATGCACGATGGAATGAGTTTGAGGTTTTGGCAACAAAAATAAAGTACTGGCAATCCGTAGATCTAGTCCATCTTTTTGAAAATCAGCCTTCGAACAGAGCTAGTTTAATTTAGTTTGATTCTATTTAAATTTAAAATAAATAAGATATTTAAAAGATACAATTTTATGTATGTATATTTATTTTAAGTTATAGATAATTAAAATAATAATTAATTTATTAAAAATCACATACATACCATTTCAATAATATTTTATTTAATTTGATTTAAATAGTTTAGTCCGGCTTAACTCGGTTTAGGAATCTTCCGGACCCATAGAACCAAAAGTGTAATAACCAGGATATTTAGATAAATAAAAATATATATTATATTTATTATGAGAGTTAATATTATTAATTTTAAATCTTTCCCGTTTTTCTCTCCCTCCAGATAATCCTCCTGAACCGCCGCCTCCTTCCCCTCTCCCGATCGAACTCTACCTCTTTTCTCCCGGTCCCGGTCGAACTCTCCCTCCCCCTCTATTTACGCATCTTTTTCTCCTCCCGCGCCCCGCCTTCCTCCTTTCTTCTTCCCTCCCTCTGCTCGCCCGCACTGCAGCTTCAGCTTCCTTCTCCCCCTCCCTTCGCGACATCAGGTCTCTGCGTGACGCCACTGCAGGCCTCCTGCGCATCCGCCGGCCCGCCGCCCTGCGCCACCCTCCGCCGTCGACGCCACCAGCCAACCAGCCGCCTCGGCCTTGCCCGCCCTCCTCCTCCACGTTGCCCACCTACACCCACGCGCCAACCCCTGCGCCTCGCCGGCCGTCCACCATGCACTGTCGCCGCGCCTCCAGCGCCTGCTCGCCGCCATCGTCGGCCAACCCTCCCGCATGCTGCCGCCAGCCTACGCCGGCGCCACCCCACCTGCACCGCCACCTACCTTCGACCACTGCCGCCGCCCGAACCCCGCCACCTTTCCGCGCGCCGCGCCCACCCGCGGACGCCGCCGTCGTCGCCGCCCGCGATGCCACCGCCACCTTCACCGCGCGACGCCGCCTGCGCCCTCCGCCGGCCGCCGCGCGACACCGCCGCCCGGTTGCGGCGCCCGCCGGCGCCCGACGTCGGCGTTGACCTCCGCCGTCGCCACCGTTCACCGCCGCCCGCCGACGCACCGTCCCGCCCGCACCCACGCTCGTGACCCCGTTAGCACCCGGCGCCGCCCCGGCCCCGCGCCCTCGTCGCCCCATCAGCCGCTGGCATGGCCGCCGCCTGAGCCGCCCCCTGGTGCTGCCTCCCTCCGCGCGTGCCCTGCGCGTTGCGCCGCCAGTGCGCCAACCTGGCCCTCCTCCGCGGTATCTCTCTCTCTCTCGTATCTCTCTCTCTCTCTCTCTCTCCTATCTCTCTCTCTTCCCTGTCTATCACCTATCTTTCTCTCTCTCCTCAATACTCTCTTTCCTATCATCCTCTCTCTTATTCTCCCTGTTTCTTCCTGTAAGATCGTTAATCTTCTTTGTTCCAACAATTTATCAGGATACCGTTCGGTTCGGTTTTTCATTGTCGTCGTGACCGCGGCAACACACTCATCATCCGGTTTGTTTCCCTTGCAATTCCATGCGCCATTCGTCGTCGCCGTAAAGGTAGGCGTCTCGGCTATCCTTAGCACTGTAATATACTTGATTAAACCGTAAGAATCATGTTTAGATCACCAGGATTAGAAAATTGTAATTAATGAGCTATTTTGGATTTATTAGCATGATTATATAGAGTTAGATTAGTCTGTTTGAACCATGCATGTTTAAATTAATTTAGTGTTCATGTATATTATTTGTCATGATAGATTCTGATAGGTTTAAACCTAGTTAGTCTAGCATGGTTGCATCGTGATAATCTTTAATGTATATCTTGATTTGTTAAAAAGCCGTTGTAAGATTTAGGTATAGTGATATTAGAGTTTAATTTAGTTTCATATATGCATTAGGTAATAGTGTCTGTTTAAGCATGTAATTGATATGTTTAGTTTATAATTTGCATGATCTTATTGATATACATCTAATTTGTGATAGATTGTGGTGTGGTATGCAAATATGTGGTGCATAGAACCATGGGTGTTTATCTATGTATTTCATGTTTGGATTGCCAATTTCATTTTAATGGTTACTGTCTGAGTTATTTATATGCTTGCATTGTGGGAAATGTGGTTAATGCAGTGAGCTGCATTGTGATGGAAATTTACTTCATCAGACTATGTTAGTGGCCCGTGGGCAGCGGAGATTAGTTGAATTCGGAGCATCATTCGATCCCGGATACCACGGTTTATCCTAAGTACTCCCCTGCCTAGGGGTACTATGGGATTTAGTTACTATATGTTACTTCCTACTATATGGTAAATCTGTTGTTAGTTTTGTGATGTGACTACATTATTCAGATGGAGCATGATATTTACTCAGACAGGTGTTTAGTTGTGTATTTTGGCATAGATGTTAGTGGTCTAGTTGTGTCCTTGGTTTTATGTCAAGTAGATGTGTGTTATGAGCATACCCAGAGTAGCCTAATGTGTAGGATATGTTGGTTTTAGTGCATATAGAGTCTTGTTATCATATGTGGTAGTAGAATGACATTGTAATCATTTAATTGAAGATATATAATTAGTTTAAGCTCTATGTATTGTAATCTGATTTTTTGGCTTAATATATTTAATATCAATATAGAATCATTATTATAGTGGGGTAGTTTATGTGTAAGTCCTACTGAGTCTGTGGTGACTCACCCCTTCCGTTGTTAATATTTTCAGGATTGCAAGTTTAGCGCAGCAGGAGCGTAGTGGTGTTTTGGGAATTCGAGGAGCTAGTGGAGTAATTGTTCAGTGTTGGTATTATTTAGATTGTAACTTCGTAATGTTAATTAGATAGAATTATTGAAATTGTTTATCTGGAATGTGAATTTTAGTCTTGTTTGGTTCCTAACCGATATCCTTCCCCGTTACATCGCCGGATTATCTTCCGCCGTGCATGTTAAAAATCCGGATCGTGACAAAAAGGGAATCAAACCTGAACGAATCAAACAAATTCAGAAGAGCAAAATCAAAATACCCACTTTTAGTATTAGTAGATTTACAAACTTTTGGCGCTGAAAATATAACGTTTAATATATCACTGCTCTTAATTGTCAAGGGGCTCAAGTTCGCGCCTAATAATTCAGAAAACATTATTATGTTGAAAGCTGCTCGTGACATTGATAAAACAATACGATAATATTATCGATAAGACAACCATACGATTCATGAAACATCGTGATCATCATATATATGTTGAAATTTGTCATTGGCATTACCATTATGCACCGTCAATATCAACTTGAAAAAACTTTTCTCTGTCGTCTAATGCCATTATTACCATTATGATTTAGACTAACTAGGGTGGGCACTATATGGTTCAAACGGAAAAATCAAACCGAATTGACTCGTTCAGTTCGGCTGGATTTGAACTACCATCGGTCTAGTTTGATTTGATAGTTCTCCAAATCAATTTATACTAAATCAAATTATTTAACATAGTTAATTAAAGATTATTATAGTATTGATAAAAAAATAAGATAAAATAATATTTATTTTGATTATTTTTAACTTAAAAATCATTATATGTGTAAAAATTATTTAATTTAAATATTTTATATACTTTTATATATTTTTGGTTTAAACCGAATTAAATTAAATTGAAATCGATTTAATTTAGTTCAATCTGAGGAGTTGATTCCATTTGGTTCCGTTTAAAAAAAATGACCCAAACGAAAACTTACACACCCCTAATTTAAACTACCCATATACTTGATAGCAATCTCCCTCGGAATTTTACTCATTTAAACATATTTAAATAAAATTATATAGTATTAATAAAAATAAAATAACATTTATTTTGATTATTTTTAACTTAAAATTTATTATATATATGTAAAAAATATTTAATTTATATATTTTTATATATTTTTAGTTTAAATTGAACCAAACTAAATTAAAATTGATTTGGTTTAATTCGATTTAAGGGGTTGATTAGATTTGGTTCCGTTTAGAAAAAATGGTCCAATGGAAACTGTACACACCCCTAATTTAGACCACCCATATACTTGATAGCAATCTTTCTCGGGATTTTACTCATTTCCTTTTTTTACTAGCATCTTCTCTTCCAAAACAAAGAATATTGTAGCCACCAAGCTATGATATATATGGCGACTGCACGGTATGTTTAGAAATGCTATGCTTTTAAGAACAAAGATGATCAGTGCTGGACATTCTGCATTGGACCTCGTTGATGAATGTAATTAAAAAGGTTCATTTAGTTATATTTCATGAGTTTTTTTTTATCCTCATGATTTTGAAGTTGTAAAATACCTTTAGAACCAAGTAATGTGGATCGATAAAGATTAGTTGATAAAATATTGTACCGATCACAAAACAACGGGTTAGATATAAATTACAGAGTTTATATTTTTAGTTAAAACAAAACACATCATGTAAACTAGAATGGAAGTGGCGCGTGTAAAGTGTGATTCCTATAAAGAGATAAATTAGAATGACCATTTAAGTACATGAATAAATTGGTATAACTTTAAATGAATAAATATAATCAACTAGAGAAAATATTTAGTCATACTCAAGTGCTCTGTTTCATGTAAATTCTATAAACTCAGATTCTGTGTTCAACTCTTTAATTTCTTTCGCTTGTTCATTTTGTTTATATAAAATCTTTTTCTATTTTGAAATTTCTTAGCTTAACTCAGAGAAAAAGACAGATAAGCCAAAGGTATAAAACTTGTCCAGATGATACCTACTTTTGAATGAGCAGAGTGCAGAAGAGAAAAAAAAACCTCTTTTTATATCTGCCCAGACAACCCTGTCGTGCACATCATCTCAGACCACTCGCGGCTGGTCCGATGAACCGATGTCCGAGGATAATACAAAAATTTACGCCTGATTGTGCACGCCAAACAGAGGCGCCGAGGAAGAAGCTGCAACCAACCGAAAAATCTCCGCTTGCCGTCGAAGTGCAGAGAGCGGGAGAAAAGTTTACCTCTTTTTGCTTCGCCTATAAAAGTTCAGTCTTTCGTTCTATCCCTTCTCTCTTTGTGCGCCGTTCCAGTTCTTCTCTCACTTCCCCCGCCCCCGCAGCCGCCGGAGGGAGAGTAGGCAGAAACGTGGACAACGTAAAGGGGGAGGCGGATAGAGGAGTGCCCCGTTCTTGGTACTACGACAAGTCCGTTCCTTTTGTGTCTTTTCTTTCGCCGCCGCCGCCGCCGCTCACTTGATTTGCCCATCTTTGCCCATCTGTCTCCCGTCGATCCTGCGGCACTCGGCACTGACGGCGGCATCGCTTTTGATGGCTTCTTTGAGGCAGGGAGCCGTCGGGAAGATGAAGTACGTTTTGGTGACGGGTGGGGTGGTGAGCGGGCTAGGCAAAGGGGTAACAGCCAGCAGCATAGGCGTCGTGCTCAAAGCCTGTGGCCTTCGCGTCACCTCCATCAAGATCGGTTTGTGCCCCGTCCCTTCTCCTTGCAAGCTTCTTGTTTTGTCTCCCTCTCATATCATAGGCGATGTTGTCGTTTCCTCTCAGATCGTCCTTTGGCTTCGCCTGATGCCTCTATCTTGGAAAGGAGGTTGCTTTCCTGTGTGGCTAAGTTTTGTCCATGCACGCCCATCTATCTTTACCTTGAAAGCTGTCCTGCACCTGCTAGTACTCTCATTTTTTCTCTTCATATGTTTGGATGAAGTTCCTTTTTGGTATTGATACTCCATCTTGAACCGACCTTTTCGTGATGTCTTGCTCGGAGTTTGTTTGTTTGATGGTAAACTTCTGCAAAACAGTGCACTTGTTCCATTTTCCTGTATTTTTAATAGTTTGGGTTAATGCAAAACATTGTATTTTTTTAAAAAATGGCTATTGTTTTTTCATGTTTTTTCTTGCAAGAACGTTATACTTTGTTTTTCAAGTTTTGCAAAGCGTTATACTTGCAAAATAATCCTAATGATTCTGTCTCTTACTTTGTTTTTCATGTTTTTACAAATTTAACGAAACGAAAGCTATTATTTTAAGATGAAAAAAAGGAAGTGGGGGCTTGTTTTTTCGACTGCATTCTTTCTGGTAACTTGCCTTATTTGTTTATTTATTTCCCTGATTCACCTTTCCATTTTTTTCTTTGATTATATTCTTTTCTGACTGTTCTCTAGAAACATGATGACGCCAGTTCTCCTAAGTTGGGTGCTAAGATTTTTAGTTAATTATCTTTTGCGATTAGCATAAGGTCGACTCGCACTAATATTATTTTCTATAACATAATAATTTAACAATGTGCACTACCTTGTATTTCTCGGTTTATTGTAGACTTACGTCATCAGAGACTGTGATAATCCCCCTGTCTTAAATGCCTCTAGGATTGGCGGCGATCCACATGTTTATTAAGAACAACACTATGCTTTTGCAAAATCATGATTGTATTTATAAAACTTCTATATAATATATAATGCGTATGACAATGACTAATTGCATCGATTCATCACTCTAAAATCATTAAGAATTAAGTTTATGAATAACTTTTTATTCATCGACTACTTTAATCTTCAGAGGGTGAATTATGATGGTCCTCGAGGCACATGGCCATGACTGGGCAAATATCTAAGGTATTCTAGGATCATAGCTCTAAATAGATGTATTTGTAGACATTCTGTTGTAATTTATATGTAATAAAACATTTGAGTAATTTTCTCCATTAGAAAAACTTAATTGTACGTAATTTAAGGATTCTATTGAACTGAAAGTGATGTTTTGTTGTATGATAATATGGTTGTCAATTGTATTATGGTAAGTGATGGTCCTGATGAATGATGAAGTTGCAACATACTTCGAAATGAATGTTACTGATATGAGCATATTAAGGTGAATTGGTGTTCAAACTGAATTAGATAGGAATAATAATGAGTGCATAAAAATAAAATGCATTATTTTCTATAGGATATATATGTACATATATACACATATCTTTAAGTGGTGCATCAGCTGTGCGACTTTCTGTTTATTAGGGAACACTACTTAGAGCGCTCTCTCTTCGTATCTTGTTTTGTCTTGTTTCTTTGATGGCAGCATTTTGTCTTGTTATATATACAAGACAATATATTTCTTTTCTTTGTTTTTCTTATGCCTAATCTCAATGGAAACTTAATGTGGTTCTTTACTCTCTATCACATGCCTACTTGTCTTGCCACTGCTCCAAAAGAAGAAAGCTTAAGATAAGTTATGCTTATATGCAGATCCATATCTAAACACTGATGCTGGGACGATGTCCCCTTTTGAACATGGGGAGGTATTTGTGTTGGATGATGGCGGTGAGGTATGAACCATCAGATGTTCTTTTCATGTTAGATCTTTGTTTGAATTGTGTTCTCTAGTTGTTCTTAATCAATCTTAAAGCTTTTATAGTTTCTTGTTAGGTTGTATGATTGTATTAATCTCCGATAAGCTTAAGCGTGTACATGCAGACATAGTTGTCACTTGACTGGTCTTGTGCAACTTTTTCCCTCAAAAGCAAACCATTGCTTTTTCCCAATCTCAGGCACTCTAGCAATTACTTTATCCAACTAATGTTTAACTATGTAGGTCTAGTCGTGAGAAAAATAGAGTCTCTCCTCCGTGGAATGACATTGTTATTGTTACTTTTTTATTTCTAACTGGTCCCTTGTCGTATGAAGGTGGACTTGGATCTTGGAAATTATGAAAGATTTCTTGATGTTAAGTTGACCCGTGATAACAATATCACAACTGGGAAGATCTACCAGGTATTTTTCTGATTTTGTTAAATAATATGACTTGTCGGTGTGCATAAAATCTGCAGAAGTTTCACAAGCATTCAATATTTTCATGTCTATTCAAACTAGTTACCCGGATGTTTCAAAAATGCCAATCTTGTGTTGCAGTCTGTTATTGACAAGGAGAGACGAGGAGATTATCTAGGAAATACTGTTCAGGTTAATATTGTGAACCACTGAGTGTCCATCTTTTGTATGCTTTATAATGTTCAGTTTACCACCTAACAGTCTGGTTTTTCGGGATTCAAGGTTGTACCCCATATTATTGATGCCATTCAAGAATGGATAGAACGTGTATCCATGATTCCTGTGGATGGGAAAGAAGGCTCACCAGATGTTTGTGTTATAGAATTGGGTGGAACCATAGGTGATTGAAGCTTTATAAACTTAGCAGAAACTTTATTTTTATGGTGCATACGTTTTGAATGTTTAGGATGGCTGTGGTACTTCTACAGCATAATAATGACCATGGTATTCTTGACGTAGGTGACATAGAGTCAATGCCGTTTATTGAAGCTATTGGACAATTTTCCTATCGTGTAGGTAAGATTTGAGGCAAGTAGTATTATTTGGTTTCTTTTTGCCTTTTTCTTCACTTTGCTCTTGTTCTTTCTAGGTCCTGGCAACTTCTGCTTGGTCCATGTCAGCCTTGTTCCTGTCCTAAATGTGGTTGGTGAACAGGTGAACAATGATTAACTTTTCTTTTTCTGGTGTTATAGTTTTATGAGAGTTGACTACGTTATGCTTTCTAATTTCCAAATAAGACAAAACCTAATTGTTTTTTACTAGTTCATTATGTCATGATATCATATTTCTGAACGTGATAAATCTGTACAGAAAACTAAGCCTACTCAGCATAGTGTTCGCAGTCTGAGAGGACTGGGATTAACACCAAATATTTTAGCATGCCGAAGCACCAAGGTTCTCCTTTTTCTGTAGTTATTTCAAATACTTTGATTGGGATTTAGTGTTCTACTGATACTCTTTTTAATGATCATGGCCAGGCTCTTGAGCAAAGTGTAAAAGAAAAGCTCTCGCGATTCTGTCATGTCCCAGTATGATATTACTGCATTCCTGGTGATACTTTTCATTATAGTAGTTTTGTAGTTTAGGGATCTTTTGCCATTTCTTTGAACAATGCGCGTAAAGCTCATGTTTTGGCACTGCGTATTACTATTCTAGTGGCATTCATGTTTTTATCCTAGTGCTATTTTATACTTAGAAACATGGTTACCGTCTCTGAGAACCCTGTCCTAATAATGTCTCTCATCTACAGGTGGCTAATGTCATCACACTTCATGATGTTTCTAACATTTGGCATATACCGTTGCTACTGAGGGTAGGTACTATCGTAGAGAATTATAATGCTTTTTTCTCATAAATGTGCCATTTTACTAAAATTCTGTGTTAATATAACCAATTTTATCTTTGTGCAGGACCAGAAGGCACATGAAGCTATCCTGAAGCAGCTGAATCTTCTAGGGTAAGTGCATTGTCCCTTACATTTATTACCTGTTTTCACGTGCTTCTTTATTTAATCTTAGTCAAAGAACCGGACAACCTCTTGCATTATGTGAGATAGAAACAGTTTCAACTGTAACCATTTGGAGGAACGCCCAAAAGGGAATCCTTTTTTCTTCGTACAGTGCTTTCTGTTCATCCAAATTAAACAGTTTGGTTTCTCATATTATTCTTTCTTCTGGGGTAGTGTTGTAGGGGAACCTATGTTGGATGAGTGGATAAGAAGGGCAGAAGGTTTTGATGTGTTGTATGAACATGTGGGTATCGAAATAATTTTGATGGTTTGTCCGAGCTTTGCAGGGTCCTGATACTTGTTAACATTTATTGTTCATTTTGCAGATTAGAATTGCCATGGTTGGAAAGTACACTGGCCTGTCTGATTCTTATCTCTCTGTGCTGAAGGTGAAGCCCTCCATCTTGTGCAAATTTTTATTTACTTCTTGTTCTTTTATGAGGGAGAGGGGATAGGTAATGTTATTTTGCACAGTGACACCGTCAGTACATCCATTTAAGCTTCAGTATGGTTGAACTTTATTTAATCTATGGATACAAGAAAAAGTAGCTTTACCATTTCCTATCCGGTAGTCGTAGGATGTAATTACAGCATTTTTGGGAATACTTGCTTGAGATCAGTGCAGTTACATTCATTTTTACAGGCTCTTCTGCATGCTTCTACAGCATGCCAGCGAAAACTCATCATTGAATGGGTTCCATCATCTGATCTTGAAGATATAACGGCAGTTGAGTGTGGAACCCCCGATCCGGACCCGGTTCCTTCTCCTCTTCCTTCCCCGGGTCGGAACGGTGAGCGCCGCTCCTCCTTTCGGTTTCGTCGGTGGTGTAGGGTTGTGGTCGCCAGGAGCCGCGGGCTCCGAGAGTAAAAGACAAGAAACGATGTAAGTCTTAAAGAAAATGACCAAACGTACCTAAGCGGAGAGATTGTGTTGGGGAGATTATGGGTTCCATCTTCTTCCTTTTCGGCCGGCCGAGAAGAAAGAGCTTGAAGCACTTTAGTTGTTCCTACAAAAACAAGTAAGCCACGAAAACAAGTGAAAGTAGATTAGAACTAAAATAGTGAAGCATCTTGCAAAAGAAGGGAACTAAAACCA
The DNA here is from genome assembly GCA_036172225.1 of Cryptocoryne crispatula var. balansae. Classification (NCBI taxonomy): domain Eukaryota; kingdom Viridiplantae; phylum Streptophyta; class Magnoliopsida; order Alismatales; family Araceae; genus Cryptocoryne; species Cryptocoryne crispatula. The sequence goes on from CM069935.1 coordinate 1,015,031, forward strand.
CAAAAGGAGATTTAACTAACCGGATGGGGAATAACTCCCAACCCCCTTTTTATGTGTTTTTGGATGATGATATATGACATTACTAAGTTAAATATGCATGCAAATATGATGATCTATGATGGAAAACATAGGAACAAAGTAATGCTAGAAGGTTGTGGAAGAAAAACGAGTTTCGGCTCCAAAAACGGCAATCTGGAGTCCTAGGCGACCCGGCAGGGGGGTCGCCTGGGCGACCTGGCAAACGGGTCGCCTGAGCGACCTGAAGAACGGGTCGCCTGGGCGACCTGGAAAATGGGTCGCCTGGGCGACCTGGCAGGGGGTCGCCTGGGCGACCTGGAGAACGGGTCGCCTCCCCGCACCCGTTTACTCGATGCTCCCGCGGTGCTTTCGGATGGCTTTCGGAGCTTTGACACGACGACTCCCGAAGCCCAGCACGTGGACGATGATTCTCCCTTTCGATGTAGGAGCCGAGAAGCTTCGAAATGGATGCCGATGAAGAAACGGATGAAGAACGTCGATTTACGAGGTGGATGGAAGTGGGAAGCTCTCAATCTCTTTGACAATGAGAATCGGAGGGATGGAAGAAGGTTTGGAACTCTCTAAGGCTCTCTCGAGCTTGGGACGTTCTCTCTCTTTCTAACACTCTTCCAACCCTTTCGAAAGTGGTTAGGGGTCCCTTTTTATAGGCAAAAGAGTCCCGGGGGCATTTCGAGCATAAAAATCACTTTTCGGAATCCGCGAGTGACCCGTTGGCCGGGTCGCTGGGCGACCCGTCCGGCGGGTCGCCCGCGGGAACTGATAAATGCCATTAAATGCGCGTGCGCCGAAAGGCGGCCGACCGCCGCCCGGGGTCCTGCTACGGTGGCGGGCGACCCGTCGGCCGGGTCGCCGCGCCCCGACTCCGACCATCCGGACGAGCGCGCGCCGCTCACGGGTCACTTCGCCCCGTACAGCGTTTTGGCGGGCGACCCGCGGTCGGGTCGCTTGCGTACCGACCGGATTCGACGTTTCACCAACCACCGTCGACCCGACGATTTGGCGATGACCCGTCAAACGGGTCGCTGAGCGACCGGCGAGGGTCGCTCGGGCGACCCGGCAGACACGGGCTCGGGCGACCCGACAGACGGTCGCCCCGGGCCCCCGTATTTCATTTTTGGGCCTTTTCTTGGTGGTCCCGCTTTGCTTATTCGGAAAACTCGAATACCTTCTAAGAAAACATGGATCTTACGCTCCTCAAATAGGCAAAATTTGCGTGTCTGCGCCTTGCCCTCGCCTTGGTGTCGCTTTGTAGGGAGCGATATGGAATGAAGCGTAGATGAATGTAACGAGGCGTAGCGGCGTGCAATGGCGCGGATCGAAAAGGTGGCACCAGGGTGTAGATTTAGACACGCAGGACTACCGCCACTGGCAACGGGCGGACATTATCGGTCCTTCGTCGTTCCCCATTTGTCCTCTTCGGATCATTCCCCGTCATCGATTGGATGGATACAAAGGCCGCGGGCACGAACATAAAGGAGAAGCCTCGCCCCCCGCACGGGGGACCTCCGAGTCGCGGCTCGCGAGTTCATCTCGGTTAGCGGCCCGGCTGCGGTGTGCGTTTGTACCGAGAAGGGCTAACTAAACTAAAAACAAAGAGTGAACATCCAATCATTTTCGTGGCTATATCTTCCGAGTTCATTTGGTCCTTGCGAGGGTACCGATTTTCATTCCGAGTGGAATGACTCCACGTTCTTATAGAATTTATCGAATCTCGAGAAACTTCTCGGAATACCGAATACGGCTCGTTCGAAGTGTCCTGGAGAGTATGCGATGCGATGCATGATTTATATATTTTTTTTATGGGGAAAATAGAAAAACGAAACTCAAAAATAAGCAAATAGTTGAAGATATAGGTCCTATGTTTACGGGTCGGGATGCGATCGTGAACCGTCGTCCCCGTGCATAAGACTTTCGCCTATCCGCGAGTTCTAAACAACATCCATCCATCATTGTTTTTATTGAGGGGGTTCTCAAGCTCAACCGTTCTTCGAACTCGAGGTCTTCAACGTTTAATTAGATATATATGGTACGAGAGTGTTCCGACGGTCTATTCGGTGCCCAAATCGCCGAGGCGACCCGTCCGCCGGTCACCCGGGCAGCGACCCGTCCGGCCGGTCGCTCTGGGCGACCCGTCCGCCGGTCACTGGGCGGGCGACCCGCCCTGCTGGGTCGCCCGGGCGACCCGGCATCGGGTCACCTGGGCAAGCGACCCGTCCGCCGGTCGCCCCGGGCAGCGACGCGTCCGCCGGGTCGCCCGGGCGACCGCATCGGGTCACCCGGGCGACACGGGGGGGGGACGCCCGGGCCCTTCCTTCTCGCGCGACTTTCTTCCGGAGGTTGCTACGGACAAACGGAGCTCGGATTTTACTTCCGTTTGTATGCGTATGAAAGCTAACAAAGTAAGGAAGATCATCCAATAGTTATATCGACAAAAGATGAGTATCATACCCTCTATAAGCTTATAAAGACAAGCAAGTGTTGTAAAGTGCAATTCTCTTCCAATGCGTTCGATACGACCAAATGGGAAATTAGATTAACTTCCCGTTTGTCGCGAACGGAAGATATTCGGGCCGGGGAAGAGGTCCTTTCAATTGGATTTCATTTAACCAACGAAGGTCATCCTCCAAGGCACATTAAGCATACTAGCGCAAATCAATCCCGGATGGTTCGTAATGTTATTTACATGGCAACACGAGTTTTAAGCTCTCAACTAGGCAAGCTTGGAGTCTAGTAAAATGAGGTATAGTAGGACTGATGCGAGATGTTAATTTACACACTCACAAAGACCCAGTTGAGCAAATCCGAGTATTGCCGTATTCTCGAGATCACCCACTTGTTCCTTCCAAACCTTCTCCTTGGTCGATTGGTTAAGAAGGATGTGCCACGGGCACAAACAATAGTAAACTAAAAGACACACCACGCGTGATGGGGAGAATAAAATGACATCCCGCATGGCGGGGAAATTGCCATGGCCGGCACCCAACCGCGTGCGTGCTTAAGCAAAAAATCCAATCGACCGTGGTTGGGTCTTTGTGTTCATTAGGGTTTTCTCGAAGAGCACTGGCTCGTATCGGAATAACCTCATATTTTATAGAAAATCATCATCGAAGCTCGCTAAGAAACCGATTGTTCGAAAAATCCATGATCGCATCGCACGGGGGCCGAAAATGGTGGGGTTTACGGGGGATATGCCTGATGAAAATGTAGATGGTTTCGCTAGGACCGAGAAGTGGATAGCACTAAAATGCGACGGTCTTGCGGGGACCGGAACATCGGTGAGATAAAACATAGTGAGACGCGGGACAAGATCGTAGCGGATAAAGAAATGTGACAACATTGGGATGATGACATGGCGGGACTTTACGATGGGATGCCAAGCCCAATGGAGTGACATTTAAAGTCGGGACCCAGATGGCTTTAGAACACAATATGTCATGAAAATGATGCACGAAATAATGCGTGGAAGGTTTAAAAAAATGCAAATTAGCATAAGAAAATAGTTGAAGATATATGTTGCGTACGCGACGAGTCAAGATACCTCAAGAGGAACCATCGTCCCCGTACATACAACTTTCGTTTATCCACAAGTCAAGTGAGTGACCGAGCCGTCATCGATTTTGTTGAGGGGGTTCTCGTGCTCACCCCTGCAGACTTTGAGGTCTTCAACATTTCAAATACTATTATTTTGATAGATGCGATACTAAAATGCGAGTCCTAATAGGGGTTGGGAAACCTCTTTCTTGAATTTTCTATTTTCTAATTTTGTTGTTGTTTTGCCATCTCTAATTCGAAGTGCTTCGAGGAAGAGAGTCGATGCAATGAGCTCCCTTGACGGGGTCTTCATTTCCCGTATCGACTTGAACAAAGATGATTAGAACTTTATCGTGGCTTAGTTCCCTTGTACGAGGAGGGAAGAAGTTGCCTCGATCCTTTGTCGATGGATGTAAGCCTCTTCAAAAGATAAAAGTGATAACGAAGAAATTAAGTACGCATCGCATAAAATGTATACGCACAACCGAAATTAAATATGCGTACGCATAATTGAAAATGTTTGAAGATTTTTCAATTTTCGTGGGTTTTAGAATTTTTTGTGTATAGACCAAAATTAAATGCGGACGTGAAAGCATACGATTGAAATGTTTTAATTTTGTTTTGAATTTTAGAACTCGATGAATGCCGTATCGAAACTAAATGCAAAGGGCATGCAATTAAAATGATTTTGTTTTAAAAAATTTTCAAGTTTGTTTGAGTTCTAAAATTTCGGTACGCAAGACTAAATGTGAAAAGCATTTGAAAAATGTTTTAGTTTTGAAAATTTTTTGAATTTTTTTTTTCAGTTTTTGAGACTTTTCAATTTGTTTTTCTTTTCTAAATTTCTAATTTTTATAGAGAGGATGGTTGTCATTTGCATCGATCCACTTGGAATGGGTGTCCCCAATTGTTCTCCAAGGAGCAAGCGTGACGCGATGAGTGGAAAGCCTTTCTTTCGGAATCCTTTTCGACCTTCGACCATTAATTAGGTTAGGTTGCCCATCGGGTTGGCTTTGCCTTACCCACGGGGGTTAAAGAAGGAAGAATACTTGGGAAAGTCTTCGTAGACTTCGTGATTTGAATTTGCTTTCTCTACTAATGCCCACTTTCCCATCGGGGTTCAACCTCTTCGGGTCCTTCCTTCTTTTATTGATTTGCCCATATTCTTTCGTGTAGCCCACATTCGAACAGTATTGTATATTTTTTCTTTCGATTTGACTCCGAGGGGTTCGTGCCCATCTTTTGGAGCTTTTTATTTTCTTTTCGAGCTATTTTTTGTGGTACTCGTTCGGAGTGTCTTTTCTTTTGTTGACCCGAGGGGTCGTGCCCATCTTTTTGGCACCATTTTTTCTTTTTCGAGAAGTTGGACCTTCGCGACGACCTCCTACTAAGGCGGTGGGCACTTTCGATACTCCTCCTTCTAGTCCCCTACATCCACTTTGCATCAAAATAAGAAGAGAATATGATAGTAATCCTTCCTTCTCCGTACTTTGCCTAGCTTTCTTTACGGTTGTCTAGTCATCGGGATTCCGAAATCTGTACGTGGTGTGTGAACGTACGGTGCCTACTCTTAATTCCTAAAGAACAAGTTAGGGCACCCAAGAACCATGGAATTTGGCTTATGATAGCCATCCTCTCAATTTTCGAGTATTTATGATTTTTTTGTAACTTTTACTAAAAATAACATTTTCGAAGAAATGATTCCATGGATTGATTCACTATGCCTCACCTCCTTTTGCCACTCATTAATTTTTCGATATTTTCATTCGGTTGAAAACATACTCGAACATCATCAAATTCTCTCACTATCCTCTACGCAAAGCATTTTTAAGATATGTTACGATTATACTCGCAAATGCTTTTAAATGAATGCCTCGAGGATAACATGATAACGATGAATACACGTACGTAGTACTCCGAGAGAGGATGAACTTCGTTGTTGGTACGGCGCCGGCCAGACGGTGTAGTTGGCGCTCGTTCGTACCTTGACCTCGCCTTGCTACTTCCACTTTTTCCCCATTCGGAAACACGATGATGGGAGATGTATAAAGTTTGCAGTGTGGCATTGATGATGATGTTGAGCAAGGTTTCGAGATACCATCACGGAACATTTTCACTATTGGAATAAAGGGTTGTTGCCTAGATTGAAGAATGAGACAACAAATAGGCCGAGCCTAATAAAAGGGGCGAGCCGCGTGGGACCGACAAAAGGAGGCGGCGCACGATGACCCAATTTACGAAAAGAGGCGGATGACCCAATCGAAGCATGAAAAGGGGGGATGACGAGTTGATTTAGAATGTTCGTAGGGATGCGATGACTCGATTAATAGATAAAGGGCATGATGGCCCGATCGAGACACGTGAGGGCTAGATGGCCCGATCGAAAAGCATAATTAAGAACACGGGCACTATGGACCGATTCGACAAAGCACGCATTAAAAACAAGGGCCAATGTACCCAACTGGCAATGCGATTAAAACATCGCTACGGCCCGATTGAAAAAAGCATAATTAAAATAAAGGCGCAATGGCTCGATTGAAAATAGGCACTAAGGCCCGATTGAAAACGCATAATTAAAATAAAGGCGAAACGGCTCGATTGAAAACACGTGGCGCTAGTGGCCCGATTGAAAGCACATAATTAAAATAAAGTGCACAACAACCCACCGTAAAACACGGGCGCCAGTGGCCCGATTGAAAATGCATAATTAAAATAAAGCGCACAATGGCCCGATTGAAAATGGGAGCACTAAGGCCCAATTGAAAATGCATAATTAAAAATAAAGGCACAACGGCTCGATTGAAACACGGCGCTAGGCCCAATTGAAAATGCATGAATAAACCAAGACGCGAAGGCCCGATTGAAAAGCATAATTGAAAATAAAAGTGCGCATGACCAATTTGAAAAGCGGACACAACGGCCGAATTGAAAAAAGAAAATAATTAAAATATGGGGGTGTCAACCTAATTGAAGACGCGTGGCACGACGACCGACGATTTAGTAGCGAGTTGGGCACACGTGGGCCCGATCGAAGGAACGAGAACGGACACGCGAGCTCGATGGAGGAAACAAGGCACGCGAAATCGACAAAAGAGGAACCGATTGGGTTTGTGTGCCTATTCGAAGGAATGGCGGGTACATAATAGGGAGTCGGGCTCGTGGGCCCGACCCTGTAGGACACGGACGTCGGGCCCTGGTGATCGGGATGGGCACACGGGCCCCGATTTCAGAGGAGGGGCTCGTGGGCTTGATAAGGAAAAGTGGGCACGCGGGCTCATTCGGGGAAGACGATGGGCTCGTGGGCCCCAACCGGTGGGGTGATCGGGGCACGTGCTCAATCGAAACGGACAGAGCGGGGGCCATGGCCCGAAGAATCAGGAGGGATGCACGGGCTCGTTTCGAAAACGACGACGGTCGCGAGGCCCGATTTGGAAGGATGACGGGCACGCGGGCTCGACGTAAGAAGACAAGGGTCGAATGAGATAAGTGTCGAGCACTGTGTCCGATTTGTAACGACGGGAACACGGGCCCGAACGATGAGCACGTTGGCCTCGACCGAGAAAGGTGACGTGAGGGCCACGGCCCGAGAATTGATGGTAGTGTTGAGAGAGGGCACACGTCGACCGATTGAGAAAGATGGCCGCCGGCCGTGGCCCGAATGAATGATGAGGCAGAAAGAGGGGTATACGATCGACCGAAATCGACGATGGGTGCACGGACCCGACCTGGGAGCGCGGGCTTGTGGGCCCGATGTAAGAGAATGTTGGGCGCGAGGCCGAATGTAGAGAAGTGCTCGGCACTCGGGGCCCCGATTCACAAGGATGGGCACACGGGGCCCCGCTGGTGGGAACGTGGGCCGATCGTGGGAAAGGTGGGGTGAGGGCCATGGCCCGAGAATCACGGGTGTTGAGGGAGAGGCACGCGGGTCCCGTCGAGAAAGACGATGCACACGAGGGCCCTCGACTTGGAAGGACGATGGGCACTCGGGCCCCACCCAGAAAGGGGTTGGGCCGCGGGCTCCGATTTCAGAGGGAAGGCGCAGGGCCTTGATTTGCAGGATGGGCATATGGGCCCGATTTAGAAAGATGATAAGTACGTTGGTCCACTCGGAAGAATGGGCACACGGGCCCCGATTTAGAAGGGTGCACACATAGACCGATTCTAAAGGATAGACACACGGGCCCGATTTAGAAAGATGATGGGCACGCGGGCCCGATTTGGAAGGACGATGGGCACGTTGACCCACCGAGAAGCGGGTTGGGCACAAGCGGCCCGATTTGGAAGGACGACGATGGGCGTATACGGGCCTAATATAGAGCAAGATTGGGCACTGGGCCCGATTTTTGAAAATGATTGAGGATTCGAAAATCTGGTTTAGGAGAACGGGAGAGGGGCTTGTGAACTCGAGCATCGAAAATGGTCTTTGCGGCTCGATTGACCTAAATGGGCTCTAGGCCCAATTTAAGGTTGAGATGACTTTGAGAAAGAAGTTGGGGAGGGGATTGCCTAGTTAGAGGTGGTCCCAACGATCTATTCCCCCCTGGATCCCTCTACTCGATGATCGTCGACTAACTCGGCCCAACGAGTGCCATATAAATGAATGCCTAGTTGGAGGGGTCCCGAAATTTCTTTGCCTCAGCCTTAGCCGGCTTGTGATTGGATTTTCTCTTCTCTTCAACCTTTCTTTATGGGTTGCCTTCATGTGGCCCCGATATTCTCGGGGTCGAGGAATCGATCGCGGGCTATAATCCTTTTCCTCAAATTGTTCCTCCTTTGTAAAATGATCACTCAAACTTCCAATCGTGATGGTTAACCTTGCCTCTTGCCCTTTTCGAGACTTAGAGTCGATTCATAAAATCCTAGTCTTGGCCTTGTATTGAAAATAGGGTTTGCACCGGTCGTGCTATCCCCCGTAATTCTTTCGCCTAGGCCCTTCAGCTTCGATATCCAAGCATCTCCATAATTCTCCACCCAAGGTTGTAAGTGTCGGCCTTCTCCCAGGTTGTTGATGATGGAGAGTGTGCCTTGTCTAAGGGTTCTGAGGGATGGAGATAATTGATAAAGCATTAGATTCGGAGGATCATCATAGATTTTGATTTCGTATTCTTCTACATGTAGATCTTGTTCTTGCTTGACTTCTTCGAGTTTGTTCAAGAATGGAGGATACAATCGTGCCTGGCAATAAAGTGGTAGGTTCGAGAGTCGTATATCGAGAATCATTGATTTCAAGCTTAGATTCCCCCACCGCCGATCCGTTCATTATCGTTGGTCTTGAGACTTTCGGTCAAGATTGTCGTGACCGAATTGGGTAACAAGGGGAGCCGGCTCCTGCAGGGTAGGGGCACAAACTTGTGAAAGAGTTTGATTATGCTTAGCCGGTTGCTGAATATTTCGAAAAATAATGGGTTGTGCAACCGAGGCCGAGGCCGAGATGTAATCGGTCAAGAGTCGTGGTGGTCGAATGATTAATCGAGGCCGAGGAGCCAAGGTTTGTTGTGCAACCGATCGAGGAGGATGATCCACGAATCGTTCGACCGGGTCGGGCCGAGGAACCGGTCGAGGCAAAGGAGCCATGGCTTCGAGCAATCAATCGAGAGGAGGAGGATTTTGATGAGTCCGACGAGTTGTCGAGAGATAACCCTATGTTGCGTAGGGCTCCTGTGTCGGTGCCTAGGGTTTTCTATCGGGTTCCTTACAACATTAAGCACTCCCACTTTCATTAAGGGCTTGATATTTTGGATTGTATAGCTCCGATTGGTGTATCCTTAAGTTGAAGTTTGAACGTATCTTGCCCTTTCATACAAATCATGCATATTCGTGGGATAATGCAAGGCCAAAATATTCTTCAAAGCCGGTACGCAGTATTAGCGATGATCATCTTGACTAATTCCGGCTCGAAATTGTATATGCGAAGCTTCTCGGCCATCAACCTCCATCTATCAAAGATATCGTAAAGTCCTCATTCTCTCTCATTTTCTCGGCCGTTGGGATCGTGAGTGAATAGGCCGGCTCAATGCGATCCTTATATCTTTGTAAAAATTTCTTCTAACTATATCAAAATCTCCGCCTCCATCGGGTCAAGCGAATAAAACCATTCTAGTGGCCGTCCCATCTAACGACCGTCTAAAGAGGAAGGCTAGGGCCTTCCGATCATTTCGCCATCGGGACGATTCATACATAAAATCTTGGATACGAGTAAATGGATTACCTGCCATCATAGCGACGATAGACCGGTGCTCGAGAAGGGAGGGATGTAGGGGAGAGAGGGAATAGAAATTTCGGGGGTTGCTCGGGGGATCTATCAAGCGTTTCGAGTTCTTTCGTATTCTTCTCTCGATTGGTTGAACTCATTAGTCATGGCTTGGTTGGTAAGGGTTCCCGGCACAACATTAGAGGGTGGTTGCACCGGGAGATGCGTAGGAGGTTCCCGAACGCATTAAGGTAAGACGGTGTAGCTAAGCGAGTGGGATCCACCCGTGAGCAAAGTGGAGGCGGGCAAAAGGGGTCGGACCCAGAGATACGGCTCAAAGGCCGAGAGGGGCTAAACGAGCCGAGTTTCCGAGCTAGGTGTGTTTGTCCCCGAATAAGAACGAGGAGAGCGAGGGAAAGCTGTGTAGGCAAATGGCCTCAAGGACCAGGTGGGGTCGAGTCCGGATCGTTGGGTTTGTACCCGAATAGGAAGGAGAAAATGTGGTAAAGATACCCGTGTAGGAATGATCGAGTCGGGCACACGGGTTGATGAGCCATTGATTCGGGAGTAGAGATAGGTTGGCATGACCGGTAGTAGGATACATGGGTGGTAGATGACTTTCTACCTACGACGGTATTTAACGGGTCAAAAGTCGATTCAGAGTGACACCTTATAATGGGTCCTAAGATATGGCTAATATCATATGTATGATGTTGTGTACTCTACGTTGCATCTCGAACCCATCGGGCACGTAGTAGCTTGCCGGGTCGATCATCCCGCTCGACTTTCAAGACACCGACATGACGTTATGCAAAAGAAGAAGAAAAAAAATTTTTGTTCTTGTAAGGGCTTTTTTTAGGTTTTGAATTTTTGTTGGAAAAAAAGTACTTACCTCAAGCAAAGACTTCTTTTTTATTATGTTTGTTTTGATTTTTTTTTTTTTTTTTTGATTTTTGTGAGGAAAGCAAGTATTACCTCAAGCAAAAAAAAAATTTTTTTGAGACTTTTAAAGATTTTTCGTGAGAGAGTTGCCCCTCTCTTTTTTTTGTTTTTGTGTTTTGCTTTTGTCGTTAAACAAGTTAAAGCAAAGACTTGAAATGATTAAACGTAATTTTTTTTGCTTAATACTTAGATTAGTGAGCTTTTAAGAGAATATTGTCCTCTCAATGATAGGTTTGGACCTTATGCTTCTCACGACGCCGAGCGATATAGGATTAACACTTTTCTCACAACGATTGGGTGATAGGTGACACCGAGTTTTGGGGTAAAAGGTACAACCGGGACCCGATCGGTGAAGAGGGAATCCTTCACTTTTGGGACTTACGGAGGCCTTAGTGAAAACCAATCTAATCAACCGAGAGGAATCCCCGGAAGAGAGATCGGAATCCACCAAGAGACGCGGGTGGGATGGAGATGTTCTTTTGGGAGGTGGGTGAGCCTCCCGTCTCGAATGACTAACGAGTCGGGCGAACCCGGTACTCAATGCAATCTAATGCAAGAATTTAGCAAGGATAAGATGGCATACAATAAGAAAGAAAAACAATGCAACGATCAACAAATAACAACTAGGATGATGATTAAACTATCATGACAATAACTAAACAAGTCAAAGATGCTTTGAAAATATTGATTTTGCAGAGTTTCGATTCAAGAGAAATGAGCGAGAGCAAGTAAAACTAAAGACTACAACGGGAAAAGAGTTTGGAATAGATGACCCGGCAGACGGGTCACCTACTGTCTCGCGAGCGACCCGGCGGGGGGTCACCTCGCGGAAAACAGAAAACGAGCCGAAGGAAAGCACTTAATAACCGGGTCCCGCGGGGACCGAAATAGCATGGATTTGAAAGTAAACTAAGGGCGAAGATGCTTAGCGATAAGAGTAAATGGAAAGCAAGCGGGTCCACGTAGGGACCCTAAGGAAACGAAAGCTCTAAATCATAAAACGAGGAGATGACCCGGCGAGAGGGGTCATTTGCGAAAACAACACTTCGGGAACTTGTTTCCTCAAACCTAAGGAGATCCACGCGGGGATCGACTAGATAAAAGAAACGGAGGACAATACGAAGATAGTGATGGTGAGAAGGGGCTTACTTGGAAATGAGGGAACAACTAAGTTTGCTTCAAGCACGAGATGGTCCCACCGTGGTCGCTGCAAGACGCGGAACCCCCGATCCGGACCCGGTTCCTTCTCCTCTTCCTTCCCCGGGTCGGAACGCGAGCGCCGCTCCTCCTTTCGGTTTCGTCGGTGGTGTAGGTTGTGGTCGCCAGAGCCGCGGGCTCGAGAGTAAAAGACAAGAAACGATGTAAGTCTTAAAGAAAATGACCAAACGTACCTAAGCGGAGAGATTGTGTTGGGGAGATTATGGGTTCCATCTTCCTCCTTTTCGGCCGGCCGAGAAGAAAGAGCTGAAGACTTTTAGTTGTTCCTACAAAAACAAGTAAGCCACGAAAACAAGTGAAAGTAGATTAACTAAAATAGTGAAGCATCTTGCAAAAAGAAGGAACTAAAACCACAAAAGGAGATGAACTAACCGGATTGGGAATAACTCCCAACCCCCTTTTTTATGTGTTTTTGGATGATGATATACGACATTACTAAGTTAAATATGCGTACGCAAATATGACGATCTATGATGGAAAACATAGGAACAAAGTAATGCTAGAAGGTCATGGAAGAAAAACGAGTTTCGGCTCCAAAAACGGCAACCGAGTCCTGGCGACCAGCGGGGGGGTCGCCCTGGGCGACCTCGCAAACCGGTCGCCCGAGCGACTCGAAGAACGGGTCGCCCGGCGACTCGGAAAACGGGTCGCCCGGGCGACTCCGCGAGGTCGCCCGGGCGACCCGGAGAACGGGTCGCCTCTGCCACCGTAATCGTGCCTACTCCCGATGCTCCCGCGGTGCTTTCGGATGGCTTTGCTTTCGATGACGACTCCCGAAGCTCCTGGGACGTGGACGATGATTCTCCCTTTGACGTAGAGCTTCGAGAAGCTTCGAAATGGATGCCGATGAAGAAACAGGATGAAGAACGTCGATTTACGGAGGTGGATGGAAGCAAGCTCTCAACTTTCGACAACGAGAATCGGGAGGGATGGAAGAGGTTTGGAACTCTCTAAGGCTCTCTCGGGGAGCTTGGGACGTTCTCTCTTCTAACACTCTTCCAACCCTTTCGAAAGTGGTTAGGGGTCCCTTTTTACAGTAAAAGAGTCCCCGGGGGCATTTCGGTGCATAAAAATCACTTTTCGGAATCCGCAGGTGACCCGTTGGCCGGGTCGCCTGGGCGACCCGTCTGGCGGGTCGCCTGCGGAACTATAAATGCCATTAAATGCGCGTGCGCCGAAAGCTGGCGACCGCCGCCCGGGGTCCGCGCGCGGGCAAAGGGCGACTCCGTCGGGCCGGGTCGCTGCGCCCCGCCGACTCCGACCATCCGGACGAGCGCGTGCGCCGCTCACGGGTCACTTCGCCCGGCCGTACACTGCGGGGCAGGCGACCCGCCGGTCGGGTCGCTTGCCGTACCCCGACCGCATCCGACGTTTCACCAACCACCGTCAGAACGGACGATTTGGCAGATGACCCGTCAAACGGGTCGCCTGGGCGACCCGGCAGGGGGGTCGCCTGGGCGACCCGGTACACGGGTCGCCTGGGCGACCCGATAGACGGGTCGCCTGGGCCCCCAGATTTCATTTTTGGGCCTTTTTCTTGGTGGTCCGGTTTGTTTATCGGAAAACTCGAATACCTTCTAAGAAAACATGGATCTTACGCTCCTCAAATAGGCAAAATTTGCGTGTCTACATTGAGGTTTTCGCCACTTGTCCAATATAGATTTATTTACTGTCCATGCTGTGAATTTGCACTAAAGGTTATTTAATATTTTTTTGTTTAGTCACCTGATGCATATGAAGCAGCATGGAACTTGTTGAAGGTGAGATAGTTTCTGCATAAAATAGGTTATTAGTTTCTATTCACATGGTATACACTGCCTTTTTATGTGATCTTTCTTTTTATCTAAACAGTTTTTAATCTCAGAGTGCAGATGGCATCCTAGTTCCGGGAGGGTTTGGGGACCGAGGTGTTCAAGGGAAAATTCTTGCAGCAAAATATGCTCGAGAAAATAAGGTTCCATTTCTTGGCATTTGTTTAGGCATGCAAATTGCTGTTATTGAGTATGCACGGTCCATTCTGAATTTGCAAGATGCAAACAGCACAGAATTTGATCCAGTCACCAAAAATCCCTGCGTTATATTTATGCCGGAGGTTCTTCACTACCCCTGCCTGGCTGCCTCCATCTAATGTCTTTAATGTTCATTATCTTCTGTTTCATTTTGATGGGTGGTTGACATTTCTAGGGTTCGAAAACTCACATGGGAGGTACTATGCGTCTTGGATCGAGGACCACATATTTCCAGACCATGGACTGCAAATCCGCTAAATTGTGAGAGCATGAATCCTCTTGAGCTTTTTTCGTGTTTGGCTTCAACAAGCCAACAAGGTCATGGGGAATGAAATATAGAAGACTTTTTTTGGTGAAAAAATGTTACTTGCTCTTCACCCTTCTATTCAAATGACTGATTTTGCTGTACAACATGTTCGGTTAGGTATGGAAATGCGGAACATATAGATGAAAGACATCGTCACAGATATGAGGTAGATTTGAATGTTCTTCATTTGTATTTCTATTATTTGATCAATCTCTCATTCTCGTCCTCTAAGATGATCTTGACAGAACACTTGTCTTTGCTTCACTGCTGACATGTGAATTGTTTCTCTCCATGGACAGGTTAACCCTGATATGATCGACAATTTTGAACGAGCCGGTCTTTCATTTGTTGGTAAAGATGAAACGGGACAGCGGATGGAGGTAATTTGATCGAAACTTGTCCCAACTTGTCGTGCAGTGATTTGTGCATCTCTGAGGTTTTTTCTTCGTTTGGTCAAAATACTTGCAGGTGCTGGAATTGCCGACGCATCCTTACTTTATAGGCATCCAGTTTCATCCTGAATTCAAATCCAGGCCTGGGAAACCGTCACCACTTTTCTTAGGTATCATATCTTACGGTATCCTTGCCAAGGAAGGAATGAGGATCGGGTTAGATCGGTCGGGATCGGCCGATCCGATCCATCCGGATCCGCCATGATAGGATCCAAGTATAGAATTTTTCATGTTAAAATATTATAAAAACTTCGTAATAGAAAAGATGTTAAAAAATTGACTATAAATAAAAATTTTATTCGAACATTATATTCAGATTTTAGTTTAATATTTTCATCTCTACATTTATATTACATAAAACAGTAGTTAAAATAAATTTTTATAAATATATATCATAAGAAAAGTAAGAAAAAATTAAACACAATTTGCCGCAGCCGATACAGTTGAACAAAAATCTGATCAGATTGAACTGGATACTGGATCCGATCGGATTCTGCTTGTTTTCACCAGTTTTCAAGTCTGCGGTGCCCTATTTCAAACCAAATTGTCAGCATGCCCGATTTCATCTTTTCTGTTCCAGCGACCGAAATTATTTTGGTCTCTCCGGTTTGTCTGAATTGTGATGTTGCATTATCATGATTACTTCTTGGTCAACACAGGATTGATAGCGGCATCGTGCGGGCACCTGGAAGCGTTGCTCCATAATCCTAACCATTTCGACATCATCACCCAGCCCGCCATCGGTAACGGTAGTTCTACTTCTACCAAAAACTCTCCCGACAATGGAGCCCAGAGCATACCTAAGAAAGCAGTGATGGCTAACGGGGACCTCCATTCGGATGGAAACGGCGTGCATGCTTGATCCAGATTAGGAGGCTGAGCTGCATCCGGGATTTTAAGACGGATCAGCTTGGAATATCCAGAACACGAGCAGCAATTCCGAAGATGGATCCTTCTGTATTTGTAGTTATGTTCTTCTTGCTACTGATTCAGTATTTTTACTTTTTATTTTTGCCTGTACTGAATGTTTAGAACTAGAAGTGAGAGCTTGTTTCTTCCGTTCTTTTGAAGTTGCCAACAATAGATGCCGTCGTAGCATCGTTTTTTTAGGCTCTTACAAGTGCTGATAGTTTGAATACAAAAATGTTCATTTTATTTATTGTGCTTGCATATGATCGTCTGGTGTTTAGATCACGTTTCCCTTCAGATGATTCCTTCCAACTTTTGATCTCTGCACTTTTATTTGTTCATAAGATCTCCGCACACGAACAATTCAAGTTCCTCTGGCAATATGCATTTCAATATAAAAGGAAATTCTTTCGTTTTCTCGAACTTTTTGGCCTGTAGATCTCCACTTTAATCATGTTGCATGGATCTTTTGTATGGGCAAGCTTTTTGTATTTCTAGATCTGTTCATCTTCTTCCTACTTATTTAATAGACTTAAAATTAATAATTAAGAATTTTAGATTAAGATAGAACAAACACCATCAAAGCCAAACCAGACGCTCAGTTAAGTGCAGTACGTTAAAAGTCAGATCGTTGGTTGAGAAGTGCCAGCAACGACCTCAAGAGAAATTTACTCTGTTGTTGGATCAATTTACAATGAATCATCATTACAGGTGAGAATGTCTACTCTCTACTTCTGTACACACGACAGATCTAAGTACAGTCTTGGAAACCTGACCGTGTAAAAAGCAGGGCAGATCCATTCACCCCACGAAGAACCATCAACCGAGAGTCCAAGTAGGTACCACAAATAAGCTTCGACAAATCAAACAATTCCGGTGGGATCTGAATTCTGACTTCTCTAAGAACAGCTTCTGCCGTGGAAGCATCCACCAGCGGCTTGTCAAAGTTCAACTCCACATCAACCTCACTTGCAACAAATTTGGGTGCCGGAAGGCTGAAGGGCATCTCCTTGTTTGAGCCTATTTTCTTCCATTTTCTTTCTAACTGCTTTCTAGCGATCGACTCCTGGGAAAATTTAACATCTTGGGTTCCTTCTCTGAGGTACAGCCTCTCCCCAGATGACAATCTGGAGGAGGAAGATCTGGAATGCAATCTTCCAGGAGTGCCCGACTTGTCATGGGGCCATCCATTTGATGGCATGACCTTGAATGTGATGCCGGAATCAAGTGAGAAAGTGTTATCCGAGGTGCATGTAATTGTAAGGTATGCATCGCCAATTAAGACTCTTGAGGCAGCTTGTCGAAGGGTTGGTCCTATGTGCCTTCCTGTAGAATACAATAGGCGCCATCTCCCCGGAAGCAAGTCCAGCCAACTCTGTGGTTCACAGCATACGTAATTGTTGTCAAGCTTCCCTAGTACATGTATTCGGTATTTATGAATAAATATGCATTTGAAACATACATTTTACTAAATCTGAAGTTCACACAGAACCGTGTTTTGAAGGTGCTTTTGCACATGCTCAGATCCTAGCAGAAGTACTGTGGGGATCGATAATTTATTTTGAATAGCCATTAGTTTACTCTTTTGCTGCCAAAAACGGTTGGCTGGCCTGTCTATACTATCACTGGTTGGACATCATGACTACTGGAGTGAAGGAAGGTGATTCACTGTGGCATAGTACAAAATGGAACAAAAGAGCACTGCTCAGAGAGACCGGGAATCGGAAATGAGAATCTGATTTGGAATTTGGAAATGAGAATCATAGCATACCTCTGGCTTGGAATTTGAATTCAACATCTCCATCAACTCTATGAAGTAGGCTAATCTGCTTCTCTGTAAATAGAATCTTTTAAAATACTGAAATTGCAGGGATGTAAGCTTGAAAAGGATACTCTAAATTTCAAGACAAACGCTGAAGAGCTCCACCTGTTGCTGGCCATAGATATATTCCTCTGTAATTCTGACTGCAGTCGAACCTAAACCCCACCTAATGATGTCTAGAGATGGCTCTATCCGCCATCTTGGGCCACACAAGAAAGGGTGTCTCAAGGCATTTAAACAACTGCAAAGTGGTAAAGAATAGGTAGAATTATAGAAATACACAACAAAGTTACCTATAATACGCGACAAGCTTTATTAGGTGTATAAATGAATTAAACTATTAAAAAGATAAATAACTTTATACCTTATCCTCTTGGAAGGTTTTGGTGCAAGCAGCAAAGATAAAAGGTTCCATCCCGCACCCCAGTTCCTATCTAACATCTACAAAAAGGATTCCTTTGTAATTCTAAGAGATGCTAAAATCAAATTGAACAAGCAATGTGCAAATCAAATTTCTTAGTGTACATGATTGAAGATGGAGGAGAAGAAATAAAACCTGTATTCCAGCATTTCCTGTTGAAGAATGTCTGCTAAAAAATGGCAGGAGATATTCACGCAAGCAGGAAGGATCATTTCCCTGAGGTTCACAGGGAAAAAAGAGAAATTGATGAATCCTGTATATTAACTAGATGCAGCTTGGATTTAATGATCAAGAGCACAAAGATGCATTGGTTTACCATATTATGCCAATATATGGCTTTGGTTTTTTTTTTTAAAGGTAACCAAGACCACAATTCATTCAACACAGAGAGGTAACAACTAATAAGTACATGGCATAGGAACAACAGAGGAAAATGAAGGGTACAAATAGAAGAAACCGTCAACCTAATCACCAAAGTCGCCGTGGTCGAATAACCTCTACCTATGTTATCTGAGGCGACCACCTCAAGCGCCTAGGCACTAAGGCGAGGTGAGGCAAGGCCTCAATGCCTTGTCTCATCTGCAACGGCCTCAGGTGGTCATCTTTTCTACCTCAACTGCCTCAGCCGCCACAAATGCATATAATTTTCCATATTTTCTATTTTCAGATTTATTTTTTATTTTGTTGTTTAGTTCATATTAGTTTGTTCCTTAGCACACACACTGATTTTGTTTCCCGAATCCAGCGAAACGGCACCTTATTGGAAAGAAATATTTTTAGTTTTTTGGGGCTGTTTTTCAATTTTTTACATAATTCAACTTAGTTTGTTTATTACCACACCAATTTAGTTTTTACACCTTATTGGAAAGGTATATTCTCAATTTTTTGGGACTATTTTTGGGTTTCTTTTATTTAGTTCCACTAAGTTTTATCGTTATACACTAATGTATTTAGTTTATTCTTTCTTAGATTCTTTCCTGCATTTTTAGATGTATTCACTGATTTTTTAGAAGTATTATCTGTATTTTAGAAGAATTTTCTGGTTTTTTTTCGCTTTTATATAACCTCCAAATGTATAATTAATAATATATAATAATATTATAAAAAAAGCCTCACCTCAGATGCCTGAAGCAAGGCGAGACCCCCCCCTTGCCTTGGGTGCCTCTCGCCTCTAACCACATAGCTATTGACAAACACTCTTCCAACTTGTTTGCAAACAATAGTGGTGATCAATAAGGTGGGCCGGATTGGGGGGTTGGGAGCGGGTCGTCAACCAGGATCATAACAGGTTAGTTAAGACGACCAGAAGCCATGGAGCTAGACGTGGCTGACTCGGCCGACTTGGGTTGCCGACCAAGCCCAACCTAGCCAATCCCAAGCTGAATCAGCTGATTTAGGTCCTGATCGGATGGGTCATGCCCAAATCCAACTGGGTCGGCTGACCCCAACCCCACATTCCATGGTGATCAAGGTATGAGTAATCATATTTGCAAATAGTCCACGAGCAATCCTATTATGTGGTAGAACAACTTGACTTTCATGAGAGGAATATAGTATTTACCTTAGTCAGAAAGGACTTAAATTTGACAAAGATTGACGGGTCCATGAGTTCTTGTAATACCATCTTGGCCATCATAAATCCAACACATCTGTATAAACAAACAGTAAGATTTAAACGTCCGGAGTTGTGCAAGAAAGGATGAAGTTTATACCAGATCATATTTGCTCCTTATCTCACCTCATGTCAAATGCAATCATGAGTTGTCGTCTGTCAATGTTTTCATCCACTGTGCTATTCAAACTGTCATAAAAGTCAACAGCATTTCCCAGTATCCCGACCTAACAAAAGATGGCAGCAGAAGATAAACAAAGACACAAAAGTCAACAAATAAATATATTGCACAGAAACATAGTAGCAGACCGGTCTCGTATTTAACATCATCTAGAAGAAACTTAACCACGAAGGTTTAGGTGACATTCAAACAAGTACACAGACAATCATAGGACGACCACACTTCAAGAGGAAGATTTCACATGAATCTCATTCGCATCTGCAGGATAGAAGCAGCGTATGACAGCCCCGTATGGCCTACAAACTACAGGAAAAACCAAAAAATTTTAAGCAAAGACTAATGTTGTATAAAATAAGAAGTTTCTTGGATCTTTCAAGCTCATCCACTTCTACCTCATATTTTTGCATTCAAGGTCTTATTTCAAACTATCCTAACACCAGGATGATATTTCATTGACAAAAAATTGGAGGATAAACAATCAGATTTGGGAAATTTGTAAAATTTTACAAACATAATGTTACTTAAATCTTCAAGCGTCAACTTGGTATAAAATGTCATGACAATAATTTCATATTGCATCACAAAATCTAAGTTGTCCTACATTCAGCCCTATAGTGTTGAACAATATTACAGTTTTATGTGCTATTCCTCTCTAACATTTACCCTGGCAGTTCTTTTCCCTTTGTAATAGTTTGCTAGCTTATTTTTGGAGGTTCTTCTTGCACATCTAACTCTCTGAAGTATATGCTAAAGGTACACAAAGAAACTTACATCAACCTGTGTTAATGCATCTTCATGATGACATCTTCAGTAATTAAATGCAACAAAAGCATTAGTTTGCCGCACAGAAGCTTACCTTGACATGCTTGTCAACAGGACATATATGTATGTTCTCTAGCCTCAGCTGGGTATGTGCCAGTCCATGGCTATGCAGATAATTCACCTGCAAAGCATAAAAGAGCACATTGTCTATGCTTGGGCACAAATATCATTGTTGGATAAAAGAATATCATCATAAAGAACTGGAACCAAACATACTCCAATCAGAAGATCCCTCATCAGTATCCTGGTAATCCTCAATTGGCGGGTAACAGCAGGCCCACCAGTTGTGTCATCTCCAACCCTCCTAACCCATTCTTCATCCAATGCCAAGGTGGCTTCTAATGTTGGGAGCCAATCTGACAATTGAAGCCAGTGTCTGAGGGAATAACTTCCCTGGTACTGCAGCAAAAAAAAAATTCACATTGTTTTTCCATTTCCAAAACTCAGTCTATATATTTTTATATCCCTCTCTCTTCTCCATCAAAGATGTCTGGGGCAGGCAACTTAATAAAAGCTGACCAAAAATCAAGGGATGCCTGCAATCTGAGACTTAACTTGCTCTTTTCACAAACGTAGCCCACATTTGTCCATTTGAGTCAGACATTACGCAAGGATAAAAAAATGATTATTAACACAAAACTACAAGTTCACATAAAGACATAGCTAAATGCTATGGCGGATGGAGAACAAGCTTAACTAACGGTAAAGAAAGGAGGGGATAAAGTCATATACTTACTCCATGCACAAGTGTGAAGGCTCCATTGTCATCTTCGCTTGTTTGACACACAAAACCATGAACTTGCATCGCGTAAGAGTGATAGAGAAGTTGACGGCGTACAAGCTTCTTCAGCACCTGCAAATTTTTCAGTAAATGCAAAACGCAGCCTTCAGTTGTTGTGCAGAAAACTGCACTTACAATTAGCCAACCGAACAAATCTAATCAAGATATTGGCAGTTGATCTTCTGAAAATATTAGATTCAACTACTTGAGCACCTCAAGTGCCCGTCGGCCCCTTCGCTGTGCCTGAGAGGTAGTGAGCTGCCGGAGAACAACTCTTGACCCGTACAGAGGGCTGCAGGGGACAACAGGAACTCCATAAGAGATGTCTGGAATCGGGTGAAACGCATTGCACGTACATAATGCCACGATGATTAGACTGATAAAACGGAAGGAGATGTTGATTTCACCTGTTCGAATCTCTAACTAGCGCTTCAAAAATCACCTCGTCCCCCTGGAAGGAAAGACCGGACAAACAGGAAAGATGAGAAAATCAATACGGCAACAACAAGATAAGCAAACGGAAAACAAAGAACAATCTGGCATTTGCAAGGAGCAAAAGGCGTCGAGAGGCAACAAGATCAATGGAGATTCGCGGCGAATTAGCAATACAAACTCAAAACAAGAACATTGGGCCTTTAACACGTTGATGTTGGGGAGACAGCGAGTGCTACCCTGCCAGAAAGACCGAGGCTGACGTGATCTCGGAGGGCGAAGTCCGACATACAAAACTTCGTCACCGGGCCCAAATCCAATTCCTCATCTGGGCAGGGACTCTTGATGCTGCTGCCTCCTCGATCTCCATCAGGGGCAACGATCTTCCCACCGGAGAAGCACCTAATCCGAGCAGCCGGCCGACGAAACCTACAGCGAGGTGACTGCCCGCCAGGAAGCGCGGCCGCCCGGCCTCTAGGGCAGCGCGGTAGCCCGTAATAGTCAGAGCCCGCGCTTAACACGACCCCGCAAGCGGCCATGGCCAACAACTCCGCAGAATTCTATCCCGACGCCGCTCCCCCGGCTCATACGCGACAAAGGAACCACCTTGCTGGCGGCCTACGGCAGGATACACGGAGGAGAAAGGAGCGGCCGTGAGACACACCATGAAATTGGGAAAATATATAGTGCGAGGAAGAGAGAGGCGGAGAGGCAGCGTGCGTGAATCCGTGATAGTTGCGTGGGGGAGGAGGCGAGCAGCATTCCGCCATGAGGCTCGGGCATGTCCGCCTCACCCCGCCCGCCAGCGGCCAACGAGGCTTGCTTGTGGAAATATCTGGCGGTCTGAGCCTCCGAGGACTACCAGTGATGACTGATGACGACGCCGCCGCCCCGCCCGTCGCCCGTTTCCAACCGAGAAATGTAGAAACTAATTTTTGTTTAAACTGAAATTTTAAAGATTTAAATTTTTAATTTTTTATCACGTGGAACACAAAGATTTTTATTAGTTATCTCTCGAAATATAAATTATAGTAAATCATTTAAAATTACGTGATCTCTTAAAACGATCTTAATTATTTAACCTCTTATCAAATCTTTGATCGAATTCTCAAACTTATTCAGAGATCGGACACCAAATAAGTTAAAACAAATAGAATCTTAAAGATTTTAAGACAAATAAACTTAACTCATTGATTGTTTTAGTAACTAATATTATAATTAACACGATATTTGAGGTCAATACTCTTTCCAAACTGGTAAATTCATAAAAGGGTCATGGGACTGTAGAAATTCTCTGCAGTTCGTAAATGAGAGATGAATTGTACATACAAATATTCAACTTACAAGATATTAGTTAACGACACGACCCTAGACTAATTAAAAAGAATTAATATTTTTATTTAATTTTTTGTTTGCATTGTGTAGGAAATTTTACCGTACAGCTCAGGGCACAAGACGGGGGGGTGAAAATGAGAGAAATCAGTTAAAAGATAATTTTCTTTGCTAAAAATAACTTGAATTAGAAATTTCTATTAAATGTGACCCGCTGAACTTTTAAAACGACCTCACTACTAGTAAAATCTAGCATCCGCCACGAGGGTTGTTCGTTGTTCGGTTCAACTTCAAAAATCAAAACAAACCAGTAATTTGATTTAGTTTGAACGGTCCTAAAAACTAAATCAAACCAACGGTCTTAGAAATCAGATCACATTAAATTTGTAAATCAAATAATTTGAATTAGATTAAATATTTTAATTTAAGTTATATTTAAGATAGTTTTTTTATTTTTTATTATAAAAATAAATTTATTTTAAGAGTTTTTAAAGAAAATTAATGTAATGTATAAACATATACACAAGATTTCAATAGAATGTGATTCAAAACAAATAAAATAAAATTATATTTTGATATATCTATTATATCTTAATAAAATATGGTTTGAATCGAACTGAACCAAACTAAATCAAATTAATTTGGTTTGATTCAATTTAGTTTGAGAGATAGTTTGGTTTGGTTTGATTTGAGTAAAAATACTCAAAAATCAAATCAAATCAAACTATGAACACCCCTATTCGCCACTCGGGAACGTGGAAACAATTGCGGTGAAAGTAAAAGTGCAAGAGGGAACTATATAGAGGGGGTTCATTAAAAACTTCACCCCCCCTAATAGAATGTGATTCAAAACAAATAAAATAAAATTATATTTTGATATATCTATTATATCTTAATAAAATATGGTTTGAACCGAACCGAACCAAACTAAATCAAATTAATTTGGTTTGATTCAATTTAGTTTGAGAGATAGTTTGGTTTGGTTTGATTTGAGTAAAAATACTCAAAAATCAAATCAAATCAAACTATGAACACCCCTATCCGCCACTGAGGAACGTGGAAACAGTTGCGGTGAAAGTAAAAGTGCAAGAGGGAACTATATAGAGGGGGTTCATTAAAAACTTCACCCCCCCTAATAGAATGTGATTCAAAACAAATAAAATAAAATTATATTTTGATATATCTATTATATCTTAATAAAATATGGTTTGAACCGAACCGAATCAAACTAAATCAAATTAATTTGGTTTGATTCAATTTAGTTTGAGAGATAGTTTGATTTGGTTTGATTTGAGTAAAAATACTCAAAAATCAAATCAAATCAAACTATGAACACCCCTATCCGCCACTGAGGAACGTGAAAACAGTTGCGGTGAAAGTAAAAGTGCAAGAGGGAACTATATAGAGGGGGCTCATTAAAAACTTCACCCTCTCTATATTAGATATATAGAGGGGGTTTATTTTTTTATTATAAAAATAAATTTATTTTAAGAGTTTTTAAAGAAAATTAATGTAATGTATAAACATATACACAAGATTTTAATAGAATGTGATTCAAAACAAATAAAATAAAATTATATTTTGATATATCTATTATATCTTAATAAAATATGGTTTGAACCGAACCGAACCAAACTAAATCAAATTAATTTGGTTTGATTCAATTTAGTTTGAGAGATAGTTTGATTTGGTTTGATTTGAGTAAAAATACTCAAAAATCAAATCAAATCAAACTATGAACACTCCTATCCGCCACTGAGGAACGTGGAAACAGTTGCGGTGAAAGTAAAAGTGCAAGAGGGAACTATATAGAGGGGGTTCATTAAAAACTTCACCCCCCCTAATAGAATGTGATTCAAAACAAATAAAATAAAATTATATTTTGATATATCTATTATATCTTAATAAAATATGGTTTGAACCGAATCGAACCAAACTAAATCAAATTAATTTGATTTGATTCAATTTAGTTTGAGAGATAGTTTGGTTTGGTTTGATTTGAGTAAAATTACTCAAAAATCAAATCAAATCAAACTATGAACACCCCTGTCCGCCACCGAGGAACGTGGAAACAGTTGCGGTGAAAGTAAAAGTGCAAGAGGGAACTATATAGAGGGGGTTCAATAAAAACTTCACCCCCCCCCCCGCGCGCTGTATTTTCATTTTTCCACAGCGGAAGAAGGTTGTAACTCTTTTTAAGTGACACATTTTAAGACATATTTTTTCGCAAAGACTAACGGATTTTAATAGAAATACAGATCAAAATAGGATTTGAATGTTTAGATTCTTAATATAAAGTGAAATCGAAAATTGAAATTTTACCTTTAAAGGAATAAAGTGACTTCGTAACTATTGTCATTACTCATTGGTATATTTTGTCCATTTCACTTCTTTGAGAAGTGGAATTGCTCAAATCCAACTTTGATCCAGACTCTTGAAAATTGGGTTAGTTTTGCAAAAAAATATGTTATTCTTATAAATAAAATGTTAAAGTGTGTTATTAAAAACCCCCCCGCTGTCCTCCAATCGATCTGGCAGAAAACTTCTCCGACGTCAGATAGGCCGGGGAAATACATTTTAAATATTCAAATGATCCGTTTCCCGCGGATATAAATAGCGGTCTCTGCTTGCTTGTCAGTGCTGGCTCGTCTTCACGTTTCTTCAACCATCACAATCACGCAAGTGATAGAAGCAGCAGCAGGCGAACGAGCGAGCGAGAGGGGGAGAGGAGGGGGAAGCGGAGAGAGAGAGAGAGAGGTTTAAAAAGAGAAATCTGATCCTCCATGTATCGCACAAGGAAAAGGCAACGGGCCATGGCCTCCTGCAGATCTCCTCGCCCCGCCTTTCTCGCTCCACATTCCACCTTCACATGGTAATCTCTTTCCCTGCACCCCTCCCTATAGATCTGCGTGTGTTCATGTGTATTTTCCTGCTTGTTCCCGATCCATTAGTTGCGGTTTTCATCTCCAGATGTTTTGGAAATTCAGACTTCCGATGATTCCTTGTTGACGATCATAGCTTGTATGGTTGATTTTATTGTGGTAGAATCCAGCTGATATGACGAAATCGATCTGCCGTAATAGGTCTGATCTGATCTAGTGCTTACTTGCTGATATCGAGACTTGTAGATGATGGATTTCGATTGTTCATATGAATGTACTTTGTGCCGAATTGTTTTTGTTGTTCTTTTCAGGACGATGTCGTGAGCTGTGCGCGTTTCCTTACCGATTTTATCCTTTGTTTTGTTTTGTTCTGATTCTGGACGATTCCCGGTTTCCCTCGCTGATCCGAGTATCGACCTTTGACCAGTGACTAGCATGCGACCTAGTTCCACAGATACATATATTGCGGAATAACGGACTAGTCGGCTTGCCCGAGTGCCGAAAATTCCAATCGTCTCTGCTTCTGTCCTGTCCCTACTTCGACGATTGTTCCTTTTAATTTGTTAAAAGTTACCAGCTAAACGTTTTCGGGATTGAGGTATTAGATATCTCACCAGTTCCCTCTTCCGTCTGTCGAACGACATTACTGGGGCTGAGGAGTTGTTTCTGCTACATGCCTCAGCGGTTGGAATCCTCTATTTCCGCTTGATTACGTGTCAATGGCGAGCTATGGCGAGTACTACTGCCACGGGTAGAAATTTCAGAATGTTGCTATTTTCTCATGCTCTCTGGTGGCGAGAGTTAAGAGAAGTGCCTTCAATTGCTCTTTCCATTTTTCAGTTTCTACCTGTACGCATTGAACTTTGCGATAAATAGTTTCGAACACTTTCTTTGGTCTACGGTCTCTGACTCTTGTCGACCTGACTAGATAACCTTTTGCGGTTCGTTTCAAATACATCTCTCACTCGATTTGAGCGTGAAATTACGACAGCTATGATGAGGATGTATGGACAGAGATCGCCAAGTACTTGGACGGGAAAAGCCTGGCGAAATTAGGGATGACCAGCCGGTGGTTCCGCCGCCTAATCATGGAGGAGAGCGTGTGGAAGTACGCCTTCCTGCGTGACCTGCAGGTCTCCTACCCGCGCCCTTCTCATCGATCGTGGATGCAGCTTTACATCTCGGCTTTCGGTAGACTCTTTTCTCTCTTAATGCTCAGTTGATTGGCACGCCCGTAGTTCATTGATAGGCTCTGGTTTTCCTCTGTAGATGGCAGTCATTCGTACATCTTTCATCAAAAGGAGAAGCACATTGGTAAGAATCTCTTCGCTACTCGTCATACTTGCTGTGGTGTGTAGAGGATAGT
Organism: Cryptocoryne crispatula var. balansae; assembly: GCA_036172225.1. Taxonomy (NCBI): domain Eukaryota; kingdom Viridiplantae; phylum Streptophyta; class Magnoliopsida; order Alismatales; family Araceae; genus Cryptocoryne; species Cryptocoryne crispatula. Next base: position 1,042,279 of record CM069935.1, read on the forward strand.
CTAGGTGATGTCTCCGGGGCGATGCCGATTTTTGTCTTCATGACTCTAGGAGAGGAGCGTGAAATCCACATCTCCATCTTCTCAATGCCTAAGACGAATTCTTAGCCACTTTACTGTGTCGTTGTTCAAGCATGCAAGCATATGTAGAAGATAGTCTATGTGATGTCTCCGGTGCATTGCCTATTTTTGTCTTCATGTCCCTTGCTAGGAAAGGAGCATGAAATCCACATCTCCATCTTCTCAATGCGTAAGACGAATTCTTCGTGACTTTACTGTGTCTTTGTTCAAGCATGCAATTACGGAATGCTTGCAGATAAACACTGCCATTTCATGTTTTGGCCTAGTTATTCTTAGTATCATGTCCTCGAGTTTTTAGCGCTCCCCTTTCGGCCCTGCCAGATTAGGACGAAGTTGAGTTCTTAGATGTCTTACGAGCTTGACGATTAATGTCATCTCGAGTTTACTTACAATAGATGGAAGTATCTCAAATACATCGGAACACAGAGAAACGGAGATTGAAGTTGAACTCACCTTCCGTAGAACGGGGATCCAAGAGATCGAGCTCCACGCTTTGACTCTCGAGATTTTGGGATTTAAGAGTTGTTATATGCTGAAGATCAGAGTTAGTTTGTATGAACGTCCGGTAAATATCAGAAACGTTTATATAATAGAATGGTAGGAAACGTGAGGCTTAGGATCGTTATCCGAGGTCTTTGGTAGAAGAGAACGTCTTTTGCGTTTTTACGTTAGAAACACTTGCGGCGTATGAAAGATTTGGCAATATTTAGGCTTTCATCCATACCTGGTACTAAGGTAGGCGGGGTTCCGGTCGGGGTTGGAAGTGGGTTTGATCGGCCCAAATATAGTCCCAGGTCGGCCAGAGTCGGGTCTAGCTCATACAGGGTCATAATAAAAAAAATAAAGTTAAAACAAATACCGACTTAGAGCCTTGAAGTCGGGACTCGGTCGGTTCAACCCAAAAACCAATTGGGTTAGGATTCCAACGAGATTGGACGACTCGTGGCTCCCCAAATCTTAACAGATACATGGCTCTAAGCCTCTAACTATCGTAAAAATGTTGAATGAGGATTGAAAAGCGACTTTGGATTTCACTTTGAATACGTGAAGAAAGAACAATATTTGAGGTCTCATCATTATCCACAATGACATGTTTTAAAGGCCACTGCAATTTTTAAAGAGGAACAAACTATAAGAGGACTTGCATAATAATAATTATAAGTTCAATTGGGAAGTGCATGAGTCTAGGTTATCAACTATTGAATTGCTAAGAGGAAAGGTTTATGTTGGACATGTTATATTTTCCGGCGATCTTCCTGCTTCTGCTTGAAATTTCTTGAGTAGGTATACCATGCTTGTGCCACCTTGATATTTTCTTTGAAGATTGATATGGCAATCTGAATATCATGATATCTTAGGTTTTGTTTGATAACTTTATTAGATATTTTTAGTATTATTAATTTTAAAATTGATATTGATAATAATCACTGAGAGATTCTTGACTAATAATATCAATTTTGAAACTCAATTTGACGTATGTGTTTTCATGTTCATAAAATTGAAATGATCAGACAACGTGAATTGGTTTGAGTAACAGGATGTTCATTAAAATGAAATGATTGAAGGGTGAAATTGGTAAATAACTAGTTGCACTTCGGACTGAACTGGAAAGCCTCTCTCCTTCCCCCAGTACTTCGGCATCGATAATCGAATAAAAAGTGTCTAAATGAAATAATGCCATCCAAGAACTTTTTTTTGGAAAAACATTAAATTTTCTTTTCTAACATCATAGACTGGATGCGGATCGGTGCGTTCTTCTTCGATTCCCCCGCTGCCCTGCTTACAGAGAAGCTCCTTATTCCCAAGAGATTGCCACGAAGCGAGGAGGATCCCGGGAGGGCAATTCAAAACTGCGGGTGCTGCCTGCTGAGTAACGTTAAAACAGGCATCTGGATCGTTGGTAAACGCAAATCCAGGACGTGCAAAGTTTTGTCCAAATAGAGACGCCTTTAACTGCTCGAAGCATTCCCCGTTAGCTAACATATATTTCCTACAGACCTTCAGCTCGTGCGCTGCCCTGTCTGCAACCTCCACAGCTGTGAAGGTCGTTAAACTTACGGCGCCCAGCAGATTACTTAAGCCATTTGCAACTACCCTTTGATAGATGAACACGATGGCGCATCTACGCCCTTTGCCTTTTGCCTTGATGCATGCAGGGACGATGCAGACGCTGGACGCGAGGCATGCGGAGCTCTTCCTCCGGGACGAGTACAAGACGGGGACGTGGAAGTACCAGGACATCGGGAGCCACCGCGTTGATAAGCACCATTACGCCGCCTCCGGCGCCGTCTTCGACCTCAAGCACATCGCATCCGGTAACACTGCAGGTAAATCCATTCCATCACTGTTTCATTGGGTTCATGTTTTAGCGTAATGTGATTAACGGAACACGATGCCGTGGAATCTTTTCCTCCCAAAGGTCACTTTTTCATTTTACGATTGTCAATCTGATTATGTTTTTTTCTCCACAATTCTAACTTTATTGTTAGAATGCTTGAAATCGTAATAGACATTAATTTGTTAAACTCCTACGTATGATTCAAGAAATCGTGATAGAGATTTCCCTGTTGTGTACATAACCTTCATGATCACTACACATTGTGGCGACCACGATAACCCACAACACAAGTAATGCCGATCACACGGTGAAAGTTGTGAGGTGGATAGGACTTTATGAATCATCCAAATCTTTGCAAACTACAGACAAAGTTATTTGTAAGATTATGAATCTATACTATTTTTAGATTCCACTATCCTTCTTCACACTTGCACTGAGGTAATAATGTCTTGTATTTTTCGTTATTTTTTAAAGTGGGATTAAAAGCTTAGATGTAAGCCGACATTAATATAAATATATATATTCAGATTCACCCGTGACCCATCCCATCTTGTCTTCAGATGTGAAGGCAAACTTCGTTACGCTGTGCAGTTAACGAACTGTCTCAATATGAAGCGCTAAAACCAGTCATACTTGCCTAGATCAAACAAGATCTTCCAGGCTGTCAACAATTACGATTCTGGAATGTGATACATTGTCGAGGGAAAAAAATACGCGGAGAGTCGCCGTTCGGGGAACATGCGTAAACGGGGATTCTGACCGCAATTGATAAACCCAAAGAGATATTGACATGCAACCCTCTCTGCAGAGGTGTTGAACATCAAAGCGTGGATCGGGAAGCCCAACGACTGGCAGCCAAGGGCAAGAATCGGACAGCACGGAGTCGCCGTCAATACCAATCTTCAGCCAAACGAAGGTACACGGATCTTATAACCCCCGCTACTCATCGCTTCTTGGAGAACCATGCAGCACGGGCGGTGACCAAAATTACGCGTTTTGCTTCCGGCAGGCATTAGTGTTAAGTACCAGGTGATGAGGAGTGGAGGGCCCGAGGAACCGGCGGTGTCCATTAGGATCTCGCAGCAGCTTGTCTAGAACCTTAGTTACTGATTTCTACGGTATTGATTAGTTAACCATAGGTTTCCTTGAAATGGGAGGGCTTTTTCTTTCTTTTTCTTTAGCTTCCCTGTGGGTACAGGGTGCATACGGCCAATCGACAACATATACACATACTCTACAAAATTAGCGGAGCAATAAAAATAAAAGGGCACGACCCGCCCGTTTAAAGCGATTATCTTGCAGGTACAGCGGCCACACGATAAGCTTGCCTATTCGTTAGTGAAGCTACGTCTGTTTCCCCATTCTTGCACTAGGCAGGGTTAAGCGCAGCTCTAGATCCCGAACGGGTTCTGCTTCTGCTTGTACGGGTTTCTAGATGGAAATGTTAACACCATTTGTCGGCAGGACCGACATGCGCCTCGCACTCTATCATCACTTTTCAATATTTTGTATAAATTTTAAATTCAAGCAAAAACTAAAGTTTTTACTTAAAATCAATATTTTCAACGAGCCTACACCACTATGGGCCAGCGAACGGTGAAATTTGCTATACTAAAACATAAATCATGAGTTCTTCAAATGAAGTGGTAGAAAGTTTATTTTTGTCCTATCATTGACAATTCAAAAGATTTGCCAAAGTATGAATATAACCAATACAAAATAACAAACATCATGATAAATCATAAGAAAAAATTCATAACACGATTGTACTATATATTTATAAAACTCAATTCCACTTATACCATGGCAAATAAATTATTATGCATTTTCATGATAAAATATTATATTAAAATAAACTCTAAGCTAGGCAATAACATAAAATTGTCACGTTTGCAAAGATGTGATAAAAAATAAGAACTAGAACCATGTATAACCAGAGGAGACCCAGGACCACAAAATAAAAAAAAGATGCACCTGTTTTTATTTGAAGAAAAAAATCTCTTTAAAAACTTAAATTTATATTAGTTGACAGACACCTTTTAACCATACTTTTACAAAAGCATAATTTAAAGATAAAATTTAATTTATCGTGCAACTAAAAACCGTATAAAGATATGAATATAAGTACAATTGTAAATAGATAATCCATATTTACAAAAAGCAAAAAATGAAACAAAAAACAATAAATATGCACTGCACAAAATTATAGAGGTAAAATTAAAGCATGTACAAACATAATAATAATTTTAGCATAACGCAATATTTTAACAAAATAATAATAAGTATACTGAAAATTAAATTTTACATAAAATATGATAGCAATTTAATGAACACAACAAAATATACCTGCAATATCATTTACTTTAATATATTTTACGTTATACTTTAATATATAATTTGATATAAAATATTGAATAATAATGAACAAATAAACTGTCAAATTATATACAAGAAACCAGAGAAAGAGGCATACGTACAGTCGTATAAATACAACAAAAATATCCGAATAATTTTTATTTAATAAACACATGATATACATTTAATATAAAATATTAATATTAAAATACATAATCACATTATACATAATGAATATAAGAAATACGTGAATAAAAAAAATAAGCATAGGAAATATTCTAGTTCATACCACCTCAAAGGCAGGAACGAGTTATGCCAAAAATAAAGGGATTAAATACTGTTCCCAAACAGGCACGCCTAAAAAAGGAAGAGTTATTTTAGTCCACCTACACACTTGTTTGGGTTCGGGCGAACAGGATTATGTTCCTAATCCTGACACGAACGCACGCTGACCAGGTCCCAAAGAGGACCGCCACATTCCATGACGAAAATACCGGAGCTCCGTAAACAGCTAGCTCAAAATAGTCTCAAGTGCGACGATTTGAAGAGGCATATGTTGTGTGGCACAAAAAAAAAGAAGCCTTTTTTAGAGACTTAAAAAAAAAGATTTCCTGAAGGGATCCCGAGGGACTCCCTTCAGCCTTGTACATGTAAAAGCATAATCACCATCAAGAGCAGATAGGAGGCAGCTGCAGTGATCTTACCACATTCATAGCAGCCGCTGCCTTTTCTTGGCAAGATTATCAAAGATCCCTCGAATATCATCGGTTGTGATTGGTTTCGAAGAATCAACAGATTCCTGCATGAAAAAAGCATGCCTTAGTCCTACAACTTCAATGTATCCACGGAGCCTTCCTAGCGTGAAAAATGCCCATCTTTTGGCAAGTAGAAACAGAAACCTAAATATTTCCTCAACAGGCCTACATCAATTAGTCACGCCCATTGACAGTACGGATACGATTGGTTATAGACATTAAATTATGGCATTCTAAAGGCGGGCAAAAGCAAGCGAATACCATAAACGTCTGGAGCTCATTCTTCATGTCGGCGATGCCATTCAGAATTTCAATCTTCTGGACATGATTCAGAGTATTGAGAAAGTTCAATTCAGCCCCCTCTTGTTGCTGCAACTTTTCCTCCCTAATCTTTTTTGCTTTACTTTCATATTCCTCCAAAGAATCTTCCCTATCGACAAGGAAGCCAACACCTTTAGTGGCATAGAATTCTCCACATGCTCCGCACCTACAAAGAGCATCCCTCCACCTTTTGGAAAGGAACAAGGGTTTCTTCTCCATGTCCAGAGGCAGTTTGTTTAAATCAGCACCAAGTATGCAGTTGGAAGACAAGTCAACCTTTGCATTATCCTCACCAACGCCCCCTTCCTTTGCTGGATCCCCGGAATGAAGTAGATCAACTCCAGGCACACTTACAGATCCACAGCCCCCAGAAGCTGGCATACACACACCATCTCCTGCAATTCCTGGGTTCTGCTGCTTAGCTGGTGAGAAAATGGAAGCCGGGTAAAGTTTCAAGAAGGAACACCGTAAAGCACACTCCTGGCAAATAAATTCATCAAATAATGGCTCCCCTTCCTCATCCCTTGGAACCTGCAGCATGAAAAGAACCCCGAAATCAATACCTGGGTGGCAGGACAGCACATGCACTTCCGTAAATCAATATTCGACGAACAGGGAGTCGTCCATTAGAATATGCAGGTTAACAAAGCAACCATATCTCAAGCCATTTCGAATTTTCAGAAATCAAATGAAGAGAAAAACAGAAGTGTATAGAAAAAAATAAAAAAGAGCGTAACAGAGCAACACTATTATACAACACTCATTGAAGTCCAGAAAAGGGAACATATGACCAGCTGGAAATGCAAACTCAAAAAATCTATAAAGTATGAGTGCCTAACAATCAAATGGAAAAGAAAAAAGAGAAGCTGGTGTACTAATTCTTGAATGATGGAAGAGAATACAAGATAAACCAACACATGCTTGAGTGCATGCATCCAAGCGCAGTGGTAAACAAGCTTGATACTACCTACCTCTTCAGAGTCCTGGAGACCAAGATGGCTCTCATGAAACCAATCCTCACATATGCAGCATTGTATCATTTCAACCTGTTCTGCAGCTTCAGGATCAGGATAGGGCCGGTGGCATATGCAGTAAGAACCTTTGAAGTTATGATTGTATGAGTTCTCAGGATTATGTGCATCCTTGCTTGGCAGAAGTTTGCAAGTGAATGCCCCAAATTTTGAGTTACCACAATCACACCTAAAATTTCTTTTCGTCCACAACTCAACAACCTTGTTCAGAAAAATATAAGATCAGTACAAAATACATATATATTAACCCTTCATAAAGTAAAGGTGACTCGCTTCAAGAAGCCTGGACGACATGCCATGAATGGAGGCAATCTTACTGGATGCACGATAAACCACATATTTGATAAATATAATCCCAACAGATAGAAATTAATGCACACAATATGTCAAGAAGCAAATTTTGTAATCACAGATTCAATCAAGCTGCTGTAAACAGAATATTCAAAGGTATGTTATACATTGCAGCATCTACAACTATGTTTTCAAGGCGACGCGATGGGCGCCTAGGCACCCATGCCTTAAATTATTATTTTATATATTTTAATAATAAATAATGTTAATTAAGTGTCAATTTCACATTATTAAATTGTTTTGGAGTAGCCGACCGAGCTTTGCTCAGTTGGCACGACAAGGGATTGATTCCCGGCAGTTGCATGTCCAGGCCACCCCGAGGGGGGCTGGATCCAGTGGGGATCAAGTGCAGTGCTCGATCCCTCGCCGCGCGTTGCGCAGCACGAGCCCGGCGCCGTTTGCGCCATGCGTCTAAAAAAAAGTTGTTTTGGAGTAGAAACAACCAGTTCTAATAATAAATTTGACTATAAATTAACATTTTGATGAAAAAATAGCTAGGGTTAAATGATTTCTCAAGTGTTTACTAATAGTTAATAAAATTTAAATAGCAAAATTAACTAATTTGTCAAGTTATTTAGTCTATGTAACTATGCACTTCCCACATTATTAATTGATTTGCATGGTGTCAAAGTTATTTTGAATCATTTTTACACATATATTTGTTATTTTGCTCTATCTGATAGACTGATACTATCGCGGATGTATCTAAAATGGTAGCTTCGGAAGCATGTACAAGCTCGTAACTCCCACTGAAACTTCCTTGGAGCACCAGTTTATTGGATTCTCTTTTTCCTCGAGATGATGCCCCTGAAAACATGGATTGCAGAATCGGCCGATCCCGATCCGGATCGGCCGATTCTTGGATCGGATCGGACCCCTCCGATCCGATTCCCGGCGGAACTACCGATCCGGACCAGATTGGTCCGGATCGATGTTTGTAGGTGGAATCGGTGCCGAAATCGACCGTTCCCTCGCCGGAATCGACCCACAGGCTGCCGCGGCGGCCATCCCGCCGCGGCAGCCCTCTTCCCCGCCCGATAGGGCGGGGAAGATGTCACGGCGGCAGCTTGCCGCCGTGGCGCCGATTTCGGGCCACTTTTGGGCCCGAAATCACCCCAAAACATGCTAGATCGGATCGGAATCCGATCTAGCATGTTATTTTGATATTTTTTTAAATATTTTAGCACCTTTGAAGAACTGATCCGGAGCGATTCCGGATCGAAAGTTCTTCCGGAAGATCGGTTGGAATCGGATAGATCCGATCCGATCCGGATCGGATCGGTACCCACCGATCCCGATTCCGATTCCGATCCCGCGATCCTTGCCTGAAAAGCACCCTGGTCAGGTTATTTATAGGCATAAAAGTCCATCTTCATGTTCCAAGATGAGTGGGTGGAGGTGGCTTGTATAAGTATCCTCACCGTAACCCTTTTCCCTTTTTTTCTCTCGAGAGGCCTGCAGTTAGCCCACTCCTTTCCCTCTTCATGCAAATCCCCTCATTGACCCACCACAGTTTCTATGAGACAATCAATGCTGTCAAAGCGACCGCTTAAGCGGTAAAGCGGTCTGGGCAAGCTAAATCACCCAACCACTTTCCTCTAACGCAATAAAGCACCTGCTTTGGGCCATTTAAATTAACCAGATCTGCATAATGTGGATCCGGATATTTCTTATTGGGTCTACTTTGTTAGACTTGTTTACTTGTTTTGTATTAGTACCACTTTTACATTTCTATGTACTATTGAATATGTACTTGCTATGTTTTTTATATTGGCAAAAATGGATTGCATATTGCATATTGCATGTTGTAAATAAATGATTTGTACATTTCATTAAAAAAAGATGTCAAAAATATTTTGTAAGCCATGTTTTCTATTTACATATACATTTTATGTTTATATATGCTTCATTGCTATGATTATTTTGGTTATATATGGTGGGTTTGTCACTCAATTCAAGTAGTCATGCTTAGGGGTGTTCACGGGTCAATTTGGTTTGCTTTCGGAGATTATTCACCAACCCAAACCGACTTGATGAGACTACTCGAACCGAACCGAACTAAATCGGGTTGGTTCAGGTTGAACCAAAAATTCAAATTTTTTATTTACTTATTAATTTAAGAACAAGATTAGCTTATCCCTAAATCTTAATAATTTTTTTAAAAAAATCTCCGTTAAAATCCATGGAGAAGAGTTAGGTTTAGCCATACCTATAGATTCTCCCAACCCCCTTTCTCTTGACACTGGCGATGCGGGGCTAACACTTGAGCATGGACAGCTGGCACACATGGGTGGACACATGGCGCATGGACAGCTGGAGCACAGGTTGGAGCTCTGTAAACGGTGGACAGATTAGTCCCACATTGCCCAAGTTAAAAGAATGAAGTTGTTTATATTTCTTATCTCGGTAAACATAGACGTAAACATATGCCAGCACATGTGGAGCTGGTTGAGAGTGCAGTGGCCCTGCAGGTCTGTGCTACGCCGCTAAGGGGTTTGGGTTAGTCAGTTTCACTTTTTAAAGCAAATGACCTGAGCTTGGATCATGACCCAAACCAACCTGACAATTTTGGATTGGTTCGGTTCAGGTCAGCCCAATTACTGAACACCCGTAGTCATGCTGGCTACCACTTGAGCAGGCACTTTGTCACTTAAGCAATAAAAGGACCCCTGGTTGCTTCGTCACCTTGACAACTATGGTAACAAATACAAGCATAACAAATACAAGCAAATGCTTGAATAGTTTGCAAAATTAGGTACTAAGTAGCCTGATACCAATGTAGAATAAAATAGGCAATACCTTAAAAACATTGTTAATTATAAGTTTTTTCTTATTAAAGTGGAATCGGAATCTCCACATTGAAATTTCATTCTCAGCCACAATAAAGTAAGTTGTCATGTTACTGAAATAGATAGAACTAGGACGCAAATAAATATTACTTAAAGATGCATCACACTTCTAGAAAACCAAAAAACAAAGTACAAGAGAAAGTAGAAAACAAAATGTTATATACAGAAAAAATTGATTGAGCTGTTCTAAAAGGTTTTGACTACACAAGCAATCAAGATTGTTAACACTTCTTAAATACTAGATTTCCACCCACGTGATATCTATTTGTTTAACTCTTCTTCTAAACAGCAATCAATTCTAGCTTTGCCATTGAGACCCATCACTTTTGTTAGAAGCAACGTGTTTACATCAATAACTTAAGTCGGCTTTTTTTAAAGGTGACCAAGGTCACAATTCATTCATTCAAGAAGAAACAAGTACAAGGACCGAAGCAAGAAAAGAGGTAAAAAAAGAGGAACAACCTGCTACCCCAGAGTAGAGAGGGTCCGCTTTTTTTTAAGGTAACCAAAGTCACAATTCATTAATTCGAAGAAACAAGTACAAGGACCGAAGCAAGAAAAAAAGATAAAGAAAAGAGGAACAGAAGGTTACTGAGAGAGAGAGAGAGAGAGCCACTACCAAGGCAGTAGTGATTAAAACCCCCCCTAGGCACAACAGCATTACCACCTTAACAATCTGTCTTTATCTTTAGTCAGTATTGCAATGAATGCTAAAAACAGACAGTGCTTCCGGTAACAAAGACTATTATGAAAGCAGTTGTGTATTGCCTAATGTTACTTTCAAGAAAATATTGAAGAAGCGATTTCTGCTAAGTCTCAGAACTAACATCTCTTATTTTATAATGCAAACGTAAGAGTTTTGAGAGTTCAAAACAGATAGAAAGGTCCTCTCCTCATCTTCTGACTGAATTGTCAAATGGAACTTGTCTTAGCTGCCTGCTTGTCCACATAAGTCAGGTTCACGCAGGGTGCATTCATGGCATATCACTATGAATGATGCCAGTGTAAATAATCTCGAGAAGGTCTAGCAAAAGTGTCTCATAATAAAAAGAAATTGTTTGCACAATGCTAAATAAAGAAACAAATGGACAGATTCCATGCAATAAAGCATGCTAATGCTGCTTCACAAGTTACCTACAATACGAAACATAAGAACAAAGGTTAAAAGGATACTTGTATTCCTTGCCAAAACCAGTAGAAATAAAGTCCAAACTATTTAAAAATCCTCCAATTATAAAAATAACAAGGAAAGTGAAATCATATCAAATTCTTTCAATGCCATGCCCATCAAAGATCTTGAGTTCTTTCATTTCCAAAAGATGAGCTCGAAGGACATAACTCAACAGTATTACAACAAATAAAGAAAACAAAAGAAGGAAAATATGAGATATTTACTGGATCCATTCACCAAGATACTAAAGAACCAATAAGTGTCAGACTGTCAGTGACAACAGAATAATTATCTGCCTATTATGGATCAAACATTCTCACTCATCCAGTAAAATACATTAAGTCTTCACTACTGAACCATTTTACAAAAATTCAATTCCTTAAGTGAAAATATGCAGCTCTTGGAAATGTTCTTAATAGTACTAAGCTGTTATTTACAGACTTAGCTATTAGATCCCTCCAAATTGTCCACAACAAAGCAGGAGTAACTTGCCAATTCAGATGAGGAACCAGCATAGGTTAGAATCAGTCTGGCAGGACCAGATTGGCCATGGCGGATTCTGATCCAGAACAGCTGACTCAGCCAACAAAGCTTCAACCCATAAAAATGCCGTTTAAGTGCAGGAATTATTGTATTCATCCCTTAAAAACTTTAAAGGAAGCAAATATCAAAATGTAAACTTGATGTATAGTTGTATACCAAGCACAACATTCACCAATATTCATGTTGGAGTGAGCTGCTATTCTGCACTGTATATAGATAGAAAGATTGAAAAAACAAATTTACACCATCCACCTATGAAGCCTCACAAAACCAATCATCAGTTTTTGATTACCATCTCCATGGAGAACAATCACAGAAGTCCTTATTCTACATGATACTCCATCACCTTTGAGAATAACAACAATAAGCTTGAGAGGAGAGGTAAATATTAGATAAGTTTTCTAATGACAATTTTATGACACAAAGATCGGTGATTTAAAACACAGCCACTTAACCAAAAATGTTCGTTTGCATTTGCAATTAAATATGGTCTACCTTTATCCCTTAAATATGCACATATCTTTCCAATAGATTGAATGCAACACTTCTAAATTGAATCTGGAAATTAACTTCATCTTATCATTCTTAATATGGTTCAAACTAGCAACTATTCAAACAAAATGTGAATGGAAGGTCTAGCACTATCAATGTTTTTAGACTAGAATACTAGTTATAACAAGTCTTCGTTGTCCTATAAGTATAACACATCAGCCCTAATGTTGCATTTAACAGAACATAAACAATCCAAAAGAGAGCAAGTTGTCCTCTCAGAGTCAAAGTTGCAATCTACCAAAGAAATCACCATAAGCATATTCCTGCTACAATCTTTAAAAGATTCTATCAAGAGAGAAGCCCACATACAATGTAACCATCAATGCATCTTGTCTCACAAAAACATAAAACGTTATATTTTTAGTATATCAATAAATTGTCAAGGAATCAATGAGGATAAAAAAGACAAACTGACCATTTCCATGCTAGACCACATGAGCGACACAGAATCAAAATGAGAAGAGCATAAGTGGTATCTTCAGATGTCATAACCATGCCATATTTGAAAAGTTTAGTTATCTTTTTTGCACAGACCAATCTTTCTAGTCACCTCCAAATAGTAGAAACTTATCGTGAACTGGTAAGTTCAATCCACCACAAAGACTTTAAAAGCACACTAAAATCCTCACAGGTACATTTAGAACAAAATTAAAAAAAAGGTGATAGCAGGCTTGGTTTGTTACAGGACCAGCTACGCTTCCTTTTAAATTTCTCTCAATAAATGAATGATAAGCATAATAAAAGTGTTCCCAAGTCATAACCTCTAGGAATGGCAGCTATACCTATGAACCTAATCTAACATTTTTGGAACGTTTACTGTAGCACCATTCCCTTCATCAAATTAAACCATTAAAATGCATATTGCTCTACCTTTTCCTTCCTCCCCTTCAAAATCCCTTTTAGTGTTTGTTACTATATCTCTTCAGCACCAACTAAACAAAGTATACACAAGGAAATCAATGGGTTCTCAGAAGACACACGAACCATATCAGCAAAGATAAAGCACTATAATTGAATATTTGACATTCCGTTCTTGCACAAAAATTCCATTCCCCTAATGAATCGCTTGCCCTTTTCTTCAAACTAAGGTAGGATAACAAATTCCTTAGCGATGAAGAATATACAATAAAAGCACAGTCGAGAACAGTAAATAATAACACCATAGTAGCAGATGAAGAAAAGATCAAGGCTATACCTCGTGGCCATCATGGCAGGTGAGGCTACAAGCCGTGCAAACACCAGCGTTGCCAGTAGGAACACATGTCAGGCACGAGAATATCGCCTGCCTCTTCATGTAGCCATTAGGATAGGTGCACTCCTTCCCCTCGTCTCCCCCCAGAACCAGATCCGCTTCCTTTCCTCGCCAACGACAAGTTACACCAAGTGATCAAAAACGAAGGAAATATAACAATCGCACACCAAGTGATAGAAAACAAAAATAGAGTCACGGCAATGCGATCTACACAGCACAGGAGATGGAAAAGAAGACACAGCATCTATTACCAGCTCCTCGGCTTCAATGCCCTCTATGTACTCGTTGATCGTCACAGTCTGGTCCATCTCGTCCGGAAACACGTCCGCCATTCCCCCGAGGCGGGGACGCAAACCAAAATCAGAAAAATATCCTTCGATCTCTGTGCACCAAAGGCGATCCCCTGAACGCGTAGCAAATGGATCTAAAGCAACGGAAAAAAAACCCTAACCGAGTGATCCGTTCACATCTTCTGAGAAGTAAGAGACAAGGCGCACGCGTACCTTGGAGGGGGGGCTTCCCAGAGCACGCGAGCGTCTGGAGGAGGAGGGAACCGGAGAAGCTTGGGAAGAGGAGAAGAGAGGGTTCCTCCCCGGCAACGGAGGGCACTGAGCTCTCTGTGAAGCGGTGGACTCTGCTATGCGCCTCCGGGATGGCCCGCTCGTTCTTAGGGCACCTTTTATTTTCCCGCCAAACGTCGCCGATTCACTTTTCCGTTTGGCACCCGGAGCTAGACAGAAAACGACTGAGCTGGTGAGCCCAATGCAACGGATACCCAAAAGGCCAGATCTCGTGCCGGATGTGTTAGATTTTGAAAAGCGGAGAGATAAACACATATTTTAAAAATAGAAACAAAAAAATCTAACACAAAATTCAAACCAAACGAGATATTCTTCTAAAAAATTTCTGAATTTCATGTAACAAGAGTAGAAGTGAGATATTAAAAAAAAAAGATGATCGGCAATCATTACAAGTGTATATTTTTAAAGATAATTTTAAGCAAATTAAATGAGAGAGTCTCACCTCTTGCTTGATCATGTATATATATGTGGTATCAACTGTTTTTCTTGTCACATCTCTCCCAAACACGATGTTTTTTTGGGTCACTGATTAATTTATTCTTTATTTTAATATAACTCTTCATGTATAAAAAATTATTGTGCGTCCTATTAAAAATTATATTTATAATTATTTTTTTGAGATTTTTAAGCAGGGCGTATCTACTTGTATTGAACAGGTTGACCGATACGACGATATGATAATAATTGTATGCATATCCATCCATCAAGTCTACGGCGCCACCAACATTATTCATTTACCCCGGACAGATATATATTATATATATGGAATATGACGTGATTTAAGATTCACACTCTTCTTTCTTGTTCTGTTTTTCTTGTAACATCTCTCCAGACACGATGTTTTTTTGGATCACTGATTAATATATTCTTTATTTTAATACAACCCTTCAGGTATAAAAAATGATTGTGCGCCCTATTAAGATTTATATCTATATTTTTTCGAGATTTTTAAGCAGGACGTATCTACTTGTATCGAACAGGTTGACTGATACGGACGATACGATAATAACTGCGTGCATATCCATCCATCAAGTCTTCGGCGCCACCAACATTATTCATTTACCCCCGACAGATATATATTATATATATGGAATATGACATGATTGAAGATTCACACTCTTCTTCCTTGTTCTGTTTTCGTGACGGTATCCGTCGTTTGAAGTAAAACATCTTCGCGGGTGTGGGTGCGAGTCCATGTTATGGACTGTCTGGAGTTCGAATATTCAGGTTGATCTGGCCTGATTGGATGGTAAAGTACCTTTAGTATGTTAACAACAAAAAGTAGTTCTTGATGTGCAAAACATCGAGTGAAAATATGATTATAATATTTGAATATGAATTTATTTATAGTTATTTTTTGTATATTTTGCTATGTTAACCTGGTTTACAATATCTTAACGGTGATTTTTTTTTCATGATCGGATTTGGATCGGATTCGATCCCTCCAAACCGTGCTGATCAGATCATGATCGTCCATTCTTTATTCGAGTTTTATTTGAGTATAAATTTGGTTTATCCCCGCATTTTAAGGGATGAACCAAGTATATCTACCAGTGACAGACGGACTTTGAAAGAGACTCCAGAATATATTCATGTGTCTTATAAATAAACTCGCACAATTTCAATGTCGTTTACTTTGTTTAATTTTTCTCACTAATCACGAGCGAACTTTCTTTTTGTGTCGGCTTGTGAGCCACCAAGAGGTGTGTTTGAATCCGACTGATCTACTACGGTCGGACAGCAGCCATTATTGATCTACGATTGGACTTGTTGTTTTGACGATCTATTGTCTGCGGTCGTCCTTGGGTTCCTTTTTTATGGAAGATATTGCAGTACTAAGAAATAAGTTTATATTCTTTGGGGCAATTCAGATAAATATATATCTTTTCTTTTTTTGATGTTGACTATTCCAGAAGTAACCAAGTCAACAACCTGTATGGGGGCAATGTTGGAGCTTGATCCGACCGAGTTAAGTCATTTGATAGCTTATTTTCTTCTGTTATCTTCGGGACAAAGGCGAGACCTGCGTAGTGCATGGTCGAGGAGACTGAATTGTCTCGATTGGCCAGCAGCGAGATTTTGTCTAGTGCCAATGAAGAGAAGCCGTGAGCCTGTGACCTCCTACGAGAATTACTCGAGCGGGAGTCATGGTATGTCTCATTGACGTTGACAAGAACTCTGTACGGTGATCGACTGACGTGATTCGGTCTCGAAAAGAGAGAAGAGACACCCTTGGTGGATATATATACCCTCGTGGCTCTCATAAGTTCTTCGTCAAAATTAATTGAGAAATTTGCAAGAACGGTGCAAACCATATCAGACGGGAAGTTGAAAGTTTGGAGGGAGGGCGTTACGGAGAAAGTATGGATGGGCATGATCATATGCTCTTGATGTATCAAATTTCCGGAAAAAGAACCATCCTTCGTTTCTTTGTCAGGGGCCTTTTAGAGGACGGTGGAATGGTTCGTTGGTTGTCTCCCTTTTACAAAAAGAAAAAAGAAAAAGAAAAAGAAAAAGTTGATTCTTGTTCACTTATCAGCTTGAGAAATTATGTCCTTCGGTCTGGTGCCGCTGACTAGGGGTGTAAATGGAATCCCATATTTCGATTTGATTTCGATAAAAATTAACGAGTTTGAAACTTGTTTTTGTATCCTATAAACTATCGAAATCAGAATCGGATATTTCGGTTGTAATGTTACGTTTTAGTTAATTAAAAAGATAAAAAATTTAGTTAATAATTATTTATTAATATTTTAATCCCTCCCTTCCCCTATATATATCCCCTTCCCCCCCCTCGGTGCCTTCCCCGTGCGAGACCTGCGACCGCCGCTTTTCTCCCCTCCCAAAACCCTACTTTTCCTTTCCCGACGTGCGCCGCCCCCTGCCTTTTCTTCTTCCGCCGCGCGCCTCTGCCTAGCCGCCGCCCGCTGCCGCGTGGCCAGTCGTCGCCACCCTCGTGCGCACGGCCGCCCGCCGTCCTCGCCGCCAGCCCGCTGCCGCGTGTCCGCGCGACGTCACCCGCCGCCCGCCTCCTCGTACCTTGCCGTGTGCGCCCGCCCGTCGCCTCGTGCGTGCCGCCGCATCGTCGCCCGCCGCCTCGAGTGACCGCGCGCCCGCGCCGCCGCGTCACCGTTGCCCCCCCGCCGTTGACGCCGCCGCCGAGCGCCGCGTCACCGCCTCATCGGCGCCACCCCGCCGCGTGGACCGCCGCCTTGGTCGTCGCACCACGCGACCGTCTCACCCGCCGCCGTGCGCCCGCCTGCGCCACCCGCCCGCGCGCGCTGTCGCCGTGCGCCGCCGTGCGCCGGCCCCTCTTTCACGCGCGGTAACCCTCTCTCTCCTATCGCTCTCTCTCCTATCATCTTCTATCAAACTCCCTAGTTCATGATTTTTCTTCTACCAACAATTTTTGAGAACACCTACCCGGCTCGATTTTTCGTCGCCGACGCAACCGCGGCAGTTTCGTCGCCCGATTCAATTTCCTTGGAATTCCGTGCGCCGTTCGCCGTCGCCATCAAGGTAGGCGTCTCGGCTATCCATAGCACTCTATATATTTAATTAAATCGTAAAGATTATGTTTAGATCATCATGATTAATAGGTTAGAAATAATGGGTTGTTTTGATTTATTTGCATGTTTAGATAGAGTTAGATTAATTTGTTTAAACTGTGCATACTTAGATTAATTTGGTTATTCATGTATGTTAGACATCATGATAGGTTGAGTATGTTTAAATTTAGCTAGTTTAGTATGTTTGCATCGCGATTAACCTTAATCATGTATATCCCGATTTGATAAAAAGCCGATGTAAGGTTTAGGCATAATGTTGTTATAATTTAGTTTGTTTTCTTTTATGTGATAGGTAGTTCTGTTTAAGCATGTAATTGTCATGGTTAGGTTGTATAATGCATGATCTTATTTATATGCATTAGTTGTGGTAAATTGTGGTATGGTATGCAAATATGTGGTGCATAGAACCATGGGGTGTTCATCTATGTATTTCATGTTTGATTTGCCAATTAAATGTTCATGTTTACTATCTGAGTTAATTATATACTTGCATTGTGTGGAATGTGATTAGTGCAGTGAGCTGCATTGTGGTTGAAATATACTTCACCAGACTATGTTAGTGGCCCGTGGGCAGCGGAGATTCGTTGAATCCGGAGCATCCTTCGATCCCGGATACCGCGGTTTATCCTAAGTACTCCCTTGCCTAGGGGTACTATGGGATTTAGTTACTATATGTTACTTCCTACTATATGGTAAATCTGGTGCTAGTTTTGTGATGTGACTACATTTCTCAGATGGAGCATGGTATTTACTCAGACAGGTGTTTAGTTGTGTATGTTGGCATAGATGTTAGTGTTCTAGATGTGTCCTTGGTTTTATGTCAGGTTAGGTGTGTTATGAGCATACCTAGAGTAGTCTAATGTGTAGGTTATGTTGGTTTTAATGCATATGGAGTCCTGTTATCATATGGGGTAGTTGAATGACTTTGTAATCAATTAATTAAAGATATATGATTAGTTTAAATCCTATGTATTAAATCTGATTTTTGGCTTAATATGTATTGTATACCATTAGAAATCATTAGTATAGTAGGGGTAGTTCGGGTGTAAGACCTACTGAGTCTGTGGTGACTCACCCCTTCCCATTATTAACTTTTTCAACTGATTTCGAGGAGCCTCTTCCTGAGGAGGACCTTGTAGTTGATCCAGAGCCGTTCGAGGACCCAGAAGAGGAGGAGTTTGGTGACGAGTGATCACCTCATATCATTTAGGTTGCTTGATTTTCCCTTCTGTTGTTAGTTTGGTATTTGTTTGGTGTGATTTTTTAGAGGTTGTTTGGACTATGTGTTGAGTCCTCTTAGTTGTTTGGTTGTGGTTAATTATGATATTTTCTTGGAGTTTGAGTTTGATTGGATCAGTACAGGTTGTTTTAAATTATTCAGATTCGATAGTGTGAATTGGATTTTGTTGTTCTCCTAAACTGTCCCGATATTTCGGATTTATTTTCCGCTGCGCATTTGAATATTTCGGGTCGTGACATCGGTAGTTTATCGGAATCAGAATCGGTATCAATTCATTCCGTTTCTGTTAATCCGATTTCAAAAAAAATAAATATATATAATTAAAATTAAATAAAATGAAGTTAAATAAATAATAAAATATAATATATTAAATGATAAAAATAAAATTTAAAGAATATTATATTAAATTTTAATAATTATATGTAAATTATTGACTCACTTTTGAATAAAAATTAAATATTTAATATGTATTTCAGATTTTATCAGATTCGATTCCGATTTCGATAATGAAATTGGAATCGAATTGAAATCGGAACATAGTGATTCCGAAATTATCAGAATCGAAATCGAAATCGAAATCTCTTAACTCTTATCAGAATGGAAATTGAATTCCGATGAATCTACTATCGAATCCGACCTGTTTACGGCCCAACCGCTAACGAACATATCGGAGAACAACTTCTTTGAGGGGTGCGTAGGTTGATCCAATTGACAAGCGTGTGATTTAAGGCCGCGGGGATTTGATGCATTTGTAAAAAAAAAAGAGATAAAAGTGTATAATATACTTGGGGGCATGCTGGTGTGACAATACTATGCCGAATTAATATTTTCAAATTAATGATGACAGAGACATCTAATATTGTTTCCGAAATAGTGCTCAAGTCTCGATTTGATAATAATGCTAGACATCTCTGTTGTTATTAATTTTATTAAATTCGAATCAATATCATTATAAATCGTCTAAAAGTGGTTGACTGATATTATTAATTTTAAAATTTTTAATACAAACAATGCATGTTATGTGTGACACAAGTGCCCCAGTCCATTTTGATGTTAACTCAAATTTCATTTTTATAATACTCAACCAAACATGGCATTTATAAAGGTATAGGGATATCAGGGTACAATTGGGAAAGAGACAAATGTATAGATCGATCTACTGTCAAAATATTATGAGATAAGAGTGTGGATCATCTCCAACGCCTGTCTACCAAAGACACGAATAATATGGATTCACAATATATTGAATATATGTTGTACATGGGGATGTCAACGGGTCGGATACGGGTCGAATAATAGCATTATCCGTATCCGTATCCTATAAGAAAAAGTGTATCCACTTGCTGTTCGTTAACTATCGATATCGGGTGTATCCGTGAACCGCATCGTTCTATCCGCTTAAAAACGGTTCAAGGTCGGATAACGAACGGTTATCGAATATACAAAGGGATAACATACGTATAATACAACCTAGCAAAATAAAGAAGTAAAGATAATTTATCGATAAAAACACATATAAAATATATATATATATTACGATTAAAAGTATCTATTTATAGCAATGAACAAGAAGAAAAATTTTAATTATAAAAACATGAGATATAAAAAAATAATTTACAAGTCCATAGTAAAATTAATTTTCGAGTCTGCAGTAAATAATTAGATGCGCAACACAAAATATGAGATAGAAAAAAATCTTAATTACATGTCCAAAATAATACATGTCCAACATAAATATATGAGATAGTCGATTTGCAGTAAAAGTGTGTATGTGGATTGCACCATCAAGAAGCAGAAGAGAATGAAGACATCGTTGTTCGACGTCAGGACAAAGTTTATCCAATGTTAAGATCTCGAGGAGAGTGAACCAGTGAGTTAAGGATAATAAGATTTTTTAGATGGGACATATATACTTAGATGTCATAAATTGTGAGTTATATCGTATTATGTATTAGTTAACGAATACGGATAACGGTTTTCAGGTTCGGTTTATGATGTGTATCCATGACCGCATCCGCTAAGATAACGGTTAATCGGTAAACGAACGCGGATAATTTATTCGAAAAATTTAAACTATACATTAAGTGTTCGTTAACTAACGAACGGGTCGAATAATCGGATAATCGGTAACCATTGACATCCCTAGTTGTACACAACTTTCTTTTTCTTTTTTTTTTGATCAAGGAAAGATACTATTAATAAACAAACAACATAAAAACGTTTACATCTCCACCGGTCATCCCGGTGCATCCAAAAGTAACTGGTTCACCAGATCTACAGGGAAATCCAGAATAGAAAAAGACCAAGGCTGAGAGCGGCCTGTACGTAGCGCCCATTTCACCAACCTGTGAGCAGCTTCGTTGGAACGTCTAGGGCAGAAAACGAGAGAGGAGGCCCCTGCTGCCAGCCGACGACGGCATTGCTCGATGAAGGAAGACGCGCGCCAAACTTCAGGGCCAGTTCTGCAGATGGCATTTACGACGATCAAAGCATCACTCTCGATGACGGTAACGCATTTATCAAAAAACCCCCAGGAGCAGGCTTCAACTATTGCTAATGCCTCCAGTATCTGCGGATCGGTAAATGGCAAGATGCAAGTCTTCCAGGTAATAACGCTCCCCCTCTCATCCCGTATTAAAATCCCTACGGCCCCTTTGGTATCATCCGTAGCGGCATCCACATTAATTTTAACCTGTGTTGATGGAGGCGGTAACCATCCACAAACAGAAATAGGTTTATCCATATGTGCTTGACTGAGGAAGAAACTTGTGTCTCTCTGGGCTTTAGTAAGAATACACAAAGGGCTCCGGTTAATTGCTTGCATATTTGTAGTACACCTGTTTTTCCATAATTGCCAAAGAAGTGATATACCAAGAACCCCTAAATAAACTTGCTCACCATTATTTAGCATAATCCAGTCTATAAAAACAGGAAGAATATCGTAGAAGCCTTGTGAAAACCAATTATGATTAAAACCCACTTGAGACGCAAACCAGGTTGCTCTACTTCGGGAACATGTAAATAAAATATGCTCTAATGTTTCCGGAGACTGTGAACAGATGCAACACTGATTGTCAATATAAGGGCACCGTTTAACTATAGCTTCATTAGTAGGAAGCACTCTCATCCAACCTTTCCATAAAAAAATAATAATCTTTGCTGGAAAGAGGTTGCTAAGTTTGTACGCAACTTTCACCATGTCTGTATTCACAGTATTTTTCTGGTCAGTGCAGCAACAGCCGCGACAAGGGGATGACTAAAACCGCACAAGTTCAGAACTCGTGACCTCCCGAGGTTGTAATATTTTATCAATTTTTTCATGCAAGAGCGAGGGGAGATTCGAGCCTACGACCTTTCCCATGGGAGGTGATATCTGTGGCTACATGGACATACTTGTGCATGTTTACTGAAGAAGGAGCTACCTGCATATATCATTAGTCAAGAAATGGTTAACAATTAAACAACAAATAAAAGTACAAAGATATGACATATACTAGTTTAATATATTAAAAAATAAAAAATAATTTAAGCAACAAAGTTAAAATATAAAAATATGCATTAAAATTATCCACAAGACACTCGGGAAAATAATTAAATTATATTTATACGTTCCAAACTTTTAACACAAGATAAAAAAATAAAAATATCATTAGCTTTTCCTTCCTTAACATAGTCATAAAAATCAGACGTAAATATTAAATATCTCAAAATGTAAATATAATTTTTAATTAACAAATATAGTAGTTATACAAAGAGATATATGTATATTGTTCATATCGGTTGAGTTAATGAGTTACCTTGTAGATAATAATTAAGCAAATGAACAATATTACGGAAGACGTATTTAATCGGACGGTCGGAAAGGCGTCTCGCGCGATGAGCCGGGGATTTGCGAGGTTTGAACGGACACAATTAACCGTTCCGGTTCGAAGCCACGTTACGGTGCTGCCGACCCAACGAAGCGGCGGTTCTCTCTCTCTCTCTCTCTCTCTCTCTCTATACCCTCCTCGTCTCTCTGCACCACCCCTTTCTTTTGTTTGCCCTCTCCGACTCCCTCTATCGGGTACTCGGCGGAGGAAGCCACGCCGCGAAAGCTCCACGCGCTTCTTCGGGGTGCTACGGCATTCCCGCGGTCTCAAGTACCGTCTTGCCTTCTTCCGGACGCGCTCAGCCTCGGGTTTACCGGCTTCTCCCATCTAGAGGTCGATTTATACGTCACAGTAGCCGCGGAAGTGCGGAACGTGGGAAATCCCGAACTCAATTCGACTGCGGACTTCAGGACGTTGGATCCAGGTTTCCGTGGGATCTGCCGCTTCTTGCCTCGTCTAGCGCTGCTTGCAAGAGATCCGATCTGTTCGTCAGATTTCTTCGGTTTCCGGGCTGTATATCACAGGATTATATGAGATTGAGTTTGGATGTCGAATGAGAGAGATTCTTTGGAGACAGAAGACCGATCTGCCGAATTTACCAGGGGCGATATCTCTCTGGTTTCTTGGAATATGCTGTCGGGCAATATTGGTCCTTCTGAGTGCATCGCTTTGTGAATCTTCTGTTTTTCTAGATAACGTTCGGGGGGAAGTGGTAGAATTCTAGGCTAGCTACCTCTGGCCGATTTAGATGTTTTGCAATGTTATCCAGTGGAATTTCATCATCAGGGCGACGATCCTGAGGGCTTCCTGTTTGGAAACAAAGGGTAGAGTGGGGATCATTGGAAGGCATTTGGATGTGAGGTTCCCTGGAGCTCCTCAATATTGTTTTAGATTCGAGAAGTTAGTGAAAATGATGGTGGACTCAGACCCTATGGCCGAGAAGGCAGCTATCATCAACGTGTTACCCGAGAAAGAAAGAACGGATGATGGTGGATACGCTAGCGGGTGCTGGAAAAGGTAAAGGTCTTGGTACTTCGAATTAGCACCGGTGTTCTGAGAAATGAATCGTTTATTTCATGTCACCCATGCATAGATTGTTATATTGATTTTATCCTAAGATATTTAGTAAAATTCATTTCAGTGTGAAATTCACCTAACTGTTTATTTTGAAGTCTTTATTATTGCAAAGTTGATTCAAGTTGCTTTCTTCTTGGTTATCTTGCTTTTCTTTAAGTTTAATTGATGCATCAGGCTGTTCACTTGATCATTGGCATTGCACGCTTATATGTATATTGTAACACTGATAATTTAAGGAGGTTGTGTAAAAAATCAATAACTTGTGGCTTATTGCTTCCCTCAAAGCAATTAGAAACCAGGATAGCATAGCAAGACTATCGTCAACTGTTTTTCGTATCCAAGAAATCACTTATTCAAGGAGCTATTATTTGGTTTCAAGTGACTCAAACTTCAACCCAGCATGAATCGCATTGTACAACCATATCTCTTAGGAAGCTCCGTGCAACATGCAGTAAATAAAATTGAATGGTGTTTCATGTTTTGAACTACGAAGGACCATGTACCTGGAATTCTTACTTTTTGGTGATATTTGGGTACAGATGATCAAAGTCAATTAAATTATCTGTTATAGAAAGTGTGCCACCGACCTATTTCTCAAGGGCATCTAAGGGGTGAATGTGTTTCAGTTGCACGTTAGCTCATTTCGGCTGCACCTTTATTCATGATAGGTGAGAAAGAGGAACTCTTACTATATGGGTTTAGGGTTCATTTGGATCTATGTCAAAACAAAATCAAGTGATAACATTATCCATGGAGTTACTTTTTTCAAAGAAATTGATTACACAGTCTGCTATTTGTTTTATGTAAGTCATTTTTCTTGAAAAAATAATTCATTATTTGGTTATCCATAAAGCATTTCTTTTGAAAATATTTTCATACATTTGAATACTTGTAAATCATTTTCTAAAAATGTCTCATGAGTTGTAAGAATATAAATATTAAATAAAATGTTTTTGTATGGTTATTAGTCATTGGATTTATCATTCTAAATTAATTTTGTAATGATATGTAATTATTAGAAAAGGTTAAATATTTATAATTACTATATTAATTAATAAAATGTTACTAGTAATAGAATGTATAAATAAATATTAAACATATATAAGTTATTCATTATATTTTTCAAATGGTCTATTTGGATCCATATAAAAGCCAAAACTGAGAAATGCTATCAAGTTTGATGTGATTTTCAAAGGACTTGAAAATGTGTTTTTTATTCAGTTTTCTTATTTTCTTGTCTGTAATTTTTTTGAAATCCTACATCATAGTATTTTTTTTATAATCTCATAATTAAAATATGTTTTAGTGGATAATATTTTATTTAAAAATTGATCTATCAATATCTATGAACTTGAGTTTTTAAATAAAATGTTATTGAAATTTAGAAAAGTTATGTGATTTAGTTATTTACCAAACATACTTATTTTTGTTCATTTGGTGGCATGTAAAAGTAAAACATATAAAAAGAGTTCTTAGTATATAATTATACAAAACATTAAATGTTATATTTTATTTGAAATATATGAAAATTGTTTTTTTTGAAATATTTTCATATAGTTAGCCATATGTAAAACCTTTTTTCAAGACCCCATATAAGTTGAAAAGTTTATCTTTCCATGTAAGTAGATATCATAAACAATTTTTTTATTCAATAAAATAAGTTTTCTATCTACTGGAGTAGATCTTAAACAAAATGATTTTAATAAAATAAGTAAACTTATTAAAGTTGTAAATATCTATTTTGACAAAATAGTTATATTAAAATAAATTTTTTTAATGTTATTACAATATTAAGTTCTTACTGACATTTTCTTGTAAACTGCATCCACCATGTTATATCAGCACACTTTAATTAAGTCGTTTATTAATATACAAGAGAAGTATTAATTAAGAGGTTGAATAAGGCACAAACTCAAATACATCAAAACAATATATTCAGTCATCTAACGGAATCAGAGGCCAGAGATTTGCTTAGAGCAATCAAGTACCACCTTGGTGGGAGGTGCAGTCGGCTTGCCCACATTAATTTTAAAAAAACTAATGAGGTGTTTGATTGCATGATAATTTTTTGTACACTTTCATGATAAAAAATTGTATTAAAATAAAGAGTGAACCAACTCATGACATAAAATTATCATGTTTGGAGGGATGTGATAACAAAAAAGAGTAACCACCATATATGACCAAACAAATTAGGGGACCACAAGAAAAAAGAGAGGTGAGATTCACTTTTTTTGTTTAAGAAGAAATCACTTTCAAAACATAAAATTGTCATGATTGTCAAATACCTCTTTTAACATGTTTTTTTATAATTTTTAAAAATTAAAATAAAAACCTCCATTATCATGCAACCAAACACCCCATAAAATATCAAATTGTGTTTTTGTTGACATATATATATATTCTTTGGCATATATTTATATATATAGTCTCCCCATATGTAGCATGGTGGATGGACTCCTCGTCTCCCAGTGAAAATGGTGAGGAGGACATCCCGAGCTCAAGCTTGAGACCTGTTGCCAATGGCGATCAAATGCGCATAGTTGGTGACTGACTAGGTCATATCAAAAAAGAGAAGAGAAAAAAAAGAAGAAGAGACGTGCTCATTGGCATCCCAAAGATCGAGACTTGTCGTGGGACGATCGTTAAGGAAGTGAGAAAAAAAGAAATTTTGTTCCGAATAACATGTTACTGGTCTCTCTCACTTTGGCAACTCCGAATACGACGTTAAGTTATTATCGTTGTAGAGTTTTGAAAGAGTTTGGATCATCTCAATTCTTAGGTGGAGTGAGTAGTCTTGGTCCTCAATCAAAAACGGTCATGACTTCAGTCATTTAAGTGATGAGTAACAAGTTAGTAAGACATCGATAATAATTCAACTCTATCAGTAGTGAGTTAATTAGTCGGTGAACCGTTGTTGAACTGTTATTGATTCCTTATTAATTCACTGTCGAATATAATACAGCTCATTACTAACAGGTAGCGAGTTAGTAAAATGTCGGTAACGGTTCAATCTTTTTCGAAAAAACTTTTACATAAACTTTGTTTTACGGCAAAAATCAGGATTTTGTTAGGTATAATGTAGTTTGTTTTATGTTGACTCTTTTTCTACATGT
This sequence comes from Cryptocoryne crispatula var. balansae, assembly GCA_036172225.1. Lineage (NCBI taxonomy): Eukaryota > Viridiplantae > Streptophyta > Magnoliopsida > Alismatales > Araceae > Cryptocoryne > Cryptocoryne crispatula. Next base: position 1,069,327 of record CM069935.1, read on the forward strand.
GAAAAAACAAGTGTATTGAGCACACTTTTAGGAAAAGTTACTTCATGCAGCATATTTTCATGGCAAAAAAATGGACCCTTGGCATCCCAAGGGTCAGAAACCCATGAATTATACAGCTCATGTCTAGCATGCCGCAAGCAAAAACTCAAGCGATTCTTGTTGGCTCCTTCTTGTTATTTTGGGTGGTAAATTATCATTCTTCAGTCCTTGTTTATGCATAGATCCTTGCAGATAGAATGCCTTCCAAGTCAAAATAGCATGATAATCATGGTTTTCACAACAAATGATAGCCAGTGTTAGATGGTGGCTATTACATAGTTGTTAGCGATCCAATTCCTGTTTTCATTATAACTTTGCAAGTTAAATTCAGGTTACTACTCACAAAACAAGGTGCTCATTTGCATGTGTTAGAGCCACTTTAATCTTTGAAACTGAGTAACTAGTAAGTTGGGCATATTAGATTTTTTGTTCATATTCTTGTTTAATCCCAAATTGATCAAACTTCAAGCAAATTGCATTTCTTTGGTTATGTATGTTATTCTTTTTATTTCAGCAACCTGGGCCAAAAATGTTGGTGGCATTAGAAACTCTATTCCTCACATATAAAGTGATGGCCAACTTGGTTGTCGGGTCGCACTTGTATGGAGATTGGTCAGTTAACAATTAAAGCGGGGAAATATTGAAGTTTATGGGGTGTTTGGTTGCATGATAATTTTTTGTACACTTTCATGATAAAAAATTGTATTAAAATAAAAAGTGAACCAACTCATGACATAAAATTATCATGTTTGGAGGGATGTGATTACAAAAAAGAGTAACTACCACACATGATCAAACAAAGTGGGGGACCACAAGAAAAAAGAAAGATGTGAGACCCTCTTTTTTTGTTTAAGAAGAAAATCACTTTTAAAACATAAAATTGTCATGGTTACCAAACACCTCTTTTAACAAGTTTTCTTACAATTTTTAAAAATTAAAACAAAAATCTTCATTATCATGCAACCAAACACCCCATTAGCCTACACTTTTGTTCTTTGGACTTTACACTTAGACATATTAATGAGTAAAATAAATTTAAACTTTTGCATCAATTACTGCATTTGTGAGCTTCCTCATCTTTGCTTCTGACACCAAGGAGAATGCTGAAAGAGTGATAGATGTTGTGTCTGGATCATTGGTCATTAGAATGCTGGCATGAATGATTTTTATGTATTGATTTATAAATTTTTTCTTTTTCTTTATTTTAACATGCAATAGCAAAAGAAAACGCCAGCAGCCTAGTTTGATCTGTTCACATGCTTGTTATTGTATCCTATTTTTTCTTTTTTTCTGTTCACGTGCTTGTTTTTTGAAATGGTCCATCTGTAGTCAGCTCAGCTATTCCTGGGCTTATGACTTTTGGTAGTGATATTTCATTTTATTTCTTCTCTTTCAATGCACCAGTCTATGGCTGGTTGTTCTATATATTTGCTGAAACTGACAAGTCTTTGATATTTCACTACATTGACAGGGTGGATGGTAAACTTAGTTGTGGATATTCCAGCTTTAGGGGGAAACGAGCGAGCATGGAGGACTTCTTTGATGTGAAGACAAGTGAAGTTGATGGACAACCAGTTTCTTTGTTTGGGATTTTTGATGGTCTGTTCTTGTGTTCTGTTTTGTGAGATTGCCTTTTGTTTCACAAGATGAATTCTATGTTTATTGATCACTGTAAACCATAGGTCACGGAGGTGCACGTGCTGCTGAATATTTAAAGGAACACTTATTTGAGAATCTCTTAAAACATCCACAGTTTATGGCTGATACAAAGTTGGCTATAAGTAAGAATAACTTCTTTTTATCCCGTGTCTTCGATGAATTCGTTCATCTTGCTGTATATTCACTTGCGGGTTAGTTTTAATGTCATTGTCACTGAATTACATGCATGATTTTCTTCTTTGTCATACACTTCAGGTGAAACATATCAGAAGACCGATTCCAACTTTTTAGATTCGGAAAGTAATACCCTTAGAGATGATGGTTCAACAGCTTCAACTGCAGTTTTGGTTGGTAATCACTTATATGTAGCAAATGTTGGAGATTCACGTGCTGTGATGTCAAAAACTGGAAAAGGTGCTCATTCTTGTCTATTTTTTATCAATTATGTCAGAGTATGCAAGTAAAAATATGCTAGCGAAAAAGTTACATTGCCTTTATGTGATAGACATGATTAAGTCATGGAACTCAACTTGTTGCTCAGGAGGACATTAATAAAAGAATGCTGACTGAAGATTGCGCTACTCTACTTAAGCTTGAATGGTCTTTGAATCACTTATTACTATACAATGAAGCACTTTTGTGCATGAGAGGAAGTTTTAAGGTGCATGCAGGAATCTGGAAAGTGAAGTTTTAAGTGGGTGTTCTTAGGTGCCTTGGCAGATGCCTAGGCCACTTTAGCTGCTTGTGTAGTTATTGACAATGAAGGCTGAGCCATAAGGAGGAACTAGCAATCTGGTTCTATCCACTTATGTACCAAAGTGATAAACCTAGGGACTAATTTAATGTTATGGTTTTAGTAGTATATCTGAATGATCTTAGCATGCTTATTCACTGTCGTAGTGGTAAATTCAACACCATCTTGTGGATTGATCAACTGCTGGATGACAAACATCTGCCATTTGGAAGCAAGCACTCTCTTTTAAGTGGCTTTGGACACAAAAACAGCACTTTTTCCCATTTATTTCTAAATCATTTAAGATTTGAGAATAAAGTGATAAAAACTTAAGTTGTGGTACAAACATAAAATAACAGAACTACTAAACCAATCAAAACTATTGTTTGATGTTTGGCTTCTTGCATAGGTTGAACTATCTTCACAGTTATTTAGTTCTTTTAAGCTAATTTATATGTCATTTTTATAACTAAAGATTATCAGATTTTTTTTTTCAGGCAGGCCAAAGTTGGCCCTCATTTGGATTGTCTGATCCAGATAAGTGTCTGACAATGCTTACTGGTTGGATAGGGAAATCTGATCCGTCATTGAAAAGAAACATGAAAGAAAGAGGATACTTTGAACCTTAGACTTTACTGCTTATAAATCAGCCATTTCCCAGCTTCAAACTGATTATTGGGTGATCCCGATTTTCTACTATTGTAAAGAAACTATTCAAAATGTTTCTTACCTTCTGTAATTTGCCCAATGTGCCCAGAAAAAACTTCGACATATATTTGACAAGGAAGAATCTATCTTTTCATGGTCACCCAAGTAACCTGGTCATTTTGAATGTTAGAAGCCTATAACATAGTCACCTGTGTATACTCTAGGTGGCACATGGAGGCGATGCCACAGAAATGCTAGTAATTCTTCTCCTTTTATCCTGGAAGCCAAACAGTCTGATTGCTTTTACCCTCAAATAAGCCCAAATTAAACCACTAATAAATTGCTGTCATGGCTTACTTCTCATTCCCATCTCAGACATGTGTGCATGTTTTCATTAGATGCAACTTGATAGGATTATCATCTCCTCAAATTGAGCAAGTTCTAAGCAGTGTTTGACATGTGTTATTTAAAAGGAAAAGTAAACAATAATGGGATGTCGAAAAATTGAATTTTGCTCAGCTGTCTTCACCATCAAGAAGCTTTCATGCTTGATAATAACTAAGTTCCATGCACACACTTTTTTTTTGGGGTGTTCAGTTAAAGTAGTTTTGTCATGTGCTCAGCACTCATGCAGTACCATTCTTCTCGTGTAAATGACTAGTAATCTTTTTTTTTCCAGCTATAGCTCTCTCTGATGACCATAAACCGAACAGAAGTGATGAACGCAAGAGAATTGAGAGTGCTGGAGGTGTGGTCATGTGGGCTGGTAAGGCTACATTCATGTTTCACATGATGCTATGTGATGTTACGTAGTAGGAGTTTGGCTGTCTATTTTACACTTTTTTCCGGTGGAATGGCCATAATCTTAGCTTAAAAAAAGATCAGGCATTGTAGGTCCTTACATGTTGTGAATGCCTTAATCGTGACAGCAGCTAGTCAAATGAATGAAATTCCGAAAGCAGCAAAAGATGGGAAGGACTAAATAAAAGTTTTAAGAAGAGGCCATTATGAAGGGTAGAGGAAGACCACATATTTGATGAATACATCCGTGCTTGCTTCTGGTTCTTCAAGAAAATAAATTCACTTGTTTCTGATAGTGTCTTTACTTTTTAATTAATTTCATTTGATCTGTAGGTACATGGAGAGTTGGAGGTGTATTGGCTATGTCACGGGCATTTGGTAACCGCTTGTTGAAGCAGTTTGTTGTAGCTGAGCCTGAGATTCAGGTATTTCCTGAATGTTTAATCATTTTTACATGCACTTACGTGTACACATAGAGATAATGAAATAATTTCTGATAATCTTAGTGAACATAGATGCCACTTTTTATTTCTGTGCTTATAGCTATTAAATGATGCAACTGGTCGTTATATTGTTGTCTCTCGGTGGGATTGTTTTTCTGTTGGGCTAATGATTCTATAGACTGCGCCGTTATTGACCATCAACACCATTTTTGACCATCCTCTAGTTGGTATAGAATATAATGTTTTAGATGCCATATAATAAGTCGTTCATTCAAGTGGCACATACAACTTGGTCGCATAGGTGTCTAGTTGTATTGCCTTGACGTACAGGCCCTTGACCTGAAAAACTTTCATCTATTTAGGTACATTTAACTTACTCAAGCACCACAGCTTTTTATGTTCTTTTTCTGAATGCATTTTTGTTTGTCATGGGATGCACGTCTAGTTCTTCCTTTGAATTTTCAGCCATTTCTACAATTTTCTTTCTTCCGGATCCCACTTTTTCTAGTCCTCCATATTTGAACAAAAGATTAATCAATTAATTTGCACTTTACGAACTTTTACTCTTTTGTAATGTGAAATGTGTAGTGTAAACTTTGACATACGACTACTCCAAGGATACATGATGGTTTACAGACGAATGGAATGGTTATATATCTTATTAAATTAATAATCATGGTTATATTATCTATTAGAATGTAAATGAGGTGTGGGTCGTTGGTTTCTGGTGCACCCTGTGAGAAGGTGCAGGGTTTAACAGGATTTGGCTGATCCCTGCTGAATGTCTGACCAGGATAGGATTTGGGGTTTGTCGATCTCGATTTAAGATCCGACAATCCTGCAAATCACATAATTTTTGGAATACTGGTTGATTATATCACCTAGTGACTTATAGAGATATTTTGTTCATGAATGGTTAAGATGAAACAAGAAAATCTAAAACCCTTTCTAGAATGAAGTGTCACTCGTGGTTGAATAAAGCTTCAATTGTCAAAACTAGAAGCTCTTGTTGACATGATTGGAATGGAATAGCGCATCAAACGGTTAGCAAGTGCCCGCTGCATTCTGTTGTTTAAGAACCCAGATGTTAAAACCTACCAAGCTACTGACTATGGTAGTCTGTATGCGGTCCATATTTGTTTTCTCTTCCATCTGGTATACCTGAAATTTGACTCGCTAGAATTATTTATAGGTTTAGATGAATAACCTAATTTTTTGTTTTGATGCTTTTCAGGAACAGGAAGTGGATGATGACTTGGAATTCCTAATTCTCGCTAGTGACGGATTATGGGATGTGGTTCCGAACGAGGTACGTGACTTTTAGTATCCTTATATTGTAAATTTGGGCATTTGACAACATTGGCCGTTGGATGTCTATGTTGTATCTCAAGTGTTGCAAATGTCATTCTTCCTCTTCCCTTGCTTCCAATGCAGTACATTGTTGTCTAGTTTTCTTAGAGTAAAGCCCCTGTTTTTTGTCACCCAATCATCGTTAAATAGTAAACATCGGCGAGATGATGCTTACATGCAAGTGTCAGATAATCCAACTGTCTTCTTTTTTTTCTCTTTTGTTGATAAACATCTACAAATATAAAGACATTCTGGCTCAGGATCAGCCCCTAGTGATCGGCCCAGGTCGATGGAGATTGGAACGGCTGACCTGCCGGAATCCAGGATCAACCTGACCTGGTCAAACTTGGCCATCCCTCATTCTGAGGCATGCTGAATTGGTCAGGATTAATTGATTCCAAGCATCAGCCAGTCCAGGTTGATCTCAACCCAGCTTGGCCAGCTGAGCCCCTTCAACCGGATTGTCCGGATGAAGGCCGATCCTAGTGTGGATTCTCAGATTAGTTTATCCTACAAACCTTGTATCAAACATATGAATGTGCAATACCACAGCCTTCCTTTTCATCCCAGGGTATAAGATATCATTTTTATCCTTGAATTTTTGTGCAGTTTCGATCGTTCCTTATTCTTTGAGGCGTGTGGTTGTGAAGTGTGAATATTCTTGAAAGTCATTCAAAAAAAAGCTATACTAGAAGTTATTTGCTGAGGTTCATCATGCTTGTGGACTCACTTTATTCAATCCTCTCAATCCTCTACCAGGATGCTGTCTCTCTTGCACGGGCTGAGGAGCAACCAGATGCCGCCGCCCGGCGGTTGACAGAGACCGCCTTTGCACGCGGCAGCGCAGATAACATCACATGCATTGTTGTGAGATTCCACCACGAGAGAACTGCCTTCGACCAACCGCCGCCTTCTGATTAAGATTAACCACCTGATTCGCCCTAGTTTGCACCGCTCTGGTGTTATTCATCATTCCCTTCCCATCTGCCCCGTTTTCAGAAATGGTAGGGGGCTGCCTCTGTGTTTCCTTCTTGTTGCAATACAGTCTCCTGGGAGTCTTGTTTCTTCTTGCTGCTGCTGCTACTTTTTCCCCCCTTTCTTATGGTTGTGAGGAGATCCCTCTTTTTTCCTTCAGTTCCTTTGAATCTTGTGGTTTTCGGATTGATGAGAGTTTTGTTTCTGTTCGACCGTTGAGTGGATGCACCATAGGCCCTACTTGGTAATAATATTAGACACCTCTATCATATTAATTTTGAAATTGATATTGATTTAAGTCATCATAAAGTGTTTGGTTATGAATATGAATCTTAAAAATTGTAGTTTGATTAAGGATTCTGTTGTAATACATATATTATTTTTAATATTTTAACCAAGCGGGTAATGACATCTCCTTACCGGGCAGCCCCGTTCCGGAGACCCCTTATTTAAATCGTACTATAGGCTAAACGGACCCATATATAGGGGTGTGCATTAACGATTTGATTTGAGCCATTAGATCAGTGATGGAGAAATTGATTAAATCGCAGTAGACTATTACGGTTTCATGATAAATTATTTGAACGTTTAGTTAATCTCGGTCTCAAATCGAACTGAACCTGGGTTTGGGATTCTCAATTGACTTGTCTGATCGAAAATTTTGAATTTTGCTCAGATAAATTCTGCCTATATATTCCCGGAGCTGATAAGGGGGTATGAAGCAATCTCTAAAGAGTTTTAAGAAATTATAAATGTTTTCAGCAGTCACAAGGGCAATTGGTGTGTGTGAATCCTTGTTAAAAAAAGATGTTTAACTATCATTACCCCCACTATTTTTATAGTCATACATGAATTTTACTCTTGTTTTTTGGTTATCATATCCCATCAAACATGATAATTTTATATTTTATAACTATCACTAATTTATTTTAATATAAAAATTTATTTGTGCAATCAAACAGAACAGCAACAGCCCATTAATACCGACAGCAGAGCAGACCGTCGTCTCCTGCCTGCGAATTGGCTTGTTCGGTGACTTACCTGCTTCCGTCATTTTCTTCAGTTCGGTGACATTCGTTTTGATTTGATGTAAGAATATAAACTCTTACTTTTATATTTAATCAAATAATATTTAAATCTCCTATTCAAATCGTTACCCCACGTGTCGCAGCGCCTTGCATTGCAGGACGAGTGTGAATCGCTTCAGATGGATGATTGACGGAGTTTCCTTGGTCTGATCCAGTCACGATTTTATATTATTTAAGTGACAGTTTAATATCAAATTTGTGAACTGTTACTACATGCTTAATAAGTCGCTACTAAAATCTTGTCAACTTAATATCGAACCAATACGTGAATTGTTATTAGATTCTTGTTAAATTGTTGTTGAACTCTCGTGAAGTCGTTATTGAATGTACAATTCTACCATCTCAATAATGTTCTTCTTCAATTATCCGAGGAGATTGACTCTCTTGTCGATAGGGGTGCAAACTAATCAATACACTCGACAAGTAACTCGAAGTTCGACTCAATAAAATTTGAGTCGACTCATTTATTATGTTAAATGAACAAGTTTGAAGAAAATAAAATTAGACTCATTAAACGAATCAAACTTGAACAAGGATTTCACGTGCTCACTAAAATTTGAGTTCGAACTCGAATTCGTGTAAAATAAATGAGTCGAACTTGAGCACCATATTACTCAACTTGGCTCGACTGGTTTGCACCCCTGCTTGCCGGACAGGATGTACGGAGCCAACCCATCTTAGCCGCTGAGTTGCGCTGCCGAAACATGGAACTGGGCGGCGCGCATCTTTCCCGACCGGTATCCTACATCATTCACAACATGTCTAGACATCCATCTTTCTCTTGCACCGTCTCCCCCAGCAAGTTAGACGGGTTTGTTTGCTTGCTTGCTTGCTTCATCCCTCTCTCATCCCCAAGAAAACGTTGAATGCGGAGATATTGACTGTCGTTTTCTCAGCCACGCCTGTCGAAGCAGCACAGGACAGGACATATCGGAAGCAGAGTTCACGGACATATCTTGCGCGTCTTCTTCTTGTGTCTTGGCGTGCATGGACTGTAACTATCCATTGATGGTCTCTCAGAATACCCAAACTCTCGTACTAAAAAGAACGTCTAGTCTAGCTGCATTCATGTGCTTGTTCTCGTCTTCTCGTCTGTTATAACCCCGCTTAGCTGCACACACACTCTTTCTCTCTCTCTGTGTGTGTGTTGAATCGGAGCCTAGCTAGCTATATATCCAGCCGTCGGCTCTAAATTGTTGACACCGATGTCGAAAAAATATATATACCAATATATACCAATTTCGGTCTAACCAGGCTCTAGTCCATTCAGGACAAGAGTGAGCATTAAACAGTTTAAACCAAAAAAACCAAATTGAATCGGTCTATTTGGTTCGATTCGGTTCGGTTTGAACTATATTTGATTTGGTTCAGTTTGAAAGTCGTCTAAATCGGTTTAAACCAAATCAAACCGTTTAAACCGATTTAATTTAAAAATTATATAAAACTATTATAATATCATTAAAAATAATATTTTTACAATTTTTATAATAAAATAATATTTATTTTAATTGTTTTTAACTTAAAAACTATTATATATATGTATAAAATAATTAATTAAAATATTTTCATATATTTTTGGTTTAAACCGAACCAAATCAAATCGATTTGAGGGGTTGAATTGGTTTGGTTCGATTTGAAAAAAAAAAGGTTCAAATCAAACCAAACCGAACCATACCACCCCTAATTCAGGGTTCTATTCAGACCTACAAATCTCTTTGGGAAATCAATATGGTCAATTAGGACATAAATAATGGCCGTTTATCAACACAGGCCGACTAGAATATCGGCGCCGTAGAGAGATTTGTCGAGTTATCTACATTGTTACTTGCCGTCTGATACTTTATGTTCGGGGAGAAGCTAAATTACGTGTTTTTTTATCCTTTCCGTTCAGTGATCAATGGCATCCATATTATATTTGAAACTTCCTGCCACTTCTTCGGGATCCATCTATCTTTCTTTAGTTTTACATTACCCTTGCAACATAACAAGACTCATGTATAACAAAAAAAAAAACTCTTTAAATTTGTTATTTTTTAAATCAAAGATTTCGAGACCAATAAAAATCAATGTCACGAAACCTTGTAGTCAGAGAATGTAATCCTGCTACATTTCAGTCGTTGATATGTTAAATGGGCCTAGAGCTAAAACACGGCCCACTTAAATCGATCAACAACCGACTCCTTGCTTGGTAATGGGCTTTCTAGTGTGTTAAAAGACGCGGGCCCAGAGGAACTCGTCGATTCGCGCGCCTCTCCAGCGCTCTTCTTCCCGCTCCCTCCAGGCACGGGAAAGTAGCATCGCCGACCGATGGCGTCCCCTCCTCCGCAGTCCCCCGCCTCCAAGCGCCGTCGGAAGAACCGGGTCGAAGAGGATGGAGCTGGTTCTCCCGCCAAGAACTCACCTGTCGTAGTCTTTGCTCATGGAGCCGGAGCTCCGTCCACTTCGGAATGGATGGTTAGGTAGATTCTTTTTCCCGCTTTGCACTTGACGCTTTTTGGCCGCCCGCCGCTTTCGTAGGGGATCCCTTTTCTGCGCGTGATTACGGTTCCCTATGGCGGTTCTGATTCGTGTGAGACCTATTCTGCTCTGCCTTACAGCCTTGCTTCCCATTGCCATCGCCGGTATCACACGTATCTGGTTTTCGGGAATATACTTGAGAGAATAATATAATGTGGTGGTAGAGTTGCCAGTAACGGTGAAAGATCTTCACTCGAGAATGTTGGATGACCTGAACTTATCATTTCTCTAGATTCTTTCAGAAGATTTTCTAACATAGCTACAAAGTGATGGAAGGGATGTTTCTTAGTGAAATTTTTTTTGTTCCTTTTGAAAAGATTAACCAGTCGGAAGATCTATCTTACTTAGATTATTTGTGTTTTAACTTTGTCGTTTCATTTACTCACTCAGGATATATATTCCAGTCATTTTTTTATTCTATTGTGATGTATTTTCTTGGTTGAATAATTGATTTTATCAATGTTCCCACCATAGTCAGTACTATATTGTTTGCAGTTTTTATAATGAATATAAGGTGCTTAAAATTCCAACTTCGATCTTCCATTCTTACTTACTTGGAAGTAACAGTTCTATCATCTGCATGAATAGGAAACGACTGGTTAAACAAGGTTCACTTTGATGTAAATTTCTTGTGTATGTAACCTTTATGACGAGTCTGATATTTAACAACATTTGGACAAATCTTGACATATGTTTACAGATGGAAGGAAATGTTACAGCGAGGAATACATGCTGTTGATGTTATTACATTTGATTATCCATGTAAGCGAAATGACAGCATAAATACTGTTCTGTTGTTTAAGCCTTTTATTTAAAAGTTAAAACAACAATGCCAGAATTTGACTTTTTAATCTACCAGTCTGGCTTCTCCATTTTTATAACTGAACATATGTACTTTGAGCTTCAGATGTATATTTATAGACTAAGCATGAGTTCCCAGATATGTCTGGTGGTAAACGTAGAGCACCTCCCAAGGCTGAAAAACTGGTTGAGCATCATTTGAACGTTGTGAAAGATGCTGCAGCAAGATACCCTGGACATCCCCTGATTTTGGCAGGGAAATCCATGGGATCAAGGTAAACATGGTTTTCTTTAGTAAAGTACAAATTGTTGTGTGATAGACCATCTGAGCAAAAGCAGATTGGATGAAACATGTCATGTATTCTATTCACTCGTTATTACAGGAAAGTGGATGTAATTTGTGGGCATACAGATTGTGCCAACTCACTGTATAGTCATGTGTGAGAGTATTTTTAGTTGTCTTAGGTGAACTCTTGGCACTGATATTGCAGGGTGAGCTGCATGGTAGCTGGTGAAGAAGATATTCATGTTCATGCAATCATTTGCTTGGGTTACCCATTGAAGGTTATTTTCTTGCTTATTAATTGGGAATTTTGTGATTGACATGCATTTTTTACATGATGATCATTGGAAAAAAATGATCATCAGTACTTTTTGGCCTTGTAATATCTGATGGTAAGTAATACGTTCCCACATCTAATTCTCAATCAGCAGAAAGGGACATAATAAATGCTCTTCAATACTTTTTGGATGTTTGATCAATTTATACATTCTTGCCCAAAGGTTTGTCCTAAATTTCACAGAGGGTGCATCTATGCCTCTAAATTCACATACTTTATAGTTTACCCCATGGTAACTTGTTGGTTTGATCTGGCTGACACCCAACACAGCTGATCAAGCCTGCCAAGGAGCCTGAATTGGCTACGACTGGTGATTAGCCGGTATTGGACTAGCTTAATAATTGCTTTAGCCGTTGCAGCCCATTCATGAGGCCCAAGGGGGGGTGCCAATGGCCCTCTTTTGACCCCCACACTTCTCAATTGCTTGCCATCTCTTAAGAACTGTTGTCTTTTCATTTCTTTCTATTATTTGTTCAGAGAGATTTGTTAGAACAGTCTCATATTGGGGACACTCAAAGAAAATGTGAAAATATAAGAAAGTGTCTACTCCACTCATAGCCTTAAGGTTTTGAGTTGGATGACTCATTTATTTAACATAGGATTAGAGACCATGGCTCAATCCGTGCCTGTGTTTTTACCTCTATTTATGGTCCACATGACAGAGTTGAAATTGGCATGTACGTGAGGGGGTGTGTTAGAATAGTTTCATATTGGGGACACTAAGAAAATGTGAAAAAGAAAGTGCTTACTCCACTCATAGTCTTAAGGTTTTGAGTTGGATGGCCCATTTTTTTAACAAGGTTTCCATCTGCATCTTTCACTGGACTGACTTGTTGAGGTTTGCGAGTCAGTCGAGTGAAATGCATAAATCATTGACCTTATCCGAAAAACAAGGGCATAAAAGGTTTTTTAATTTTTCAATCAAGAATGAACCTATTTACAATATGCGTTGTGTATTTCACTTCATAAGTTGTAGTTCTTTAGTCTTGAATTTTTTTTTCTACGAGTCATGTTCTGTCAGGGTTTCATGTGCTCTGGCTGTTGAATTGTCTTATTGGAAGACTGCAATATATCTTGTATCTGAAACCTCTCTTTTATGTCTATCTTTATCAGTTGATGTTTCCATGAAATGTCCTTTGTTTACTTTTCCAAAAAGAAGTTCCAAGATGCATCTTTAGTAGTGTGTTTGTAGAAATATGTATTTCATAGTACCTTGCATTGATACTTTCATCGTTTGGGTTTTTAATTAGCATATTTCGAGATAACCTCCTATCAGGGACCTTGACCTAAAGAGGTCTACAAGGATCGAAATATGGATACCAAGTCAAAGGGAGTTTTTTAATTCCACATTTTCTAGGACTAAAAGAAAGCCTTGTCTTTGCTGAGTTGTCACGTGATGGCAATTAATTCTTTCATGAGTTTCTTTATAAAATGTGCAATTTTTAAGCCTTCATTAATCATTCATTATTTGACCTGAAGTTGTGATTTGATTTTACTTTAATTGTTTTAAAAATGGGATCTGATCTTCATTTAAAAGTATCAGAATTCTTATTTCTAAAGGAATGTGATTCCAGAGTTTCATTGTGATTTAATTTTAGCCAATCTGCAGAGACTGACTAGTCAGTCATCTACTCGACGTTGGATGTTTCTTAGCTGCCATTCTAGATAAAAATGGTACAAGATTTGACTTTGGGCCTGTTTGTTTTATTGTAATCCTTTTGTTTCAAATTACTTATTTAAAAACAAGATTCTTTTTGGATTCTTAATCAAGAATTTTGTGAAGTTTGTAAATGATATGAAAACAAAGTAGGGGACCACATGAGTAAGATGATCTTACAACTATAATATATTCTTGTTTTGGTTTCCACTTCCTCATGTAATTTAAAACAAGAACCATTGTTTCAAAATACAATATTTTACATCAACTCAAACAATTGAAAATACTGCAAAATGGAACAAGTGCACTATTTTGCGGAATTTTACTATCAAACAAACGAGCCCTATGTGAACTACTGTGCTTCAGGGTATGAACGGTGCAGTACGTGATGACACTTTATTGCAACTCTCAGTGCCAACGATGTTTGTTCAGGTAAAAGTATCCTTTTATTTTAATTTAAACCGATGGGAAATGGATGATAAATTCTTTTCTGACATGATCCCTTAATCATGAAGGGTAGTAAAGATAGCCTATGCCCAATAGATAAGCTGGAAGCTGTTCGCAAGAAGATGAAAGCCGCCAGCGAACTGTATGTAATTGATGGTGGAGATCATTCTTTCAAGATTGGGAAAAAGCATCTCGCTGTCATTGGACTGAGTCAGGTTGAGGCTGAAGAAAGGGCTATTAGTTCACTTGCAAAGTTTGTCTCCACTTGTACTCAAGCAGAATGATGCAAAAGAAGCGAAGTGCTAACTAGCATGGCTTTTGAGGTGTTTCATCGAGGGCTCGAAACTATCTCTCTCTTTTGGAGCTTTTAGAAGGCTGCATTCAGCTGCTGTTATTATGCACCGCAGACTGCGCGCTTGTATGAGGTGGCAATTATCTCTGAGCTTTGACCAGGTCCGCAAAGGTTAGTATATCAATTTCCACCGGTCACTAGATTCTCTTTTGTCGTTTATTATTGCCTATGGGGTTATCACAGCCGCATGCCATGGTGTGGTGACCGAGTTTTCTGTGTGCTGTTCAACATCAAGCAAACCAATTCAGAAACCCAAGGCTTGCTAATTATTCTGTCTCCGTGTTCATATAACATCCAAGAAAAAGGAGTTTATTCTCATCTGGGTCGGGTCCCCTGCGGAGTGTATGGTTCCGAGTGGTCAACAGCAACCGGAGGCCACGGAAGAACAGCCCTCATCCCGTATTCTCCCATGACCACTATTTTATTTTGGTTTTCTTCTGTGTCCTCAGTCAAGTAGCCAGAAGATCAGTGTTCATGGTAGACTCCTCTGATATGATAAGATATCGGGATATATGGGTTTAAAACTTTAAACTAAACTGGTTATCTCCAAACACGAGATTTATCTGCAAGCACGTCATTCCACCGAAAAGGAAGAATATGTCATACCAAAACCATACGAGGTTAAGGATTCGGGTAACATATCTGCCTACTACTATGCCTTCCTTTCTTATCCGATACCAAGCAGCCTCCTCCTCAGCGGCTCAAGGGTTCAAGCACGCATATCTTTGCTTTCTTGATCGTCGACTCAATCCAGGTGATCTGCTTCACTACCCTAATCGAGTCAGTATTTTGGGGGAGCCTGCGTTGTGCCTGTCGTATTTGATCCATCTCTATAGATTTTTTTTTAAATGTCTTATGGGTGCTGGATTGCACTATAAATTTTTATACTAGAATAAAATCGGAAGTAGTAGAGACATAAATTTGTCACCTTTGGAGAGGTGATAACGAAAAGGTGGGGAACCACGTACAAGTAAAAAAAAAAAGAGCTGGGGGACCACTAAAAAAATAGGCGTTCACCTCTCTTTCCTTCTTTTTTTTTTGGTCCAAGGAGAAAATATCTCTTAGAAAACTAGATTATCTAGACTAGACTCTGGTCTCCCTTCCGCATACGGCATACCACCAGTCAGTTACCCTTCAGTCAGACCAGGTCAAGCTCGTAGAACGGCTGCTGCCTGAGCTTGAAACTCATCCTGCTGCTGCAGCTGCTGGGCCTCACCGGACGGAGGAAGCAATCAAGAAATTGTCTCGTGGGAGGTTTGAAGGGGTCAGAGATTCTACGAAATGTGTTGGTGCTCTTCGAAGTTCAAACTTCAAACTTCCTGATTGAAGTCCATGATTTGAATCACCGGTACGTTTTCTCATTCCGTGGTCCCCTGTGACCGTTCCGGAGCTTCAAAGTTCCAGACGCGTTGGACCCTTGCAGCGTTCATGCATACATACCTACACTGATGTGCCACATCCTGGACTGGCAACACGTCACGTCGTGAACCCTCCTGGTCAATCAAGACCGGTTGCGTCGAGTCGACCCGGTTGAGACCAGGGATCGCGAGCCGCGGCTGGACCAGTCCCCCTACCAGTGCGACTAGGGTGGTCCAGTTTTTTTTTTTTTTTTTTGCAAAATTCAATAGAATCAAACGAAGAGCTCAAACCGAAAAAGCCTAATTTGGTTCGGTTTGGATCAACAGAAGTTAATTAAATACATATAGTAATCAAGTATTTACTTGTACACTCATTTTAGGTCGAAATAGTGTTTTTACTTGTACACCCAAACACACTTTTCTAGTGCCGACTGGCGTGCTGCTGGTGGTTATATCACGTCCTCTAGATTTCCAAGCTGAATCGCCCCCCTAGCGTTGATTTTCTTATTTTCATTTATTTATTGGTACCGCTTTGAGCTGATTTCCTTTATTTTATTTTGATTTCCCGGTCGTTTCAGAAGATCCGGGTATAATTTATGTCATCTCTTACTTGTCATGCTTATCTCACATTTTCTAAATGGTTGCTCATTCTCAAGTCATTAGTGCATGCCATGCCACACACAGTGACACGGATGACTGTGCCTGTCTTGGAAGAAGGCTAAAGGGGTCATGTGGTAGCAACTTCTGTTTCACTTCTTTTCTTCAAGCTTGGCTATTATGAATGGAATTATGTTGAAATGATATTTTCACAAATGTTGAAATTTTATTTTGCACAAATGTAGAGGGAAATTTGCTCCTTTGTCTTTGATGATGGATTATTACATGCGAAAAATATAAATACGATTTTCCTTCTTAGTTTGCACGTGATATGCTTCTCCGTGTGATTAGACCCAAAGCTCTTTGGTTCTTTGGTACATAATGGTAGGGCTGGGCATTAAACTGTTTAAACTGAAAAATTAAATCAAACTGGCCTTGGTTTGAACCACCTTCGGTTCGGGAGGTTTCCAAACTGATTTAAATCAAACCAAACAGTTCAAATTGATTTAATAAAAAATTATAAAAATTATTATAATATTAATAAAAAATAAATTTAATTTAATTTTTGTAATAAAATAATATTTATTTTGAGCATTTTTAACTTGAAAATCAGTATAAATAAATAAATAAATTTAAATATTTTTATTTATTTTTTGTTTAAGTTGAATTAAATTGAACCAAATCTAATTGAAATCGATTTAGTTTGATTCAGATCAGGTTAGAAAAAATAGTTTAAATCGAATTAAATCAAACCGTGCATGTCCGTACATGATGGACAGAATGTACTAAAAAAACGTAACTATCATGTATTCGTTTGATATGGATTTTTCTCAAGCAATTTAATGTCGGGCAGTTAGAAGTAGGGATCTAACTTTTCCCAAATCATGTGATTTAATATTATTAGATTCAACTCGAACTGATTCGCAATTAAATTTAATATTGTGCCTCTAAAATTTATTGCTAACTTAATGGAATAAGCACCATTAAAGCATGTTAATAATATATATAGTTAAGTATTGTGAGTCAAAAATAGCTCGTGCGATGTTTGGCCGAAATAAGATGGAAGTCTACTACATAGATGATTGTCACAAGGGATCTCCTAAAAGTGATGATAGGGTATGCTTTTCTAAAGAAAATCTTACCAGAAGAGCGACTGTCACCTGGTGTGTTCCCCAGTTTTATGTTATATGATCCCCATTTTGTATAATTATTTTTGACCAGACTTGTTTCTAGTTATATAACTGGTTTCATGCATTTTTAATATAACCGGAGGCTCCATATAAAAAAATTATAAAATTGAAGAGCTTCATTAGTTATCAGATTACTAATGACTCGGACCAGCCAAGTCGTCTAAGCTTAGACGTTGATTAATACTTTTGGCAGAATGTTTAATTTCATTATAAACCACTCAAAGTGGTCTATTATAATTTTTTATTTACGGTTTGTGCAACAAAAATTAGAGATGGAATTAAAACTTTAGGCATGAAGTCAGATCGCAACCCGCTCATGTGGATTGGAGATCAGCCTATATAAAACGGTTAGAATCAGCCGGGTCGAATTATTTCTTTATTTTGGGTTTTTATCTTGAGTTATAAATGTAGTCGGGGATGTTCATCATCCTCAGCTGTAAACCAAACCTACCTGCTTGATTTACAGCTGAACATCCGCTCTGTTTTCTTATTCATTCAGAACTGTTATGTTGCAAAAATGGCCTAGTTCCATTCAACTCCTATCTTACAGAAATCAAGCTTATAACCTGGTTGATTCAATTCTTAAATAACACTTCTCTCCAACAAATAAAACGCTAGATATGAAATTTATCCTTGTTTTTATTTTATAATGTGCGTTGAACCGACGAACCAAAGCTAGCTAACCGAAGTTTCGGATACAGATCAATCAGTCGGGGAGATAACGGAAGGAAGGCTGCGACGGACAGCTATATATATACATATATAAATATAACCACCTTGTATCGTTCTATGTAACTTACTGCTCATTTATTTAAATGCAACTAGGTGGTTTGCACGATCCCTTTGGCATTCCTCTCTAAGCGACGGGCCGCGGATTAGAATAAAAGGGTGACAATAGCGACCCGCCTCGGACAGACACACCCTCCTCCTCTTTACCTCTCGTCAGCAACAACGCCTCAGCGCCCCGGATTGTGCTAACGTCACCCCCCTTCCAGTTTGCTGCACGCGTTCCCACGCTCGGGGCTCTTACGCGGAAGAAGCTTCGAAGATTCTCGGTCCCTTCTCCTCCTCTGACCTCCCGCCGGGCACGCCCCTGCACTGTACCCCCGCGAGAGAAGACGGTCATGGAGTATGATGGACCTTCTTGATTCAGAGGAGGAGGGAGACGACTCGGTCAGATGCCCTCCGGCCGGGCCGGGGGGGGGGGGGGGGGGGGGGGGGGCCCTTCTCTTGGCGCCCCCACACGCCGGTTTTCTTTTCTCCCCGGCGCTCCGGCGGTGACTCGTCACCGGTCAGAACTCAGACTCTCCCTCTTCTGGCTTTCCTCTGGTTTATATACATCAGATGAGCCTCTGCTTTCACCGGCAGCTTCTCCCCCTTTCACTTATCCTCCCGACTTCCGGCGGCGCCGCCGGTATTACGGTGGAAATGGTAGGATCTTGATCGGCTCCGCAATGTCGTAGAGCTTCCGCCCCCCCTTCCCCGCCCTTCCCGTCGCCGGCGGCTTCCCTTCACCTTCCGTCCTTCCCGGGGTTTCTGCTCCGGGATTCCCAGTTCAGCCGTGCATAAAGCTTGCTCTTTTCGAGTAGGCAAGCCACCTCACGGGCGGCGGCGGCGGCGGCGGCTCTTTTGTTTCCGGTCGCCCCTTCGCCGCGGAGATGGCGAACGACCACGCCAGCGCGCTGATCAGCGAGCTAACCCAAGGCCAGGAGCTGATGATGCAGCTCAAGGCCGTAATCGAGCAGTCCTGCGCGCCCCCGCAGTGCAGCCCGCTGGTGCACGGCGTACAGACGTCCCTGGAGAGGGCCATCTCCATCGCCAAGTCGTCGAGCGACTCCGGCGGCGCCGACACGGACTCTCCGAGGTCTGTCGGCGGGAGCCCGAGGAGCGAGAATTCCCGCCGGACGCTCAGGGACCGGGAGCGCAAGGAGATGTGCAAGAATAGGTAAAGCCAAGATCTTTACGCCCGCATTGCTTCCGGCCTTTCTCCGGCGCTGACGGCTTCTCGACCGCCGCCCGTGGTGCTGCAGGAGGGCGCTGCCCCGGTGGACAAGCCAGGTTCGCGTCTCGTCGGCGACGGGCATGGAGGTCCCCGAGGACGGCTTCAGCTGGAGGAAGTACGGGCAGAAGGACATCCTCGGCGCCAAGCACCCACGGTAAGCGCCTCGGCCCAGCCCAAGCATCTTCCATCACCGGAGCGAGACCTCCGCCGCTGACCTGCAGATTGCCGTACAGAGGGTATTACAGGTGCAGCAACCGCAACACCCAGGGATGCCCGGCGACGAAGCAGGTGCAGAGGTCGGACCAGAATCCGGCCGTCTTCGACGTCGCCTACCGGGGAAACCATGTCTGCGTCCCCCGGGGGAGCTCCTCCAGAGCCGCGGCGCCGGAAGGGCGGCGGCGGCAGCCGCCGACCGGGGACGACCCCGTCGCCGAGAACCCGCTCCTTCTCAGGTTCAAAACAGGCCTCACCGTGAAGACGGATGAGGGCCCGGATGACCGTGAGCTGCGTTCACCCCCGTTCTCGTTCCTGCCCACGCCGCTCGGCGGCGGGAGCAACCAGCAAAGCCACGTCTTTTCGCCGCCGTCCGTCACGACCGTATTGGACGACAAGTTCGCGGGCGTGCGCGGCTTCTCGCCTCCGTTCGCATCCCCGGCGGCGGATGCCGCCGCGGGCATCCCGCCGGTGTCTCCGTGCCAGATGAGTGGTGGTACCGGAGGGAGCCCAAGGTTCAACTCTCTGGAATCCGAGCAGGGGGAGAGCCTCTCTGGTGTTGCTTACGCCCCCGGCTCTCCGGCCCTCGACCTTGACTACATCATGAACGCCGAGCTTGACCAGAACTTACCGTTTGGCTCTAGCTTCTTCTTCAATTGATCCCAAAAAAAATCAAGAAGACTAGCTCTTTCCAGAGTCATGATATAGATGTTGATATGGCTCATCTCCTTTCCTCGATCTAAATAGCATCAAATCCTGACCTCTAAGCACGGAGGCCACTGCGATTCTACTTCTAGAGACAAGGTTCTGTGGCCAGAACCAGGTTGCATCCAGAAATGTCCACAGAGATGTAATTTTTTGCTTATCAACCGAATAAATATTTCTTCCAATACTTTGCACCATCTTTTCACCTGGCCCAGAGAGATCAAAAGAGGCATACGAATGACCAGAATGGCGTTGTGCTAGACAAAAAAATATTAGGTAGATGATACATTGATCTATAGGGCGGGCATTGAAATATGAACAATGCTCTGGGGAAAGAGAGTAGATGAATATGTCACATTTGATACATCAGCAGTGCAGACGGGGTTAGTCACATGAATCTGCAAGAGAACCGCGGCTGTCCGAAAAACTTGGAAGGCATCCAGAGTCTCGTACACTACAGAAATAGATGCTGCTTTCCATAATGTAGGAGTCCCTCAATTTGAAAAACAAAACAAGCCTGCAAGATTTTGAAAAAAAATTTAAGCCACATGTAAAAAACAATAATAATAAAGGTTGAGGGGGAAAGCCAGAGAGCGGATTCACGAGATTACCTCTTTTTTCATCGTAAACCATAACATTGCAAACAAAAAAGGAACACATTTTTTATGCACTCAACCCTCACATCAAATTCCAGTATGGTTACGATCGTAAAAGTAGAAAGATACTTTATTTTTTATAGGTTTTTACCCCTCTAATGGCACTGACCACCCTTTTCCCTCAAGATGTGGATTCGACAGTCTTCCAAAAGAGAAGCTTTTTCGCCCACAAATGGAATGCTGAATTGCACAAGGACCATTCAAATGGGTCATGACAACATCAATTGATAACTTAAACACTAACAAACACTTGACTAAAAATGAAGATTCCAATACCCCTGGCTGATTCGCGGATTTTCGTTGGATACCTTGAAAATGCCAAATTTTCAAAAAGCTCACCAAGTCTTAAACCTTACAAGAACATCCTTAAGTTCATTGCTTTATCTGTAAAGATTTCGACTGTTCATTTTTCTTTAACTCATCATCACTAAGCCACTTAGATATAAATAGGCATAAACCCAAATTGAGTGATTCCTCAACTAACTTTATACTCGATCTCCCTCCCTCGGCATGCCCTCTCTCTTTCCCCGCCCAATATCCCCTGCCCCCGTCATCCTGGTAGCCATTCAGCCTCATTTCATCACCCCATTGAAGTAATAGCAAAAATAGCATTATCTTAGCAATTCCCTTAATCATTTGACTCTCACAATCCAATTTGTTTAAGAAGATTCAAGCAATTATGCAATCTTCTTTTTTATGTTGAACAGCCTCGGGAAGCTCTCCTACGTCCTTTCCTGGAGTGGGTTCAATTTTTCTCGCATTTTGCATTCAACCCTTCTCAAGTTCCCTTGTCAACCGAACACTTGTTTTATGCTTATTTCAACTTCTCCTTCCACGCAGTCGGTATCACGAACCCTTTCAAGAAAAGAACAAAGGACAAAAATAAGGGATCCAATAGAAAAGCCTCAGGACTTATAAAAAGAGATGATCAAGCGCTCTCAGGTTCTCAGGAAGAAGTGCATGGCAGTACTCTCCAGTTTACCAGCCATTAGATCAATCCCCGATAGTTTGGTAGCCACTCCAATAATCTCCTTCACAAGAGAAAATGAGTCATTGAACAATCTTCTGTTGCAGACTAAGCAGATGGCTCCAAGAAAGGCTGGCAAGCATGCATACAATAAGATCACCTTGAAGTGGTTTATCAGTACTCCATGAAACTAAAAGAGCCTTGATAGAATCACAACCAACTGAAAGCCCATTATCTTGAATAGATCTTGCTAGATCACACTAACAATGCCATTTGAGAGACTTATCACCAGGGGAAAACAAAAATGCAACACCTTAATCACAGTGAAAAAGAACCTTCCTGAATATTCGGGTTGGAAACATAGATTACTACCTGAGTACATTTTGCACAAGATCAAAGACATCCCTTTGGCAAGAGATACTTACGGAAACTTCATCTTAGAACAGGAATCAGACCAAGGTAAGAGTCACAATCACCCCTCGATCAGCAGTCATATTCAGATATGATCCACTTTAAATCAAGTTGATATGTCCGGTCTTTTTTATTTCTGAATCAGCCTGACTTGATCTGGACCACATTGACTAGCCTAGGCAGCTAGGCCAAACTTAACATTTTTTTTTAAAAAGTTCTGTTTCAGCTTTGTAGTGATTCAGGCTCATTCCTTGGTTCAGGTTGAGTTGGAACAGGCTTGGACCATTCTGACTGATCCTTTACTATTTTTTGTCTCCAAGGCAGATGCTAGAGGCAATTTGCATCATCCAATTCTTCAAACCAAGATTCAAGCATAATTATCTTAAATATATTTTCTGCTGAACTTCTCATGCCCTTTTTCATTTTCTGCTAATATGAAATAAAAGGCATTCTGATGTTGCCTGCTTCAACTTTAGACATTTAAGGCCATCATAGCATCCTGATATACTCGTCTATCCCTAAGACAAGAAAATGCTCCCCTGAAATCTGCGACACTACTGAATTTGAGTTAACTAAACTGTGACACCGTTTCTAATGACAGACTGATTCAAATACCCTACAGTGCAGACCTAGATGGCTCAGGACATTCTGCTACAAGTCAAGCACAAAAGACAGCTCTTCTCATGCCCATCTCAGCATATAGGGAGCAATACATAACGTCTACATGTCATGGACCGTTAGTGAAACAGGATCATGCCAAACCCAATCATGACTTTAGCAACAAGAAGGCACAGAATGCAGCATCCTATATCTAAGTGTCGCCTCCATATAGGTGAAAGATATCAATGAAAATTAACAAGTGAATTTGGCAATAAAAGGAAATAGACTCTGATATATTGTAAATTTCAGCAAAGAAACATGATTTATTCCTTCATTTGAACATGTTTACCAGCCCAGCAAAAGACCACAGCCAGTGATCCCGTTATGAGAGTTCTGATACCTTTTCCTATGGCAAATATGTGCAAATTACAAATACAGTATTATTTCGTAAAAAAAGGGATATTTCGAAAGTCGAAACTAAGGCATCTTTGATGCTTAAATGCAAAAAAATATGAACAAATATTCATGCTTCGTAAACACAATTATGTTGAGGTAAGGGAGATTATAAGTGCAAACATTATGTATAAAACAATTTTCAAGCTGGTGTTAACTTCATATGGCTGGAGATAGTAGAGGTAAGTGCGACACCCTTACAGTCAGTGGGCATTGTAGCGTATATAAACATTAAGATCACTTGAAAAAGATCATGATAAGACCAAGAATACCAAAAGAATTATGGAGCAACACAAAAGTGAATGTGAAACCGATACAAGAAGTGTTTGACTGAACCAAATTAGGTCGAAAAGCAGTTGATCTATTAGTCTGAAGATAATTGCTTTAAGTTAAAAAGAGGATGAACAAAACTGGAGGGATGTGGACAATTTGTGTCAACGGTTACTGTTCTAACCTAAACATAAGGCCCTTTTTCTTTCTGGATGTCCAACGGTGCTTCATCTTTCCCATCCTCTTCAACTTTCCTTAAAGCTCCTCTTAGACCCAGCACTATGAACAAGTTGGTAAGCGTAAGCAATGATTCCGCACCACCATGCAGCCAATCAACATTAGACAATGAAGTTCCATAGTGCACTTTTGCTGTTCAAAAACGTAATCAAGTATGAGTGAATGAAAATTAAACAAATTTTGTTATAATGTTATAAGCAGGAAGACGGTGGAGCCAAATGAAGATGTTTACCGTAAATCCCAGCTGGAACTGAGCAGCCGTGTTGACAAACAAGAAATGCAAACACACATAAGAGGTTAGTAAAAGGATATGAAGAATTTGAATGCCACAACCTAGGAAAGAGAGACTAATAAATTTCAACATCAACCGGTACGTCCACGTAAAAAATAACAGTGTGGACATTCTAACCAGAATCATTTTGATCTTATCTGGCACGCCATAGCTCAAAGCACATGCATGAACTTTGGCTTTCATGGTCATTAGGGAAAGCCTAAACCAGAGGAAGAAACCAACTTTTAGAAATCCCACCACATACAACACATGAAACATTTGAAGACGGTCAATAGTTGTTTACAGCTATTTAACAAAGGCTAGCAAGAATGATTATGAAGAAAAGAAAAGCTGGAATTATACTCAAACAAGTAAATCTTCTGGCTCCGATCCCAAAAAGCTCAACCGGGTGATCATTACATAAGGTCCTGTTTGGTCTGAGTAATAAAAATGATACCATATCAATTTTGGTATTGATATTTCTAGATGTTAAGAGTACAAAAATCAAAATTGGTACAAGTTTACACTTGTATTACAAAATATACTTTGTTTGTACTACTAGTTTAAAAATTGATAATATTCGCTTGATGATTTATATCAAATATCAATTTCAAAATAGCAAATGATACATGTGTCTAAGCTACCAGAAAGATACTAACCACACCAACCCCAATGCTCACTGAATAAAAAAACGATTCTCTCCTTGTGAAGGAATGCATTTCCATTGCTCTGTGCTGCAATATATTCTTAGAAAAAACACGCATCTAGGTATCCATCCCAGCAGTTAGTAAGGAGACAACTGAAGCACCAATTTTAAGTTATTTCGTTTACAAGAAAAAAAAAACTTGGAGCATTCTTAAACAGAAAGAGAAGGCCAAAAGGTGGGAATGTTACTGACTGGTCGCCCCGACGAAGGCGAGCAAGAAGTAGAAGCCGAAGAGGGTGAGCTTGGGGGAGGTCTTCGATTTGGTGATGAAGTAGAGGAAACCCAGATAGGGGAACAGGGAGACCGCAAAGAGCTGCGAGGCCACACTCTGAGAGTCCACGGAGGGTGCCCAAGGGTCCACCATGGGCGGAATCATGGCGCTCAAGGGGCGGAGAGCGCCGGCACTTCTTCCGCGTCGACATCGCCGGCTACGGAGATCGTGAGGGCTCAAGGGAAGCACTGCATAGCCGCCAGGGAGGGGATGAAGCGGCAGACAGGGGGAGTGGATGAGGGGGGTCGCCGTTGACAACAAGCAGCAAGGGGAGGACATCGTGCTCCGTCTGCTCCCGGGAGCGCGCGCGCGAGCGAACACCCCTGGCTCCTCACCGGGACAAAAAGGTATGATTTTTATCCGTGCTTTATTTAGAAGAAGCCCCCGTCGAACATTTATTTATTTATAGATGGAAATTTTATTTTATTTCTTTTCCCTCCTCTCGAAAGACAGGAGGAGAATCACCTATCAGACAGTGAGACGAGAGATATGTTTCTTTTTGGTTAAACGTGCAAAACAGTCGAAAGAACTCGTTCATAACAGACAAAAACAGACTACATTTTTTTTTAACATCAGTTGAATCTCAAATTTTTAGAGATAAATCAAATTTATCTCCTAATTAATCATGTATCAAGCAGGCTATGGAACCATTCTTCTCTGGACTAATATTTATAGAAAAATCCCAATACTTTGGGTTCTATAGAGAATATGAGAAGCTCTGCACTTACATAAATTTCAATATTAATCTGATGCTAAATTCCCGCCGAAGAATGATGTGAAAATTCATGCCGGTGCTTTTTAAAAGAGATAATTTATAAACACCTTTCAAGTTGCCCGCCCTGTTTTCGCTTTCAAATTCACACATCACGTGGCAGGAACTGTTTCGTAAAAGATCAAGATGTATTAATGGAGGTTTATGGGGTGTTTGGTTGCATGATAATAAGGGTTTTTGCTTTAATTTTTAAAAATTGTAAGAAAACTTGTTAAAAGAGGTGTTTGGTAACCATGACAATTTTATGTTTTGAAAGTGATTTTCTTCTTAAACAAAAAAAGAGGGCCTCACCTCTTTCTTTTTTCTTGTGGTCCCCCACTTTGTTTGGTCATGTGTGGTAGTTACTCTTTTTTGTAATCACATCCCTCCAAACATGATAATTTTATGTCATGAGTTGGTTCACTTTTTATTTTAATACAATTTTTTATCATGAAAGTGTACAAAAAATTATCATGCAACCAAACACCCCATTAACTCAAGCTATCTCATGTTTGACTGGTTCCTGCTTTCCCTGGTATTTTGCTTATCCACACTTAGGGGGTGTTTGGTTGCACGATAATGAAGGTTTTTGTTTTAATTTTTAAAAATTGTAAGAAAATTTGTTAAAAGAGGTGTTTGGAACCATGATAATTTTATGTTTTGAAAGTGATTTTCTTCTTAAACAAAAAAGAGGGTCTCACCTCTTTCTTTTTTCCTGTGGTCCCCCACTTTGTTTGGTCATGATAGTTACTCTTTTTTGTAATCACATCCCTCCAAACACGATAATTTTATGTCATGAGTTGGTTCACTTTTTATTTTAATACAAGTTTTTATCATGAAAGTGTACAAAAAATTATCATGCAACCAAACACCCCATTAGCATTTGTTGCTTGTAATTCTGTACTTCAATAGATTAGAAAGTGAAAACATGCTTAGTATTAAAAGTACCTGAAAAGATATTCAGAAAACAAAATGTGTTTTCTTTTTAAAAATGATGATATTGACGGTACAGTACAACATGGAAACGAAACAGACCCAGATGGATCGCGTGCTTCTTATCTCAAAACAATGGGAGGATATTCGAATCAGATTGGGTTGGTAATCGTGACATTGGATGATCTGTAGTAGGATAGGATGTCCATGGGCTAAAAGCCTAGAACATGTTACTCTGTATCTTGCCGGTCGAGCCTGGCTCGATTGGCACGGGGACCTGCGCCTGAGGGTGCAGGTCGCATCTTCGAGCCTCCCGGCGGCACTAGCCGGGCATCCCCGGGGGGGGACGACCTGTGGGGTTCGACGGGGTCGAACCCTCGCCACCCGCGGCAGCTGCGGGACCTCTGGCCACTGGGCCACGTGAACAAAAAAAAATGTTACTCTGTATCTTAACCTGCAGCCCGTCCGGACCATAGTCTGGCGCTAGCCAGGTCCATTGCCACCCCCTGGATCCTAGTTACCACATCAACGGATCCAGATAACCATGTTTCAATAATCACCAAACTGGATGTAAATGGGCAAAAGACAATTTCACCACACGCAAATCCGTATCTGTGGAATTTCTTCAATGTTTAAATTTTGTTTCACCTTATATTTTCAATACTAAAAGGGTTTTTTGTGGGCAATTATTTCCCAGACTTCCACTTTTTGATTCCATCTTAATGTCATCTATGGTTTTAAATAACAAATACCGCTGTTCACTTCCTTTCGGAGAACTCGATATAATATTTGATGTACTCGGGCGAATGGTCTAAGGTGCCAACATGTTCTAGTCCTCTGCGAGCACAAGAACATTAGACCGGCCAATGTGACTTGAGGATAAATCGGTATTATCCCCAATTAAACGGTACAAGAGAGGCCAAATTTAAGATTGCAATTACTGATTCAGCCGAGTAAGGGGACATCATTTGATAAAAGTATCGGTAAAAAAAAGTACATTTCAGTTGAAAAATGTGCAAACTTTTATACTAAACGTGAACACGTTGAGCGATCAACCCAACGAATAGGAAATTTTACCTGTTCACGACGGGTGCAGCTAACACAAAATTTAGTAGACATTATTATACAAATAAGACCTGATCAGGATGATGCATGCGACCACCTTAAAACATGAAATGCAATGATGATTGACAGATTACAGTTTGAATTCCATAAAAAAAGGAGTGACAAAAGGCACAAAGTCAAACCGTAACGTTCATACGACGGAAAGAGGTTACCAGAAGTATATATAAAAAAGAGGATCTTTCTTGATTGGACAGCAATCAAATGTAGACGAAGGCACGAACATTTAAAAGGTTCAACCACGAGCTCCAGGACGATGCTTGGTTTTCACTGCTGAGTCGTATTGCAATCCAGGATTGCTTGCTCATGCCACACACCGTTCAAGTTTGACTGCCATAACCTGACCATGCCGTCACCCCCCGTGGATGCCAGGGTCATGCCACTCATGTCCCATTCTAGTTGCCAAACCTAGAAGCCAAGATGTATGCAAAACTAGTCATTCATGTGGCTTCAGATTTATGAAATTATAACCATATTGCCATCACCAGGCAATTGAAATAAACGAAACCAACGTGTAAGGCAAAATCCTGGAGTACCATCAGTTCGTGGCTTAAAACTAAACTATACGCTTAATATGAAGTATGGATACTACATCCGAAGCAAAATAAAACAAGAGGTGTCATGGATAAAATGTGGGCAACTGCACAAGGCATTAACGTGCAAGTCAGACACGGAAGAGGGGTCAAATAACCCAAAAATACATTCAAGTTAGCGCAACCTTCACAAGGATGAGGAGTGCAATTACCCGGAAATAGACGTATCATCATGTTAAGTGTATTAACAAAAATGACAGGAGAAAAGAAACTATAAAGTTTTGGCTAACTTTTTCCTTCTTCAGAGATGGCTGCTTTGACTTTGACTTTTTGATTGATTTTGGAAAAGATGTACATGGGACGCGCCTGACCAGCAGGCAAGGTTCCATAGTATGCTTGCTGCAAAGAAATTGAATGGAAAGAATCCAGCAAGATGCTACCAGGTAATCATTCCAGAAAAGATGATAAAGATTCAGAAAGCCGGAGAGTAAACAAATATTAGAATGAGAGAAAAGTTAACCACTGCACGGCCTTATGGCCTGTTTGGTTAGAGTATCAAAAATGATACTATATTAGTATTGATATTGATATTTTTAGAAGATGGAGTATCAATATCAAAATTGATACAAGTTGACACTTGTATTACATAACATGTGTTGTTTGCACTACAAATTTCAAAATTGATACTATTAGCCAAACACCTCAAAGTGATTACCAACCATATCAATTTTAAATTTAATAGTGATAGAGGTGTCTAATAGTGTTACCAAACAGGGCATTAAGTATTGAGCCTATTGACACTCTTGCGCTCACATCATACAGATCTCACATATAGCATGAGTGAACAACTAGTTCCCCGCACGGTATCTCAAGATTGAAATCACTCCCCAGGCCAAAAAGCCTTCAATATCTCTCAAGACTTGAGTTTTAGTAGCTTCAGTAATTGGAAGTTTGGAGTGCTATTCAAAGCTATTCAAAGTCTAAGAGATGTGTCGATGACAGTGCAACAGATCAAAAATAATTTCATTCCATCATTCTAATTCCACTCAATGATTCAGAAGTGTCAGAAATTGTTCACCAGCCATGGAGTGCATGATTTGGAACCTGTGGCTCCTCACAAAAAATACAGTGTTCCATCTCTTTGATTTAGATTTTCAGCCACACAAACAGATGGATAATAGATTAGTCCGGCTAAGAAAGAAAAGAAAACTATAGAAACCTGTTTATAATATAGATAGCATAAAAACAGAGAATCTTAAGGGCCTGTTTGGAAACACTACAAACCACCATTATCAATGTTACTTTTGATATTTGATATCATCAGTTTTGATGCTGTTGTATCTAATTACAATATCAAAATCAATATTGTATTATTCAATACACCAACAAAGTAGGCCCCAAGATACTCTTGACTGGGTATTAGTTTCTAGACAAAATTAGGTTTCTTTACTTGAATTGAGAATTGCAACTGATTTACTAGGCAACTTCCTTGAGACACTTCCTTGGGACCATAATTGTCAAGGTGCATGCCTAAGTCACCTAGGTGCCTTTTCCAGGGCCACCTAGCCAGAGCACATTTCTGGCCACCTTGGCACCCGAGGCACCTGGTTAGATGGCCCAGGCACTACTACATGTTCAAGGTTCAAGGTTGAATTGGTTCATTTTGGTTGGAGTAGTTCTGCCTTCGTGACCTGTGGACAGCCTTATACAGTACAAGGCAAGCTTTCATAGAGATTGAAGTTCTGAAAAGCAGCAACCATGGAATTAAAATGCTACATTGATATTTGATGTTATCAAAAGGCATGGCATAAGGAGAAAAACACACAATGAAAGATTTGTGACAAAGTACCATCATGCAGTCAAGGTACCTCACAGTCATGACCCGACAGCAAAGCTACTTTCTCAGTAGAAAGACTACCATCAAAGTCGGGAGTCAAGCCCAAATGCCATATCGCAATTCCCTTAGAGGTAGAAACAGCTATGAGCTCATATGGCCTACATACACAACACATTCTGTTAGTCATCATTGCTCTTGTATGATTAAGTTGCATTAAGAACAAAACAGCAAGGGATGTAAGTGAATATAAAAGATAGAGAATGGGTCAATCACTGAGAATACCATACAGTCAAGGAAAGGTAACCAAGGAAATTAACTTTTCTTTTCTTAATTAGTACAAACAACTAAAGTAACTACAATGTGAGCCCAATTGTCTAGCAGAAGAATCAACTAGTAGATTATTCATCTTATGAAAATAATTGATATGACATCTAGCATGTTCTCTTGGTCATCCTCATTTATACAATTCATATTCATCGTGATGCAGAAAAAAATGAAAAAAAAAACTACACATGCTCAGGAAATGCACATCCTATCAGGAGTGACAGAGAGCTTAACTAGGAAAAGGCTTGAATCATGGATTGCATAATCGCTTGAATCGGATTAGAATTGGCTAATTCCAGAATCAGATCGGTCGATTTCAATCCAATTCCTGCTTGAATGACCAATTCTGACCTGAATTCCGCTGGAATCGGTTGAATCGGATCAGAGTAGGAATTGAAATTCTAATTTTTTAATATTTTTTTAAAAAAGATTCAGGCCGAATCATCTAGAATTGGACAACATTGGAATCGGAATCAGAATTTTTTAAATTTTTTTAAAAAAATCTCGAATCAGAATCAGTTTCTCTTCTTGAGAATCAGACCGATCCGATCCGATTTGAATCGTATCAGTCCCCACTAGGGCTGTAAACGGGTCGGATTTGGTAGCGGATTCACCAGAAACCGATTTCGATTCCGATAAGAATTAAGGGGTTTCGATTTCGATTCCGGTAATTTTGGAATCACTATGTTCCAATTTCGATCCGATTCAGATTCCGCTATCGAAATCAAAACTGAATCCGATAAAATCCGAAATACATATTAAATATTAATTTTTATTCAAAAGTGAGTCAATAATTTACATATAATTATTAAAATTTGATATAATCTTCTTAAAATTTTATTTTTATTAGTTTATTCATTTATATATTATATTTTATAATTTATTTAACTTCATTTTATTTAATTTTATTTATATATAATTATTTTTTTATCGAAATCGGATTAACGGAAACGGAACCAACTGATTCCGATTCCGATTCCGATAAGCTACCGGAATATCCGATTCCGATTCCAATAACTTATAGGATACAAAAATAAGTTCCAAACCCGTTAATTTTTATCGAAATCGAATCGAAATATCGGAATATCGGATTCCGTTTACACCCCTAGTCCCCACCAATTCAGTGACCGATTCCAATTTGGAAATCCTTGGCTCAAATGCTTATGCATACAGGCCTCTACATGGTGAAAAACCCACCAACCAATAGAGTAACTTACGAGCCTTACGTAGCCTACTGATGAACTAAATGTAAGTAAAACTTCTGGGTGAATGATCAGGAATCTGAACCAAAAGGGATGCCACTTTAATATAAAAGCTATGGGTAAACATATAAATGAAAAACATAAAGCATCCAAAAGCTTCTGGGACAATCATATGAAGATGCATACTTCCACAGATTTAGTGGCACAAACAGCACAGAACGAATTACCTGCCTATGTTTGGTGCCCATGCTACTGCATGTACTCTGTCACCCTTATCTCCAGGTAATGCCAATTCAGCAACTGGCAGCCACCGTTGATGAACTTCTTCAAATTCCCAAATCTATTGATGAACAATGAAAAGGTCATGGCATTTGCTAATTTATTTCTCTATGCAACAGAGAATACCAATTTCTAGTAATGCAATGAATCTTTACCATTGTTGCTTTCTATGAACAAAGAGTATGCGAAGTCAGACCCACAATGAACTTTATCACATGTGAGAATTGACTGGTTGGACCTCCCACTGGTGGAATAGGATTTCCAGGTCTGGATCAGCCAGCTCAGCCTATCTGACAGAAGGACAACCGATATAGGATCGGTTCTTCCAAAAATAACAAAAAACATTAAAAATTGTTCCTGAATGATACAAGTGGAGATGCAATGATAATTGCTGTCAGAAGATGCCGGGAGGTGATGGATGGGGCAGCCACCACTCCCCCTGCTTTTCCCCACCCCAAATGGGTGGGGACGGATCTGCAAACATATTTCTCCCCCTCCACCCTACTAGATGCAGACCCTATATGAAAGGAATCCACTAACTAAAGGGTCCAAGGGATCCTATAGGGCCTTCTTACCCGCCTGTTTACGGTGGTAAAGGGGCAGGGCAAAAATGGCAACCCCTCCACTGTCAGGAGGCAGCAATCCTTCCCGGGGTCAGTCCTGGATCGATCCAATCCAGGTGGATCCATTCAAACCAAGCACAATCTAGATAGAGGTCAGGCCCAGGGTCATGTCCCCCATAGCAGATTGGCACTTGACGATCCCAGTCCAGGATTGGCTGATCATGCAAACAACGTCAATGGGGCTCAACTGATGGTCTCCCTCACCAGGTCGGGGTAGTGCAAGCCTCCCTTCCTTTTCGATTTTTATTTTGTTTAAAAAACCCAAACAATGGGAGCTTGATTGCTGGTACCTCCCACAGAAGGGATGTGACTGGTTGGGGGTCTCACCAGGTAAGATTAGCCACACGTCACCTTTGCCCCACCAAGTGTGCCATTTACCTCCTTTTTCTCCTTCATCTTTTTTTCTTCTTTTTTGTTATTCATATAAAAGTGGGGCCCACCAATTTTAACCACCAACCCCTCGTCAAGGGTTGGGACTCTCCAAATAGCAGTGGTACCTAGGAGGTCTAAAAGCTCCGGTGGGCAGCACCTCCTTTTCTTCTTTCTTCTTTCTTCTTTCATACGCAACAGCTTGATCAAAGCACAGCAACCTAGCTGCAGCAGAGTTCTTCCTCTCTTTTTTTGGTACGAGTGCATTGTTAAAAGAAGTATATAAGAATATGTAAGTTGGTTAGAGAAATATGGTCTCGGTTAGGTCAGCAGTCAATGCCCTAGTCTCTGGTAGCGTTCTTATGCCTGCAGCTTTGGAGTAATTTACTGCCTCTGAAGATAAAATTTTACCTCTAGAAATTCGCTCTGAATAAACTTCATGCTTGTGATAAATTGATTGAATCCTTTTACCTCCTGAGGGTAAAAGGATTGCCTTGCCCCAGGCACTAGAGGTGAAATCTATTTTCTAATATATTAATATTAATAGTATATAATTATTAGTTATATTATATATAATAAAGCTTTTGAGAGCAATAGCATGTTTGCAAAACTGAAATGAATGCACCAAATTAAAAATCATATTTGCAAAAAAATACAGGGAGCTGCAGAGTCTGACGGTGACGGCGCTTGGTCCTCCAACATCGGCAGCTGGATCCTCTGACTTCTGCAGCTTGCATGGTGTCCTCTAACCATAGTGGGGAGGTGATGCAGTTCCTCCGACAGCGGCGACTTCGGGGAGTTTCTTGGGCCATCAGGGGTTAAGAGTTGCAGAGTTTCTTGACTGATGGTGATCACCTCAGTTGCCTCGGGCATCTAGGCGGCCAAGGCAGGTTGGGTCTAGATCCTAGTCGCCTGAGGCGAGCGCCTCGGATAACATAGCGTGGGATATTTTAAGAATAAGTTTTTTTTCACGGTGTGGAGTTATTTCACTGATTTGGAAAGTCTTCATAGCATGGGGAATTAGTTGGATTCATCAGAATAACATTCACAACCTCCCAATTTATCCAAAAGAGGCTAGTAGACAGGGTTTGGGACACAGAGTCTTGAGAATTGTGCTTGCCAGCATTGGTTTTGGCTTGTGCTTGACAGCAATTGCTTGAAGTTAACCAATAAAATGAAGTATAGGTAGTCTTGATCCACCATGGAAGCTTCTCTGGTCATCATCGAACTTTGTGGATGGAGTTTTAACCATGTTTTTTTGCTCCCCCACTTCTAGTTGTCTCTTTTGTTCTTTTGTGCTTTTGGACTTCTTGCTTTTCTTTAGCTTTTTCCTGCTGTTATTATAGTTCCTTTACTTTCCCCTATTTCCTTGATAAAAGTGCTACTATGATTCCCTTTCCATTTTCCACTTTAATGAACTATGGCCTCTTTAATGTCATCTTAAAGAAAGCATCTTTCAACGTAAAACAACAATTAAGAACAAAAAAATTACATAACTATGTGCCATAAGGACATTCCGAACCAAGTACACAAAGGACCTACTGGGCTGGTGGTAGGGCCTTTTATTTGAACAATCTTTTCCAGATAGCATTCTGTGACAATTATTATACAGTTATTGCCATCATAAAATGAGATTAATTTATTCGCATAATTTGATTTAAAGCATCCCCAGAAGAAAGGCAATGTCCAAATTCCATGCTGAAATTTGCAGTCAACATACAAAACTGCCTCAATTTACTTGATTTATGATTCCATTTTTCTCACCTTCGAGATGTATCCTCCTCTGATACTTGTTATATGTCCTAAATACCTACTTTTCAGATTTCTGAGGCCCAACTCACCTTGCTTCCATTGGCTCAACTCTATTCTTAACCCAGAAGTAACCATGTTGAAACTGAGGACGTGAGATGCTAATGGGAGCTCAAAAGTCATATTCATATCACACATCCAACCACTGAAAATATGCAGGCCCATGGGTGCCCATTTCACCCCATGTCCCCAAGAGATCTGCACCTCGATACCTCCAATCACACAAAAAGATCTTGAGCAATCCAAATGGACCCTAAGATTGACTGTAATGTCAAATGAGCAGTTTATGTGCAATCTCAAAAAACATTTTAAATTTTGAAGAAAAATAGAGGGTCTATGTATATGAGTAAGCAGAGTCTCTAGACAGACCTTGGAGGAATTGATCTGTGGCAAATCTGTATTGAAACCAAGAACAAATCTCAGTTGTTGGCTTTCACCTGTTCTTGGACACCATGCAATTGATGCAGAGATACAAGATGGCCTTGCAAACCTAGATACTGGATCAGCCACATTTTGAAATTCTGCCTGACAAGAAAAAAAAGTAAAAATAGTATGTTTCATTAGATTGTTCATTCTTCGTAGTGTAAACAACAAATATAACTTTAAAATAAAGAAAAGAAACATGGATTAAGATATCCTTTAACAACACTACATGAGAGTAATATAAAAACACTGCATCCTTAAAATCCTGTGTTCAGTATCAGTGGTGCAAGATGAAAAATAGTCAAAATGGTCTGATTCTTCCACAGATGACCCTGAATACTAACCAACTTGAATGTGTACTTGGAACAGTGTTGCATGGGACTTCCTCACATGGAGGCTTGGCACAAGAACCAGATGATGCAGTCAGATAAGTGTGCAATTTGGTGAAGGTGTGAACTAAATGTGCATGAAGTACAAGCTGATTTGCTAAATAAAAAATGAATTGGAAAGAACATACATGTTGCTTGTTTATGCGATGGCGCTGAATCTGATGATACATCACTTTCCATATTTGCAGAAAATTGAATAGTATAATGTGTTTTCTAGAGCAATCAGGGATGTCTTGTAATGTTCAAGTTTTAAAAACAATTTTTTATGTCTAGAATTTTAGAATTGAAAAAAAATAGAAGATTATCAAGATGTGAGATGGCAAATCTTGAAAAGGATTGGTATTTTGTGGGTACAGGTGTCAATGTTGATGTGGCTATTTTTAGAAAGAGATTTCTTTCATTTAGATCTTTATTAGTCTGACTCTCTTTTCTTCTACTCCCTAAGCAGAAGCATGTAAACATTTCTTTTTCTTCCATCAATGAAAATGTCCATCCTGGTCATGTTAACAAAAAATGAATGATCAAGATGTGCACAGAAATATTATTTTTAATTATTCAGCAAATCAATGTCTAAATGCAAACAATTACTCTCCAAGCAACTATTTGATATCTAATAAGTATGACCTCCGGGTTATCCAACCATGCAAAGGATTTATATATAAGCCACATTTTAATATGACACCTTATATTTGTTATAATGCATGCAGCTGCTAGTAACTACTGAACAAATACAGAAGAAATAGAAATTACAACATAGTATTTAGTGTTTCCACCAAACTAGACCAAAATTACACATGAAATCAGTCTCGGAGACTGAATTTGACTAAAGATTATATTCAATCAGAAAAAAAATTATAGGCAAGATAATGTATGTGCTGCTCCAGAAAAGAAATGGAAGTTTGATATATATATATATATATACACACACACACGTGCAGAAATGATCTTGGGATGCCAGATAAAATTTCCGAGATCAAACAAGTCAGTATTACTGAGTGGGCTTGGGATGAACAGATCTCATATTTTTCTATTTTTCTATTTTCTAGATGGTCATATAGCCAATTCAGAATCGGGATCAAATCATTCAATAACATCAAACCGAATAGCCAAGGGCCAGCCAATCTACGATTCAAACCAACATGAGTATGACAATCTAGAAGAGCATAAGTGCAAAAGACCTGGATCTTAAGCATCAAGGTATCAGACCACAGCCAAAAGAGTGCTGCATATAAATTGAAACAGAAACATAAGATAGACAAACCTGAAGTTGCCATTTTTTAAGTTCAAGGGGATCCAAGAGCTCATAGACTTTCACAGTACCATCTGAATAAGCAGCAACCTAAGAAGCAAACGACACTAGAAATATAATTATATGCCATACTAGAATCACCTTTCACAAAGACTGAACTTACAAACGGAGATTCCATAAACCTTCATGGAATAATTATATGCATAACCTTGAATTTTCAGAATCCTAGTCCTTCGAATGAAGTTTATGCAAAAATAGAAAAGGTATTTAAAGCGATTGTGATTTCCTATTCCCCACAATGCAACTAAAATACTTTAAGTCACATTAAAACACAGGTTACTTCACCATCTTGATGGATGGGCATATTATCAGGAAGATGCCATGGACCCTCTGAATCTCTCCCAGCCATCCACCTCCCCAACTCCCCAAACCCACTACTCAAGAAGCCATAGCCATGCATCCCCTGGCTGTTCCAGTGACCCACATGAAGTTCCATCCAAATAAGTCTTCAACCCAAATTGCAGCCCTTCCCTTAAGGACCCACTTCAGAAATACAAACCATTGAACTTCATAGCCTTCCTTCATTCCTCCTAACTGTCATTCAGTAATTTTTCCTCAGGCAGATGCAACACATAAGTGAGAACATAACAGATAAACTACGGTGCATATTGGATTTGACAATCATCATTTACAGAGGGTTAGGTCATTCATTAACCCCATCTAAATTATCAGAGTATGAAGTAGAATAAGGTAATTGACTATTTTTTTTAAAAAAAAAAGATACTAGTTTTTTTATTTAGAAAACCTGTCGATAGCTTAGAATGTCTCTCACCTAAGACTGTAGAGACTTTATGGGTCACATCAACACTCAACAGTCTTTTACATTGATCACAAAATGTATGGAACCATTTCATATAACTTCATAAGGTCTAATGAATTTAGATGCGTTCTCATACCATTCGTACAACATGCTGAATTTGGATTACTTTGGCATTCATAAGTGGTTACATGTAATCAGCTGAAACACTAACATGCATCAACATTAAACACCTCTTTCCCTTCCTCTCAGTTGCATACTGAAAAAAAAATGTGG
The DNA here is from genome assembly GCA_036172225.1 of Cryptocoryne crispatula var. balansae. Classification (NCBI taxonomy): domain Eukaryota; kingdom Viridiplantae; phylum Streptophyta; class Magnoliopsida; order Alismatales; family Araceae; genus Cryptocoryne; species Cryptocoryne crispatula. The sequence goes on from CM069935.1 coordinate 1,107,300, forward strand.
CTCTGTCCTTGACTATGTCCTTCAAACTAACAGAAACCTTTCCATACTTTATCAGTAATGAGAAAGGATGAGATAAAAGCAGATAAATTACATTGTGCACCTTAAGATTACCCAATAGAATGATAATATAGGACTCATTTATGGTAAGCATACAGAAACTAGACAAAAACCATTCAATTGAAAGTATTTGTTACTCACTAATTTCAAACTTGTTGAGAAGAGTCCAAACCGGAGATCAAGAACCAGTGCACTTTCTTCAAAAGTTTTACATAGCTTCCATGTGATAGTCTGAGAATCTAAGCAAAGTGTGGCAGAATGAACCATGTAAGTGTATATCCAATTTTACACTAAAACATTAAAGATTCAGCTTCATTGCCTAATAAATGCTTCCATTAAAATGGCTGAGTATTAGTAAGCTCGAACAAAGAGATGATGATTCCAATTTGGATCAACATCACAGAAAATTTTAAAACACGATCAGCATGAAATTAAAAAGATAATTATAATTACAAGATAATTATAATTACATTCCTTGCATTAAAATGGAAATCCTGGTCAAAATTGCATTGGGTGTTATATCCGTAAACCAAAAGAAAGTGTAACCTCAGCAGGTTTACATCTCCACAAAAGAGCAGTAGTATGGATATTATGCCTTACCTTCTGCAACTTCCTCCCACAATGACATCTTGCCATCCGCACAAACACATGCAATTACATCACCATATTCTGGAGGAACCCAGATAATACTCTTGATACCACTTTCATGTGCCTGCATAACAAACCAAACAAATTATGAGTTATGACAACAGGAGTGATTTCTAAGCAAAGGTAGGAAGAAGATATAAACCAAGAGGGATGACATCATGTTACCAGTTTCGGACCTCCAAGCCACCATTAAGTTTCTAAAAACATATCAACGTAAAATAAAATAAGTTTGCCCCTTCCAGAGATGGAAGAATTGTGCATTTCCTTGCGCGATGTGCTTTTTAGCATGCTCTTCCGTTAATAAGCCCCTCGGGCAACCGAGAAAACAACAATGACGGTAGTTGCATGGTTTTAAAATTGGGGCAAAAATACTTAACGACCGATAAATCACGCAATTCTTGATACAGCACCAAACAAACTATAATAGCTAAAACTTATACCGTGACTCATTTATAAAATTGGTTCACACCAGAGCAGTGACATCCATTCCAAGTGAACTGCCACGTATAGTTGAACTGGTTCAAACTCTATTCAGCCTACTAGTTCAGTTGTCTAACCAGATACCAAGAAACATATAAGAACCTAAAGACAGCCGAAAGATTCACGCGAATGCGCACTTTGAATACTAGGCAACCATGCATTATATATTTATATCCGGTTCCTCTGAAAAACAATTATCAAAACAGTAAATGCCAGCTACAACGGATGTGTTCGAAAAGAATTTTCACGAACATGCTAAAGTCGTCACTCTGCACCCTAGGATCTCTCACCGAGCATCAGGAACGACGATATGAGGAATGATGAGGGGGATACCGACCCGCCACTTGGATGAGCGAGTGAAGGAGGAAGACCCAGGATCAACAGAGTCGTGGACGGAGAGGGCGCCGTCGGCGTAGCCCACAGCCATCCTCTGCGCGGAATAGTTCCAACCGCAGCATGTTGCTCCCTCGCCCAGTGTAGCAACCGGTTTCTCCATCGCCGCCGTCCACCGCAACTCCCCTCCGCCAAAACTGTTCGCACTCCCCCCTCTTACTGATGCGACGCGCGAGGGTTTTTGTTAAATATCTTCATTTAAAATTAAAGTCACTTGTGTATTTCACTATTTATATTTCTAAACTAAATCTTTGAGATGAAAATAATCAATATTTATATCCTTTTATTTAAAATAAGATGACTTTTTTTTCTCGATCCGAAGATCTGAATTCTTATGGGATGTTTGGTTGCATGATAATTGCGATTTTTATTTTAATTTTTAAAAATTGTAAGAAAACTTGTTAAAATAGGTGTTTGACAATCATGACAATCTTATGTTTTGAAAGTAATTTTCTTCTTAAACAAAAAAAGAGGGTCTCATCTCTTTCTTTTTTCTTGTGGTCCCCCACTTTATTTGGTCATGTGCGGTGGTTACTCTTTTTTGTAATCACATCCCTCCAAACATGATAATTTTATGTCACGAGTTGGTTTACTTTTTATTTTAATACAATTTTTGTATCATGAAAGTGTACAAAAAATTATCATGCAACCAAACACCCCATTAATTTCATGTTTAACTTTTTAATTGGGTACAATTAAGTATTTAATTTGATGTAATTGTTTGTATGCTAATTACTTTAATATTTACTTCACGTTACTATCCTCTCACAAGAGATATTATATAAAAATTAACAAAATAAATAACATAAACTTACTTTGGAATTTTCATTCGGATTAAAGGGATATAATTGGAAGTGGGTTAAGATATATTTGCGATACTATAAAAATAATATCAGTAAAATATATTTAAAGCTTTTATGAATAAAGGTAGTTGTGTGCAGGGTATATACTTCCATGTGATACAATATGTCAACAAAATTGTAAGACTTCGCAGATTTCTAAAGATGTGTTGAAAAATATAAATAATTACGATGACTTTTATGCAGAAAATCCTATAAAATATTAACCGACGACCGCATCAAAATTCTTTTTAACGGAATATAACCGCGGTAATGATTTGATATTCATTTTTAAAAATTTTCTTTTGACTCAGAGGTTGATGATATTTAAAACAAAGAGTTTAGAATGTACATTACAAACACGCCAACTACAGTTCATAAGTCGTTTGAAAGCGAAAATGTATAAAAACTGTTATAAAATATAACATGGTCTTTCAAATGTCCTGTCGAATTCTTCTGCGACCTACGAAATGTTTTAACATCTATGTTACATTGTCAAAGAAATTGATAAATTATCACCTCTCTTCTCTTTTGACGATGATAGTTTTTAACATTCTTAACGAAAACACTTGCATTCCTTAACTAAAATTATCACAGTGATTTTACCGAATACTTCCAAGTGACTGTTTAACGGCCTGTTTGGTAACTTTGGTAACTGTATCAAACACTTGTATCACTATTAATTTTAAAACTAGTATTAATATAAGTTGTTAATAGGTGTTTGGATAACACTTTTAATTTTAAAATTAGTAGTGAAGAGAGTCTTCAGAATCAATAAAGGTAGACATCTGTTTTAAAATTGATATTTTCGTCCGCTGCTTACCCCTCCTCGCTGTGACTCTCCCTGCGGCGGCTCCTCCGGCTGCGGCTCTCCCTGCGGAGATCCTGGTAGCAGCTCCTCCGGCTCCCCCTCAACCGCCATGGAAGCAGACCAGCGACGGCGGAGAGAGCTCCACCTATGCAACTCCCCACTGCGTTCCCCGTGATTGATCAGGAACACCTCGGTTATCCGATCGCCCCCGCCGTCCCCGAACACCTCTGCAGTGCCGAACCCCCTCCCGAACATCGCCGGCGGCGGCGCAAGCACGGTGCGGGGACCCCAACCCCTGATCGAAGGCCCCCCTTGTAGTCTTGACGTCCCGGCCGGCGGAGAGCTGCGGCGACGGTGGCGAGCGGAGGCCCGGCGGGGAAGGATCTCCGGCTCTGCTCCGGCACCTTCTTCTTAGCGATCTTGGACATTTCGCTCTCCTCCTCGTCCTCCCCCTCTTCGTCCTCCTCTTCCTCCCGGGAGCGCGATGACCGGGCAAAGCCCATCGGAGCGGCGCGACGGGGCTCGCCGACCGCGGAGGGCCAACCGCACCTCGTTCGCTCTCCCCCGCCGCGGAGAGAACCCCCCCCCGCGCGCAGACGCCCCCACCGGAGTCCCCCCGTCGCCCCCCGCTGCGGAGAGAACCCCCGCGCGACGCCCCCCCCCCCCCCCCGTCGCCCCCGCCGGAGAGACCCCCTCCCGCCCGCGGAGTCCCCCGCCGCCCCCCGCCGGAGTCCCCCGTCGCCCCCGCCGGAGGGGACCCCCCTCCCCCCCGCGGAGTCCCCCGCCGCCCCCCGCCGGAGTCCCCCGTCGCCCCCCGCCGGAGAGACCCCCTCCCCCCGCGGAGTCCCCCGCCGGAGTCCCCCGTCGCCCCCCGCCCCCGCAGCGCGCGCCGCCCCCCCCCGCCGGAGTCCCCCGTCGCCCCCGCCGGAGAGACCCCCCTCCCCCGCGGAGTCCCCCGCCGCCCCCCCGCTGCGGAGAGAACCCCCCGGGAGTTCACATCCCTCCGAATGATATAACATTACCAAACGTTTTTAAACTTAATACTATCATTATTGATATTACATCTTCTTAACACCCTGTTTGGTAACACTATTAAGTACTTCTATCACTATCAATTTTAAAATTGATATTGTATCAATTTTGATACTCTAACCAAACATGCCATAACGCAAAAAAAATTAAAGGAATGCATGCAATTCAACGTCACGAAATTCAAAAATATTCCTGGTTACTTTACACGTAAACACAATACCATATAATATTTTTAAAATTTTATATAAAACTTCTTCTTCTCTTATTCCAGATCTACCAAGGGAGGGGGTATTCAGTACAAGTTAAAAACAACACAGTTGATGATCAAGATTGCACCACCTTGTTATTCACCCCATATGCCTGGATTGAATTTGATTCTCTAAACTTGTCCATTTCTCTGTGGGTTTTATTCCAGATAAATTTATAGTTTTATCTCTATATGGATATTTATAGATTTATCTCTTGATGCGCGGGCTATGTGGATTTTCATGCAAATCCGGCCGTGAAATTTTCGCTTGGTCGGCAAGAAAATTATTTTCGTCATCCTCATATTGCATGGGATATCGATAACACCGAATAATGTATACAAGTTAAATCTCACACACTGATGCAATATATGTATGAAGAGACCGGATCTCCTCGGAAGGTCTCGTGAGGGGGGTTCGATCACACACATTTTGTTGATGTCTGAAATATATGGGAGAGGAGATAGAGAGAGAGATACGTGGCATTGACACAATTTCAAAAAACCCGCAATCTTGTGAAGTCAGTCAGTCGGGAAAAATTGATCCCTCATCGATTAGGGAAAAATTGCACCAGAAGTAAAGTCTGTTAAAAAAAAAATTTGGTTGAACACACACACACAAGCCGCTTGCTTCATCATGGTTGACTTTTGTTCTTCTGGTACTCTCCCATCTCCCACTTGTACGCCTGCATGGCTTCTGCTGCTCTGTCGTTCCAGATCCGCCTCTCTGCTTCACTCAAGCCCTGATTATGAACACGAATTGCCAACAACCAAGTGAGTAAGCGAAAAAAGATGGCATCATACAAAGAGGAGAAAAGCTCCAGAGGTCTTCTAGCGAGTGTTTTGACGACCTTCCATTTCACCGAGACCATGGCATTCAGGGTTGAGCTGTCGGTGGTCGATTTCTCCATCAAAATGGACTTTCTTGCTTCCTTGCTGCAATTTTGGATGTGTATTTTTCTCAGCATCGATCGCATTCATGGATCTTCAAAAAGCCGGCGAAGTTCTTACCTGAACAGGAGGAAAGAAGAAGCAGGCTTCTTGGGCTTGTTGGGGTCCGAGTTCTTCTCCCCCTTTTGATGTTTTTTCTTCTGCCTAGTTTCCTTTGCTTGCTGCGGAGTTAAGTTCATGTTATATATACACCTGTGTGTGTCGGCTTGGAAATTGAAGAAAGTTTTTTCAAAGGTTCTCTCTCTCTCTCTCCAGAAAATAACCTTGATCATGTTCTCTGTTTTCTCCTTTTTCTTGAGCAACTGAAGTGCTTCTTGTTTCAGGACCTTCTTTTGTTCTTCTTCCTCCTCTTTCTGGGTTTCCGCTTCCTGTGTTTTTTGTCAGCACCGGATCACGACACGGTCATAAGAATTACACGATTTTGTGTGGAAACTACCAAGTCGTACCTCAGATTTCTTTTGTTTGTAAATCTCCATCTGCCGAAGGTATTCTTCCTTCTGCTTCCTCGCCATCTGCGGATCGATGTATGGCAGTCAAGAAGAACAACAATCTTCACGAAGAATAAGAAGATGATGCTGTTTTCGAAGCCTCACCTCCTCAAAAGGAGCTCTCTTTCTATCATCCATGGACTTCCATTCCTCCCCTGCTATCTTGGAAATCTGTCAAAAGATCGCAACTTTATAAAAAAAAATCAAGCAAGCAGTAAGTACGAGTAATTCAGGCGCAAGTCGCTCGAGAGCTACCTCAAGAACATTCTTGTGCTGCTCGAGGAGTGCAGCGCGCCTTTCTCTTGCGAACAAGAAGAACGCGGACATGGGCTGCTTTGGTTTCAAGGGATCCTTCTCCTTCCTGCGGAACAAGAACAACACACATTTAAAATGAGAGGGAATGTAATTATACATGCAACTGTTCTTGATTATTTCCCGTTTCTTCACCTTGTCTTCTTACTCTCCTTCTCGGTTTCCTGAGACAAAAAAGAAGAAAAGAAGAAAATAAGAATACTTCAATATTCGGTGATAGAAAATAAATTAATTAGAAAGGGACTTTATGGATCTGTGCGGATAACCTGTCTGAACTGAAGGTACTGTTCCATCAATTCCATCGCGGTCTTCTGCATTTGCTCCTCTTCCAACAGCTTCATCGCCTCATTCTCGCGTTTCTCTTGCCCGATGATCAGCAAGTAAGCTTCTTTTTCCTTCTGATACTTCTCTTCGTACGACTTTTTCTCCTCCGCGCCCAAGTTCTTCCATTTAGCTCCCAGAATATTCGAAATTTCTTTGAACTCTGCGTCTGGGCTCGCCTTCTTCACCTGGAGGAAGAAATACCGTGAGAAGATCTTGCCGATGGAGCAGCAGACGAGAGACTTCGAGCCTGTATCTACCTCGTTCCATTGATCTTTGCACCACAACACGTACGCCGGGCAAGGCTTCCTCTTCTCGGCACCATCTTTGCTCTTCCTTTTCGCCTGCTTCTTCTCTTGTTCCTTCTCTCTGAGAGATTGGAAGATGGGGAAATTCTGCGGGGGCATGCGGATAAATATGAGGATCGAGAAAAAATAAGAAGAAAAAAAGGCTTCGGAGGTCGGTGACGGTGAAGCTACCACACTGGGTTTGAATTCCTTCAAATTCTGCAGCTTTTTGAGCTCCTTCTGAAGCCTCTCCTGCTCCTTCCCTCGATTCTCCAGTTCCTCCTCCTTCTGCTTCAGCATCTCGTCCCGCTCCTTGAGCAGCTCTTCGGTCTTCTCCTTCTCGATCCGGAGCTGGTTCAGCTTCGTCTGCAGCTCTTCCAAGTCGTCTGCGAAAGAACTCTTGGCGGCCACAGCTTTGCTCTTCACCTTGGACTTCCTCGGGGACAGCACGGTGTCGAGGCCGTCCGTCTCCGCCGCCGACGATGTTTTGCCGGCGGAGATGTTGGCCTCGTTGGCGGAGATGTCCTTCAGAGGTTTCCGGCCCCTCCCCACCTTCCTCTTGGGATTGTTGCCGACGACCTCGGTCGCGGGCAGAGCAGCTGCGCTGGCCATAACTTCTTGCAGAACGAGCTTCGGACGCGGAGGGAGAATAGAGCGGCGTCCGCACTTGTGCGAGAGGATTGACTCATATAGTCAGGGAAGAAGGAAGATCCAACGGTAGCATATTCAAATTTGAAATCGCCAACCGTTGTCGCTGGAGTGCGGGGGGGTCTCCCGCGCTTACCTCGGTGGCCATGCCAACCACCCTCCCCCCTGGTCATGTCACGTGAGTTTAGTTACTATTTTGTAGTTACGATATATTATTAATTATTTCATGGAGTGTTTAGTTACGCGAAAAATTTGATTTTATTACAATTTTATGTCTTATTGACAAAACTCGTTAAAAGACATATTTAACAATTATTACAATTTTATGCTTCAAAGAATTTTTCTCTCTGGGCATACAAAAAGAGAGAGTCACGTACCTTCTTTTTATCTCCGTGATTCTCCATCTTATTTTGTCATAGTTAGGACTGTTTGTATTATTGTACACAATACAACATTATTAATCATTGGCCCCATACTATTTTTGAAATTTGATGCCATAGAATAAGATGTTCTGTAGTATAGCAATACAAAATGTGTTGCGATGTTAGTTTTAATGTTCAGAGAAAATAGGCCCTTGCAAAAAAAACAGCACATTCAATATGCTAAAATAAGTTTTGTCTTCCTTCGAATCACACCATTTTTATTGGTACTTCGCACTATCTAATGGGATCATTATAAATTTATATTTTAAATATTTTTTAGATAAAAGTGGGGTTCTCTTTTTCTTACTGTCCCCGTCTTCTTTCAGTTATACTGACCTTTCACTTTTCTGTTACATCTCTCTTTCTCTGTTATTTGTCCGACTAATTTATATTTTATTTAAATATAAAATATTATTTGAGGCTGTGAGGTGACAAGTACTGAGTTATGGGAGGACTATCGTCCACATATTTATATCGCGATATAGCATACGATGCTTTACATGAATAACTGTTTCGTGGAAGGAACAACAATGCTACATAGCGTGACCGTGTACGATGTCACTTACTTTTACCCTCTATTTATCGATACCCACAACGAATATTTATGTTTTTTACGATCAAATTTCTTATTAAGATAAAATATAAAATATTATGTTCGAAACACTTATATATTGATTTATTTTAAATATATATTAACAGCACTTATCTATTTTATAATAAAATAATTTTTTTTAATAAATTTAAAAATGAATTTGATGAAATGCGTGAATATATGTATAAATTTACACAGTATAATTTAAAACCAACAAAAAATAAAATTATATAATTTAATTTGGTTTGGATACCCCCCCCCCCCCCGAACTGCGGTCCGTGCGGCGCAAAGCTGGCATCTCCTGCCCCCCCCCACCGGTCCCACTTGACGGGATGGGAGCCTTTTGTCGTCACGCGGCAGGGTTCCGGGGTGCGTTTGTCTCGTTAACTCATGTAGACGGTGTACGTGCCATGTACCGTCGCTCCAGGCTCGCCGGTGCCGGGGTACACCCTCGAGCAAGATGGTAAAAAAACGAGGACTTTATTCATTTTTGCCATTTATTTTTTCTTGTCTGGTCTATCTTTTTTTTTTTCTTATAAAATAAATAATATACTTTCCATTGGCTGAATTTATCATTGATTTGATCGATGTTTAGTTGGATTATTTTGATTCGAGTCGGTTTTCATTTTAAGTGCTTTAGTTCGAGGGAATTTATTTTTAAAAACTAGAACAAACTGAATTTTTTTACACACAGGGGCACATACACAAATTAGATCAAGTTGAACTAATCTGTGTGCTGCCTTGCCTGGTCAGTCAAGGTATCTTCTAACTGTCCGCCACGTAGACCCGCGCACCGCCTCGGGGCCCGCCCTGACGTGGCCATTTTCTGGCCTCTCCTTTAACTCTCTAACCGAGTAGTTTCTTCTTTTTTTTTTCTTCAAGTTTTTACATATCGATCGTTGGTTAATATTTTAAATACTTATGTACCTTTTTGGTGTTCTTAAACCCTCTGCAATGCTTAAATTTCTATCACTATATATATCATTTAACATCATTATTTTTACTGCTTTTTTAATTTTCAGTCAATACAATCGAGTGATTTGAGGGAGATGCAAGAGAGAGAGAGAGAGAAATTTTAAAAAGGATATACAATCTAAGAGAGAAAGAAATTAGTTTTAAGAGAGAGAAAAAATAAGTTAATAAGAATGTTTTGAGTTAATTTAAAATTTAAGTTTTCTTTGAAGAGTGATGGGGTGTTTGGTTGCATGATAATTGAAGTTTTTATTTTAATTTTTAAAAATTGTAAGGAAACTTGTTAAAAGAGGTGTTTGACAACCACGACAATTCGTGACCAAAAAAAAAAGAAGACAACCACGTCAATTTTATGTTTTGAAAGTGATTTTCTTCTTAAACAAAAAAAGAGGATCTCACCTCTTTCTTTTTTCTTGTGGTCCCCCACTTTATTTGGTCATGTGCGGTGGTTACTCTTTTTTATAATCACATTCCTCCAAACATGATAATTTTATGTCATGAGTTTGTTTACTTTTTATTTTAATACAAATTTTTATGATGAAAGTGTACAAAAAATTATCATGCAACCAAACACCCCATAAGCAATAATCAGCTGCCGTCGATGATGTCCATTTTGTTATGGCGGATGAACAATTTAAATTCCAAGTTAAAAGTTGACAGTTTCATGTAGCATACATTTTTTTAAATTATAAACATATTAAAAATATTAAATAATTATAGTAACAATATATAAAAGTATTATTGTTAATTTTGGTACAGCGCGGGGCTAGCCTCAGCTGCCCCATCCCCATCCTACAAAAGCCTGCGACCAAGCAACCGAGCGTAGAGTAGCGCGCCTGCACCGTGCCTAACGATAGCGGATGGAGAAAAGCCACGTGTACAAGAAGACAAACCGCCGTCCTAGTGCGGCTACTTTTTTCATTTTCTGTTGGCGTGTCAACGTGTGAGTGGTTCGAGAAATGTGTCAGTGTGGAGCGAAGATGCGTAGCCTGATTGCGGTATGTACGCGATGTTTCATAGACTTCTTTCCAGCACTCGAGAGGAAGCTAGGGAAAATTTAATTTTCGATATAATTCGAAACTATCGAGCAAACATTCTGAATAAAATAAAAATTTGAGGGCACGGTGGTAAGTTTCCGTCTCTCTTTCTCTCTCCCTCTCTTCCCCTAGCTCCCCCCTTCTCTCTCTCTCTCTCTGCTTAGTCCCATCGGTACTGGGAAGGCTCGGAATTGATTGCCTTGATGGAAGTGGGACGCGAATATCTTCTGTTCCAGGTAAGTTTTGGAGGTTGTTTGCTTCCATTAGATAATATCTCGGCTATGGAGGCCACCCGCCGGCTAGGGCTTCCTTCTCTTCATCTTCTTCGTTCGCAGTCTACGCGTTCCCAAGGGGTGCAGGTGCGCCGTGTCGACCGTAACCAGCGGATCGTTGCACTTTCTTTTTTTTATCTCTCAGCGTCTTGGGTCTTCCAGCTTCAGGAGTTTGCCTCTTGTTGCAGTTCTTATCGTCTCTGTTTCCGAGACATAATCCGAATTTTTATTCTCTATGCTGCGACGTAATCTTTTCATTATCAATTGCAGTGTGGCAAGACATCTTACTTTTATTTTGATGTGCAGAACCTCTGTGTTTTATATGGGTGATGTTTATCAGTCCGTAGGAGTGAAGGATTTTTCCACGTACTTGTTGCAACGATCTCAGTGGGCGACTGGAAATTATCACATTGGTTAATTTTCCGAAACATGAAATGTAGGAAACTTTACAGAGGAAGGTGGTCGATACTTGAATTTTGGATCCTCACTTGCATCATTCCGGTGGTTTCCAGCACAAATTTCTTACATCTTTAAACACGTCACCAGGGCAAGTTAACGTGCGGTTGTTGATCACTACCGCACCTTTGACAATTGAAGCTAAACTGACTTGAGTTTACGTGCTTGTTGCATCCCAATTTACTCTTTTTTACTCGGTCGCTTCTATCTGGAAAGCATACGGATGCTTCTTTGCTGTGATTTATGTGGGTCACTTGACATAGAATTCTCTGACTGCTGCATTTGGGAGAGCCTCATTAATATGTAATGGAAGGAACAAGTGAAGTAAATGATAACCTGGAGAACTCGTCAGAGGCCCCTCATATCAAGAGGAAGGAAAATGAACAACCTCATATTCCAGAAAATTTCAACGCTATGGAGTCACCAGCTCTGTCCATATCCCAGGAGAACGAGTGGGATGAGCAGCTCTTTTCACAGAGGTTTCCTGAGTTGATAACTGAGAATTTATATGGTAGGAATCTTTCTACATATACGAGCTTGCAAACTTGGTCCGAACATCCAACACTTCCTGCTTCAACCAATGATGAGGTCGAGGAGTTGACTCTAACTAACTACAAGTATCAAAAGTTGTCCATGGCCAGCTGTTCAAACAAGGAAGACAATGCAAGTAGGAAAAGCATGTGGCAAAATTTGTATAAGCTTGCGGGTGATCCCAGTATTACAATGTCCAAGAAGCCGTTGGTAAGTTCTTGCGAAGGTACAGGAAATCTCTTTCTAAACCAGCTTAGGCCTCGAGGTTTTTTTTCTGGTAGTCAAGGAGAGCAAATTTTTTCTATGAATTCTGAGCATTTTCCTGAAGGTTGCAATTTAAGTTCTCCTAACAATGCTGACAGCAGGTCATCTGCAAAAAATAATGTTGGGATCAATCTTCCTGGAGTTACAGGAAATGTCTTTCTCAACCAACTCAAGCCTCGAGGCTCTTTTTCTGGTAGACAAGGAAATGAAATTTCTCCTATGGATTATAAGCATTTTACTGAAGGTAGCAATTTTGGTTCTCCTAACAACGTTGACAACAGGTCATCTGCAAAACACAATGTTGGGATCAATCATCCTGGTGGTATCCGGACTAAGGTCCTGTCTGTGCATTGTTTTCCCGAAATCTTAATTAAAGGTTCCTTGAAGGGCAAGGGTATTGCTTACAGGCAACCATGTAAATTTGATAGTCCAGGTGTTAACTTCCAGAAGGATGGTCATAAATGTGGTAGAGGTGAATCAGGTAAACATTCTGATAAATTGCAAAGTCTTGATCCCCAAAATGAGGACACTGCTCTATATGGTGGTGGTTGTGACTTCATCCCAGACTCTTCTTCTGGAATGAACTTAAGACAATGGTTTATGTCTGGAAAAAACAAGACTGATAAGTGTCAGAAGCTTCAGATATTTAAGCTGATTTTAGATCTTGTGAACAATTTTCATTGCCAGCATCTTGCACTTCAAGATTTACGCCCATCTTTTTTTGTGATATTTCCTCCTAGTCATGTTAAATACTTAGGATCCTTTATCCCTCAACTACTTGTTGATGTACCAAATCTTGCCACCAATCAAAGTGTTCCATGTGCCATGGATCAGATGAGAAGGAAAAGGAAATTGGAAGTGGGTAAGCAAGTTGATGAGGTACTGCCATTAACACATCAAAAAGTAAGTGATCTTGTAAAACGTGGTAGCTGGCGCTCTTTGTTTAGGGATAAATTTGGCCAAGATGTGGAAGCAGCTAGAGTTGCTAGACATTCTGAAGTCCAAGAACAATGTTATGATCCTGTGGTGAAGTCTAGGGTGAATGCAGGTCATGAGGCTGTGAGTGCTACCAATTTTCCAACCATATCTCATAAGAATTGCCAGCTACCGGATTGTGATATTTTACAACTGGAGGAGATGTGGTATACAAGCCCTGAGGGGTTGACTGCTAGTGATTGCTCGCCGTTGTCAAACATCTACAGTCTTGGGGTTCTTTTGTTTGAGGTATACGTATGACATGTTTATTTGTATATTTATCAAAGGCCTTGTTCCTTATGATGTTTAGTCTACATTTGATACATTCTCTATTTGGAAAGTACTAATTTTGTAGCACTTTTACTACTGGAACAATAAAGTAATGTCCCTTCCCTTCTCACCAAGACACTGGCACCAAGAGAACATTCTACCTTTGACAAAGACAAAATGTCTAAAATGGATTCATGTTGATATCATACTAGGCTACATGAGCTTAAGTCTTTGCCTTCTCCAAACTCTTGAATCTTGATGCAAAAACCACCAAACTGTAGACAAGGAATTTGAAAGGAGTATTCAGCTAGGGTTTTTTGTAAAAGATTTTTGTGTGTGTAGAACAACCACCACACTTCTCTTTATTCAACAGCAAATGGTGTTTGCCTAACTATGCACAACTTGAGACCAAACTTAAGCACCAAAAACCTGAGATGAGGAGAGGGTTTATCTTCTCAGTGTTTCCATCAGAGAAGCGGCATAGCCAGAGGTATGGGATATTCACCATACGAGAGAAAAAAAATCTCTGATATGTAATATTTCATTGGCCAATCACCTTGCAAATATCTTGACCCTCAAGTGGCTGGACGAATAACACACTTACCCTGTAGGATCAAACTTTCCACTTGTAAAATAATTTGTCAAAATACATTTTAAGGTGTTCCATCTCAACTTTCTTATTTCCATTGCCTCTCTCTCCATTACTTGTTATCTCCTAAAGGTCAAAGTTCAGATTGACATGGAAAATATCTTTGGTAGGATGTGCACTCGTGTCTGATTGGGTCAATTTATTCCTTATATTTTTTTTAGCTGTTGGCTTTATAACGATAACATAGAGCTTTTCATCATTTATTTCTAGTCTGTGCTTTTATTCAGGAGGTTTAGGACATAATGCTGAAGTAGCTTAGTTGTGTGACTGTGTCTTTCTTTCTGCTACTCTTACTTTGCTTTTGGTCAGGCTTGGGGTTTAAGCTGGATTGTTCATGCTACATTCTGGCAATTTTGTTTGACAGTTCAAAGAAGAGGCAACAAGTGCTGAAAGGAGTGTACATTTGTATGGAGCAAAGTGAGAAAATAGTGCTATGCTAAGTAACACCATTAGCTTTTCACAAACTTGGTGCGAGGTTGCTTTGTGCAAAATTTTTGCGGTGTAGGCTTGTAAACAGATTGGAGTCGGATACACAAAGCTACTTTTATATATGTTATTGTATGAATTATTGAATTGTCAAAATCATCAAGACATACAGAAACAACTGTCTCCATTACCATTTCTGTAACTTTCCAGACATACCAGATATAGGATAGTCCGTTAAACATATAACATGTTATAATGTTTTTACAAGGGGTTGCCCCTCATCGGGAAAACACACTCTTGTACTAACCTGAATTCAAACCCAGATGGAGTGCTGCACCATCAAGTGATCTTCCATTGTGTTAGCAGTGGAATATGAAACGGTGAAGCTGCTTATGCTTCAAAATATCAAACGTCAGATACAGAATTGATATTTCTATTTTTTGTACTTTAGCTTATTCAAAATATCTTATTCTTATTTAGTCAATGATGTGTGCTACCGTATCTGGTGATGTTTATCAGAATTGGGTTGTGAAATTGGATATCTGTTCATGTTTATGACCTTATTTTGGTGCCTCAAGCTTATCATATACAACACTCCCTTCTCAAATATGGGCTAAACAGGGGATATAATATCCAACACAGCTGTGACTTGTCCAACTTTTACACAACTTAATTTTTTTTCCTGAAAACTACAATCTGCCCACCACTATTGCCGTGATAATTGTAGCAAGCCAGAACTATGGTGTTGGCGTACATTTTTTCAAAAAAAAAAGAGAGCAGAGGGGCTGACTTAGGAGCTGGGCCAACAGCCCATTAATCAGCCACAATTGGGCCCAATTGGACACCCCAGCAGGGGCTGGATTCATCCAGCCCATAATTGGCACAATTGGGCCAAGATTAGGCCTTGTGCGCAGCCCATAGGAGGGCTTGGGCCGCAGCCTCCTGCTGGCCCAGAAACCAGGCCCATGTTGGGCCAGGCCCACTTCAATTCCAATGAGAACAGGCCCAGCCGCACCCACCTGCCACCTCAGCATTAAAATGTGCGTACCCACCTGCCCAGCCACCTCATCCTTGACCCATTTATGAGGTGAAGAAGCCAATGTGGCCAGTCTACGTGGGAGACACCAATGGTCAGTCCAATATTGAAGACTGGTGGGAATTCAAGGAGTTGGGGAAGGCCAAAAGCCATCCACGTACAACACAGCCTGGCTCTTCACCTCCCCCTCCATCCTCTATAAAAAGAGGGGGGCGCACCAGCCAGAGGGGGGCTGCTTCAGACGCCGGGAGGCTGCCAAATTGCACCTGCACCTGCTGCCACCTGCTGCCTGCGACCAAGGAGAAGAAGAGAAAGGAGGAGAAGAGGAGAAGAAGACAACAAGGCAAGAAGGTATAATGGGTACTCCTCTTTAGCCTTATAAAGGGTCTTCCTTCTATCTGTCCTACGTGCCCTCTCCTGCCCCCTATCAATCCTCACAAAAATGCTCCATTTCAGTCCATTCAAACCCCCTTGAATTGGACGACATCACACCATGTCCGGCCCCTTCAAACCGGCCCAGTGCTGTCTTTGTTCAGCCCATGTTCAGACCACCAAACAGGTCCATAACTGGTCCCCTTGTGACCCGATCCTTTCCACTCTCAGACCTCTCTACACAGGTCCCAAATCAGGCCCCCCAAAAGTGCCCATGTGCAGGTCTGCTTCGGCCCAACCAGAGCCCCATCAATCAGGCCTCAGCCGGACTCCAAACCAGACCCCGTCCAGCCCAAACCAGGACCCCAAAACCAGCTCCAAACCAGGCCCTCGCCAGGCCCATTCCGGCCCAACCAAAGCCCCATCAATCAGGCCCCAGCCGGTCTCCAAACCAGACCCCAAACAGGTCCACATACAGCCCATATCAGGCCCCAGCCGGTCTCCAAACCAGACCCCAAACAGGTCCATATACAGCCCATATCAGGCCCCCAGCCGGTCACCAAACCAGACCCCAAAACCGGTCCCAAATCTGAGCTCCAAAATAGCCCTTTGTGCAGGCCCATTCCGGCCCACCTAAACCCAAACCAAAACAGCCCCATTGTGGCCTACTCAGAGGACAGCAGTCCAGGGGTTCCAAACAGGAGGACAGCAGCCAGAAGGTGGGCCGACTTGAAGGTGACAGCCCGGCCCCCCTTGGAAACCGTACTAC
This sequence comes from Cryptocoryne crispatula var. balansae, assembly GCA_036172225.1. NCBI lineage: Eukaryota > Viridiplantae > Streptophyta > Magnoliopsida > Alismatales > Araceae > Cryptocoryne > Cryptocoryne crispatula. The sequence goes on from CM069935.1 coordinate 1,123,854, forward strand.
GGGCCATGGGCTTAGCCGGGTGGCCTTCCAAGTCGGTCCGGTCAGGCAGTTCCAGAAATGCAGCAGCTCCCCAACAGGCCCTTCCGGCCCAAACAGTACATGACAGGCCCGGCGGGCCTATGAAGATTGAAGGCCGGCTCGGAACGCCGATGAAATTGAACCGGCCTCCATGGCCTTGTTCCAAAAAATGATCAAATAAAAAATTCAGAATGCGAAAGCAATATTAAATTAAGGACTCCACCCTCCGCGGGGACTCCAACCTTGGACGACTCCCCCCAGGTACGCCCCGGGATGTCGATCCGGACGATGGCGCGGGCATGCTCCCGTAGCCAGCGGTTCCTTCCCCCAATATGGCTAAGCTAAGGCTGGCTATTTTGGATGGGTAAATTTTCACTAAGTTGGAAAAATAGCCGGCATGCTGTTGTAATGCCAAAATTTTTCCAAAGTAGTGGCGATAAACCTATATTGGGGGAAGGAACAATTACATTGTACACCGATGTACTTCACCCCATCTTTCAATGAAATGAAGCTTTGATGTTCATATTGATGCATGAAACCGGGCATTCAAAGTGACCCGATGGGTCGGAGGCGATGCAAACCGCCAAACTAAATTAAAACCATTTCAAAATCAATCTGAAAATTCAAACCGAAAATTAAAATAGAGAATCAAATCTGAAAGTCAAAAAATCAGAACTAAACAAAAATCTGAAATTCAACTCATTCCGGTTCAACAAACAACCGATCTTCAACAAGATTGAACCGGTTTTGAAACAAATCAAACCGAAATCAGATTTCAAACAAAAAATCCGCCATCACAAAAAAACAGGTTTCAATTAAATCTGCAACCAAAAAAATTCAGATTTGAACAATCCTTCAAAACAGATTCTAACTGACTTCAAAAATCTGATTTTTGGTAATCTGAAAATCCACTTAAAATTCACTAAACTTCTTCCCAAAAGGAATCAAATAAACAACATTCCAAACATTCAAAAAATGGATCAAAACCAACCCTAAAACAAAAAATTCAGAATCTGAAAATTCAACAAACCAATCAAACAACAAATACCAAACATGCTTAAAACACTTTAAGCACATCAAAAATCAAACAAATTCAAAACAAAACAAATCAAATTCAATCCAAAACAAATCATAAAACAACAAACAAATCAATCAAACAAATTGATTCAAACTCCAAAACTCAAAACTGACTTTCAAGTCAACCAACAAATAAAATCAAACCCGAACAAAACGGTTTGCATCTGATCAGACCCAAAAGGCCGCTGCCCTTTTGAGTTCTTTGCTTTATTTTGTGGATGTGCATGTCTCCAAAAACAGGTTGCCACGACGGTTAATCAAAGGCGTTCGAGCCGTTGCTCGATGTAAGTTAACGCCGGATACTCGCACCATCCGGCGGAGAAGGGTCAAAAATGAAAATTTCAAAGAACCTGAACCTCGGTTCTAATAATTTTAAAACTATCACCGGACTACCTAATATTCTTAGGATATCACATATTTTCCTAGAAAAGTCCGGAGATGTCTTTCTTTCTAAAGAACAGACGCAGAAAAAAGAGGTTCACACATATGGTAATTGGATCGGCAACCAGGTCAAAAGCTTAGTGAAGTTTCAAGTCAAGGAGATATTCCATCACCGCGAATTATACCGCTGCAGCAAATCTGTACTGTTCCATAACTAAATGTCAATGAAAGTGCACAAAGCTCTATCATAGAAGCTTCCTCTACTTTTTGCACTTTTTTACCTTCAGATGGTACTAGTGTCTATTTTTTTGAATCAAGAGTAGTTGTTGTCAGAAGGTGGGAACCAAGGAAATGAGATCCCCCCCATAGTCAAATTTTAAGCAACACAAGGTCAATTTGAAGATAAGCTTGAGGCTAATCCCACACTTAGAATTGGTGAGCATATACCATTGCTCAACAAATTGGAGAAGCTTATTGTTTAATTTGTTAGGAGCTAATGATGGGTTGCTCCGGTGATTTTGGTGTGTCATGGGAGGGGGCGGCGATCCTTGCCATGATGGGGTGGGGAAGGGAGGTCAACCATGTTGCGAGGTGTAATGTTCGTTGGTGGCAAGGAGGTGCCTGGTGTTGGGGGCTTGGGCCTTGCAGTAGGGAAGATTATTGATGATTAGCTTCATCGGGCTCTTGTGCAGATTCCGGAGCCAATGGGGCTTCGGCCTTCACATGAGGCTATTTCTATGCAGGCTAAGAGGATGTCCTATCATGATGTGGTGGTGTAAGGGCGGCCTACATGTACGAAGAATTGGAAGTGCGGCATGTGTTATGGTGCCAATCACCATTCTTCCCAGTGCATAGATGGTTTGCGGTGATGGGCTTGTTGGGGAGTGGGGCATAAAACTCAGGGGTGCCTAGGCTAGGTAAGGGGAGGTGCTTCTCAGGTGTAGACTCCAGCCCTAAGGGAGATAACTCCTCTAGTTGGTGGAGGGGAGTGACATTTATTTCTGTGTCTTTGGCGATGAGTAGGAAGCGAGAGTGGTTGTTTCAATGCAGATTGGTGTAGATTTTGGGGAACAACAATGCCAAGGAGAATAAGAAGCTGCTGAAGGCCTTCATGAAGCTCATTTAGCCAGAGATACGATTGTGGACTTGACTTCAGGGTCCGTTCTTTGCTCTGTTCCACACACTTTGATTCTCGAACTTTCGACTCTCAACGTCGCTTGGACGCTAGAGGACTGGTTCATGTCATGTGAAGGAGAGAAGGGAAGAGAAGAAAAGTGGAGAAAAGCGGTGTAAAACCGGTGATGTGTGTGATGTGAATGTGTGGTTGCAAAGAACCATGAGTTTCAAATGTAAATAGTAAGGAAAATTTTGACTAGCCTACCTTAGCGGGAGATGTGCTTGATAGGTTCTTACTTCATTCTGTTCAGCCGGCTAAGAAGAAGGAACTCGAGAAGTCCTCCTTTTGTTTGATCCGGTTTGTGCGTGTAACTCACTCTGATCAGCTTCTCTTAAAATTTTCAAAAGAAACAATAAATAAGTGAAGAAAGATTAGAATTAAAATTTGTGTAGCAATATAATCTAAATAAACATAAATGATAAACGGTGAAGAACGAACCAGATTGGGACAAAATGCTAATCCTTATTTTGGGTGTTTTAAAATATATGAAGATGCAAATAGATGTTCAAATGTATGCACAACAATGTTAAAATAGTAAAAGATGAAGATAATGGTAGAAGATCGGAAAATGAGGCAGAAAGAGCCCTAATGGAGTGCCTCGTTCTAGGCCTCCTTGTGCCTCGACGACGGAGTGCTTGGTGCCCTGATGGTGGAGTGCTAGGTCATGGCTGGTTGGGCGCCGTTGGTGTCGGCTTCTTGGTTCTCTCTGGCTTGTACACGAACGAGAGGTCGTTGAGGAAGCTTTTGGAGTCTCTCCTCTCACTCAAGAACATGTAGAAATAGGGGAAGAACTATGGAATGGTGTGAAGGAGCTTGAGAGAGAGGTAAGGGCAGATGGGGAAACTCTTAAGGACCTCTTAGAGAGGTTCTCATGAAATATGGATGTTTTAAAATGAGGTGGTAACAAATGGAAATATTGAGAACCTTTAAAACATTGGGGGTTAATATCTTTTTGTAGTCACACGGAGGGACAAACTTGGAATCCGAAAATGGGATATGTAGGGGCAAAGTGCCCCCCGATGGGGTGCTAGGTGCCTTGGTGATGGGGCGCTGGATATCCCCCCTTTGGGGGTACTTGCAACCTCCATAAATGCGACGTGCATAAAAGCTGACTTCTTTGGGCCGCAATTGGTCTTCCGGACAAAGCGTCCCCCCAAGCGGGGTGCTTTGACATAAGCAGCGCAATTAATGCCCCACCCATACCTTTGACCAGTGCTTTTTAGGGGTCCAATTAGCTGCTCGGGTTAGGTCAAAGGGTAAGTGCCCTCTGAATGGGGCGCTTGGTGGTACCTTAATGGGGGGTGTCAAACACTCCTCTATTGGGGCACTAGGCCTATCATATTGAAGATGTGAAAATTGCGGCTCTTTTAGGAAAATTTGGTTTTTTAGGTGACATATTTGGATATTATTCATAAAACGAGAGTTTTTAGCTATTCAATTAGGCCAATTTAATGTGTCTACAACGATCATGGTGAATTGGGTCAATTAGGCCAATTTAATGTGTCTACAACGATCGTGGTGAATTGGGTCATCATCTCCCAGAATTATCATTGTTCAGATGGAGGGTGGTAGCAAGTTCGTGGTTGTGGGTTATGATTCATCCGAGAGAATGATTGTTATCATGCTTGTGAAACTTGGAGAGGAAATCTTAGAATAATTAAATAATGAAGTGAAACGTATAATGAGTGTGTATATTCTTATAACATAATGTACTCAAACCAAGTGTCTTGAGATAAATATATAAATGTTACAGAACAAATTAATGATATAATAATAAGATTTGAATATAAATAAAATGAATTTTTTGTCATTTTTTATTTTTTTCAAAATTTTTTTATTTTGGATTTGATCCCAGTCTGATTGGCGGACCTGGATCAGATACATATTGACCTGGATCACCGATCCCTAGCGATCCGGATTGTCCATGACTAGGCTGATCTGCTATGTGGAGAGGCTATGAAGCAGTGATACACAAACTATCCTGCCGACATATGACTTCAACTTTTCTATACATCCTGCTATCTAATACCAATCTCCAGCCTTTTAGATGAGATGAGGAGAGAGTGTCGTGGGAATCCTAACAGGTGACAGGCAAGTATGTGGGCAGGCTATCAAGCAGTGATTTGTACATGCTATCCTGCTGACATATGACTGCACTGTTTCTTTTCATCCAATGCCATTTAATACCAATCTCCGGCCACTTAGAGAATAGTTGCAGCTGAGAAATAGATTGTGGGAAAAAAGATTAAATGTGTGAATGATAGAGCTGATTTTTTTTGCTTGTTGTGATAAATTGGATATGCTCTGTGCTTGTTATTTTATTGGGAAGAATCTTTCTTAATTTTGGATCTTGTAAATGAAGTTAAAACTGATTTTGTCCATTTTATTTTTTCAGCTGTTTTGTTCTTTTGAATCATGGGAAATGCATACTACTGCAATGATGGACCTCCGACATCGAATTTTCCCTCCAAAATTTCTCTCCGACTACCCTAAAGAGGCCGTCTTTTGCTTGTGGTTGCTTCATCCTGAACCTTATTCACGCCCAAGTTCAAGGTACCTTGCTGTATGTTTCATTTATGGATTATTTATCTAATTGAGCTTTTGCATCCGTTAAGTAAGACACATGTCCAAGAATTTTTATGCTGCTGCTTACTGGCTTTACTTGGTGACATGTGGGGCCATTTCTTGTTAATCTGTTACAACTGGGACTTGGAGAAAGGACAAGAGCACTACAGTGGTCTGCTGAACCTATATTATATATGATCTGAGCATCTCCTGATGCAAGCCTATCGGAAATAGTTGTGTGATTTATATGCTAGACCTTGGAAAGCTTATGATGGAGTTAACCGGAGATGTCTGGTGAGGATTATGCAACTGATGGGGTTTGGTGACAAATGCGTTGTGTGGATCAATCATAAGTTATGCCAAGATTTTGAAACCCCCAAAACTTGATTAATACTTTGCGAAAAAGTTTTAGATTTGTTTAGCATTGACGACTATGAAAATTTATGGTATTCTATAGAAGTATTAGCTAATTTTGTGTGGCATTCGTAGTTCGTACATAGGAACTCACAAAGTGGGTTTCACATATTTTCAAGTGTTATCATAGGGATTACCCTATCACTTAGACAATTTGAATCACATTTTTTTTATTTTTGTAGAGTTACTTGAGTTCTTTGAAACCTTGACCTCTTCCTATCGAACTTCCAGTATTTTGATGTTAATTGCATCATGCAACTACTCTAATCCCTTTAATTATTCGTCTTAGCCATTCATACCATTCATCTACAAAAAACACATGGGGGACATAGCTCTGTAGTTTTGTCGAAATGCAAACTTAATGTGTTTTGAATTTGATTTGAGTTTCTTTGGAATTGTTTTGATTTCTTTTGGTGAGTTTCAGATTCGTGAAGTCATCCATAATTAATGCAAAAAGGTAAGGATTTTACTTTTGATGTAAACTTGTTGAAATATAAATTTTTTTGTTTCTCTTCCAATTGTGTATGCATTAGTGGTTGTTTCATCATACATGTCTTTTGTCATTTTTATATATGTAATCAGTAACATTTTTCGTTCCAACACCCATCGAAAACCGCTCTTAGAATTTTATCTTAGGCCCTTTCCAAGTCAATAAATGCCATATGCAAATCTATTTTCTTGATATTTCTCTATCAAACTTTTAATAAGAAAAATAGATCCAATGGTAGATCGACCATGCATAAATCCAAATTAGTTAGCCGAAATATTTATACAATTCCATAATCATCCAAGTTTTATCCCTTTATAATTTGCACAATCTTGTATATCTTATTTTTTTCTCTTAAAAATAGGCATAATAATACGTTTCTCTATTCATTTGGTATTCTTTTCGATATTAGAATTTTGTTAAAATGTTGAGTTAACTATTTTACTTCTAAATGTTCTAAACATTTTTATATTTCAATAAGAATATTACCTGGACCGCATGCTTTACTTATTTTCATTATTTTTAATGTTTCTTTAACTTTTGTGAATTGAATTCTTCTAATATAATTTAAATTAAACTTTGTCACATTTTCTATGTTGACTTTGTTTTTAGAAAAGTTGTCATTAAAAAAGTATCAAAATAATTTTTTATCTTTCTTTGCTATCATCATTTTTGATTCAAACTTTTTTTCTTTATTCTTGACGCATTGACTTAGTTAAGATCTTGAGATATTTTCTCTTTCATCTTTGTTAATCTATTAATATTAATATTTTTTTGTCTTCTTTAGTTTTAAATGTATCTTACATTTGTTTAAAATCATCTTCTCTTGTTTGTTTAGTAGCTTTTTGTTGTTGCTTTTATCGCTATCTTATATTGTTGATAAGTTTTGTTGTTATCATCACATTTACGTAATCTCTTTTAATTTTTTTATCGTCTTTTGTAGTTCTTCATTTCACTATCAAGTTTCTTTTTCAGGTGGACCATGTCCTCTAGACTCTCCAATTTTTTAACAAAATTGATCAAATTATAAATACATATCAATTTAGTTCATAAGTGGTTAATGTGTAAAAGTAGAAAAAATTCTTAAAACTTAAACTTTAAAAAGATAATAAGAAGTCTCTGTGAAATAAACTTTAAACCGTGATAAACTTAAACATTTTCAGATATAATAAAATGCAACAAATAAAGCAAAAATATGGTGAATAATAAACTAAACTTGTAACACAAGTAAAATGATAGTAAAATTTGAAAAATAAATAATTCAGCAAGAAGGAATAACCCTAAAAAATATTAATAATAATAAAGTAACATCATCTGAATTAAAGATACTAATAAAATAGTAATTAAAAATTTAAAATTAGGATTTTATTTACCTATTAAATAATTAAAATACATCTGATGATAAAAAATTATTAATTTAATAATACAAGCACGTGGATTGAGACCAATAAACAGATCACAAACATAAACAAAAAATGGAACGATTAAATCCACGATGAAATAAACTAAAAATTATAAAAAGAATTTAAAATGAACCAAATTTCATAGGGAAGAGTTATATTGAAGACCATGGGAAGATTAAATTTCTTAACACATGTTTCATTTGTGAATGTTAGACGCAAATAAGAAAGTTGCTATATGTCATACGTTGCTACTTGTGGTTATTCAGAAGTGTTCTAATCACCATTATACATGACTAACACTGAGTCAGCCTGAGTGGCAGGGTGAGATCCGAGGTTAAATCTATAAACCTAGATCATGATTTAACATAATTTCAAATATAAAACAAATCACCTAATTAAAATAGCATACACTATTCACCAATAAATATTTATATATTTTAAAAAATTTAACTTTTTCACACAACTTTGAAGAGAAAATAAGATTGAATTTGTTAACATGTTACATGTTGAGATAGACAGCTTCAGTTAGAAAAGTGTTGAATGTTAAGTTCGTGGGGGTGGGCAAAGGTAGACATAGGCTAACTTGGAGGAGAATAATTCAATATGATTTAGACAATCAACACCTCTTTAAAGAAATAGCTCAATCAGCGTAAGTGGGGGAAGAGAATTCATGGCATAGACCTGAAATAATTTGGGATTAATGCTCGAGCTGAGCTGAGTTGTGTCTATTTTTTTCTACCATCATGGTAGATGTTTGTACCTTTCCATACTTGCGTTAAAAAAGGGTGTTTGTACCTCTTCTTCTATGGTATGATTTAGAGTATTTAAATCCCTATGAAGAAATCTCAAAATGACTGTATGTTAGGAAATAGAATATATACAGCTGACCTCATATAATTTGGGACTAAGGTTTGGGTGAGCTGAGTTGAATCTGCTTTTTCACTACCATCATGGTAGATGTTTATACGGCTTCTGGTGTATTTGATGTTTTATGTCACTTTAAATAAATTGTGATGCTCTTCGGAGGTCACCAAAAAAGATTTTGATGGAATACGTGTAAAGTAATTGCATGTTGTGAGAACCTCGTTTTTTTATCTTCATCAAAATAATTTTCGTATCTCCGTTGGACTACTTAGGAAAATAGGTGATAGCCTATAAATGTATTAAATAGTCCGACGATACATTTAAAATTAATAGAATCGAGGTTCGGGTTCTGTGAAAATTTGATTTGACCTCTCTCCGTCGAATGGTGCAAATATCCAACGTTAACTTACATCGAGCAACTACTCGAATGCCCTTGATTAACCGCCATAACAAACTAGTTTGAGAGAACGTGCACATCCACGTAACAAAAGATAACTCAATAGGGGCCTAGCCTTTCGGACCTGATAAGATGCGAACAAGTTATCTTAAATTTGTTGGATGTTGATTTTATTTATTTTGGAATTGATTTTTGATTTAATTTGAGATTGGTTTTATTTGGTTTGAATTGTGAATTTTCAGATTTGATTTTTATGTTGATTTTTGAATTGTTTGATTTCAATTTCAGTTTGATTTAGTTTTGGTTGTTTTTATTTTAATTGGTTGAAATTATTTTTTTGTTTGAGTTTGGAATTTGATGGGTTAAACAATTTCACCTGTTTAGTTTAGTTGACATTTGAATTAAGATGTTTTTTTATTTTTTATGTAAGTTGATATTTTGGTGTCGGTTTGAATATGTTCGGTGTGTTTTAGGTGTTTTGAAGTTTTGATTTGATTTGATCAATTTTAAATTTCAGAATGTTAATTATCTGATTTTTTGTTTTATGACTGCTTTTTGGTGTTTTAAAGTATTTTTGATGTGATTCGTTTGATTGTTTTGAATTATTTAATTTTCAATTGATTAAGAAGTGAGTTTCCATTAAATTAAATGATTTTAATTGAAATTTCCAGATCATTAGAAATCTGATTTTTTTTCACTTTTCAGATTTAATGACCTGTTTTGAGGTATTTTCAGATTTTATTTAGTTCATTTTCAGATTTGTTTTACCTCTTTGTTTATGTTCGGTCCGCATCTCATTCGGTCCGTCAGGCTAGCATCGGTGCCCGGTTTGCAAACAGTCCCACATCGGCACTTGAACTTCATTTCATTTCATCCCATGTCGGGGGTACATCATGTCAGTTTACATTGGAGGCATGAAAATCTGAATTTTGGTCATCTCTCTTCCCCCGGGATAATTTTCCATAAGATCGAGAGATGAATTCGGCATTACGACTGCATGCCGACCCATTCTCATTCAAATGGATATTTACCCTTCGACATGTCAAGTCTTTCGACTAGCCATTGTTGGGGGAAGGGTCCGTCTGCACTGGGAGCGGGTCCCATGCCTACGCCCGGGTCAACATACCGGAAGCTGGTCCGGGCTAGCCGCCCAATTGTGGAGCGCCCACGGTGTGGTGCTAACTCCTTAGATTCTTTATTTCATGTTCATATTTTATTTAAAATTTATTTTGTGTCCGATGGGCCCAATGGGCCGGTCCTTGTCTTTCTTGGCCCGGTTGGCCGGCTTCTAGCTTTCATGGGCCCGGTGGGCCTGCCTTATGCTTCTTGGGCCATGGCGGCCTGTTTGGTGCTTTGACTGAATTGTCCATCCTCTGTTTTGTGCCGGAATTGGGCGTTGAAGATTGTGAACTCTTTGGCATCGGTTCGGGGCTGAAATCAGGCCGGTTTAAGGACTGTTTCAGGGGACTGTTTGTAGACCGGACAGAGCCTGTTTTGGGCCCAAATAGGGGGCTGTAGCAAGGGGTCTGACTGGATCCTGCTGGAGACTTGAACAGGGGACTGTTGAAGGGGTCTTTGATAGAAGGGAATTAGGGCCACCCGGCTTAACTCTTGGCCCGTCCGGCGGATTCCAAGAGGCCCGGGCTGTCACCCTTATTCAATCTCATCAAAGAGGCTAATCGGTTTGTTTTGAGGTGATGTAAGAGGTGTTTGGAGGGGCCTGAACAGGGGGTTGTTGAAGGGGTCTTTGATAGATGGAGTTCGGGCCACCCGGCTTAACTCTTGGCCCGTCCGGCGGATTCCAAGAGGCCCGGGCTGTCACCCTTACTCCCACACATCAAAGAGAGTAACCAGTTCAGCTTGAGATGTTGAAGGAGGTGGAGAATGGCAGGTTAAGAGGAGGGTAGCTTTAAGGTGGTCCGCAATGGGCTTTTCAAGATGGCCTGTTTTCAGACTGGTTCAAGTGCTTCACGGGGGACAGGACAGGGAGGCTGAATAGGGCTATTTTAGGGGGTTGCACATGGTCCTTTTAAGGACCTGAGTGGGGCCTGAGCAGGGTGCGAACAGTAGGATCAAAGGATTTTTCTCACCTTTTTTTCTTCTGCAGGTGACCGGTAGCTGCTCCTGCAGGAAATAGGGTGGGAGGTTGAAAAAGGGGGGCACGTGGATACCTCTTCTCTTCCTCTTCTTTTATGGGCGCTGGTGGCTGGATCAGACCGGCTGATCCTCCTCCCTTGGAAGAAGAAGACCTCGGCTGTTGACGTTGGCGACTGGAGGAGGATGGCCCCGGCTGCCTCTCTTCTCTCCTCTCTCCTTCCTCTCCTCCGATGGCTGTATGTTGCAGAACCTGGGCCTCTCTTGCTGGTCGATTGGCTGCCGATGGATGAAAGGGCTGTTGTTGTTGTTGGAGAACCACCCTGACGGAGGAGGGAGCTGCGATGAAAGAAGGAAGCTTCTCCCGGATGTGAAGATCTGATGCTCCTGCCTACGTGGGTTGCTGTTGCTTTGGAGGAGGTCCGCGAGAGAGGGAGGGAAGCCGAGAGACAAAGTTGCTTGCAGGAGGAGATTCTCCTACCGATGCCCCACCCAGCCAGAACTGTTGGAGCCGGACCCCAAAGCAAGTAGGAACCGGGTGCTGCCCCCTTTCCAAGTTTTCTTCTGTCTCTTTTTAGAGCCGGACGCCAAAAGCAAGTAGGAATCGGGGGAGCAAAATCAGGGACCTGCGCGCGCGGCCTGTCTTTGGGCGGGTTCTCCTGGCGTGATCCCCCTCCTTTCCAATTTATATCATTTTTTTAAATACTTTAAATTCCAAGATAAGAGAGAGATATAATCCTCATCAATATCTCCTAGATCATAGGAGACAATCGGGAGAAGGCGGCTGACGTGCTGGCAGGAGGAGGGAAAGGTGGCGGCTGATATTTTTCAAATTGTCTCCGACCTAATTCCCATCAGGTTGCTCCTTACATTAATTCTGACCAGAATTAATTTAATTAAGCTCCAAAATATCCAGAAAAATTCAGAAGATGCCCCGATAGCCATTGATCTTGTGTACCATCAGATCTACGGTTAATGACTCTCCAATTATCTGAAGATCACCGATTTGATAGAATTCCCGATCGGTACGATCTCGGTCTTCAAAAATTCCGAAAATTGTATCTAAAATACAATTAAATAAATATGCACTAGAACTTTGGTCTTCATTCAAAATAACTTGTCCAGAGACTGTTTAGACAGATTTGCCCTTATCCTATGATGCGTGCGAGCTCCGCAAATTTTTGAATTTTGTCCATAACTTCCCAGATGATCGGATTGATGATCCAACTTCAACATTGCTCATCTGGATGTCGGGCGGACATTCTGGTGGCGTCGGTTGTTAATGGACCTGCTTGGATTTGTCTAGGCCCAATAGGGGCAAAACGGTCATTTTTCCGCCCAGAGTCGGATTCCGACATTCAAAGTACCGTTGCGAAGCTTGTGACTGAGACAACACCGCGGGCCCACTGGCTTGGTCATTTGGGCCCATTAAGCCCCACAAAAATTGCCCAAAAGTTTGCTTTCACTATTTTACCCATATCTGTCTGAATATGAGTCGGATTTCTGATCCGACTTCAATGTTACTCTATATGGAGTTAGGCGGACCCAATGATGTGCCAACATGTTACCGGACTTGTCCCGAATTGTCCAAACCTAACAAGGGTGAAAGACATCGTTTTACCGTTCGGGGTCCTATCGAAACCGGATTCTGACAATTGGGGTACCGTTGCGAAGGTCTCGACTGGTACAGTCCCATGAACTCATTTGTTTTATCCTTTGGGCCCAATATGCCCTCAATAAGGTCACCTGAAAATTGACTTTCATTGTTTTCTCCATAACTTCTCAAATATGGGTCTGATTTTCGATCCGACTCTAGCATTGTTCATCTAGAAGTCAAGTGGACCTTTTGGTGGTGTCTGATCGTTATTGGGTCATCGTCTGACTGGTCGGGCCCAATAAGGCTTATTGGGCTTGTTTGGCATATTGGTCCTAAATACAATAAAAAATGGATCCAACTTGTCTATTCGGTTTTATTTTATGTACTTTGTCCGAAACTTGTCATTTTTTGGTGCTATGACATTTTTAGGTGCCAACACGTGTTCAACAAAGATTTGTTATTAGTGAAACACAGCTCTCTAGCAACCCCTCTGAAACATCGTTTTCTTTCCAATTGCCGTCACTTGCTTGGAATGAAAATGCTTTTGCTGTTGTTTACAGAAAGTTATGTCTCCAGGTATTTCTAAGAGATTTATGGAAATTTTATTGAGTAGGGACATGCTGTATTTTCAAAGTTAACGACTCACTCCAACATACTGGAATAATATTTTAATACTTTCTTCTTTTTCTTGTTTTCCAGGGATATTCTACTATGTGATTTTATGTCTGAAATGCAAGAGCTGAATATTGCGGATCATGCTTTAGTTTCCATTGATGAAGATGATGATGAAGCGGAATTGCTGCTACATTTTCTTGTATGTGCAAAAGAGCAAAATGAAAAACAGGCTACCAGGCTAGTGGAGGATATATGTCGCCTAGAAGCTGACATTTATGAGGTTGAGAGAAGGAACTTGTCAAAAATAGAGCCGGCTCACAAAAGAAAGTTATCCACAAGCATCTATGCGATCCCAGATTGGTTCAACAATAGTGAATCTGCTTGTCTAGATAAAGTTCCTCAGCTCTCTGGAACTGAAATGTGTGAGCCAAGAATGGCAAAAAATATTGATCAACTAGAGCAAGCTTACTTTTCCATGAGATCACAAATTGAGATGGCTGCGGCTGATGATTCTTTGCGTACTGATACAGATGTGCTTCAGAACTGTGACAGATGGCCATTGGCACAAGATATTACCAACTCCTTGAGTAAAGAAGCTGATCAACTTGGAGAGTTCTTTGATGGTTTATGTAAATATGCTAGGTACTGCAAGTTTGAAGTTCGTGGAACTATAAGGAATGGTGATATTCTTAACTCTGCTAATGTGATTTGCTCTTTGAGCTTTGATCGAGATGAAGAGTATCTTGCTACAGCGGGTGTATCAAAGAAAATTAAAATATTTGAGTTTGGTGCGTTGTTGAATGAGAATGTGGATATACATTACCCTGTAGTTGAGATGGCAAGCAAGTCAAAACTCAGTTGCGTTTGTTGGAATAGCTACATTAAGAACTATTTAGCTTCAACAGATTATGATGGTGTCATTCAGGTAGATATTTCTTTCTATTATAGTTGATAACTTTTCTAAATCCTTTTCTGGTATGATATTGTGCAACTAGGTTTCAGTTTGCATTTTGAACTTGGTTGCATAAAAAAAGTAGAATCAGCTAAAAATCACCCTGCTGTTTGTATAAAAGATGATATACAAGGTGGAGAGAATAGGTAGGCGAAGAAGTTTTCTTCAAGGTAGAAGAAACTGAGCTTTGAAAATGTCCTGGAGGGATCCAACAAGCGAAACTTTGCATTCTACCATATAGACTGTTCTACGATGGGATGGACAAAAGTCTCAATTATCAAATATTTCAGGCATAAGTTTCAGGTGGGAACGGGCAGGGAATGCAGCAATTCTTTCTACATTCTGTATAGTTTAGCATAAAGAATGATCTCAACTTCAAGGGTCTGCTGAAATTCTTGACTTATTACCATCTCGAATGTTAAATTGGCCAACCTACGGTAAATTAGCTACTAGGGTCCTGGTATTGCTCGTGCAGATATGGAAAAAGGTGGACAGCGACAACATATACTGCCTTATGGGATGACACAATAATTTTGTAAATATTTTACAATAAAATCTTATTTTAAAATAAAACATGAGATGGTTAATGATATAAAATTATCATATTTGGTGAGATATGATAACAAAAAAATGGGGTCCATGTATAATTATAAAAAGTGGGGGAGACGACATGGATAAAAAGGTCTCACTTTTTTTTGCCTTAGGAATCCTTTACAAAAATATATTTTTTTAATGATTGCCGAACACACTTTTTAACAAGTTTTGTTACAAAACATAAACTCGATTTGTCATGCAACCTAACACCTCACTTATGGTTCAATATCAGAAAGCTTCCTCTTTTTTCGTCTCATTCTAGAACCAATTACGGGGAAAACACTTTGTTGAAGATATGGATTTTCACTTGTCTCTTCTTTCCATGCCAACAAATAATCCTGTTTCTTATGCTAGATTCTCTTAGATTAATGATGACTCAATAGTATCAATCTTTTCAGTTGCATTGTAAATCTACAATAGCAGGTTTCACTGTGAAGATAAGCCTTGTGGTATTGTTTAACAATTTAACTTGGGATGGCGTTAGATTATTGGATATTCTTGCTTCTTTCATGACCATATGACTTATTTGTTCAACACCTTTTTTTTGTAATCATTATTTTATTTGTTTCTTTTGTTTACAGTTATGGGATGCAAGCACGGGTCAAGGTTTTACACGTTACACAGATCATCAGAAGAGGGCTTGGTCTGTGGATTTCTCTCAAGTAGACCCAACAAAGTTGGCTAGTGGAAGTGACGACTGTTCTGTAAAACTTTGGAACATAAAGGAGGCATGCTTTACTTGATCCATCTTTTTCTCGTGATAATAACTACATTGTTTCTCTTTTCAGAACCCATGTACTAATTCTATTCCCAACATGATACAACAATTTTCAACGTATATTTCCTGCATGTTTACTAGGCTTGTGAATAAATTTACTTGAGTGGATAAGGTACTTTCTGAAATTGGTAGCAGGGTAAGTTGTTATAGGAGCAATGCAGCGCAACTTGGGTGTGAGGAGAGTGAAGAATATTCAGTGGGAGTGAGGAAAATGAAGAAGAGAGCAAAGCGGAAGGTATCAGGTGAGGGTGACGGCTATTCTTTGTGCAGTTCTCTCCCTTCCAAGGTCCGCTAGACTAGACGCTGATGGTGCAAGATTCAGGGGAAGTTCTATTCCTCCTCTTCTTTGTAGGAAAGAGAGAGTGCAGGAATTGATAGGCAATGCCACCCTTGATGCGTCTCAAACCAGGAATTATGTCTTGTAGAAATTGTGTGAAGTGCTTGCTGTGAGGGATCTGACATTGCAGATGGAGCCGTTGTGCTGGTGGGACTGGTTGCTCTTCCTCATACTGTCGAGTTTGAAAAGGTTGTGTATGCCTTGATATGTGGATTTTGTGAAGACTGAACCAGATGGGGTTGTGCATGATAATCTATCTGGCAGGGTCAAGGATGTGAGAATCAGAATTAGAATCTGCAGATACGGATTCAATTAGAATCGGATCGAATCGGTCCGATTCGACTGACTTCCAAGAAGGAAAACCGATTTGGAATTGGTCTGAATCAGTTTTTTTATTTTTTATTTCTTTTAAAAAAATCACAAAAATCAGAATTTTTTTTAAAATTTATAAAACATCCTACAAAAATTGTTAAAAATATAATGTTAGTGTCTAACATATCATAAGAACCATAACACCTGATCATTACAAACTTGAAACATAAATAATAAATGATAGTCATACAATCATGCAAACGATATACCTGTCACCAAAATTGGTGATATTTGCTATCATAATCATTTTCGTTCTGATCACAAGTATCCCATTCATTATTATTTCTTATAATCGATGCGGGCCTGGGGGTCCATATGAAAATAATGATTCAGCTATCTGGCTGAAATCATAACCTATCCCCTGGAGAGGATCCATTGAATAGTAAGGCTGAAAAATTGAAGGAGAAGCAGCCTCAGGCTTTGGATAATTAGCTATTGCATACTCATCAAATACCTTTGATGCCAGTGCTGACTTCTCCCACTAGAATACTGTTAGGAGCCTATATCTGATGCACTTGCACCACTAGTACATGTATTAGAAGTAGAAGCACCACCTCCTTCTTTGGATCTCCCTCCCTCGGATCCTCCCTCTCCTCCTCCTCCACCACCACCTCTTCTATGTGAAGGCGACGAAGGTTGGGTGGATGATATGCACTCTTCCCCATCTTCTTCAAAGGTCATATCATTATTCCCAATGATTTGATGTCGCCTAACGTCTAACTTTTTTTTAAGCTCTTCTTTCACCTAAAGATGAAATCTCAAGGAACAACCCATGTTGATAACCTTTTTCGATGTTGCAAAGGGCTCGTGTGGTCTATGTGCCATTTGCTTTGTTTTTGTTTTTGTTTATTTTGAAGTAGGTTCTGAAACTAAGGGTGGGTCTATGGTAGGGTTGTAAACAAGTCGGATTCTGTAGCGGAATCACCATAATTTGATTCCGATAAGGGTTAAGGGGTTCCGATTCCGATAATTTCAGAATCACTATGTTCCGATTTTGATCCGATTCCAATTCCGTTATTGGAATTGGAATCGAATTCGATAAATTTCGAAATACATATTAAATATTAATTTTTATTTAAAAATGAGTCAACAATTCACATATAATTACTAAAATTTGATATAATCTTCTTAAAACTTTATTTTTATCATTTTATCAATTTATATATTATATATTATAATTTATTTAACTTTATTTTATTTAATTTTATTTATATATAATTATTTTTTTATTGAAATCGAATTAACAAAAATGGAATCAACTGATTCCGATTCCGATAAGCTACTAGAATATCTGATTCCGATAGCTTATAAGATACAAAAACAAGTTCCAAATCCGTTAATTTTTATCGAAATCGAATCGGAATATCGAAATATCAGATTCGGTTTACACCCCTAGTCTATCGCTGAGGGTGGGGCTGAAACTGGGGGTGGAGTTGAGGCTGGGGCTGGTATAGGCTGTGTCTCATGAATAATGTTTTCCATAGGTTTTGCCTCAACACCATCAAGCTCCCCTTCAACCCATGCATGGTTATCTAGGTCAAACTCTGGTGGTAGCCTCCCTTCTCTCTCCTCTAACCATGCAGTAAGTGGGTGTTCCTTTTGGAAAATGGTGTCTACATCCACCTCTTCAGGCATCTGTGACTCTGAAACAACTCTTTTTTCGTAAAACCCTCCTGCAAATCTTGCAAATCTTTCCTCTGTCAGTTTTTGGCGGTCCTTGATGTTCTTAATCTGCAAACGCATGTTATATTGACATAACACTAACTTATCCCGCCTCTCAGACCTTAACATATTCGTTCTCTTTGTATGAATAAGGCTAAATGTATTCCAATTCCTCTCGCAATAAAAAAATTTAGTGCTCTAGCTTAAAATGCGCACAACAATAGAAGATAGTGGATTCCATTTATTTCTTGTGCTCACTTGTATTCACCATTCAACAAAAAAAAATGAAACAGAACAAGTGTTGTGAAAGAAGAGTATACTTAACACTGAATTATTACAACTTATATTTACATACCTGGAGAAACTTTATTAAAAGAGTATCTCAGATCTGGATTTGAGTACACTTGACCCTCATCCTGTATGATTGTATGTGAGGAAAAAAATGTTACAAAGTAATTTACTTTGTTTTTTTGAAAAGAAGTTCAATGTTCATTTATATTTTACTTTTAACTCAGCCTCTATCCTATCCTGCTAATGGCAAGCCTTCTAATGATTACCAATGTATCCTTCACCACCTCATTGTCATTGGACACATTCCCTCCGTATTGGATCTTGGGGTTTAAGAAATATCATGCATTCAACACATGATGTAAGATAAAAGGCATACATTTACTAATGAAAGGAGAATATTGAAATTAGTGTTTGTGAAAACTACATTTTGCATGCACATCATGATGCAATGTCTTGTTCCATCTAGCATGTACAATTTTCTACCACTTCTTGTAACCTCTAAGATTTTCTTCTTTATTCTCAACTTTGCCCTATCCATTGTATTATAAAGATTTTCCATCTGATTATCTATCATCTGAGTCCACTAACCTTAACACATTTACCAGTGGCTCGATGATGGCTAAATAATACTGAATCCTCTCCCAAAAATGCTTGTTCATAATATATCTCTCCATAGGATCTCTAATTGATCCATCATATTATGTAAATCAACCATGTACATTATGTATTCTTGGGATGCAATAAACTGCACCGGTGCATGTCTATGCATATACAAACTCTTCAGGGCAATGAAATTTTCAGCAAATCATGTGGGCCTATGCCTAATAAGATCGCGTCTCTCTTTGTATTGTCTTATAATATGGAACAAACAAGGATGTAAATAAATAAAAGATGAGATAAGTTGTGCCTGACTGACAAGTGTAGACACTGATTGCTTCTTACCAACATCCTTTAACATAAGATCTATATAATGTGTTGCACAAGGAACCCAAAACAGGCGGTGTCTTTTCTCCATCAATTTTTTTCTGCAATCTTGTAAGATGGATCATTATCAGTCACAATCTGCACAACATTCTCCTCCCCATTCTCATCCACTATGGCATCCATCAAAGAAAATATGTAGTCAACATTTTTAATTTGACAAAAAACATCTACTAACTTCAAAAATGTGATACCCTTTGAACAGTAAATTAAGAAATTAATCATAGACCGCTTGGTTATGTCACTTTATCCATTGCACATCACTGTGCAGTCTCTCTCCTTTCAGACCAGCTTGAAGCCATCTATTGATGACTTCAGCTCCTGTATCTCCTCCTCTAAGCCAGCTCCATATATGTATCAGCTGTTGGGGACTTTTAGTCCCAATTCGGCCTCATTTACAACATCCACCATAGTTTGAAAGTAGGGTTTGGTGGATACATGTGTAGGGATACTCGCATAAACATCCATCTGTATATGTTAAACAAAGTTGAAGAAAACAAGTTGAAAAAAATAAATTAACAATGTAAAATTTATACTTGAATGTAAGAAAATTTTTACAATCTGTCTTATTGGTCTTTTGACACAATTGCTTTGATCCCCTTAAATCCTTGCTTTAATGTCTTTTGGGAAGCACTCTATTTCCTAAAGCAATAGGGGTCATCCACTGGTGGTGCTGTGGCTGGGCATGTGAATTGTGAACGATGATACATCACAACGATTCCCTCTCCTACTCCCACACTCTCACTAGGTGGGGGTTGGCTAGATTGTGAATGACGCAATATGACATCTCCAAGTCTAGAGCCTCCTGCTCTCTTCTCTCCTCCTCTGTCTGTGCATACTTACTTTAATGCCTCACCTTCCTTAACTTAGAGTCCGTGAAAGGCTCATCCTCCTCGTCCTCTAAGAGTCTAAGTATGTCTAGCTTTCCTTTTCTCCTTCTTTTTATGGGTCAGGTAGTCATCTCCTTGCCCCATAAGCTCGTCATGCAAGTCATCCCTCTATTCCATCCGGATTGACGTTTGTGAGGCTCTTCTTGACATGTAAGCCCTCATAGCATCACTACTTTCCCTAAACACCTTGTCACATTTTTTTACATTGCCACCAAGTCCAGCTATGTGTTGTTTCAGTCAAAAGATTTCTCCATTCATTTGCTTCTCACACTGTTTATATTGCATTATTTTTTTCTCCATATCTACTATGTGACCGTGATCCCACACAATGTCACAGAAAATCGGTGCATCGGACGCTCCTTGTTTTGCCATCTAAATTATTTGTTCTACAATGTCAACAACCTAAAAATATTTAATAAAGTATTAAGTAAACCCAAAAAAGGTTACCAGGATTTTTTTATAAGACCGAACAATCCCCTTAGGAGACTGATCAGTGTCGATAGCCCCCCCTAAGGGGTTATTCAGCCATAACAATCACCCAATGAGGTAAAGGGAAACAGAATGACCCTTTACGGGTTAGTTCCGGATCTTCCATAATTTCAGATGGTAACGACGTACTAAATGACAAAAATCAGCTATGTTGGAGTAAATCCGGACTTGGAATTCATTAAAACCAAATTTAATGGAAAGGAGGATCACCAATAAGAGTTAGAATCAACTGTCGGAGGAAGGGAATGGCAGAAATCGATCGAATTGGTGTTGAATCGCCAAAATCATTGTTAAATCGCTAGAATCACTGCCGAATCGCCTGGATCACGTCGATTCTTCACTTCTAATGTCGAAATCTCTGGCAGATCGTCGGAATCGCAAGCCCTACCATGCCCAAGGATTCCGGAATCGGAATCAGAATCGGAATCGGTTGGGCGATTCCGATTCCGATTCCAGGAATCGGCCGATTCCTGGGAAGAGAATCGATTCCGGATCGGCCCGGAATCGGTTTTTTTTTCAATTTTTTTTTTCGTCAAAAAATTCAAAAAATTCAGAAAAAATCTAAAAAAATAGGAAATGAGTTAGAAAAAATTTTAAAAATAAACAATGCATTCATCCACAGGACCACATCGAATAAATACTAATGAACTCCAATTGAAGACTTGAAGTTAAGTACATATTCCAATTCCATTGATTCAAAATCAAAGAGATGATACATCATGAAAAAAAAATTTACATCATATCAATCTACTACCAAAATATAGGATATAAATATGGGTCTTCCTTCTCTCCCCGTCGCGCTTCACGCTTCTCCCTCGTGCTCAGTCTTATATACTGTCCGGGACCATATCCATATGAAAATAATGCCGATGCCATGCCATCAAGGTCGTATGGATCGGACTGCGGGACGACCGGGACGTAAGCAGAGGATGGTGGAGCTAGTGGTGTAATCCACTGCTGGTCAACCTGGCCAAATGCTGGATACTGTGGCTCCTGTATATAAGAATCATGTGTATCCGAATCCAGCGTGTAATACGGCTTTGGATGCCGTGAATGTAGAGACTCGGCTACTGCTAATGGCTGCATCGCTGGTATGCACTCCACGTCATCATCCCCTGAGGAGTGAGAAGGAGCACGCGTCTTTGTCATCCGGGCCGACAGACGCTCGACCTCTGCCTTCCTTCTCTTCACCTCTTCGGCCATCTCTCGAAGTACCGTAAGGTCCGAACCCAAAGTTTTTTTCAACTTTGCAAATCCTCTCATTTTCCGTGCAGTTACTTTTATTTTCGTTTTCCCCGAACTGCGAATGGGCTGGGTAGCGGCCGCCGGACCGGAGCCGGAGCCGGGGCTAAAGCCGGCAGTGGTCGCTCCATAGCCGCCGGGGCGAAGAAGGCCCCCGCCCGAGCACGAGAAGTAGATGGAGGTGGAGCCGAGCATCCTCCTCGGTTTCAACACCATCCAACTCTCCTTCACCGGTACGGTCATTGGGATCAAACTCACCGTACGATCCCTGGCT
Source organism: Cryptocoryne crispatula var. balansae (assembly GCA_036172225.1). Taxonomy (NCBI): domain Eukaryota; kingdom Viridiplantae; phylum Streptophyta; class Magnoliopsida; order Alismatales; family Araceae; genus Cryptocoryne; species Cryptocoryne crispatula. The sequence goes on from CM069935.1 coordinate 1,145,805, forward strand.
TCCCTCTCTTCTATCCAGGAGGCAAAGTGCATGCTCCTCCTGGAATATCTGATCCATGTCCACCTCCTCGGGTGGTGGTGTGGCGGAGGAATGCCTCTGCTTGTATGGACCACCTGCGAATCGTGCAAATCGTGCCTCGCTGATCTTCTGTCGATACTTGATGTTCTTTATGCGCGGCCCTCGTATTTGTAATGACAGAAGACCAGCTTCTCAAGCCGGTCTGAGGTCAACTTGTTCCTCCTTTTCGTATGTATCAGGTTGAATGTACTCCAGTTCCTCTCACAATGGGAGGAACTGGTGCTCTGGCTGAGTATCCTGATACCAATGGCAGCAAGTGGATTCCATCCACTCCTGGTGTTCACCTAAACCCACCACTCAGCTGCAAGAAAAAAACAAGAAGAGAAAAGGTAAACAATTAGCCCATCATCTACCATAACTTATATGAAAAGAAAATAAAATCTTCATCAAGCTATTACTATACCAGGTGACACTTTGTCAACTGAATATTTCAGATCAGCATCTGAGTATACGCCGACCCTCATCTTATACTTCTGCATCTGAAAATTTTATAAAAAAAATATTAGTTGCCTGGTAAGGCTACTCCAAGGTATTGAATGAACTCTAACTTACTTCTATCTCAGTCTCTATCCTGTCCTGCTGAGATCGGCACAGACGCTGAATAACAGCAAGTGTACCCCGCATCACCTCGTTGTCGTTTACCACCTGTCCTCCATATTGGATGCGGGGGTTCAAAAAATATCCTACAAGATTTTATTAGTTAACACTGTGCATAAGACAATTATTCAGCAAAAATAATTTTTTAACCAAGTTACCTGCAGCATGGACATCGTGGTGCAAGGTCTTGTCCCATCGGTCATCTATAATCTTCCACCACTTTTTGTAACATCTGGGATTTTTTTCTTTTATTTTTAGCTTTGCCCGGTCCATGGCATTATACAACGTGCCCATCTGGTCCCTGTCATCTGAGTCTACCAACCTCAAGACAACTACCAGTGGCTCAATGATTGCCAAGTAGTAGGCAATCCTCTCCCAAAACCTCTTGTCAGTGATCTGCTTCTCAGACCTGACAAGAATCTCCAACTGATCTTTCTTGTCATGCAGGTTGTCCACCATATAGTTGTAATACTCCTGACCGTGTGAACCTAACAAATGCATGCCTGTGCCGGTGTAGACTCTCCAACGCAATGAAATTCGTAGCAAATCGAGTCGGACCGGGCCTAACAAGATCGTGCCCTCGTGTGTGATCTCATGATATGTAGCAGGCGGGGATGCGAATAAATAAAAGATGTCATCGTCTGCGCCTGCCTGACAAGTGTGGATACACCCTCCTCCTTGCCTATATCCTCTAATATGAGATCAATGGAATGTGCTGCACAGGGCACCCAGAAGATGTGCTTCCTCTTCTCCATCAACTTCCTCCCAGCCGCCTTATATGATGGTTCGTTGTCGGTGACAACCTGAACCACATTGTCCTCCCCGATCTCCTCCACGGCTCCACCACCCCATCTATCAGAGAAAAAATGAAGTCGGCATTTTTTATCTTCCCAGAAGCATCTACCGACTTCAAGAATGTTGTCTCCTCAGAACAGTACACCAAGAAGTTTATCATACTCCTCTTGGTGATATCTGTCCACCTATCGCACATAATTGTGCAACCATTCTCCTTCCACACCAACTTAAATCCATCCATCCACTTCTTCAACTCCTGGACCTCCTCATCCAGGCCAGCGCCGTATATATGTCTGCTGCCCGGGGCTTGCAAACCCGGTCCAGCCTCACCCACGGCATCCACCATCGTCTGGAAGTAGGGGCTGGTGGCTGCATGTGCTGGGATGCCTACATCAAGTTAAAAAAAATTGGGATCGGGCTAAAATTAAGTTTAAGTAAATAAAACACACATAATGTCAATTTTAATTTAAAAAGTGATACCTGCATGTAAAAACCATTTCACAATGTGGCGAACGGCTCTCTTTGCAGCCGTTCCTGTTGTCTTCACCCCTTTCATTGCCTGTTTAATCCCCATCTGCCCAGCACTCTGTTTCCTAAATAAATACTCGTCACTCGGTGTAAATCGAGTGCTGGTAGAAGTAGAACGGCGGTGTGGCTCCTGTCTCCTGGGGTCAGTCTCTCGGTCCCAGCCGAGGTCGCGCGAGCCGATGCTGATCGGCCCAAAGCTGGGTCAACTCTGGACCCAGACCCTCCTGCTCCCCTCCTCTTGTCCTCCTCCTCAGCAAATGCACGCTTGCTATCGTGCCTAGCACGTCTAAGCTCGGAGTCCGAGGACTCGTCCTCGCTCTCTGGCTCCGACTCAGCTGGTGCCTTTCCCTTGCCTTTCCCTTTCGAGCTAGGCAAATCCCGGTTCCTCCTCCTTCCGGAGTAGCTCGTCGTGCAACTCCTCCCTCTGCTCGATCCTAACAGCCCGTTGAGAGGCTCTACCTGTCATGTAGCCTCTCATCTCCTCACTCTTCTCCCTGTGCACCTTGTCACATTTCTTGACATTTCCACCTGTTCCGGCAATATGTTGTTTCAGCCGGAACACCCCCCGTTCATCTCCTTCCCACACCATTTGCACTGTACCCTCTTCCTGACTAGGTCTACCATAGGGGTGTCAATGGGCCGGGCTTGGGCTGGCCCGGCCCAAGCCCACTTCAGCCCATATATATGAAGTCCAAGCCCAAGCCCACGTAGAAAGCCCAATGAATTAGAGTTGTGTAAATGGACTTCAGCCCGCCATAGCCCATTAACCCAATGGGCTTGAGTTTGGTAAACCAGCAGAAAATGCTACAAAATTCATAAAATCAATAAAGTTGTGAAACTTTTTAGCATTCGTAAAATTTTAAAATTTTAAATTTTAAAATCTATAAATTCAATAATTCTAAAAATATATAATTAGAAAATTAGAAAAAGTTACGATTTGTGAATTTCTGGAATTTGAAATTTAAAAAATAAAAGTGAAATCTGAAAATTTTGAAAAACTTTGAATAGTAAAATCTGCATGAGTATAAAAATTGCTAGAACATTAAATTATAAAATCTGAAAAAATCTAGACATCAGAATATTCAAAGATTTCATGATTCGAAATCTGCAAATTATGTAATTATGCAAAATATAGAATCTAAAAACTAAAATCAGAAAACCAAAAATCTATGAATTTTGAATTGCCACAATCTAAGAAATCAAGAAGAAAATAAAATCTAAAATTTTTGAAAACTCATAAATCTGAAAATTGATAGGAAATTCAATCATAAAATCTGAAAAGTTCTACCGAGAATCTAAAAAATAAATAAAAGGTCTATCAATTTGTGAATTGCCATAGTCTGAGAAGTAAAAAGAAAAAATACAGTCTGAAAATTTTGAAAAACGCAAAATTCTTAAAAGTGCATAAATATAAAAATTATAAAATATTTAATCATAAAATCTAAAAATTTCTACGGATTGGAATATTCAGAGATTCTAAGGTTCAAAATTTGCAAATTATGTATTTTTTAAAAAATATAAAATCTAAAACACAAAAATCAGAAAAACAGAAAAATCTTTGAATTTGTAAATTTCTATAATATGAGAAATAAAGAATAAAATGAAAGCTGAAAAGTTTAAAACTCAAATTTCTTAAAAATGCATAAATTTGTAAATTGCTAATAAATTCAATAATAAAACCTAAAAATCTTAAAAAATCTTAAAAAAATATTTGTAAGATCACAAAATCTTAATTTGGTATGTAAAATCTCAAAATATCTAAAAACTTTTAAGTGATTTCATATTAGCTGTTTGACTAGTTTTCATTTATTTGGTAGCATTTGATTTAGTTTGTGAGAAGAAATATTTGAAAATTTAATTTTATCTTTACTCTTTTGATTTTTGAAACAAAAAATATTAAATATTCACTCTTGAAAATAAAATAAAAATTATATTAAATCATTTAACTTTTAAATTTTTTTAAGAGATTCTCATCTTATTTAAATATTTTACTAAATGATCAGAATTATTTAATTTTTAGTTGAATAAAAGAATATATGTTTTACAAAATACTTTAAAAATATTGCACTGTGTATTGTCCGGGAGAGATTTGATACCAGGTATGATGGCCGAAACATGTATGGGTCATCCGGTCTAATGTATGTCTTGTCTTGTCGAAGTTTAGAAAAATTGATGGTCGACTTTTTTTCCAGTGGTCACGGCTACCGCACGGTCCTCACGAATGCCTTCATCTTGCACTCATGCATGTGCAGTCTTTTATGTGGGCTCGACGGGCCAAAGAACATCAGGCCCGCCTACCCGACGAAGATGATAATCTCCTTATTTTTTAAGCCCTGTGGCCATCTTTAGAGGGCTTGACCCAAGCCCGTGGCGGGCTTTTCGATGGGCTAGCGGGCTTGGCCTGTCCACTTGACAGGTTTAGTCTACCATGTGCCCGTGTTCCCAACCCACGTCGGAAGCACGTGTTGGTGCTGCATCACTTTGATCGGCCATTACTTATATCTGCAAAAATTGTAAACAATGCACTAAAAATGATTAGATAACATAAAAATTGATTTAGACGCTGTTCGGGAAGCAGACAACCCAAGTAATACACCATTCGGTATGTTTAAAGGGTTACGTATTTGCCGGAAATGGTCGTAAATTAACGTACGATATATCCGAAATTTTTTCCGTGCAAAATGGACTTAAACGGATAGTTCAAAACTTGGACGGACTTGTTCAGTCGGAAATCACAACGTTTAACAACGCTCGGACTCGTCGGAAACGCGTAAGAATGGACGTACGAAGTTTTCGGCGAAGAAATCTTACCAAAAACCTTAGAAAGATCGAAGAAGAGGTTGATTCGAGGCCGGTCCGAGCTTGAATCGGCGGAATCCCTTGAAGACGTTGCTTGGAATCGCCGGAATCGCCGCCGGAATCGCCGAAATCGGTGGAATCGGGCCGGAATCGATGCTTGGATCGACGGAATCGGCCGAAATCGATGCTGGCAGCTGGGATCGAGGCCGGAATCGCCGGAATCGCGCCGGAATCGCCGGATCGTGCTTCTGCCGCCAGAATCACGAAGAGGTAAGCTTAGGCGGCCGGAATCGCCGGAATCGTTGCTCCCGCCAGAATCACGAAGAGGTAAGCTTAGGCGGCCGGAATCGACCCTTAAAGGGCTAAAATCGGATGGACATTGGGCTAGAATCGGGCCCGATATCGATTCGGACCGGGACTTAAGTTGTTCGGTCGAATTGGTCAGATCAACTGATTCAGGCCGATTCGATTGATTCCGGCGGAATTCATATCTGAATCTGTTTTTCAAGTGAGAATCGATTGATCCGATTCCGAATCAGCCGATTCTAATCTAATCCAATTTCACCGATTTTGCAAACCATGGGTAGGGTGGTATAGTATCTCTTCAAGGAATTTCTTACACACAGGACAGCCTTCTGTTGCTCAATGGTGGGTTACCACCTTGAACTTTTTCCTCCTTTCTTTTCACAACTCTCTCTCCCCAGCTGAAAAGAGAACATCAGAGGTGGAGTTTTATTTATGAATCAGGAGTATGGATTATAGAATCAATCGAATTCATAGTTGTTTAATACACGAGTAAAACGCGTATCAAACACGTCCCAATCAAAAAATGATTTTTTGGGGTTTTGATTGTCCATTCATGTTAGTGGATGTTTTAAACGCGTTCAAAACTTACGAAAATTTTTAAACTCATTTAAAACGTAGACATGTTAAACGGTATATTTTAATTTGGAGGCCTCCGGTCTCCTCTAGTCTTCGATCTCCATCGCCTCTCTCCTGCAGCATCGGTCAAAGGAAGCAACATCATAGCGGGCTCAAGAAGATGTATGAAATAAAAGTGCTACCTGCTATTGAGAGATCCGACGATCGTTTGGGGTTGAACGGGAAATCTCACGGTTTGGAGAAGACATATCAAATAATAACACTTAAGAAACTAACAACAATACTTCAAAAATGGAGTTAGTAACTCAATCAAACAAAAAAGAAATTAGCAACACAACTAAAAAACAAGACTTCACCACTAATTAAATGATTAATGCTAACTATTTATTGATTAACACTAAAAAATAATCAACAAAACTTAAACTAAAGATTAGAGGGCAATGGAACTTAGAGAATTATAGAATGAGAGTGAGTGAGTGAGTGAGAAAGGTGGGGGGCAATAGAAGCCCCTTGGGGGCCTTGGGTGGGGGGCTCCTTGAAATTTAGAACGACTGTTGGCAGTGACCTCGCTGCAGGTTGCCCGACCCCATTGGCAGCTGGTTGCCAGGCCAGTCTGATTGGGGTCAGAGCTGGACTGGTCGGCAGGAAAACCGACCAGGTAGGGTGACCCAGTTTGGTCCCGGACCGACTCAGCGAACCATGGTTGAACCATCCAATTTCAGATTCCAGGCATCAAGGAGTGATTTGTAGGCTTTGGTTACTAGGTTTTGTTGTATGTTACTTTCTTTGAGGATTTTGAAGGTTCATTAGTTACAGACACTAGATAGTGACATATTTACAATTCAGAGATTTTTTTAGTTACCTTCTTATAATTAGCATGTACGTATAATTTAGAGAACAATGATAGACAATGGAATGAATTTCAAAATCTGCTCCTTTAGATCACAGCCTGTCGAAACCTCATTTTTAAAACTTGTTTAAAATTTATTTTGCTTTTTTTGGAAAGAAATGATTTCTTATCTTGCCAACTATGGTTAAGAAAATAGGTAAAAGAACTATAGGATAGGAGTATAGCTAATTGGCGTGGTATAAATAGGTTGGAACACGCAAAGTGAGTTCTAGAATCTTTGAAGTGTTGACATAGGGGTTACCCTATCACTTACACATCTTTTATCTCTTGTTGAGGTTTCTTGGATTCTTTGAAATTTCTTTCGACCTCTCGCACTGAACTTATGGGTGTTAATTATATCGAGCAATACTCAAATACCCTTGATGAACCACCACAACAACTCTTGTACCGAAATCATTCATCCACAAAAATTAGAGATATGCCCCCATGGCTCATGACCTTAGTCGGACTGCCAACTTTAGTTGCTTTTGGGTTTGACTTGAATTCCTCTTAGATTCTTAAGCTCTTTGAGATTTTTTTAAGTCACTTTGAATTTAGATTTTCTTCAAGTTTCAAATTTTTTTGGAGCCAGATGTTTTTCAGAGTTCCACTTTTGTTATTTTTTCTTCCTCTGTTTCCTTTGATTAGCTGATTTTTTGCAGGTTTCAGATTTCTGTTTTCAGACCTCTGTTTACAAATCTAAAAATTCAGAAGAAAAGCTTGGGCATTGATGAACATTGATTTGGTTACCATTCCATCGATTCAAAATAAGAAACTCATGGGTTTTTATTTTCGTCCGTCATATAAGGAGGAATACTGACTGATTTTCGTCCCTTCTCTCTGGGCCATGAGATGGCCTTATTTATGGCCCATAAGGGGTTCATTTCATGTCTTTTAAGTGACCCATAAGGGGTTCCAAATGAGGCTCCGAAGATGCCCCAAGTTCAAGCCCGAAATGGGTCTAAATAGACCTTGAAAATAAAATTTTTGGAGCATCTTTCATTTTTTTTTGCTGTCATCAATTTTTTATGAAAACCTGAAACTTATCGCTTTTTCTCCTCGGGTCTGGAACTTCATCCAAAGTGAAATTGGAAGCTGAATTTGTCTTGGAACTAGCATCCGGATTTGAATGAGACCCAATCCAGTTTTGCCCCTGGTCCAGGATCTGAATTCGAGTAAGATCCGGGATCCGAATTTGAGTAGGATCTGGATATCCAACTTCAAGTAGGGCTCGGATCTCTGATTTCAAGCCTGATTTGGATATCGTATTTCAAGAAGGATTTTGATATCCGTGTTTGAGTAGGATTTGGATATCCAGTTTCGAGTAGGATTTGGATATCCAATTCAAGTAGGATTTTGACATTTGAATTTGAGTAGGATTCATATATTGGATTTCAGTAGGACTTGGACATCTAAGTTAGAGTAGGATTTGGATATCCGATTTCAAATAAGATTTAGATATTCGACTTCAAGTAGGATTTGAACATCCAAGTTTGATTAAGACTCGGACATCTCCAAATTTCTTCATGTGGTTAATTTGGCTGTCAACATGCCCCCATTAGACGTCATTCCTCTTCTGTTTCTAATTTATTTTTTCTCTAGTTGCACTGAATTTTCTAATGGCTTTCTTTTGGTTGGCAGAAAAGTTGCATCAGTTCGATTCGGAGTGTTGCTAATATCTGCTGTGTCCAATTCTCTTCACATTCAACAAATTTCTTGGCATTTGGCTCCGCTGACTATAAGGTTTATTGTTATGATCTCCGGAATACAAGAAGCCCTTGGTGTACTTTATTTGGGCATGGAAAAGCAGTCAGCTATGTGAAATTTGTGGATTCCAAAACTCTTGTTTCTGCTTCAACTGACAACACCTTGAAGCTATGGGATCTCCATAAGACATCAGCTAGCGGCTTTTCTAGTACTGCCTGCAGTTTAACATTGACGGGTCATACAAATGAAAAGGTTTAACGCCAAATCTGAATCTTTTCTCTTTGTTTTTGTTCTGGTTTGTGCTTGAGCTCCTGACAATTCTTTGTTCTTCAGAATTTTGTAGGTTTATCCGTCTGTGATGGGTATATAGCATGTGGTTCAGAAACAAATGAAGTAAGAGCTTCCCGTCTCTTGTTGCTTCAGTTTTTTAGTGAAGTTTCTTTGTGAGTTTGCTTTTTTTTATTAAGCCTCATTTAGAAGTGTGACCTTTACAGTATCTTATAAAAATTGTTTACTTCTTCACAATAAAGATTTTAAGATGTGTACTTGATAAAACATTGGCACCAAAAACGTTCTCATCTTTCTTTTGGTCTAAGATGATCTGTGTAGCAAAGTTTTCATTGTAATTATTTTACAAAATGTAATTTGAAAACAACGTGTTCCTGCAATCTAGTATGATGCATGATTTCTGCTACATTCTGTGTAAATTCTGATTTGTTATTTGTTGTATGTAACTTATCTTATATCTGATTTTTTTATGTGATCCAATCACTTACATGTTCCTCTTTCTTCCAGATTTATGCTTATTACAAATCCTTGCCCATGCCAATAACTTCTCATAAGTTTGGGTCCCTTGATCCCATCACTGGTCTGGAGATAGGTGATGACAATGGACAGTTTGTCTCAAGTGTCTGCTGGAGAGGAAAGTCAAATATGATAGTGGCGGCAAATTCCAGTGGCTGTATAAAACTACTACAGATGGTGTAGGGGATGCTAAAGATTTTGAGGAGACATGGATCATTGTTTTTCTTGACATATCTGTGATTTTGTGGTTCGATGACCAAGGTGTGTGGTGCTTCTCTATGTGAAAGGTGCCTGTTGAATGCTGGCAGATGCCGCAAAGCTTAAACACACCTCCCTTTTCAATGCCTCAGAGCATCAATAAAGGTCAGGGGTATGGAAACTGGTGGTAAATAAAGTATCACCACTTTTGTTGCTGAATGCCCCAGATCTGTTCATCTACCATCTTTCATCGTCTTTGCTTCATCTTATGCACCTGAAATGGTATGGGTGTTAAAAATTATGGACAAATGGAATTGGCGTATGTGGAAAGTCAATTGTTGGCTGGAAGAGAATATTGGTGCTATGGTCACAAGTGCAGCTGATGGATGGACCAGGAAATTGGCTGTGCAGTTTTTGTTTCTCTGTCCTCCTAACACAAGGGCTGGAAAATTCCCTGGAGTTGTTTCTGAGATAGAAGCCTGTCTTGCATCCACTTTGTGCATAAAGCAGGCTTATTGGGAAACAAGAATAAGATTATGTAATTACTTCAGAGTTTTTCAGAGCATCCAAACATGTGTATAATGTTCATATGCCTTCCGCTATCTTGTGAGGAGAGTATTAATTGACTTCCACCCTCTACCAATTTTGTTCTTTCAAATGGTGGTGAGGTGCAAGTATGTTGCTTTATTTAATCATATCCCAATAAGGAGATAACGTTGTTGCTGATGTACTGTTAACAGCCATACCAAAACGATAGTTTTTTCTTTCTCACTTTGTATCGCAGGTTTCCTGTTGCTGCATTCGTAGTAAGAATACTGTAGTTATCTGATTACAATTAAATATTGTTTTGCATTTTGTATTTTGGTTCTCATTCCATTTCCTTGGACTGGTTCTGGTTCTACCTCTCCCATGCTTAAGAGTGGGTGGATGTTCACATCTCAAATTTACTTTTAACTACAATTCAGATTTCCTATTCTGACTCCATTTTGGTGTGATGACAGACGATGCTGCAGTTTTCTCTTGGTGCGTGCTGTACTGGTTCAAAACCCCGAATACAGGCAAAGACGGTGGCAGACTTTGAATAAGGAATCCTAAATAGGAAAATGTTCATTGTATCTGTATCTACTCCAGGCCTTGTCAGACGATGAGCTGTTTCGTGTTCTTGGTGGATGTGTTTCCATGCATTTTGCTAAGTATGGATCATAAGTATTGCGAATTGGCCATTTACTAACTGGCTAATCTACTGTATCCACTGAAAAGTTCTCAAGGGTTGAGGGTTGTTAGTGAGTTCTATTACACTGCAAATTGAAAGGTATTTTTCTTTTGTTCGGTAGAATATAGATTGCTGGATTTCAGTCTTATGACTCTTATCAACCAACTTCATGGCCCTCCCGTGCAATTTTGTCTCCGTTTTACAATCATCAGCTAGGGAAGCTCAAGGATTTTCATTAAGTGCACATTTTGCAATAAGCAGTTCATTTTCAAGTTTCAGGTCATGTATCCAAGTTTCGAAGGACATCGATGCTGGATTATTGGGTGTTGCATTTCACAGAGAACATAGTTTTCCTTTAAGGAGTATCCTCTTCTGCAATTCTCCAGCGGGAATTGTCTGATCAAGTCATCAGATAATTTTTAGTTGAATCCTGCAAATATGGTATGATACTGGGTTCTTTTTTTATGAAACAAAGTCAGCTGAGAATTTGCGACCCTATGAAAACTAGTTGATCATTCAGTGCTTGGTATGTTTAAGCCATTCGTTTATATTCGCATGCCTTAACTTAGAGAGCGGCAGAGCACTCTGAAGCAGCTTACTGTGTAAGTCCTCACCTTCATTTACTGGTCTTCAGTTTTTCTTCTGCAGCAGTCAGAAGCATTCCCAGATGACCTTGTCACCGGGCTCAAGCTCATGTGTCTAAGTGTCTTGGCTCTTGAGTTCCTCCTAAGCAGGCATTTGCAAGCAGCTAAGGTGGTCTTATCTTCTTTCTGGCCTGTGGTTGCGGAGAAGTAAGATGCTATTTGATAATAATGAAGAGCCAAGTTCTTGTTGGTTGGCATTTTACTGAACTGAACCGGTGAAAACCTGGCTCTTTGGAGACGTGTCTTGCTCTCGGAGTTCCTCCTCAAGCAGGCTTTTGCAACCGAGTGAGGTGGTCTTTCCACTTTAACTCCTCTACTTATGGCCTGTGGATTCAGAAAACTAAGATGCCATTCAAATAACTATGAAGAACTGAGTCCTTGTGGGTTCGTGTTTTACTGAACTGAATTGGTGGAAACCTGGCTCTTCGGAGACGATTTTTTGACCAGAGACAAGTGTTGCCGTTGCCCCTACTCCTATGTTGCCGGAATTAAATCGAATGTAGAGCTATAAATATATGCTTATATGGAAGTTTATTAATTTGCATGTTGGTCTTTTATTTACTTGAGTGATTGACACAAGTAACACCTTGATCTCATTCCATTCATAAGTTGGTTTTGCGCGAATGTCTATTTCTGCCTTCTTCAAATTCAGTTTCACGGTATGTTGTTAGTTTGAATAAAACAGGTTGTGTTTGCTTTATTATGTGATAAGTAATTAAATGAGGTGATATGAAAGAGTAGCAAAGATTTTTACCCCGTAGGATATGTATTTTTAAGTTTTTGTTTAACTAATTATGGTTTTTATAGGCTTATAAATTGGCCGTGGTCGAGTTTATTTGTCTACTCAGGCTTGCTGAGATATCGCACATGTAAGCGCCTAAAAGAATCAACCTTGAACGGCTGGTTTTATTTCTTGGTGGAGTCAGCTCAACTAGAAGATATGCAGACAGGTTTTCAAATTTGTTCTTCCAAAACCGTCTTTCAAGGTACTTTGTCTGGTTGGATTGCATTTTTTAGACGTTTCTGAGATTTTTAGTCTTTCGGGAAAGAATTTATCTTTCTAGGCACGTGAGCCAAAAGGGGTAAAAAAGTGCACTCTCGTGTTTGGTTGTATGATAATAGAGGTTTTTATTTTAATTTTTAAAAATAGTAAGAAAATTTGTTAAAAGAGGTGTTTGATAATCATGATAATTTTATATTTTGAAAGTGATTTTCTTCTTCAACAAAAAAGAGGATCTCAAATTTTATCGCTCCGAACATGATAATTTTATGTCGTGAGTTGGTTTATTTTTTATTTTAATACAATTTTTTATCATAAAAATGTACAAAAAATTATCATGCAACCAAACACCCCATTATTGAGTATCCCCGAATAGAAAACGCAAGGCAGTATTGGTATCATTTAAATGTTCTTTATTTAGACACGTATTATTTTTTTTCTGAAAAAGGTTCGAAAGAAGCTCTTTAAAATCGTGAACCAGCTGGTAATTACATCACAGTAAAATGAGCTATAAAAATACTCGCAACGGTTATACAACGGTTGCCATAATGTTGAAAACACGGTGTTTGTTTTATCACATAACTCCGGCTTTCTCAAAGGCCGTGCATTTTTGACCATTGACTTTAAAATCGAAGCGTCAAAACCCGACTTAATAGCATCGATCCTCTTTTCTTTTGCTTGGTAGCATTTATTGTAACAGAAGTGGTCATAATTTTGAAATGCAAGAAAATTAGCAAGAAGATGATATTGTATTTCTTATTGTTTGATATTGTACTTACTGTTAGTTGAGAATCGGGGATCAATAAGTAGAGGCTTCCAAAAATCATATTGTTTATCAATCAACGGTTAGCCGAACAATTTATAAGAAGGGGAAAAAAAAGCCTGTTACTTGGTAAATAAAAAATAAAAAAATCTCGCCATCGCCCGCCAGCCAGCCGTCTAAATATATATATATCATATAACCGTGCACGTACGTGGCTATCTGAGTTGTTGACGTGTTTCTTATTCTAGCTATCTCGACGGCGGGATGACTTGCGGCAGCCTCGAGCTAGGCTTCCGCCGCCCCGCCCGCACCACGGCGGCGCACGGTTATGCCGTCCTCGGGAGCCAAGTGTTCGGCGCCGATCGAGCTATCTAGCTTGAAGGACCGTCGACGTACACGTATACGTAGTCGACCGGGGGGGGGGGGATGATCTTAAAAGCCCAGCAGGGAAGGGAAGTGGAAAGAAGATAGGAGGGGCGGCCGGGGGAGCGGTCGCCGCCGGAAGATGGAGACGTCGTCCGTGGGGCAGAGGCCGAAGGCGGCGAGCAGCAGTCTGGCAGCCGACGGGCAGGGTCGTCGCCGGCAGCAGCAGCAGCAGCAGGAGAAGGAGAGATGCGGGTTCGCCTTCCAGTTCCAGGTGCCGCTGCACTACCCCAGGTACAGCAAGGCCGACTACGAGGCCATGCCGGAGTGGCAGCTCGACCTCCTGCTCGCGCAGTACGGCCTGCCGCCCGTCGCCGGAGACGACGACGTCGCCTCCAAGAGGAAGCTCGCCATCAGCGCCTTCCTCTGGCCTTCTCCCTGAACCACCAGCCGGCCCGGCCGCATGCATGCATGAGTTCACCTGAATAATGATATTATTATCCTTTATCGATATATCTACATTATATGTATGCAATGTAAGACGGCTCTAGCTAGCCATATATATATATATATATATATATACATATATCATGGCGGTGGAGAGAGCTGGTTGGTTAAGCAAGTGCCTCGTTCGTTGTGTTAATTTGTTTTGGCAGCTTAATTATAACAAACTCGATAGTATATATTAATTCGATGGACGTCTGAGCAATAATTTCGATATTGAAATTTCCGGAGGATAGAGATTAATATTAAAATTGATACGTACGTAGCAAGTATATAAATATAATATTGGGTTTTGGCGCAGCAGGCAATATTGAAATATATATATTCCTCGTACGTACAATTAATTTCAATCTTCTCCAAGTTTGTACCATGGGTATAATTTATTTTTTGTCTTAATTATTAGATTTATCTGATATTTATTTAAGTGATCCACTTGTTATTGGGCTCGGTTTAACACACTATTAGATTTATAAAATGAAACGTGGCTTATTGGACTTAATCTTTTGTTAGACCCAGGATCCGACTATGAACATGATTCTAATCTTGATCAAACTCAGATCGATCCATCATCTCTATATAAATAGAGACAGGACTGTAACTCCCCATATAATTACGTATAGAGGTTCGATAGAGAGAGAAAATCAGATGATTATCCGAAGGAGACGGATAATTCTTATCCGACTGATCTTCTTCATTCTTCATCTTTCACCGTGCCTCGATAAAGTTCGAATAGTCGTCGGATATTTCGAAAAACCAACATGTGGTATCAAAGCATGTGTGTGTGTCTATATATATACATATATATATGTCTAGAAGAGACGATGCTCGAGTCCACCTCCTTCGAGCCGCTGCAATAGCTTGTGCGCCGCCATTAAAGAATTAGGCTCCGCAGAGAGGAGGGGCGGTTGTGTTCGTCGGCGGCGGCGGCGGCGAACGGGGAGGACAAGCAGCCGCAGCCGCAGCCGCACCCGGAGAGAAGAGAATCGGGAGGGGAAGTGCAGCAGCAGCTTCCGGATGCCCCCTGAACGAGGTACAGCCGCGCCGACTACGTACGAGAGGCCATGCATGCCGGCCGGAGTGGCGGCACGTCAGGTCGACCTCCTCCCTCCTCGGAGAAGAGGCAGTATGCCATCGGCGCCTTCGTCTGCCCTAATTCCCAGGACTGCACACGACAGCTCTTTTACGTACACATACGGGCCGGCATAATTAAGAACTGCATGCACAGGAATTTTTAGATCATATATATATATATTATTAACTGCACGTAGGTACGTACGTAGGTGTGCGGGCTTTGATCTGTCTATATGTAATCACAAATCATGAGGTTTATATATATATATATATATGTATATTTCCCTTTAATTGACGTCCCGTTCGATGATCGGATTCAGGCAACCGTTCATTTAATTCAAAGAATTTATTGTTGTTCTTCTCCTTATCGATGATGAGAATTAGTTTATATGTCGGTCCGCCGCTTGCACTCCTCCCCAGCACGCTCGAACCCGTCGGTAGACGGCCAGATGAAGGCGCCGACGGCATACTTCCGCTTCTCGTCGACGTCGCCGGCGACGGGCTGCAGGCCGTACTGGCTGGGAGGTCGAGCTGCCACTCCGGCATGGCCTCGTAGTCGGTGGTTCTCGTGTCGACGACGGCATAACCGTGCTCCTCCTCCTCCTCCCCCTCCTCCGTCGTCGACGGAGGCCCCTTCACCGTGCGGTCATTAATCACACTCAGATGCTGGCGGGAAAGCGACGCGGACCAGAGTACGCTTCCCTTCCCATACATACAGTGATGAATACGATACTACCACCTTTCTTTCTCCCCCCCTTTTTTTTGGGGGGGGCTGAAGGAATAAGCTTCATTTTTAACGAGCCAATTTTTAACAGTTTTTCCCCGACTCGACAAAACTGATGGGCAACACATTTAAGTACCACGTATTTGATTAACTGTTCAGTTGAATGCTTACTTAAAAATATATTTAAAGTAATCGATACATATAATGTCATACATTTCATACTTTAACGTATCAGAAGAGACTGAAACAGTATAAAATTTAATCTAGCTTGAGATTAAGCCTCGTAAATGAGTTCAGATTTTAGCTTCCCAAATAATAACCTATGTAACTAATTTCCCCGGGGGTCGGTGAAAATCGCTTGGCCTGCCTGACATCAGTCCTGCACGTGATCGACGAGCTGCCCTTAAATATTACACATCTTCTGGCAAAAATAAGGGTTAAGAAAATCGTAAGCTGATAAAATGATCGGTCGCCGACTAACTAAAGGAGAGTTGATATCTCTTTCTTTTCATCTCGTCGCAACGACCCTTTTCTTGCAGATGAGGTCTCCGCAAAGCACTAGCTTGCTTGCTAACCAACCACCCCTCGTCTTTGCCGCCGACGGGTTCCCCGAGTTTGTAAAGAATAGAGGCGAAAAGAGTGAAGAACACACGACAAACAGTAATTTTCCGACAAGATAATGATACCATCGTGTGTCCATGGACATGAGACAGCTGACGAATGATAAACCCGCCCTTCTACGAAGAACTGGGGTGAGAGAAGGAAAATAGGCACATTTTCTGTTTGGAGCTTAAATATGTCGTCGGACACCACATGGCAGTCTAGTTGGTGAGACAGATATAGAGAGAGATAGAGGGAAGGGGAGGGCTGTATATATATATATACACCCACCCCTTGTCAACCCATAGCGTACTTCTGGGTCCAGCTCCTTGCGGTCGTCTCATATTTTGTCCTGTCGGTCTTGTACATGTGGGCAATCTCAGGCACCAGAGGGTCGTCTGGGTTGGGGTCCGTTAGAAGGGAGCAAATCGACAGCAGCACCTGTGTGATTGCAGAGGCACGAGAAAAAAAAAGAACAACCAAGATCCGGTTATTAATCTTGCTGGTGCTGATGGAGAATCCAAAGTTCCGAGTTAAATAATAAGCATCAAGCAGCAAAGATCATGTCGTATCGGGTGGAACCGCGAAATAAACTAACCTTAGAAATAGTTAATGCAGGGCTCCACTGCTCTTTCAAGATATCAAGACAGATGCTCCCGTTGCTGTTGATGTTCGGATGGAATACTTTAGTCCTAAATGCAACCTGCAAAATTCCAGAGTCAAACACGGAATGATGCAGCCATATGGGAAACCTAAACGGGTATTTTCCACGATAACGTTAGCAAGGGTCGGATGTGATGACAGCAAAACTACAAGCTGCAATAGTTTCCCTCTTTTTCCCCTTCTTTCCAATGGAACTCCGGAGCATCAACGTAAAATAGTTTTTACCTTGCCTTCATCATATCGAAACATTTGTGTGCCTCTCAACAACACCCCACAAGTTTATCTCTGCTAGGATGTGAAAGTTTTCCCTAAGATCCTCGACCAGTTTTTCTATCCATCTCCTCACCACAAATCAAATGAAAAGAGCATCAGTTAGAAACAAACGGGGACAAGAGACGGTTCTTATTCCAATAATGCCATATCTAATCATAAAATTTGTTTATTGAACTACTACATTTCTCCTTCAAGGTAAACCTCTGCAGATTTTTTTTCCATGCCAAATCATTTTTTAAAAAACATGATCCTAGCAAAGACCACATTTTTGTACAACAAAATATTAAACACAAAAGAAACATCTACACACATACTCTGCTTTGGGCCAGTAAGCCTATTCCTAACATTGTGCCCATTAAGCATGCCTTTTTATTGTTCTATTCCGTGTATCACAGCCATTATCATTTATTGACAAGGTTATAAGTAAAAGTATAATATCAGCATCATACCGACATACATCACATCATCAGGAGCCACCTATGTCAAAAGCAGATCCTCAAAGATGTGTGTAGTCTGAAGTATCTGAACTGTGAGACTTGCAGAAGCCCATTCATCTTCCCTTCCTGAAATTGGCAGGGGTAAGATGCAGGCATCATGAATCACCCGCATCATTGCCTGTGATTCCGTCATGCTGCTCCCCTCTTCCATGGCCCCCACCTCCCACTGGTCTCTTCTCTCCCTTTAGCCTAAACACCCACCCTTAATCATCTCTAGCTTCCACTTGGGATTACTTCCATGACTCCATCGATAGGGGGTTGTGGGAAAAGGTGGGAGTGTCCTGCCACAACCACTTCTGACCTTTAACCATGTAACAAGCTACATGAAATATAATAAATTCTAGGCCAAAGAAACCCTTTAATGAACATATTGCTATCACACATTACAAAAGTCAAAAAATTAGAGTCAGAAAAGATGGTACCTTTGGTGGTTTAAAGGGGTAATCCGGAGGAAAATGAATAGAAACCAAGAAGACACCCCCGGTGTAAGGGCTTTCAGGAGGACCCATTATCGTTGCCTGCCAATGGAACATGTCCTCAGCTACAGGACCTAAAATATATGCCCACATGAGGTGAAGTCAGTTCAGAGAAAAGAGAGCAAGGAATGGTACATCATTCTAATGATACAAGTAAAATCATTCTAAGATACTAAAAGAGCCTGGATAAACAATAAAGATCACATCAAGATTGGTCTGAGATAAGTGTAGAGCATGAGACAGCCAAACAAAAATCTTAGCTCGCATTCTCCTTATGCAACTGCCTACCAGAAAATCATGCACATAACTAGCCCTGCACTAGTTCTTCCATGCCCAAGACTAATATGGCTACTGAAGGAATGTTAAGACAACAGATAAATTTTTTCAGCTGTTTAAAAACGTATGATCAGTATTGGATAAACCACTTGGGAGCTGATTCTCACTTGGATTGACCTTTTCCACTTACAGACATTCCAAATATGGACTGAACCAGTCAATCCCATGAACTTTTCCAATTATAGTCAATACTCCATACAACTGGGAGTATGGTTGTTTTAACTAATGGCTTGCCAGTAGATTCATTGACACCCGCACGCAAAAGAAATTTAAACAAATAGAAAAAGGTAAGTGGTGTCATCAAAAGAGCTGAACTACCATCTTTCAAGATGCCCACCAACAGCAAATGAAAAGGGTCAATTGATCAACAATGTTGTGATCATATTTCTCTTCCTAGTCTCACTAATGTAGGTGCCCGTTAAGTCCAAATTACTAGGAAAAATGGTATATTGTATCCATCCAATAGATTAGAAATCAAACCAATAAGAATGCTGCAATCAAATGGTAAAATTTAATCCAATGAACACCTTTTTTTTACTACAGCTTCAAAAGGCCAAGTGGCAGACTAAGATAACATAAAAAATCTCTTTTAGGGATCTCATGCATTTTCTGAAACATTTTTGACAAACCAGCCCAGCCTTTTCCCTAAATAATGTCTACACCTCAGATGCCAACTGTCTGAATTGTATATAGAAGACATAAATCAATATTTTCTCCATATATAATCACCTATTTGGTTAGAGTATCATTTTGATACTATAGTAGTTTTGATCTTCACATTTATAAAAATTAGAGTATCAATATCAAAATTGATACAAGTTGACACTCGTATTACATAGCATCCTATGCTTATACTACAAATTTTAAAATTGATCTTATTAGCCAACACTTCTTGGAGATTGCTGTCAATACAAATTTCAAAATTGATAGTGATAGAAGTATCTATTAGTGTTACGAAACAGGGGCTAATATACTAGGGACTTTAAGTAATCCTAGATCATTTCTACAAGCAATATTTGTGGGTGCTCATGGTTAAATTTTCTTCATTTTGTCTAAACAGAACCATCGTCATCGGTGGGCCTAGATCATCACTTCAAGACCAATGGTCACAGTTCAGCTAGGTTTCCTCATTTTATCTATACAAAACTGTCATTATCAGTAGGCCAGTCAGACCTTCAGATTAAGCAACATTTTCATGTGAAATGGGTCAACGTAAGGTTTTTTTTCTTCTCAGTGTAGCCTACCTAGTGATCTCATCATTAGCCCTCAAGCTCAACTGATATCTGGTTTCTTCATGGTCCACAATCTATTCCCCTCAGTATACACTCAGTGTATATCAATGCGTCAGTCAGACCCTTGATAATCTTGTACCAAACAAGCCCCTGAGGATTAAGCTACCCTTAGCACCAGCTTGTATAACTTTCCATTTCCACCCATGTTAGGGATAGAAATTACCACAGCTTGTAGTACCCAATGCCTCCACTCGAGAGCTGCAACAACGTCTAAAACTAAAGATTGTGTTGTTGAACCTCGTGTACACTACAGACTGTACAGTTTACTTTGCTTGTTGACAAAAAGAACTGGTCGCCCTGTAAACATCCCCAAAACCTGTCACCTCACTTCAGGTAACTGAAATATATGTGAAGAAAAAAACCTATTCCACATCTAGATCCCGAAAAAGTCCTTTAAAAAAGTGTCTGCTCTCTGACACCTCTTCGCCTTCGTGTACATTTCACAAAAAGTTTTCCAAATGACGGGTACCACTGTGATGACAAGATAACTAAAGATAGGATTGTGGCTCCCAAAACAGAGGGGTTCTATTATATTTATTGACACATTATTTCTTACATAGCGATCTTAACATCTAGACTACTGTAATGTCTGGAGTTCATGAAAGCATGTGCTAAGAAAAAAAATGCACTACAGATAAAACAATGAAAAAATAAGGTTTTATCAAAAAAGAAGGGACGACAACATGGTAATAATCATTCCCAGATAAAACAATGAAAGATTAAAGTTTTGTCAAAAAAGAAGGGACGGCAACATGGTAATAAATCATTCCCAAATAACGCACAGCTTTGGAATGAGAAAGAAGTGAGCAATCGCCTCTGTTCTCCGTCTTTGATTTTTCTCATTATAATCAAAATTTTCTTTCTGTTACCCCAAAGGTGCAACAACACGTGCATAAAACCACAGAGGAACGTTAGCCTTCAGGTTTTATTCGTAAAGTCTCCCCAACTTTTAATCGCTGAGTAGACCCCCATGCATAGGCGTTTACGTCCTCCAAAAGATACTAGACTCGGATCCACCCACATCGAGGTAATCGGACCACATCAACAACCAGAAAAGCCCCCACGTTTGTCTAAACAGTATTCAAAAGAGCTCAATCGTCCTCACAAACACAACGCGTGCGGTGGAAGCGCGAGTATTCCCAATCTCACTATCACCGAGGAACAAGCACCTACAGAGGTAGCCTACTCGACTGCGACAAGCACCATCCATCAATACGAATCGTCTCCCGGTAAAGATGACGACGACGACGCATCGCGCGTATCCATCACCCACGGTCGGAAGAACCGCACGAGGAAACGAAAGAAGGTACGCACCTGCGCTGCAAGATGTGGGAGGGTCTTTCTGAAGGTCCTTGAGCTCTTTCAGGATCCTCTTCGAAGCCATGGCGGAAAATAGCAAACCCTAGAAGGAGCAGAATCTCTCTCTGATCGGAAGAATCTAGAAATGGGGAGGAGTGAGGGGTTCCGAGTAGGAGACAGAAGCCGTTTCTTCGCCTGGTGGTCGTCGGGCGCTATTTATACAAGAAGGTAGAGGAGAGAAGGGTGGGTGGGCCGCACTTTTACTCATAGATCCCTGACTGTAAAGAGATTGTGCAGATGCCGCTCTTGGGAAAAGCCGGCTCCGTCATTTATGAATTTGCGCCGTCCGGAGATATCGAATATTTTCAGTCCATTTTGGAAGCGGATTTTCTCCATTTAAAAAAACACTTAAATATTAAGGTAAAGACTTACTAAAGGTAGAATTAGTCTTTAAGAAAATGTCAGACCAAGCTAATTTAATTTTAGCATCTTCTCGAACAATTTTCCTTCTCGGACCCGCGAAAGTGTGCACATTAAACGAAGATAGCGGATTCAGGAAAGTAGGTTTGCAAATAAAGTTTCGAAAGCCGTGGATTTGCGAGGCGAGAGGTATTTTTGGGTGCCGGGCAAAATGTCGAAGAGCCTGCCTGCCCCTTCACGGCAACGGGCGGTGAAGAAGCGAAGCGTGCGTTGGACGCGCCCTTCGCTTTCTTTATTTATCAGGTAGAGGAGCAGAGGGTGGGCAGGGAGATCAGATACATGAACGAACATCTTTACAAAAATGAATATTTTTAGAGCTTAAAAAGTAAAACTATTTACGCCTATGAATATATATATTATATATTTTTATAAAATATGACTCAGGATAAATCTTATACATAGACAGAGTATCCACTCTATCGATTAAAAGATTCAAAGAAACTTTTTTTTTTTGATATGTGAAAGGGAGGCAGGGAAGGACAAGATTAAAAGAGGGATTCGGTAATAATAAATTATTAAGTATAGAAGAAGAACTGGCATCACGGTCTACTGTGCCGGCGGTTGGGGGGGAAGCTGCTTTATCGTGAGCTCCGCCCTCAGGTGGAGCACGCCGTGGATGAAGTGATGGCTGTCCTCGGCCATGAACGCCGTCCAAGGCACGGCGAAGAGGTTCCGGTAGCCGACGGCCTTGCCGCCGGTGAACGCGTAGTAGCCCCTGAACCTGCGCACGAACTCCCCCGCCGGCCTCGTCCTGGCGGCGAATTCGTAGTCCACCGAGAAGCTGGCGGATCCCTTCTCAAGCATCCCCAGGAAGAGGCCGAAGCAGCGGAACGAGCACTGCTGGTCCATGTTGCAGTGGGCGGAGAGGAAGAAGCCCTGGCCGCCGAGGTGGAACGCCTGGGAGTATATTCTCCCCGCCGGGAACAGGCTCGCGCACTCCTCGCGCTTCAGATCCAGGTACACGATGCACTGCGGATGCGGCAACTCGAACTCCACCACCTTCACCGGGCGGTACTTGTAAGCCCTCTCGACGAATGTGCGGCTGAGGGATCGCTGCCGGTGAGGCGTCTCGGCCTTGAAGAAGAGCGCCTCCAGGACGAGCTTCGTGGCCAGGTCGTGGTCCAGATCGCTGCAGGCGAGCACCTTCCGCAGCTTTCTGCAAGTCATGAAGGGGAAGCGGATGAGACGGCCCAGGCGACCCCCCAACACTTGGCGGCGCTCTTCCACCCTCGGATGCTGGGCTTGTACCCACTTCAGCACGATGTCGTAGACCGCATCTTCGGATGCTACCTGGAGATCGTCGCTGCACAGGATGGCCTCGATTCCGGCGAGAGGCAGACTCGGAACTTCGTTTTGGAACCTGATCCTCGTCAAGAGAAGGGAAAAAAAGTATCGCACACGTTCAGCCTATTTTATGCAGAGAGATGAAGATACGCGTGAGCAAATTCAAATCTTGTCGGAATGGGGCTCACTTGGTTATGTCTTTGTACCAAGTTGCCAAGTACTCCTTTGCGGCATCGGTCAACGGCTGGACAGCTGATGCCATTGAAACACTGGAAGGGAGCTCCAGGTAGAGCATTGCAGACTCTGGTGTCATCGGCAAGTTCTGCAACAACTGGCTGCAATGTGTCATGCACGAAGCCACCTCAAACTTGTCTGCAGCCATCAGAACATCCAACAGAACAGGAGCAGCAGTCGTAGACAACTTCCCACTGTACGTGTAGCTGAGGAGTTCCATGAGAGCTGCTTCCTCTGATAATTGAAAGAAAACAAAAACAGAATATCTTGTTTAATTTCTCTGATAAGTGGGCAGGAAAACAAGTCAACCTGCAGGTATCTTCAGAGATCATCGGTGCCCACTCATCTTGGAATGCCCAGGTTTAGTTTTGCTGCAATCCCTAGATTTGTATTTATCATTTCTATAATCCAAACTACCACCATGGATTTGCAGCAGGCGGCACAACAACACATTGTCAAGCTTCCTTTGGTAGAAAGAACTTCCACCCCTTACCACATGCATTCGAATTTAGAGGTCCCTTCTTTTATGTGATCAAGTGGAAGGGTTAAAAAAAATCAAAAGAAAGCCATAATCTCAAATCACTTGACAACTGAATTAATAAAACAGAAACTTCACCACCCAATACCCGATAGGTTGCTCAATCAACGAACAAGTTGTTTCCTGGTCAATGGACAGGAAACTGAAAGCAAGCTAAAAAGTGACCAGAAAAAACTATGCCTACTGGCATGTCGGTTTTCCTTTCAAGGGGAATGACTTTAGATGACCACCAAATATCTTTATCCACACAGGGCAAGCAGCCTACGTTGTAAAATGTGAAAGGGGATAACCTTGCCTCAAACACGCCGGGGCTAGACATAGACACCTGAGGCAATTTTACTTGAAAGTATTTATTTTACTCCATCTTTAAAATTTAGAGGCATTGACTTGCAAGAAGTGTCCAAATGTTTACTCTTATTTTTACTGCCTGGTACAGACTTTATTCTTTTAACTATAGCTTGTACACTCTGTTCAAGAAAATTATGTCCTACGCTTTTAAATCACTTTTCAGAAAAAAGGGAAAGTGCAACTGAATTTCAATATTAAGAAAAAATAAAATAGCAACTTGTATATTGAAGCAAAATCAACTCAACTAAAAACAATAACAATCAGGTAATAACAAAGATCTGACTTCCCTAACAGAATTGATCACTTCATTAGGGTGACATGAGAAAATCCTTCTCTTACCTGAGGCATTTATTCGCAAAGTTGCATTCCTCTGGTCTGATTCACGCATTCCATTAGAGAAGAGCTATATATAATGAAGATGGAAGAATCATTAAGTATCGATTGTCGGGCAACAAACAAGGGCACTAGGGTAGGCTGTGTACATTCTACCACCAAAAACGAAAGGAAGAAGGAAAATATGCTTAAATTACCTTAGAGAAGAATGGGCTTTTTGCTGCAAGTATAGCTGAGCTGATGAATATGGATTTCACTTTTATGACCGTTGAACAGTCCATGCCACATGATGGTTCATTGTGATGTACAGTATCCTCACCTACAACGAAGAATACATGTAAAACCAACATGGCTAAAAAGCTTGAAATAATACAAGTCTAAAAGTATTCCTAACACAACCTAGATCACTACCAACACAACAAGGAAACATTGAGGCTAACTAGTCAGAGGCGATTGAGACAAGAAAGGCCTTGCCTCGCCTCATGCGCTTGAGGTGGACACCTCAGGCACCTGAGGGGACATTTATTTATTATATATTTTTATGCTTTATACAATATTTGAAAGTAAAAAAAAAGCAAGGCATACCTCTAAAAAGACTGGAAATACATATAAAAAGTATGAAATACTTCTAAAAAAGTAAAAAATAATATAAAATACAAGAGATACATTTAAAAAACAGAAAAAATATTTAAAATGTAAGAAATATATCTAAGAAAACAAGAAATATATCAAAAACTGTATAAAATACATAAAAATGTAGGAAAGACGTACCTTTTTCTATGTTAATGGAATTTGAAATAACAATTAAAATACATTAATATGTCAAGTGACAACAATTGAACAATAATTCTAAAACATGCATGAAAGTACATTAATAATTCTAAAATAACAAAGAAGTATCAATAATTGAACAATAATTCTCAAATCCTTGCCTTTTTTGATCTTATGTTTTTTTGAATGTGACACAAGATCACTATTTTATTGATTTAAAAAGAAATAAAATACAATATATAAGATATGGTCTTAAGTTGAACTAAACAACAAACTAAAAAATAAATTTAAAAATAAGAAAAAACAGAAAAGTAAATGCATTTGAGGCAGTCTAAGCGGTTGAGACGCTGAGGCAGTCGCAGGCTAGGTGAGACGCTGAGGCCTCGCCTTACTTTGCCTCAGAGCCTAGGCGCCTGAGGCGATCGCCTTTGTTAACATAGAATCGAGGTGAACAAATTCAAGTAGACATTCACAATTAAAGATTGGAAATCTTGCTAACAAACAATATTGAAAAGATTATAACAACGTTGTTTAAAAAATATTCCTCTAGCATCACATGAGGGAATTTCTTTACAAAATCATAGAAAAAATAATGAATACTTCCATGACAAAAGAATTTAAATAAAGAAAAAATAATGACAAACAATAATCAGAATAATGATATTCAACTCAACAACTCTATTCTATTCTTAATCCCAAGTTATTTGGGACGACTACATAGATCCTCTTGTTTAACACATACTGATTTTGAGTTATTTCTTCGGAGATATTTTAAGCATCCAAATCATATTAAATTACTCACCTTCGTTATATGTTAGGCCCTGTTTGGTGACTATATTAAGCACCTCTATCGCTATCAATTTTAAAATTGACAGTGACAACAAAAATCATCAATACGCGTTTGGCTATCAATATCAATATTGAAATTCTTAGTGCAAACAAAATATGATATGTAATACAAGTGCTCACTTGTATCAATTTTCATGTTGATACTACATCCTCTATAAATATCAATATTAGAATTGATATAGTATCAATTTTGATACTCTAACCAAACAGGGCTTTAGATTTACCATGTCCTTTTTTTTGTTCCAACTATATTAATATTTTTCAATTTGTTTTACCAGAGCTGTTTTAGGTCTAGATTTTTTTCTAATTGTAGTCTGTTATATATGGTTGATTGTGATTTGGTTTTAATTTTTGTACATGTAGATTATCCATCAGTGCATAGCTTCTTGTTCCATCTCTTTTCTTTGAGTTATTGCTAGTTGTTTTCATTTTTTTTTTTTGCAATCATGATTATGTGGCAAGGGGAGCAGGAGGCAGATGCTCACAATCTTCCTGATCAACCTTGAGATAACTCCGACAGTGCCTTCCTTGATTATAGGATCTTCTGAGGATTCCCTCATATCCGACAATAGGTGGCTGACCTGCTGGCAATCCCCGATGACCTTCCTATGCCCTATAGTTTGTCTTGTAGAAGCTATGGCTGCGGGCTATTTTCTCTGAGAGATATCTCTTGGAATTATCAAGATGTGATTGCATGTCTAAAAAGTAGCAAGATAAGGCATAGGTTATCCTTGCTGATGTGGCAGGGACCACACAAAGAATTGTGGGCCAAGATTTATCTTATGTTTGAATCATAGCCAATTACCAATCATAGATACTGGATTGTAAAATAAGTCTTGAAGTAGGCCCGTATTGTTCAATAAATTGGGCCCATCCTTGCCAAAAGTCAGCCCATTTATCTCCTGGGAAGATGGCCCCAACAAGTCATTTGACTTGGGCTCCTTCAATTGGATAATATCAAGATAATACTTGAGCTATCGGACCCACTTTCCAACTCCGGTTGTGGGCCAGGCCTTAACATTGCAGCTCATTGAGGATTGGATTATATTTAATCTTAATCCAATTAACACAGGTGTAAGTTGGTGAATCTTACTTGTATAGGATCTATAAACCTATAGACCTAATAGAAGTCATCATCCCTGCCCATTTAGGGCGGAGAAGGTGCAGGGCAGTGGCAGCCACCCATCCACGGCCAGAAGGCGGCAATCCTGTTGGGATCGGTCCACAACTAGCTGATCCAAGCCGATCCAATCAAATATAGCGTGATCCAGACAGAAGCCAACCCCCAGATTGGGTTAGCTCCTGCTGACCCCATCAACTAATCCTGCAAACCATGTTCTATGAGCAGCATGGAAGACCCAAAAAACATGGGCCGTCAATAAGTGTTTTGAGCCAATGTATATCATTATGCAAAGGGGCCAATGACAGTATTTTTTATGGACAGCAGCTGGAAGTTGCAAGAGCCTTGAGCATCATATTCTTTTTTGGAAGGGTGACAGGAGTCCTGGCTGTTTTTCCTGGTGTTATGTGGTTCTGTGGGGAGTCTCTTTTGACTAGTGTGGTCCCAAAGTCCCCTTGCTAGTAACCTCTTCTATCTTCTCCATAGAGGAGAACTTGCTGCCGGTTTACTTTTACTATCAATTGCTGCCTCCACCGGAAAGAAATCTGATCGTAAACTATCAAGTAAAAACCAAATCAAGGAGCCATAGACTAACTAAAAACCAAATCAAGAAATAACATTAACTAAAACCTGATGGTGATTCTTCATTCATTGCCACTGTACCTCCTTCATGACTTTCATATGACACATCCTCCTTCAAGTCAAGTTGATTCAAGTTGGAAATCAGGTCAGTGCACACAGCATATACAAAACCTAGAGAAAAAGCAAGGTTGTGATTAGACAGGAGAACAGCTCATGCACAAGAGAAAGAAACAAGCACAGGTTGCATTGGATAACACGAAAAATTAAATATTGAATTGTGATTCACATCCTAATTTTAATTTTCTCAATATGTGTAGTTATTCTGGATAGGGTGTGCATGGTTCAGGTTGGCACGGGTTTCAACTTTTTTTTCAAAACCGAACTGAACAAAATGGAAGTCTCAAATGAACCAGTCAATCTACTTTGGTTCAGTTTGAGAAATAAAATTAATTAAATATTTAAAATAATTAATTATTTAAAAATATACTCATTTTTAGTTATAAATAATTAAAAATTTATAATTTTATCATAAAAATATAAAAAAATATTATTTATATATTTTTATGATAAAATAATATTTATCCTAAAGTGGAGATTAACTATAGGAATTCTATGTGATCATATCATGTTCCACTAAAGTTTAAAGAAAAATTTTATCATACCGCTAGAAGACTTGCAATGTTGTATAATAGTAAATGTTGGGCAATAAAGAAAAAGAACACGCTTCTAAAATAGGTGTTACTGAAATAAGAATGTTAAGATAGATGTATGGCCTTAGACAGAATACGTAATGAATATATTAGAGAAAATGGGGTGAAGGGATCTGGTTCAAAATTTTTGGAGTCTTTTACATTCTGTCCCAGGACCTATTTATAAATATTTGAAGTCATTTTGAATCTTTTTTCCTTACTTTTAAGTCCTTATGAGAACTTGTAAATAGTTCTTTAAATGGTCTTTTTTAGTAATTTGGCTCCTCTTATATAAGAAGTTCCCATAAGACAAATGAAAAAAAATATAAGTAGAAGAATTTTTAGAAATTGGCCCTTTGGCCTGGTGTTGTGCATAGGGCGCTTGGCCTTGATAGGATATTTACCCTCTCCGCGATGGAGGTTCTCTATTCACACCTAACACTCTAACAGAGGCCAGTTCTCCTCTACCCTCCAGCAGGATGCCTCCCTCCCCTCCCCCCTCGTGTCATTCATCTCTCACCTCCCTTTCATCGGTCACGCAGTTCAACTCCGGGTTTGGTTCGTCAACAATCGTGCACAAAAGAAGCTCAACGATAGGCATGGAATTCCCCATCATCTATATAGCATCACCATTCATCTTCGGCACTCCAACAGGAGCATCCCTCGATGGCTCACGAAGTTGCATAAGCCCTGTGCGGCCTCCTCCTTCGATCCATGGCATCCTAGCCCCTATGATGATCACCAGAGTTCCTGTCGCCTTCCCTACAACACCGACAACGTATTAACAAACTCTGGCAATCCCCGAAACGACCTTGTATGTAACCATCCGGATCTCCTCGGGTTTCCAGGACCCTTCCCTCTCGCATCAAGCCCTTCCAGATCCATCAACAAGCGGCCACTTCCCCGCATTTTCAGTCGCTCCCTCAACCACCCTCCATCATCGTCCTCGCCGTTTTCCATGCCTTCCACCACCTCTAGAACCCCTGCCCCGACCAATACCCGACCACCCTCCGCCATCTGCCTCTACCATTCCCCATTTCTCTCTCCATCTTCCGGACAACAACAATGAGGACTAGACAAAGGAGGAGGAGATGAACAGAGAAGTCAACGAAGCCCCAACCTTGATCCCTCTCGGCCATACGAGCACTCCCAACCACCCTGCTGTTGTCTGCTGCACTGTTTGCACCCACCAAACTCCGCGACCGCCTCTGCTTTTCCAGATGACAGTGTGGCGTCGAGGGAAGGAGACTAGGACAACAGGAAACCCTCCGGCCCCTCACATTGTGGGGAAGTTTCATGTGCCGTCAAGTGCACCCACTGACCACCACAACCACCCACTAAGGGCCTCTTCTTCACACGTGCAAGCACGACCTCAAGCCTCCACGATCCTCCTACGAGACCTTCATCTCACAAGCTGCCACGTGACCACTGGGTGGTGCCTCTTCACACGACCGAGTCAAGCGCGCTCACAAGTGGCCATGCACCCCCCCGTGGGGCTCAACTGAGACCGGTCCTACCGGCAGCCAGTTCAACACCTCAAGACGGCTGGTTCAAACCCGGCTCAAGCCATGCTGAGGCTGGTTCAGACCGGTTTGGTTGGCTTTCAGGCCGGTTCAGCGTTTAAATTTTGTTTTAGTTTTCAAATTCAGTTTTTGCAGAGTTTTAGCACCGGTTCACTGTGCCATCTTATATCAATGAGAGTAATGACAATTGTATACAAATTGAAAGAAGGAAAATTGAGATAGTTTAGACACATTAAATGTAGACACAAGGAAGCATTAATTAGAAAAGTAGAAAATATTAAAATAATTAAAAATAAAAAAACAATGTAGTAGACCAAAGTTAACCTAGAAGAGAGTGATTCAATATAATTTGGATGAGTTAAATATCTTTGAAGAATTAAGTCAAAATTGACATGAATGATTAATGAGAGTCCATATGGTCCTACCCCTATTAATTTGGGATTAAGGCTTGAGCTGAGTTGCTGACCCCAAGTAAATTGGGATTCTAGCTTGAGTTGAGTTGAGTTGAGTAAAACTATATAACAGTAATAATGTTATTAAAGTTTGGTTTAACTAGTTTGACTATGTTTGGAAGGCCTCCAAACTAGCTGAAGCAAACCAATAGTTCAAATTGAACCAAACCAGCTGGTTCGGTTTAATTTGACTACGTGAACCGTTCAGTGCACACCCCTAGTTCAATACTATAAAAATAAAAACTTAGATTGTTTAATAAATGACTGGTCATATAAACTTTTTCATTTTCGTTAACCATTACCAACGGATGAATACAAAAAATTTTAAAAAAAATCAGATAACATTTGTAATTTTACGATATCATGGAATATAGATGTGTAATGAGACTATATAACATTGATAGAAATAAATGTCAACATAGCATGATGTTATCATGAGGCAATTCTCGTGAATGTAAAACAAAAATAGAACTTCGTTCCAACTAAGCACAATTTTAGTAGTTCCAGCTAAGCACAATTTTAGCCAATGTTTGGTGCAATTATAGTGGTATCGGAATGATCTGAAGGAAAACATGATAGAAACATCTATAGCCATCAATACATGAGACAGACAGCTCTAATAGCCACACAAAACATAATGAACATAATGACACAATCAAGAGAAATGATGCAAAATCATCCCAACAAGCCTGCAGCTAAAAATGTATGTCACAGCAGCATTAGGATTTTTTTGAAGGCAACTAAAGCCACAATTTATTAATTAATTCTTACAAGAGAACCGAAAGGGAACATAAAGAAATAAACAAAAAGAAGGTGGGTACCCTACTAGCAGGGGACAAGAAAACCTATCTGAATAAATGCTTCCAGTTACAGAAACAGGAAAATAATACAAACTCATCCGGATAATAACCACACAAAAAAAGAACTAGCACTTGATAAAAAAAGGCAAGCATTGGAAAGGATATAAAAAGGACTGGAGAACGTATTCTTGAGATGCACCGGTTTTGGTCCCTCCAAACAACCCACATCAGAGCAGAGAAAACTAATAATAATCATTTTTCTAAATTTTAGTTGATTTCACTCTTAAAAATGACCAATATTTGAGGATCAGTCCAATGCAGATCCATGCTTCTGAAGAATACACACCAGAGTGGAGTGAATTAATAATGCCTTCAAGTAGAATATGATGGTGAGAGCCATGTGAACACGAAATAGTTACAATCCCGGATTATTAGAATCTCACCTTGCCCTCAAGTATCAGATGTTTACAAAAAAAAAAAAGACACGAAATTGTTTTAACATCTTTAAACATTCACCTTCTGCACCAGCTGGATGACCCAGATTGCAATGCCAGACCTCCATAAGTGAACCGAATTGCATGAGGAGAGAAGAAAATAACATTGAATGGGAAAAAGAGGGCATGATTCGGAGATACTCTTGGCAATCTATCAAACATAGTTTTCATGACCACAAGGACACCTGGACTCGTGGGGTCCCTGAGACCTGAAAGAGTTGGTCACCTATACAAGCAGTAACAATGTGTTAAATTCGCAAAATAAGACTGAATACTGTACAAGGTGTGTGTAGTATGATTGAATTTACAGTGACCTAGTAAGATATAAAGAGCAGACTAACATTTCCTTCCTGCCAAACTATACAAAATTTAGTTGAATCCAGTAAAGTTATACTGGACATCACCTCCACAGTTCCACTTCCAGTATCACCTAAAGATGACATGCAAACCCCACCGTTAAGATTACACCTTCCTAGTGGTAAAGAACAAAACGAATGAATTCCAGTAGCTTACCAACCATAAACCAACGCCTCAAAGTTCTAAGGGTGATTATTTCCGTATTTCAGCAAGCGATATTATCATCCAGCATGATTTGCTGAAACAAGAATTATAACATAGAAAGGAAAACTATCGTCTTCCATGCTTCGCACAGACAAGGAATTTAACCTGAGCAGAAAAGATGATCCGGAAGCAAGACCCCAAGAGGCCAGGTAGATGTGGAAAATCTGACGATAAAAGGTCATAAATTTCCAAATTTTGGCTGGGGAAATCGCGTGCTGCTTGAAAAGGGTTCCCGAATGAACGGATGAAAGATGACCCATTCGGTCAATCAGCTAGCGTGCTATAAGCGGCACGATTCACAATTTTCGCAATCCTTCCGGTGCCTCGATGGGGCGTTAGTAACTAGATACAAATAAAACCAAGGGAGATGCAGAGGACAATAAAGAAGAAAAACGTAATAGGAAAAAGGGTAACCCTCATCCTTCTTTATCTCCTCCCTCCCGCGCTTCCTCTTCCTCCACTCGGCTATGCCGCTGCAACACTCTCCGTCCGACTTGCTCTCTGGCGGGTCCGCCACGATCTCGATCCGCAGCACCCGGTCCGAGAGGTTGCTCGAGTTGAAGGCAAACTCGTAGTTGTGGCCACCGCTGGTAGGGGAGTAATCGGATTCCACGACGGCGCCGTGGTCGAAGAGGTCCGCCCCTTCGGATCCCTTCATCTCCCCCCCCGTGCATGCGCAAACAGCGGAAAGCAAAGCAGGTCGACAAGGGAGAAGGAGCTTGGCCAATTTAATTTAAAAATATAGCACCATATGGGCTGATCACGGTTTCCTTTTTATTTCTCTTTTCACGACTGATAATGAAACCGTGATAAACACTCGTGGTGGCCACCCGCGATGGCTCTTCACGTAAATATCTTTACTATCGTCATTTTTTAATTACAAACCATGGTATTTTAATATATAGTATGGTTAAAATAAACTTATTTTTATTTTTACGTTTAACTTTTCGTTAATCATATATATATATATTACTGAGATGCATCACGCATCAAGATTATAAATTAAAATTTTCTTTCGAATATAACTAGACAATAAATTATGTACTACTTGGCGATACCGACACAAAAGTTACGCTTTTAAATGGTACTAACACCTACCAGATACATCACATCATTCTCGGCTCGGTTCTGTTCTTTTTTTTACCGTGTTGGTCTCCACGTTCCCGTGAGAAAAAAAGAGATAGTTCATGGACCTTCTTGGAGTTCTCGGAGAATTATTTTTTTCAGAGGCAGGAAGCTCTAGCACAAGCGATTACACTTGATTAGATGGGAGTTCTTCAATTTCTCTTGGAGTGTCAAGGTTGACAATGACATAGAAGCTTCGTTGCAGAAGGATAAAATGGGCCGTCTTGTTTCACTCTCTTTACCTCCTCAAAGCCATCTTGTTTACAACAGTTTGAATAGCATAGCTAACTGGCTTCTCCCATTGATGGGAGTTCTTCAATTTCTCTTGGAGTGTCAAGGTTGACAATGACATAGAAGCTTCGTTGCAGAAGGATAAAATGGGCCGTCTTGTTTCACTCTCTTTACCTCCTCAAAGCCATCTTGTTTACAACAGTTTGAATAGCATAGCTAACTGGCTTCTCCCATTCAGGAGAGTCTTCAAGGAGAGGGAAGATGGTGACCGACCAAACATTATAGAGCGCGAGTCCTCTCGGACATCTCGAAACTCATCGTGATTTGTCTCTTAATTTGATTCATAAATCTCAGATGATGGAGATAAATCTTACATTATTTATGAGTTTCAAACTAAAGTGTATTGATT
The DNA here is from genome assembly GCA_036172225.1 of Cryptocoryne crispatula var. balansae. NCBI lineage: Eukaryota > Viridiplantae > Streptophyta > Magnoliopsida > Alismatales > Araceae > Cryptocoryne > Cryptocoryne crispatula. Next base: position 1,179,623 of record CM069935.1, read on the forward strand.
TGACTGCACCCTTTCTCCATGTGGATATTTTTGATGTTACAAGAAATTTCATTCACGCAGTGCTTCGTTGCATTCCTGTCACAGAAACGAATAAAAGGGTATTGAAATCTTCTTAAAAAATCCGAATCAAACGCTTCTTCAGCAGAACAATGACAGCCTTACATCAAAGTCAACCAAGACAAAAGAGGATGCACCAGTCAACGACCCACCAGTGTCAATCGTTTTTACGGCTTTATATCCATACACGCGCAGCATAGGTATTCCGGCTACCAAGGTATTTCGCCGTTCCAAACCATACCAAGATCTTGAGCGGCAGGGAAAGTTATACCTAGGCTGTGTATATAAAAAAGCACGTACCAATATTTCGATCGTCGAATATTGGGCCCGTACAACTGGGCCTCTTATCGGGCTTCACCGGTTGGGCTCCGAATCGAACCATTTCCGAACTTTCAGGAACGCTTGGCGCTTCAGGTTTACCATGCTTACTGACCAAGGAGTAAATAATAAGCAGTAGGAATAACCCATGATACGGTTATAAAGCCTGTTTTTAACTTTTTCTGAATAGAAGGGTCAGCGGCTGTATTTTATCTTTTTTCTAAGAAACAAATGCATTCTTTGATTTTTTTTTTCCGCAGGAAGAACTGAATTCCTGACAGCTTTCTTCGGCACCAATACATATTCAACACCGGAAAAGACCCGAAGGCGGTGTCATGTAATGACATTAACCCACTTTCCTTTGATTAATGCAGCATCTCTTTGCTCAAAAAAAATCAAAGAAGAAGAAAAGACCAGAAGGCGGAGGAGTTGCAGGATCCCGCTCGAAAGAAGAAGGGGGGGGGGGTCCCGCCATGGCCACGGCCCAAGCTTCTGTAGCCAGCACGTGCGGACAGCACCTGTCGGGACCCAAAGGCTGCGAAAACTCAGGCGCCTGTAGACGCAACAGGGCAAAAGAGCAGATCAAGAATATCTTGGGGTTTTCCCGAACCCTGCAAGAACTGACCAGACGGTGCTGGAACAGACAGTGGCGAAGCGGCGGAGGTGGTGGAATCCCCGCCCTCCGATTGCAGCGCAGGAACACATCTTGCCGGATCTTACGATTCTGACAGAGAGCCAGGAGATGGAAGCAACCGGGCCCATACACAAATCGTTTACGGGCCGAGGGTCTCGGCCGCAACCCGTTCAGGGTTAGGGTTAGGGTTAGGGCTGGAGCCTGCGAGGAGACGTTGGGTGGGCGGAGGAGCTGCTGCGCTTGTCAGTCTTTGAAGTTCACCGTCATACACGTGAAGACAGTTGAGTAATTATTTTAAGGGATTGTTTCATTTCCCAGGCACGACGGGATCACTTCCCGGGGAGGGGAACGGCGTGTTTTCCCCCTACAAAACTCTCGAGCATTACCCAGGAGGCGGCCTGCAGCCATGCAAGGGAACGATCGCACAAGAAACCTTTAGTTCCCAAAAAAAAAAAAAAAACAGAGAGAGAGAGAGAGATTACAAGAAACCAGGTTGGGGTAATAACCCTGATTAGGGTTTTCCGGCGTGGCCGGATTCTCGCCCTGCTACGGTACTTGGGCGGATGATCTGCCGGCCTGCACGTCAAAAAAAAAAAAAACACGTAATCCCATGTGCCGAGGGTTTGCTCCGTTTCGATCTCGGATCTTCGATCCTCATTATATGCTCCCGGAATAGAAATCGTCTGGAACCATGGCGGCCATTTGAATCGAGGGCGAAGAGATTAAAGCAGGAGAGAGGGGCGTTGTCAACCCCAGAATAAATAAACCACCGCTCGGGCGGACGCTCCGGGTGGAACGCCCGTAACCAGAGAACTACGATAGCAGAATTGAAGCTTTGAGAGAACATCAAGCATATTTTCTTTCAGATGTTTCTCAAAGATCATCTCGGGTCGGTTAGAAATCTCATTACGTCGTATGAACAGAACAAGCTTCGCAAAAAACCGTAACACATTGGGGCGAGAATAAAGGAAGAAAACTGGTCAGGAAGATCACATTCTCGGATGTTTCAGAGATCGTCGGATCTGTTAAAAAAATCATTCCGTTGTGTAAATAGGACAAGCTTGGTGAAAAAAAAATACCGTATGAGCGAGGTATATCAGATTGGTATGAGAATCACGGAAGAAAATAGGTTAGACCAGGGAAAATGGTAGCTTTTATAAATTACAAGGTGCGATCAGACATTGAAAAAAATCAGTAAATGGCAGGAGCTGCAGTAAGCATATGCAAAACATACTTATATATACACAGAGATCACAGACACCAGTTTCAACCGAGGTAGGAAATTATGTGAAGGGAACAATATGCGAGAAGGGAGGTGGAGAAACAACGAAAATGAAAAAAAATAGATGAGAACCTATTTTTAACAGAAAATATGAACCTTACATTTTCTGCCGAGAGGTGAGAAACCAAGCAGATGGAATCGCAGAGAAGACCACCGTGAGAAATAACAGAAAAGAAGAGCAGACAAGACATCATCCGCCTTTTCCAAGCCGAAAATCAGGATCCGAATGTCAGATCCATGGATCTCGGAGACACGGCGTTTTCATGGTATGAAAAGCGAAGAAAACAAGAACATCCAACGCCGACATTCTTCTGTCAAACGACGATGGCCAAGATCTTCGTTGGGTCTACCATACAGGAACTTCGACGATGAAGAAGACCTTCAGGAGCTCAGGTTCAGCCCCACAAGACTACAAACCCTAGATGCCTGACACCCGGTTGGAATACCAAGAGACCGCCTGCTTCGCCTTGCAACAAGAGATTGATACATAGATATATATATATATATAGAGAGAGAGAGAGAGGTAGAGAGAGGTATGAAGACGAGGGAGCTCCCTTCAGTCCAAAGACAGCCAGCGTAAGACCCAAATTATCTCCCGCATCATTCACTCATTTACCAAGCGTTCCTCTTCACAACCACGCTCAGTACTTGGATGAATGAGTCGGCAGATAACGCAGCCCTACACAGCCTGAGAGTGGACAGAAGGAAGCTCTCTGAACTCAGCCCCATCCACCATAATATAAACAAAAACAAACATGTCAACGAACAACAGAAACAAACCTTGGCCGAGACTCTTGAAGATGGTGATCATGGAGAGGAGGGAGGGTAACCTCGTGGCAAAGATGGCTGCAGAGAGATGATCTTGCAACGAGGTGGTGCCGAAGATGATGGCCGGCGGCGGCTGCAAGATCGCACCTTTGAGTCCGGATGGGGAAGAAGGGGAAGATGAAAAACCAAGAAAACACGTATTGAAGAGAGGAGGGAGGAGAAAGCTACGGCGTTGCTGCGATGGCCGTGATCTCCGAACGCCAAGAGGGTGCCTTTAAATAGCTCTGATAAAGCTCGCCATCACATCAAACGTCAAATAAAAACTGTACATGTTTGCTCACGCAGTCCTGAAAAGAAAAAAAAAGTACAGGCAAAATTAAATTATGAAATTTAATATGTTCGTGGGCGTATCCCTCGTCTCTCTCTCTCCCTTTCACAGCAATGCACGAACGATTCATCGACCAGTGCTGCCAAGATTCTGTCAGTAGTTTACTACACGATAGGTTTTTGTCTGCTGGGATGTGCGCGCGGGGCAGTGCGATTAATTAAACAAGGTTAAGCATGCATTACGCCAGGCATTTAGAATACAAGTCATATCTAATATCAAAATTACTGGAGAGATCCGACGGAAGAAGGGCAGAGAGAAGGGATCGATCTATGCTGCAAGATGACTTCTTGGGGTTTGGTTTGGGGGTGGGCTCTTAATTAGGCCGTGTTTGAAGTAGATTAGAGTGGAAATTTCTATAATCAGGTCGATAGAATGTGTGCTTATCTCGCTATGGGTTGCTTGGCTGCATAGTAAATTGAGTTTATGTAATAAAAATCTATTTTTACGATAAATTTTATTAAGAATATGCTTACAATCATCTTAAATATATATATATATATATATATTTTACGAGAATTTTCTCACAACGACGTTAGCTTTCTTTTCTTGTGATCCTCAATTTTCGTCAGTTGTATCACAAATCTCTCACCGAACGTGATATATCATATCTCTTTAACTATCTTATATATTTATTTAGCATAATCTTTTTATAAGATCGGGTGAATAAAATTTGTTGCGCAAACAAACATGTAATTAATCTCTGTTTTCAGCTGGTAAGCTAAATTAAATGTCGGGCGATGGATTTTAAAAAAAAAACTTTTGCAAAACAACCAAAAGGTTGCTTATATGAACCGGCTAATAAACAGGTCATGGCATGACTTTGCTCTCTCTCTTTTTTATCGTGGGTTCCTACCTTTTTTTTATATCTCCAACTAGTCAATAATAAATATTAATGACAGGAATCCACCAAAGTGTTGTTGCTTTATGGATGACCACATATGTATATAATTAGCATTTTCAAGGAATATTTTCTAGGATTTTCAAGTAATGGTCTCGGCATAAAGCAAGACATTCCAGTGGAATCATGGTCACCTGCAGCCAATTGTTTCTCATGTTTTCGTTTAGTTGATTGTGGTTGTCCTCCAACAACTAAATTACCAGTCAAAAGTTGAAAGAACAAAGATCATTTCGGTTCGATTCTTTGTTTATATATATTCACGGTCAAAATAAAGCCAAATAAGAGTTTTAAATTGAATCGAACAGAATATATTCAGCTAGCTATGTGTGTTCGAATCATCAGGTTCGGTTTGAAATAAAAATATATTAAATATTTAAAAAATCAATTAAATAAACACATTAACTTGAATTTTTGCTACAAATAATTAATACAGATACATCTCTTATCTCACGAAACATTGCAAGAATATTTTAATCAATGTCCACACGGCGATATTTCTGATCATTTTTCGGTCATTCTCCTCATCTGAATTTTTTTCTATTTGAAGAGGCCGCAAACAAGATAAATAAAAATGTATTAGGTCAAACTGAATAAATCGGTTCGATTTAAATCGTCGGCCATGCACTCAGATGTAGGTTGACAACAATGTCATGTCAATAACTATCAGCGGGGGGGGATGCCCACCATTCCATGCCAAGACAGGGAGCTGTGCTTTGGAATATATCAATGAATATGCTAGTTTAATTATGGACTGATTTTTGTATCATGCGATCGATCAATGGGTTTATTACTGCACTGAACTTACTGCACTGTGTGTATAAACAGTTTTTTTTCTCCGTTATATATTCCGCTAAAGAACTAGGGCTGAATTCTATGATGCATCATCGAGCAGAGAAGGAAAAATAGGTTTAAAGTAAGGTAGAAGTGTGCCCCCCCCCCCCCAATCTAACTCGGCTGCTAAAATGAGACGTGAAGATGCAGCATATTAGAGTCTAAATGCTCGTGAGAGCTGCGGTTGATTCTACCTTTAATTGGATATGGTTATCAGTTTATTACTGGTGAAGGAGAGAGCACTGCGTTCACCGGATTGCTGATAGAGTGAGATACTTGATTAATTTGACACATTCATGTTTCTCTTCTTTGGCTGTAAAAGATCTAACTCTGGACGATCATATCTCCAACAGAATTTTATCTATCTTCTTGGTCACTATAATCTATTTATTTTCTCTTATTTGGGTCGTCATAGCAGTGTTCTTAAACTCTTATGAATATAATACATTCGTTGTTAAAAAAAAAGATAATTGTACTGGTACTACCAGATCATGGGAGGGTCGAAATTTGGGGTTCATTTGGTTGTGATTCCGTGCAGAAGATTCCCAAAATCTTACAGAAGTTTGTGCCTCAAGATTTGAGGGCTCTTTCCTACTCCGTGTCCATCTTTACGATTCTTAAAATCCCCCCCCTCCCCCCATTTATTTTTTAGCATGAAAATCGATAGAAAGTAATTATATGTCGTCTTTGGTTAGAATTAATTCTGAGTTCTTCCGAGTCTTAGGACAACGATCTCAACTCCCGGAATCTCAACCAAACACAAGTACCTGAATGGAACCTTAATCCTGTCTTTTGGAGAAGAGATCATTCCCGGTGTCTCTGTAGTTGTAATGCTCTATCTTCAACTGTGATGATGATGTGATGATTGAGAGAATCTCTTTGGGCCGTCGGTATTAAATTAATTTTAAAATAAAACTAAGTTTGTCGAAAAAATATTTTTTGATCACACAGGCGAGCTTCGGTTCCGAAGTAGTTCACTGAGACCCCTTGAAATTTAAGAAAAAAAAATTAAGTTTATCTTAGAATTAATCTTGCACCGGACGGCGCTCGATCGAGAACAAAACAGTTATAATGTTGTAGAATATATTGAGATATATATGTTATTGGCACCCTACCACCATTTTTATTTTTTGATATTTCACATCAACTATTTTCGGAGTAATTATTATGCATCCCAATATACTCTACAACATAATAATAATAATAATAACAACAAAAAATGATATTTTATCGAATTCAATACTCAGATCAACGAGGACCGTGACTTTTATGTCTCATAATCTATTACACAGAAGGAGGGAAAAAAAGACAATAGAAATGCCGTACTTAAATACTACTGAAACTTGCAAACTGCGAAAGAGACATGAGTTGTTTAAAACGTCCAACTTCTTGGGTGAATATCTAGCCTAATTAAATTACTAAATCTGTCGTTTTGTTTCGATGTAAAGAGACGTTTAGAATTCCAATCAACTTGATCGTTGATAATTTCACTTAAATTAAATTAAAATTAAACGATTAATTCTTTTTAATTATCTCGAACTGTCCACACTAGGGGGCAGAGTGTCTTTTCAGATCAAAAGCTGTCTCTGATAGCTCCTCCCTCTCACGTCAACACATGTTGCCACCGCGGCGCGTCCAATCAAGCAGAGATCATCAATATTAAACTTTACCATTGTATTACCTAATATATATATATATTTATTTTTTGTCTGCACTAATAATTTCAACCAGTCCATAACTACTATCATTGTAAATTTTAAAATTAACAATAATAGAGATATTTAATAGAATTATCAAAACAGGGTCCAAGATATTGATAAAGATTTACCACGTATCCACGTTTTGTTTTATGTAGATCTTTTTTTTTTTTGACGATGGCCCAGCGGCCAACCTCCAAGCGCAGCACAGCGCCGACGAGGCATCGAGCGCTGCCGGTGCAGCGCTCGATGCCCACTTGGATACCACCTCCCCCCATGGGGAGGTGGTCCCGGCGGTAACACGCCGGGATCGAACCCCCGCCACCCCCCCGCGGGGGTGGCGTCGTGCCAACCGCACCACGCGCGGCCGACATTTTATGTAGATCTTAAACCACTTTTATATGCATCTTGATGAAATTTCCGATCAAGGGTTGCAAACATTGACAACCTTTCGTAGATTCTTAAAAGAAATAGAAATATTTTTTTATTGCGCGATGATGATTTTTGGCACATATGAAAATTTAAAGGGGCTGTTCAGTATCGAAATAAATTGGAGGTAAATTTGAATTATCTTTGAAATTTTAAGGATAACTCAGATTTATCTCTAGAATTTTCTGGTACTAAATAGGCCCAAAATATCTTAATACAGCTCGGAATCGACGAGTCTCTGATGATTGTTTTTCAATCTAGTCTATTTTGTGGAGTGTTTGATTTTATGATAAATTTAAATTTAAATTTTATTAAAAATATTCGACAATCGTTGCAAAAGTAAAGAATTTTACAAAATTAATTCATTCTTTAACAAAAAAAAGAAAAGAGACAAGGCCTACTTTTTGGGGGTAGCCATCTTTCGGTGACGACGTTCTTACTTTTTATAAATATTATGCCTCATCAAACACGATAATTATTCATGTCTTGGGCTATCTTAAGTTTGTTTTTAATATATAAGAAAATATTGTGCGACACTTTGTTATTGCATATATCATAATCGACTAAATTGATGCAGAGAATGTGTGTAACACATCTATACAATGCACGCATCGAAGTAAAGTTTATGTAAACCAGATAACAGAAAGATTATTACTTGATCTCAGTGGCCAAGCAAATCAACGGCTTCTTCTATCACGAAGCAGTTCAATCTTTCCTTGAGTTCTTCGGAGACCCGTCTCGATCTACCTCTTTCAGTCATCACGAAAAATTCCCCTTTTTTCCTTCTCGATATAATAAAAGCCACCTCTCTCAATCTTAAAGACGAGATATTGTCACCGCCATGATGAATACTGGGATAGTAACTTTTAAACAGATATATATATATATATACCCGCTAGTTCCTGAATCTCCCAAAATATATATATATATATTCAATCCAGCTGCATGCCTTCTTCGACCTGTCTAGAATGCGAAGAACGCTCTACATGCCGGCAAAGTTTCGACTTTTTCTTCACTGAAATCAATGGCGAGGCGCCCCGCCATGTTAATTCCATCGGAAAAATGAGAACTTTGATCACCGGAAACCCAAAGAGAAAGAAAAGACGCTGCCAATGATGTATATTTATCTTATTCAAAGAAAAAATGATGTAGATTTATCGCCAAGTTACGATCTTTTAATCCGCCGTGTGCTGATATGACATCCCGCCGCGTGCGCGTCGTACGGGGGTCGATGCGCACACCGTCGTCGAACAGCGCCATCGCCGGAGCACGGGCCGATTGTCTCTGGAATGGTAAATCCGCCGGCCGGGCTCGTTCGGAGGTAAAAAAAGGCTCCCGGCGAAAGATTCAAGCTCTCTCTGCCTATGGCTGCGTGCCGAGAGCAGAGAGCAGGGAGCGAGGGACGAGAGTGACGACGCAGTTCGCCGTCTCAAGCTTCGCCTCCCGTGGGCGCTTGTCCCCCCGCCGAGAACGCTCCCCGCCGGCGGCGACGACGACGACGACGGCGGCGGCGAGCAAAAAATCAGATTTTTTTTTCCCTTCTGCTTCTGTCCGAGGTGCCCTTTCTCTCGCCCCGAAGGCGCCCGCACAGCTCAGATGTGGATAGTATATAGTATCTGTCACGTCGCTCCCGAGGGCGGGAGTTCGATACTTCCACTCCGCCCCCCACATGGCCGGTCGGCGAGCTCCGACCAGTCTGGCGGGGAAGGATCTCCTTCAAGAATCTCGACCCGGTCTTTTAGGGTTCCGCCACCCCCCCACCCGTGGCCGTGCACGGCGGAGACCCCGACCACGACCCACCTGTCATCCTCGACCTCCCGGACGACGCCACATCCATCTCTTCACACGCACTGCAGCTCCGTGTCCGTGCGCGGCGGGACGATCTGTGTGAGGCCGTGACCCCCTCCCGGCCGGACGGCGACAGCTACGCCGCCGGCCTATCGCAGGGCCGCGGCTCTCCTCCGTGCGCCCTTCTTCAGGGCGGTGGCCAGTTGCGACCTCAGAGCGCCGCTCCCAGGCGCTCGTACGAGCCGAAACACAGCTTGCCCGGGAGGCAGGGCCGTACCCGGCCCGGCCTGCGGCGGAGGGCGCGGCCGGCCGGCCATCCTTCACGGGGGGGCGCGGACGAAGACGAAGCTAAAGGAACCCTAATACCGAGGGGGGGGGGGTCGCCGGCGTCTGGCGCGCTCGGGTGGTCATCTCAACGACGTCACATCCCCGAAAACCTGCAGCATCGTTTTATTCTCTTCTGGGCGGGACGAAGAGACGGGTGCGAGCGGGGCGGGGGAAGGCTGTCGCCGCCGGGACGGCAGGAAGTCCGGCGACGGATTCGGAGGAGACGACGGGCAGCCCTGCGGATAAACGAGAGCGGATCATCGTAGGTCATGTTTGGTACGAGAATAAATTAAATTTATTTTTAAAAAATTTTGATGTCAAATAAGTTCTTAGTGTTCGAATAGAGAAATTTGTTCAAAAAAAAAGAATGAAGACAATATTTTCAATTTTTAATAAAAAAATCACGGTACTAAATTATTTAAATGATGAATAGTAAAATTTTGATAACAGATTAATAAGTCAATAAATCGTTATTAAACTTCTATCGATGTCTCACGGATTTACTATCGAGCTTAATATAATTTATTACTGATATACAGTGAGTTAGTAAGCGTCAATAGTAATTTAGTACTTTTCAAAAATGGTTTATCAAATTTATTATTTGAGCTGTCATTTAAATGACTTGACATCTTTACCGATTTTCATTGGAGACTGAGAGTATTTCATTCATCGAGGACCTGAGATGGTCCATACACCTTCGGATAAACAGATTGATCGTGTATTAATTTTTGTGCGTGATTAACAAATCTGCAGAAAAAAATATAAATAAAAACGCACCCCATGAATACACATCTTACTTCAAAAAGGTACGTAATTCGTTATCTGGTTATTTATCAAGGACCCATTTTGTTCCAAATAAACGAAAATTCCAAAAAAAAATTAGCCGGGGCCTGTTCGGTTACACTAGTTATTATATTTTTTTGTAATTACTAATTTTAAAATTTATATCGATAGCAGTCATGTTAGATTAATAATATTAAATTTAAAATTCACAGGGTAAATTATGGACCACAAATGTCAAATTGTATCGATTTTGATATTAATATTTTAAAATTTTAAAATATCAGTGTCAATATTGATATAATATTATTTTTGAAAATATAACCAAATATGGTAAGATTTCTTAAATCATACGCCTCCACAAAGACAATAAATTTTGTCTAGCTATTTTTTACATTTATAGTAAGCTAAAGAGATAGTTGAATGAAATCACCATGCACTAAAATAATATTGAGAAGTCAAATATTTTAAAAATAGATTAATATGTCATAAAGTATGCATATTTATTTTTTCCTGAAAATCTCTTGTCAAAATCAAATATCTCATTAGTTTATTATTTATAGATATTTTTAACATGAACATGCTGTTCTATCATTCTTAATTTAACCTTTGAGTAATATTTAATTATTGCCAACATATTTTTAATATCTGTTGGCATAACTGATAATGTAAAATGTATGTTCAACAAAATATGAGTTTTTCCAATGTATTATCGTAGTTCTGTATGTCGTTTGATAACATTAGTTTTTCAAAACACATAAATAGTTTAATAATAAAAATAATTTTTCAATAAATAAAATTTTAACTTGTAACTTTGAGTTTAATAATAATTTTTTATTACATATTATGAGCTTTTATGTTGATAATTTAAAATTTTATATAATTTATAGAATGGATAAAATGGACCGATGCCCAAATCGGGGTTTCATGGAGTGAACTCCCCTCCCCCCGCCCCTTTTTTTTCTGACATCCAAACATATATAATAGTTTCCTTCCAATCAAACTGACCCTAAGTTTTATATATAATAGTTTTACAATTTTTGATAACGTAACAATAGTAATAATAAATAATTTATTAACTTAACGAACAGGAGAATAGATAAATCTCAAACTAAATCTGTTATGTGAATACCCTATTCGTTAATTAAAATGTAACTTATATTCTAAGACAATTCAGCATCTAACACCTGACTTGTGTCAAAGATAAAAATCAGTAATGCTAATATTTTATTCTTTTTTCAATCTCCTGTCAAAAAATTTTATCACGAAAAAAATAAATAAAAGCTGTTTTGTAATTCCATGTATATTTTTGTGCATATTTTTAATACACATATCATCTTTTGTTAAGTTTGAAAGCCAACAGCATTCATAGCTCACAATGATGGAAGAAGTGACTAACCAGCGTTCTCTAGTGTTGAGTTTCAATATTGATATTGACATCTAAACATCTACTGATGATTTCTGGCCTTACCAATTTCAAATTAGAGTAAAAGATGTGGTCAATGTAATTACCAAACAAGGCCATGGTGGGAGAAATCTTGTATAGCTAGGTTGACTAGCAGTCTAGCATGTATGGATGCTATTCTTTTTAGTATAGACATAACATATAATACTTGTATTTCAATTTTGTTTAGTGAGCTTAACATGATTTATTTCTGAATTGGAAGGAGGGAGATCTTCACTCTTAAAACAGGCACTCTCCACAACATATTCACACCCGCCCTCAGTGAGTATTTGTCTAATGTTTAGCAAAGATGCATCCCTACCCTACTGTCGATATAAAAAATAATAATTTTTTACATACATTTACAGGATGCACCTAACTTTTAGCAAATGTGTATCTCTATTATCCCTAAAAGAGGATCACACATGCAGATGTACTTCCAGGAATCCACCTCACTCTGCACTTCAACTCCGATTCACCTCTCTATGCTGCACCATCATTCTGTGCAAATCAGACAACCTAGAGAAAGAGTCGCGCATAAAATTATGGAATATCAACTTCATTCACATAATTCAAGTTCAAACGGCACTGTTGACAATCGTCCCATCTCTCTAAAACCAAGCCTGGAGCGTCCACAGTATTGACTGATTATGTAGGCCATTCTTAGGACTTGGAAGTTCTGAATGACAGATAAGAGGCTGCCACAAGGACAAGGCAAGTAGTCTGGGTGGTACCCGAAGCCTGTCATAAAGTCAGTAATGTTATTCTTGAAAAGTAGGCAAGGCATCATGAACCTGGATGGAAATCAGTAGTACAGAGTTTGGGAAGATATTACTAAATAAAAGAATGTGTCAATTAATTTCTAAATCATGATTTGTTCTCTCTTGCATACATCATTGCATCATCCTACTTGACAAACTTATGGTGAATGGATTAACAAGTCCCCTTTCCAAAAGCCTCTGCTCCATTGTGGCGAAGTGATTGATCTCATTTGCTAATCCTACCTGCCTCAGCCACTTCCAACTCGATAGTGATGATTGGCGAGAAGCTTTAGGGCTCCATTATACAGTCTTGGGCAGTAAGATGGCGTCAAGGAGTGATGAGTGAAACAATACTCTTGTGCTGCGTGCTAGGTGTTGGCACCAAATTTTTCGCAGAAAAAAAAGAAGGGCAAGAGGACTATCAGGGAGTAAGTATGGTGAAGACTAAATTCAAATGCGTGAAAGGTGTCAAGGCTTAGGGTCCATTTGGTTCCATGTAAAACTAAAATTTTTGAATATGTTTTCTGTGGAGTGACTTTTCCACCGAATTCAAAATCATGTTTATTATTTGGTTAGACGTATGCACGTTTCCAGATTTTGGTTTTAATTGGTTAGTTGGTTCTTAGAAAAAATGTTTTTCTAATTTTTTTCAAGTTTATCATTTGTAATCTGGTATGATATTATTTGTTATTGCATCATCAATAAGTAAATAATATTATATTCATCAAAATAGGCCTGCTTAAATTTTAAATAAATTCTGATAAATAAATAAACTTTTTTTAACATATTAAATGGTTTAAATAAATTTTTTATAGAATTAACACTTTAACTTTGATAAATTATTTTTAATAAAAATTTATTTAATAAAATACGTTTCTTTACTACTAAGATTAACATTTTATTGTAATTATTCTTTTTTTAACTTAGACTCATCCTAATCGTACTTTAAACATTATTTTTATTTAAAAATTAAAATTCTACATTTATATATAATTTTTATTAAGACTATGATGAAAAATACTTAAAAACAACCTCCCGAAAAATGGCCTCCGCTCTTTTTTTACGGATGCCAAAATCCTTGGTTTTGGCCACGTCCAGGAAAAGTGTAGTACGCCACGTCATCAATGCATGCAACCAAATGGTTAAAAAAATTCCATTTTCCTGAAAACCTCCGCATGAATCTAGTTTTACAGGGAAACAAATGGACCCTTAGTGGGTACGAGGCAAACTAAGTCTAAAGTCATTGAGGTTGCACAGGTGGAAACCTGGTTGCCTCCCAAATGATAAGTTCCAGTGGATGCTCAAACCTGAAAGGGAATCCCCCACAAGCCCAGTTCGGCCAAGATCAGAAGTATGTAATAGGCATACACATACGCATATACATAAGCATTCACAAGCTCAAACTATGAACAATCATGCTTGGGAAAAGGAGATAGGAGTCATCTCCCTGTATCCAGAGCATGTAGATATAAGCCTTTTCCATGGACAGTCCGATGACAGTCAGTTAAGGGGCTTCCGGGCCTGTTAATGCAAAAAAGAGAGAGAGAAGAAGTATAACAGCTAGAACTATACCAGCTGGTGACCAGAAGTAAGAAGAGATAGAGAGGGGACCCATTCTCCTTAATTCTGCACAGCAAAGAGACCCTGGGCCTGACAAATCTGATCATGTCCGGGGATGTCAGAAACAACAAGAAGAAAAAAAATTGAATACTCACAGGTGGGCTATGATGAGAAAGGAAAGAAAGAAGGGCCTCTCCTTGTGCAACAGATGCCAGCAACAGAAGATTAAGGCCCCCACGGGTCTGAGGAAACCCGGACAATATACTTTTATTTGAAACTAATAGGCAATTAACAAGGAATGTACGGACATCGACATGATTGAAACAAATAATTAAAAATGATAACACATGCCTGACAAACATCTCACCATCTTAAGTTTGACAACTGAGTGTTCATATTTTTCTGAGTCCCATGACACTTTTATCATAAGAGCACCTTTTTCTTATCTATATATAACAAAAATGTTAGAACTAAATGACTAAGACGATAGTATTATTCAAATAATAAATTAAGCATAAAAGCAAAATGCTTAAAAGATTAAACGAATTTCTTGATGCATCAACCATGAATAATAGAAAAATATGAATTCGACGAATCACGTGTATCCAATGCAACATCAATCTCAACTGACCCATAAACATCTATAAGAAGAAATGGACAGAGCAACAAGTATCTGTCGTCAGGATTTTCCTCCACAAGTTCACCACATGACCACCCTTGGGCAGCGACCTTGGTGCGCTGTGGGCTGCCAGAGCCGGAGAAGAAGAAAGAGATTCAGCGCCCTTCTCCAGAAAAAAAAAAAACAATTAAGCACCGAAGGGATATATTTGGGTCTTACCTACCGAATTGTTTGACAGATTGACAGGATGGAAGAGGTGGAGATGGCCGGGACGACCTTCAGTCCGATGCCGGAAATTTGGGCGTGGGGGACCGACGAGGAGGATTCGGGGGACCGAAGGATGTTGTTGGCCTTCAGAACCTCCTCCGCAGGTCGCCGGCTTGCCAGATGTGCCGGAGGTGCTTCCCCGACGACGACTCCCCGGCTGGGAGCGTGGCGCCGGACGGCAATGCTTGCCCGTCGGCGCAGTCTTCGTCAAGCTTGCACAAACAATCAGGCTACGTTTGGTATCCGGATAAAATTGATGGGACAGGGATAAACCCATCTTTGCGGCTAACTCTGTAGGATAAGTTCAAGCATATCTCTATTCTATGTTTGGTTGGTTAATGATAAATTTGAGAATAATCTTAATTTTTTTATATTTTTATCTTTATTTTTTATATTATTTTATTTTATTACCCGTAACATATTCATAAATAATAAATCTAAGATATAATTTTAAGGATAACCCAACTTACATATTCATATAATAAATCTAAAATATAATCTAAAAATATAAAAAAATGTATTTAAAAATATAAATGTGAAGATATAAATAGTATAATTTTAAAAATATGACAGTAGAAATTATATTTGAATTTCATTTTTAAAATCTAATTAAATTTTAAAACATTGCAACTAAATACTCTACAAATCGATCTACATCCGGTGTACTCATACATATTTTCTTAAATACTTCGTAGGTAATCTATTCATATCAATAAAAATTGTAGAGACCATGTATAAATAAAAAAGGTAAACCACAAGAAAATAGGAAGAGTGGCATGCATAATTCTATTTTATTTCAAACTACTAACATATGTATAAAAACGCATCTGAGAAAGACAACATTTTGAACATGGGAACAACTATTTAATGTGATATGCATAGCAGAAAATTTAAATAACAACCAAAAGATGTCTACTCCTCATCTTCAACCTTGCCCCCTAAGAAATAGTTGGGCAAATTCTCTTAAAACATTCCACCCAGTCTTGGAGCAGGAAGCCCACAATAAAAAAAACTCCATCTTTCTAGCTACTCCAAATCAAGAGATCCTCCCATCATGGAACATGATAATGGAACATGGCAAATCTGTTTGCCCGTCAGAGAGTAGCCACATTACAAAATTTGGTGGAACCAGAAACACTCCCTTGAACAAAACTTGGAAATCCCTGGGTGCAGCTTTGCCCATGGGGAAAAACTCGGTCTTGAAATCTTCGAAAGCCAAGCACAGAGCAAAAAACCAATCCTCTGCATGGGAGGCATCCTCCGGGCCTTCAAGCGCTGATACAGCTACGGATGCTTGGAAAGAAGAGCAAGACTTTTATTCATCATTTACAATACCCCTTCGGGGTACACCAGTTGGGATAAAATGGTCAACGGAGCCCCAAAATCGTAAAGAAGACTACTGAGCCATAAAGATTGATATCTTCACGTCGTAAATTAAGGCAAATTTTGATCTCCGCAACAGAAATTTTCAACGTAATCAACCATTATAAATAGGTTGGATTACCACACAAGAAAAATCAAGCACACAGACGTTTGCATTGATAATCGGAGCCTC
The DNA here is from genome assembly GCA_036172225.1 of Cryptocoryne crispatula var. balansae. Classification (NCBI taxonomy): domain Eukaryota; kingdom Viridiplantae; phylum Streptophyta; class Magnoliopsida; order Alismatales; family Araceae; genus Cryptocoryne; species Cryptocoryne crispatula. The sequence goes on from CM069935.1 coordinate 1,196,026, forward strand.
AAATCACATCTTGATTCATCTTTCTCTCCTTCCCCTCAGACCTTTACCGCTATCGGGGATTCAGAGCATACCAGATCCATCGCCACCGGTGTGCTTTCCCCCGAGCTGCTACATGCCGGTGCACGCATTGCTACCACCGCCGCCGTGATTTGCTGCTTCTGTTGGCTGCCACGCCACTGCTACACCATCTGACGAGAGCACGGCCACCGCAGACTCGTTCTCCCAAACATCCTATACAGCGCAGGATATTGAATCTATAAATCAACATTTAACTAGCCCTAAAACAGGAGAAGACGTGCGTACCACAAAGCTTCGATGATCGGAGAGCACATAACAAGCACGAGGAAGCCCCAGGAAGTTCGCCGAGGGCAATGCAATCTGCTGCCGTGAGGTCGCCGCCGCGTGAGAGTCGCTGCTGTGAGAGGATCGACATCCGATTAATCCATCGTATCCCATTTATCCCACTAAAAATGAGGGATAGCTTAAACCTGATTTTAACCCCATTTTTAGGGATAAGCCGGATTAAATTAACCTAGGTTAAATTGAAATTAATTTGTGTACCAAACGAGAGATTGGGGATAAATCTAGTTTATCCTTTCTTATCCCGGTACCAAACGTACCCTCAGGTGTTGTTTGGTATGGGATGGGGATAATTTGGGGAAAAACTTGGGTTATCCCCAAATTTTTGAGGATAACCCATGTTTATTCCCAAAATTTTATGGTACCAAACATGTCAGGGTTTTCCTCACGCCCGTTGACCCATGCGCCTCCTCTGTCCAGCGCTACCTAGGAGCAGCCGAAATATCACCGCACGATAATAGGATACGAGCCATGTCCACAGGCCCATTCAAGTTCTTTACCCTTAAATGATCCGGCTCCGGCCCATTAGTAGTCCTGTAATGTTGAACTACCGACTAGTCTTCGATGCTTCCCCGCGGCACCATCACACGCCCTCTTCCTCTTCTTCCCACCTCCCTTCGCAGGGTTTTCATCTCCAGTCGAACCGAGAAAGCTTCGCAGAGGTGGCTCCCATGTACAGAGAGACTCCCGCCAGTCACCTTCCGCTCCTGCTCCGGCCATGAGGGTACCTTCTCGCCTTCCGGCGGAGCCTTCTGCCACCATGGCCACACGCGACGCGGAGTCCCTCTTCCGCGCAAAGAAGATTCCCGAGATCCGGGCGGTGGAGGTCGCCACGCAGCGCGAGATCGAGGAGAAGAAGGAGGAGCTACGACAGCTCGTCGGCAAGAGCTACCGCGATCTCATCGATTCCGCCGACACCATTGTCCTCATGAAGTCCTCGTGCGAGTCCGTCTCCTCCAACCTCACTGCCATCGACACCGCAATCCGCTCCCTCTCTGCTCTAGCAGACCATGCTGCGGCGTCGCCCCTCTCAGCCGCCTCTTCCAGCCCCGCGCGGGCTAGGATCTATGCCATCGCCTGCCGAGTCAAGTACTTGGTTGACACCTCTGAGAACATCTGGGGCTGCCTGGACGAGGCCATGTTCCTAGAGGCCTCGGGAAGGTACATGCGCGCACGCTTGGTGCATGACTTGGTAACGGGCGGCGGTGGCGCCGAAAGTGAGGTGCAGGCCAAGTTCCCCTTGCTGCGGCAGCTCTGGACGAACGTGGACAGCCTGAAGGTTCAGATCTCGAAAATGAGCCGGGAAAGGTTAATGGAGCGGGGACTTTCCGCCGGGTCCTACGCTGATGCCCTCGCCGCTGTTGCCACTATCGACGATCTGGATCCCAAAATGGCGCTAAGCCTATTCCTGGACTCGAGGATGTCGTGGATCTCGCAGAAATTAGGTGCATTTGCTTTTCTTGTGTCGCCGGATCTCGACTCTGTGGCTTCTGTCTTATGCGACGTGATGCAGGTGATTAAATCGACGCTTGGTCAGGTAGGTCAGCTCTTCTTGCAAGTTTTGAATGATCTGCCATTGTTCTACAAGACCGTGCTGGGATCGCCCCCAGGGACGCAGTTGTTCGGAGGTGTCCCTAATCCTGAGGAAGAGGTCAGACAATGGATTCTTCATAGGGAAAAATTGGAAAGTGTAATGATAATAATTGATCCAGACTACGTTGCAGATGCCACCTCGTCCTGGTTGAGGAGCTGCTGTGATCACGTGTTTGGAACAGTGGCAAACAAAGGGCATCTTGTTAGTGGTTTGGTAAGTGGAGAAGGACTCGCTTCGGCTGAGAAACTCGTCCTAGAGACATTAGATTGCCGTGAAGGTTTGGAAGGGAGCATGGAGGAGTGGCTGAAGAGCGTGTTTGGTACAGAGATAGAGTCACCTTGGAATCAGATCCGTGGCCTAATTCTAAAAAATCAGAGGGATATCTTGGAAGATACGTTGGAAGATGCATTTGTTGTCAGGATGAAAGATATTATTATTTTAGGGTTTGAGGAGTTGAGCAGAGTTATCAATTTAAAGGAATCCATGGAGTCAATCATGGTTAATCCTCAAGAAGATGGCAACTTCTCAGCATACCTGAAAAGAATTTCTACAGGTGGCGGTGTTTGGTTTTCCAATACTAAGAAAGCAGGACTAGGATTTATGTCTAAACAATCAATTGATGAGAATGATTTCCACATCTGTCTTAATTCATATCTAGGGCCAGAGGTCAGCCGAATAAGAGATGCACTTGACAGGAAATGTGGGTCTATACTAGAGGACCTTCTGTTTTTCATAGATTCCCGTAATTCAGCATCAAGATTAAAGGAACTTGCACCATTCCTACAGGAGAAGTGTTCCACAACAATGTCAGTTTTGCTGAATCAAGTTGAAGATGAGCTTGGGCAGCTATCTTCTTCATTCAGCAACAAGAATGATGAATCGAATTCAGAGCCACCATCTATAGTAGTCAAAAAATGTCTTTTCATTGGACGACTTTTATTTGCCTTTAGGAATCATTCAAGCCATATACCCCTTATACTTGGTTCTCCAAGAGATTGGGTAAAAGAGACGAACATTTTTAACAACCTTGAGAATTCCTTGCCAAGTCATTCTAAGATGGCCTTTGGTTTTTCGGGGCCTCATAGCCCTAGAAGACTAAGGAATGGTACCCCCATGAGCCCTCGGAGGCAATCTTTTGACGTTCCTAGAAGGCAAACAATTTCTGCAGCTGCTACTTTATTCCCATTGGAAGACATGGTGAAGCCACAACTTGGCAATCTAATGGAATACTTGCGAGGTCTTTGTATCAAGGCTCATAGCTTGTGGATATCATGGATATCTGAAGGATTGGCTACCATTCTTTCTGAAAATCTTAAAAAAGACGATATGTTATCTGTAACGACGTCATCACGAGTAAGTAGTTTCTATATTTTACGGTGGATTGCTATTTCATTCATTTCTCTCTTCTTTGTTCATTCAGGATATTCTTTAATATCTATTTGTCCAAGGACCATCGAACAATCAATTTAAACTCTGTTTTGTGCTAGTTGCATTCACTTTCTGTTCCATTTGTCTCTTGGCTTGTCATATAGAAATATCTTTCTTCCCTTGAACATGGAACATTATGGCTACCTTTGTCTTCAATAGCTCATATGCTACCGAATGGTAGCAGAACTTTCTGTGGCTAGTCCTGATTAGCCTACTTACCATTTCTAAGATTGTAACTAGGAATGTAAAAGATTGTAGGACGTAGGATGATTAAAATGTATAAACAAAAATATTCAACAAGATGACATAAAATCTTTTCTTATAATATGTGGTTCTATTGTTTCTACACCATTATTGTCCATTTTCTTATTGCATGCTATACACTAGAATCTTCAAGAAAATGTCTGTTATCGGCATCAAACTGAGTTTATGTAGAATTCTGGAAAGCCAAAGAAGGAAAGTGTGAGGATGGAAACTGAGGTCACATTTTTTAGGGAGTATTGCATAGGCTTTTGTGCTGTTTATGAAGTTATGAACTATGAGAGTATATCTCATGATGAAGGTCCTTCATGAAAGCAAGAAAGAAGTGTATTCTCAAGGCTTGATCAGCAACTTGCGTTCCTAATCTGGATTTGATCAGGTTGACCACATCATACATTCCAATATAAGCTACCCAGTCATTCCAATGTAAGATAGATAGTCAAATTGGCAAAGGAGAGAAGAGCAGTAATTTTTGTTTTCCAGTCAGACAGTCAAAAGATGGAAGAGCAAGGTTTACATTAAACATGAGTTAATAGTAACATCTTCTTAGTCTAGCTGTGTATATATGTGTATATATTTAAAGGAACATAGTTAAAGATATGCTGGTTTTAATTTAAGCATCTGATATGTTAATATGGCACATCAACTGGAACACAAGAAATCTATATTATCTTTAGAGGTCTGCATTGGCTATGGCTATTTACCCTGGAAGAGGAGAGAATTTAGAATTATGTTGTGATTAAGTATGAATATAACAAGAACATGATGATGCTATTGAGGTAATATCTTTGTATGCTTATATGCTACGTCTTTTTTATTCTTCATTCTAACAGGGTGGATAGGGATTTATGGGATAAATTCTTCCTATTTGTCTTATTACTCACCAAGCTTTAATTTTTATGGTAGGGAGGAAAACAAATTAATGCTCTTTGACATTGAGAATTCAGAAGGAATGAACTAGTGGTGGATAAGGCCCTCATGTTCCCTCTTCTATTTGATGTTGATTTTGATGCGGGACCGGAATGGAGATGCCATCTATATGCACAAATAATTGAGCAATGTGGACTTTAGAGACCCAATGTGCAGCTGAATTCTCCGAGCCAACAGATTTGTTGAATTCAGCAGAATGTGACTGAGCTGATGAACCACCTGGATCCTGACTGTTGCTCTCAGTTGACCAGCCCAGCTGGGCAGTTAGGAGCACCAACTTACTTGGTAGAGGAACCTGGTTCTTGCAGTGGCGTCGGTTCAGTTGCAGTGCACCAATATGATTCTTACGTGAACAAAGATGAAGTACTTAATCAGACAAGGGAGGTATGCCGGCTCTTCAACCCATGTGTTCATGGTGCTTCCTTGTGGACCCTGAGTGGAGGAGGGTTGTGGTGTAACGGGGCAGCTCGCATGGGTGTGAGGTTCTTGGCAACGTGAGGAGGGAAATCGTGACAAAGCTCAACCGTCTCTTCTGTGGTCCTCCTTCCTTGTGGCGATGGTGAACAGAGGACAGCAGATTGGGCGGAGAAGTTACCATGTATTCTTCAAGAGCTCGTCATTTCGACATAGAAGAGTTGTTGTCGACTTTGAAAGGAACCTCACTCACTTCGGGAAGAGGAGCTACGTTGGGAGGAGCAGTGTCTTTGTGCCTTCCTGCTAGTGTTTTGAAGGTGGAGGAATCTTGCGTCGAAAGAAACAAGAAGTAGTGTTGCCAGGAAGGAAGACAGGTGCAGAAGAAAGGGTGGAGCACACTCGCCTTGTCGAGGAAGAAACCCCTACGACTGTGTCTACGAGGAACGAGAGAGGAAGCTGAGGGGAGAAGATGTTGGCAGGGGCGTTTTGTGGAAGAAACCTATGCGGTGATGGAAAAGAGTGCCCGTAAAGACTTTGATCGTCAGAAGAACCCAAGATCACTGGGGAAGACAATGTGGCCACCAGGAATTGGAGCACCGTCTAGGGTTCTCCACGCTGCGACCAGCAAAGAAAGAGAGAAACGAGGGAGTCGAGGGAAGATGCCGTCAGTGTCGAGGAAGATCGCCACAGGACCAGGGAAGCGAGCAGAAGTAGAAATCAGGAGAGGGATATCAAGAATCAAATTTTCATTTCGATCGGCACTTTTTTTTGCTATAGTAAAAGGAGGCCTTATATAGGGCCACCGGAACATTACAAAAAAGACTAAAAAATGACATAAGTAACAAAAGGAAAACATGAAAAATGTAGAAATAAAATTTTAATAGCTACTAATTGTTTTATTACAAATATATCATTGACTCCCAATTTGAATGGCGACATCTTCAATATTTTCTTCCATCGGATCTAATCCGGTTTTCATCTTTCACCATTGGTTGTGAAAAACTCATCATCAAGTTTTGTATTGCCACACGGTCAATATGGCTACTACCGAAATTGAGGACGACAATTATGTAACTAATAATGATATAGTATGACCTGCAAGCTCCAAAGAGACTGCAAAAGTGATCTAGACGGTGTCATAGCAACTATCAAGCTTTAGGTATGGGTACTCTGTTGGGATATCTCTTTGTAAATCCTCAGTAACAGGTGTTTTAGACATGGTATTGGTGGCCAACTCTATCAATAACTATATGAGCTATGCAGTTAACTCGGTCTCAATAGTTCTGTGAGCATTTATCTAAGCAAAGTGCCGTTGCTCTATCGACAACTCAATCAGTAGCTCGGCAAGTTGCTCGGTCAATTTGGCTTTGATGACTCTGTCAGCCTCGACATCCCTTCACACTACATCTCGTTCTCCGCAGCTAGCTCAGGATGGCCTCATAAATGATCTTGACATGTGTGTCAATCAGTTCATGACAGTCGGCTACCAAGGACAAGTGTTGTCAATGCAAATTAGCTCTCCGAAGAAACTATAGTCTTTGGGTGGTAAAGTAAGCTCCTGGGTAGTATCATTTGAATTGGTGTGTTAATCATGGAGACAATTATGGCACAAAATGAGATAGTGTCCGTGGAAAACTACCTGGCATCACACGTCCTCTACATATCGAACAGTATATGGCCTTGTTTAGTTTCTGACAATACGATCAAATTGAACATAAACCAAGTCATTTTGGATCATTTGATATTTTAGTATAATCAAGGATTGCTGTCTCGGATCTCAACTTCGTCTCGGAAGGGTGAAATAGGAGATCTCGTGAGATTCTAAAAAAATCTCGGGAGATTAGATCTCGGATTTTATTTATGTAGGGTATACCTTACCTAAGGATTGTCATTTCGTATCTATATTTTATCTTATGGAAACTGAAAAAAATAGATCTCAAAAAAATCTTGAGAGATTGGATCTTATAAATAATAATCAATATGCATATTTAAGTGTAAAATGTCATGTTATCTTTTCAATAAGGACAAGAGAACTCATTTAAAATATCAAAATAAGTTGAGAGAAAATTAAAAGCTTAATAAAGAGAGGATGAACTATTGTTAACAAAAAACATATAAAGAATCTTGTGTTAGATCAAGGTTTCATCTTGAATAATATGGATAGGTGACTGGTGACATTTTGGGTCAATTGTACATAAATAGTCATAAAAATATTAAGTTATAAAATTTTATCAAACAATAATGTTTAGATCATTATTTGGATGAATTTCATAATAAAATTAGCAATATATGATGCAAACTTAACAAAGTCATTTAACAAGTTAGGGATAGTTATAAGCGGAGAAGATCAAAGTACAAGAGGTACTATATAAATATTCTCATTTCGGTGATCTCGTTTCTCGGGCACGTGGAGAGAGAGATTCTCGAGAAATCGCATTCCATGGGTACAATCAACTCAAAAAGGGCCGTGAAATGCAACTGTACAAATAACTGAATAAGAACATTGTAATAGGCACCTTCAACGACAAAGTAACATCAAATATGAAGTGTCAGTGTCCCACACAACATAATGATTTCGACGTGTGGAAACGAGTTAGCACCAACTCTGATACTAAATTGATGTGGGACTGGAACAAAGATGCCTCTATATGCACAAAAGCAATATGGACTATAGAGGACCTAATATGCAGTTTTATTCTTAGGAAGAGGAGCTATGTTGGGAGGAATGGCGTCTTTGTGCCTTCACACTAGTGCTTCAATAGTGGAGGAATCTTGCACTGGAAGAAACAAGAAGTTTCACTAGGAAAGAAGAGAAGAGTGGAGCCTGGTTGCCTTGGTAAGGAAGAAACCTCTTTGGCTGCGTCTACAACAAACAAGAGAGGATGCCAACGGAATAAGATGTTGACAGGTGCCTTGTGTGAAAGAAACCTGCATAGTGATGGAAAAGAGCACTCGGAAAAAGTTCAACCGTCGGAAGAATCAAAGACCATTGGGGATGTCAATGTTGTCATCGGGAATTAGAGCACTATCCAAGGTTCTCCACGTTGTGACCAACAAAGAAAGAGAAATGGGGATTTGAGAGAAGATGTTGTCAGCGTTGAGGAAGATCGTCACATGACTAGGGAAGAGAGAGGAAGTAGAAACTAGGAGAGGGATATTAGGGACAAGGATTGTTGTCTTGGATCTCAGTTTCGTCTCGGGGGGTGAAAGAGAAGAGATTTAGGAGAATTCTCGGGAAAATATTGGGAGATCGGATCTCAGATTCTCGGATAAAAATATATATGTATGAAACATAACATAATATTTTGTAATGATAGGAGTTCATCAATGAATTACATGAAAATATATAACACATTTACATATTAACTGTGTGAATGAATGATTATAAAGTACTCTCAATACCAAAAAGATGATTTTTGTGTTTCTAAAAGATTTAAAATTTTATATAATGTTATTTAAATACTAATGTGGTATTAAGAGTATTTTTTATGTTCATGTTCTTGATTGTTTATCACAAATTGATGATTAATTTTTTGTGAAATTAGATTGATATAATCTATTTATTACATAAGAGATTATCTTTGTACGATAAATTGAAAATTAAGAGCATTATTTAAATCTAAATTTTGAATAGATTAAGAGTATTATTTGACCTAGGTTATAATTGAATGTGTATGTTTATGTGTTCATATATTTAAATGTGATTTCATTTATGTAATTATGTATGGATAGGTATCTATTTATTTTGTAAAGTAATTAACCTTGACAAACTCGATGTGTGTGTGAAAGAGAAGAGTTAAAATAGATCTTCATAAAATTTAAGTATATAACACATATTTATGATTATGAATCTTATATATATGTGTGTGATAGTATAAGTGATAGTGAAATATTGTTATACTATTATTAATTGGGACATTGAGTAGTTACGGATCGACTTGCACAGTCAAGTTGCGGGGGTCAATGGGGGTAGCTCCCTTTGTGGGGCGAGGTCTCGGCAATCTCGTTTCTCAACCCCTTGGCGAGACCGAGAATCTCACGAGATCTCGACGAGATGACATTCTATGATCATGAATCAAATTTTCATTGCAATCATTACTTCTTTTTAGCTACATTAGAGGAGCTCTTAAATAGGGCTGCTGGAACATTATGAAAAGGACCCTAAAAATGACTTAATTCTTATGGGGTGTTTGGTTGCATGATAATGGAAGTTTTTATTTTAATTTTTAAAAATCATAAGAAAACTTGTTAAAAGAGGTGTTTGGCAGCCATGACAATTTTATGTTTTGAAAATGATTTTCTTCTTAAACAAAAAAAGGAGAGTCTTACCTCTTTCTTTTTTCTTGTGGTCCTTCACTTTGTTTGGTCATGTATGGTGGTTACTCTTTTTTGTTATCACATCCCTCCAAACATGATAATTTTATGTCATGAGTTGGTTCACTTTTTATTTTAATACAATTTTTTATCATGAAAGTGTACAAAAATTATCATGCAACCAAACACCTCATTAATTAATTCCTAAGTATCAAAAAAACATGAAAAAATGGAGAAATAAAATTTGAAGTCCTACTAATTGTTTATTACAAATATATCATCGACTCCCAACCATGGAATGCGATCTCCCGAGAATCTCTCGAGATCTCCCGAGAATCTCTTTTCTTCTGTGCATCCGAGAAACGAGATCGCCGAAACGAGAAAATCTATGTAGTACCTGTGATACCTTGATCTTCTCCGCCTATTATTATCCCCAACTTGTTAGATGATCTTGTTAAGTTTCTTTCTTATATTGCCAATTTTATCATGGAATCCATCCAAATATTCATCTAAACATTATTATTTGATAAAATTTCATAGCTTAATATTTTAATGACTATATATGTACAATTGGCCCAAAATGTTATCAATCTCCTATCCATATTGTTCAAGATGAAACTTTGGTCTGACATAAGATCCTTTGTATGTCTCGTGCTAACAATAGTTCACCATCTCTGTATTACACTTTTAATTCTCTCACAACTTATTTTAATTTTTAATATGAGTTCTCTTGTCCTTTTCAAGGAGATTATATGACATTCTACATTTAAACATGCACATTGATCGGTATTTCTAAGATCTAATCTCTTGAGATTTTTTCGAGATCTTTTATCTTCAATCTCCGTGAGATAAAATATAGATGTGAGATGACAATCATTGGGTAAAGTATAAATGAAATCCGAGATCCGATCTCTCGAGATTTTTCCGAGAATCTCACGAGATCTCTTCTCTTTCACGCTTCCGAGATGAAGCCGAGATCCGAGACGACAATCCTTGCTCCCAACTTGAATGGCGATGTCTTCAATTCTTTCATCAGTCGGATCCGATCTGGGCCTCATCAGATTTATATGCTAACCGCCCCATGCATTACATCTTAACCTTATTATTATCATTGACTTGGTTATCCACTTATCTAATAATGTTTTACGTTTATTTTTCTAAAAGAGTCTTAGTGATGTGTTCATCATAATGCAGGGTTGGGAAGTTACCATGATCAAACAAGTAGAATCAAGTGAAGGCCCTCTGGAATTAAAGATTGCACTTCCTTCTATGCCTTCACTTTATGTTACATCATTTCTTTTTCGAGCATGCCAAGAGATTCATAGAGTTGGAGGTCATGTCCTCGACAAATCAATACTGCAAATGCTTGCTTGGAGACTTCTTGAGAAGGTAGATAAAGCAATTTAGCTTGTTATCTAATGTAAATCATCTTTATGAATTCTATTTTGTGTTTTTTCATTATCTGTACTTGCTTTTGTTGGTGGTGGTTTAAAGAACACCTGAATATTCTTAACTCCTAGTGTTGACAGTTACTTTTGGATTTCGAGGTCAAACTCACCTCGGCAGTCCACTTGTCTGTCATAATGCTGCAATTGTGTGCTTGCTGACTGAATGTATGGAGTGTGGAGGCTTGAAGGTCAAATCAACTTGATGTTAATTTCAAGTCTGGTTCCAACTAGACTAAGAAAGGGAAAAAAGATGAGATTAGGTATCAACATGCCTCAGATTTCATTTTTCTTCTTGAAGGTTGACACAGATCTCTTTTGCCTGCTCTACGTTGACTTGGTAGAAACTTACATCTGCTCTAGTTCCATTATGGTTTTTAATGTGGTTAGAACCACATTTTTATTAAGGGAAAGTCCAAGAGCCCTTAAAGATCTGTTACAAATTAGTTAATGAACCAAAGCAAACCACTCCTTTAAACAGAACTTACGGAGAAGATGACTAAATTTTGTGTTGCAGGCAGAAAATTCCCTGCCTTTTGCAAAGCATTCGGTGCTTTGGCCCATAAGCAAACTTAGTAGTATGGTGTCAATTCAGGTGGCACTATGTATAACTGTACAAGGAGTCAACATGCCATGATATTTACTCCATGCTTTATGTAGCTTGAATTGCTTAGATAGACCAACATTACTCTTCCTAGTCAGCTCAGAAAAAAAATTTACCCACTCTAGTTTGGAGGATGGTTTTGGAGCCTCTCTTATCAGTTGCGTAATGGGATGCTGCATTGTTGGAGAAGGTTAACATCCAGCAGACAGCTAATTCAGATGATTGATTTCTTTGATACTCTTATATGATCTGACTTCCCCCACTCCATGGGGAACTTGATGTTGTCGTAATGCTATCTATTTGAATAAATTTTCTCACTACCACCTTTATGTCTTGCAGATGGTGGGTATCTACGAAGAGTTCTTTTCTAATGCAGAATCCCAACATCAAGTTTCAGAAAAAGGGATTCTGCAAGTTCTTCTAGATCTGCGTTTTGCTGCTGATTTCTTATCTGGGGGGAAAGATCCTAACTTACATGGTTTAGATGTAAAAACGGAGGGTTTGTCAAGAGCTGCGTTGTCGAAGCCTTTATTCAGGCGGAAGCAATCTCAGTATCAATCCGACTCCATTTTATCTGAGCATGCCATGAGATTGATAAACCTCCTTTCACGAAGGCTAGATCCTATAGATTGGGCAACGTAAGCTTACATTGCATCTGCTGCTTGTTTACACTTGGAGATTTGTATTTTGAGTTTTGATTGCGACTTTTTTATTTTTTTTAATCCTTCTTTTATCTTTTGCTGTTGTGTATAGGTATGAGCCATACCTTTGGGAGAATGAGAAGCAAGCATACAAGCGTTATGCTGTACTCTTTGGTTTCTTGGTTCATTTGAATCTCATGCATACTGATGTTGCGCAAAAATTACCTACAAAATCAAATTCGGAGTCAAATATTCTCAGATGTTCTGCTGTTCCACGATTTAAATATCTTCCAATTAGGTTGTATTCTTCTTTCCACATTGCCTAACTACATTATTTTTGGCAACTTATGTCAGTCCTGGAATATAACTCAACTAATGTTTTCTCGAGTTTAGGTTGCATTATTGCCGCTTTGTTTATTCCCCTCAGCCAAGTTATGCACCATTTTTTCAATCTCACATGTTTTAATCATTTAAACTTGCTTTGCAAGGTCAATCACCAATGCTGTTTAATTGAGTTATCCAACTCCAGAGGACTAACTTTTTTTTTCTTAAATTTAAATCACCTTCATGCACGATCTTGTATTTGCGATATATAGTGCAAGAGGAGATTACTTCTGTAGAATCTGCTATCCATCTCACTTGGGTGACACAAGAGTGGCTTTAGTTCCAATGATGGAAATAATTTAGACTTTTAATTTGGACACTAACGGACAGGCAAACCACCCTTACCATCAAACAGAATTGAACCCACTACCCTATGATTTTTTATGAATTTGTTTACCATTCAAGCCTGTATCCCAGTAACCAACAATTCATAACACCAATGGCACTGTCAAAAAGTAGAAGGTATCTTTTTCCCTCGGAAAGAAAAATTTTAATGTCCAAGTATATAGTTGATTTACTTGTAACTTTACACTGAATGCTTAACGGAAGTTTCTTTCTTTCTTTATAGTGGGCCTATTCAGTCTGCCAAAGGAGCAAACAGATCATCTCTGTTGACATTCCCAGATGATGGATCATCTAGGAGTCCCTGGAAAGCTTATGCAAATGGCGAAGGTTCCTCACAGTCGGAGCTTGATGACAGTATGACTTTTGGAGTTGCTACACCATTGTTCAAGTCCTTCATGACACAGGTAGGTGGCCAGTGTAGTGAATCATTATTGTAGGTTCATCATTTTACGAGTTAAAATTATATGGCTGTTAAATTTCAGGTTCAGTGTTGGTAATTGGCTAGCTACCAATTACATCCATCTTTCTATAATTTTAAAATTATTAAAAGTTTGACGGTGAAGCACAAGTTTCCCTTGGTTTGCTTTTACATTATGAGGAAGTATTTCCATTTCTCCATTCACTTATTGTGAGCATATACTGCTACGCCGTGAAAGTTCTGGTTATCTGATTTTGAAGTGTATACACATACCTTGAGACAAACTGGACGTGTCTTGCCTTGTATTCTTGTCGATTGATGCATCATTTAGAATAATGTGAAGATATTTCTTCTATAATTATTTGAAGCTATTTTGTTTATTTACCAGGTTTTGCTTGCTAGCTTTTGCTAATTCTAGATAAGTGGACAACTAAATGACAAGGCATCTCTGGTTTGCTGAAAAGATCTTGCTCAGTCATGGATCTTGATAAAACTGTCTGAAAAGATCTTACTCAGTCATCCCTGGTTTTCTACATTCACTTCATATTGGTTTCACAGTATAGTTTGCACATAATAGTCTCAGTGCTTTGTTGTAATTTAGAGTCTCCCCTTTGAACTAAAGTGTACGAGGATGCTGCTGCTGTTGCAACTGTTTTCGCGGCTGTTGCCTGGGTGCTCCTCACCTCACCATGTGAGGTGGCCTGGCCTATAAGCAAACTCACACGTCTTGCCTATGTACTAAAAGCTATATTAATTAAGTATTAATGATAACTTAATTAACTCTGATTAAGTATTCCACAAGTATTTGCTAATAACTAATATAAATTAAGTATTGATACTAAATTGAGTGGTTCCAATCAGGTATAATGCTACTTAGTTTATTCAATTATGCACTTGTATATTATTACTTGAGTCACATTTATTTACTACATTTTTATATTAACTTTCATTCACATATTTATTGGACTATCAATTTTACTATGAAACGTCATTTGATGCTTTGCTCTATCGCTCAATTAGCAAGTGGCACTATTTCTTCTTGCCGCCTTGAAAACAATGGTTACTACATTGAAGATCAAAGTTATTTTGCTATAGTGTGAACTGCTGGCCAGGGACCTGATGCCCACGCTGGTTGACAGCCAGTAAGTGGAGTATTACTTCATATCTGATGCAACCTTTATCGCAGAAATAGCAAACTAGGCTCTGACTTTGTTTAGAAGCTATGATATGTTGATAAAGTCGATCATTGGATTGGTTTTCATGCCGTTAACATAAGAGTTCCTCAGGGCATCTATCTTTTCTTTTATCTCATCTCATGGTAAATCATGCCACCACATGGAATGAGCAAAGCAAATAACTATCTTTCTGCACAAATTTCTTGAATTGCACTATCACTGAAAGTTTCAGATACTATTATTCAATATGGAGTTATATGTGTGCTGGAGAAATTGGTTCTTGTTATACTAATGCTCACGGATTGTTATCATTCTAGCTTCAAAGTGCATAACTTGTCAATTGATTCATCATTACATTTCCCAATGATCAGGTCGGTAGCAAATTTGGAGAGAGCACATCGCGCTTAGGATCCATGCTCACGGATGCACAAGTGGGCAGGCTCAAGGATCGATCAGCAGCCGCCATGTCGACATTCGGTGACATGCTTCCTGTCCCGGCTGTTGGCCTTCTATCATCGTTTACAGCTGGTGCTGCCAGGCCAGAAATTTGAGGACCCAATATGTGCACATGATCATAACAAGAGTAAGCAGCAACAAATGGAGAATCGACTCAAGGATCCTTACATATAAGAGCTTCTCCACTCAGCGCGCAGGGTTTCCGGCGGTTGACAAAGAAGTTCCAGGTTGAAAAAGCGGAAGGGGGACTCGTATAGGCTTGCAAGCGAGGAACAGTTGAACAGAGAGCCTGACAGAATTACGCACATCTCCTGGAATGTTTGCCAGATTACGTGACATTCGATTCCTTCTGTATATACAGATGTAAGAAGGCAACTGACAGGTTCGGGATTTATTGAAGTTGTCGCGGCCTTGTACGGGCATTTGGCCGAAGAAAAAATATATATCGTTGCGGTTGAAGGAACTCTGTTGGCTTCAATAGAAGAGAGTCTGTCGTTGAATATTGTTTGGACGGAGATCCGTATTTTGATATGAACCTCACAGATTGCGATGTTAACTTTTCTTCATTCTGTCTTCTTTTGTGCCGACGCTGTTCCTTGGCAGCCTTTGTGGGTCATACGGTTCAGCATCACAACTTCTCTCTCTCTCTCTCTCTCTCTCTCTCTCTCTCTCTCTCTCTCTCTAAGCTTAAGCAAAGACCTTCGTAGAGTAGGATATAAGAGGTTTAGTTGTATAGAGTTGTACTTTGTGTGATGTACATTGGGCATGTGCGATGGGGACAAAGGAAGAGAAGGAAGAGAACGAGTTATAATGATTTCCATGGTTTTAAAGAGATCAAAGAGTTAAGCACCTATAAAGCCCTCGGTACGTTCCTCTATTTGCTTCGCTGTAGCTGAAATGGTAAGAGTTGCACATGATGAAATTTGGTGTTTTACCAGGCAAGAAATAATTCTTGATTTTTGGGTGACTGATGCCACCAATTTAGAACATCTAGTATCATCTTTCAGGAGTACGATAGAAGTGCACATCAAGGATAGTGACAAGCAGATATGAGAGATTTAACGTCGGTTCTCCAAGAAAAGGGTTAGCTTCTTGTCGTTGTCGAAGAATTGTTGTACGAAAGAACATGACACATCGCACCTAAACTTGTTCATATGGATCAAAGTTCAAACATGTATAACCAAGAAGTATACTATTTCAACTCGAAGAATTTAACTCAAACTAAGATAAACGATGCCTTTCTATCTTCTTCTCAGACATCCCACTATATATATATATTTTATAACAAGATTTAATTGAGACTCTCATATAAGATATATGTATACATATATTTGTGTGTGCGAACTTACAACTACGTAGGTTTTATTTGGTTCGGCTCGGGAGCAAGATTATCAAGATGAACTTTCCAGTAATTTATGGTTATTCAATGTCTTTATCTCTTTTCATCCCTAAGATATTTTTTTATAGTGAATCACTTATATGATTTTACTAGAGATTATTATTATATTCAAACGTATTTTAAAACTGTTTGAATGCCTAATCTCTCTGTCCTATTCAGAGATTAGCATTAATTAAGATAAACCAATCGAGATCATAGTTCCTACCGAACCAGTTAGATTCATATTTCGGTTCAATCATGATTTCGACAAAAATGTCCATAAATTGTAGTGTCGACCGCCATCTTAACGTTCTGAACCGAAACCAAAACAAACCCGAGCCGGTTTCTTCCCGCCAGACCGGACTTCCGGTCCGACCACTCCAGCGCCAGCAAGCTGCAAAGACTCGGCTTATCCTCTTCCTCCCATCTCAAGGCAACCCCTTTGACTGCCGCGGCACCTGCAAACCTGAGGCTGAGGAGACAGAGACAGCGCGCCGGCGGGGAAGAAGAGCGGAATTCACGGAGAACTGGACGTAAAGCCGTTCTTCCGGGATGCTTGCTGCACCTCTCTGCGGGAGCCGCCTCAGGCCGCACCCGCAAGTTGGCCACCGCATTGCCTCCTCCAGGACGTCCTCTCCAAGTAGCTTTTTCAGTTCCCGTTCCTCAACGCAGGACAAGAGCAGGTACTTTCACCCGTGGCTTCTGCAATGTGGTTATTCTCCCCATGTTTTGCTTTTGCTGGGGCTTGCTTGGTCTCCAACCCGAGCATGAAAATACTAACGGTTACTTGATAACGTTTTTTGTTTCTGTGCAAGGTTTCTCTCTTATCAAAATTAATGTTTGGGTAGTTTTTTTTTTTTTTTTTTGCTTGCTACCGTGGGCATGAGAATGCAAGCAGAAGAGAGAGGTGGTTGGTCACTTGGTCCATTGTTTTTTCTCTTCGTAGTATTTTCCAAATTGTTCAGCCGTATACATAATATGGGTGGAGGGTGCTTCCGAGACCTATATACATATTGTATATAATCTATTGTTCTTTATGGAAGCCCAACTTCTGTTAGTTAAGGCCATGTTTGGTGATTATATTGGACACCTCTATCACTATCAATTTTGAAATTGATAGTCATAGAATTTTTCAATAGGTGTTTGGCTATCAATATCAATATCGAAACTCTTAGTGCAAACAAATCATAATATGTAATACAAGTGTCAGCTTGTATCAATTTTGATATTGCCACTCCATCATCCACAAATGTTAATATCAAAATTGATATAGTATCGTTTTGATACTCTAACCAAATAGGACCTAAAGTATAGGCGAAAAAATTGTTATGTAGCTTTAGTTAAGGCCCTATTTGGTAACATTATTAGACACCTCTATCACTATCAATTTTAATCACTGTCAATTCTAAAATTGATATTGATAGCAATCGATAAGAGGTGTTTGGTTAATAGTATCAATTTTGAAATTTGTAGTGCAAAAAAATGTTGTTATGTTATACAAGTGTCAACTTGTATCAATTTTGATATTGATACTCCCACATCTAGAAATATCATTATCAATATTAATATAGTATCATTTTCGATACTTTATCCAAATGGGCCCTAAGCTATGTGATACAATTCAATGATTACCAGAGGGCATTGTTTCACATATCCACATGTGCGCAGATCTTAGAGCATAGTTTTGATGACTTATCATATCTATCATCTAAAACATGATGTCATTGTTAGGATATATTATTACTTGACCTTGTTTGTTGAACTGAAATGCAACGAAGGCATGGACTCCAGGACTCAACTTCCACATGTAGGAGTGGGAGCAGCATGTCACAACTCATCACCGCATGTTATTTACCCTTTGACATTATTTTTATAGACTGAGATAAGTGCGTCTTCCTACATCGTATCTGATAGGCTATTCCCGCCATTGGAAGGTCTAGACAATCAGCCCAGGGAAAAATACTCTCCTTACATACCAAAAAAAGTGATCATAAGATGTAAGCTCGTTATTCTTAATTTCCTATGAAGACATCCTCCAAGATCTCGGAAAGTGGGAGTTGAATCCAATGCTCACCTCTTTGAAAGAGCTTTGTAGGGCATCTGAACCACCAGCTCAGTCTAGCTCTGTTGTTTGGTCTTTAAATAGTGAATGGCTTATCCATTTTTGCCACGACCATTCATATTATTTTGTCTATAAAATCAGTAAATTGCATTAAACATGGATCTAGAAAGTTTCATAATTCCTGGGGAAAGAACTTGGATATTTAATACTCTTCATTCTGGTTATGATAACCTTCTCTTGGGCTGCATTTTGTCTAACCGATCATGATTGTAGGACATCACATGATACATGAGGTTGGGACTATCGAATAGCAGCTTTTGAGAATTGTCATTTTTATTGGAGACTGAAGTTCATTGCCTCATCTATAGTTTGTTAATTCCACCACTAAGTAGGAAGTAATCATTGTTTTGCACTATTGACTTCAAACTTAGGCACAGAAGCACAGTCCACTTTGACTTCCTCCCATCTTTATGTATTTTGGTATTCTACATTACAATCATTAAGCCATATCTTTTTACCTCTGTCATGATTCAACTTCGTTGGTTTTGTTATAATCTAATTGAACTTATTTACTTGTCCCTAGCTCGTTCTTTTCTACACTCTTACTACGACAATGAGCAAAATCTGGTGAGAAAAGCATGCATTTCAGCAAGTTCTTTCTTCCTTGAAAATAACCATTTAAACTTTCCAGCATTTGAACATTATGAAGTAAAAGATATTGTTGCTTAAAAAGTCTGCTTGTGTAGGATCCTGGAAAGACATTCATGTTATCACCTCTTTAATTTATACATCTCAAGATTTAAAAAGTAAATGTTTTCTTTATTTTATTTATCATGTTCTGCTCCAGGCATACATCTATTTTCTTGGGATGCATCCAGGATTTGTACACATGTGACTGGTGCTCTTTAACTTGTTAGATAAAATCCAATATAGATGACAGAAAAATTTCCTTGGACTTCATGCTCACCAAATTAGTTTCTTTGCATTCAAATTGTCTTGTGATGGGCACAACTTAAAACTTGATTTGACCGCCTTCTAAAAAGCTGAATTGTAAATGTTGCGGTGCTTGTTCAAAGGCATTATCAGTTCCTAGACCTTCAGAGTTCCTCCTAGGTAGAATGTTTCATCTTTTTTATTCATGTTATTTATCTTATTTATGTAAAATTCTTTTTTGTCTCTGTTTCTTGGTTCTAAAACTTATGAAGGTTCGTTCGATTTCATATAATATAATATGAACTATGTAGGCATCTGAAGACAATGTTGATTACCGATATGAGTAGGCATGGTTCGCCGGGTTGCGACCCCGCCCCGACCCGGTCAGTTTTAGGGCCAACCGACCCGGTCCCGACCCCAAGACCCCGACCCCATAATTAATATTTTATTATTATTTTTGGCAACCCCGGCTGACCCGGGTCGGTTTGGGGCCAAACCGACCCGGTCCCGACTCCCGACCCCACCTTCCTTGTGAGTAGGTATATGTATTGAGTGGTATCTGGATCTATCATCTATGTAACTCAAGGTAGCAATACACAGGAATGAAGGAATGATGATGAAGTACGCATGCAGAGATGAGAAATTGTTAAATTATACTCCACAGAAGTCTTCATCAAAGTTAGCTGGCTCTGTATGTTCCTCTTCACACAATTTTTATTCTCTTAGTTATGTCGAAGAAAGCTTGTTTGGTCATCAGTCTTTTATAAAATGTATCTATCCAAAATATGATTTATGAAAATTTATTTAATGTCACACCAAGTATTCGACCAAGCAACCTATACATCATTTGGAACCAAAGAATAATGTACATAGGGTGTGCATCATACTTCTTGACATTGTTTCTTCTTTTATACTTGTGATGATGGACTGGGATTTTGTGTTTGCTTGTTTGCTTTCACATGCACATCTAGATACACGACTTTCACATGTAAGTGTAAGTATTGTGAATCAATTGATCATACATCCAGTTATTAATGTCACAACCTTCAAAAATGTTCATCGTACCGTGCCCTTACTTTAGCTTTTAACCCTAAAAAAACTTGGGATTAAAGCATCGTTGATTTAGTGCCTGTTTGGTTGTAGTATTGAAATTAAGGCATTATTAATCTTGACATTACTATCAGATACATCAGCATCAGAATTAGTGATATCAAATATAAAAAGTAATATTGATAGTGCTGTTTAATAGTTTATCTGGACAGGCCCTTGATTTTAGTTCTCCATCCACTAATGAAATATTTAGGATGTGCATGCATATTTCTTACTTAAAAAATTATTCTCTAAAATCATCCGCCTTACAGAGTTAATGCAATATTTGATACATAGCTTTTGAATCCTCGCCCATCTGATATCAATCTAGATAAGTTAATTGAATTCATGGAGATAAGATATGTGACAACTGAACCATACATAAAATTTAGCCAAATAGTGCCAAAATGGCATCATTTGTATGTACATGATAATTTCTTTTTTCTGTGATGAAATGCAGAGTGTGAGTAGCTGTATACATTACACAACTGTTTGAATCACCTAGGTTGTGTAGGTGGCTGGATTTTCGGTTTTTCATCTACTTGCCTTTATTAATTTTTATATCTTAATTGATTGGGCATTGTATATAAGAATACCCATGGTGACAGTGTCATTATGTGGTGCTTAAAATGTTTCATTTGCTGTTTCTGAAGTTATTTAACCAATTAGCAATCATGTTAGGAACTACATTATTTGAGACTGACTACATAGATTCTGTCTCCACTATCCACTTTGAACATTTTGGACGGCCTGTTTGGAAATGTTTAAATCCCCGGATTTCTTATTGTATTACCCTCATCCAAGTAATTCTAGGTTTAACCCATTCTCTCTTGCTATTGCTAATGTACTCCAGTTTTCTAATCATAGCCTCCTAGATCTGTCAAATATACTGAATCATAAGGTTTCTTTTTCTGTTGTCTACTTTTGATGCTACTAAAAAATTTCTCTTATACATTCATACTCAATTCTACCTAACCTAATATGTTCACTAATCCACCTTAAAATACTCATTGAGACAGCCTATTTTGGAAGCATGTTGCCCTTACTATAAAGCATTCAGTAGTATATGGTATTGCGGGTCTTATCATTGTTAAGGTAGAATATTTTTCCTTTCAATTTCACTCAGACTTTATGGTCTGTTTTACATGTTGTAATATCTTCAAAAGTTGCATGCTTATATTCTCATAATTTTGTCATGTTTCCTGACTCTGCATTTCTTATGACTTAGGACCCTAGTCTCAATGTTGAAATGGATGTTGAGATTTTGGATTTGATGGAGCTTCAAAGGGATTCAGATCTTCCTAGTGAAATAACTCTTACAACTGGAGGACGCAGACTTCACTATTTTCGGCATGATGATGCTCCTTGTTGTGTTGCCTGCAACTGGCTTAAACTTGCAGTGCTGTCTGCGCTTCTCGCACTCCAGGATTCTCAACATGCTGTTGCACTTGCAGAAACTTCTATAGATGTGCATCCCATTGATTTTATTGGAGATCTTGGTGATATTAGCACAGGTTTTACTTCAGTTAGGAGACCTTCCTTTTACACAGGGAGAATTCATTATTTTGTTCCGGAAGTCTTTTATGTTTGGAATATTGTACTGATTCTATCTTCTGCTTGATTTTTCTAGTTTAAAAATAGTATTGACTTACACAATTTTTTTAATATCCCGCTTCAAAGTTTTCAGTTTTCACCAGGAAGACCCTGTCTCCTTACTTTACTGTTAACTTTAATAATGATTATGATCTACAATATTTATCCATCCCTTCTGATTTTGGTCTTTTGTTTGTACTACAAGCTTTGAATTGTTGCAACCAACTAAGGCCAGGTAGGGGGTCGGCCAGGGGTCCGGTCGCAACCCAAGTTGGATGGAGTCAGATTTATTATTATTTTAAAAAATATAAAAAATTACATAAAAATAGGGGGAAATAGAAAAAATTATATTTTTATACTATATATTTATGTATACATAAAAATATATGCATAAATATAATTATATTTTTATGTTATAATTGAATATGAGTGTTTATCTATGTATACAAGTAAATATGATTTATTTTTGTGATTATGTTATATTAGTATATGTTAGGAAAGAGTTGTTCTTTAGTGAGAGGGTAAGGACAGTTAATAAATAATTTTATAAGTTTTAAATATGTATCATATATTTATAATCACAAATCTTAACCATATGTAATAGTATTAGTGATAGTGAAATATTGTTATACTATCAATAATGGGCGTTCAGGAATCGCGGATTAGTGATAGTGCAGGATGGGAAACAAGGTCCACATAAGGGGTTTTGGTTGACCCGAGATGTGATGATCATGGGTGATTCATGTGCATTCCTGTGAACAAGGTTATATTGTAGTAATGGAAACAAAATAATTGTAGATGGTAGTTAAACTATCGACTATGTTATTACCCTTTTTCTCTGGTCTCTACCTTCTTAACAAAGTTAGGGGAAAAGCTGTTAGTATGTTGTGGAAAAAGTGATTCCTTATTGGTCTCTAGCATGTTTCTTCTCATAGTTGTCAAGATGCTTACCTGGGCACAGCTTTGGGTCACTTGTCCATGACAAGGTGCAAGGGCGCCTTTATGAGGGGCCAAAACGTGCCCAAGGTCCTTGCCTAGGTTGTCTGAGGGGCCTTGGCCCACCGCGTGATTAATGAAAAAAAGAAATCTTCCAGGGGTTTGGACCCACAGACAGGTGTACACACACATACCTAGAACTCTCTTACAAAAACTTTTAAAGTCTACTCTCCCCATCTCTTCTCTCTCTCTCTCTCTCTCTCCAGTTTAAGAGAATATATAGGATTTTTTATGTTTTTATCTGTATTATTTCAATTTAAAATATGTCCCTACGTTCTAAAATTTTCTGTTTAAAACTAATTCATCTGTCAATACCCAAAGCTTTTAAAGTCTACTCTCTCCATCTCCTCTCTCTCTCTCTCTCTCTCTCTCTCTCTCTCTCTATCTATCTATCTATATCTCCCCCCCCCCTCTTGCACACCTTTATATCTTAGTGTAGGAAAGATCTTTTTCTTGATCATTGGAAATAAAATTCATGCATGTCCAAGGACATTCATTATTAGGAATGGGAAACATGATAGAAAGGAGAGAAAATAAGAGGATGTGCAGTTAATGTCCTCTCTACTTCTCCTAATTTAATTTGGAGTCACTTGTTAGACGTGCAAGAAAATTTGGATTAAATTGCCTCAGTCTTTATGTTAAGGAGTCTGAAGGATCCTATTTAATCTATTCATCACTCCCATCGCATAAGCTGCTGGGTTTTCAGAATATTGGTTATACTTATGATTGGAGTGCACGTTAACAAAAAGTGACCGATGAGAGTTTTGCCTAAACCCATGCTTTTGAACCTTGGGTCTACAACCCATATAGAGTCCTATATATTCAATTCAGCTGAGTTTTATGAGTTATCATGAACCGATATATGTGCTAAGGATGCAATTTACATTTGGGAGCTCAGCAAAATAATGTTAGTCCCCCCTAATTTTAGTTATTACTATGTTCAACCAAAATTTTTTGATAAGTACATCAAAATATCAAATTGCTTGTATATCCCTATTTTATTGCTTCAAAATTTCCAAATACATGACCAGCCCAATACGTCTATCATGCCCTTATCTGAACAGTGAGAGGACCCACTGCCAGACATTGGAACAATCTGCCAACACAAATGATGTAGGAACCTCACTGTCGGTCATTGGGTTGCACAATAAGATGAGACATTTTTTTGGTTCTTATTGCTGTTTGCTTTCTATCTGTGGCATTGATAGAGGAGAAATCAGGGCTTAATATTCAGGATGGTTTCAACTTTCAAGTTGTGCACTTTATAGCCTGTTCGACATCTACACGTTGTCATTCACTTCATACCCCCCATTCATTATTTTTTTTATCTTTTGCTCATGAAAAGCACCTTAGCTCCAACTTGACTTTATATATTCTCAAGAGCACATCCTGCTAGTTACTTTTTATGTAATCTTGATAGAATCCGTGAGAGGTGAGAAAGGCTCTTGCTTCCTGCCCCTTATCTAAAAGATTTATAAGATACACACATCTTATATTAAGGCAGCATTGTTTTTAGATCTTTTTCCTTACCCTATCTGTTAATCCATTTTTTCCTTTATAAGTAAGGGTGAGGGGTCTCAGAGTTTTGAATGCTTCTTATCATTTGCTTACTTTATTGACTTGACGGAAAACTCAGGGATGAGAGGAACATCATCCCTTAAAAGTAGCAGTTAGCTCTTTTTAATCATGCAATCTCTGAAAGGTCTGTTTTTGTTGCAGGCATTCTTGTTGATATTTTTTTCTGAGCTGGGAGACAAAACATTCTTTATTGCTGTAAGGATCACTGATTTATGTTTCTTATTCATCAACCCCTATGTTGTGAATGTACAATGGCACCTTGATGGATTCTAAACAATGTATTTTGTACTATGTTCAGACTATTTCTGGTCATTATATAGAATATGTGTCCATAGGAAAGCTGTTCTTGGTTATTTATGCTTTCTTAAACATTATTAGATGCAATAAATGCATATATAATCGTTTCTTTATGGCATCTTTTGCATCATTACCTGCAAACTTTACCATTTAGGTCTGTATCAGTATTGCTTCTACCTAATCACATCCCATCCTGGCTAATTCTGGCCTATTGGCGTCCGTGAATGCTGCATCATACCGTGTTTTATACCTTTACCGATCAAATTCAAGTACTCATTAATAATTTGTTAATCCTTCCTAGCATGCCACTTGAATGAGAAAACCATGCCTGTTTTAAAACCTTCTCTTGCAGTTGCAGGTTTACTAGAATATTTTTATGAACATGTCCTGCACATCAATATGATGAAAATCAAGGG
The DNA here is from genome assembly GCA_036172225.1 of Cryptocoryne crispatula var. balansae. Taxonomy (NCBI): domain Eukaryota; kingdom Viridiplantae; phylum Streptophyta; class Magnoliopsida; order Alismatales; family Araceae; genus Cryptocoryne; species Cryptocoryne crispatula. Next base: position 1,221,137 of record CM069935.1, read on the forward strand.
TGTTATTTTGTGCATTGAACAAGCATATAATTAAAGCCAATTCCAATATGTTGGAAGAGCTCATTTAATAAAATAAGATAGTTTCAAAATGGAGCTCCACTGGTAAAAAAAAGTTTTAAAATCTTACAATTCTAAAGTTTTCAGGCTGAACCATGGGGTTGTACCTGTCTGTATATGATGTTTTTTACCATCCTTAAATTTTCAAGTAATGAGAGGCTATATTCAGAAATAACTTTAAACTGTCATTTGAAATTAATAAATTCCATTAGTTACATTTTTAGTTATTTATTTTTATTTTTGTGAGAAATATAACATTGATGTAGCATGATTTGAATACTTACTCTTGAGAATCTTTTGACTATTTGTTTCATATTTTAAACAGGCTCTTTTATCTGCTCAGAATTCTGGCACTGTTGTTTTCTTTGGCACATTTGGAGCACTTGCGTAAGTGTTTATGGCATTGAGAGTATTCTACTTTTTTGGGTTGCAACCACTGTTGTGTTTTTTCCATCCATTATCATGAGTCAATTGGTTGAGCTCTGAATGAGCTAGTTCAGACATCAACCTATCTTATTCTTTTGAACGTTTGTATGTAGCACAATTATCAAGCTTGTTAGGGTCAGTTTAGCCTGCCACTGCCTACCAGCCCTAGCTATCTAAATCCGTTCACCATGGGTTGTGCTGTTGTATATATTTTTTCTATAATAGTTTGATTTTCATTGGTTCAAAACCAAGTGGGCCTAACCTAGATTTATTTGTCTGAAAATAATGGTCTTTATGAGAGTATTTTTTTTTCATCATCACTATTTCATCTGCTATCCAAGAAGGGTACTTTCTCCATGTGATTGTTTTTTGCAAGAGCAGTTAGCTGTCTGCTTATTTTTCAAAGGGATGAGCAGCCGGTTAATTGTGTTTTTTACCTGCATCCATTTCTTAAATGAGACTGGAAGCCATGAGCTTCACAATGATAGTAGTTACCATTTTTCTAATGCAGGGCAATGACCATAATATCTGTTATCCTTGGACGCACCTTCCATTATGTTGATGGGATCCTACCATTCAGGTTCTCTCTGATTCTTTTACAGGCTGATACAATGTTTTCACAAATAGATCTGGAAAAATGTGGCTATCCATTCTGCACCTAGAGATTTTAAATTAGATAAGGAAAACCAATGTACTAATTTTGGTAGTATTCTGAGACTAGCTAAACTATGTGATGACAACAGCTTTGGTGGGGCTGACTTGCCGGTCGATGATATTGCTGCAGTTTGTCTGTTGGTAATTTTACTCCTTGTATTTGACATAATAGACATAGGACACTGTGGTAGGCATGAAGTTAAGACATTGCATGTTCAAGCTACTATTATTTGTGAGAACTTCACTCTGCATGATGGCAAGTTAGATCATGAAATCCTACTCTAACCTTTTGATGTTTTCATTATGTGGTTCAGATTTATTTTGGCATATCCACCTTGATAGAAGCTACATCAAGTGATGGTTCTAGGTCAAAAGAAGAACAGGAGGAGGTGAGTTATGGTGATGCTGGAAAATTGCTCTAGAATAGATTTCACTAATTTAATTCTTGATCAACAAAATGGTGGTGACTCGAACTAAATTTATGTACATAGTGGCATTAGCTTTTAAATGGTTTAGTCTGGATCCCGTTTTGGAATTAATTTTATGTAATTTTAAGGTAATTTGAACATTGTTCTGGATAATTGAAATAAATTGTACATGTATTCATCTAATACTTGTCATTTCTTCCTGAAACTATTTTGCCGTGAAGTTTCAAATATATTTTGCTGTATGTGCAAAATTGTCTAAAGACTTCTGTGATTTCTTGCAACATCCATTTGTTTCTGATACATACTATAGATGGAAACTGCCCAGGTTTTGTTTGCACTTAAGTTTTTTTGCTTATAGATGCGATTTGATGGCTGTTAAGTGCATGGGTTGACAGAATATGACGTTCTGAGGATCCTTGATATCGGAGTCTGGGAAGGAACTGAGGAAAGAATATATTCTGTATGAGTCAATTTTTACTGGCATTTTTCCTTTTTAACCTAATCTACTGTAAACTGTGAATTACAGACTACTTTGATTAGGTTCTTAGATTTTATATTTTACTTTTTTTATTGTAATGCCAATTCTGAATAATAATCATGAGGCAACTGAACGTATATAACTCACCTATCCATGCTAACTAGATTCTTTTTTTTTGTTGTTCCCGATGTTGAAAATTTACTTTCCTAGCTAACCTTGGCATTTCATTCAGGCGGAGCTTGCAGTTTCTGAATTATCAAGAAATGGCACCGGAATAATGGCTTCTGCTAATACGGTCATTAGCACCTTTCTGTTAGTTTTTGTCGCTGAATGGGGTGATAAGTCATTTTTTTCAACAATAGGTACTTTTTTGGATTTTATTTGTAGATGGTACGAATTTATAGATGCCTGTTTTAGTCATTCATTTTCTTATGCAGCACTTGCAGCTGCTTCTTCACCTCTTGGTGTCATCGGGGGTGCACTGGCTGGTCATGGAGTTGCAACTTTGGTCAAACTTAACCACAAATGATCACTTGATTCCTTTGTAGACCTAAGAAATCTGTTTGATGATCTTTTTGATGTGCCCATTGTCTGTTTATCCTTGCAGCTTGCTGTCGTGGGAGGGTCTTTGTTGGGGACATTTTTGTCTGAGAAGGTCAGTTATACGACCATAGCTTCCTATTTCATAGCATCCAAGAATTATGTGCACAAAAAGTGTTGGACTATACATGGGGGAACCACAGATCATAAATTTTAAAAATGACAACTGTATAAATTTCCGCCTGACAACAGCTTTATGCATGGAGGATAAATGTTGGTCTTGCCCATCAGTTGACTGCATAAAACAGAAGCAAAGAACACCTGAGCCTCTGTCTTCTCTCCTTCAACATGGTTCTTGTTGTTGACCATGAAGAACAGCCCATGGCTGATGTAAATGGAAGAAAGTCACCGTCCAAGCACTTAAGCAATTTATTTTCTAATTACCTAACTTGGTCGAGCTCTATTTATTTGCAGGTCATTGCATACGTTGGAGGATCCCTTTTTCTCCTCTTTGCTGCGGTGACGTTGATTGACATACTTGGCTAGAATGTAGTCTCTCCTGTTTAGTGGAACATTCAAGCTGAGACATGTCCTCATAAGCACTTCACCGGACTAGGGGAGGATTTCGTCGTTTCCATTCTTGGACAAGTGTTGCTTTTATCCGGTAAGAAGAGTGTAAATTCAGTGCATGTCTAGTGACATCATTTATTTTATGGTGTTATATGGATACGCTGTTAAACACCACTATCGATCCCACTTTTGATATTTGATACTTTTTTTTTTTGCTGATGTATCCAATAGCAATATCAAAACTAATACAGTATTAATTTTAATACTCCAACCAAGCAGGCCATAATTCAGCTGATTGTTCTTCTGTAAAGTTGTGTACTATCCAATTGTAGGCTGCAAGAGTTGACCGAACCGAGAAGCTGTGTTTGATTCGGTCCAGAAAGAAAAATAAACTGGAAGCCTGATGTGACCTTGAATTTTTCTTCTTCTTCTTCATGTTGCATTGAGTGCATATACTTTCCTAGTGCAACGACAGTCTTTCTCTTATCTATGGTACAGGTTGCTTTATTTATATTTATTCTCTAGATTAAAGCAATTTTTTACATTTTCGAGAAGTTATGGGGTGTTTGGTTGCATGATAACGAAGGTTTTTGTTTTAAATTTTAAAAATTGTAAGAAAACTTGTTAAAAGAGGTGTTTGGTAACCATGATAATTTTATGTTTTAAAAGTGATTTTCTTCTTAAACAAAAAAAGAGGGTCTCATTTCTTTCTTTTTTCTTGTGGTCCCCCACTTTGTTTGGTCATGTGTGGTAGTTACTCTTTTTTGTAATCACATCCCTCCAAACATGATAATTTTATGTCATGAGTTGGTTCACTTTTTATTTTAATACAATTTTTTATCATGAAAGTGTACAAAAAATTATCATGCAACCAAACACCCCATTAAGGTTTACAGCAGCAGTCATTCGCTCTAGATTTATGGGGATTTGATGTTTGATTAATTTTAATGTTCTCTAAGGTGAAGTAAGTAAGCTGGAGAAAAAAAAAACTTTACTTTTTTTTGGTCACGATAGCTCAACAGCCGGCGGTCGGTGAGAGATTAAGCGTCGCCGATCCCCACAGAAAACCACCCCCCATGGGGTGGCCGAGCACTCTCGGCCCATTCGATCTCACGCCCCTGCTCCCCGTGAGCAAGGGTCACGCCAGTCGAATCGTAAGTTTTCCGAGTGTGCGATTCTGAACAAGTTGCGTGTATTTCCAGAGATTTTTCGAAATCAAATAGGATGAAAATCAGGTTTAAACTAATTCATTCGTTTTATACATTTCTTATGTTTATGAATTTCACTTGTTGGTAATTTTAGAATGAGTTTGTCTCTCTTGCTTTATCAAGAAAAAAAATGAATGCGCAAATAAATAGCCATTCAGATTTAAGATAAAGAATCTGCGCAAATGATTTATATTAAAATTTTATTTAGTTTATAGGGATGTTCCATATTATAAATTATATTCTTAAGAAAACAGAAAGACGACTTCTTACCGTCGGTTAACCGAGGCGGTCTTTTCCCGGCCGCGGGAAGAGCCGGCCGGCATCTTCGACCCGGTTCGTGGTCAAAACCGGGAGCACGCCGGACTAGCCGCATTGCATCTGTGGCGGGATGGAGGAGACTCCTCCCGAGGGGAGAGAGGAGGCGACGGAGGACGCCGGAGAAGGGACAACCGGGGCGGGAGCGTCGGAGGGGGGAGAAGCGGAGAAGGCTGGCGATGGAGGGGAATCTGCGGTCGATCTCGACTTTCTCTGCTGCATCCTCCAGCCCCCTCCTTCCAAGCACGATGCAGCGGTGTCCAACGGCGTCGTTGCCCCCGATCCCAGGTACTACGCGGGCATGCGCCGCCTTCTGCTCTGGCGCAAGGCGGAGAACTCTGTCTCCTCCGTGATCCACAGGAAGGTACGCCTCTTTTTCCAGGATTTCCAATATTCGGGAAGACATGAGGGTGCGAGGGAGGGGTTGTCATCGTGTTCATCGTCTCTATTGTTCTTTTTCTCTTTTTCTTCTAAACTGCTCGATGATTAGACGTTGCGGAATGTGGTGATACAGGAGTGGAGATGCAATGGGAGGGGATACGTCGCCTACCGGAATTACATCCGGCGACCGAGGAACTGGGATAGCCGTTCAAGCACACCTGGAAACAGGTCAATTCTCTATTTGCTCTTGTGTAGTACCTTGTTCATATACATGGTCGTGTCTTTGAATCCGAATGCCTAAGATATGCTAGAGATCTGCGAATGCTGGTGCTCGGAGGTTCAGACATATCAGCCTCTTAAGTTGTATATGGATTTGATGCTTCGAAACTTTGTATTTGCAACGTCTTACGTAGAAAATTCCAAATATATATGCCTGGCGACAAAGGCTTTCTCAGCATTAGTCCGTTAGCTTTTTTGGTGAATAATGTTAAAAGAGGTTACAACTAAAAGGTACCTTAAAGTAGAAAGGAAAAACACTGTTTCAACCTGTATGGCATATAACAACACTTGTTTTTTTTTATTTATATTACTCTTGCATCGAGAAGTCTCCATGACATCTGATTAGCTTTGTTCTCAATACCTGTAGAGGAGAGTATTTGAACTCTCAAGTCAGTCTTCTCTTAAACCTTGTTATGTCTAACTAAAGCTACGGTTTAATGCCTGGTTTAGGAACACAAAATATTCTGGTTTTAAAACAAATTATTCTTTTTCTGAAAATATGAAGCAGTCTTTATTTTGGTTTCCACTAGATCCTCTACGTAGTTCAATTAACAGATTTAGTTGCTGCGTCAATAAACATTCACCAGTCATGATTTCATTTTGTTGTTTGATTTACAATGTTCCAAATAAATGAAACCTCATAAAGCAAAACAAGCGGAGTCTTTTGCAATGTTTTAAGACCATACAACGAAATATTTCGTAGAATATGCTTTAAGGAAATCTAGGACATGGACAGTCATGACACTGTGTAAGGGTAGGTTGCTATCATCTTTACATCCATGATGCTCTGTTACAAGAGCAACCAAATCTCCAGTGCATCAAGGCTGGCTGCAGTTATTCCATGCAGATATTGAACATCATATCTTTCCTACATTGATCTTTCTTTTGTCTACTCTGGAGAAAGCAGGTATGGAGCATTTGCTTTTAGAGAAACTCTTGTTGATAGTCCATGAACAAATGTCTAAAGCAGTGAAACTTATGGCTTTACCACATTCAATATGCTTTACTGGTCAAGTAAAGATTATTTTGTTTCAAATGAACCTGCATCATATCTGCATATTTGTCTTTTCAAATATTAAATAGTGGTGTCAATGTATTCATGTTTACGCGTATAATCCAACATAATATATGAAAGGATCACAAAAAAGCCTAGTGAAACATATTTCATATTTCAATGATATGTGTGCGCACATGGAAATCGGCAAGGTGCTTCCATTATAATCACTATTTGTTGGCAGAATGACCAAGATTATTGTGTTCTGTCTCTTGAAGTCTGTGACAGCTGTCTATTATGTGTTAACCATTTGAAACTATTCATTCTTTTCGGTTCTTAGGATCTGGTTCATCTTTTGGCACAACCATTTACTTGATCGTTTATTTTTATTTAAAAAGATTATTTTTATCTGTGAATGTATTTAAGATTTATCCTCAAAAATCATAGGCTGCATCTGTTTGCAGTGGGCGGTGGGCTCCATCTCCTCCTCTGCAATATGTTCTATTTGATGCAGAAAGTTGGAGCTCAAGCAGGGTATGTATGAGCTGATTAGAAGTTACCTTAGACTGTATAACTTGAAGCTTTTGTCTTTCACTTAATAAACACTAATTATTAGTATGCTGTGGGTTGTTGTTGTCAGTTATTATCTCCTTAATTTTGCATCTTACAATTAAGTTATTTGCTGTCATTGGTATCCATGCAGGACTTTCGAAGTGTCAATCATGACCTAGGACGCCGAACAAGTTTCTACTCTAGTACAAGTGACATAGATCATCCAGTACATTTTGCTGAACCTGCATATTCATTTGTTGGAATGCACTGCATTTTTGATAGCTGCAAAGTTTCAGGTTCTTTTTTAACTGTAATCAAATTGATTTCTAATTACATCTTTAAATGCTCTGGTAGTCTTTAATTAATTGTTCTGTAAAGTGATTATACTGCATTTTCTGTATTTCAGTTACAATTGTAAAGTTTGGGCACATGAGTTCAGACCTGCTTGCATATGGTTCATCTGATGGAAGCTTGTCAGTTTGCCATGTTACTGAAACATCTCCAATACTTTTGCAATTGAGAGGGCATTCAAAAGATGTGACAGGTTTGACTGCCTTCTTTTGTAGGACAATGAATGAGTTCTTTTTGTCCAGTTCTTAAATAAGCTTGAAATATGACATTATTAGCAGTACTTTTTAGATCAACCAGAATTCTTTGCTAGTTGGTTCTAGCAGTTATAACAGTAGGAGATCTCAATATTCAGGAATATCAAATACATGTTGTTCCTTCCAGGAAATAGTGGCCGATTCCGCGATCTGTGATTCACAGCATATAATGATCTAGATGGATTGAACCTATCTTCGAAAAAAGATGGATTAAACCTGTGAATCCAGCTTGAGTTGGTGATCAAGTCCTGAATTCCTTGAGATTGAGTGTGATGGATATCACACCAGGCTGCTACATAGAATATTTCGTGTCTGTTTCCACCTCCCTTCTTCCCTACTCCACCACCCTGGTTAGTTTGATGTTCCTAGCTTATGATCTAACCCATAAAAATCAACTTGTGAGGTAGTGGTTGGACTTTGGTGGTCCAGGAAGGGATTTTGTCCATGAGATCCACAAAAGTAGAGAATCATATTCATAAGTGAAAAAGATGGTATTATGCATGTATAATGTTTTATAAATATCATGGTATGCATATTTTGACAATGCTGACATGAAGATAAGTATTTCCATATGGGGAAACTTTGACCTTGCAGAGGTCACCATTCAGAGGTGTGAAATGCATGAAGTATAGTTGGTTTATTTTGTGGGCTTTCATAGGTTCATACAAACTGAAGCTGAACTTCCTCACTAAACTTCAGACAAAAATCACAACTCGGTTATATATATATATTCCTTAGTTATTTGCCAACCATGACTCCGCCAACACAGAGCCTACGGATGGTGAACAGGCTGCCCTTTTATGATGTAATTATTAATCCTAGTTATCCAATGGTAAAAATCTGAACTCTAGTTTGTTTGCTAGGAGGATATGTTTCTTGACTCTGAAATTCGTGGAGATTATCATTTTGTTGTAGGCTGGAGAGTTGCCATTCAAATATCTGTTACTTGCTTACCAAACACTGTGTTCCTTTTTAACATTTTTTTGGCTGCCCTTTTATGATGTAATTATTAATCCTAGTTATCCAATGGTAAAAGTCTGAACTCTAGTTTGTTTGCTAGGAGGATATGTTTCTTGACTCTGAAATTTGTGGAGATTATCATTTTGTTGTAGGCTGGAGAGTTGCCATTCAAATATCTGTTACTTGCTTACCAAACACTGTGTTCCTTTTTAACATTTTTTTTTAACCATGTGTATATGGTTCTTCTTGTTTGCTTCAAAAATCTAACTAAATTACAGATTTTGATTTTGCATCAAATAACCAGTATATTGCGTCATCCTCATTGGATAAAACTGTGCGGGTGTGGGAGATAGCGAAGGGAAGTTGTGTCAGGGTGATATATGGAGTGTCTCCCCAACTATGCATTCGTTTTCATCCGGTGCGTATAACCTATTGTATTACCAGTCTTGATGCATGTAACATTTTGTCACGTCTTATGACTTTATACTCTGGAAAGATTTAAGACTTTATTCTTTTCAAAATTGCATTTGGCTTTTCATTTTCTAGGATTTACAAGTCACAGAATTGCCAGTTTATGAAACTTGATGCACAGATTATACATCAAACTGAACAATCCCTTGGTATAAAATAAACATATATCTCAAAATGAATTCACCAGTATGGTAAATTTGGAAAGAAGAAACAAGACATGGAATGTCAGCTATATGGTTAGTTGATATATTAACATTTTATCTTTTAATCTTTGTAGAATGAGACTAAGGACTCGGTTAAAATAATTTGTCATGCAGAAAAATGAATCAGCACCGACTCTCCGTTTGGGTGGCATGGCATGCTATCCCAAAGTCTAATACAACAATAACCAATTAATCAGTGAAGTATCATTCATTGTTCCTTACTACATTATAAAGAAATAGCATAATTTTGCTAACCTATTTTTTGATGATTGGCCTTCTTTTAGTACATTTTGTCAACCAACTTTAGTTGACACATTCAAGATACCCATTCTCTCAACTTTCTCATGTATTTTTTCACATCTTTTCAAGCATCAGTGTCTTCTAAAATCTCGATCTTCAAATGTGGAAATTGAGTTTTATGGGATCTCGATGGAAAGCTTTGATGCTAAATGTGACTGTCTGGGTTGAAAATTTCTTTCTTGTTTCATTATCCATGTTTTCTTCTACAGGAAATTCTTATAGTTTCTTTTTTATGGCTTCTGTTTTTTGCAGGTGAATAACAATTTCCTTTCAGTTGGCAATGCAAACAGAGAAATAAGTGTAACTCTCTGATTCTGTTTCTTTTTCTTTTTTTGTCTTACTATTTATATTATGCCATCGTGCTCAAAATTTTGAAGCATAATGAGGTGTTTGGTTGCATGATAAATTGGGTTTTGTTACAATTTTATGTTTTTGTAACAAAACTTGTTAAAAGAGGTGTTTGGCAACCATTTCAATTTTATGTTTTGTAAGAGTTTTCCTTCTTGAACAAAAAAAGAGGGTGTCACCTCTTTTTTTATCTTGTGGTCCCCCCGCCTTGTCTGTCATTTATAGTATTCACTTTTTTTTACTATGTCTTCCCAAGCATGATAATTTTATGTCATTGATTAATTCACACTTATTTTAACACAACTTTTTATCATGAAAGTGTATAAAATTTATTGTGCAACCAAACACCCCATAAACTTTCTGCTCTTTCGTTAATCAGTTTTGTGAAACATTTGGTTGCATTGCTTTATTTAAGCTTTTAAGGTAATGAATGCCAATTTCTTCATGGAATTTAATAACCTTAGGGACTAATGTAATATCTTTAGATTTTGCACCAAAGCACTATGGGAAGATCATGCATACTTTCAGAAATTGATTATAATACGAATCTGTGGCCGACAGTAATAGTTCCAAAAGGAATCCTGCCTTCTATTCTGGATGAAGTGGGAAAAATAGGAACTTATTTTGATACACTATTGGTTTGATGACCCGTCCTGTTTTTTGTGTTTCAGGTGATCAATTTCAGTACTGGAAGAGTTATAAATAAAGCGGTGTTTGAGAATGAAATAACAGCTATGGATAATGATCATACAGGCCAGCTTATCTTTGCTGGTGATTCACAGGTCTTCTTCAACATACCTACCTCCCCAAAGACGGGGCAAAATTACTTTGTTTATCTGGCCTACAGTTCTAAGAGTTTAAAATTTCTGAAAATTTTTCAGGGATGCATCTACTCTGTCAGTATTAACTCCCATACAGGCTCATTGTCTAGGTCACATCGCCATCGAAGTAGCAATAAGAACAGATCTGCAGTAGCAACTGTTCAGTATCGAACTTTCTCTCTTCTTGCGCATGGTCCAGTATTGCTGGTTTGTTATCAAGATGGGAATCTTTCTTTATTCAGGTAGGATCTATATATGTTATTATTATTTTTATTAATTATGTAAATATCAGTTCATGGCCAAACTTCTTTTGTCATTTCATTAAAATCTTTTTCGTCTAACATGGAAATTGTCTCGCACAGCATTGCTTTGGAAGTTCGAGGCTACTTATCAGTCCGTTGCTCGCTCAAATTAGCTCCTCGGCTGCACAAATTTCGTGCATCTTTTTGTCCACTTCTTTCTCTTGAGAAAGGAGAGTTTATAGGTATCGTCATGTCATTCTTACCTTGGGTTCGAACTTTTGTTGCCCGTACCCATACTAGTGATATGATACAACAGGACCAGAATGTAGAAAGTGGCAGGTAAAAAATGATGGGCAGATAAAAGTAAGCTTTCTCCGGAAGCCTACTTAGTATCATAATCTGCTAGTGCTTCTGCGCTTCACGTCATATCCATGTCGGCAAGATACATGATCAACTACTTGTTACCCTATGCATATGGGTGGATTCCTTTTTGTTTAGGGTCAAGTTAACTCGGCCACAGTTAAGGGACTCCAGGATAGCTCTTGTTTTAAACTAGTCCCTAGTTTAGCCATCCTTTTGTTTTAAACTAGTCCCTAGTCATTCATCTTTTGTTTCTTCCTCTGAACTGATCTTTTATTCAGCTCATATGAAACTAAACTAACAAAGAATCCTTGTCTCTGTCGCAAGTTTCTGGAAGTGAAGATTCAAACGTTTACTTCTATGATTTGACTCGTCCCAAGCATCCGTGTGTAAATAAGTTGCAGGTTTGTTCAAAATGTTAAACTTTCGATTACAGAAGAACTGATTTCTGTGTTGCTACCTGTTATATATTTGCTTGTGCCATTCGGTGCAGGGGCATAGTTCTCCGGTTATTGGCATTGCATGGAATCATGGAGAGAACCTATTGGCGTCATCTGACTCGGATGGTGCCGTGATTGTCTGGAAAAGAGCGAAGAATGGTTAGATCATAGATGCTCTTGGAATTTCGTAATGCCTGAGCACCCCAACTAGTTCATCGGCACCGTGCGTGGTCGTATTGGTTCAGTTCTTCAAATTTTGACAGAGAACTGGACAGGCTTGGCTTTGGTCTTCGGTGGGGGGAGAGAGAGAGAGAGAGAGAGAGAGAGGAGGTTATCGAAATGCTTTGATTCTGGTGTAAAGCATTTTATGTGTTTTAGCCCTGTTAATTTATCTAAATCGATCTAAAGTTTTGGAATGTTTGCAACCATATGAACATCTATTTTTATTTGATTCTATTGATCCTGATTTTCGGAGTTTTTTTTTTTTTTGCCACTATCCGTCACAAAAAAGGTTCGAAGGGTCCTTCCTCTCTACTCTTTATTGGGTTGGAACATGAAAGTAGAAAAATTAAATAAATCCCAGCACTTTTCTCCGTGCAGGGATTGTGGAAGGGTTTATGGGAGGCCCCTGTCCCTTCTTCCTCCTCTGAAATTGTTTTTCTGTCTCCTTAATAAATTTCATCTCTCCTTCCTTCTACGGGCCAGGTCTTCTGAACTTCTGTTTCTGATTTTTTTTTCTTCCAGGAGACTGTCATTATTATATCAGGTATATTAATTATCGTCGGGGGCAAGGTAAATGCCATTTTTACGTAATTAACTTTAATTACTTATCAGTCTGAACGAGAAAAGGATCTCCCCAATTCAAACAAAAAGGATGTATTCAAGGATAATCCAGGATTCGCAGGTAACATTTACAAACAAATTCTGATACTTAGATCAAACTGTCCGGGAATTTTTAATTTAATTTCTATGGGTAAAACACTTAAGTTACCTTAAGGTGGTACAAATAAAATTTTGGCAAAGTATCAAACACTTCTATCATTATCAGTTCTGAAATTGATATGGACATCAATCATGAATTAGTATTAATTTTGAAATTTTAGTACAAAAAACAGGTTATCCGATACAGATGTCCACTTATATCAATCTTAATATTAATTAATATTCTACCCTCATCAAATATCAATGTCATATGCATGCATCATCAATTTTGATACTCTAACCAAATAAGACGTAAATAAACCATCTGAAGCATAAATCAAGCTGACAATCGCATGGGTACTCCGTAAAAAATGTGAATAATCTTTCATAAATCAAATGTCAATAAAAATGTAAATACTCTTTTCTGACCGGGGGGGGGGGGTCGAACCAAACCGGAAGTCACACTTGTTCACGATATTCCGGTTCATAAAAGGACCGGAGCGGCCCGAGCCACTGAGCCACAACAGCAAACCGGCGCATCGCCTTCGCTCTACGATGTGGCGGCCGCCGCCTTGATGATCTTCCTGCTCCCGGACAGCCGCGCCTCCCCCTCTGCTCGGCAACCGATGGCGCCCCTCTCCTTCTCCGTTCTCTTGGGCCACCCTCGCCCCGCCATCTGCGTGGGGATTCGGCGATGCCCAAGCTTTCCTGCCGCCCCCTCCTCCCGCGGTCTCCGCTTCCGGCCCCCGGTCTGGCCAACCGCCCGTCATCCAAGTCCCGTGGCCCCTGACATTACCATCTTGAGGCGGTGCTCCCACCGTCTCCTTCCTCTACCTGCGGCGGGAAAGGGTCTAATTCGCATCTCAGGCCTTGTGCCCGGCTCCCACCGTCTCCTCTGCCATGGACGGGCCGCGGCTGCTGTGGCGTCTGTGGACGCGGGGGTTGAGTAAGTGAATCAGTATCTCCTCCTAGTCATCTATTTGCCAAAGGTCAAACCGACGAAGATTTGATGTTTCGTTCAGGTTGATGCCGCCAAATACCGTTTTAAATCTTCGTATCTTATAAACCATGCTAGCAAAATTATTTGTGCTATCGGCAGACTCTATTTTTGGCGTAAATAGTTTTTCTATCCAGATGGCCTGAAAACTCTGATTATGTATTGCTGAAAAGATAAGAAACAGGGAAGAGTGCACAATATAAATTGAAGGGGGGAAAATGGCCGGGAAAGTACTCCCCAAATAAGGAAGTGGGGACACAAAAACTCTGACACGGACAGACAAACGAAGACACAACTCCTGATTTCTTAAGCCAGGAAAGTGTCTGTATCTCTAGCAATGATCCTTCACCGGTGCATTTTTCTATGGCAAATGATGATCGTGATTAGTGCATTTTTTTTCCAAACCCTCTTAGGACATTCCATATTTTTACCTCCAAACTCCAAAACAGCATCCAATGTGGATTCAACCATAAAGAGTTCATTGTTTTCCTATCTCAATCTTTTACCCTTTTGGACATACATTTTAGTTTTTGGTTTTGTACTGGGTGGAGGGAGGAGGCTTGGTTTTTGCAAATTCAGGGAATGTTCTTCTTTTTCTTGTAGATGCTTTTCAGTTTCCCTGTAACACAGTTACTGTTCAAAAGTAATTTATTGATGAATGATCTTGTTTCCTGATAAGGATTTTTGGTGTATTCTAAATACGCAGTGCGCATCTTTTCCATAGAATGCATATTTACTACCTCCTGCTTTTTAAATATAAGGTGATATTAGATTTTTGTATTTCTTCCAGGTCAACCACAACTTGTGAAGTTTCTAAAGGTCGTATATATCATGAGACGTATGGATGTCAAATGAACATCAATGACATGGAAATAGTATTATCTATCATGAAAAATGCTGGTTATTTGGAAACTGTCCTTGATCCAGAGAGTGCAGAAGTAATCTTCATTAATACATGTGCTATCCGTGACAACGCTGAGCAAAAAGTTTGGCAGAGACTCAATTATTTCTGGTTTCTGAAAAGAGAATGGAAAAGTAATGTTTCTACTGGAAGGGCACACTCTTCTTATCCTCCAAAGATAGTTGTTTTAGGATGCATGGCTGAGAGGTTGAAGGATAAAATACTGGATTCAGATAAGATGGTGGATGTAGTCTGTGGACCAGATGCGTACAGGGACTTGCCTCGTCTGTTAGATGAAGTTGATTATGGACAAAAAGGTATTAATACACTTCTATCCCTTGAGGAAACTTATGCTGATATTAGTCCTGTGAGAATTTCAACTAATTCTGTCTCTGCATTTGTCTCTATCATGAGGGGATGTAATAATATGTGCTCTTTTTGCATCGTGCCATTCACCAGAGGTAGAGAAAGATCCCGGCCTGTGGAATCAATTGTAAGAGAGGTTGGTGAACTTTGGAATGCTGGAGTGAAAGAAGTAATGCTTCTGGGTCAGAATGTGAATAGCTACAACGATACTTCTAGGGTAAAAGATGTTGAGCCAGGAGCAAACTGGCAACTGAGTGAAGGTTTTAGAAGTATGTGCAAAGTTAGGACCATGGGATTGCGGTTCTCAGATCTCTTAGATCGACTATCTATAGAATTTCCAGAGATGCGTTTCAGATTTACCTCTCCTCATCCAAAGGACTTTCCTGATGATTTACTTTATCTGATGAGAGATAGGTATAACATTTGCAATTATATTCATCTACCTGCCCAATCAGGACATACATCAGTCCTTGAAAGAATGAGGCGAGGCTATTCTCGAGAAGCATACTTGGATCTTGTGGAGACAATCCGCACTGTTGTCCCTGATGTTGGGTTGAGTAGTGATTTTATTTGTGGTAAGTATTTAATGTCTTACTTCATACTCCTTCGTCCATGTGCTGACATGTTTTTTTTTCTTTATTTTGTTTCAAGTGCATTTTTGCACATGGCCTGATGTTTTTTAATGACGAAGTGATTGTGCTTCTTTTCTCAGTTCAAGTAGTGAACGCATGCTAATATAACTTCATCCCCTGAATCATTTGGCTTCTCATATGTTGGGGCATGGAAAATGTTCCTCTCCAAAAGATGATTATTTCAAACATGTACTTTAGTTTATGAAATGAAAACTTGATGTAATCAATTTTGAAGTTGCAATGAAGGCTCATATCTTGCTGAATCTGCTAGACTTGAAGATGGCATTATGCCCAATTGAACTTTTTCTGTAGAATAATTTATTCCACAGAATCTATTCAAAGTGAACTCATTTCTTCAAACCACAGAATCAAGATTTTTTTCTTATTCAATCGTCGTTTCCAAAGTCTGCTTAGTTCATTATGCTATGATATAGACGACTCTCACTGCCAACTCATCCATTTCTTTTCTCATTCCTATGTGCTACTATATATCTCAGGTTTCTGTGGGGAGACAGAGGAGGAACATTTGGACACTTTAAGTCTGATAAGAGCCGTCGGATATGACATGGCGTACATGTTTGCCTACAGCATGAGGGAAAAAACGCATGCCCACAGGAATTACATTGATGATGTTTCCGACGACGTGAAGCAGAGGAGGTTGGCAGAGCTCATTGATACCTTCCGGGAGACTACCGGTCAGCATTATGATGCCCAGATTGGCACTGTGCAACTTGTGCTCGTTGAAGGGCCCAATAAAAGATCACCAGAGACCGAGCTGATGGGAAAGAGCGACAGAGGTCATAGGGTTTCATTTCCTATTGATCTTCTTGGGCATTCCTCCGAAGATGGGATGAGGAGTCCTGAGCCGGGGGATTATGTGGAAGTGCATATTCTGAAATCTACGAGAGCATCTTTGCACGGAAAAGCGCTCATCCGAACAACACTCAAGAGGTTCTACGGTACAGGAGAATTGTCATCCTGTGCAAGTGGACCCTGATTTTTGCCCTTACTCTTCTTTCAATGTAGATGTAAGGAAATTTCTACGCAGATGGATTGCAATTCCTTGTCGATGTACATCTTATGGGTCTTTTCTTTTACTTATGACTTGGTGATCATGGTCTCACTTGTAGTCTGAATAGTAGGAGTACCATTGGCAATGAGTTCATCTCAGTTATTTTACCCCCCATATATAACAAGATAATCCAAGGATCAATATAGAATATTGTCTCTATATTCTAGTCTGCTCTACTTGTACAGTACTTTTAATGTACACATCAGTTCTGCCACGTGCTTGTGTCCAAGGACAAGAATTTCCCTCCACCGCCTGACTGTAAGATGGTCATCCGGACAGCTCGGGGTGGGGTTTAGGCAGCCTGAAAATGAACGAGAATGTATGGGGTGTTTGTTGTTCGTGATCACCAGAGAAATAAATTGGAGCTAGGAAACATGTACAGTGGGGGCAAGGTTGACGGGCAAGTGTGGAAACTGAGAAAATTGACTGAAGACTCTGAAGGAAGACATGATGATGCAGAATGAAATAAACAGTCTAGGTAGAAAGTAGTCTTCTTTCATGTTTCAGGTGTTCATCAAAAAATATCAATGGTCTGGAGTACCAGTTGTGCTTCGCCTGAATGAGGAGCCAAATACATCATATATATCAGGTGCATATTAATTTTGCAGGGCATCGTACGCCCACGTATGTCCTTGTTTATTCTCACATCTACACATTCTTATGAGCAGCTTTCCAGCTCCTGGAATTTCTATTTTTCCAGGTGATTTAGCCTGTCCTCTCAAATTCTGTTTGGTTTACCAAGTTCTGCAAAATTGATATCACATAGAAATATAAACTTTTATTCCTGCGCGTTGAATCGATGCTGGACAGTGCGCCGTTTTTCTTCGATCGTGTGTATTCCTGAATCGATCAATTTTCATTTGCGATAAGTAAAGCTTGTAACTTTCTTATCATGTCATGAGTTTCTTATACTAAAAAAGTCTTCTTTACTAAAACAAGTCACGGTCAATGAGACTCTTAAAAGTTTTTTAAAACTTTATGTCCTCTTTGGTTAGAGTTTCATTTTTGGTACTATATCAATATTGATATTAACATTTTCAAAGGTTAGAGTATCAATATCAAAATTAATACAAGTTGACACTTGTATTACATAATGTGTTTTGTTTGCATTATAAATTTTAAAATTAATATAATTAACTAAACATCTTTTAAAGGTTTCTATCAATATCAATTTTAAAATTGATAGTGATAGAGATACCTAATAGTATTACCAAACCCCAGGGTGTCAAGGATGCTACGACAAAGTAGATATTTGCTCTGAAGTGTGTGCTAGCTGCTGTTGCAAAAAAAAAATAAACCTTTACCTTTCATTTAAATTTCTGGTATATGATCACTTTTTCTCCCCTCTGGACATTGCTAATAATACATGATGCTCATTGACTAGGTCCCAGTTGACTTTTCGGTGATCAATTACTTCAGCTGACGATTTGGTCAAAGTCGTCGTATGTTTGACCGGGCGCTCATCAAGCCGGGGGCTTGGCGAGAGCTTCCTGATCGGGTCGGAACCTGGCTATCTTGGCCAGCTCGTCCACCGCCTCCACCAGGTGGTCCAGCCGAGCCACGAACTCGATGAGCAGCGAGGCGAAGGTGGCCAGCGACAGCGCCGCCGTGGTCTCCAGAGCGCGCATCCTGGGGACGGCCTGCAGCTCGGCGCCTTCCTCGAACTGGTCGTCCACCTCCCTCGACGGCCACGAGTAGAGCCGCCTCTGCTGCCTCTTCGCGGACTCGTGGTAGGACTCGACGCGGGCGAGGAGTGTCCCCCCGGGCGGCGGCGCCTCCGCCCCCAGACCGCCGCCGCCGGATTCGGACGGCGGAGGGCGGGGGCCGAAGGAGAGGACGGCGGCGAGCTTGGCAGGCGGCGGCTTGACGGGGGGCTCGGGAGGGGCAAGCTCGTGGGCGGCGGTGAGGAGGTAAGAATGCATGTCGACGGAGCGCTGGAGGCGGTCGGTGGCGCCGTGGACTCGCTTCAGGAGGCTCGTCTGAAGGGACGTCTGCGTCATGCCGCCGATGTCGCCGCCGAGGCTGCGGAGGAGCTCCGCCGCCTGGGTCGTCGCTTCGAGGATCTCCGTTTGGAAGGCCATTCTCAGGTTGTAGGGCGCCTGGAGATCAGCAGAGAGAACCGAATATTAAAAGAGAGAGAGAGAGAGAGAATATTATTATTATTTACTTTCTCTGCGTATATATATATATATATTTCGCTAATTAATTTACGTGGATGGGGGAGCTCAGCACATTTCATGACTGGTTAGTCAATTAATTACGAGGTAAAAATCGAAGAACCCAGCTGATCGATCGGTCAACATATACATACATATATATATATATATTATATGCGCGCTTTAATCCTAGTTATTAAAATTTGAACAGCATTCATGGTCTATTATATATATAATACACGCAGATAGATCAAATAATATTGTAGAACTCTTCGTACGCTGTCATTTATGTTGTGTATACATACATACATATATATATATATATACGGCAGGTTGAACAGAGAGAAAATCATGGTTTCGTAACAAGATTAATTTGTCGTACGTGTTAATTTGACGATAATTAATTAAATATATGGAGGAGGGAGATATATCAATAAAATAAAACTGATATAATTTATTTAAAAAGAGAAAGAAGAGCCGATGGAGACGGCCGGGCCGACCTGTATCTCGGAGTGGAGGCATCCATGGAGGGCCATGACCTCGTAGGCGCAGTGACGCAGCACGGCGGCGACCTTGACGTACTCCGCCCACGGATAGAAGAAGGAGTGGCGGAACCTCCCGTGCGGCGGCTCCCACTTGGCAGAGTTCGCCTGCATGCCACATGTTCGATCGAGAAGAAAGAAATTAAACAACGTCCCATGAAGGCACACATATATGTATGTATATATATATATATGTTGATTAATGCACAACTCCGATGTATCGTCGATCCAGCAGGCGATCATAACATGAGGATATATACATGCCGGATTAATTAGTGTTCTTGATGTATACGAGAGTACTCGACGACGTACCAGACTGTCCAGCTTCGACGAGGAGTTCAAGGCCGCCCGGCATCTCTTGAACGCCGGCTCGTCGGGAAACTCATCCATCACCGTCTTCGCGAATTCCGGCTTCTCCGATCCGTCGTCCTGCAGATACTTCTTCACGCACTCTGTTCCGGCGGGTCGCGCGGGAGAAGAGAAGAGGAAGATGGATCGATGAGCATATATATATATATACATATGCAACGCGCGATCAATAGATGGTGAACATGGACAGAAAGAGAGAAAGAGGCTAGGCTGGACCTTCGAGGGAGTCGGCGACGGCGGCGAAGCACTTGACGAGCTCCTCGTGCAGCTGCTCGCCGGCCCAAATCGGACAGATGAGCACGTTGACGACGACGGCGACGAGCCCGCCGATGGCAATGGAGTAGAGGCGATCCATGGCGGTCCTTATGGGTGCGCCCAGACGGTAGCCGGAGACGACGATCAGGCAGTAGGTGAAGAGGGTCACCCTGAAGCCATACTCGTACGGCACGAAAGACGGCCATAGCTTCATGAACGACGTCACAGCTCCTGTATATATATATATATATATAGGATTTCAGAATCGAAAGAGATGAGATCGTTATAATTGATTAATTAAGGACGCGCACCGATGAGGAAGATGCTGAAACCAATGAGGTAGGGTTCCAGCACGCGTCCACTGTACATGGCTATCTGCATCACGATCACGGCGAAGATTCCGGCGAGCAAACTCCCCAGAGCTCGATTGAATCCCTTGTTGAACGTCGCTCCTGTTGTCGCGCCGCAAGAAACCATCATGCAAGAAAATAACATCAAAATATATGATATCGTTCGTCCACATAAAAGAAAAGAAAATATATTTGATCCATGCATGGATTCGTACGATCAATGATCAAAATCAGCTAGGGACGTCGTTCTTACGTACCGACGGTGTACTCGAACATGATGGCGACGGTGAGGATAGACCAGATGATGTTGGTGCCGAAGACGTCGTAAGGGGCGCGGATGAGTATGAGTAGGGAGACGAGCATGACGGCCAGCCCCACCTTCAGCGAGAAGATGACCCTCTTCGGGTCCTCCGCCGCGAAGTGCCACACCCGGCCCCCCCACTCCCGCAGCGGGCCGGCGGCCGCATTCCCCCGCGCCGTCCCGCCGCCGGCTGCCGGGATGTCGATCGCCACGGCGCCGGCGCCGGCGCCCTTCTTGATCCTCCCGCTCATCATCACAATTACTCTCCGAAGAAGTTGTACGACCGCTTGTTTCTTTTCCTCTCCGACGGGTTGCCGCCGCTGCAGGGCGCCGCCGCGGCCTGCCGGGAAAGGAGGGCCCGCGCTTCTGATCCCGGATGATAAATCATACAACCCGAGGTCTAACCCCTGAGCTCCGCCGCCCCGAGGATGAGGAACTGGATGCTGCCTCGCGCCGGCCGGAAATTAAGCAGAAGCTCGATCAGATATATAGGTCACGCAATAGTCGATCTGCTGCAGGAACGCACACGTACTGATCGATCTTGTGTGGTTGCGGCGGGTTGTATGACCCGAGCTGAATGCATGGTGGAGCAGACGGAGGAGGGCATTAATTTAAAGGAGCAGATAGAGGGTAGAGTTAAGCTCGAGTAGGGAATAATCCCATGCTGATGCCCCAACTCATTAATAATGGCATACTTTGACAGAGAATAATTAGAATCTACTTACTGATCAATGTATTTATATATTATAGTGTGTATATATATATATATATATATATGGTTACAACCGAGATAGCTAGGCCGAGCAAGAAGGGTCTTGAGTGTAGATCGCACCAACCGACCCAGATCACCCAAGGTCGGTTACCAAAGTTTACCGAATTGGAACGGGTTAGTCAAGACGATCCGGAGCCAACTCGGTCTACCCTATCGGATCCTGGTTGACCCCACCGGATCGGCTGACTCGGGTCCGACCGGGTAGATCAGGACCAAATCCGACCGGGCAGGTCACCCGGCCTCAAACCCGCATTCCATGGTTACACGGCCGAGAGAGGCATGGCATATATATATGCACGTACTAATTAAATAATTACCTGTGTGTGCACGCAGCCATATATATATATATATATACACGTACGAAGAAGGGATGTAATTAACTGGGGGAGGCTGAAGAGAGAAAATGATATCTAGATACATAATTCAGCCGAGTGATCAGTGCCAGACTGGATTCTCAGCCGCCTCAAATTGTAGGCCTTGGGAATTTCAGGATCAAATTAATTAGAGGCTGCAATCGGAAGTTCTTCTCCGCCCAGCAGCAGGTTGGCCAACTTGAACTTTTAATTATTTTTTGGAAAGGAACTTGACCTCAAATTCATATGTATACACACATATATGGGGCCCTTATTTTTAAAAAAATAAAAAAATAAACAAAGCATACGCGGGCTTCTCTCTTTCTGAAATGATATATATAGTGATTATCTTACGTGCATTATCTGTGTGTGTATATATGTTGGTGAAGTTTGTCAAAAACTAACTTGTCGGACCGTCCGGTTCTTGAGAATAATTACCAGAGTGTGTGGATGTTATCAGAGCCATATGAAATTATGATAAGCCTATATGCATTAAGTTAATATGTATAAACAAATTTCAGGCTGAGTGGAACATAACAATATTATTTGATGTGAATGAAGAAATATACGGCCGGTGATCTAGCTCCTTTCTCCTCTTAGGTCACACATTCTCTATAGCTAGCTTATGTCATATATGAGTGATAATATTATGTATGGTCGGCTTGCATAGGGTAGGTTGAGATAGTATATAACCCTTTTTATATATGAACTACTTTTAATTAATTATATATATATATGAAATTCCAGTGTGAGTATATATATAAAACTACTCCCTAGCTATTTGATGTGAAAGTCATGTATTGAGGATATATCTCCATATATACATAGTCAGAGACTAATCCACACTCATTCTATGGCTAGCTCATGCATGTCATATGGCATATATATGATATCAGTGCGTTGAGATAATATATATGTAATACATATATATTCCTTCTCAATATATATATACATACATACCAGTTTCAATTAATTTATATTCTTACTCACACTTGTGATATACATGCACTACACACATCTGTCCTAGCTAAGAATCAGATTACACCGCAATAATTCAGGCGTGGATATATAAGCATGTCCCCTCGATCGTCTCCAACGAATGAGCGAGAGAGATGATATGTCTGTCTGCAGGATGGCGATGGTTTTAGCGTGTTCTGATCATCGATGCCCGGAATCGCTTTCTTAATTTATTAATCGGGCTGAGTGTGATATGAACGATGCCTGGCTAGCTTGCCCCCAAAAGCGCACAGATCTAATTCCCGCGGCATGCATAAACATATATATATATATATATGTATGAATAATTCTATCAGACACAAATAAATCGAAGAAGAATCTTCCCTAGCTAGATGCCGCCGCGTTAAATAAATAAATAAATATATATATAATTAGTAGGAGGGAATAGGGATCAAGGTGTCTAAGAAAATCTGTTTCTAAATATATTTTCCCTCGTCGATGATGGTGTATCCAGAAATCAAAACTTGTTTCTCGGTAATTAGCTAGTTTGCAGGAATATTCTTCCTTTAATCCGATCCATCGTGCTCGATCACCCTTTCCTTCCGATATTATATATATATATATATAACTAGCGTGATATTTGTTCAAAAAGAAAAGTAGTATTTCTTTCCCACACCAAAGCCCAGGGCCCTAATAATATATATTAATTAATTAGAACGGGGATAACATTAGTTTTATATTCTTATACACCACAATGTTTTGGATCATGCATGGCGCCAGGATATATGCCGCCTGGCGGCTCCCAGGTCCCCCCCGGGGGGGAATAATTCCTTCTTGTTGCCCATGTTGGGGGGGAACACCCCCTTTTAAGCACTTCTATCACGGTATCAATTTTAAAATTGATGTTTAATAATTAGTTATCGATGTCGACTTTAAAACTGATAATATACAAGTAATTAAGGCGTTGAGTATATAACAGAGAAACATTCACATGTATTAATTTTGGTATTAATTTAGCACTCTGATGAAACATGGTATTATTATTATTATTATTATTATTATTATTATTATTATTATTATTATTATTATTATTATTATTAGACTGAAAAGGGCTTATGTATACCTGAACAACCCACAAGAACAAATTATTATATAACGAGTACATATGTTCAAGCTCACTCTCAATAAGTGACAGGACTTAAATAATTAAGTTCATTAATCTATATATCTACCGTATAATACGAAAAAAAAACAAATCAGAGACTGCACTACCGTGTTCTGACATGAGCCAGAGTTCCTCCTACTCTCTCCGTCTCTCCTACCAGAGTTCTTCTGGAAGAAAGGTTGAACAGGATTTATTCTTTTGTATCAACGACGACCCATCTGATCAGATGATTTGTTTTTGTTTTTGTTTTTGAGAGGGGGGGGGGGGGAGAAGATCAACGAAGGTAAGGAACCAATTAATCTATACATGACGATCAGATAGTACGTGTAATTGTCTCCACAATCAAGCATATTAATGATGTGGAGAGCGGATCTTCTCACGTAAATAAAAATATAAAGATATTAAATCATCATGGAATGAAAGTACGAAAAAATATTAAATCATTCTTACATTTTCGTTGATGTGAGAGAGAACTTAAAGAAGACTCTCAAAAAATCTCCTGAAGAGTTAATGTGTTGTATTTATAAGACACCACTCTCCACATAACAGTGCGTGTACATGTTTAGTTTATTTGTTGGTAGTCCACTAATTTGATCACCTACCACATTGTAATTACCCGACTCTCTCTGCTGATTAGATGGGTGAATATAGATCATGCTCGCAACGAAAAAAGAACTGGGGAAGGAATATGTTCTTGTGCGGTTTCTGACACTGCGGGGAGCAGGTGATCAACTTGTGGATGAGGAGCAAATATATATATATATATATATATATATATATATATATATAATACAGAGAGAGAGAGAGAGAGCTTGACTGGTGCAGGCTAATTCGGGAGCTTTTTGATGTGCGCGCCAGCAGCTGCGGTTGTTAACTCGAGAATGAGAATTGTTCCTTTATTCTTAACATGATGAAGTCAAGTTGTCAATCTCCAGCTTCCCGTCAGATGATAGCCAACGGTTGGAGAGAGAGAGAGAGAGAGAGAGTACATGAATGCTGCTTGTTCACGTAAATGTGATCATTAATATTTGTTCGAGTGGCTTATACCAAAATAATTCTTCTTTTGCATTGGCTTCATGCAGAAGTCATACAAGAGGACCTTGAAGTTGAAACGTGATTCAGCTGATTTAACCCAGCATCCATTCAAATTCCCGTATTACATTTTTGGGTTTCTACGCATCCGCTCCTATAAATAATCGATATTTCAAATATATCTTTATAATCTTGATCCTTTTTTAAAAATTTGATTTGTTTTTATTTTGGGAAATGTGATTCAACTGTTCTTTTTAATATTTAAAGGGTACGTAAAATTATTAAATTACTCTCTATTTAATTTACAGAGTGAGAGAGCTTCGATGATGGTGAAAAAGATGGCCCCAAAGTTTGTTCCCGGTTCGGCTTTTGGTCACTGCATTTGGAGGTACACGCGTTCGTATCAGGTTCTGCAACATAATATTATTCTCAAGGGAAGATTGTTCTGTTACTGTACTTTGATCTATCATGATCTGAATCAGACCAAGCTTAATCGGTATGATTTGATAGGCTTAAAATTTGAGAGGCATATTAACTTGAAAAGAAAAATCTAGAAAAACAAATAAAATCTTGAGCATCCCTACCGGAGAGGTCAAGGGACAGGGTGAATGAAATATGCACTCAAAGCGTCGACGTAGTAATTTGCATCCATACTACTCAGAGGATGATAAAAAGAAAAAGAAAAAAAAGCCCTCCCCTCCCTTTCTTAATCTGCATCTACACTGCCATCTCCGAGAGTGGACATCATAATTTGACAGACGGGGGCAAGTTTTCACCGGATGAGCGAGGGGCATCATGGGTCGGAGGCTCCTGCTTCATCTCTTCTTTTTCTTGTGGGTACGTGTGTCATGTCTCTACCATGGATCTAAAGGGTTAAACGGTGTAGATAGAAGAAATCATCTTGAAATGGAGGGGGGGGGTTCATCCACTCTGATGTCCATATATTATTATACATGACAGGATGTGTCCGACATAAGTTTCACGAATGGATGTTCTCTGTTTATCCGGATGGGAATTCAGATCGCACCAAATTTTACCTGAATTTATTGGCAATCTTACTTGAGGCGAAAGAAAGAAAGAAAATGTAAGCTGAGTCAGACCAGTATGGCGTTATATGCTCAAATAGCAAGTATAATGTGACATGGAGATTCTCCTCACACGAAAAGGCATGGAAAGGACAGGGCAGGATTGAGACACACTGCTGTTTCGTATTCCTCAGCAGGCACAATAAACTGCAACATGGTAAAAAAAAAAAATGCCAAAAGTTAGAAACAAGGGAGGGGGAGGGGGTAGATGATGGAAATATTTTCAGGAAGCACCGGGAATGCAAGAATGTAGCCATGTTCTTCCCTATGTCAGCTGCCAGCTAGTCGTCAAAGAGTGAGTTGAATTCTGCCCAATGGCGACTCGTCGATGTGATCGTCCACCAACCAGAGGCCAAAATCACGGAAGCGTTTGATTTTCTTTTCGAAGCCTGTGATGTAATTATTGTGGACAATTACGTGCCTGCCCTTGGTCTCTTGAACCCACGTCTGGTTCTTGAAGTACAGCCCCCCGGACGGGAAGGCAGCTTGTTGAAGCAGATATAGATCAGCCTGCAGTACAAAGGAACATGCACTTAGAAAACCGTACCAAGAGCGGTCAAATTAAAAAGCAATTAGATCATGAGAGACGTAAACTGGCCGATAAACTCGATAAGAAACTTGAAACTCGGGCTCATTTATTATGATAAACAAGCAATGTTGAACAAAAAAATTTGATTTGTTAGCGAGTAGAACTTGGGCACTCTTGCTCTACTATTATTAACATGTCTAAGTAACCGATTAAATATTGGTACAAAATAAATTAAAAATGTCTAAAAGTTATAATGTTAATTGAATATATTAAATAATTTAAAATCAAACTTAATCAAACTCGAATTTGAGATTACAAAATGAGCCAACATCAGTCTTGGACCAAGCTCCCATAGCTCAATTAAGTAAAGAATCTAACTCAACAAGCCGAGCTACAACACAGGTCAAGCCTACTTGTGGGTATTGAGCCAGGTTCAAGCCAAGTTCAAGTTCAGACATGAATAAATGATCTGAACATGAGTAGAATAATGTCCACTCATTTTCATCCCTAGGCATCCTCAAGCAAATGAATAAAATTCCATTGATGCATGCTGTTTCAAAAATTCACGATATGAAATTACAAGATAATTTTCTGGGAAGCAGGTTGCAATACAATCCCTTTTTAACGATGCAACTATACCCAAGTCTCCATGAAATTTTTCCTTAAACTAGTCTCAAGAACACACCAAAAAAATTGAAATCGGAGGTAGAACTAATATTTTTCCATAAGCCATGGCACCATGACTCACAAAATAGAAATCCATGACGACATCACGCTGAACAAGAGAGAATTTATACAACAGTGCTAGCCTCAGTGCATTCCACTGTAACCTTATTAAACAACAGTGCTAGCCTCAGTGCATTCCACTGTAACCTTATTAAAGTACTAGGAGTCTAAGAGAATTTATGAGATGCACCTGACCTTAGAAAATACCTGTGTGTATATATATACCTTCACAACTAGGAAATGTGAAAACTTATCTTAACAGGGCTGCCTACAGTTTATTTAACCTATCAGTTTTTAAATAAAAAAGCCAAAATACCCCCAACTCTAATATTATTGTGCTTAATTTTTCTTAACATCAAGGATTTCAGGGTCAATAATCAATATCAGATCTTAGATCGTCTAAGGCTGATCACAATCTGACAGATTGGCCGATCCGTAAAAGGCCAAAGATCTGCCAAGAGTCGACTGATTCCAGCCTGACTCACGTGTCTTGGTTCAACTCGGCATGGGTCAAATTGGAACTGGCCAAGACAAACCAGAACCAACCTATTCCTAGCTAGGATCACCCAATCCTGTAAACCATGCTCTATATCCTCCCAATGCTCACTCTCTGTCTCTTCCCTTCCTACATCTTTCCACCCCCTCACTGTCCTCCAGCACTAGCTAGGCCAATTTATTCATCAGTACCCTCCTGCGGTGCCAGCAATGCTGAACCAACGTTTGTAAAGTCTTGAGGTGATCTTGAGACATCTGCCGAAGTCTCGTGAGTAAAACTTATGAAGGCAAAAGCCTCAATTTAAGAGAAAATATATAATCTATGAACATTTAAATAAATAATCGCGTAATCCTTGAACCATAAACATCAAAACTTATCGAGACATTAAGCATCAATTTAAAAATATATATAATATATGAATATTTAAATAGATAATCATGCGGTCCTTGAACTATCTTAAAGACTACCATAAATAAAATTAATTAATAATTGCTTAAACTTCTACCTTGTACAAATAAACAAAGAAAGTTTGATTAATACTTTAGAGTATAAAACATGTGAAACTTTGCTTCAATAACATTTAAAGATAAATAATGTATTCAGTACTTGGTTTTTACACTTTGTAATTTTTATTTTTATAGACATTGCAATCAAATAAATTTCATAGATTCCGGAAAAATGCTCATAAAAAATAAAACCAATTTTATAGAGTACGCAGAAAAAAGTGTAATAAAAGTTTGTGCAATGGAAAAACGAAATAGTTTACTCTCTTGAATATGTAGAAGGTGTGTAACTCTTTTTCTCACTTTTTATTAAAATAGGCTTATGTCTTTCTACAAGTTAGGTGTACAAGTTAGGTGTTGAGGCGGTGAGGCATAAGTCTCACGTGGAGAAAAGTGTAAGTCTCATATTTTGCTAACAATGTGTAAGCCTCACCAAGGTGGTGAAGAGTTTCACCTTGAGGCATAAGCCTCAGCATCTCAAGGAGTTGTTTTCTTAAACAATGTGCTGAACCCCCATCATCTTGCTCTTCTTTGGCACCACTTTTTCCAGGACAAACAAGACCAACCTTTTACCCCCTCTGCCCTGCTCCGGTAGCAGCAAGGCCAATCCCTATCCCACTTGCTCTCCTCCCCCTGCACTGGCAACACTGATCAATCAACCACCTCAGTCTCCTTTGGTGCCAGCCACTCAGCCCATATCATCCCACGCCCGGGTGGTTCCCAGCCCCACAATTGCCGTTGCACCTTCCCGGCCAACTTCACTTATGTCATGGAACCCCCCACAGCCTGCTGCCAGGGGTTTGCACCTCCTATCCATTTGACCATCGCTAGAGAATAGATAGTAGAGAGGGTAAGAAAGAATTGGGGCCATGGGGAGATCCAGGAGAGGGAAGTTGGGAACAACAACAAAAAAAAAGTAATGCCATCAGTTATATGGATTCACAATTTTTTAACTCTAGGGTGGCAAAACTGCATCATCTTCAGAGAATCAAGGGTATACAATTTAATAGGTACTTGTTTGGGGTATTTGTGCAATTACAAGTATTTAAAGGGGTAACATGACAATACTTAAAATTTGAAAGTGGCCGTAACCCACAATCTAACAAATAAATAAATAATAGCAAAGGTACAAGTGTATGATTGCTAAACCACCAAGACCCATAACATAAGCAGCAGCATCCTTACATACAGAAGAGGAGCACCACCTCTTACTTCACACGGAGCAGAAACACTCTAAGGAAAGTGAAGGAATCAAACATTTATGAAAGGAGGAAATCCATCTCAATAGGCTTTTTGAAACAAGAGAGTCATGCCATATTTTTTTTATAGAATGTGTCCTGAACGCCACAGATTTTCATTAATGAAAAGAAAATTACATGAAGAACAAAAAGGCAAGAATGGAAAAAGTAAACCCCTCAACCCTTATTGAGCAAGTAAAGGTTGAAGAAATTACAAAAAAAAGAAGAGAGTTCAGGGGTCACGGTTTGTTTCCCAAAACCACTTTATCTTAAGTAGAGGGTCATGCCAGATGACCTAGCTTTTTCTGAATATTGTCAGGTTTTTCTGAATCGTAGGAAGAAGAAGAAGAAGGGGGGGTATAAGATGCAGCTGCTTGCTCCTTGTAAAATAACATTTAACTTTAAACCAAATGTGGCAAGCAATAGATAAGGTACTGTACATGATGGTACCTAAATTGTCAATTATATTTCTTCGATAATTTTTTGTCAGTAAATACGCAACATATGGGATTCATAAAAATATTCTACTAATGGAAGATACAAGTTAATGTTTGGATTAAAAATCTGAAGATACATTTAGAGTAGGTAGTAGCTTGAAACTCTGGACTGGACAACTAAGTAGGATACCTTCCATGAGGTCACTAAGGGGTTTTAAATGCTGTGTAAATTCGCTAAAATATCATGGGAAAAATCCAAACCTTCTTTGGTGTTTAATAGGACAGAAGGAACATGCTTTCCCTAGAGGTAGGCCGAAGGGGTGTAAATGAAATCCAAATTTCCAAAATTACAATTCGATTCCGATAAAATTTAATGGGTTCGGACTTGTTTTTGTATCCTATAACCAACTACTCCCAACTTACAGAAAGCCAAAAACCAGACTCACCAAAAAGCTATATATTCCTGGCCTAGCTTGTTTTCTGAAGATTCTCCCATTGCTTTAGAGCCAAGAAGCCCAAGGATAGCATGGAGAATCATCCACCAGATTCTCCTATTACATCCATCCAGCTCCTATTTCACCTCAAAACTCATTCCTAAAATGATGAAAGAATACAAAACTGACATTTCATCTTAGGTTTATGGGAGATGAATAGGAAAGTGCAAAGCACTTTTAAAATTTGAAATTAATTTACAATTTTGGCAGTGCTTGCATTAGCTTACTCCTAGAATCAAATTATGCATAAGTATGATTTACACGAGAATAAATCACTCTAAGTAGCCAATGACTAGTCAGATGACTCAGATTTAATCTAATTCTGGTCAGCAACTGTTTGGTTCAGTTTCATTGGTTTATGAAACCCAATAAAAAACAAAGACACTTTGAAGCAAAAATGTATTCGTATATCAAAAAGAATGATTGGTGGTATCTAACAAATATACAAAATAAAATTTCTCTCTTTCATTGACCAAACACTTGTCTTGCAGGCAAACATAAGCAGATTTTCAGTATAGCTTGGTTTAGATTGAGCAGTGAAAATGATTATATTTGTTTTGCATGAAAATAACCCTACAATGGATTGTGCTCATCCCTTATTGTCAAGATAAAGGACAGTCCAATTTTCCACAAACAAAATTGTTCAATTCCATTTGAAGATAAACTGTTCACCTCATTAGCAGTTTTATTCAATGCCCAATTGAATGCTGGCTGGTCATTTGACTTTCTTGTTTTGGACCATGGTTGAATTTGCATTTCCTCAATCCATGTTTTCATCACCTTCTTTGCACCTCTTGTAGGCCTCAGAAAAATCATGCAGCTGCATATATACGTACGGCCTTTTTTGCCTGGAGGTGGTAAACTATGGGGATGATCGAGCGGCTTCACCTGATTCACCAAAAAACAAAACATAAACAAAAAAGACCCAAAGCTTCCTCGACGGAGTAACAGAAGAAAATATCCAACCCGTGAGTCAAGTTAAATGTACATACAGCTGTCATATCTTCAGTGAAATACACATCATGGTTTCCCTCCATGTACGGGAATGGATCTGAGAGCCAAACCATGTCAACGTCATTGTACATTACATTATATCCTAGCTCCAAGATGTGCAGAAGGTGGCGAGGCCTGCGGGATGTAAAATTGAAGAATCCCTGTCAAAGTCATACAGAACATATGAGGGCATCTGTGTAATTGACACTTAAAAAATCATTAGTACATAGCAGCCAGCTACCAACAATCCTGTCCAAGACTACCTATAAAACAAGGAGCAAAAACATTTTATATTAAAAACTACAGGCATTACTCAGAAGAATCAGACAATTGTTTTCATATATACCTACTAATATTCAATCATGGAACTACAACAGAATCGATTACCATGTAAGCGTAGGATGTAAACGAACATAGAAATTCACTTTAGACAATCAGTCAGCAGATGAATAGAAATTTTAATAACGTCGGCCACCATAAAAGACCCCAAAAACACATTGGAACTGCTCGAAGATTATTTCGGCAAAACGAGCAGTGTATTGGATATACTCCATTTACCTGAGAGCCAAACTTGTGGGCAGTCTGCGCATCCGGGGCGGGAGGAATCAGCACAGCGTGACCAGGCCACTTTTCATTCACCTTATAAAGGGTAGCGTAATCCTCAGCCACAACAAGCACCTTTTCCTGGTGATTCTGCCTGGTTACGCTGATTAGCCAGTTGCTGAGAAACGGCAGGTACGGCTGGCTTACAGCGCAAAGTATGATAGTCCCGTTCTTCGCGACGAGGGCTGCGGCCTCTGCCAGCGAGTAGTCCCTCCATTTCGCTAGAGGCCTATCCTTGTTACCCGCGAACAGCCCTGCCGGCAGCCCCATCCAGGGGAACAGGACTCCGAGAACCACCATGAGGATCAGGAGAACGAGAAGCCCCGTGCGGCTCAACAGAGGGGCGTATCTCTGCTGGAAACTTGGGTTGTGACGAGGTGAAAGCGGGTAAGGATACACCAACGGCTCCTGTTGTTGCTGCTGCTGCTGCTGCTGCTGCCTCTGATGAAGCGACATTTTCCTTTTCGTCTAATCTGGCAGAGATCTAGAGACCAAGTGAGATGTATGCCAGTTCCTAGGTATACAAACTTACAATCCACATCGATCCCAACAAGGACTCGACCAAGCAGGAGAAGCAGATAAATTATTCGATGCCGGCTTCGGGACTTGTGTGAACATCATTTCCACCGGGGAACGGATGCTACCAGATTGCGGCTTCACTTCAGCTTCCGCCGGTGAGAGCACGGTCGCAAATTGCGGGGCTCAGATTGCGCAGGAAGGCTCACCTGCTGAGACCCCCATGTCCCTGTAATGAAAGCTCCAGGACAGCGTCCGGCACGGCTCCGGCTAGGCTACCTTCCTCCTTGCACTCCGCACTCGGATCTGCTCCTCTTCCTCCGCGTACTAAGCGACCTGGCGAAGATACGGCAGAAGAAGCCGGCGTACAACCCCGTCCCCCGGAGGCGAACAGCGGACAGATCTCGGTGGGGAGAGAGAGACAGACGCCGATATTTGCTAATATGTGAACGTCTAAACTCATTTAAAAAGTGTTTAATCAACTACCTGATTAAGTATATGTATTTTAATATTATTAAAACAACTCAAGAACAAAATTAAGTGAGTCACATAATGTTACAATTGTTTTAAAAATTATAAATATGAGGGTTGTTTGATTGGAGAATTAGTTATGCCATACAAGGGGGGGGGACTGATAGTGCAAAATAAATACAAAGTTATTTCCTTTATTTCTTAAAGTATTTAGATTATAATGACTTGTTGTATGAATAAAATTAATGAAAAAAAATAAGATTCTCTTATACAAGGCTACGCACCAAAAGTAAATACTGCGATCATGCGATGAAATCATAACATCATGAAGAAATATCCTTATAGCAATATAAAATAAAATAAAATTATAATTATACAAGAGTGTAAATAGGTATGTTTTTACTTAAATGAATAATAAAATGTAAAGTCACGAACATAAAATATAAATTTGAAATCAACATATATGCATATAATTTATGGTAATACACTTGAAGAAGCATATATATATTTTATACATTACAATTATTATGTTTTTATTATGAACATAATATATAATAAATGTGCTATTATGTAAAATATATTTTAAATAATATATTAAAATAAATATATGAAATATGGAGCATAATATAGGCACATCTACTGGTCGGGCCCGTCCATTGGTAGATTGGGGGGGGGGAGCATTTTTCGGTTCATGTACTGTTACAAGATAGTTTATGGTTGCATGTATACTTTAAAACATCCTATAATTATGATATGCTTATATTTTGACCTTGGTATTTAAATTTTTATGGCTACCTTTCGGGGGGGTGCATATACGTGCAAGTATTAGTATCTTCAAAGCTGTGTGTATATGCCTACAACACCTATTGCAATAATATTTGCACATTGTTGTGTTTGTGTAGGTAGATATATATATGCTTCTAGTGGACGACATAATTAAACATATTTACGGTCTCTCTCTCTCTCTCTCTCTCTCTCTCTCTCTCTCTCTCTCTCTCTCTCTCTCTCTCTCGTTTATGAGAACCCATAGGATTTTTTTATGACTTTATCTATATTATTTCAATTTAAAATATGCCTCTACGTTCTAAAATTTTCTGTTTAAAACTAATTCATCTGTCAATACCTTACCGGGTGTTTGGTTGCATAATAATAGCAATTTTTATTTTAATTTTAAAAAAATATAATAAAACTTGTTAAAACAGGTGTTTGACAACCTTGACAATCTTATATTTTGAAAGTGATTTTCTTCTTAAACAAAAAAAGAGGGACTCACCTCTTTCTTTTTTCTTATGGTCCCCCACTTTGTTTGGTCATGAATGATAGTAACTCTTTTTTATCACATCTCTCCAAACATGATAATTTTATGTCATGACTTGATTTCTTTTTATTTTAATATAATTTTTTATCATGAAAATGTACAAAAAATTATCAAACAACCAGACACCCTATTAATGAAATTATAAGTTAAATAAACTCAACTTTAAAATGACTAACTGACACCCATTAAACCTAGTCCATCCACCACAGCCCCCTCATACCCGAATACACAGGGCACTAATGGCAGGTTCGGGGCAAGAATAATTTAAGAAAAAAAATTTATGGAATGTTTGGTTGCATGATGATGGAGGTTTTTATTTTAATTTTTAAAAATTATAAGAAATCTTTTTAAAAAAGGTGTTTGATAGCCTTGACAAATTTATGTTTTGAAAGTGATTTTCTTCTTAGACAAAAAAGAAGGCCTCACCTCTTTATTTTTTTCTTGTGATCCCCCACTTTGTTTTCTTTTTTTCTTGTGGCCTCCCACTTTGTTTGGCCATGAATGAAAGTTACTCTTTTTTTCATATCTCTCCAAACATGATAATTTTATGTCATGAGTCGGTTCACTTTTTATTTTAATATAATTTTTAACAAGAAAATTTACAAAAAATTACCATGCAACCAAACACCCCATCAATTTATTCTTAATTTTTAGGAATAAATAAGATTTATCTGTCGTCTGACCTTTTTACCTATTTAAGTCAAAAACCAAACCAAGGAACCTTGTCTCCCCAAATCAAACGGTAGAACTGAAAAAATATTAATAAGAGGTGTAACCGCGGAAGAGAAAAAGATCAAGTATAGAAAAAAGAAAGAAGAGATGGTCAATGAACAGATAGGAAGTTTATTGCCACTTTGTCAAATAAAGCATAAATTAATTTTCTATTTGTAAATAAATATTTAATAGAGCTAAAATTGGTCATAAAATTTACGTAGTAGAGCAAAAAATAAATATTGATGCCACCCGGGATTGACCCAATCGATTTTGGGCTGACCCACCCAGTCCCAACCCCCAAGACCCGGACACCATACATGTTTTAAGTTATTTTTTATTCTGACCACGGCCGACCCAAATCTCAACCTGCGTCCAAATTTCAACCGGTCAATTTGGGCTCAACTGACTCATCCCTACCCCCGGCCACGCCTACCTTACGTTTGATATGATTATCGAGTTAGAATCAAATTTTTATTGGGTGGATTCCCAAGCTGCTGGTGTAACCACTGATGGGGTGTTTGGTTGCATGATAATTATTTGTACACTTTCATGATAAAAAATTATATTAAAATAAAAAGTGAACCAACTCATGACATAAAATCATCACGTTTGGAGGGATGTGATAACAAAAAAGAGTAACTATCATATATGACCAGACAAAGGAGGACCACGAGAAGAAAGAAAAAAGTGGGACCCTCCTTTTTTGTTTAAGAAGAAAACCACTTTCAAAATATAAAATAGTCATAGTTGTCAACCACCTCTTTTAACAAGTTTTATTACAATTTTTAAAAATTAAAATAAAAACCTCCGTTATCGTGCAACCAAACACCCCATAAATGTGTAACCACTCAAGCAACTCAACAAATGTGATAATTAAAAGATTTCTCGAAAAGTTCGCTATTCCGAGACTTCTCCCCCCACAAATATCTTCAGACCTAGAAAATTTCTTGTCATCCTTAACTTTCAAGAAAATAGTTAATGGGAAGTTACTAGTAGTCCACGGCTCTTAACATATCTTTTAAGATGATGTGTCGCAACCTACCTTTGCAAAGGCTTCAGGTCTATGTGCCAAAATCACACATCATATGTATGTATCACGCAACATTTAGGCTAGAAGTCACATGTTCTCGTGTACTGTACATAGTGATTAATTAAACTAATTGATTAACCCAACAGCTATACTAATCAGTGTTGAAGAAGTAGACCTCTTCCAAATCTTGAGATCCGGATGATTGGAGGAACATCGAGAAGACAGACAGTTTCTTGACGTTTCGGACCAACAACATATTCTCCGGGATCGTCCGAAGCAGACAAGCAGAGTCCTGGTCTAAGAGATAATATCAATTAAACACGCATATATGCGCTTGCAGTTATGCGTGGTCATTCATTAATTAATCTCTCTTTCTCTCTTGCGCGCGCGTTCGCTCGTTCGCTCACTTCACCTGCGATTGATTTATGTCTTATTTGGTTAGAGTTTCATTTTTTTTGTACTATATCAATATTGATATTAATATTTTCAAATGTTAGAGAGTATCAGTATCAAAAGTAATACAAGTTGACATTGTATTTTATAATGTCTTGTTTGTACTGCAAATTTTAAAATTGATACAATTAATCAAACACTTCTCGATAGTTTCTATCAATATCAATTTTAAAATTGATAGTGATAGAGATATTTAATAGTGTTACCAAACATGACATTAACTCTGAATCAATGGCGGGAATTAGGCTCATGCCCATGTCGATCTCTTCCAGCTGAGATGATCTGTTTAACACTCTTCCCCTCGATCTTTTCGACGATCAGCAGCTCTCTCTTTCGAAATTTATTATTCTGGTAAATATGGTCGGTTCTTGTGTAATTTAATTTCTTCTTCGACCTTTGTATATATATGTACATATATGCACATGCCCGTGTCTCTCTTCCAGCTGACACTCGGTTTGACTCTCTCCTTCCCGCGATCCTTACGATCTGCGGCTTTCTCTTTCGAAGTTAGTTTATTAGTAAAGGTGTCTGTCGTGAACCGAAAAAAAAAATCAGTTACGTAATCCAATAAATATCTCTGTTCATTTCTTGCGTAATTTAATTTCCCCTTCCTTAATATATGGATATATATAGTAGGGACGATGGAGCTCTAGCACTTCGATCGCATGCAGTGTTTCCCTCCTAACTAAAGGGTGCCGTCATCGAGCTGCTGCTCTCTTCGGTCTGCTCTCCTTGGATAGGACTGATTATATATATATTATCACTCGATCATCGTAATTATGATCTTTATCATATGGCCGGTTCTAATGATCTCTACGTAATTAATTCAAGCTTCAGATTCTGGTTATTCTGCGATTTTCGCGGTGCAGCAGCAAGCCGGCCGCCTCTTCTCCCATGGACGTCGACGGCGGAGGACAGCGGGAGACCACCGAGCAGAACCACCGTGAAGGACCATCGTCATCATCGTCTGGCAAGCTTGTGCCGGCAGCTTCTAGTTCTAGGGTTCTACGTGCCGACGAAGTTAGCGTAAGCTGGGCCTGATCCGCCGACCAAATGCGGTAATGTTGATGTAGTTGACTGAGCTGATCTGCGATTAACTGGCTGTTCTGTTCTTCCAGGTGAGAATCGAGGAGGAAGGAGGAGGAGAAGAAAGATCGCAGTTTGATGCCGCGATATGGAAGCTCGCGCCCATCGGAGAGGCCGAGAGCGAGGGCGGCGGCGGCGGACCTTGGCGGCGGCGGCCGGAACACCCTGCCAAGGCGGGCAGAACAGCCGGCCAGCTGCGGGTGAACGCGAGGGTCCACCCGCAGCCCGCCGCGCTGGCGGCCGGATCGGCGGCACACGGCGGCGCGGCGGATCCTCTGCGGCGCTCGAGGAGCGACGGGATCGTCATAGACAGACGCTTCGATTCCTTCAAGACGTGGTCGGGGAGGCTGGAGAGGCAGATCTCCAACTTCTGGCGGAAGCCGCCTAGGGAAGACGGACCACAAGGTGGCGACTTTCTCGGTAGCGCCGCCGCCGTCGCAGCGCCGCTGCACCCGCCCGTCGAGAGATACTTCGACGCCCTGGAAGGCCCGGAACTGGACGTTCTCAAGGTACGTTTTTTACGGGCTCTCTCCCTCTTTCTCGGTGCGGCCGTCCGGCGATAGTCAGGTGTGCACCGCCGTGTAAGGCTGTCAATGATTATCGATAATTTAAATTTTTCAAATAAATTATTCGTATTTATTTACCGATTAATCTTTATGTTAGCAGAAACATATACATAATATATAGAACTCAAAAATTATTATTCATATTCATTAATTAATATATAATACAATAATTCATAATCTATGACATCTAAGCATATACATGTCCCATCTTGAAAATCTTATTGTCTTTAACTCTCCGATTCACCCTCCTTCCTGGGACCTCAACATTGGACAAGTCTTGTCCTGATATCTGACAACGATGTCTTCTTCCTCTTTCGCTTCCTGATGGTGAAGTCCACGTACATGACGATAGCTTATTTCCCTCCCACCGAATTTGACATCCCGAGAGAATTGCCATACTAACAAAACTCATCGACTGTGTAATCAGTCGAATGGTAGATAATAACACAAAATAGGAATAGACACTATAGTTCTATTTGAAAATATTTCGTTTTTACTACAGATCGACTATCTCATACTTTATGTTGGACATATATTATTTTGGATATGTAACTAAAACATTTTTATCTCATGTTTTGTGTTGCATATCTAATTATTTATTGCAGATTTAAAAAACATGTTTACTATAAACTTGTAAATCATTTTTATCTCATATTTTATGTTAGATATATAATTAAGATTTTTCTTTTAATACATTGTTATAAATAGAAGTTTTTAATTGTAATATATATTTTTTATGTTTCCACCAGTAAAATTCTATTTACTTCTTTATTTTGTTGGGTTGTATCGTGTATATATATATTATCTCTTTATATATTTGATAACTGTCTATTACCAACCGTAAACTATTTTCAAGTGGATAAAATAATACAGTTCGTGGATACACTCGATATCGATAGTTAACGAACAGTTAGGCTGTCAAATTGGAAACCCATTTGAGAGAGAAATAAAATATGTTGTTGTTGTCAAAAATAAAAAATAAAAAATAAAGTTAAAAAATATATTATCATCTTATAGACATGAATTTTATTATTTCATATATATTTTTAAATTGGTTAACACGCGTATATGTTGTTTGTATGGATTAATGTCATCAAATATATTTTATCGATCACATGGCGATCATGTATCGAGTAATGTCCATATGATTAACATAATGAATAATAATATTTAAATTTGTTAACTAGACCATCAACTTTGGATCCATGTTTAAGATAATTAATTTCTGCCTGGGTACAATTATTCTACGAAATATTTTTTCTCTCTGTTTTTTAAAAATATAAAATTTGTAATAATTTATCAAATTATCAATCTGAGGATAAATTTAGTTTACCTATGTATTAATTTTAATTATTTTAGAGAAAGATGGAGACGGAGTTTAAAGATAATAACAATGATAAGACATAACTGTGGTGAATGTGTCAACAATAATTGTGCGACAGAGATCATTTTTTATTTTTTTTTCTATTTTTTTCACGGCGTCTCGTCTTCGTTATTTCTCTTTCAAACGGCGCCTCTCGATTTGAGTGTTCACGCAAGT
Organism: Cryptocoryne crispatula var. balansae; assembly: GCA_036172225.1. Classification (NCBI taxonomy): domain Eukaryota; kingdom Viridiplantae; phylum Streptophyta; class Magnoliopsida; order Alismatales; family Araceae; genus Cryptocoryne; species Cryptocoryne crispatula. Next base: position 1,260,708 of record CM069935.1, read on the forward strand.
ACGTAGACCAATGACCGTGCGGTGTACGTGGGGGGTGCACACCCGTACAGACTACAGAGGACGGTCCGATCCCGGCGGGCCATGGATCGTCGTCGACCGGGTTCATTATTTTAGAGCTGGTCTCGATGGTCGCCGCTCTGATCTTGATCTTCCGGTCGTCGACCTCAGGCGTCGGAGGAGTCGATGCTTCCCGGCGACCAGCTCTGGCCCTTCCTCCTCCGCTTCCCCATATCTTCCTTCGGCGTCTGTCTCGGCGTCGGCAGCCAGGCGTTACTGTGGAAGACGCTCGCCACGACGTCCTCGACCAGGTTCCTGCACATCGGCCCCACCGCCAACCTCGTCCTCTGGTGCGCCGCGGCGGCGCTGACGGCGGGCGCGGCCTCCACCTACACCCTGAAGACCATCTTCTACTTCGAGGCGGTCCGGCGGGAGTACTACCACCCGGTGCGCGTCAACTTCTTCTTTGCGCCGTGGGTGGCCTGCGTCCTCCTGGCCAAAGGCACGCCGCCGTCGGTCGCCGGGGATCTGCCCGGCGCTCTCTGGTACGCCCTCATGGCGCCGATCCTGTGCCTCGACCTGAAGATGTACGGGCAGTGGATGCTGGGCGGCGACCGGCGGCTGTCCCGGGTGGCGAATCCCCTCGCTCAGCTGTCGGTGGTGGCCAACCTGCTCGTCGCCGAGCTGGGCGCCTCAATGGGGATCAGGGAGGGGGCGGCCTTCTTCTTCGCCGTGGGGGTGGCGCACTACCTTGTCCTCTTCGTCACTCTGTACCAGCGGCTCCCGACCAACGAGACGCCACCCCGGGAGCTCCACACGGCGTTCTTCCTCTTCGTCTCGCCGCCGAGCATCGCCTCCTTGGCCTGGGCGGGCATCGCCGGCGACTTCGATTACGCCTCCAGAATCGCCTACTTCGTCTCTCTGTTCCTCTACGCCTCCCTCGTGAGCTTCTCTCCCCCCCCCCCTCGAATCTTAAAATAATCAATCAACAACTTACATATATATATATATATCTTCGTACGTCGTCGATCGGAAGGGAGTTCTCTTCTCTGCATCTGATGGATCGATCGATCGGCTTGCTTCAGGTCGTTCGGATCAACTTCTTCCGCGGATTCAGGTATGTTTTCCGGCCGAGATCATCTCCCATGTCCTCCGGCCAAGTCTCCGGCATGCCATCCCGATCGACCACTCGTCCACGGCCGTCGTCGCTCCCCGTGTGCAGGTTCTCGCTCGCATGGTGGGCGTACACCACCCCGATGGCCGGAGCCGCGATCGCGGCGATCGGTTACTCGACGGCGGTGAAGACCCATCTCACCCAGGCGCTCGCCGCCGCCCTCGCCGCCGCTTCCACCTTCACCTTCTCCGCCCTGCTCGTGGCGACGGCCATCCACGCCTTCGTCCTGCGGGACCTCTTCCCCAACGACGTCTCCATCGCCATCGCCGTTACGGGGTCAAGGTCGAGGCCGAGCAAGAAGCGGCGGATGCGCCTCGGCGGCGGAGGGCAAGACGCCGTCGCCATTGATACGCGGGGATGAGAGCTTACGAGTGACCATTTAATAATAATACATGATAAGATGGACATTTATTAATATATAAATGTGAGAAATTTGAGACACTCTCTCTTAAGAGACCTCTCGAGATGATGATACTTGCCGGTGAACGATGATACACATGTATTTATATTTATTTATTGATATATATGTATACAGTCATATATAGTGTGTGATACGACTAAATCCTCTCTTTGGTACGAGTTTAATTTAGGCATAAATCCGATTAATTCATAATTTTCTGATGTAAAACAAATATATTCCCGAATTAATCAAACGCATACCAAACGACTAACATATGTGCATGATGGATATATATATATATAGGCGTGTGTTTGGGATTAAAAATTTAAAAAGTGCTCTCCTCGTCCATTTCTAGAGCTAGATATATAAATATATAGTTAGAGTTATTTGAATTTGACTTAAAAACATCGTTTGATTTAGCCGGACAAGCGTCTAACCACTGCTTGGTAAAATCTCTTTTAGCATTTTCGGATATTCAAAAATTTAGGAAATTTGATAAAATGCACGTATGGATGCCTACTGTCAATGAGCCTACCCCGGCCCGACCCGATTAAGGCCGGTCAAAAAATATATATCGGGCTATTTTTTAGTAGTTAAGTTATGTCATAAAAGTTGAGACTCGTTTAACTCATTTCGACATGTTTTGACTCTCTCGCTAAAATTTAATTATTTGTGAGACGGGCAAGTCTCTCCTTTGGTCTATGTTTTGGTGCACTACTGTGAACCATTACCAAAAAATAAATTTAAAAAAAAAACTTTCATTTTTTGTCTACGTGTGATCAAAGAGAGTGGCACTGAGCACACCACCTCAGGAGAATTATATGTATAAAAATAGTTTCAGAATGTCCAAGTGAACTAGAAAGAGAATGAAAATATACGAGTGACCGTGTCACGTTAGCTTGAACATACGTATTAGTAGTTCTCACATACTAAATCAATTTTCATTTTGATATTTCTAAACATTAATTAATCAGAGTGTCAAAATCGATACGAGTAGACAACGTGTCAAAATTAATACAAGTAGACAACATGTGTTCGCCTCTTTTTTTGTCTGAAAAAAATAATTCTCCATAAAAGTATATATTTATGATAACTGTACTCAAATACCCTTTGCAACAGGTTTTATGATACCTTGATGGTGATTCCTAGCCTTCTAGAAGAGTCTGGAATTGTACATATCCGATTCTTCTTAATTAACTTCCATCCACTTGTCCATTATTTAGTCCTCTCTTGGATTATTAAATAAAAATGATATATCTCTGTAATTACACAGAGTATGATTGAACCTCTCACAATCACCTAGACAGATAATATCAATATTCTTATAAAAATAAAATACATAATCAGGAGAATGTTAATTGGGGTGTTTGGTTGCATGATAATAGAGGTTTTTATTTTAATTTTTAAAAATTATAATAAAATTTGTTAAAAGATGTGTTCGACAACCTTGACAATTTTATATTTTGAAAGTGATTTTCTTCTTAAACAAAAAAAGAGGATCTCACCTCTCTCTTTTTTCTTGTGGTCCCCCACTTTGTTTGGTCATGAATGGTAGTTACTCTTCTTTGTCATCACATCCCTCCAAACATGATAATTTTATGTCATGAGTTGGTTCACTTTTTATTTTAATATTATTTTTTATCATGAAAATATACAAAAAATTATCATGTAACCAAACACCCCGTAAGACCACCGGGAGTGTTATTACAACGGATGTTAGCACACTTCTTCTTTAAAATTTAGGGTTTAGAGTTTAGAGCTTGATCAGATGTATCAACCGTTGGCTGGACTCAAAGTGTTGTCTTCCCTTGATCTCAATGCATGCATCTTTAGGTCCGGTTTGATCGGAGTATCAAAATTAATACTTTTGATATTGATATTTCATAAAATTAGAGTATCACCCTCCTGAGTAATACAAATCCTAACATATTTTGTTTGCCCAGCAATTTTCAAAATTGATATTGTTAGCTAAATATCTCTGGACAGGCCCAATTGAACAGCAAAATCACATACGAAAACATTATACAGATAAAAAAAAAACGTTCAATAATTTGTTGAGATGGTTCACAAGAAGATAGGTGGAATGTTTGATATCCAAATAAGATTTGCAATCATTTTTAGTAGAAATCAATTATCTGCTTTGAAAAAAAAATTTGAACACCATGGCAGATGATAATTAATCACAGTTTTCCGGAGACCCATTTGCGTTCCTCCTCAGACATCTTGAGAAATATCTCTATCTCTTAGGAAAAATTTAAATACTTCCCAGTAATCTGCCAAGGTAGCGGGGGTGCATACCAACCAAGTTAGACATGTTTATTTTATACACAGTTCGGTCCGACTTTTACGAGTTATTTAATCGAGTCAAACTCGAATAGTAATTTAACTCGAGTTCAGTCCGCATTCAAGTTGACACTCGACATCAACTCTTTAATAAAGCTCAAAAATAACAAACTGAACTCATTTGTAAAATTTTAATTTTGACCTATCTATGAAGATGGATCAATATGTAAATTTAAACTGAATTTATTTTAACTTATTTTATACAATTAAGCGACGATATACAATCATCGATACTAGTAAATTAAATTCTAAACAGATATCTGATCCAACTGGTAAAGAGTTCGTTGATTATCTTCGATCTCGACTCATTTAATAAATGGAACTTTAGGTTTTAATTGAGTTTGATCAATTTCACGTAGCAAATGTTACTCCATGCTGCCAAAATTTACTATTTTATTCGGCTCAAAAACTTTTGAAAACATACGAAGATGATGAAAGAAGAATCTTGACAAGCATAAAGTTATGAAAGGCATAAAATATTTCAGTTACTTTTTTTTTCCTGACGTAGTTTTCAAGCTATTTTCCTCCGTCATGGCCCCTAACGTTTCTCCTCGATCGCTACACGACTCCAGCCGGGTCAAAGTAACATATCTTTTGAAATGAATTTATTTATAAAAATCGTTAAACTTGTTTATAAGATTAGAATTAAAATTGTTTAAATTTTATCGGCAATATATATAACTGCAATTTTCCAAGGACCTTTTATTTTACGTAGCCGTCGACGCCGCTGTCCCGGTCGTTCGTGCGCTCGGCTTCCCGACGTTGGGACCTGCTGCCTTCCGGAGCGGCGGAGCGCCGACCGCCGTTCTACCGCCGGCGGGCCCGGGAAGCCGTGACGGGGAGAGGGAGGCAGGGAGTGCCGTACCGTCATCTGACCGGGAAACCGCGGGAGAAGCTCGCGTCGTCGGCGCCTGCCGGTGTGGTGCTGGTCAGCCGGCCGACGGGGCCCGGAAGATTCGGCGGCGGCGGCGCCCGTTGGCCCTCCCTTCGGAGCGTAGCACACGGCCCCAGTCGGACGGCGACGTCGACGGTGATGGCTTCCCCGTGCGTGACAGTCGCCGCCCCAGACGCCCTAGCTGCACCGTCCGATTCCGTCCTAGGGCCGGCGGGCATGGCGAAGCCGCCTAGCAGCTGTTCGGAGCAAGTCTCCGCCCTTCAAAACACTTCGTCTTGTGCGGGAGGAGAACCAGAAGCCTCGGGGACAGACGTCTGCGCTGCTCGACTCTCTCCGATGTTGATTCGTGGGAAGCGGAAGGAATGTTTTTTGGAATCGAGGGCGACATTACGTGGAGAATCGACAGGAATGCTACCCGAGCCCTAATTTTAATTGGGGGTGAAATTTTCCCTCGGAAGACGGTCAAGAAGCGGGCCGGCGGTCGAGCCTCGCTGGCTACTGAAGTGAAGTCTCCAGGAGATACAGTCGGCACGTCAAGATCAAAACCTACGCGTCCTTGTCCGATAACTCTGACCAAGGGGCTTATTCTATCAGGTATTCCTCTTTTCTTCAGACCGTTCTTCAGGCCAGCTTCGACGAGAGGGTAATTCGGTATCTTTTCTCGGGAACCCTTGATTCTAATCCAAGAACATGATAAAGATTTCTGTTTTCCAGTCGCTCACCGGCACCCACTTGCCCCTAGTGCAGCTCTTGCTGGTCTGCCTCTGCCGGTTCCTGTTCGCCTCTCCACCACCCATCACTCGAATCTTTTTCCACCTTGTTTGTTGCCTACAGGTGGCATTCGGTCGCGATAAACAAAATTCAGATGATAGGCTAAGGTCTGCAAAGGCAACTGGACAGATCATGTAGGTTTCGGCATACTAAACGGGCCTGGAAGGTGCAAGGTTTGCGGGAAGTAGTGGCAATCCCTCCATCGCTTTTACTCCACCTTGGATCGGTCCGGAATACTTATATATATGTTTTGTAATTTTTTATTTTTAACTTGTAGAAAAAAAAAATTGAAGTGACAATTAAGCATGCGTATTACTAGTATCATATATCGTGACATGAATTCTACTAATTTTGATAATTTGATATAGTATTACAGAGTCAAGAATCATTCCCACGATAAAGTTTTGTCATGGACCAATCAGGGATCATTCGGCGGAAGATAGTTTCTGCAGCTGCCATATTATTAGCACAATATGACAAAGTCAAGAGAAATGACAGTAATCCTATGTGATAGAAAAATAATAAAGTGACATAGTATGGTGATGCGGATTGCAGTGTTCTATTGTAGACAAATCACAAATGACAGTACAAGATAGTTTCTGTACCTGCATTGTAATTGATGTAGCATTAATATTAGAAAGTCGAAAGAAATACAATCATTCAGATCACCACTTATTTAAATCTATCCTGAGATTCTCTGAAGCTACATTCACGAAGATAATCTTCATCACAGAACCCCAACACTGCATTGTCTGCTATAACACTCATTAACTATCCCCGGATATCTACGGCAACCAAAGTTTCTCCTTCTGTTTTGTATGGAGCTCCCCAGATCAAGCGTATCCGCTTATTGCTCAGCCTTTGCCTGCTCTCTGTGATGGCAATGGATATGTCATTGGGGAAGAGGTCACGAAGAAAGAACGCACGGATGATTGTGGTAACCAGTAGAGCTGACACAGTGAAGCTGGAAATGGCAGAGAGTGCAACAGAGAATATCTGAGTTACTGGGTTATCGACCTCCGTCGAGTACCTAATTGTAGCAATGGCAGCACCAGTCATTGGAAAGGTATATGCCCACCATGCTAAAGAGAACCTGCAGGAAGAAAAAGTAAGAATTAGAATTTCCTTTCCAAATGATTTTCGTGAATAGTTGAAGTTGATATTGCCTATGGTACCTGAAACCTCGGAAGAAATTAACTCGTACAGCCTGTGGATAGATAAAAGTGGGAACAAACTTGTTAGGTTGGTTGAGTTGAATAAATATAGCAAAAAAGTCCATTCTCTTCACTGAAAAAGAGATGGAAACTGCTCTTTTGCAGATAATACATGAGATAAAGTTGTTAAGTAGCTCAGTGCTTTTAGTAGGCTTTGCTTAGTCTAGAATGGTTTAAGAACTGTACGCTTTATGCTATTTCCTAAAATTCAGGTTTTAACGAGTGCGAAGTATGGAGACTCAATTATTGAGTGCCACACATCATCAGAGCTGGCATCCTTGTCCAATATGCTTAGTAGTTGGTTATGAACTGTGCGAAAAGTAAGAAGTGAAGTTTATGAGTCAATTCTATACTATTTTATTATGAGTCCTAACCAAAATTGTGACTTACAAGGGAGAAGTAAAGGAACATGGCGGTGAAGTAGGCAATCCTCGAACCATAATCAAAAACTCCACGAATATTTGCCCATGCCATACAAGCAACACTTGGAGCAGCAACAAACAAGAAGAAAACAGGGTGCAACTCCTTTGGAAGTGTCTCATTTGTTGGAAGCCTCTGGTACAGAGTCACAAATAGAACAACATAGTGTGCCAACCCGACTGCAAAGAAGAAAATCGGTCCTTCTTTAAGCCCCATGGAAGCCCCAAGCAGTGCGCCAACAAAATTCCCAACAATTGATAGATGATTTGAGGGATTAGCAACTTTTGAAAGCCTCCTTTGCCCTCCTAACATCCACTGGCCATAAATTTTGAGTTCAAGGCATAAAATTGGTGCCATAAGCACATACCAGATAGCAGCACGCAAGTTTGCTGCAATGGATGGTGGCACACCAATGGCTAAGAAGAGGCAGGCTATCCATGGAGCAAAGAAGAAGTTGACTCGGACCGGGTGGCAGTATTCACGACGCACTGCTTCGAAATAAAACAAGACTTTTAACAAGTATGTGAAGAATACGCTGACCATCAGCAGAAGCGCAATGCACCAAAGAACTAGGTTGACAGACTGGCTTATATGCAGAAATTTTGTAGATGAAGATGTAGCCAATGTCTTCCATAATATGGCTTGGCTGCTCACTCCTAGGCATATACCGAATGAGGAAATGGGGAACCGTAGAAGGAAGGGCCATAACTTGTCTTCGGGTAATGCTGACTCCTCTGATGGCTGTAAAGAATGCAAGGAAAAGCTCCATCAAATTATCTACTTTAAACTGATGCATCACTCATCTTATGAGTGACAGATGTATTACGCATGAACGAGACTCAAGCAACAGTTAGATAATTACCTTCAACACATCCAGTTCTGGCCCTTCAAGAGCATCGAAATATCTTTCCACTGAAGGTAATGCCGCAATCTCATCGCTAAACACGCTGCTAATTTCTGCTGCTTCTTCCAGTGGTTTTCCACGTAGAGTGGTTAACTGCCTTTCCAGTCTTCCGGACCAAGTCTTGAAAGAATCAAAACGTTTATCCCTGACTCTCTCACTTTTTGAACGGCGTAATGAATCAGAAATTGCAGTTCTGTTGTATGCACTGCCAGTAGCTTGAGAATTGATGCTTTGGTTATGTTGCTGAGGATTCTCGAAGCCATATGCTTGTTGATGGTGGGTAATTTGTTCATCGTCATCAATAAACGAGCCTGTTGTGGTGCCCTTGGTCGCAGAATGAGAAGCAGGGATGCTGACTGAAATCAAATGTGATCGACGAGATTTATTAGCTGGTCCTGTTGATTCACATGGCAGCAGTTTCAGTGAATTTGCCTGGCTTTCAAAAGGCTCATCTATAACCTGAAACAAATAAAAACCACGTAAATCACCTCAATAAACGTTCAAGTCTAGTTGATGATCTTATAAAAACACTTTGTGTGGGATGCATCACCAAAGGAGTTGATACATGAGCTGCAGAGTATTACTTCCACGTCCGGGGCTGCTTTTGATCCCGTAAAAGCAATATACTTTAGACGAATGAAAGGACTTCAATATATATGCAGTAGCAAGCAGAACATAACCATGAACGGAAAGGCATCTTTTTGGAATGAACTCCCCACAAGCTAATATTGTTTCAAGCTGATATTATTCTGATTAGATCATTTCAACCGAAGATTATTAACCAGGAAGAAAGAAAACAAAGAAGATGGAACCACAAAAGGTGGTAAACCGACACCCATCCGTGCAGATTCTCAGAAAAAAGAGACTCATTCGATGCCTAAATTTCAACAGAGACGGTCATTGAAATGAGATATACTGGAGAAGAAATATACCCGGATAACAACTTAGGGCATAACGCCTAGTTAGTATTGAATATATTGAAATATGTTCTTTGTTAATTCTTTCACAAAATTCTAGGGGTGTGCGCGGTTCTGTTTTGTCTAGCTAGTTTTGGGGTCATTTATTTTCCAAATTGAACCGAGTCGAATGATAGACTCAGACCTAACCAAATCAGTTCAATTCTGATTGGTTTGATTTGAGACCAAAGATCAATTAAATATTTAAAATGATTAATTATTTATACATATGTACCAATTATTATTTTAAGTTATTAATTGTTTATATTGCAAAAATTACATAAATATCATTTTTATCAATAATATAATATCATTTTTATAAGTTTGGTCCGGTTTAGTCGGGTTTGGAACATCTTTGATCTACTTTTGACTAACTTAAGGGCTAAGACCCTGTTTAATAACAGTGTTAGATATCTCTATCAGTATTAATTTTAAAAGTGATATTGATATCAATGAGGTGTTAGATTAATGATATCAATTTAGAAGCATGTATGCGAACAAAGTAACTTATGTAATAAGCGCTCATTTGTATCAATTTTAATATTGATACTCTATCCTCTTAAAATATCAATATCGAATGACACTTTAACCAAACAGGTCATTAGAGTCTGTATGCTATTAAGGGTCAGCTCAGCACACTCCATAACAGTACTTACATTAACGTGCTGATGATTTGGCGTATTGTTCAAGTCAAGCCCATCGTTAGCATCGTCTAGAGCTGAGTTTGTCACTGTACTTTTGGCAAGTGATTCCACTTCATGGCTGTTGTTTTGATTTGTTGAATCAAGTTGGCGTCCACCTTCCATGAGGGAAAAAGCGACACCTGCATTATGAAAATAATAACGTTTTATTTTTCTTCTTGTTCCACGAGATTTCATGCATAATAAAGATTATGACATGACCAAGCGTAACTCTGGTTGAAGTCACCTGGGACAGCATTGCAGAAATTTATATGGACAGTTCTCCATCTTAACGATGGGCAGGAACCGGGAAGAATTGATTTTTGGTAACACTGGAGAGACCAGGATTCACGAATATGAAGAACATAGAGAATTTAATGGCCTGTTTGGTTAGAATATCAAAAATGATACTATATTAGTACTGATATTGATATTTCTAGAAGATGGAGTATCAACATTAAAATTGATACAAGTTGACACTTGTATTACATAACATGTATTGTTTGCACTACAAATTTAAAAATTGATACTATTAGCCAAACACCTCAAAGTGATTGCCAACAATATCAATTTTAAAATTAATAGTGATAGAGATATCTAATAGTGTTACCAAACAGGGCATAAGTTCGCGAACGGTGAAAAAACGATTAGGCCACAAGCGACCCATTTCATCAACCGTGGCTTGAGGAGATTCTCCTAATAAGGTAAAGATGGTGAACAGATGTTTCAAAAAAAAATTTATGTTAACCAGTTGGAGATATTAGTATGATGGCACTTGCTTCATGATGATTATTAGCTCCCCAAGGGTCACAATCATTGATATGATCCTTACCCTTTAAGTAGCTTGCGAATGCATGATATAAGTGGATCACAACTAACTTGCAGACAGCAGATGGTGTGCATATCTTATGGGGTGTTTGGTTGCATTGCACAATACATTTCTGCACTTTCATGATAAGAATTTATATAAAATAAAATTTAAGATAGCTAAATACAAACTTACCGTATTCAGTGAGATATGATCTTTGTCCAAGAATGAAACCTCTATAAAAACAAATTCTTGTAATTAATGATTGGCAAACACCTTTTTAACAAGTTTTGTTACAAAGTTATATTTTTGAAACAAAAACTCAATTTGTCATGCAACCAAACACCCCATCAATATCGACTCCAAGAAAAAGTCCCACCTATCACCTCCTACCTCCAATCCTTGAAGTAAATAACAATCCAGCTTTCACAGATGCAGAGCCTAACCAGTATAGAACATAAATATCCCCCAGAAGCAACCAACAGCAGTGACTTGTACAGAGGCAGCGTTCAACCCTCCAGCCCAATAAGGTAGTGTTTCCTAAATAGCTGTATGAAGAATCAGGACCGCCACCATCCCCCTGCAGCCACATGAGAAAAGTAAATCACAAAACAACCCATGTAACAGTGTGCAAGCGTGTATTTACAACATCTGACAAAGCGGTGTAATCTAAGGAAGATTAACTGCTACTAAGTTCTCGTTCAAAAGTTAAGTAGAACAAACAATACCGGGTTCCTGTAATCAGAACATACGCCCACAGTCGTGGCCACCAAAAACACCCACCCCAACCCTTATCCTCCCTAGTTACCACAACCCGGTTACTCACCTAAATTCAAGAGAAACCTCTTCCTATCGTCTAAAAAACACATAAGCAATACAACACACAAGAAGAGACAGTACCAGAAGCGCAAGCGTCACGAAGCTTGCATCAAAGAAGGAAGCCACCTCGCTGCAATATATATATACGCAGCTGGCTATGGCTATAACCCCTTCCAACTCCATCGGCTTCCAGCCGGGGATCGTAATTCGACATGTCGCTCTCTCAAAGTCAGAGTTGGAAGCTCCCCCAGCACATCGGGTCGGAACCATGTGAGACCAGACGACAGGAAACACGACCTAACCCCAGTCAAAAACATGCTCCAAGGAAGCCCAACTACTCCTCGTCTTGTCCAGGAAAAACTAGAGGAAAAACAGTAAACACTGCTCCAGTTAGTTGACCGAGCACAGTGTGTGGAGCAACGAAGGGTAGATATGAACGGGTACGACCGTACGATCAGGGAGGGAAGCGAAACTTCAAAAGAACGGAGGTTTGGGCTACCGGTGGAATTTTCCTGCCCCAAAAATGTGACAGCAATCTGCGATGAAAAATCCGAACTTTGGGACGCGAAGGTTAGAGACCAGAGAGTAGATCATCGTCAGCAGCAGCGGCCGCCCTAGTAGGGCCACAACGAGTGGACCCATCTGCTCCAATTCGAAGACAACGAGACGGTGGGGTTTCGGTAAACGAGGAGGAAGAAAAAAGAAAGACGAATCCGCCATGGGACGAACGACAGGCTGAGATGTCTGATTTTTTTAGGACTCGGACGATCGCGTGCAGGCCATGGTAGTGGTAGCCGTCGCGCGTACGGTTCCCTCGGGTCGGCAGGTCTCCAGCAGCGGGCTGTCTGTCCGCGGTAGACGACAATCGGAGAAGAATGAGAGGTTCAGCTTCAGCCCCACCAGGCGTCCTGTTCAGGCGGCTGGAAATGGGAGCCCGGCAATGGGAAGAAAAGGACCAGAGAACTGATAAGAACAGCACCGCACCCATTAAGGTTGATAACCCCCCAAAATGCCACACACTACAACGCTAAGCAGAAGCTCGCAGGGAGAACCGATCAAGCAGCAGCGCCGTCGATGTATTGAATCAGAGAACTGGTTCAAACAGAGGCTTACCTACAGAATGCAGATCCTCTTCTCCGAGCCGCGGAGCTCCGAAGCACGAATGCAGCGGAGAGGACCGCGTCCGTGAAATATACACGGCGAGCGGCGCCCGACGGCCCCAATTTGGGATTGATTCCGGGGACGAAGGTGCGGAAAGATCAGCTTTCCCCCTTGGTGCATCAACTTTGCGGTCGATTGGATGGCGAGGGACGATCGACGGAACTCCATCGGATGAAGGAGATTGAAGCATTTCTACGGAAGTCTCGGCTTGCCTTTCGCTTTATCCGCCCAGATCGTCGTGTCGTGCCAGGCGATCTGCACTCGGCGAGATATGTCACTGCGTTCAGCAGCTTTTTTGCCTGATGAGAAGACCAGAACCGTCGGAAGAGACGACGGTTTTTTTTTTCATTTCAATCCCTGTAGCTAAAAAATTATATATTTGTATAAGAGATTAAGAACACTACATAGATACCTTAAAAAAAGGACATTACAGATATGTCCTTAAAATCAGCCCAATTTGAAAGATTGAAATGTTTAAACAAAAAATATAAAAAGAGAGTGGGAGAAAATCCCCCACGCCTGATATTAACCATGACAGTTTGATATTAATATCACGAATGAGTGTTAGAGAGTGGAAGGAAGCTGAAAGCATGACAAAAAGGCCTTTATTTTCTTCTTTTTTAAATTTTTTTTAGTATTTGAGGTTTGGGTGGAGAAATCAGTTATGCTTCTTGTTCCTCTCGGGAATGAATTTTTTTCCTGTCATGAGGTGGAATGAGTTATGCTATCCCTCTCTCTGTATTATATATCTAAATTGATGTGATACAAAAACAAGCTATGTATAGTTGTATTATTTAAATAATATTTTAATATATTTTCTTTTATATAGATGTTATATAAAAAAGTATACTTGAGTAAAAGTAATATGTCGTACGGGTTTTATATTTTTTATATTTTAAGTGAAAATGTCTATATCTCAATTCTTAATATTTGAGAGAGAGGGAGAGACTAAAAAGTTAGTCCTGATCATAAAAAATAGAAACAAATCAGATTCTCTGGGATCAGAGTCAAAAATTCCCATCCGGGAGCGCACGACACGTGGACTGTTCGGCTCCTCCGGACAGCCCAAGCATCCCCCCCGGGCATCTTGGAATCGCCGGCCGGTACGAAGATAACCCCGTAATGGCATATCTGATCTGGAAGAATCTACCTTCTAAAATATGCCACATATATATATACACAGAGGGAGTACACACAAAACAAAATGATTCGAACCACTAAATTGAATTGATTAAGTTAAAATATAATAAAATCATTGTCGTATGAGCACAACTCCCCTCGAGCGGCTCTCCTCGTCGAATGAAAGGGTCATCAAGTCACTGTCTTCTCAGCTATATTTGTGAGAGAAAATGAGAAACCTCTCTCGTACGTTCACCCGAGAGAAATCGCACTCTTGCATATTATGGATAAAGTTGATATTTAAGTAATTTCACGGTACAGGTAAATTTTATGTTATCTATCTATAACAAAATTCTAGTCTACATTTAAGTATATTGATTAGTTTCCGGTCTAGAAGTGAACCGGATCGAATTAAATCGAATAGAGTTCACTTGACCTGGTGTTCTTCCATTCTGAACCGAATCGAACTAAAATGGTTACGTCGGAAAGACGATAAACATCACCATATCATCGACAAGTATGATATTCCTATAATTTTAATTCGAAAATAACGATTATGGTGATAATTGAAAATAGTAAATTGCTTTGATTTTTTAATTAATCTTTGATCCCAAATAGATCTGGTTAATATTCCAGTGGAGAGCACCTGATTTGGTCCGGTAAAGTTAAGGAAAATTGATCCGAAATTAGACCCGACAGAGTAGTGCACACCTCTACCAGACATGTGATGGGAACCTAGTTTGGTAACTAAATAATTAACGTACAATGAGATGATACTTTCCAAGTTCTTAGAATCCAGACAAAAAAATTTGCCGACACCATCCAGACCCCTGACCTAAAAGAAAATTATATCAGATCAATCCAGCTTGACTTTGCACCATGTTTCCAGTCAGGCGTAGTCCAACCTATAAACAAAAATTAACTCGGATCAATCTGACCCAACTTTTTTTTCATCTCGTGAATATAATATTACCATGTTTAATATATTTTACTCTCAAAATAAACTATTATAAAATTATTGATATTATAATTTTTTTTATTTTTTTAATTTAAATAAACATCAAATAAGTTTAATGAACATATTTAATTAATTTATTTTATTTACTTTATTTTAAATTATTTGAAAGAATGATTAAACCGTGTCGATCAAAAGTTGAAATCGTTATATCAGCCCATGGCCCACCTCACCCGCAAGCTAGGCTGAGGGTCCAGGTCGGCCCATTTCCAATCGATGCTTGGTTACGTGTTCGGGAGAACTTATCAGAGATTCTAAAATTACGATTGTTTAAGGCGATTAGATGTTACCGGACGAATCAAAAACAAAATATTATTATTATATCACGAAAAACAAATCCTTCTTTTTGTCAGAAGTGGGATTTGAACCCACGCCCTCGGACGAGGACCAGAACTTGAGTCTGGCGCCTTAGACCACTCGGCCATCCTGACGGCTTTTTACATGTTATAAGATTACTATATTTTAAAAACATACGATAACAAAAGAAGTAAGTAGAATATATGACTAAATGAGATGGAGACCATAAAATAAAAGAAGTGACAATTTTTTTTGTTCAAGAAGGAAGACTCCTTAAAAATATAAAATTGTAATAATTATCAAACATTTATTTTAATCAATTTTGTTACAAAAACGTTCGTAACAAAAATCTAATTTATTGTGCAACCAATTAAGTAAAAATAATGAACGGGTGAATACTAGGTAAAAAATCAGAAAACGAAAAAAAATACAAGAGAGATTTCGGTGTTTAAAGATTTTAACTAATAAACATCAGGCATTCATAATATAAAACGATATATTTGATTTTAGTTCAACGGATTTAAAGATAGAGAAATCTCGAGTCCCTCGAGAGTGGCTCACACAATCTCATCCAAACAATAGTGCGATTTTTTGTGGATTTTCTTTTACGTTTATATTAATATCCGAGGGGAATACGAATTTATGAATATTGCCTTCTTCTCCCCGGCGCTGCTCAGACCGAAGTCAGACGAGCACGAGACAAATAGGAACGCTCCTCCTCCGTTTACGCTCCCGACCAGATCCACCACCGCCGCCACCTTTCCAGCGCCCCCCTCCTCCCCCGCAGTTTTATCTCAAATTCTCGTACATTCCCGGCTTGATCTTTGAGGTCAGATTCCTGCGGGGATCGGGAAAGGAAGGGGGAAGGAAGATCGAATGATGCGGAACTCGATCGCTACCTACAAGGAGAGCCTCTCCAGGATCGCCAGCGACGTCCGGGGCGCAGCCGAAGAGCTCGAGATCGCCGCGCCCCGCGGCGAGGAGAACGCTTGGATCGCCGATCGCCGGGCGTCCCACCGGTTCGCAGAGTCGACGTCACCGCCGGATTTTCCGCCTGTCGGCAATGGCGCATGTTCCGCGTCCGTGGGTGAGGTACGGCGTTCTGCTGCTTGTTCCACAGTGATGATTTGTGGGTTGATTACGGGAAAGGATAGTCGTCAAGTTAGGGTGCCAATCTTTCTTTGGCCACCTTTGTCTTGCTGCCCCCGAACATGAATCAATGCTACTTGTTCCACAGTGATGATTCGTGGGTTGATTACTGCAATGTTTTTGGTTTCCAGTGATGTATTCTATTTTCTGGATTGATATGAATCATGCTACTTGACCAGCTTCAGAAAAAAAAAAGCAGAAAACATGGTATAGTGATTAATAGTAACAAGCAGGTAGCGCTCTTGTACAACAATCCCTATGTATTCTGGTCTTGTCTACAGAACGCTTCCAATATACGAAGTACAACGAAGATGTTTACACAGAAGAATGCAGAATTAAAGGGGAAGAATTATGCTATTGAGCAAACTGATCTTAGCTGCTAAAGCATGTAAACTGTCTAAAAGTTGGAACTACATGGCTGTATTTCTCCACCGATGCTTTCTTATTAAATGGAGGTATTTGGTAATGAATATGATTTCCTCATTAGACGACAGTTAATTGTCTCAAATGTTATTCTCTTTATAGCCGGCCAACAGAATTGTTAATTTGAAACAATTTTCAATAATTGACCAAATTCCTCAGCCACCTTTTTTAGTTTACTCGGTTCACAATAGATTTAGTGATTTGATTGAGTTCCCTTAGAATTATATCTACTTCAGAGAATTGTGACATGAAGATCTATAAGTGCAAAACTGATTGGCACTAGACAGCGCTTGATGTATCTAAATTTGATTACAGTTATGCTTGTCTTGATGGGGAATTAGAGTCTTCACGCGTGAATTAACTACGTTAGGCATAATTGCCAATCCTATCTGCTTCTGTCCCACTTTTGGAGAAGATGTCTTCTCCAGTACAGGTAAAGGACCTCCCACAGTCTCCGGTTCCTCAACCTTCCTCAGACAAACAACATAATTTCTGCTGTCAATAACAACACTCAACTTCACCTCATGATCAAACTCAGGGCAGGAATCAATACGGGCAACAGCTCCTCCCTCACTCAGCCACCAAAGCTGCTTCCTATCAACAAAATTGATCCTCCCAAAAGGTCTCAAGATCCTCGACAGAGACATGACAGTCCACACAAAGGATGATAGCCCTTGGATAAGGGTCAAAACCCTCTAGGCGAAACAAATAATATCAATATCCTCCTTCCAGGGCCAAACAACCATGGAAACCAGACTCTCTATCTCTCTTGACTTCAAAGCATTTAACATCAAAAGAAACCAACTAGTCCTTTGAGTGAAAGCTCCTTACCAAGAAAGACCCCCCCCCCCTAAAGCAGAGCCGACCCACCATGAATTCAAATCGGATCAGTGGGTATTCAAGAACTCGTCAAAAATTTTTGAGTTAAAATATAGTTTCTTCCCTTGTATCAGCTGATGATCAAATCCCAATCCTCAATTGAACTTGTTTGTCCTTTACTGCATGCCTGGATTTATTTCTAATTTTTAACAGGGGGGGTCTTTTTATAAAATAAATGAAGAAAACAGCACACAAAAGGAAACTCTGGATGCAAATACTGCTTTCTCTCATTCATTGAAAGCTGAAGGTTTTGAGGTACAAATAACACTGCCCTTACATTAGCTGACGATACTTCAAGCAGGCTTGCCTTCCCTCAGTTATGGGCATATCATCTGAAGTCCATGCTTTCCCGTGCTGCCAACTTCTTCCATTTCATCGCTCTAGTGACTACTCCAAGTCATGCACTTTAGTGACCGTTTGTAGGCCTTCTTGAAGGCAAATATAGATTACTGGCATTTCATGAGACACATTCTTGAAGGCAAATATAGGCATGGTTTATTTGTATCATTAACTTACTATTAACAATGGGCAGAATGGACTATTCAAGCAAGAAATGTCAGCAAATGGCAACATTCACGCTGGTCAAGCTGAAGAAATCCAACAAAAGATGATTACAAACGTAGGAGGAAATAGAAAGGTACTGTTTTAGCTTCTCTTTATTCCTTATTGTTTTCCGGTAATGTCAAATTTGAAGAGAAATATAA
Source organism: Cryptocoryne crispatula var. balansae (assembly GCA_036172225.1). Lineage (NCBI taxonomy): Eukaryota > Viridiplantae > Streptophyta > Magnoliopsida > Alismatales > Araceae > Cryptocoryne > Cryptocoryne crispatula. The sequence goes on from CM069935.1 coordinate 1,278,836, forward strand.
ACTGCTAGGGAGAAGTCTCATGACTATCCTTTTTTACTTTGTTGTCCTAAGGCAACTTCATTTTCACCTGTACACCTGCCAAACCTTGTTGTACAACTAATAAATCTTCTCCCTCAGGGACAGTCCTAACTCTTAACTTCAAAATATTTTACTAATCATGGAACACGATCTTTCAAGCATCTCTCAAGAACCTCTATCTCCCCAACCCAAGGCTGTATTATACCCAGCACAAATTAATCCGATTTTTTACTGTTAAATTTATAATTTTCCTGCATTTTCTATTTCTTCACCTTTCATTATCTTACTTTTTGGATGTACAAATTGATGTTAAAGAAGCCTTCTAATTTATTCAATTATCTTTGTTAAAAATGGATATTTTATGAATTGGGTTGGTGAATAATATATTTATAAATATATATTTATATAAATACATATTTTTATGTTATTTAAATACTATATTATATTTTTTATTCTGTTTCCATATCTATTGTAATATGATAAATATTCTTCATGCTACAATTTGGATGATTTGGAATGAAAATAAAATAGGTTCTTCATAGCCTCATCTAGACACCCCTAAGTCATTCTTGGCCAGTTTTGGTCAACTATAAAAGATAGTTTGGTGTGTTTTTTATATAACACCAGGAGAGATGAAAAAAGGGGAATTGGTGTGGAACTGTGGAATGTGCATGATGTGGTCGCCAAGGGCCATGGGTCTCAAAAAGGGGAGAAATATTTGAGTGACTGGATGCAATGCTTAAGGATTTAGAGTTTTGATGATCGTGTGTATCTTGTTTGGGGAGATATCCCATGAGTTGTAACTTCATTTTTTTGGCTGGCCGAGAAGGAGCTCAAGATGTTTATTTTGCTCTAATTGTCCAGTACAAGCATTGTCCGCTTTGATCGACCTTGTCCTACAACGTTCAGTTAGAAACAAGAAACAAATTAAAGGAAAGGTTAGAACTTAGAACTAGCGGGGGGAGTGGAGTATTCTGTGGGGAGGCAAACATGAAATCACAAAAGGAAAATAACTAACTAGATTTGGAATGAGCTCCTAACTCCTATTTTTTTGGGTTTTCAAAATGTGAAATATGTTGACTAGATGTTTATATGATGATGCATAATGCTAATATATAAGAAAAATGACTAAGAAAATAAATTTGTGATGAAAGGAATAGTGGAGGGCATTCTGGTGCTCTTGACACCCTGTCTGGCGCTCCATTGGCCAAGGTACTACGTCACCAATGGCTGAAGACATCCATGATCAGCTCCTTGGTTGGCCCCAAACTTCTCCAATGTCTTTGACACGCCAAGGAGATCTCCAGGAGCTCCTCCCAATACCTTTGGATGGTGGAAATTGCTATGGAAGTTGGGGAGAAAAATAGATGGAATGAGGGTGAAGAGTGGAGAGGTCCTCTTGGGTTGTTGGGGGTGGTTCTAAGGTGTGTGAGGATGCTCTTGGGGTGGCTTGAGAGTGGGGAAGTGGGAAGTGGGAAGTGAAGAGGGGATCTCTTTAAGACTTTTGAATGTCTCTTGGAACCTTTCCAACTTTGGAGGATGACCCCCTTTTATAGGCAAGAAAAAGTAGGCTGCTTTTTAGCACAAAATGCCCTGATACGGGGGTGTCTGGCACTCCCTTAGACGGGGCACCTGCAACTGCATTTAATGATGCATGTGATAGCCCCCGTGCAAATCTGGTGTTCACGGCGGAAGTTGACTTTTCAACATAACGCCCTGGCAAAGGGGGCATCATGTACGTTGATGTGCATTTAATGTGTTGCTCACGCGTGTACCATGCGGTCAAATCCACTGCCAAGGACATGATGCCCCCGCTATCGGGACGTCAGTCGTACCTGACCACATTTATTGCCACAGTCAAATCAGCTGTCAAATGTTGAACGTGAGAAATATGGACGGGAAAACATGATGGGCCCATGTTCGAGGTGTCTGTCGCTGCCTTTCCTAGGGCATAAGATGCTTCATTTGTCGGGATGTTATGCTTTCCTAATTACTTTTAGTTCACTTTTCAGAAAAATCGGTTTGTTTTATCAGAAAATGTAAATGTTATTCATGAAAATAGAAATTTCGGGCTCTACAACTAAGCCAAATTTGTGTATCTACAATCATAATTGTCGAAATCATTTTATATCATGGATTGTAGTCTGTCTGCTGATCTGGATCTGAATTGCCTTATCTAGATCAGGATTGGCTATGGTTGTTCCAAGTCAGCAGGTCATGAATTAATATCAGGCCGACTTCAGGTGGGTTAGCTGACCCAGCTGAAGAAAGATTGGGTGACGTGGTTGAATTCAACTGAGTTACATCCAATCAGGCAAATTCTGGCATGACCTTAGGTTGATGTTGATTTCTTGACTTCCCTTTGGTTGACCAAATGGTCGATCCAACCCTGATCCAGTTTTGGGTTGGCCTAATGGATCTCAGATCTTATCACGACCCCTAAAATCTTGTTTTACATTTACACGTGCACTTTACCATCTTTTTCTACAATTGAATATACTCAGTCATCTATCATATAATTTACATTTATTCATGCTCTTCAACTATCATTTCCATTTTCTGTGATCCAAGCTCCTGAATATTTTCCAAGTATCTCTTTTTTTCCATTGTCATGAGATGATATCTAGATGCGAGATGACGCTTGTTCATGCACTTAACTGTATTTTCTAAAATCTATATCATAACTTCTTACATTTGTTCATGCTTCTAAACCCTCCTTTACAAAACCTGATTTCTCAATTCAAAATCTTTTCTCTCCTGCTCTCTGGAGAGTGGGATGTTGCACTTTTAAATTTGATATCCTTAAAAATGTCCTCTCGTTTCTTTTCAAGCTAGAGTCACAACTTTTTCCGTTGATCAGGATGCAGGTTTAGCCTGGAGTGTTATATAATCTTCTCTTTCTTGTCCTCTCTTGTGACTTGCTTGCAAGTTCTGTTCCACAGTCCTGAATATGATGATAGAACCATTAACTTATTGTAGGAACCAAAATATGCAATCAACAACAGTGACAGAACTATAGGACAAATGCAGGCCAAGTATACAATGGAGGTGGAAGAATTGAGGGTACAGCTTGATGTTGAACGCCGAAATTTAGCAAATGCGATGCACAAATGTCAAGGTACTTTTTAATATTCATGGGATATCTTTTCATATGTTCTATCACATTTTGATCTGTGTTTTATATTTCAGAGCAACAGAAGAAAAATGAAGTTTTGCAGAAGGAACTTCATGATCTTAAAATGGAGAAAGAGAAGGTAAATCTTACCATGTTTTCTTAAATAATTTTTTTAGACGAACTGTATGTTAACACTCCACAAAAGCATCTTATTTTGACTCATAGTGTTAGGGCACCTACCTGGGCACACTTTGCAGGGCAAGGTGCTAGGACACCATCCATATGGGCCAAAAGGCACCCAAGGCTGCCAACACACCTGCCTAGTCCCCTCCACATGATTAACGAAAAAAAAATTCTGGTGGGACATTACCTCCCTGGATACCCTCCACAAGGGGCACAACCCATGAGAATTGATCGCTCAAGTTGATCTGCAAATCACAGGCATCCATTTAAAAATAGTGAATTTATATTAAAATCCTTTATCATCACTGATGAACATTGATGAATAGAAGAAAGCAGAAACAAAGAATATAAACTCACCTCAGTGTTGATGGCAGTGGTGGCTCCTGTGGGGGGTTTTGAAGGAAACATACATGCAGACGGAAGTCTGCATGTAGGGTTTGGGCTCCCCCCTGGGATAGGATTGCACAGACAGAAGTTCCCATTCCTTGACTGAATAGATACGGGTTTGGGACTCAAGCCCCAATATGTGGCCAATCTGTCTATTCAAGTCTGGATGTCAGCAGAAATCACCTTCAAGAGTGGGCTTCCCCTTAGATCAGATTGGCTGCCAGCAGGTGCTAGCAGTAAGCATTTTGGGTGCAACTGGCAGAAGAGGCAAAAGAAGCCGAAGAAGGGAGGGGAAGGAGACCTGCCTTCTGGAAAGAACGAGAGAAAGAGGAACGGTAGCCATTGCTGAACAAGAGAGGAGGGAGTGAGGGCAATCATGTCAGCTGCAGGAGGAAGATGGAGTACTGGAAAGAGAGAGAACCTGGCGTCTAGGGTTTTTCAATTTTTTATCTCATTTTACTTGTCTTATGTTGTCCCCATCAAGATGATTTTTTTATATGGAGGCACTTCCACATTCTTCACACCGATGTGCTTATGGTGAAATGGTGACAATGCTACAAACTAGGTGCTTCCCCATTCCCACCAATTCACCACCTACGTGCATTCGACTATTTGACCTTGAGCTAACTCAGGTTGTACATAGGTTATAGGTACGGCTAGGCCCCTAGGGTGGTGACTGTTAGTCAGCTTGATAAAACAAACTGAAATAGGCAAGTTGCTTTGTTATGGAAGTAGGCATTGACTAAGTTTGGTTTTAAGAGTCCTTCAGCCAAACCAAACCAGTGATCCGAACAAACCAATTAGTCTAAATATCCTTAGTATGCAATGTATTTCTAATAGCATTTATCTATTTTATATAAAAATAACTTAAATAAGTACTGTATAGTTGTTAATGTAAATTTAGTTATATATGCACACGTACACTGTATTCAATAAAATACATTTTGCACCAAGCAAAACAAAACAAACAAAACTGAAGTTGTTTGGTTTGTCTGGTTTAGTTTCAGAGAGTTCTGTGTGGTGACTTTAGTCTAGTTTGGGGGGAAATAAAATACATTTTGCACCAAGCAAAACAAACAAAACTGATGTTGTTTGGTTTGTTTGGTTTAGTTTTAGAGTTCTATGTGGTGAATTTAGTCTAGTTTGGGGGAAAATATTCCCTAGAAGCCAAACTGAACCAAAAAAAGAAGCATCCCCTTTTTGCAGTTGGGATGGAGATCGAGTTAGTGGGTGGCCAAGGTGATGTTTGGGCTCAAAAGAAGGAAAAAGATGTACAATCTTCAAGGTGCCTGTCTTTTTAACAAAATAGTGTCAAGCTCATACTTAGGATCTCTAGGAATACAAAAAGTATTCAAAATGAAATCAACTTGACTAATCACTATGAAAACATATGGAATTTTATATATACTCTAACCAGCTTTTAGACCGACCTAAATAAAAAAACATAAAATTCCATAAATGATAAAAAATTGAAAGTTGGTATCGGTTGGGCTTGGACAGTGGAGTGGGGGCATCCACTCCCTCCACTTGTACAATCTGCTTGACTACATCATTTCTTCTTTAGGAGATTTGTGAGGTCACTAGTCACTTCTAGCCTCCTTTTCAGCTTCGAGTTGATTCCATGATCTTATCTTGAATCCCCAATGGTATAGCTTTCCAATCCTTGGTCTTGGCATTTGCACACCCAACTCCATGTCCATCATTGTATTGATGTAGGAAATTTGATGGTTTATTGGAATGATCTGGTCTACTTTTTTCATGTGATGAAACCAAGGTACTGTTCTCACATTTTCTTTGTTCCATGATGATATTAAGGGAAACCATAGCCATGTTTTTAAGGTGACCAAGGTCATAATTCAGTTTTATAACTGAAGAAAATTTGCAAATAAAAGGGAGGAGGAGAAAGAAGGAAAAGTCAAACTGAAACCAACAAACACCCCACATACTACCAAGGAGGTAGTAGAGTAGCAAGATAGAGAGGGTTCAAAGGCAGAGACTCTTCCAAAGAAGAAATTGATCCCTGAAAGTTGGGCCATCAGGCTAGCGTCCCTGAGAAGCAAAGAATCAATTCTTGACAAGCAAAGCCAGCTGCTGAGCAATGGTAATAGGACTCTCAAAATGATTTTCAAAGATTCTTTTATTCTTGGCTTTCCAAAGGGACCACAACCTAGCAGGTAATGAAAGTTTCCATAATAGAGCTTCAATAGTCTATGACATATTTGAGTTCCAATGGCGTTGCAAGGCTAAAACACAGTCCGGCTCAATCCAATCAATATTCCAACTGTGAAATAAGACCCTCCCGGTATATGCAATAATCCCACATCAAAAAAAGAGGTGGTCAATATCTTCATGCACACTGCCACAAAAAAGGCAATTATTAGCTTTCAATGGGAAGAGATTCTGCGAAAAGACCCGGTGGGGGTAGCCTTTTTCTACAAATTTTTCAAAGAAACAATGTAATTTTTATAGAAAACACTGGAACCCAGACAATCTTCCACCACCACACTTCAGCACCCCCTATGCGAAGTCTAATACATGCAGATTTCATAGAGAATGAGAAATTCTTCTTTGGGTTCTACAAGAACTGATCAACCATAGTCACATTATGTTTTCATCTATTATTCTAGCAACAGAGGTTATGCAGTATATGTTAGTTACTGTGTTGTGTTGATGGCTAGTGTATACATCCCGTCTAATGGCTCTAGGTTTATGTTAAGGTTTGGAAACTGGGCAAGTCCTCTGACTGAGTACATGCCCATTATACCTGAGGCTTGACGTATACACAATGTTGTGATCAATCTACTTTTTTTCTCTTAGATATTTATAAATATTAAATGTTTTTATGCAATTAACTTGACATGCAACTTTATTTACTATTTTTGGGTACACAAACGGGCAGATGTCACTGCGAATTAAAGAGATGCAGAATGATATGGAAGGTAAAACTTTGGAATTTGCACGGTTGCAGATGGCAGTAAACAGGAGGAACTTGGATGTAGAGTCGAATGATTCTTTAGAGAGGCTACGAGTTGCAATTTTGGCCTTGCAAAATGAGAATGCAAAAATTAAGGTTAGCATCCATGTGCAAGTTAAACTGAAATATCATTATGTTTTCTTCTCTTATGGTCTCCTATCTTTTGAAAAAAGAGGTGATCTTTTATACTATCTGTTCATTCTTCTTCCAAAATTTTCTTCTGTGCAGATGGAGAAGAGTGAATTAGAAACCATATTGAAACACAAAATGGAGCATACACAGGAGAAGACTGAGATCCAAAATTCGGAACTAGCTTGCAAGTCCAGCAATTTGAGTGAGGTAATACATTTCTTTTCATCACTTTAGACTAGTCTTCATGCATCTAATAGCTACTTGACTAGATTGATTGTGATTCACAGAAGCTAACTGTGCAACAAAATTGGTTTTTTATTCATTGTGTATGCAGCCAAGCCATAGAAATTGTAGTGTTGGTTGATTGGAAATTGGTTTCACCCAACTATGTAGAAAGACTAGATAATTGTAGTGTTGGTTAATCTTATCACCTGAAGTTAAATGTTCTTTTCAGAATTAATTGCCTGAGATATTCCAGAATTTTAAGAAAATTTGAAAAGACAGATACAGTGAAAAACTGTGAGGAAGTTATGTTCAGTGGGTTATCTGCAATACCAAGCTGATGTTTCTCTTGGAAGATGCTTCATTTTCCTGTCAGGTTGTGCAAAACAAGGAATATACAGTATGTTGTATACTGAACCAATTACTGCCTTGCTGGTCCAAGCTTGGCTAGAGTGGCTCGGTTGAGTGGAAGCAAGTGCTATTCATGGTTAGAATGAGTTTGTAATATTCTAGCTGGTTGGAGTGAAGAAATTTGTCTTTCTTGAAGATGAATCCTATGCAATGTTCATTGTCAAATATTCTGCCTGTTTTTGATCTGTACATTGACCAAGGAAATCTGTGCCGTTGAGTCCTTTTTCTGTTGAAAATACAAAATTTTCCGTGTCATTGTCTCAAGGATTGTTACTACAGCTCGTGTCATTTGTTCACATCAAAACTATTTACATATTCGGAAACAATTTATGAAGTTTCTTTGTTGAACTTTGATCTATTGTGTGCTCTGTACGTGTTAAAGTCAAGGAGAAAAAACTTCATGTCCCCATATTTGTGCATATAATGTGACATTATTTGGTAAAACTGTGATTTATCAGATACATGGAACTTTTATGGTAGATGATTTGAATTTCAAGAAACAAAAGTGAGGTGCTTTACATTTAGACATTCTGCTCTGGCATAGGTTTCATTACGTGATTTTTTTTAATGTGAAGGAGGAGGAAAAACTGACCAAGAAAATGCAACAGCTGGAAAGCACATTGGCAGTTACGTGCAAAGAACGGGACAAAGCACTACAGGATTTGAACCGCCTCAAACAACATTTATTGGATAAGGTAATGTTGAAATATCAAATTTAAACTAATTTTTATATTTTAAATTTTCATGGCATGTTACTCATTTGTGGGATATTTAATTTATTTATGAAATATACGAGGCTATTATGTGAATTCATGAATTTAAATTGGACCTCTTCCCATAGAAATCAAATTGATTTTATGTTAATCACGTCGAGCCGCAACTAGATCACCCTTGATTAACCATCATGGCGACACATCATATAAAGTGATTAATTTGCATCAAACATGCATGGTGACATGAGGGAACACATTTTTTAAATTTACAACGGTCCTTGTTTTGGATTATTTATAAAATGTATTGTGCTTAGTTGTTTGTTTATTTATTTGTTTGATTGTTGATTTTATTTGTGAATGATCTGATTTTTTATAATTAATTTTGTTTGTTACTGATTTGTTTATATTTTCAAATGCGTTTATTTGTTTTCAAATTTGAGATTTTTATCATTTACTAGTGTGATTTTTTATTTGATTGATTTGTTTGGTCAATTTGACATTATTTTTTATTCACTCAATTTTTATTTATTTAACCATTTTTATTCATTCCATTTTTTCTTTAGCATTTTATCATGAAGTGCTTTATTTGTTGTGTTGCATCAAAACTTTTGTGTGCCGGCCAATCATGACCCTATCTATAAAATTTCTAGTAGGTCTAACTTGGCTCGCATTATATTGCTGACCCGAACCCAGCTTGTAGAAAAATTTAACTTGGACTGAACTAGCCGGACAAGCTTAACTTCTTTTTATTTCATAAGCATATTTTATCAGAGTCAACAACTTTAATCAGGAAAGATAATACTATAATATTGATAAGATCTTAAATTACAATATATTCTCAATGAGTAGAAGTGACATTTGTGAGTTTAAGGGAGAATAGAAGGAAACGGTAATGCTTGTGAGCAATGAGGGAGGATTAGATGATGTGGCAGACTGACAACTACGAGAGAGGAGTAAAAGAAGCAGAATTATTGACTGTCAAGGCAAGGTGGTGTCAATGAAGCCTTAGGCCCCTCCTGGGTTGAAATCTCTGGCCCATATGTTGACTTGTGACTGACTGGGCTCACAAACACATGGGGCAGCCTGGTCCATTGCCACCCCTACTTTATGTGGGAATTGGCCTTAAACACCTCAAGAACAACTCTTCAAATCAATTTCAACTCATTGAGAATAAAGTTTCTGCAGTTAGCCTTCCCAAATTCGTCTTAGACAGGTTGCAGAGATGTGGCAGAACTCAGCTGAATCTCAAGAGATCAGGTTACATGTGAATTTATTTGTCTATTATATTAGAAAATGATCAAAGTATCATAATAAAATAAGACATTGAATAGACATAACCCCCTGTAATTAGAGTATGCACCAATAGAATTACTAAGTGAAGGGAATAGATAATACCAAAGACATTCCAAAACTATATTTGAGAATAGATATAGGTATATATTATGGTTTGTAGGATCAGCCGATTTGTATCGAGATTGGCATGTGCCAACCCATTCCAAGGGGGAACCCAATCTTGAGGCCAATTTCGGTTGGTATCAAGCTCGATTCCACTGGATCGACCAATTTTGGCGGCCAATCTAGGCGGGATTGGCAGATTGGCACCTTGTTGTAACCAAAAATTTTCAAAAAAATAAAAAAATAAAAAGAAAAGAAAAGCAAAAGAGATGGCAGGCTCGGCCTCTCTAAAAATTCGGGTTGTGTACAACATGTACAGGTACCATACACAAGCCCAAACAGGCCCAATTCAGTCCACCTGAAGTGCCCATCGATAGAGCTTGGAATGGCATTTTAATCAATTCAAGTTGGCCTACTGAAAAGTCCATTTGCGGCTCACCCAGCATAGCCCACGGGCCTGCTCAAAGAAGGGGGGCCGGAGAGTCTTCTACGTGGGCCAGGGAATCAGCCCGCGGTTCTGCTCAAAATAAGCTCGACAGAAAATAAAAAGAGGAGTTTGTTGAAAAGAGGCAGGAGGCCGGACAAAGGAAAAAGAGGGAGCCGGGATAAGCCTGGAAGGGATATAGGTCGATCCCGATTATTGCGGGACTGTTCCGGATCCGTTCGGAGTTGGCGTACGCATAGGAAAGGATCCCGCGTATATAGGCCCCGAGCCTATCCCAAAAGGGGAGAATCCTTCTCGGATGGGGGAGCAGATAACGTTAAGGGAGCAAGGCGGGTCGATCCCGGAGGTCTCGGGATTGTTTTGAGCCCGTCTCGATGCCGGAACCCCTTCACGGCAGGTCTCCCGATGAAAGGAGGAGGGCCCGATGCCTATAAGACATCCAGGGACCCGTCGTGCCAAGAGGACGACCGGAAGGAGAGAAGAGAGACCCCGGGGCACGAAAGAAGAATAGAGAAGAAGAGGGAGAGAGGGAAAGGCCCGCCGTCGCCGCCGGAGTTCCTTCGGGAGCTTGCTGTCGCCGGAATTCCTTCCGCGGCCTACCATCGTCGCCGGAGCCCCCTCCGGGAGAGGTCAGCACCGCCGGAGGTCCTTCCTGAAGAGGCCGGTGCCGCCGGAATCCCCTCCGGGCGCCGCCATCGCCGCCGCGAGCTCCCCTCTCCGCCGTAAGCTTCTCCGGCAGCCGTAGGTGAACAGGAGAGGCCCGTTTGATTTTTTTTCCCCACTTACGTCCACGGTGGACATGTCGTGGGGCCCCAGGGGTGGAGATAAAAAAAAAAGAGAAAAATGTGTCGCCGGGAGGAGGAGCTGCGGGGAGGAGCCGGGTCTTCTGTGCAGCCGCGCGTGAGGCACTTGCGCAGGGGTGTTGACCTGGAGGTCAACACAGCTGTGGGGCCCACCTGTTAAAGGGCTTAAAAAAAAAAGAGAGAGAGAGCCTGCTGGACCAGCCAGCAGGCGCAAGACGAGGAGGATGAGCCGGGCCCATTAAATGTAAAGCATGCGGACAGAAAATAAAAAAGAGAGATCTCTTTTTTAAAATACACCATCAAATCAAAATCTAAATAAAATTCATTAACTAATTAAACAAACCGATGGCAAGCATTGGCCGGCTAAAAACCCGCCACATGGTCTCGGCATAATTTAAAAGAATCAAAATAAATGGGAAAGCAATAAGCCGGCTTTTTAGCACGCTTCTTGACCCATAATTCAAAAATCAAAATAAAACAAACAATGAACAGAAATTAAATAAAAATCCACTAAGTTAATTTCACAAACCGAGACAAGCATTGGCCGGCTAAAAACCCGCCACATGGTCTTGGCTAAACATAAAAGAATTTGTGGGTCGGTTCTAAACCTTCCCCTTAATCTTTTAAGGTGGACATACAAAGGTCGAAAGACCCCAATGTCTCACCATTTTTTTTATCAAGCTATGCAAGGCTAGAGCATAATCAATATGCCGTCATGCCGGTCATATGCTAATGAAATCATCAAACCAGTGGGGGATGCCCATAAGTCTATCAAAGACCGGGTACATGCCGCCCATGAAATGACAAGTTCATCAACTCATGAAGAAGCCATAAAGATGAAGATGAGCTAATTTCCCACAAATCTATCAAAGACCGGGATGCTCAATCTCAAGACAAGGAAGATGAGTTCCCACAAGCCTATCAAAGGCCGGGACATGGTCAATCTCAAATCGGTGAGAGGAATGCCCACAAGTCTATCAAAGACCGGGTGTTCTTCCATCTCAAACTGATCAAGCAAGTTCCGAGTTCATCAAGAACTCAAAAGGACCGAGTTTATGGACAATTTGTAAATCATGTCTCATGTTAGAAGAACAAATGAAAATTCATATTCGGTGCACATGTGATGCTACAAGGAGAGAGCAATCACATGAAACTTCTGGAAGGCAAAACAAGAGAAATTTGAAAACTATAAAAATCTGAAACCGAACCTGTAAAACTGAAATAAAAATCTCTGAACTTAAAACACAAAATCTACAAATGAAACCCTGAAAATTGAAGATCTGCAAATCTGAAAAACATCCGAAACCTCCAACCTGAAATTTGAAGCAGACCTGAAAATTAAAAATCTGAACAGAACCCACATGAAAATCTGAATTTGCAGGGGTTCCGAACTAAAAATCTGTAATCTGGAAATTGAAGCTTCAAAAATCTGAAGTCTGAGTTTCACATCTCTGAAATTTGAATAAAAATCTAAAATCTGAATTTATGCAGAAACCCATTTAAAACCTGCAATCTGGAAATCGATTAAAATGTAAAATCTGCAACCCAAATTCTAGATTAATAAAAGACACACTCAAGCAAAACACAAACTCAAGTAAAACAAAAAAAACAGAATCTGAACTGAATCATAAAACAGATCACAAATTCAATAAATCTCAAAACAGAATGTGAATCAATCTTAACCAAACCTGATAATTCAATAAAACAAACTCAAATTAAGCCAAATCTAATCAACCTGAATCAACTCCCAAATAAATCCAACTCCAACTTAATAAAATCCAAATTAAGCAAACAAGCCAAAATTCAAATCAATTCCAAATTTAATTCATTCCAAACAAACTTAAATCAATTAATCAACTCAAATTAAATCAAATCAAATCAAATTAGAACTCACACACCAAATCCAAATTTCAACCAATTTAAACAAAACTCAAATTCAAACTAAATCAATTCAAATTCAAATCAACCAATTAAATTCAACTCAAACTAAATTCAACTCAACCAAAATCAAACCAACAAATTTAATTCAATTCAAATCAATGCAATTCAAACCAAACTCAAACAAATTTAAGTGCTTGCCTTCCATCAAATTCATGGGGCTGTTTTCTCCTATATGTGTGAATGTTTATTGGATGCATGTCTTCTACTTCAATGGATTGCCATGACGATAATCAAGGGTATTCGAGAAATCTCGATGTAATTAACGTCGGATCTTCGCACCATCCGACGGGGAGAGGTCAAAACAAATTTTCAAAGAACCTAACAACCTCAAATTATAATTTTATATATCATTGACCCTAGCTAGTACTTTTATGAAATATCATCTATTTTCTTACAAAGTCAATGCTAAGGTCTAATCAATTCAAATTCAAATTCAAAAGGAAAATGAATTTCCAAAACAAGAGATATCAAATCTTTTCGGAGATTTTGAGGTTACATCAATTGGCACGCCCGGTGGGACTTCTCCTTCCCTTCATCTCTCTGTCATAGCAATTCAGGAAGACATGCATCCCAAATTTCATATATATCTAACACATGTTTCTTTCCTTTTGTGCGAGGAGGAGGCGGAAAATGTCAAAAGATGAGGCCGGTGGGGTCCAATAATCCCGCCATGAAGACTTCATCCTGATGTTGCAAACATCACAAGAAGCTGCTCTCGGAGTTCATCCAACGCCGAGAATATTTCAAGGGTCAAATAACTTGTTCCTATGTTCAAAGAGCTTACCACAGAAGCTCCCCAACAAACAACTCCGGGGGCAGGTGGTCATGGGTTCTGTCACCACCAACCCTCAAAGAAGTCAAAGAGGCATTGATGTAACCTCAAAATCTCCAAAAGAATTTATTTCTCTTTTTTTTTTTTGGAAATTCATTTTTTCTTTTGAATTTGAATTAGGCCTTAGCATTGACTTCTTTAGGAAAATAGATGGTATTCCATAAAAGTACTAACTAAGGTCGGTGATTTTTAAAATTATAGTTTGAGGTTGTTGGGTTCTTTGAAAATTTGTTTTGACCTCTCCCCGTCGGATGGTGCGAAGATCCGACGTTAATTACATCGAGATAACTCGAATACCCTTGATTAAGCGTCATAGCAATCCATTGGAACAGAAAATATGCGTCCACAAAAATAAACATTCACACACATATGGACACAGGAAAACAGCCCCATGAGCTTGATAGAATGCAAGCACTTAATGTGTTTTGAATCGACTTGGGTTGAATTGAATTGATTAAATTTGTTGGTTTGATTTGAATTCAGTTTACTTGTTGTTTTGGTTTGATTTGATTTTATGTTTGGGATTTACTGCAGGTTAACAATTTCGGTTTCTGGTTTGGATTTTAATTTTAATTTGGACACGCTGAGATTTCAATCATTTTCAGACTTCTGCAAAATTGGCAGATTCTACTTGGCGCATGCATTTTCTGATTCAAATTCTGCAGATTCCAAGCTTCTAATTTAAGGGATCTGATTCCTTTTTGAATTTCAGACTTGGCAGTCCCTAGTTTTCACATTCTTCAAAAAAATTCAGATTCTGGATTCTGCAACTTCGGCTAGCCAGCTTGGGGTTCAAATCCTACGCATCCAGATTTTCCAGTTTGGAGCTTCCCAAGTTGTTTCAAACTTTGGACCTCAGCCACAAAGTTCAGATTTCTAGGCTTCTTCAAATATCAAACCTTAGATTTCTGCATTTCATATTTACAGTCCTCCAAACTTCCAGATTTCTTACTGATTTCAAATTTCAAACTCTAAATTTTGCACTTTTTAAATATTTCCAGATTGCAGATTCTTGTGGGTTCGACACAAATTCAGTTTTTCAGATCTTATGGTGCATTCATATTTTCAGTCCTCCGGATTTCAATTGCAGATTTTTGGTGCTTCAAAATTTCAGCTTCCAGATTCCTCTCCTCCTAGACTCCAGATTTTGGACTTCAGACTTTTCATGGTGCATTCAGATTTTCAAATTCCAGAGTCAGTTGCAGACTTCACGCTCAGCATCTCAGCTTTCAGATTCCAGATTTTGGCCTTGAATTTCAGAGGTGAACTCAGACTATTTAAATCTTCAGATTTCGGAATTCTGCAGATCCTACCAGCCTCGGCTCCTGCAATGCCCAATTTTTATTTCTTCAAATTCCAAGCCCCAGACCTCTTATAAATTTCAGTTTGCTGTACGTCAGAAATGTGGAGTTCAGACCTTGAAACTCCAATTCTCAGATTTTGTTGAAAGCTTCAGTTTTCAGACTGCAGATTGTAGTGTTCGGATCCCTCCAGATTTCAGGCCCTTCAATTTTTCAGAGTTCCTATTTCGGATTTTTAATCTCTGAATTTCAGAGGTGATTTCAGCTTTTTACAGGTTGACAGATTTCAGATTTTTAAAGTGTTCAGAATTTTTTTTTTCTATACTTTATGTTTGCATTCCGAACATTTCATGAAGTCATTGAACTCCTCTTTTTTTTATTGAACTTGCACTGAACATATTCTCCACATTGTCTGAAATACAGCATCATGACATGACATTCATTCTATCCACTTGGTATCAAGCATATGTCGGTCTTGAGATCGGCTTGAATTTGTTGTCTTGAACATATCCCAGCCTTTAATAGGCATCCTGGAATTTGTTTTCAGCATTTGAGCAGTGTCCTGCCTTTGATAGGCATAGAAGTCTTCTCCCGACCGGTTCAAGGTTGAGCATACCCGGCTTTTAATAAGCTTGTGGGCACTCATCCCATGGTTGATCATCCTCATTAGCCTATGGTTTGGGCATGTTGACATGTTGATCATGCACAGCCCCTCCATGACATAATGGGCAAAATAACTCTCTCGTGAGGGATGGTAAGACATTGGGGTCTTTTAACTAGACCTTTATATGTCCACCTTAAAAAGAGGGTCAGGAGGTGGGTTTAGAACTGGCCTCCTGGTTTCCCTTTGTTTTGAATTCTTTTAAGTTGAGCCGAGGCCATGAGGTGGGTTTAGAACCGGCCTTATGCTTGCCTCGGTTTGTTTAATTAATTAGATGCATTTTTTTATTTAATTTCCATCGAGGATATCTTTTAAGAAAAATTAACTTTTATTAAGCCTCCTTCGGACCCTTGCATCCAGGCCGGATGGGCTGAAGCAGACCTGCACATGGGCCCACTCCTTGCTGGGCTGAAAGGGGCTGTATGACAGGCCTATACGGATCTGGTCATAGGCTTGGGCAAGGGGGCCTGTTCAGGTGTGTATTTGGGCGGCTGCAGGAGGGCCGAGATGGGTCTGCGCAAGGGCATTTGGCTGGATCGAAAGTGGACTTGTAGGGGGTCTGCTAAATGGGCTGAACAGCTCCCAAATTGGACTGGGCAAGGGCCAGATTTTGGGCTTGATGTGTGGGCTCGGACTGGGCCTGTAGAAGGGCCAGCGGATGGGTGCGCACAAGGTCTGAACTTGGGCCTGGATTGGGGCTGAACATGGGCTGGTTTGGAGGCCGGCTGAGGCCTGATTGATGGGGCTCTGGTTGGGCTAAAGCAGACCTGCACATGGGCACCTTGGGGACCTGATTTTGGGACCGGTTCTGGGGTCTGACGAGGGGACCTGCAGGTGGTCCAGTGAGGGTTGAAAATGGGTCTGCTAAATGGGCCGTAGAGGGGCTTGAATAACAGACTGTGTTGGGGCCGGATTTGGGCCTGTTCTGGGGTTTCTGTTGGACTGGAATAGGCCTGCACAAGGGGGTTATTAGAGGCCTGGTTTGAATCCGAACATAGGCTGTACAAGGGGATTTTTCTGGAGGCAGACCAGGGGTTGGAGACGGGCCCTAGAACAGGTAGAGAAGAAGGCCCTTTTGAAGGGCTACATGGGCGCACCAATGAGCCTTGTTCACCTTGTCTTCTTCTTCTCTTCTTCTCCCTCTCTTCTTCTTCTTCTCTTCTTCCCCTTCCTGGTCGCAGAAGGTGGCAGCAGGAGACCAGCAGCCTGTCGGCCTCCAAAAGACCTCTCCAAATGCTGGTGCGCACCCCTCTTTTTATAGAGGTTGGAGGGGAGGTGAAGGGCCAGCAGAGGGGCTGAGATGGGCCTGGGTTGGTGCGCAGGTGGCAGGTGGGCCAGCTTTGCAGCAGGTGGCAGGTGCCCAACTTTTTTCTCCCCCCCATGCAGGGCTGGATTGGCTGCATGGGGCGGCTGGGGGCTGGGGTGACAAGTGGCAGGTGGTGCGCAGCTTTTTCTCCCCCCCATGAAGGGCTGGATTGGCTGCATGGGGGGCTGGCAGCTGGGGTGACAAGTGGTGCACATGTGGGGCGCAGCCTTTTTCTCTCCCTTTCTTGGGCTGACTGCAGGGCCTGGGTTGATATGCAGGTGGCAGGTGGGGCGCAGCCTTTTTCTCCCCCCCATGCAGGGCTGGATTGGCTGCATGGGGCGGCTGGTGGCTGGGGTGACAGGTGGTGCACAGGGGGGGTGCTGATGTGGCAGGTGGGCCAGTGTGGCCTGCTCACACTAGGGCTGCAGGTGGGCCTTGGAGATGGGCTGCGCATGGGCCTGGAGGTGGGCTGCCAATTGGGCCCAAATACTGGCTGAATTGTGGGCTGTGCACCTTACACTTAAGCCCATTTTTTCTTTGGCCCAATCTTCTTCTTTCTTTTTTTTTTTTTGAGAAAAAAAAAAAAAACAGACGCCAACAGGCATCAACCATGCCGTCTCAAGACCCATGCAACTAAACACCAAAGTCGGTTTTTCATACCCGACCAAGACAAGAGGAGGACAATGCCGAAGCAAAGTCAGACTCCTCTATCTCCAACAAGTGCATGGCACCGGGGCAACTACAACAAGAGAAGGTTGACCACAAACAAAAAAGGGGCTGCTAGCCAACCGACAAAGAAAGCTCTCGAATTCAAGCTGACAACAATGCCATTCAAATAGGAACAAATCCCTTGGTCCAAGTGAACTTTATCAACCAAATGGGGGCAAGGAACAAATCCTTCACCCAAAAGTCATACATGGTCAAGCAATGGCCATGCCAAAAACACATTCTCAATTCATGAGAGTACCATTGTTGGTCAACTGGCAGAAAACTCTCAAAGTCAAGCTGGTGATGTCATCATTCGGCAGGGAATAAATCCCTAAATCCGGATGAACTTCATCAATCGAATGAGGGCAAGGAACAAATCCTTCGCCCAAAAGTCATATCTGGTCAAGCAATGGCCATGCCAAATGACATGTCAAGAAGGAATCAATTCCCAGTTCATGAAACTATCATGGCTGACCTACCAGAGGTTCAACATATTCAAGGACAAGGAATCAATCCTATGTTCCCAAAATAGAAACACACTTTGGCCAACCGAATATCAGCTTAGCTCCAAACAAATGCTACTTGGGTAAGGAACAAATCCATCACCCGAGAGAAAGATGTTGAGACTGGTTGGTGGCCCGCATGTCATCGAGGTACCGTCTCTCAATTCACCATGTTAGCATGGCTGGTTAAATTGAGGGCTCAAATCATGAGGTATTTCAACTGGGTAAGGGATTAACCCTTGACTCGGGAAAAATAATGTGGCTTCATTTCAGCCTCAAATGCCACTTTGGGTAAAGAATAAATCTTATGCCCAAGAAAACAAAAATCATCAAAGCATGGCTGCCCAGTCAACGGCATATGCCAAAGTTGTTCAAGGAGGGGTTAACCCTCAAATCCAGGGGATTACCATGGTTCTCGGGTCAACGGCCCATGCCAAAGTCGCTTCGAAGGGAGCAACCCTCAATTCACGATGCTGCCATTGCCAGCCTTCATCCACAACATGTAATGGGGAACCTGACAACGGCGCATGCCACATGAATGCCATTTCCATAGGGAATCAATCCTCACGCCACGACATGAAGTCTTTATGGCTGGCTAACCAAGTAGAGGAATCAATCTTCTACTCTTGAAATGCCAAAGGCTACCGATCATGGGCACAGTCTCAGGATGCTACACCTTGTGGTTGCCTAGCCGACAAACAACATCAAAGTTATGTGAGGGATCAGCCCTCCAATCCGAAAATTGACAACTTGGGCCAAGCAATGGCCCAACATGTTGCTGCTTGGATGAGGGACCAGCCCTCAACCCACAATCTCAATTCTCAACCAAGCATGATTGACCAGCAGTTCAGGCTTCTCATACTCCTCTTCAAGTTGGGAACTAATCTCACACTTGTCTCATGGCCCAAACTGTTCAGTTAGTGGCACAACTCCAAGATATCCCTCGGGCTAGGAATAAATCCGATGCTTACATTAAAACTTGCATATGCAAGGCATCATCACACTCTACTCGGGTGCGGAATCAATCCACCACCCGGTATGCGATGGCCATTCCCTGGACCGCCGGTTAGGATCTTCATATCATCTATCCAAATCGGGGGCAAGAGGCTCATTTATACATGTCATGTTAATTTAACAAGTCAACTTGAACCACTACCACCAAGATGAGGGGGCAGCCTTCTGCTCCTCAGTCCAAGGATGGCAGGCCGATCAACAGTCCATGATGATATTGGTCAGGCGAAGGGTCAATCTTCAGCTCGACACCTCAACAAGGCAGGCCGACCAACGGCTTGGTTAATTTATGCTTGCCCTTAGACAAGGAATCAATCCTTTGTCCGCTCGTACGTCGTGGTCAACCAACTCTCACCGAGCCCAAGAAAAATTTTGGGCAACTTAGAAATCAAGTGCCTATGCTGCACCCGACTTGATGGAAGGCTCACCAAACTCAAGAAAAAAAAACAATTCAGAATTTTATATTTGGCTGGGGGCAATTGCCCAACTGCACCACAACAGCATAGGCCAAGGATAGATCCCATATGTTATCAAAATAATGAGGGAGGAAGCAATCCTCCACCTCAAAGAGAAAGCCAGTACAAGGTCCAACATTCCTAAGTACTAACCGTCATGCCACTGCGGCCCGGTTGGAGAAAAGGGACAAGGCTACTCCCCAACCTTCCACCAACACTACTGCAAGGCCCACTCGGGGAAAGAAGAAATCTTTCACCTGTCAAGTTAAACCTGACCAACCAGCAGTCCCAACTACTACTGGAGAGAGGGAACATGCCTCTTTTCCCAAAGATCAACAATTCTGGCCGATCAACGGCCCACCAAGCTATGGCTCGGGTGAGGGATCAACCCTCAGCCCATAATTCAAATGGGGTAACCGATCAACGGTGCCGTCCCCACATACTACCTTCAACTTGCCAGTTCGACAGGGATGACCAATCAACGGTCCTATCCCCCAATACTGCTTAATGGGCTAGGAATCAATCCTAGGCTCACCAATTGAAAAATGCTGCCCGATTATCGGTGCAACTCCAAAATGTTCTTTGGTCTTGGAACAAATCCGATGACCAAATCAAAAGGTAAAGCTCACCATCCAACAAGGATGATGCCCAGCCTTTTTGCCAGCATTGCTGCAGCTGCACGGGGAAAGAAGAAATCTTTCACCCATCAATTCATTTCTGACCAACAGTGGTCCCAACTGCTAATGGAGAGAGGGATCGGTCCTCTTGTCTGAAAATCAACAAATCTGGCCGATTAACAGCTAGACATGCTATTTCTCGGGTAAGGGACCAGCCCTTGGCCCGTGACTTCAACCAGGGTAGCCGATCAACGGTTTCATCCCTAGACATTATCTTTTGGGTAAGGGGTTAACCCTCGGCTCATTAGTTCAAGCAGGACAACTGATCAACGGTTCTGTCCAACTAGACAACTCGACGGGCTAGGAATCAATCCTATGCTCGCCGGATTGCAAGAATGCTGCCCGGTTACCGGTGCAACTTCAAAGTACTCCTTGGTCCTGGAAGAAATCCTATGACCACAGCAAAATGACCCAGATGCGGCATCTTTTTATGCTCGGGTTCGGAATCAATCCGTCACCCGGTATGCATCAGATATTGGTTGATTTGCTGGTCAACCCACAATGTCATCCATCTAACTGGGGGCAGGCCTCCAAGACACTCCAGTACAGCTTGGGCTAAGGATCAACCAGACGCCCATCATACTGGTAAAGAGCAAGGAAGAAATCCTTTGCGTACGAAAAGAATGCATTCAACCAAAGTGACCGGTCCTCTGGCCACCAAGTGAGGAAGCAATCCTCCATATTTTAACAAAGTCTGGCCAATCAATGGTCGAAAACATGGCTTTCAGTGAAGCAAGGGATCAACCCTAAACTCTGCAGTTAGAAGGAGCCAGCCGATCAACGGCCTATGATGCTATAGAGAGATCAGCCTTCAACCCTTTCTCTCAACCAATATGACCAACCAATGGCCCAATCTTCTAATTCTTGCTTGCGGGTGAGGAACCAATCCTCTAACTGGTGAGCGGATGCAACTGTCATATGTCAATTGGGCTCGGAACAAATCTTATGCCCTCACTGAATGATGTCTATATGGCATCACCTGATAAGGTTATGCTCGGGAGAGAAAGCAATTCTCAGCCCATTATGCATCAAAAAAAAAATCAGGTAGTTTCTTGATTTTGGGAACTATTCGTCCGGCCGGGGGCATGCCCCTAGGCCAGGCCATATCAAACAGGTGTGAGGGTGAACTCTCCAACTAAAAAGGTAATAGGGGGCAAAAGGACCAACCTCTACAAGTGAAGCCCCAGAAAATCGCCAATCTGCGCTAACTACAAATGGAGACAAAGAAGAAATCATTGTCTCAACAGAAGACTACATGAAGTCAATCATGTTATCAGGGTGAGGGAGCAACCCTCCACCCTTCAAGTTAGCATATCAGGCTGGACAACGGCCCCCAAGGCTGCAATTCAGTGGGGGACCAACCCTCAATTCAACATTTCAAATCAGTCTTGCTGGTCAACAACTCGACCCAATTATGCCTTTTGACAAGCATATCAACATGCCAGGGCCAGCCATTAGTCCACTACAAAGCCTAAAACTTGGGCAAGGAAGAAATCCGACACCTGCCTCAAAATTGGGCCAGGGGAATGAAAAGTCCATGGGACAACCCTCCACAACCCTTCAATTCAATCCCAAAGTAGGCCATCAACCTACCCTCAAATGTCCCCAAAGCAATCTCCTATATGCCCTCACATACCACAAAAGAGACAGTCTTCATGGCCTCCGACATGCCCATGTACAAAAAACCTCCATGGCCTCTGACATGCCTAAATCCTAACTCATGCTAATGGCCGTGACATGCCTAGGCCCACACACAAGCCATCCCCAAGGCCCACAATATTCCTATGACCAGCCCTACACAGTTCCCCCGCGTGGACTCCAAAGGAATTTCAAAAAAAAAGGGAGAGAAAACAGGTTGAATGGAGAAGATACTCCCAAGTCCCAACTCAAGCAACGAGAGAAATAAATTCTCAAATTGACACTAGCAACTCTCAGAAGGGAAGAAATCTCTAAACTGAGCTGGACATGCAATCTCAGGCAACTGCTTGTTGATCGAGAAAAGGAAATCTCTGAGGAGTTTAGCATGGGGTCAGTTTGCCCTCACTTAAACCACCTCAAGAAAGACAAGATATACTGAGGACACAAGGCAACATGCTGGTTAGTGCTTGTCATGCCTCAAATTCCAACAATCAAAGAACGTACATGAGGAGGTCAGGAGCTTGAGGTGTCCACCTTGTGTCACTCTCTATCTAGAGCATGACCGAAACTCATATGGCTTGAGGGAAGCCTGAATTCCCTTGTGAAAAAAAAAAGAAAAGGAAAAAAAAAGAAAGAAAGAAAGAAAGAAAAATGAAATACCTTGACAGTCTTGGTTAGTCACATCATTGATTGGCCAAGGAAAAAAATATGTCGAGGAAAAATCCAGCTGAGGTGATGACCCGATGAGGGCACCCCAGGCAAAAATGGATCACCCTGCTGTATGAAAACCTTGCAAAAGGGCATATAGGCAAAAGAAAAGAGGGGACTATCTTGGGTGAAAACCTTTCAAAAGGCAGTCAAGTTAGTTTAAAAAAAAAAGATGAGAAACTCTGGAAATTCAAAGTTCAAGAAAGAGGGGACTCACCTCTTCTCTAAACATGTCAAATTTCATGCCATCATGACTTGCATGTCCACATGGCTTCCAATGAATTCATAACATCATGGCCCTCCAGGTCTATGTGGTTTTCAAACATTTATACCATCACGGCCTCTCGTGTCTATATGGTTTTCAATTCTCCGTACCATCATGGCCCTTCTGGTCTACATGGTCCCCAAGTTCTTATGTCATCATGACCAGCAAGGCCTATGTGACTGTCAAATCTATACCAGCATGACCCTCTCGGTCTATATGGTTTTCATAAATCCCATACCACCATGGTCTTTTGGTCTAAATGTTGTTTGGATCCTATGCCACCAAGGCTGGACATGGAACCATTCTCATGTCCCAAGTCCCACCGGCAACATCTAAGCCTTAAGCCTTTAAGCATGGGTTTTACCCTAAATTCATACTTCACGGGCTGAGCATGATCATCTCATACTCGCATGTCCCACAACTCTACAAGCGGCAGCAAGCCATCCCATATTTCATCTTTTAGACCGAATGCGACTCCTTCGCATTCATAAGTCTTTAAATTCAGTGGCATTAAGCCATCATGTCATTTTTCGGCATCAAGTCACCACATTCGGCATTAAGCCATCACCTCCTCTTTGGCATCAAGCCATAATATTCTTTTTGGCACCAAGCCATCATACCTCTTTTGGCACCAAGCCACTACATTCGGCATCAAGCCGTCATGTCCTTTTGGCATCAAACCATGGTACTGCTTTGACATTAAGCTGTATCTTTCGGCACTAAGCCATCACATTCGGCATGGAGTCATTCCATGCCACAACATCTTTTTTTGGCATTAAGCCACCAAATCATTTTGGCATCAAGCCACAATACCTCGTCACGGCATCAAGCTGTCAACTCCTTTTGGCATCAAGCCACAACACCCTATTTTCTGGCATTAAGCCACCATAACCAAACTGGCATCAAGCCATCATCTCACTTTTCGGCATCAAGCCACCACACCACATTCGGCATTAAGCCACCACAAACCATATTCTCTTGGCATCAAGCCAACATATTCCTTCGGCATCAAGCCATCATCTTTTTTTTGGCGTCAAGCCACAAATTCATGCCCAACGGGCCGAGTATGATTTCTTCACACTCACATGTCCTATGGGTTCATCTTGGCATCAAGCCGCAATATTTGTTTCGACATCAAGTCACAAAACTCATAGCCAATAGGCCGAGCATGACTTCTTCATGCTCATATGTCCTACGGGTTCTCTTTGACATCAAGTCACCCAAATTCTACCCAATAGGCCGAGTATGATCTCTTCTTCATGCTCATATGTCCTACGGGTTTTCTTTGACATCAAGTCACCAAATTCTACCCAATAGGCCGAGAGTGATCTCTTCACGCTCATATGTCCTACGGGTTCCTCTTTGACATCAAGTCACCGAATTCTACCTAGTAGGCCGAGTGTGATCTCTACACACTCACATGTCCTACAGGTCCTTTTGGCATCAAGCCACCCAATATTTTATACTCCATAGACCGAGTGTGACCTTTTCATACTCACAAGTTTGCGAATTCTAATGGCACAAAGCCGCCCCAAAATTGATACCCTAATGCTCATATGGGCCGAGTGTGACTTCTTCACGCTCATATGTCCAACAAATCATTTTGGTATCAAACCACCATATCCTTTCGGCATGAAGCCATCGCATGTTGCCCAACAAGACCGAGTGTGGCCTCTCCATACTCACATGTCTTATGGGTTCTTTCGGCATCAAGCTATCCAAAGCATACACTCCATGGGCCGAGTATGATTTCATCTTGCTCATATGTCCCACGAGTTCTTTCGGCATCAAGCCATCATATTCTCTTGGCATCAAGCCACCATTCTCATACCCAAGAGACTGAGTATGATCTTTCCATACTCACATGTCTCACGGGCTCTTTCGGCATCAAGCCACCCCAAACTCAAACCCTATGGGCCAAGTGTGATCACTTCATGCTCAAATGTCCCACAGATTCCTACAGCACAAAGCCACCCCAATACCATAGCATATGGACCGAATGCAACTTCTCCGCATTCATAAGTCTACGGGTCAAGCGGCATCATGCCACCTCAAAGAACATCTCATAGCCTAAAATAGTGTTCATGTACCCAAACTCCATACCCTACAGATCGAGTATGACTTCTTCATACTCACAAGTCTACGGGTTCCACCGGCACAAAGCCACCAAAGCCCATGGCCCAGGGGAAGTCATAATTCCTCACCGACCAAAACCCATGGCCCAGGGGAAGCCTCAATTCCTCACCGCCCCAAAATAACTTCATGGCTTGAGGGAAGCCTTAATTCCCTACAAAAAGAAAGAAAAAAAGTGGGCTAAAAATAGAGATGCCCGACGGACTTAGCTGATCTGATCTCATTGATCGGTTGAGGGTAAGAATGTCAAAAGAAAACCTGGCTAGAGTGAAAACCTGAAAAGGCGCTCTAGGCAAAATTGGGTAACCCTGCTACATGAAAACCTCTCTTGAGGCGTGTAGGCAAAAAGCAAAGGGGGCTGATCTGGGTGAAAACCCGAAAAGGGCAGTCGGATCAGTAAAAACAACAAAAAAACAACAAAAAAAACAACAAAAAACAAAAGAAAAAAAAAAGAAGAAAGAGAAGTTCTGACCAGACTCCGAGAGTCACTTGACTGGGAGTCTTCTATAAATGTATCAAAGGATGATTCACAAGTTGAACTCCCTCAGAAGCACCGGAATGGCATGCAAGCCGGGTGTGTGAAATGCACTGAAAGAGCAGGCAAAAGAAAAAAACTCTCTCATGAGCCGTCACATCTAAAAGCCAGCAAGTGGGCCCAAGCCCTTCTCAGCCCCAAGGATGCTAGGCCAAACAAAGGAGCAGTGCAAATGGGTAGTTTGTTCCAACATTAAGATCAAGCAAGGCAGTGCAAAGAATGACAGGCCTGACAAATTTTGATTGATCAAATTGAAAACAAAAGCAAGAACATCACAACAAAGAAACATGCAACATGGGAAAGTGGGGAAGAACAACTTCTTATTATACAATTCCATGCAAAATGGTACAATATACACATGTTCGACCTTGACGTAAAAATGAATGACATTATCATTTTCTATACAAAAAGTACAGTGTGCCCGAACAACCCTCGGGACCCAGGTTTGCCTCATGCAGACGTACATGAAGTCCCAAAGTTATCCTCTTCTGTTCATGAGACCTTTTGCCCAGGACACTCCTAGCATCGGCGCCACACCGAGGAACACGAGCACAAGGGGCTACTTTCTTGATCATAATACATTTGCCTGTTGACATCAAGACAATGCAGTTGGATGATGACAAATGCAAGATGGAAAAAAGAAAGAAGTTCAGCATGGTTTGCAACAAGCAATTCAAGAATTTCCAGTCAAGCAACAAGAAGATGGCACAAAGGAAATAGTTCAACTGTGTTTGAAACAAGCAATTCAAAAAAAAAGTTTTTTCCAGTCAAGCAACAAGCGAATGACAGAAAGGGAATGACACAACGATATTTGCATGAACAATTCAAAATTTCCAGTCATATAGCAACAAGCGAATGACAGAAAGAAAGTAGATACAGTTCTGTACAGGCAACTTCGAATATTTCAGTCATGAAGCAACAAGCAAATGACAGGTGACAAAAAAAAAAAGAGAGTGCTATAACTATATTCTTGCACGGGCGATCTCCCGACGACTCTCGTCTCTGGAAGACCACCCGTGGGGGGCATTTGTTGTAACCAAAAATTTTCAAAAAAAAAAAAGAAAAAAAAAGAAAAGCAAAAGAGATGGCGAGCTCGGCCTCTCTAAAAATTCGGGTTGTGTACAACATGTACAGTACCATACACAAGCCCAAACAGGCCCAATTCGGTCCACCCGAAGTGCCCATCGATAGAGCTTGGAATGGCATTTTAATCAATTCAAGTTGGCCTACCGAAAAGTCCATTTGCGGCTCACCCAAAGATAGCCCACGGGCCTCGCTCAAAGAAGGGGGGCCGGAGAGTCTTCTACGTGGGCCGGGGAATCAGCCCGCGGTTCGCTCAAAATAAGCTCGACGTAAAATAAAAAGAGGAGTTTGTTGAAAAGAGGCGGGAGGCCGGACAAAGGAAAAAGAGGGAGCCGGGATAAGCCTGGAAGGGATATAGGTCGATCCCGATTATTGCGGGACTGTTCCGGATCCGTTCGGAGTTGGCGTACGCATAGGAAAGGATCCCGCGTATATAGGCCCCGAGTCTATCCCAAAAGGGGAGAATCGTTCTCGGATGGGGAGCGTATAACGTTAAGGGAGCAAGGCGGGTCGATCCCGGAGGTCTCGGGATTGTTTTGAGCCCGTCTCGATGCCGGAACCCCTTCACGGCAGGTCTCCCGATGAAAGGAGGAGGGCCCGATGCCTATAAGACATCCAGGGACCCGTCGTGCCAAGAGGACGACCGGAAGGAGAGAAGAGAGACCCCCGGGGCACGAAAGAAGAATAGAGAAGAAGAGGGAGAGAGGGAAAGGCCTGCCGTCGCCGCCGGAGTTCCTTCGGGAGCTGTCGTCGCCAGAATTCCTTCCGCGGCCTACCATCGTCGCCGGAGCCCCCTCCGGGAGAGGTCAGCACCGCCGGAGGTCCTTCCTGAAGAGGCCGGTGCCGCCGGAATCCCCTCCGGGCGCCGCCATCGCCGCCGCGAGCTCCCCTCTCCGCCGTAAGCTTCTCCGGCAGCCGCAGGTGAACAGGAGAGGCCCGTTTGATTTTTTTTCCCCACTTACGTCCACGGTGGACATGTCGTGGGGCCCCCAGGGGTGGAGATAAAAAAAAAGAGAAAAATGTGTCGCCGGGAGGAGGAGCTGCGGGGAGGAGCCGGGGCTTCTGTGCAGCCGCGCGTGAGGCACTTGCGCACCTGTTAAAGGGCTTAAAAAAAACAGAGAGACAGAGCCTGCTGGACCAGCCAGCAGGCGCAAGACGAGGAGGATGAGCCGGGCCCATTAAATGTAAAGCATGCGGACAGAAAATAAAAAAGAGAGATCTCTCTTTTAAAATACACCATCAAATCAAAATCTAAATAAAATTCATTAACTAATTAAACAAACCGATGGCAAGCATTGGCCGGCTAAAAACCCGCCACATGGTCTCGGCATAATTTAAAAGAATCAAAATAAATGGGAAAGTAATAAGCCGGTTTTTTAGCACGCTTCTTGACCCATAATTCAAAATAAAACAAACAATAAACAGAAATTAAATAAAAATTCACTAAGTTAATTTCACAAACCGAGACAAGCATTGGCCGGCTAGAAAACCCGCCACATGGTCTTGGCTAAACTTAAAAGAATTTGTGGGTCGGTTCTAAACCTTCCCTTAATCTTTTAAGGTGGACATACAAAGGTCGAAAGACCCCAATGTCTCACCATTTTTTTTATCAAGCTATGCAAGGCTAGAGCATAATCAATATGCCGTCATGCCGGTCATATGCTAATGAAATCATCAAACCAAAGTGGGGGATGCCCATAAGTCTATCAAAGACCGGGTACATGCCGCCCATGAAATGACAAGTTCATCAACTCATGAAGAAGCCATAAAGATGAAGATGAGCTAATTTCCCACAAATCTATCAAAGACCGGGATGCTCAATCTCAAGACAAGGAAGATGAGTTCCCACAAGCCTATCAAAGGCCGGGACATGGTCAATCTCAAATCAGTGAGAGGAATGCCCACAAGTCTATCAAAGACCGGGTGTTCTTCCATCTCAAACTGATCAAGCAAGTTCCGAGTTCATCAAGAACTCAAAAGGACCGAGTTTATGGACAATTTGTAAATCATGTCTCATGTTAGAAGAACAAATGAAAATTCATATTCGGTGCACATGT
The DNA here is from genome assembly GCA_036172225.1 of Cryptocoryne crispatula var. balansae. NCBI lineage: Eukaryota > Viridiplantae > Streptophyta > Magnoliopsida > Alismatales > Araceae > Cryptocoryne > Cryptocoryne crispatula. Next base: position 1,307,448 of record CM069935.1, read on the forward strand.
GATGCTACAAGGAGAGAGCAATCACATGAAACTTCTGGAAGGCAAAACAAGAGAAATTTGAAAACTATAAAAATCTGAAACCGAACCTGTAAAACTGAAATAAAAATCTCTGAACTTAAAACACAAAATCTACAAATGAAACCCTGAAAATTGAAGATCTGCAAATCTGAAAAACATCCGAAACCTCCAACCTGAAATTTGAAGCAGACCTGAAAATTAAAAATCTGAACAGAACCCACATGAAAATCTGAATTTGCAGGGGTTCCGAACTAAAAATCTGTAATCTGGAAATTGAAGCTTCAAAAATCTGAAGTCTGAGTTTCACATCTCTGAAATTTGAATAAAAATCTAAAATCTGAATTTATGCAGAAACCCATTTAAAACCTGCAATCTGGAAATCGATTAAAATGTAAAATCTGCAACCCAAATTCTAGATTAATAAAAGACACACTCAAGCAAAACACAAACTCAAGTAAAACAAAAAACAGAATCTGAACTGAATCATAAAACAGATCACAAATTCAATAAATCTCAAAACAGAATGTGAATCGATCTTAACCAAACCTGATAATTCAATAAAACAAACTCAAATTAAGCCAAATCTAATCAACCTGAATCAACTCCCAAATAAATCCAACTCCAACTTAATAAAATCCAAATTAAGCAAACAAGCCAAAATTCAAATCAATTCCAAATTTAATTCATTCCAAACAAACTTAAATCAATTAATCAACTCAAATTAAATCAAATCAAATCAAATTAGAACTCACACACCAAATCCAAATTTCAACCAATTTAAACAAAACTCAAATTCAAACTAAATCAATTCAAATTCAAATCAACCAATTCAAATCAACCAATTAAATTCAACTCAAACTAAATTCAACTCAACCAAAATCAAACCAACAAATTTAATTCAATTCAAATCAATGCAATTCAAACCAAACTCAAACAAATTTAAGTGCTTGCCTTCCATCAAATTCATGGGGCTGTTTTCTCCTATATGTGTGAATGTTTATTGGATGCATGTCTTCTACTTCAATGGATTGCCATGACGATAATCAAGGGTATTCGAGAAATCTCGATGTAATTAACGTCGGATCTTCGCACCATCCGACGGGGAGAGGTCAAAACAAATTTTCAAAGAACCTAACAACCTCAAATTATAATTTTATATATCATTGACCCTAGCTAGTACTTTTATGAAATATCATCTATTTTCTTACAAAGTCAATGCTAAGGTCTAATCAATTCAAATTCAAATTCAAAAGGAAAATGAATTTCCAAAACAAGAGATATCAAATCTTTTCGGAGATTTTGAGGTTACATCAATTGGCACGCCCGGTGGGACTTCTCCTTCCCTTCATCTCTCTGTCATAGCAATTCAGGAAGACATGCATCCCAAATTTCATATATATCTAACACATGTTTCTTTCCTTTTGTGCGAGGAGGAGGCGGAAAATGTCAAAAGATGAGGCCGGTGGGGTCCAATAATCCCGCCATGAAGACTTCATCCTGATGTTGCAAACATCACAAGAAGCTGCTCTCGGAGTTCATCCAACGCCGAGAATATTTCAAGGGTCAAATAACTTGTTCCTATGTTCAAAGAGCTTACCACAGAAGCTCCCCAACAAACAACTCCGGGCGGTGGTCATGGGTTCCGTCACCACCAACCCTCAAAGAAGTCAAAGAGGCATTGATGTAACCTCAAAATCTCCAAAAGAATTTGTTTCTCTTTTTTTTTTTTTTGGAAATTCATTTTTTCTTTTGAATTTGAATTAGGCCTTAGCATTGACTTCTTTAGGAAAATAGATGGTATTCCATAAAAGTACTAACTAAGGTCGGTGATTTTTAAAATTATAGTTTGAGGTTGTTGGGTTCTTTGAAAATTTGTTTTGACCTCTCCCCGTCGGATGGTGCGAAGATCCGACGTTAATTACATCGAGATAACTCGAATACCCTTGATTAAGCGTCATAGCAATCCATTGGAACAGAAAATATGCGTCCACAAAAATAAACATTCACACACATATGGACACAGGAAAACAGCCCCATGAGCTTGATAGAATGCAAGCACTTAATGTGTTTTGAATCTGACTTGGGTTGAATTGAATTGATTAAATTTGTTGGTTTGATTTGAATTCAGTTTACTTGTTGTTTTGGTTTGATTTGATTTTATGTTTGGGATTTACTGCAGGTTAACAATTTCGGTTTCTGGTTTGGATTTTAATTTTAATTTGGACACGCTGAGATTTCAATCATTTTCAGACTTCTGCAAAATTGGCAGATTCTACTTGGCGCATGCATTTTCTGATTCAAATTCTGCAGATTCCAAGCTTCTAATTTAAGGGATCTGATTCCTTTTTGAATTTCAGACTTGGCAGTCCCTAGTTTTCACATTCTTCAAAAAAAAATTCAGATTCTGGATTCTGCAACTTCGGCTAGCCAGCTTGGGGTTCAAATCCTACGCATCCAGATTTTCCAGTTTGGAGCTTCCCAAGTTGTTTCAAACTTTGGACCTCAGCCACAAAGTTCAGATTTCTAGGCTTCTTCAAATATCAAACCTTAGATTTCTGCATTTCATATTTACAGTCCTCCAAACTTCCAGATTTCTTACTGATTTCAAATTTCAAACTCTAAATTTTGCACTTTTTAAATATTTCCAGATTGCAGATTCTTGTGGGTTCGACACAAATTCAGTTTTTCAGATCTTATGGTGCATTCATATTTTCAGTCCTCCGGATTTCAATTGCAGATTTTTGGTGCTTCAAAATTTCAGCTTCCAGATTCCTCTCCTCCTAGACTCCAGATTTTGGACTTCAGACTTTTCATGGTGCATTCAGATTTTCAAATTCCAGAGTCAGTTGCAGACTTCACGCTCAGCATCTCAGCTTTCAGATTCCAGATTTTGGCCTTGAATTTCAGAGGTGAACTCAGACTATTTAAATCTTCAGATTTCGGAATTCTGCAGATCCTACCAGCCTCGGCTCCTGCAATGCCCAATTTTTATTTCTTCAAATTCCAAGCCCCAGACCTCTTATAAATTTCAGTTTGCTGTACGTCAGAAATGTGGAGTTCAGACCTTGAAACTCCAATTCTCAGATTTTGTTGAAAGCTTCAGTTTTCAGACTGCAGATTGTAGTGTTCGGATCCCTCCAGATTTCAGGCCCTTCAATTTTTCAGAGTTCCTATTTCGGATTTTTAATCTCTGAATTTCAGAGGTGATTTCAGCTTTTTACAGGTTGACAGATTTCAGATTTTTAAAGTGTTCAGAATTTTTTTTTTCTATACTTTATGTTTGCATTCCGAACATTTCATGAAGTCATTGAACTCCTCTTTTTTTATTGAACTTGCACTGAACATATTCTCCACATTGTCTGAAATACAGCATCATGACATGACATTCATTCTATCCACTTGGTATCAAGCATATGTCGGTCTTGAGATCGGCTTGAATTTGTTGTCTTGAACATATCCCAGCCTTTAATAGGCATCCTGGAATTTGTTTTCAGCATTTGAGCAGTGTCCTGCCTTTGATAGGCATAGAAGTCTTCTCCCGACCGGTTCAAGGTTGAGCATACCCGGCTTTTAATAAGCTTGTGGGCACTCATCCCATGGTTGATCATCCTCATTAGCCTATGGTTTGGGCATGTTGACATGTTGATCATGCACAGCCCCTCCATGACATAATGGGCAAAATAACTCCCTCGTGAGGGATGGTAAGACATTGGGGTCTTTTAACTAGACCTTTATATGTCCACCTTAAAAAGAGGGTCAGGAGGTGGGTTTAGAACTGGCCTCCTGGTTTCCCTTTGTTTTGAATTCTTTTAAGTTGAGCCGAGGCCATGAGGTGGGTTTAGAACCGGCCTTATGCTTGCCTCGGTTTGTTTAATTAATTAGATGCATTTTTTTATTTAATTTCCATCGAGGATATCTTTTAAGAAAAATTAACTTTTATTAAGCCTCCTTCGGACCCTTGCATCCAGGCCGGATGGGCTGAAGCAGACCTGCACATGGGCCCACTCCTTGCTGGGCTGAAAGGGGCTGTATGACAGGCCTATACGGATCTGGTCATAGGCTTGGGCAAGGGGGCCTGTTCAGGTGTGTATTTGGGCGGCTGCAGGAGGGCCGAGATGGGTCTGCGCAAGGGCATTTGGCTGGATCGAAAGTGGACTTGTAGGGGGTCTGCTAAATGGGCTGAACAGCTCCCAAATTGGACTGGGCAAGGGCCAGATTTTGGGCTTGATGTGTGGGCTCGGACTGGGCCTGTAGAAGGGCCAGCGGATGGGTGCGCACAAGGTCTGAACTTGGGCCTGGATTGGGGCTGAACATGGGCTGGTTTGGAGGCCGGCTGAGGCCTGATTGATGGGGCTCTGGTTGGGCTAAAGCAGACCTGCACATGGGCACCTTGGGGACCTGATTTTGGGACCGGTTCTGGGGTCTGACGAGGGGACCTGCAGGTGGTCCAGTGAGGGTTGAAAATGGGTCTGCTAAATGGGCCGTAGAGGGGCTTGAATAACAGACTGTGTTGGGGCCGGATTTGGGCCTGTTCTGGGGTTTCTGTTGGACTGGAATAGGCCTGCACAAGGGGATTATTAGAGGCCTGGTTTGAATCCGAACATAGGCTGTACAAGGGGATTTTTCTGGAGGCAGACCAGGGGTTGGAGACGGGCCCTAGAACAGGTAGAGAAGAAGGCCCTTTTGAAGGGCTACATGGGCGCACCAATGAGCCTTGTTCACCTTGTCTTCTTCTTCTCTTCTTCTCCCTCTCTTCTTCTTCTTCTCTTCTTCCCCTTCCTGGTCGCAGAAGGTGGCAGCAGGAGACCAGCAGCCTGTCGGCCTCCAAAAGACCTCTCCAAATGCTGGTGCGCACCCCTCTTTTTATAGAGGTTGGAGGGGAGGTGAAGGGCCAGCAGAGGGGCTGAGATGGGCCTGGGTTGGTGCGCAGGTGGCAGGTGGGCCAGCTTTGCAGCAGGTGGCAGGTGCCCAACTTTTTTCTCCCCCCCATGCAGGGCTGGATTGGCTGCATGGGGCGGCTGGGGGCTGGGGTGACAAGTGGCAGGTGGTGCCCAGCTTTTTTTCTCCCCCCATGCAGGGCTGGATTGGCTGCATGGGGCGGCTGGGGGCTGGGGGCTGGGGTGACAAGTGGTGCACATGTGGGGCGCAGCCTTTTTTCTCTCCCTTTCTTGGGCTGACTGCAGGGCCTGGGTTGATGTGCAGGTGGCAGGTGGGGCGCAGCCTTTTTCTCCCCCCCATGCAGGGCTGGATTGGCTGCATGGGGCGGCTGGTGGCTGGGGTGACAGGTGGTGCACAGGGGGGGTGCTGATGTGGCAGGTGGGCCAGTGTGGCCTGCTCACACTAGGGCTGCAGGTGGGCCTTGGAGATGGGCTGCGCATGGGCCTGGAGGTGGGCTGCCAATTGGGCCCAAATACTGGCTGAATTGTGGGCTGTGCACCTTACACTTAAGCCCATTTTTTCTTTGGCCCAATCTTCTTCTTTCTTTTTTTTTTTTGAGAAAAAAAAAAAAAAAACAGACGCCAACAGGCATCAACCATGCCGTCTCAAGACCCACGCAACTAAACACCAAAGTCGGTTTTTCATACTCCGACCAAGACAAGAGGAGGACAATGCCGAAGCAAAGTCAGACTCCTCTATCTCCAACAAGTGCATGGCACCGGGGCAACTACAACAAGAGAAGGTTGACCACAAACAAAAAAGGGGCTGCTAGCCAACCGACAAAGAAAGCTCTCGAATTCAAGCTGACAACAATGCCATTCAGCAGGGAACAAATCCCTTGGTCCAAGTGAACTTTATCAACCAAATGGGGGCAAGGAACAAATCCTTCACCCAAAAGTCATACATGGTCAAGCAATGGCCATGCCAAAAACACATTCTCAATTCATGAGAGTACCATTGTTGGTCAACTGGCAGAGAAAACTCTCAAAGTCAAGCTGGTGATGTCATCATTCGGCAGGGAATAAATCCCTAAATCCGGATGAACTTCATCAATCGAATGAGGGCAAGGAACAAATCCTTCGCCCAAAAGTCATATCTGGTCAAGCAATGGCCATGCCAAATGACATGTCAAGAAGGAATCAATTCCTAACTCATGAAACTATCATGGCTGACCTACCAGAGGTTCAACATATTCAAGGACAAGGAATCAATCCTATGTTCCCAAAATAGAAACACACTTTGGCCAACCGAATATCAGCTTAGCTCCAAACAAATGCTACTTGGGTAAGGAACAAATCCATCACCCGAGAGAAAGATGTTGAGACTGGTTGGTGGCCCGCATGTCATCGAGGTACCGTCTCTCAATTCACCATGTTAGCATGGTCGGTTAAATTGAGGGCTCAAATCATGAGGTATTTCAACTGGGTAAGGGATTAACCCTTGACTCGGGAAAAATAATGTGGCTTCATTTCAGCCTCAAATGCCGCTTTGGGTAAAGAATAAATCTTATGCCCAAGAAAACAAAAATCATCAAAGCATGGCTGCCCAGTCAACGGCATATGCCAAAGTTGTTCAAGGAGGGGTTAACCCTCAAATCCAGGGGATTACCATGGTTCTTGGTCAATGGCCCATGCCAAAGCTGCTTCAAGAAGGGAGCAACCCTCAATTCACGATGCTGCCATTGCCAGCCTTCATCCACAACATGTAATGGGGAACCTGACAACGGCGCATGCCACATGAATGCCATTTCCATAGGGAATCAATCCTCACGCCACGACATGAAGTCTTTATGGGCCGGCTAACCAAGTAGAGGAATCAATCTTCTACTCTTGAAATGCCAAAGGCTACCGATCATGGGCACAGTCTCAGGATGCTACACCTTGTGGTTGCCTAGCCGACAAACAACATCAAAGTTATGTGAGGGATCAGCCCTCCAATCCGAAAATTGACAACTTGGGCCAAGCAATGGCCCAACATGTTGCTGCTTGGGTGAGGGACCAGCCCTCAACCCACAATCTCAATTCTCAACCAAGCTTGATTGACCAGCAATTCAGGCTTCTCATACTCCTCTTCAAGTTGGGAACTAATCTCACACTTGTCTCATGGCCCAAACTGTTCAGTTAGTGGCACAACTCCAAGATATCCCTCGGGCTAGGAATAAATCCGATGCTCACATTAAAACTTGCATATGCAAGGCATCATCACACTCTACTCGGGTGCGGAATCAATCCACCACCCGGTATGCAGTAGCCATTCCCTGGACCGCTGGTTAGGATCTTCATATCATCTATCCAGTCGGGGGCAAGAGGCTCATTTATACATGTCACGTTAATTTAACAAGTCAACTTGAACCACTACCACCAAGATGAGGGGGCAGCCCTCTGCTCCTCAGTCCAAGGATGGCAGGCCGATCAACGGTCCATGATGATATTGGTCAGGCGAAGGGTCAATCTTCAGCTCGACACCTCAACAAGTCAGGCCGACCAACGGCTTGGTTAATTTATGCTTGCCCTCAGACAAGGAATCAATCCTTTGTCTGCTCATGCGTCGTGGTCAACCAACTCTCAGCTGAGCCCAAGAAAAATTTTGGGCAAATTAGAAATCAAGTGCCCATGCTGCAGCCGACTTGATGGAAGGCTCACCAAACTCAAGAAAAAAAAAACAATTCAGAATTTTATATTTGGCTGGGGGCAATTGCCCAACTGCACCACAATAGCATAGGCCAAGGATAGATCCCATATGTTATCAAAATAATGAGGGAGGAAGCAATCTTCCACCTCAAAGAGAAAGCCAGTACAAGTTCTAACATTTCTAATTACTAACCGTCATGCCACTCTGGCCCGGTTAGAGAAAAAAGGACAAGGCTACTCCCCAACCTTCCACCAACACTGCTGCAAGGCCCACTCGGGGAAAGAAGAAATCTTTCACCTGTCAAGTTAAACCTGACCAACCAGCGGTCCCAACTACTACTGGAGAGAGGGAACATGCCTCTTTTCCCAAAGATCAACAATTCTGGCCGATCAACGGCCCACCAAGCTATGGCTCGGGTGAGGGATCAACCCTCAGCCCATAATTCAAATGGGGTAACCGATCAACGGTGCCGTCCCCACATACTACCTTCAACTTGCCGATTCGACAGGATGACTAATTAACGGTCCTATCCCCCAATACTGCTTAATAGGCTAGGAATCAATCCTAGGCTCACCAATTGAAAAATGCTGCCCGATTATCGGTGCAACTCCAAAATGTTCTTTGGTCTTGGAACAAATCCGATGACCAAATCAAAAGGTGAAGCTCACCATCCAACAAGGATGTTGCCCAGCCTTTTGCCAGCATTGCTGCAGCTGCACGGGGAAGGAAGAAATCTTTCACCCATCAATTCATTTCTGACCAACAATGGTCCCAACTGCTAATGGATAGAAGGATCAGTCCTCCTATCTGAAAATCAACAAATCTGGCCGATCAATGGCTAGACATGCTATTTCTCGGGTAAGGGACCAGCCCTTGGCCCATGACTTCAACCAGGGTAACCGATCAACGGTTTCATCCCTAGACATTATCTTTTGGGTAAGGGGTTAACCCTCGGCTCATTAGTTCAAGCAGGACAACTGATCAACGGTTCTGTCCAACTAGACAACTCGACGGGCTAGGAATCAATCCTATGCTCGCCAGATTGCAAGAATGCTGCCCGCTTATCGGTGCAACTTCAAAGTACTCCTTGGTCCTGGAAGAAATCCTATGACCACAGCAAAATGACCCAGATGCGGCATCTTTTTATGCTCGGGTTCGGAATCAATCCGTCACCCGGTATGCATCAGATATTGGTTGATTTGCTGGTCAACCCACAATGTCATCCATCTAACTGGGGGCAGGCCTCCAAGACACTCCAGTACAGCTTGGGCTAAGGATCAACCAGACGCCCATCATACTGGTAAAGAGCAAGGAAGAAATCCTTTGCGTACGAAAAGAATGCATTCAACCAAAGTGACCGGTCCTCTGGCCACCAAGTGAGGAAGCAATCCTCCATATTTTAACAAAGTCTGGCCAATCAATGGTCGAAAACATGGCTTTCAATGAAGCAAGGGATCAACCCTAAACTCTGCAGTTAGAAGGAGCCAGCCGATCAACGGCCTATGATGCTATAGAGAGATCAGCCTTCAACCCTTTCTCTCAACCAATATGACCAACCAATGGCCCAATCTTCTAATTCTTGCTTGCAGGTGAGGAACCAATCCTCTAACTGGTGAGCGGATGCAACTGTCATATGTCAATTGGGCTCGGAACAAATCTTATGCCCTCACTGAATGATGTCTATATGGCATCACCTGATAAGGTTATGCTCGGGAGAGAAAGCAATTCTCAGCCCATTATGCATCAAAAAAAAAATCAGGTAGTTTCTTGATTTTGGGAACTATTCGTCCGGCCGGGGGCATGCCCCTAGGCCAGGCCATATCAAACAGGTGTGAGGGTGAACTCTCCAACTAAAAAGGTAATAGGGGGCAAAAGGACCAACCTCTACCAGTAAAGCCCCAGAAAATCGCCAATCCGCGCTAACTACAAAAGGAGACAAGGAAGAAATCATTGTCTCAACAGGAGACTACATGAAGTCAGTCCTGTTATCAGGGTGGGAGAGCAACCCTCCACCCTTCAAGTTGGCATATCAGGCTGGACAACGGCCCCCAAGGCTGCAATTCAGTGGGGGACCAACCCTCAATTCAACATTTCAAATCAGTCTTGCTGGTCAACAACTCGACCCAATTATGCCTTTTGACAAGCATATCAACATGCCAGGGCCAGCCATTAGTCCACTACAAAGCCTAAAACTTGGGCAAGGAAGAAATCCGACACCCGCCTCAAAATTGGGCCAGGGGAATGAAAAGTCCATGGGACAAACCTCCACAACCCTTCAATTCAATCCCAAAGTAGGCCATCAACCTACCCTCAAATGTCCCCAAAGCAATCTCCTATATGCCCTCACATACCACAAAAGAGACAGTCTTCATGGCCTCCGACATGCCCATGTACAAAAAACCTCCATGGCCTCTGACATGCCTAAATCCTAACTCATGCTAATGGCCGTGACATGCCTAGGCCCACACACAAGCCATCCCCAAGGCCCACAATATTCCTATGACCAGCCCTACACAGTTCCCCTGTGTGGACTCCAAAGGAATTTCAAAAAAAAAGGGAGAGAAAACAGGTTGAATGGAGAAGATACTCCCAAGTCCCAACTCAAGCAACGAGAGAAATAAATTCTCAAATTGACACTAGCAACTCTCAGAAGGGAAGAAATCTCTAAACTGAGCTGGACATGCAATCTCAGGCAACTGCTTGTTGATCGAGAAAAGGAAATCTCTGAGGAGTTTAGCATGGGGTCAGTTTGCCCTCACTTAAACCACCTCAAGAAAGACAAGATATACTGAGGACACAAGGCAACATGCTGGTTAGTGCTTGTCATGCCTCAAATTCCAACAATCAAAGAACGTACATGAGGAGGTCAGGAGCTTGAGGTGTCCACCTTGTGTCACTCTCTATCTAGAGCATGACCGAAACTCATATGGCTTGAGGGAAGCCTGAATTCCCTTGTAAAAAAAAAAGAAAAAAAGAAGAAGAAAGAAAGCAAGAAAAATGAAATACCTTGACAGACTTGGTTAGTCACATCATTGATTGGCCAAGGAAAAAAATATGTCGAGGAAAAATCCAGCTGAGGTGATGACCCGATGAGGGCACCCCAGGCAAAAATGGATCACCCTGCTGTATGAAAACCTTGCAAAAGGGCATATAGGCAAAAGAAAAGAGGGGACTATCTTGGGTGAAAACCTTTCAAAAGGCAGTCAAGTTAGTTTAAAAAAAAGATGAGAAACTCTGGAAATTCAAAGTTCAAGAAAGAGGGGACTCACCTCTTCTCTAAACATGTCAAATTTCATGCCATCATGACTTGCATGTCCACATGGCTTCCAATGAATTCATAACATCATGGCCCTCCAGGTCTATGTGGTTTTCAAACATTTATACCATCATGGCCTCTCAGGTCTATATGGTTTTCAAATCTCCGTACCATCATGGCCCTTCTGGTCTACATGGTCCCCAAGTTCTTATGTCATCATGACCAGCAAGGCCTATGTGACTGTCAAATCTATACCAGCATGACCCTCTCGGTCTATATGGTTTTCATAAATCCCATACCACCATGGTCTTTTGGTCTAAATGTTGTTTGGATCCTATGCCACCAAGGCTGGACATGGAACCATTCTCATGTCCCAAGTCCCACCGGCAACATCTAAGCCTTAAGCCTTTAAGCATGGGTTTTACCCTAAATTCATACTTCACGGGCTGAGCATGATCATCTCATACTCGCATGTCCCACAACTCTACAAGCGGCAGCAAGCCATCCCATATTTCATCTTTTAGACCGAATGCGACTCCTTCGCATTCATAAGTCTTTAAATTCAGTGGCATTAAGCCATCATGTCATTTTTCGGCATCAAGTCACCACATTCGGCATTAAGCCATCACCTCCTCTTTGGCATCAAGCCATAATATTCTTTTTGGCACCAAGCCATCATACCTCTTTTGGCACCAAGCCACTACATTCGGCATCAAGCCGTCATGTCCTTTTGGCATCAAACCATGGTACTGCTTTGACATTAAGCTGTATCTTTCGGCACTAAGCCATCACATTCGGCATGGAGTCATTCCATGCCACAACATCTTTTTTTGGCATTAAGCCACCAAATCATTTTGGCATCAAGCCACAATACCTCGTCACGGCATCAAGCTGTCAACTCCTTTTGGCATCAAGCCACAACACCCTATTTTCTGGCATTAAGCCACCATAACCAAACTGGCATCAAGCCATCATCTCACTTTTCGGCATCAAGCCACCACACCACATTCGGCATTAAGCCACCACAAACCATATTCTCTTGGCATCAAGCCAACATATTCCTTCGGCATCAAGCCATCATCTTTTTTGGCGTCGAGCCACAAATTCATGCCCAACGGGCCGAGTATGATTTCTTCACACTCACATGTCCTATGGGTTCATCTTGGCATCAAGCCGCAATATTTGTTTCGACATCAAGTCACAAAACTCATAGCCAATAGGCCGAGCATGACTTCTTCATGCTCATATGTCCTACGGGTTCTCTTTGACATCAAGTCACCCAAATTCTACCCAATAGGCCGAGTATGATCTCTTCTTCATGCTCATATGTCCTACGGGTTTTCTTTGACATCAAGTCACCAAATTCTACCCAATAGGCCGAGAGTGATCTCTTCACGCTCATATGTCCTACGGGTTCCTCTTTGACATCAAGTCACCGAATTCTACCTAGTAGGCCGAGTGTGATCTCTACACACTCACATGTCCTACAGGTCCTTTTGGCATCAAGCCACCCAATATTTTATACTCCATAGACCGAGTGTGACCTTTCCATACTCACAAGTCGGCGAGTTTTAATGGCACAAAGTCGCCCCAAAATTGATACCCTAATGCTCATATGGACCGAGTGTGACTTCTTCACGCTCATATGTCCAACAAATCATTTTGGTATCAAACCACCATATCCTTTCGGCATGAAGCCATCGCATGTTGCCCAACAAGACCGAGTGTGGCCTCTCCATACTCACATGTCTTATGGGTTCTTTCGGCATCAAGCTATCCAAAGCATACACTCCATGGGCCGAGTATGATTTCATCTTGCTCATATGTCCCACGAGTTCTTTCGGCATCAAGCCATCATATTCTCTTGGCATCAAGCCACCATTCTCATACCCAAGAGACTGAGTATGATCTTTCCATACTCGCATGTCTCACAGGCTCTTTCGGCATCAAGCCACCCCAAACTCAAACCCTATGGGCCAAGTGTGATCACTTCATGCTCAAATGTCCCACGGATTCCTACAAAGACAAAGCCACCCCAATACCATAGCATATGGACCGAATGCAACTTCTCCGCATTCATAAGTCTACGGGTCAAGCGGCATCATGCCACCTCAAAGAACATCTCATAGCCTAAAACAGTGTTCATGTACCCAAGCTCCATACCCTATAGACCGAGTGTGACTTCTTCATACTCACAAGTCTACAAATCCACCGGCACAAAGCCACCAAAGCCCATGGCCCAGGGGAAGCCTCAATTCCTCACCACCCCAAAATAACTTCATGGCTTGAGGGAAGCCTTAATTTTCTACAAAAAGAAAGAAAAAAAGTGGGCTAAAAATAGAGATGCCCGACGGACTTAGCTGATCTGATCTCATTGATCGGTTGAGGGTAAGAATGTCAAAAGAAAACCTGGCTAGAGTGAAAACCTGAAAAGGCGCTCTAGGCAAAATTGGGTAACCCTGCTACATGAAAACCTCTCTTGAGGCGTGTAGGCAAAAAGCAAAGGGGGCTGATCTGGGTGAAAACCCGAAAAGGGCAGTCGGATCTGTAAAAACAACAAAAAAACAACAAAAAAAACAACAAAAAACAAAAGAAAAAAAAAAGAAGAAAGAGAAGTTCTGACCAGACTCCGAGAGTCACCTGACTAGGAGTCTTCTATAAATGTATCAAAGGATGATTCACAAGTTGAGCTCCCTCAGAAGCACCGAAATGGCATGCAAGCCAGGTGTGTGAAATGCACTGAAAGAGCAGGCAAAAGAAAAAACTCTCTCATGAGCCGTCACATCTAAAAGCCAGCAAGAGGGCCCAAGCCCTTCTCAGCCCCAGGGATGCTAGGCCAAACAAAGGAGCAGTGCAAATGGGTAGTTTGTTCCAACATTAAGATCAAGCAAGGCAGTGCAAAGAATGACAGGCCTAACAAATTTTGATTGATCAAATTGAAAACAAAAGCAAGAACGTCACAACAAAGAAACACGCAACATGGGAAAGTGGGGAAGAACAACTTCTTATTATACAATTCCATGCAAAAGGGTACAATATACACATGTTCAGCCTTGACAGAAAATGAATGATATTATCATTTTCTATACAAAAATTACAGTGTGCCCGAACAACCCTCGGGACCCAGGTTTGCCTCATGCAGACGTACATGAAGTCCCAAAGTTATCCTCTTCTGTTCACGAGACCTTTTGCCCAGGACACTCCTAGCATCGGTGCCACACCGAGGAGCACGAGCAGAAGGGGCTACTTTCTTGATCATAATACATTTGCCTGTTGACATCAAGACAATGCAGTTGGATGATGACAAATGCAAGATGGAAAAAAGAAAGAAGTTCAGCATGGTTTGCAACAAGCAATTCAAGAATTTCCAGTCAAGCAACAAGCAGATGGCACAAAGGAAATAGTTCAACTGTGTTTGAAACAAGCAATTCAAAAAAAAAGTTTTTTCCAGTCAAGCAACAAGCGAATGACAGAAAGGGAATGACACAACGATATTTGCATGAACAATTCAAAATTTCCAGTCATATAGCAACAAGCGAATGACAGAAAGAAAGTAGATACAGTTCTGTACAGGCAACTTCGAATATTTCAGTCATGAAGCAACAAGCAAATGACAGGTGACAAAAAAAAGAGAGTGCTACAACTATATTCTTGCACGGGCGATCTCCCGACGACTCTCGTCTCTGGAAGACCACCCGTGGGGGGCATTTGTTGTAACCAAAAATTTTCAAAAAAAAAAAAGAAAAAAAAAAGAAAAGCAAAAGAGATGGCAGGCTCGGCCTCTCTAAAAATTCGGGTTGTGTACAACATGTACAGGTACCATACACAAGCCCAAACAGGCCCAATTCAGTCCACCTGAAGTGCCCATCGATAGAGCTTGGAATGGCATTTTAATCAATTCAAGTTGGCCTACTGAAAAGTCCATTTGCGGCTCACCCAGCATAGCCCACGGGCCTGCTCAAAGAAGGGGGGCCGGAGAGTCTTCTACGTGGGCCAGGGAATCAGCCCGCGGTTACGCTCAAAATAAGCTCGACGAGAAAATAAAAAGAGGAGTTTGTTGAAAAGAGGCGGGGAGGCCGGACAAAGGAAAAAGAGGGAGCCGGGATAAGCCTGGAAGGGATATAGGTCGATCCCGATTATTGCGGGACTGTTCCGGATCCGTTCGGAGTTGGCGTACGCATAGGAAAGGATCCCGCGTATATAGGCCCCGAGTCTATCCCAAAAGGGGAGAATCCTTCTCGGATGGGGGAGCAGATAACGTTAAGGGAGCAAGGCGGGTCGATCCCGGAGGTCTCGGGATTGTTTTGAGCCCGTCTCGATGCCGGAACCCCTTCACGGCAGGTCTCCCGATGAAAGGAGGAGGGCCCGATGCCTATAAGACATCCAGGGACCCGTCGTGCCAAGAGGACGACCGGAAGGAGAGAAGAGAGACCCCCGGGGCACGAAAGAAGAATAGAGAAGAAGAGGGAGAGAGGGAAAGGCCTGCCGTCGCCGCCGGAGTTCCTTCGGGAGCTTGCTGTCGCCGGAATTCCTTCCGCGGCCTACCATCGTCGCCGGAGCCCCCTCCGGGAGAGGTCAGCACCGCCGGAGGTCCTTCCTGAAGAGGCCGGTGCCGCCGGAATCCCCTCCGGGCGCCGCCATCGCCGCCGCGAGCTCCCCTCTCCGCCGTAAGCTTCTCCGGCAGCCGCAGGTGAACAGGAGAGGCCCGTTTGATTTTTTTCCCCACTTACGTCCACGGTGGACATGTCGTGGGGCCCCAGGGGTGGAGATAAAAAAAAAAGAGAAAAATGTGTCGCCGGGAGGAGGAGCTGCGGGGAGGAGCCGGGTCTTCTGTGCAGCCGCGCGTGAGGCACTTGCGCACCTGTTAAAGGGCTTAAAAAAAAGAGAGAGAGAGAGCCTGCTGGACCAGCCAGCAGGCGCAAGACGAGGAGGATGAGCCGGGCCCATTAAATGTAAAGCATGCGGACAGAAAATAAAAAAGAGAGATCTCTCTTTTAAAATACACCATCAAATCAAAATCTAAATAAAATTCATTAACTAATTAAACAAACCGATGGCAAGCATTGGCCGGCTAAAAACCCGCCACATGGTCTCGGCATAATTTAAAAGAATCAAAATAAATGGGAAAGCAATAAGCCGGCTTTTTAGCACGCTTCTTGACCCATAATTCAAAAATCAAAATAAAACAAACAATGAACAGAAATTAAATAAAAATCCACTAAGTTAATTTCACAAACCGAGACAAGCATTGGCCGGCTAAAAACCCGCCACATGGTCTTGGCTAAACATAAAAGAATTTGTGGGTCGGTTCTAAACCTTCCCCTTAATCTTTTAAGGTGGACATACAAAGGTCGAAAGACCCCAATGTCTCACCATTTTTTTTATCAAGCTATGCAAGGCTAGAGCATAATCAATATGCCGTCATGCCGGTCATATGCTAATGAAATCATCAAACCAGTGGGGGATGCCCATAAGTCTATCAAAGACCGGGTACATGCCGCCCATGAAATGACAAGTTCATCAACTCATGAAGAAGCCATAAAGATGAAGATGAGCTAATTTCCCACAAATCTATCAAAGACCGGGATGCTCAATCTCAAGACAAGGAAGATGAGTTCCCACAAGCCTATCAAAGGCCGGGACATGGTCAATCTCAAATCAGTGAGAGGAATGCCCACAAGTCTATCAAAGACCGGGTGTTCTTCCATCTCAAACTGATCAAGCAAGTTCCGAGTTCATCAAGAACTCAAAAGGACCGAGTTTATGGACAATTTGTAAATCATGTCTCATGTTAGAAGAACAAATGAAAATTCATATTCGGTGCACATGTGATGCTACAAGGAGAGAGCAATCACATGAAACTTCTGGAAGGCAAAACAAGAGAAATTTGAAAACTATAAAAATCTGAAACCGAACCTGTAAAACTGAAATAAAAATCTCTGAACTTAAAACACAAAATCTACAAATGAAACCCTGAAAATTGAAGATCTGCAAATCTGAAAAACATCCGAAACCTCCAACCTGAAATTTGAAGCAGACCTGAAAATTAAAAATCTGAACAGAACCCACATGAAAATCTGAATTTGCAGGGGTTCCGAACTAAAAATCTGTAATCTGGAAATTGAAGCTTCAAAAATCTGAAGTCTGAGTTTCACATCTCTGAAATTTGAATAAAAATCTAAAATCTGAATTTATGCAGAAACCCATTTAAAACCTGCAATCTGGAAATCGATTAAAATGTAAAATCTGCAACCCAAATTCTAGATTAATAAAAGACACACTCAAGCAAAACACAAACTCAAGTAAAACAAAAAACCAGAATCTGAACTGAATCATAAAACAGATCACAAATTCAATAAATCTCAAAACAGAACGTGAATCAATCTTAACCAAACCTGATAATTCAATAAAACAAACTCAAATTAAGCCAAATCTAATCAACCTGAATCAACTCCCAAATAAATCCAACTCCAACTTAATAAAATCCAAATTAAGCAAACAAGCCAAAATTCAAATCAATTCCAAATTTAATTCATTCCAAACAAACTTAAATCAATTAATCAACTCAAATTAAATCAAATCAAATCAAATTAGAACTCACACACCAAATCCAAATTTCAACCAATTTAAACAAAACTCAAATTCAAACTAAATCAATTCAAATTCAAATCAACCAATTCAAATCAACCAATTAAATTCAACTCAAACTAAATTCAACTCAACCAAAATCAAACCAACAAATTTAATTCAATTCAAATCAATGCAATTCAAACCAAACTCAAACAAATTTAAGTGCTTGCCTTCCATCAAATTCATGGGGCTGTTTTCTCCTATATGTGTGAATGTTTATTGGATGCATGTCTTCTACTTCAATGGATTGCCATGACGATAATCAAGGGTATTCGAGAAATCTCGATGTAATTAACGTCGGATCTTCGCACCATCCGACGGGGAGAGGTCAAAACAAATTTTCAAAGAACCTAACAACCTCAAATTATAATTTTATATATCATTGACCCTAGCTAGTACTTTTATGAAATATCATCTATTTTCTTACAAAGTCAATGCTAAGGTCTAATCAATTCAAATTCAAATTCAAAAGGAAAATGAATTTCCAAAACAAGAGATATCAAATCTTTTCGGAGATTTTGAGGTTACATCACACCTCTTGATGGCAATCCTGGCCGGATAAGTCACATCTACTTGTAGATCACTTGTAAAGCAAATTCGGGAATGATGTTTAAACTTACATCCAATATTAATGTCACATACCTCATATGTTCATACCAAAGAATACTTCACTAACTCTAAGAACTATATGAATTCTCTTTCTTCACATGTAGTGACTTTACGTTTCTTCAAGTTTCAAAATCATATTGAACTATCCCTATCTTGATTAATCTGTCTACTTCATCCTCTTTCTTTCCTACCATTTTCATATTCTTTACTTTTATAATAAAAGTTATCCTAACTCTTGATTTACTATATCCACATCATCTGAATCTTTCTTACTTTAATGTGTATGTGTCCTCAATTTATACTACCTTTACCTTTTGTTTAATACATTTGATTACAAATCCTATCTGATTTTAGTACATTTGCGTATTCATTTTTACATTATTATTTGAATAATACTTTTATTGGAAACATCTTGTCTCTTCATCATCCAAAACTCTACTATATGACGCTTTTTGTGTTACCATACTCTAAGTCAGCTCTACCCTTAATTCCAAATTGTTTAGTGTCAGCCATTTTTATTCTTTTTCTCCACTTGTGTTGATTTTGAGTTATTTATCTAAAGATACTTAAATCGTCCACTGCATATTGAATTGTCCTCTTCCATGTTAGCTTAGGTCTACTTTTTAGGAGAAAACCAAAGAAAAGATAGCCTCATGAAACTCCTATGTGCATTCTGCATTTAAATTGATAGTACATAATTATATCAGTTGCATTTTTTTCTTTTTCCCCCTTTTTGTAAGATCGTAATCCATCCACTTTCAGCCAAAAATGTCCTTGTTAATCTCACTAGACTCATTTATCTCATCCAAGTTTCAGAACATATTTCAATCGTGAACCTTTCTTCTAACATGAGATATGCTATGCTCATTATTAAATTGCTAAAATGTTGTTGAAGTTTGACTTTCCTTTTTGTCTGTGCTGGATTGTCTAGGAACTTGAGGAGTCAAATAAAATGGATGAAGACCATAAAATGATTGAGGAACTGCAGCTAAATGTTGCAAACCAAAGAGCTCACATACTTAAGTTAGAGATGCTACTGAAGCAAGAAAGCATGAAGAATGAAGAGTTAAGTAGGGCAAAAGGTGATGAGCTTTGCCAAGCAAATGAAGTCATTAATGGCCTGAAACAAAAAATGACAAACTATATGGGCATTTTGGAGTTGAAGAACAATGAATTGCTAAATCTTCAAACTGTTCTTGGCCAATATTATGCTGAAACTGAAGCAAAGGTGACTACATCAATCGTACATTGGACTTCTGTTTTACATCTTTGTCCTATTGGACTGGCTATTGTCAAGCATCGGATAGTGAGCATCAAATTGTTGTGTACACATGATAGGGACGCCTGGAAAGAGACCTTGTAGTTGCAAGGGAGGAATCAACCAAGCTTTCTGATTTGCTAAAGGTATGCATATTTGTGATTATACAATATTGTCAACATTCTTGTGCTGCAAGTTTGCGATCGTGTTTGATTAATTGTCACCTGTATTTTTCAATAGAAGTTTTGATGGTTAGACTTTCTTGATTTCTTTTTGTCACTGTTTATTTTGTAGCATACTTTTACTGCTCATGATCGAACTCCCATATGGACTTGACTCCATAAGAACCATCTGGAGATGATCCAAGGGTTTAAAATGATTCTGATCCCCAATAGTTTTTTATGCATGATTTTGGACCATCCTAATAAATGTTGGTCTCTCTTAGAGTTAGAACTTACTGGTTGCAAGGCTTTTATGATACATAAAATAAATTTCTTGATCACATTCATATCACTTGTTTAACTTATTAGCAATTGTATTTCATTTAGGCTGCAAATGAACAACTGGGAAAGTCTAAAAAGGAGAGAGAAGAAATAATCTCCAAAGTCACACAACTTGACAGAATGTTATCAGAAGGGAAATTTACAATGCAAAAGCTCCAGGAAGATAATTCAAAGCTGCGCCGTACCCTAGAGCAGAGCATGACGAGGATCAATAGGATGTCCCTTGATTCAGACTATTCTGTTGACAGGTCAGATGATATGTTCATCATAATTTCTGCATATGCCTGCTCTCCTTTTTGCATTTTATCAGGCGATCTACAGTAACGATGATTAGTGATGATAAAGCATGCAAATGTTGGTGACGGTTTAAATGACACTTTTCACATGGACCTAAGGACACCATATCGTGGACAAGTCTGGAATAAACATTAGTTGTTTCATATGATGTACTCTGCTTATAGATTCCTCACATGTTCCTCTTACTCTTCTGACAGACGGATTGTTATCAAATTGCTGGTTACATATTTCGAAAGAAACCATAGCAAGGAGGTATGTTCTTTCTTCCATCAAGCAAGATATATTTGTATCATGCCCACATTTGATCTTTGTTCTGAACGTCTGGGTGTTGATTTAAGCGGACTATCAGGTATTGGACCTCATGGTTCGTATGCTTGGTTTCTCCGAGGAAGACAAACAAAAAATAGGTGTAGCTCAACAAGTGGCAAAGAAAGGTGTTGTCAGAGGTGTTCTCGGCTTCCCAGGGCGAATCGTTGGTGGCATCCTGGGGAGCAGCTCATCTGAAGGATCCTCTCAAACAACATCCGAAAATCAGGTAACATCTTTGCTTCATTCACGCAACAAAGACATGATAATTCTGTGAACTGCTTCAGACTGTAGTCTAATTCCTACGCAGCCTGCCCAGCCTTTCATTTGATGGAAACAAATCCGATTCATGTTTGTAGTCCTGACAACGCCCCCTTCACTTGGCAGTCTTTTGCAGATCTGTGGGTTGACTTCCTTCTTAAAGAGACTGAAGAAAGAGAGAAAAGAGAAATGGCAGAAGCCTCCAAAAAATCTTCAGGTGCACAAGATATCAACATCTCAGATCATAGCACAAGCTTACGTAATAACTATACAAAGTTTGAGACTGTATATTCACAACCAAATTCAATCCCTGAGCCACCTGATGCCGAGTTTGCTATCGTTCCTCTCACGTCAACGGCGGCTCCATCATCTTCAGGTAAGTACTCATTTTTGAAACCTCCACCGAGATACTGAATTCAAAAAAAAATCGCTTCATATGTCGATTGGAGTTTACATGCTGCCTTTTCGGGTTACATGTGTTTGTAATTAGTCTCAGCGATTCTTTCTATGTGCCCGTCCCATCCTTGTCGAGAAGGGAATCCATTATTTCCCCCCATTTTATAAGATAACACATGCTACAAATCAATGTTTTGTTGCTATGATGCATGCTTCAGAGATGACACTTTGCCTCAAACTTCGCCTTGTGCCGTTGCTTAGGCGAGCTTATGTAAGTAATCATTTGCTTCGGGTGAGACAGGTGGAAGGAGGATTCTAAAAATCAGTTTTTGTTTACGTTTAACGACACTAGTATAATATGTTGGTTGCATATTGTTTCTTGATGTGGTTTTCCACTTATGGTTGAAAACTAGTTAGCATGATATATCTTCGCAACTCACTCAACTCAACTAGCTGATCTGCAAAATAGAAAATTTACAAAAAAAAAACATAAGAGTACGGTTAAACAAAACAATGTAGAAAGAATTACACAAGTCTAACCACAGGTATTAGAAATAAGAATTATACTTTTATTTTAGGTCATCGGCGGCCGAGGCCCCCCCAAGAAGTAGACCCAAAAAAACGACGTTTCCTCGGAGAGCAGGTCGGGTGGCAACTGCATCGTCCGTGCTGTTCGATTTTGGAGCCATGCACTGTTTCTTAAAAATTTCGTATGTGCTTACGGGACAATTGGTCTCCATTTTGCCAAGCTTCAAAGAGGTGACGGCGAGTACAAGACTAAGCATTCGCAATATCTGATCTTGATGACTTATAAGATCCAAATCATTTAAATTTTTTATCAAAATACAATCTGAATTTAGAAACATCCGATTCGTTTACATCCCCAGTCGCATCCTTCTCTAAGAGGATAAGAATGGGGCCAACATTCGATGCAAAAATACCCCCCCTTGTGACATGCATGAATGGTCTCCCCCACTTGGCCAGACTCCATGGGCAACGATGGGATAAAGGCGTTCCCCGCCTTTGCATGATCGTGCGGGCGGGCGTGCAGCAGTTGGACTCGGCGCACACTCCGGTAGAAGTCAAATCGTGTCGGGAATCTTAGGGCACGCATGCCCAGATTTTATCCGGTAGGAAAATAATGAGGACCGAATTCAGGGTCTGTTGGAAGATAGTCACGGTCTCTTGTAGGATAATTCATAAAAAAAAATCTTGAAAAAAGTATTTTATCAATATTGTTTAAATAAATAAATAATTTAAAATTAAGATCATCTTAAGTTTAAGTTTAAATTAGATTTTATAAACAAATTTAAATTTAAGTTTCAAGTTCAGATCGAACTAGAATGTTGTAAACAAATTCATTTCAGATTTAAACTAAACTTAGGTCAAGTTATTATTATTCGAGTTCAAACTACTCACCGATAAGAACTGAAACTCAAGTAGTGAACAATATATCACTCTCGACTAATTTGCACCCCAGCGAACAACACTCCACGTGAAGTGGGAACAGCAAACCTAGCTAGTCGCAGAACCCAACATCCTGACGCCGCCACATGTTTCGCCTACGTGACGTGACGAAGCCGAATCCCAGAAGAGGCCCAAATCACTCAGAGCAGCAAGAAGGCCACAGCGGCGGTTTTCTGCGCGCCTCCCAAGAGAAGACATCTTTCTTCCTACAAGGTAGAAGAATACAAAGGGCCAAAAGTCCAACTACAAACAGCATGGAGCCCCCAGAATTGCCAAGCATTCACCATTGCCCAGCAGGTTGAGGAGTTCGTACACTGCTTGGCAGGAGAGAGAAAACGGGGGGGCCTCACGAGCTACATAAGAAAACAATGCCCACCCAAATGCAGGCAGTACAAGGGGGAAGGGGGTAAAAAGAAACAAGAAGGATAAGAATTACTCCCTTCTATGCCTCCCTTTTCCCCAGTCCTTCGCATAAATAGATGGTGTACCGACCGAGGCCGCTATAACTGCCGGACTCCTATGTTTCCGGTGTCCATCGTGTCCCCTTTCTGCCCTTGTCGGAGGAGGGGCCTGACCACCCGGTAGCCTTCCAGGGCTGCTCTGTGCCGTCTTGATGGCAAAATCTCTCCCAGACCTCGCATATGTACCTTCGGCTGTAGACCATCTTACAGGCCCCCCTCTGCAAGGGCCTGTGCTGCAGATGGCCTTGTTTTTGTCATCAACCACCGCTGGTTTACGATCCGGTGATGTTCTATTCACCCTTCTGCCGGGATCACTCGTCTTCGATGCCAGCTTAGGTGCATCCATTTTGCCGGTGAAAGGTTTGGATTTACGTGCTTTTATTGTCGTCTGTAAAGGAGCATTAGGCCATATTGCCCTTCCAGCATTGGCATTTCTTTTTTTGGTGCTTGCCGCTATATCACATAGTATAGCTGCGGCAGCCAGCACTCGAGGTGAATGATCTGCATTAGTTAGCAAAATGTCAGGGAGACCACACTTAAAAAGGGGCCGCCGAAAAGGTATTACCCCCGTCCCCATACAAGAAGGAATGAATGATCATTAGGCAAAGAATGAAAACATCTTGGTCGTAAATAACATGTACATGTAAATCTAACAACATGAAAATCATTCTTACAAATAGAATGTTTTAAGTTTACCAGGAAATGGTTATTTGAATTAAGCATATATACATATATGCTTCTAGTTCATATTCCAAACTCCAAAGAGTAGTGAAGGGCCTAAATTAATTAGATTAGTATATGTGGAACATAGCACATAGATTATCCCCATCTTCAGAAAAGAAAACATCCCCCCAATAACTCGGCCAGATAATGCATCGTGGAACCACAGGAAGGGTGTTTTTTCTTTGTTTGATTTTTGAGGATTTTTCCCCTCAAACCAAACCAAATTAATTTGGTTTGGTTTCATCTGGTTCAAACCAAATTTTATTATGGTATAGTATATGCCAATGTATAATTTTGTTTGGTTTGTTTTAAACCCTATTGTATTAAAATTTGGTGTATACGTTTATACATTTCACTAGTTTTATCCTAAAACAAATTTATTTTTATTATAAAAATATAAATATCATTAATATATAAAAATTAAAATAAAAATTTAATCCAATTCGAAGATTTGGTTTACCCATTTGCTTTGGTTTGAATGGCCTTAAAAACCAAACCAAATCAATTTAGAGTTCATTCCAAACATAACCAAACCAAGGTACTGGTTTATTTGGTTTTTCGGGTTGAAACGAATAGTGAACACCTAACCACCCCGAAATCACATGGTGAGCTTCATAGTTCATACCAGAATCACTGGTCCCCGTGTAAGGGAACCATCAATAAAATGTGAACAGAAGCATTCACCGCAATCACCAAAACAGCAGTATGTCAGAAGGCACACAATGGAAAGTTCGAAACAACAGTAGATTTAAAAGGTGTTCCATGTACACCAAAAAATACGGTGTGCTCACTGCATAGTGGCACCAGCGGCCATTTGAAACCTAGATGACAATATTCAATCTTAAATCCACTTAAACCAGCGGTATAAGATCAGTTTCATATAAATTATAAATAACAAACTTGACACATTTTAATAAATTTTGTACAAGAAAGTATGAAGGACCAAAATAAATTTTCATATAAGCTTAGATTTTGGCATCAAAAAATTGCAACAGGCAGCTGGCAATCTGTAACATTATCAAGTAGCCAATTACAATACTATATGTTCGGGTACCCCGCTTCATTACAGAAGGAATCCAGATTGAAATGTTGTGGTTACTCCAATGCCAAAAGAAAGCCTGCACGGAAATCTAGAATGACATCTTGAGGTTCCTTCTGGTGTCACCTGAAGGAATCTACCTCCAAGGCTCCTAAACGTATAAGGGCTCTGATGAATATTGGGCATTCAGCTTTGACAATAAAAAATACACATATAATACTATTTATTAAATTCAAAACATATTTTTAGATAATTTTGGGTCACTTCGGTTTATTGATTTGGTTCAGTTTCACGAACTCCAAGCCAAACCAAGTATCTGGTTCAGTTCATAGGGTCGAACCAATTACTTAACACCCCTACTAGAAATATAATGGTAGACAGCGAGGTAGACTGGGTCGGGAGTGGGGACTGGGTTGGCCCGGCCCAATCCAATTAGGTCGCTTGGGGTTGGGACCCAGGTCAGGTGGGGTCCAACCAGAATAGTTTATATTCAAACTTTGAATAAATTAAATGAATAAAAAATATAAAAATTACAAGAAACATTTTTATTTCTATTCAAATCTTCACATTTTTAGAACAATTTTCATCTCCTTGACGTTGCATCCTCCAGGAATAACTTTCATCTTCTTTTCATTTGACCCCATAATCAGAACCCTGCTTATATATAAAACTTCAGAGTTTATACTATAAATGGGGTTTCAATTATAGGCTAGAATAAAAAAATTTGAGAGAAAAAAATGCAGAGTATTTCTCTAGAGGAAGTGGCACAAATTTCTCCTTAGACAGATGATTATGAGAGAGATTTTAGAGTAAGAGATGGAAGAATTAGCAAATGGGAGGTGGGGAGAAGTGAGAGACCACTTGGGGATTTTATATAAGCCCCCAAGGGGCCTTGGGAGCATTCCAAGTGCCCCCAACGGCTAGCCCACACCGTTGGGCTAGTCGTTGGCGATTGGGTCGTGCTAAGTCGTGACCTGGCAGGACCCAGTGTGACCGCAGGCCAAGGCCCTCCCTGGTCGGGCTCCCAGGTCACGGTTGGGTCGATCAATTGAAAAACCAACCGGGCAACCCGGCAAACCATGCTGGACAGTTCAGTGTTACATGTCTACCAAAACATTGGTAGTGTAACAAGCTACTGACGCTCATGGTTTTCCATCTCACCGAGATCTCGCGAGATTCTCAGTCTCGCCAATGGGCTAGTCGTTGGCGATTGGGTCGTGCTAAGTCGTGACCTGGCAGGACCTAGTGTGACCGCAGGCCAAGGCCCTCCCTGGTCGGGCTCCCAGGTCACGGTTGGGTCGATCAATTGAAAAACCAACCGGGCAACCCGGCAAACCATGCTGGACAGTTCAGTGTTACATGTCTACCAAAACATTGGTAGTGTAACAAGCTACTGACGCTCATGGTTTTCCATCTCACCGAGATCTCGCGAGATTCTCAGTCTCGCCAAGGGGCCGAGAAACTAGATAAATATACACATATATATAAGATTCATAACCATAAATATACTCTGCAACTACTATGTACCCCGTTTATGATAATGTAAACATATTAATATATTTCATTATCACTTATACTATCACATATATATAAGATTCATAACCATAAATATATATTATATACTTAAATTTTATAAAGATCTATTTTAACTCTCTTCTCTCCCACATAAATATACACATTTAATTATAACCAAAGTCAAATAATCTTCTTAATGTATTCAAATTTTAGATTTGGTTATAAATCAAAAATCATCAATCTATTGTAGAAAGATTATATCTTATGTAATAAACAAATTACATCTATTCAATTTCATAAATATTTAACCGTCAATTTGGAATAAACAATCAAGAACAATAATATAAAAATATTCTTAATAATATAAAAATATTCTTAATAACATATTAATATTTAAATAAGATTATATACAAGTTTAAATCTTTTAGAAGTACAAAGATCATCTTTTTAGTATTGAGAGTGCTTTATAATTGTTCATTCACACAGTTGATGCACAAATGTGTTATATATTTTCATGTAAATTCATTGACGTACTTTCATCTTTATAAGATATTATGTTATGTTTCATACATATATATACATTTTGATTCAAGAATCCAAGATCTGATCTCCCAAGATTTTTTTAAGATTTCTCCGAGATCTCTTCTCTTTCACCCCCCCCGAGACAAACTTGAGATTCAAGATGGCAATCCTTGCTGACGCTCACTTATGCTATCAAAGGTAATCAACTCTATTTTTGGGAATGGTCAGAAGACCAAATTTCTGTATTATGAAGATAAAAAATATTGCACAAGGTGATTACATAGGGTAAAAAGTGATAGCAAAAACAAAAGGTCCTCTACGACTGAGGAAGTAGTAGAGTTATGCATTTGGAATTTATCCTTGAAATTACTACAAGAAGAAATTACTGAGCATCTGGAATTTATCCCTGAAAACTGCAAAATTCTTGGACCGCCCTAAATGTGCCAACAACCAATCCTTAACATAATTATGCATTTGGAAAAGAATCAGCTTTGGGTTGATCAATTGTCCTTCAAATATGTGGTTATTCCTTGTGCACAAAATAAACCACAACATTGCCGGGAGGACCAAATTCCATGTAATAGCATCTCGTGGCCAAGGATTCAGTCTTGACCAAGCGAGAATAAGATAAAGTGTGTTGCCTGCTTCAAACCAAGCAATATTCCAGCATTTGAAAACAGCTCACCACAAGAAGTTAATGATACCACAGTCAATGAAAAGGTGGTCCATGCTGTCATTCTTGAAGCCACAAAAAAATGCAGCAGGTGGAGAAATAGTTGGCCACATCATCTTGGCTGCAATCTTCATCTTTCACGTAGCCTATCTAAGCAGTCACCTAGCCCGCCTGGGAGCTGATCTGAATTGGGTAAGAAACCCGACCCTAACAGGACCAGATAAAAAAACCCAAGACAATAACCACTCATCAGCCTCATCCATCCCCACGTGATCTAATAGTTTCTTCCTCCCTTGCCACATTCCAGTGCCCTAGCTGTCCCTAAGATCATATGTTTCTAAATTGTGGTGCCATTCAACTTTTGTGGCATATTTGGTCTGAGAGTACTGAATGTCCCTAGGTCATGAACAAACTCTGATGGTTCTTAACTGGGTTGTGGCTACTCCTGGGACAGATCCACTGGTATGAGATGCCTTCCTCGACTCAGCTATGGAGCATCTGGACCAACAGTAATAAGATAGGATTTGAAGGACTTCTCAAGCAGCCAACACATTATTCATTGGTCACTACAGATGCTCTATGAGTGAGCCATTGCAGAGAGCTGGAAGTTCCAACATTCTCAACAGTTTGCACAAAACTTCAAACATCATGACTCGTTCACAGCTTAATACTTGTGTGCCCATACCCTTTCACTTCTCCACAAGTACAATTTTTTGTAAGGGCCACTTTTGGGCTCAAGTTTTGTTGGTGACACGTAGGGTTATTGTATGGATATAGTCCCTTGATAGATTTGTTTTGGTCGTACTATGTTTCACTTTGGCTGATATAGTCCCTTGATAGATCTGCCACCTCCCTCTCCCCCCACCTTTTCTCAGTCTAATATATCATGTTCCTCAGCTTAATGAACCGCTCCCACTCCTTTGGTGGGTAGCCTTAGCTGACACCCCAAGGGAAATTTACCGTCTATAGCCATCTACAGCTGTTGTAGGTCGTCATAGACTCATAATCATCCTAGTATGAATATCCATAGTCCTCGTTATCATTTTTACATCCTCCCCTCTTACACTGCTCATCTCACAAGGGACACGAGCCTCACTGCCCACAAGGAAGATGCTGCTGCCCTGTCTGATGCCTGTGGCAAAGTAGAGGTAGATCCTTCTCCTACCCTTTTTCCGACTCTCTCTCTCTCTCTCTCTCTCCCCTTCCATGTGAGCCTCCCACTTGCTCTCTCCCTCTTCCCTTCAATGTTCCCTCCCAACTCTCCTAGTCCCAAGATATTCCAGGTCCCAAGACCAATCCTAATATGGATTGAGATCAGATCGACCAACTCGGCTGATCGAATAGAAGGAAATCAATCCAAGATCGGTCAGGATTAGTTCTTCCAAAAATCAAGAAACAACAAAAAAATCTGGACCAATCCCTAAAGGGGCAGCCCAGATCCGACAGAATTGACACTTCCTATAGGAAAGATATGATGGCTTCTTCCCCATTCGTTTAGGACGGAGAAGGTGCAGGGGTTGTTATCTTCCTACTGCTTCGTGATGGTAATCCCACCAATATCATCCCCAGATAGATCTAGGATCAGCTGATACTCCAACCAAGTTGAGCCCAATCCCAGCAGAAATTGGCCCTGGGATCAAGGTCCCCCCTCCCCAAGGATCAGGCTATCCGACTGGAGGATCCTGCAAACCATCTCTCTCTCTCTCTCTCTCTCTCTCTCTCTCTCTCTCTCTCTCTCTCTCTCTCTATATATATATATATATAAGGATGCATTTCTTTCCATGTAAACTGAGTGCATGTATAAGTTTTTCAAAACAAAACTTATTAAAATTATTGTTTGACTGCATGTAAAACCATGGTCAAAGGAAAACATTCCATTGACCAAGATGAAATCTGGATTTCAGCATTGGGAAAAACCTAGAGGAGGCCGTATGCATGAATTATCCAGCCTTTGTTTTTTGACTTGCCAGTTAAAATTTTAGTTTTATTTTGAAATTACTTTTACGTGTTTGACAAAGGAAATACCCTTATTCAAGCCTATTTTATCACATCAAATGCTCATTTTAATAATTTTATTAAGACCTTTCTCTCTCACACACACTCCTGTTACCCCCCCCCCGGAATTGTTTCTTAGTTTTTTGCTATAAAAGTTGGCTATATTTTTAACCAGTTTTGTGATGTCATTAGTAACACAGATGTACATGTAAAATAATAAAATAATTTTATATTAAAATATGCTTTGCCTCAAGCCCTAAGGGCCCATTTGGTACAAAATTAGTTAGGGCATATAGACCTGGTTTATCCCTGAATGTTTGTGGAGAAACCTGGTTTATCCGTAAAAATTTGTGGATAAACCAGGTTTTATCCCCAAATTAAACTAGTCGCAAATGGGCCATAAGATGCTGACCTCATGTGACAAAGGCAAGGTGAGGCCCTCCTCATCTTGGGCACCTTGTGCCTCGAATAACAGAGATGCTCACTTGCAAATCCCCAAAGATAATGAAAAGTGATAGCACCATGGAAGATGTAAAGGATAACCTGATTAAGAACTATATGAAATATTTGTTCATTACATCCGAGATGAGTGAAATGTTGTAGATTTCATATCAGCACCGGCCATCAAATACCAGCAAATTCAACTGAGGCAAGTACTTGATCCTTCTGATACTGATACTGAATCCGAAGTTACGAAAAAATGAGAAGAAATGTTACAAGAACCATACTACTAAAAAATAAAGCATAAACAGATGTGTGCTAGACTACATCTATCAAAATTGTAAAGGTACTACCTGAACTGGAGCCCCCTGGAATTGGTGAATGTGACAAATATTCCTTGGCTCCTCTCACTATACCATTTGACAGATAATTACAGTTTTTCTGGCTAGGATCTATATCTTTTTCTGTGTCCTCCTCCTTAAAGTAACTGATTTTCTGGATTTTCAGGTTACTTCTGGACTGGTTTCCCACGTCTGATTCGTCTTTCTGGTGCTGAAAATTTTCTTCAGTTTCCATATCCACATCAGCCGCAGGATCTTTTAAGCCTGGTAGATGAACATTAGAAGAATTCATCATCTCTGCCAGTGGACTAAATGCCTCACAAGAACTCAAAACTTTTGAGGGTTTGTTTGATTCTGAAACATCAGATGCACTAGACTTTCTGATAAAATTAGCATCATGTGGCATGCAATTTCCCACACTATAAGAGAGGTTATCAGATAATTTCATCTGATCAAGACTCTGAAGATGCTCATAAAGATATTGCCCGCTGTGATCATCCATTTTCATATTCAACTCCGAAAAACAACTGTGTTCCCCTGCCAAACAAGAACTGTTCCCAATTCTGACCCATTTTCCCTGAGAAGTGCTTTTGGCTGTCAATGCTTTGTTGTCAACAGAAGGCTTAGAAGATCCACCAACAGAAAACGACCAAGGAAAAGGTGGAAGGCTAGCTTTATTTTTTCCCTTGAAGGACATCAAAGATGAGTATGTTTCCACCATAACAGAATTTAGATCCTGGGTTGCTGGCAGTGCTAGCCGTTCCAGTGTATCCTTAGGATGAAAAAGAACAGAATCACTAGCAGTCGCCTGATCCTGAACCTTCAAGAAATGGAGGAATGGGGCAACACTGTTATTCATTGCATAAAATGATCACATCTCAGAGGCAACTTTAAAATGTTAGAAAGAAAAGAAGAAGTATTTCCTTTCTATGTTTACCTGACTTGAAAATGCATGTTCTTTTACATATTTTCCTCCATCACAATCAGTAGGAACCAGCTCTGCAGCTTTCACACTACTATTGCTACAACCTGTGCTAGGGATTGTAAGGACTGAAACAGCCTTTCTCACTGAAAGTAGAATATTTTCATCAGAACCGGAAGCCCTTTTAATTTTGTCATCACATAAATTAGGACACTGGTAACTTCCATTGAGAAGTTCACTCAAGGATGGTTCATCGACGTTCTTTGCAATTTCATGAATGTCAAAATTGAAATCCAAGGGTCCTGAAACACAGTTAAGTTGTAGTCAACAATCACAAATGCCTACGAAAATGAAAAAAAAAACAAATAAAGGGTCATTCATGAATTAAAATCTCAGAGAAGAAAATAAAAATTGCAGATTAAGAAACATAAATCGTGACAAACACCATGATGACACACTCATATGGAAACCAGCATTGCATCTCACAAGTACTCCCACAAAACTGAGTCAAAGAAAAAGAGGTGATCGTTCATTAAAAAAATAGATATAGCACATCTCAAGTCTGATCTGCAGTTAGATTTATAGTTAGGGATTGATACATAAATGTAAACCGTGTAGTCAGTACTTTGGTGAAGGATGAGGGGACTTCCAAGACAGTAAATGCATTTCTTTAGAGTTTAAAGCCGTCACAATCAGAATAATCAAATAAAATTATGACCAAAACTTTATTGAAAGGAAAGAGGGACAAGATCGGTTTGGGAAGGGCCTGCCTGTATTTAAACATCTGCCTAAGAAGTGCACAAAGAAGGACTGCGAAAGGGGGGGTAGGCAACAAAGGTGGTGGGGATGCGAGGGGAAGCATAGAGGGCACAGGGATCAGAGAGGTAGGTAGGATCCTCAGGATGAGAAAGAGACATATCTAGAGCACTCAATCGAAGGCTAACATTCTTAGGGTGAAGAGACATACCTAATTACAACTTTCCTTCATGAGCAGCCCGTCCTTCCAAAATGGTGCGGTCATATCTTCTGTGTAGTGGGAGCTTTATGATCATACTAATAATATACTTGTATAATAACATTATTTTGATAATTAAACTTTCAGCCTCGGTAAAAGAAGGGGAGGAGCAAGGTAGACAGGGTTTGGGGTTGTGACTGGGTCGCTCCAACCCAAGCCAACTGGGTCGTGAACCAAGTCACAACCGGACCAGATAACAATAAAAAAAATCTAAAAATTGCAAAAAAAACTAAAAAATAGGGAACATGACAAAAAAATTGATTCATTTATATGCAAAGTTTACATAATTTTGTTCTTCTACATTATTTATATACTCTTCCCAAGACATTTGGAAAGGAAATATATGATTGTAAGTGTATACATGCTTATACAATCATCCTAATTTTGAAGACAACTTTCATGTCCTTGACCTTGCATCTTCCAAAATACTTTATCCAAATTTTATATGTAAATTTGTGTTTCGGTGTTATTCACCAAAAATTCATATTTTCTAATCGATGTAATACATATATTGACTAAAAACTAGGAATGTTTGGTAAAAATGGTATCGGAACACAAATTTACATAAAAATCTGATTAAGTGTGCATATCTTCTGCTGGATGTAAAAAACCTACCAAGTCCTGTAGAAAAACAAAAATTCTACTGAATGGTGGGAAAGTGGGGGGAGTCTTGAAATGATGGGGAAGTGGGAGGAGTGAGGAAGGGTGTGGGGGGAGTGGGATAGTCTCCCAAGGGGCCTTCCCAAGGCCCCCAATGGCTAGCCCAACGGTCACAGCTAGCCGTTGGCCCGTTGGCGACCCAGCCGGACCAGGTCATGACCCAGGGCTGTGTCTCGCAACCCCAGTTCAAATCCAAACAGGTGGGGGACCAGGGGTCAGGACTCGGCTGGTCGGCCCAAAAATTGACGAAGTCGGGCATGGGTCACGACCAGGGTTCCAACCCAACTTTCCAAGGGGAGGAGTTTACCAACTATCACAAATAACAAAAAAAATGCTACGAGCACTCTGTTTTCCATCTATAAATTATAGCAGGAAATCAAGACCCACAAAGCACATAAAGTAGAAACATAACACCAAAAATTGTGAATTAGACATGTATTTGAAGACTGTACATCTGCAATAAAACAATACAATTTAAATGGCATACCACAAATACTGTTCCCATTGACACCTAAATGAGAATTCACCATACTATCTTTTGACATGAAACAATCAAATTTAGTCTTCAAGGACATTCTCATGCTTTTACGGTCGCTTCTTTTGCCCTCTTGACGATGTTTATGCTTGATAGCCCGAGATTTGTCTGAAATCAAGAACATGTCAGTTTTAGCATATAATAAACTATTGATACTTTGGCCATGAGATACAGCTAGAAAGTGAAAAGGTTGGATTGAGAATTAGATGTGTGGCATTACTTGATTTCCTTTTTTATAGGCTTCTTATTTCCTCGGGATGGAGTTCAAGATATAGAGAACTTACTAATATTTACAAAGATTTTAGACACACGTAAAGGCATTTGGTTCTGCAGATCCTTCTCAGTTTGGCTCACGGATAAAGAATGGATTTACACCGTAAATTTTAAAACTTATATAAACACATAAGCCACACCATTACATGAAAGGATAATAAATATATAATACCGATCCTTATAAAAGAAAGGAAACAAAACATACTGAATGTATGCTTAATACCTCAAATTTAAATACACACTTGAGGGCAGCAACTGCTAACACCTGACACCATGTGATCATGGAAGTGCAATATAAGCCAATCAGGATAGGAATCAGATATGGTCAACATGATTCTGATTTCTGCCCCCAAAAATAAAAAATAAAATAAAATCAGTCAGGATCAGCTATACTCAGTCCAATGAAGCTGACTCGGTCCACACTGAACAGGAAGTAGCCAAGTTAGAGTGATTCTTTTCATCATTTGTTCAAGCTAACATCAGCCAATTCAACCATTCCAAGCGAAGTCAAGCACATTCCAGACTAGCGGATTGGATAACTCAGATTGCGGACAAGGCATTTTGGATCAGGATCAGGGTCGGCCGGTGCAGAACCTGATCCGATCAGGATCGGATTGCTGGCTTGGTAGATCCACCAGAAGCAAAATCAATCAATTATTAGTGCTCCAAAACATTGAAAAAAATAAGCAAAAATTTGGATCCCCAGTGGAGAGGCTGGTTGAATCTGGCGGGATGAGCTGCTCCCGCCATCAGCATTGGACCAGCTACTCCGACCGCATTGATCCCCAATGTTGGCAGAAACCAATGATGGGATTGGGCTCCCCCTCCCCACGGATTGGGATGGCACCTACTGATCCTGATTTGGCTAGGCCAATACAGCAATCCAGGCTGGGAACAACGCCCATTTATTTTTTTCTGCAGTAGTAGTTGGTATCACGAGTTGAAAACAAGAAATATACAGAAGACAGAAACATACATGCAACATCCACCGGCCATACACCCATACAATGGAGAACAATCAAAGGTGACCTACATAAATTCACAAAACAAAACCACAATAGAATGTATTGAAAAATGTGGGTATAAATGTGCTTCTAAGACCAAAAGGATAATAATTCATAATGACCACAAAAAAAAGAAAGCCATGCTCTGTTCTTTCACTTTGTCACAAACACAATGTGCCACCAAGTTTGGTATGTAGCTTCACACTTGAAATTCCTTCCAATTTTCTCCATCTTAACACCCAAATAACGGCCTGCAAAATCAGCCACCAGTTGCAGTCATCACCTTCATTCTTCCAGTTCCTTCCCATGAAGCAAAAAATAACATGAAATAGGGAGAGAAAAGATACATGTCGATCTTTCAAAAATAAATGTCCTTCAAAACACCCAACTGAAAAGGAGACGATCCACATCCTCAAAGTGATGATCATAAAAGGAGTACATAGATCTGAAAGAGGGAAGAAAAAGGTTGGCTGGATGGGCCAGCCTTGGATTAGGATTGGCACCTCCCAATCTTTCCTTCTTTCTTTTTTCTTTCGCGGGGGGTGAGAATCCCATTTTGATCTTCAGCGGGAATCTAGAGTGAAAAAAATTACAGAAAAGGAGTTTCGAACAATAAGAGCCAAAAGAGAAGACAGAAGGAAAACATCCACCAAGATGGTAATCAACATAGCCAAACCAGAATGAAGAGGCTAATAAAACTAATCACAATAATGTTTCCACAAATAAAAACATCATTTTAAAGCATCTTCAGCAGGAAACCAACCTGAACCTGATGGGAACTATCAATTCTGGACCAGGATTGGGTCGGATGGCCGATCCCATTGAGTCACGTACCTGGTGTTCTTGTGAGGAGCTGAGGGTGGAGGGACAGCCGGTGCGCCGGGGCCAGGGCCGGCAAGCTGCCCCTGCATCTTCCCTGCCCCAGTTCTGGGCAGAGAAGACAAAGTGTATGTGGGTCTCCCCCATTTTGATCGCCAGACCTGATATATGGGGATCCACAACCCACCGTATGAGTTGTGTAATCACGACTTAAGGGCACACTATAGGGATTTCACGGACTTCTCATCTTCAGGCAATTGTAGGGACTGTCAGCAGGCCACCTACCCCTGCCTTGGTGCAAGTGAATCAACCGATCAGCTGATCCAATCCCAATCCGGGATCAACCCAGCCGATCCCTGCAATCCTTGAAGAAAAGGCAAACTCTGACCGTTGCCTGCATCAACATTTAGCCAGGACCATCTATTTAAGGCCAAGATTCTGGGAGTCCTGCAATCAGAGTAAAAATTGGAATATGTGCTCTAGCTACTCCAGTATAAGTCACAAACGTTGTGGTCAGGACAAATGACCTGAGGCAGAAAAGCTGGTGAAAAGGATAAGTTGAAGATCCTATGAAGGTTACGTCATGTATGTAAGAGTTATCATGGATAGCTATGAACGTACGGCAACTACAATATCACATTTCTCCAATATTTAAGGGCCTGTTTTAAACAGTATAGAAATTGATAGTGTTACTTTTAATATTTATAGTAGATACATCAAAACTAGTTTTAAGGGTGCCTAATATCAAAAGTGAGTGATGTAACATTTTTTGGTTAATACTCTATCCAAACAGCCCCTATAGCAACTTGAGAACAAGAGAATCAGAAAAAACAGAATGCAAAAGAAGAATAATAGTAATGAGATTTCAGCACTATTAATAAGAAAGATCTGACAACTGGACAATGAACTGACAAATATAAATTTTACTTGGGAAAATTTTATACCTCAAGCAAACAAGAATCCGAGGATTGGAATTGGGACCCAGATCAGTGGCTCCCGCTCTGATCTAGATCGAGATTGGATCGACCGGATTGACTGATTTCCCGGGAACATTTCCAATTCGGAATCAATCTGGATCAGTTCTTCAAAAAGCCATAAAGAACACACACACACAAAGAGAGTCTATATCGGATTCTTTTGGGGCCACAATCGGCCCCAAAACGAGCCCTAAAAGGGTGCCGGGGATGCCGAGAAAGCCCCGATTACGGGAAGAATCACCAGAATCGTCCAATTCAATTGATTCTGGTCCCGATCCAGCCCGATTCCCCCAATTTTGGATGGGAGATCACCAAATCCATTGGGAGATCGGCTTGGATTGGGTTTCTTGGCTGAAATCAGATTGATGCGGGACAGAAAATGTAAACTGAGTCTAAATGCAGAAACCAATATTTAAAATACAGTAACTAAAATTTAAATGTCTAAATCCTGTTTATTCAACATGTTGGCTCGACATACACCCCATGGGGGGGATCGTGGCGACCTGGTAGGGCACCAGCGTGGCTTGCTTGGCGAGCATCCGACTGCATGAGTCGACTAGTATCTTCTGGTCGGGTTCCGTGGCCGATTCTGGCGTCCACCTGAGTGCACGAGAAGAACAGAGCTCCAGGGCTGCTCACGAACCCGCGTGTGCAGCAGCCGCTGTCATCATCTCCGTCACGCTCAGAGCCGTCCGTGTGAAGAATTAACAGGGGAAAAGGGGGGCTGATGAAGCAAAAAATGCTGTCCATGAAGCCACTGCCAGATGTTGAAGGAGGACGCTGTGCGAAGAGATCGAGACTCCGGGGATCGCCGGAGTGGCCTCCTCAGATGCTGTCCAGATCGGAAAAGAAGTAGACAACATTGATTGCAAGGCAGCCAAGAAAGAAGAGTCAACAAAAGATGCTGCTATGAAGATCTGGATCAGGCAATGATCTGATTGCAGCTGCCTACGAACAGTCCCGGGATTGCCAGATGGTGCAGTTGGCGGTGCGCCAATCTTCTCCAAAGGATCTGCATCAGTCGGATCTTGCGCACAGCATCCGTCGACTCAGGATAGGTTCACACACAGCAGCTGGACAGGAGGTACTCTGCGCAGAGAAGAATCGCGCAGCCATCAAAACAGAAGAAATCGCGTGCAGTAGCAGACGAACAGCACACAGCAGCAGATCTGAAGAAATCGATGTAGATCTGTCGACGATTGAGAATTTCCGAACCTACGAAAGAGGGAAAGAAGAAAGGAGGAGAGGAGGGAACCGGCCTTGCAACGCCAGAGGTTGGAAGAAGAAATAACCGGCCTCAGATGCCGGAGGTGGAGGAGGGGGAAGTGAAGCCGGCCTCATCACCGGGGGTTGGAGAAGGAGAAATGGCCCTCGCAGCCAGGGTTGGAGGAGAAGGACAGCACTCGTTGCCAAGGAAGAAGAAGAAGAAATGGAGGAGAAGAGAAAAGACAGGGCGGAGCCCCTTTCGTGGGAGAACCAGCATCCATAGATGTTCCAAAATTTTCTATTCAACTGTCTATTCCATCAGAAGCATATGGATGTTTACATAGAGCATCTTTGAATTAAAAAAAGACCCATTTAAAACTCACTACTTAATAAACCATAAAAAAATCAAAACAGAACTAAAACTACTTAAATTTTGTCCCCAACATGGATCGAAGGGGTCCAATCTGATCTAGGAATTAGCCAATTCTGATCCAGATTAGCCAATTCTGCAATCTATGCAAGCAAATCTGATAAAGTTCTGGTCTTGGCAGATTATCAAGCCCTTTCGAGTAATGGTGCAGCAAAGGGGTTGCTGAATGTTGCTTATTACAATCCCACATTGTTGCAGGACCAGCCAATATAATCAGCAAGGATCGGCCTTGATCTGGCCAGCATCAGCCAGGATAAGCAGATTCTAGACTAGGATTGTCGATCCATGATTGGATCTGGCTAAGATTTGCAGGATCAGTTGAACTCCTGAGCCTGGATCAGCCAATCCTAGTTTTGAATTGGCTGGATCAGCCATATCCCGACTCAGAAATTCTTGCAACCTTGTTATACCGGATACCAAAGTAAGAAATAAGAAGGGCTACAATTCAAGTTTAAACTGCTTTGAACAAAAAAAAATAGAAGTTTGCTCATTTGTCAAGGAACGATAGAAGAGGCTGTAAACAGTGGCTGGCTGCAATAAATTGATCAACAACTAAATTGTGAGGTTAAGGGTGGGTGAAGTTGGTAAATGATGACTAAGGTTGACCTAAAGGTTGAGGGTTCAATCCTTGCAAATGCCACACCCTCGGGCTTAAGGTGAAGTGTGGTGTTAATTGCTCTAGGCTAAATGCCCACCCTCCCTTATATCACCATCTGGGTGTGTTTGACCACTAGCTCTCCTTGGCACTCCCTAACTCAGACCGCACACCATTGAAGCTGAGGTGAAGGTCGAGTTAGTGGGGGTGGGGTAGGTTTGTCCCTATTAACAAAAAATGGTAATAATAACTAAATTGCCTTTTTAGATCGAACAGTTTGAGAACAAGAGCAAGCAAGGTGGATGGTCAGCTGAAGAAAATACTTGACTGCATTGAAGGATGAAAAAACATCATGAGATGAAAGAAATCAAAAAGAGGTAAAGGCCAAAGCAACATTGAAGACAAGAATAGTTTTTTCACTCAATGGCTACTTGTATGAGAAGAAATAAACACATTGGTTATGTTCAGGTTAGGTATCATTCTTCATAAGTGAAGTCTTTGTTATTAACAAAACAATGAATTTCATGAAAAGTTATTTAGGAATAGGACAAGTGGAGAGTATTTCCTAATTCTAGTTCCATCAAAAAAGATTCAGAGAAATCTGCCAAATAGACTGAATTTCTCAGAGCATGAGATAGAGGTAATGTGCATACCGACGCTAACAGATGGTTCTTTATCATTTTTCTTCAACTCTCCTTGGATAACATTAAGAAAGACATTTTCTGCAGCTATAGAATTCTACAACAACCGCAGATGTATTAGCTTTTGAATGACATTTATTTTGCTTACTCCCAAGACGGTGGATGCTCACTGCTCAGTATGTTGAAGACTAGGGCAGAAGCACAAAAGCAGAATGCAAAATTTTTGTGTTGCCCAAGTCCACCTAAAATTCTCTTGCCATTGCCATAAACTCTATTTTAATAATATCCCAACAGTGCAGAAAGAAACCAGCCGAGAAACGGTCTGGTAACAGAGCCTTAAGGAGTCCATGGAGTGTATCACACTCCAAACCTCCTCAGAGAAAAGCCTGCTAAAAGGCAATGATTCCTATTTAGAAAGTTTGTTGCAAGAGTCAAAATTGATAAAAAGACACCAGTCAACATCATCCTTGGATAAATTCTCATAAAAAGAGAGCGGCAGTACCGATCTTATTCTCCCCATCGCACAAAACTCCATCTACCTGCAATTTTTCTTCCTCTTCCTCAAAGAAGCTTGATTATAAAAAATGTTGGTACTTTTGTCACCTTACATCAACCAAGTCTCCTTGATTGTTTGTTTCCATTTTTAATCTCCTCCCTAAGCAGACACTCCTAATACCTGCCTTTTGCCATCATCCACCTCAAGGTTTGTTGGTCATCAAGCCTGCCTTTTTCATTTAACCGCTCAAACTTGTCCAATTCTTCACCAAGGCTCTTTCTCTTTGCATTTGCAGATTTACTAATCACATCAGTGGATCAGCCCACGGCTTCAACTCGGATTTCACAAACTTGAGATTTGACACAGTAAACAGTAGGTGTCATTGACCAAACACTCTTCCCACCATGATCTTACCAAGTCAAGAAAAGTTTCCACCCTACACCAAGACATCTCAAATCTGACTTTTCTCATTGCACCCTGGAAGTGGCATCCCATTTATTTCCAATAGGAACATGATCAGACAAGGCCCTTGAAACATAAAAAAATTTACGCATTCCTAGTGCAGCTAGAAATTATGCACAGATGAAAAAACCCCATCAAGTTTGACTTTGAAACCGAATTGGGCCGCATAAAATTCAAAATATGGCTTATGAACTTGATCGTGATCCCTATATAATTTAAGCATTCTTATAAATCTCTTTTTCTTTCTTAAAAATTGGTATGATGATGTTTTTCTCCATTTATTCGGCATTTTCTTATATATTAAGATTTTGTTAAAAAGTAAAGTTAACCATTTCATACCTCTAAATCTTACAAATATTTTCATACTTCAATAAAGATGCTATCAAAGCCACATGTATTGTTTGTTTTCATCTTCTTCAATGTCTCTTTAACTTCTGAAATTTTAATTCTCTAATATAATTCATATTAAACTTTGTTACATCATCTATGTCTTCTATATTTCTAGCAAAATTATCATTAAAAAATTATCAAAATAATATTTTCATCTTTCTTTAATGTCGTCCATGGTGTGCGGGGTCGGCGACCCGGCCAGCTTTTGGGCTGACCGACCCCAACCCGGCCCCCCGACCCGATTAATATATTTAAATAAATTTATTATTATTATTATTATTATTCCTGACCCCGACCTGACCCCGGCCCAACCCGGGTCACGACCCCAACCGACTTGGGTCGGTTTTAGGCCCAACCGACCCGGTCCCGACCCCCGACCCCGCCTTCCTTGATGTCATCATCTTTGATCAAAACTTTCTCTTCAATCACAAAATGAGGATAGAGAAAAGCCAATCAGTTATCAACCAGGGCCTCCAGGTCCTTCAACACTAACAGCAAGTTCTATCAATTAAACATTTGGATTCGTTTCTCCAGTCAACAGATATCAAGAAAATGAATGATCTTTGTGGTCCTTGATTTACTACTATTTCAACTACCTTCCTTCTTCTGCACTTGTAACTAATAACTTGTGATATTACTTTAAAAAAATGCCCTTCTTATTTATTGCAGAACAGTTAGATTTACAATGACGAGAAAACAGATAAAAGAAGTGCAGTCTTCTTACCAACAGTGCAACTTTTTACAGTGTGAGAGACCACAGAAATATCTGGAAAGTCAATCCTCAATTGCTTTGGGCTGCTTCGCCTCTTTGCATGCTTCTTACGTAATTGCTTGCCATTATAGCTTGGCCATGACCCACGGGAAAGACAATCCTCCCTTGAGTAAAGCTTTCTATCACTGTCATTGTGCTTTGAACTCGTTGATGCATTACTAAGCATGCCATCCTTTGCATTTCTAGAAGCCGATTCATGCTCTACGATTGATATTGGATACTTTACATCTGCAGAAAAAAGAAGAAGAGAAAGACTAATAAGCTAGTTAGAGTCAGCACTGATTAATTGATAGTTTCATTTAAAAAGACAATAGTTAAAGATACATAACCAAAAAGTACAGAAAAAATAAAAGAATTATTGGATCAAACTCTCTTAAGAGTCCCAAACTAAACAGCCAGACTACCGGATGATTTGATCCTTGAAGATCTTGCAATTCCTTTCAAGTGAACTCTATGGAGCATCAAGATCAAGAAAGAGCTAAAAGACCTGTCGTCGTCGTCACCAGTTTTTTTTTCAGGTTCACTTTAGACTCGAGTCAATATAGATAAGGATATTGCTGAGTCCTATTACATTACGTCCACTAGTACTAAACAGGTAAATGTTGCCCATACTAAGCATTGCATGGTAGCCAATCTGAGAAAGATAGCTGTGCAAGTCATCTCAGCCAGGCTCAACCTGTCTCAAGCTGTCATGGTCCCTTCTAGTCTATCAAACTAGAAGTTTAACTACTTAAAAATTCTAGCAGTTTCTTAGACTCTTCAACTATAAGGTAGAGGGTATGTTTGAATAGCATGCTCATATGTAAACTTGTATATCTACATTAATATCTCTTCATGCACTAATCTAAGTTATGTCACGCAACATTCATCTAAGTAATTATTTCACATACATGTACATTACTTATTGGGAAGAATCTACTAAAATACATAGTGTGGACACTGGAATCATCCTGGTGACGAGAACATCCTATCTCAATAGGAAAATGGGAAGTGCTTCAGCATAGGTGACAATTTAGTAACAATAATGCAGCAAAACAACTGGATCAGTTCAATATAAATAAACGAATTGAATTTCTACTGTGTAATATAAAATCCCAATAAAAGTCAGATGATTGCTCCAACAGCATTTTTTATGAAGTGAATAAAACAATAAATTCATAAGTGAAAAAAAGTACAGAGGAGAGTAAGGGTGACAGAAACAAAGGGTTATACAAAAAACAATAAAATGTACAATCATCCAGAGACAAGCTATACACTGTCCAAAAAGTAAAAAAAAAGAGCAGTCCTTATAAAGATGCATATCTGGCTATCTCTTAAAAATTCTATGGTTTCTTTCCATCGGAATGGCCAAATAGAAGAGTGAAGGATCAGCTACTGTTTGAGTTCATCATCGGAACCACGCTTCTTCCTCTAACAAGCAGTTAGCATGCCAGGACAAGAAGAAAGGGCATGTCCACCTATTGAAGGATCCACCTCTCCACTATCACAAATGGAAAAGCCTTTCAGATTCTCCTATCTGGTAAACTCTCCTCCAAGAGCTCTTTTGCAAAGAGCTGCAATGGACACCTTCCCAAGATCATACAATAGATCTGTCGCTCTCTGTATGTATCTGCAACTTCACCATCTCATGGGAAGCATTCATTCTTGCAAACTCCAGGGAGCATGCAGCAACATATTTTGGTTCCCCTTCATCAAACAATCATAGTCCTTCCACCATATGTGAAGGATTGTCCATAAAGTCAAGAAGATGGGTTAACTGGTTTTTTGAATGAACTGGTGTAACACCTGATATCTTCCCTCACCCAATTTTCATGCCTATGAAATGACATTCTGTGGTCCATCCAGCTCATAATGTTGATCCCACCTTTTGGCCAACTTATACACCATAGTTTTCAATGCTACATAATACCGCCTTGTTGCTTAGGTGATAAGGCGAGGCGTCAGGCGATGCCCTTTGTTATAATAAAATTGATAAAATAACAAATATATGGGTGAAAAATAACATATAAAATTAGCAAATAGCCATGATAACATGAAAATCAATTAATAATGTGCAAGCGCATAGTTAACATGAATACCTAATTAGAACTACTAAATTAAGTTATTTTTAATACTTAATCAATTAATATTTGTGTTAACTATTAGTAAATATCTATGAAATTGCTTAATCCTAATTATTTTTCCTTAAAAATATCTATTTATAATCAAATTGACTATTAAAACTAACCATTTTTACTTAACAACTACTCAATTAAGTGATATTGATACTTAATTAGCATTATTTCTTCCTAGATTAGACAAAATGAAAAAGTAATATGATGCCCGCCTAAGCGCCTCTCGCCTTGACAAGTGAGAGGGCGCTTTGTCACCTAAGCGATGCCTTGAAAACAATGTTATACACCATATTTCAGCTTGTCAGTTCCTTTTGGAATCGACATGATGGGGTAGATATGATTGTCCTTTCAAGTCCTTCCCAGCCCACTCCTCGAGATTGTACAAGTCCTTCCCCTTTATTATGTTCTCCAAGATCATATTTGTTATGGTTCACAGAATCTTCCGATTGGCCGATTTCAGATCATAGTCAGCACAAGCTGACCCAATATGGAAAGGGAGATTCAATTCCTCCATAGTTGTCCAAGTGCTCGCCTAGGCACCACTTAGGAGCAGGCAGTATATTCCTATAGCACCTAGGCCGAGCGCCTAGCTCTAATCCCAAAAGGCATACACCTTGGCCACCTAGACAGTCGCTTGACCGCCTATACCAACCAGTCCAGCTTTCCCGAACCAATGAATAGGCCTGACTTAAACCACCACCCGAAGCCCCCGACGGATCCTCA
Source organism: Cryptocoryne crispatula var. balansae (assembly GCA_036172225.1). Classification (NCBI taxonomy): domain Eukaryota; kingdom Viridiplantae; phylum Streptophyta; class Magnoliopsida; order Alismatales; family Araceae; genus Cryptocoryne; species Cryptocoryne crispatula. The sequence continues at coordinate 1,351,762 of CM069935.1, forward strand.
CACTTAGTCATTCCCAAGCCCCCGACCGATAGAAGCTTTCCTACAAAGAAGCCCTCAACGCCATGAAGATGTGTCGTCCTCTTCCTCATCCGCTGGTCAGCTCCTCGCTATCATCCTCCAGTAAAAACCTAGGTTTTCTTTCACCATCATTGATTTTTTGAGTATTCTTCCACCTATATTTTCTCATTTCTTCCTTCAAATTTATCCTTCTAATATATATTTGACACGTTTTAATCTTCTTCTACACTTCTTATGCTTCAATGTCTAAGAAGTTGTAAGTCTGAATGTCTCCGGTGCATTGATGGTTTCTGACCTTATTGTTTTTGTTTCTTCAAACATTTTTTATTGTTTCATTTGTAGTTTAAATCCAATGCTTAAATAGTTTAACATATGTAGACACACACACACATATATATATAAACAACTAATGCTACTGCTTTGACTACCTAGGTGATGCCTAAGCGGCCACCTTGCCGCCTAAGAATATTTGGCACCCATGAACATCTTGGGCACCTTGTCACCTTGACAACTATATTCCTTCCATGAATCTTGGTGGTCAAATCGGTTTGAATCTACCCCAAATAGGCCAGAATCGGATCGGCCAATTTTTTTTGAAAGTTTTCAGAAAAAATAAAACCAATCCGGGCTGATTTCAGATTAGTCATGAGGATTGGCAGATCAGATCCAAATAGGAATCAGCTATGACCCATCTAGACCCTGATTCCAATTCCACAATCCTTGCTCTTTGCTAACAGCACCGTTTTATCCCTTTCTTTCAGATTGTCTCTTTGCCTTCCCTGATCCTCTAAGATTTGGTGATGTTTCCCATGCACCACCCTTGAGTCTCCAAGAACCCCAACCATCAAACATCTAACATGCATCATTCTTGTCAGCACCAAGTTTCCTTCCATCTCCAGAGCCAGCTGCATCCCTGCCATCATCCCCAACAAGCAAGAAAACTATGTAAATGACACTTAAGCAGCCATCAAATTTCTCCAATCTTTCTTTGCTCACTACACGAGGTCCTGTAAGCAGAGGCCACTAACACCCACATCCATTTTTTTCCAACATCATCCGCATCTGAAGTTTTGAAGATAAGTCAGCAACTGAGAAAGTGCCTAATTTTATCCTTCTGAGGTCTCATATAAAATAAAAGCACCAGAAAGAATAGAGTTCTGAGATTGACCAGAAAGATAAAACCATGCAGTTGTCATATGTGACCATCCTATAAATGACAGGCAAGATCACAGCCAAAATGAAATTCCTAGATTAGCCATTTTTGCAAAATATTATGTCCCTCGGATCACCAGTTGTAATCCTGATCGACAACAAAAAAGATCCAAATCCCGCATATATGCCCCTTCAAATTGAGCATAAATTGAGAAACAGATATCAAAATACAATGCATCCTATTGGGGTAGTATTTGTCTCTAATTATTTGTTGTGATACCCTAGAAATGGCCAAAATTTCCTTAACTGTTTAGCGAGCAGAACAAAATCGAAGATAAGTCAGCAACTGAAAAAGTGCCTAATTTATCCTTTCTGAGGTCTCATATAAAAGAAAAGCACCAGAAAGAATAGAGTTTTGAGATTGACCAGAAAGATAAAACCATGCAGTTGTCATATGTGACCATCCTATAAAGGACAGGCAAGATCACAGCCCAAATGAAATTCCTAGATTAGCCATTTTTGCAAAATATTATGTCCCCCGGACCACCAGCTGTAATCCTGATCGACAACAAAAAAGATCCAAATCCCACATATATGCCCCTTCAAATTGAGCATAAATTGAGAAACAGATATCAAAATACAATGCCTCCTATTGGGGTAGTATTTGTCTCTAATTATTTGTTGCGATACCCTAGAATTCGCCAAAATTTCCATAACTGTTTAGCGAGCAGAACAAAATCGAAGAGTCTAGGACCCATTATGGCAATCCATCAGCCGCTTTAGATAAGCACAGTTGTTCCGATAACATCATGCCAAACTCTGACCTTATCGCCAGCGTCCACAGGAGAATATTTGTGAGTAAATAAGGTGAAGAATGACAGTATAAAAAAGAATGCTATGCACGACAAAAAAAGTGACAGGCGACAAATTTTCCGAGACAAGTTTATTGACGCTCAAAAAGATCTTAGGGTAACAGAACAACATGTGTACGTGTTGTGACCTCTAAAATTAGATTAGTAGGGAAGGAACAGTAAGGCAAGAACAGGACAATCATTTGAGATCGCATCCAAGTAAGCCCCTTCCTGCACTTTACCTCTGTGAAAGGATCCACAACTGGAGGAAGCCTTCTGCGAGGAAAAGGGCGAGATAGCACCGCCGACCGGAGTGGTCGGGCTCGTTTCCCGTCCCTCCGATTCCCGGACCCTGCCAAATGCCTCCGATGCCAGGAGCTTCGACACAAACGTCGTCGGCAAGGGCAGCTCGACCGCATCCATCCACACAACACAGATCAGGCCGGAAGCATCCCTCCGACTCCAAACAGATCTGAAACGATGCTGCCCCCAAAGATCAAAGGTCGCCGTCATGCGGCGGGCGAAAGCCCCAGTGTAATGTCCAGCATTCCCCTACGACGCCGTGGCTCCGTACTCGAACCAGCAGATCCGCGCGTCGGGTAGGTCATAGCGAGGGCGCCGGAGATGCGGACAGGGAACGACGGCTAGGGTTCCACCGCAGCGGCGAGGAGAGAGGAAGGGAGAGAGAGGAAGGCGGAGGAGCAACTAGGGCAAATCGAAGATGCGGGGACGGGCGAGAAGAAAAGGTATATATAGTTTTCGGAAAAAAGCCTCGGAGGTTAACGTATTCCGGCAGCCGGAGGCGCGCCGTGCGCCGGAGCGGTGCCGTTTGGTTTATCTGGCAACCGCTCGCAGGTCGCCGTCGGAGAGATGTTCGTCTTAATGCCGACACGTGGGGCGCCGTGTGAGCTGGATGGTGATGATCCGTCCGTAGAAAAAATTAAGGTGGGAAACCATTCTTGCGGGCGGCTGAGATTCTCCCACGTCACGTATCGAATTGATCGCCGGGGCTGAAATAACTGAAATATAGCACGAGCACTTCCCGGGAGGTTAGAATAATTATAGCGAAATAAATATTTTAAAATATAAAAAAGTATCTACTCTATTTATTGTCTTTAGATTTTGAGTTGAATGACTCGTCTATATAACATGTAGCTCATGATTTGATCCGGGCACGTGTGTTGCATTCTTATTTTTTCTCCACACTACATAGTCAAAATCAACATGTATGTACGAGGGGTGTTGACATAGTCTCGTAACGGAGACAATGAACAAATATTTGAAAATATAAAATAAGTGCACACTTCATTCATAGTCTCAATGGGGTGTTTGGTTGCATGATAATTTTTTGTACACTTTCATGATAAAAAATTGTATTAAAATAAAAGTGAACCACCTCATGACATAAAATTATCATGTTTGGAGGGATGTGATTACAAAAAAGAGTAACTATCGCACATGACCAAACAAAGTGGGGGACCACAAGAAAAAAGAAAGAGGTGAGATCATCTTTTTTTGTTTAAGAAGAAAATCACTTTTAATACATAAAATTATCATGGTTACCAAACACCTCTTTTAACAAGTTTTCTTACAATTTTTAAAAATTAAAACAAAAACCTTCGTTATCATGCAACCAAACACCCCATAAGACTTTGAGTTAGATGATGTATTTATTTAACATGATATCGTAACACCTGATTCAATTCAGGTCTATGTTCACATACCTCTATTTTTAATCCACGTGACAGAGTCAAAATCAGCATGTATACGAGGAGACATGTTAAAATAGTCTCGTATTGAAGATATTGAAACAAAATATGAAAATATAAGAAATTACATACTCTACTCCTTGTCTTAAAATTTTGAGTTGAATGTCCTATTAATTTAACATAGTGTCAAAGCTTATGATTTAATCCAAACTTGTGCACATGCACCCCTATTTTTGGTCCATGTGACAAAGTTAAAATCAACCTACACGTGATGGGACATGTTAGAATAGTCTCACATTTGGGACAATGAAAGATGATTTGAAAATATAAGAAAATGCATACTCTATTTATTGTTTTAAGATTTTGAGTTAGATGACTCATTTAGTTAACATGACGCTATAAGAAAGTCTGTGACCAGTGGCCAAGTGAACATCTCCCCCACCGTGGGGGGCCTTCACCCAGATTTGATCTCGAGTTTGTATGGACATTGTGACGTCTCTATGTGTGTGGCTGAGACCACTATAGTATTTTTTGAAAAAAAAAATTTTACAAGCTCCAAAACTACGGCAATAATGTTGCATTTCTCATTTAACACTTTTGGACATATATCCGTTAGAAAAATTATATCTCATTTTTTTTTACTATAGTAGCTTGAACACCTTTATCTTGTGCCATCTTCAAATTATGCAACTTTTCAAAAAAATGGAATGTTTCGTCCTAAATGGGATTGGGCATAACTTTTTTTTTCTAATTTATCATTTCAAATTATTTGTCCAGACATCTAAATATATATGTTAAAAATACCTTAAAATTTTAATGACATAGATGAAAATCTTTTTTTCCATACTTTATTTTACTTTTTTATAAATTAGCATTGTCTTCTTTATAGTATTATAAACGTGTAATACAATATTTTTAATATAATTTATAATTAAATAAAATTTAAATCTATTTTGTCTTAAGAATACTTAAAAACTTAATTTTTACTAAACTTCATTTTTGAACCTTATTTTTCTAGAATATATGAAATCAATATTTTAGATTTTTATTTTTTTGCTTTTTTACATTTTTTTACATTATCAATGGAATGAAAAAATGTATTAATCTAAATCATCTCGTGCAACTAGCAAAGAGAAACCCAACTAGGGTCAATTAGAGGCCACATTCAAGATGTTAGTACAATATGTAATAGAGTTAGTAACTAAAAAAAGGTCACGTGATCACTTAAGGAGATCGTAAGTATGACATTTTGGTTGATATTGGTAAAACTTTCCTTCATTGGTTATCTAACGTGATATGGACTCAGGCAACTAATGAAGGGAAGTCCTACAATGAGCCATGTTGAGGTCAACTAGAGGAGCTCATGCCCCTCCCTCGCTAAATCTTGAAAAAAAATTTTAATAACTTCTCACGAGATATATTACTACCTCCCTTACCTACATTACTGAGTAAGAAATTAATAATATATATATAATTAGTAATGAAAAATGTCTTGTGATTGCTTATGCAGGATGGGGGGGGTGAGCCATTTTCTGATTTGTCTCAAATATCCTCGGGCAACTAGCAGAGGGCAACTTGGTTGGAGCCAACTTGAGGGGCCACAATCTCCTCCCCCCCTCATGTGACCTTAAATTTTTTTTTCTTCCGTTTCTTAATATACAAGGACCCATAACTTGCTCTCGCAATGAATCATCTTAAATCCTTCAAGGACCTTTCGCAAAATCTTTTGTGACTTGTGATTGGCTCTCATGCTTTCCTTTGAGCTCTTTCTAACATCATTCACATCCCATATGGTGACTTAGGGCACATAATCCATATTCGAAATGTGACAAGCTCCAATCTCATTCTTTGCTTACTTGGCAATTATGTGGTGAGTTGGTGCCCAATGTTCTTCTCTTCGACAACCACCGAACGGGCCCGATCAATGACATCTGATCGATGTAATCTCTTTTGCGAATATACGCAACTACATGCTCCGCATGCTATCTTTAGGTAGTTTCTGATTAAGAAGAGAAAGTTTTCCTATTTCAATGATTTGTTTAAATGTTTACTTAGGTGTTTTTACTTTTTTGTCTGCTGAAGTGGCAGTGCTCAACTTACTTATGTTGTTTTTATTTTATTTTTTATTGTGGTGCCCCCTTTAGTCCCGTGGTCTAATTATGTTTTGTTGTCTTTCTAAGTTTTATTCATAGCCATGATCTTAATAGTTAGACCATCCATCTGTGTGATGTCCACACCTACATGGTGTGATCATCTGGTCTTGCGATAATTGTCATACTTCACAAAAATAGTTCAAATCTCTGTAAATCAACTTCTAAAGCACCTCAATGTGCATATTACTTACATCTTCAAATATTTTGGAGAAGATGACTTCAAATGCGGCTGAAGTTATATTTGTCTTCATCGTGTGTATGTTTCTTTCTAAGTTATTGTTTGAGAGTTCAAGTTTGACACATTTTTTTGAAATCACAGAAATATACTATTTTTTAATAATATGAAATAGATACGTGTCATTTGTTTTAAAAAACAAACAAAAAAGATCATGTGATGACTTAAAAGATGGGTGTGGCCCTATATGATTGGACTTACAAGAGAAAATAACTTTTCAATATCACATGAGGGAGGGATCATGGCTTCCTCTGGTTTGGCTTTGACAAGAGACCACTATTACTTTTTTTTTTGACACCGTGACCTAGTGGTCGGAGAATCGTAGGTGAGTGATCGAGCTCTAGCTCGATCGCCACATGAAGCTGTCCCCCAGGATAGCTGGGCCAGACGACCCGAAGGGTTCCAGTAGTTGCTCGAAACAGCGACCCCTACTCCCCATTAGTAGGGGTATGGTCGGTCGGCTGAGAGACCACTATTATCTCTTGTGTAATCTTAAAATTTTTTTTTTTCTCTTTTGTTAGTTACTAACCACTTGCATACGTTAGGATGTAAGATTTATATTTTAAGATTTAATGTAATTATTTAAATATTTAATAACAAATAAATTATTTGTGTAATCACCTAAGGTGATAAAGGGGATGTGATCCTCTCTTATTAGTTCCAACGAGACTTTGTTTTTTCAGTTACCTAATTCGTTGGGACCAACCAAAATGAGTCATGGTCCACTATCATTTAACTTCAATGATGACAAAAAACTGACCACATGATCACTTAAGTAGATAAAAATATAGCACTCTTGGTGGGGTTAGCTTCTTAGGTGAGAGGTGTCTTGAGGTGATGATCACGTGAGCACTCAATAAGATAGAGGGTATGATCCTCTATGGTTGAGTCAGTCGAAGAGAAATTTGCTCGGGAGAAAAAAATAGAGAATCGTCTCATTGGGCGGAGGAGGCAATAGTCGCAATTGCCAATGGGTGACTATCACAACCCTGGTCCGTACGACACCCACGTGGGTGTTTTTTTGGTGTCCTTCGAGGAGAGGGATGTTACAGTCGCCCATTGGTGATTGCGGTTATTGTCTCCTTTGCTCAGAGGAGACGATCAAAACTTAAGTGAAAAAATGGTATATTTGTTGAGTGTCATCAATTTTTTGGGTTACTTATTATCAATTTTTACTATTTACTCACCTCTATTATTAGAGTATGATTTATCTCAGATAATTATCTTAAAGAAGAGTCAGTCCATTGTCATGACTCCCTTATCAATATACTCACACATTTTTGATTTATAAGAGAGACCATGATAATTACTCATAAACAATTATGACTTTTTCTTATACGGTCTGTTGAGATAACCACACTCGTATTAATAACGTTAACTTGTAATTGTTCCGGGACATCGGATCCCCTCGGGTGGGCACTTGAGGGGGTTCGGTCAGCCCTTCTCACAGAGGGGCTGACAAGACAGTGACAAGATGGTAATTTGAATCTGTCAAATAATCGTCTTGTCAAATCATACGTGAGTGGGTTGATCGGACTTCTTCGGGTGCCACCCGAGAGAATTCGGTCTTTTGTTCCGGACTTCAGTTTACTTCTTCACTCGATATTCTCTCTCCTCTCTCCCATTACACTCCCCCGCCACCGCCAGCGGGACATCTCTCCCGATCCTGCCGCCGCCTCATCCGGCCGCATTGCCCTCCTTGCCAGGCGAAGATTTAGAGCGGTCGACGTCGGAGGAAGAAAAGGTGGCGGCGGCAGATAGAAACCAGAGGAGGAGTTAGAGCACCAGTAGAAGGAGGCGAAGCAATGAAGGCCGCGGCGCTGGGTGGGCGGCAAGCGCAGCGATCTGGGGCATCACACCACCATCGCCAGTATTCCGATCAGTTTATCCTTGAATCCGCCTCCGCCTCCGGCAGCAGCACGTGGAACTAGCCCCAGCAGGTAGCTTCTTCGGATCACGGTACCTGCCGCCATTTCAGTGCGTTCACCGGAATGAACTCCGGCATCCGATGGTGAACAAAGATATTTAAGTTCGGTGCGATCTTGTGCTTCTCCGCGGTGAAAGTGCAGGTGGACTACTTCAGAATGCTGAAGTGTACGCAAGGGGGCGCGAGTGGCGATTTCTTCTCCATGGAGCCTTCTACACCGCCTCTCAGTTATCGCTCTTCCAGCCTGAGGAGAGATGGGGATGATGTAGAACTTAGCCCCGGAATACTAGACCTTCATTCATTTGATACCGAGCTTCTCTCGGAGGTGCATTAACGGAGAATGTTCAATTAAATTATTCCGGTTTTGGATCAAGTGTGACGTGATATTTTCTTTCATTGATTTTGTTACCATTTTTCTGCCGTGACCTTTGCGCTTTTCTATGCGGATCCCACTATTCCGCTGCATATAGATGCCGGTTCCTGGTGGCAGTACCACTACGTTGTTTGGTTATGCTCCAGTTAAAAGTTTCGACGATTCTGATATGAGTACAGCAACGAGCAAACTTACAAGCAAGCCACGTACTTCATCCGAGAATAATCTCCTGAAGAGTTTCTCCGTGGATCGAGAAAAATCAGCCCCCGTTGCCAAAATCAAAGTCGTGGTATGTTTTATTTTGAAGATCGAATTTTACTTTCTCCAATAGATCCACAAGAACATGACGGTGTTAGATGAACGACCCCTAGGATTATTCATCAAAATGGACACGCTTTCGTAAAAAGAAATATGTCTTATTTTTCGTGGGAACTTCTATCAGTTTGCTTGCATAAGTGGGTATTTCATTTTGTCAAGACAAATATTTTATTTTCCTTTTTTTCTTACATTGATGAATTGCTCCATTTCATTTCTTTTTACGTTACTCCCGCTGTTTGTTACCATGATAGATAATTCTCTGAATTCAGGTGCGCAAGAGACCGCTGAATAAAAAGGAGATATCCAAGAAAGAGGATGACATTGTTACGATAAATTCAAAGTACAACTCTCTTACAGTTCACGAGACAAAATTCAAAGTCAGTATTCTTTCTTGCTTCTCATTATTTCATCCCCCCCACCCCAAATAATGCAGGTTGATACGTTACCTTCTGACCCTGCTGTTATATTATGTCATTACTGCCGAAGTGATTTGAAGGATGCTTCACAACACTTTGTCTTGTTCTCTCACAACTTCATTTTCACTTGATTTAATTAAAATTTGACCACATCACGGTGGACAGTATTTACACCCTTATTTGCTTTGTTCTACATATTGCAGGTAGACTTAACGGAATATGTGGAGAAGCATGAATTTGTTTTTGATGCAGTTCTGGATGAAGGTGTTTCCAACAATGAAGTGAGTATAAGGAGAGAAAAAGGGCATCTGTTCTTTGCTACATGGTACCTCTTTAAATGGATGCCTTTTCAACTTCACAGGTTTATCATGAGACAGTAGAGCCTATCATACCGGCAATATTTCAGCGTACAAAAGCAACATGTTTTGCGTATGGGCAGACAGGCAAGTTTTTCATTCAATTAAAATGATGCGAACTAGAATCAATTTTAAAAAAAATGCTGACTGGAATAATAAACTGGATGATGTCTTTCATTCAACAATTGATTTCTGCTTACTTTATTTGTTTGCACAATGTTCTATATTTCTTATGATTTTTGCTCTAATTCCTTTCCCATGCAAAGCAATTTGTCAGCAGGCATTTATCTACATGCTATGGGGTTTGTCTAGAGATTTTTTTTAGATTTTTGGCAGTCAATAGTTCTCTAAGCAAATTACTTTTAACATTTGCTCTCGGTAATGAATTTGTTATCATTATTCAAATAGTGGGGTCATGTTTAGTGACGAAGAAGTTCATTAGCCCTGTCATTTTCTCATGGAGATATTCCACGGGTGCTCATGAATCAAGATATGGATCTGCATCATCTCAACTCAACTCAAATCTTAATCCCAAATTATTTCGGGTCAGCCATATGATTCTCTTTTCCCACTTTGAAATTGAGCTACTTATTTAGAGACATCTAAATCATTCAAATCATATTGAATTATCCTTAACCAAGTTAACTATATAGATCTGCCTTGCCATTTATATTAGATATACATAATTTTAGGGTATTTTGTCATCACAACATGGTGTTTGGCAAAAGGATACCAGATGGACTAGGTGAGAAAGCATTTTATTCATTGCTTCTGTGGTACAGGGATACAATCTTCTGGGTGGGAAACTCCAAATTTTAGGAGTGGACTTCTTCGTGAAACATACCCCTGATGTCCTGTAGTGCGTATAGAAAAAGCAGATAGATGCACACCTCTGTTGTTTCCAAAACTTATCTTTCCTTTTTGGAGGTAATGCACACTAAGTTGCAGCTTCATTGGTTATTTAGTTAATGCCAATTCCATGTGAAATTTATCAAATGACGTTACTGCTAGTACATATCTCCATATTCATAACGTGCAAACCTTCCTAGCTCTTGTACATCTGCATTGTGTACAGTATACTGATCTGCCAAACAATCTAGCCTTAATCTACTATCTGGGAGACCTGCCTGGAAAGAAATTGCACATCTTTCATCAATAATCTAGAACATCAGGAGGCATTGGATCTTGTTTGTGGTGGAGTCAGATGTTATTTTCATCTTGGAGAGTGGTCATCGAGATCAGCACCTGCCAATCCAATCCAACACGAAGATGCCCAATCATAGAAGGAACTTCCGTATGGATTGATCTGGATTGGTTAATTCCTTAGTGGCTGGTGAAGCTGAGGCCAGGGGAGAGGCTGGCACTGAGACAGTTTTGGTGGTCACCCCTGCATCTTCCCCGCCCCATTTCGGGTGGGAAGAAAAAAGGTTTGTGGGTCTCTGTCTGTTTAGATTCACAGACCTGATGGCTGTGGGATCTGCAACTTTAAGTTATGAATCTGATAACTTGGGGACCTGATATCTGGCATATCTCTCAGATATTGGGCGGACCTGACCTTTGTCTTAACCACCACCCGAAATGGGGTGTCCAGCACTGAGGTGGCTCCCCCCCACTAGGGAGATGTAGGATCAGCTGATGCCTGCCTAGATGGTTCAGCAGCTGGTGGATCAGCTCCTTGCCTTGACCAACCCTGAGCTTCCAGCAGATTGGCCGATCTGCTGAGACCAGCTCTGGCCTATCCAAGGGCTGACCCCAACCAATGTTAGTTCTGAGCAATCCAAATAATCTATCAGAAAAAAATAAGAATCCTTGTTAATTTCATCTACAACAACAGAAACGGCCAAATAAAAAAGCGGTGCCAAGATAGTTGTCCAAACATCCTTCATCTACTGTAGTAGGAATTCTATTCGTATAGAGGCTGATTGACATTCAGAGACTTGAACAAGTTTACAAAAACTGGTCTGAAGACCTCTTATGGCGAGTTGATGATCCTTCATTGAATGAAGCATGCCATAGAACTGCTGCTGATCTTCATACATGGTTTCAAATTTCTTGAACTCATGCGATTAAAAAGAAGTAGCTGGTTTCGTTAAGAAGAAACCATTATTTTCGAGATGTTGCATAGGTGACAAGGCAAGTATCGCGGGATCGGAATCGGAATCGGGATTGGTGGGTACCGATCCGATCCGGATCGGATCGGATCGGACCGATTCCGACCGATTCAATGGAAGAAAATCGATCCAGAATCGGTAATAAAAAAAAGAAAAGAAAAACCGATCCGATTCCGATTCCGATCCGATTCCGGCCGATTCGGACCGATTCGGACCGATTCTGGCTGATCCGACTGGAATAGCAAAAAAAGAAAAAAAAACGATCCGATTCCGATTCCGATTCCGATTCCGGACCGATTCCGGCCGTTTCCAGACCGATTCCTACCGATTCCGACCGATTCCGCGGAATTCATGCCGGAATCGGTCCTTCCGCATGGATCTGATTCCGGAATCGGTCGGAATCGGTCCGATTCCACCGATTCCGTAAACAATGTGACAAGGTGAGGGGGATGCCTAGGCAAGCATACTACTACCTTCTTATTTTGGCTAATATAAGAATAATTAATGCTAATTAAGTATCAACATCACTTAACTAAATGATTTTGATGTAGAAATAATTAGTTCTAATAGCTAATTTGATTATAAACAAATATTCTAATGGAATAATAATTACAATCAAGTAATTTTATGAATGTCTACTAACAGTTAATATTAACTACATATTGATATTAACCTAATCAAGTAGTTCTAATTAGGTATTCATGTTATTTAATCTATTTAACTTTGCACTTTTATATTATTAATTGATTTACATATTGTCACAACTATTTATTACTTTTTATGTATTATTTGTCACTTACATATTTGCTAATCTATCAATTTTACTACAAAAAGGTGTTTCCTGACGTCTTGCCTTATCGCCTAAGCAACAACGACAAGTCAATGCCATGTTACCTTGGTCGCCTTGATTGCCTTAAAAACTATGGATGAAACTCTTGCAGCTCCATATCCATCTTTTGACTTGTTAGAAGAATGCCTCTGATGGGTGGATCAAATTTTACCTGGAACTGGCCATATTTGTCCTGGATCGACTGGAGTTGGCCAAGATCTGACAATTTCATGCCTGGATTGGCCAATTTCAGATTTAGCCAAGTTACCCTAAATCATACTATGTCCACTTATGGCCACCATAGCCATATCTCTCTATTGTTCCTTGGCCATCTCCACCTTGTTCTTGTGCTTATGATTGAACACAGAGCCCCAAGGATAATACCCGCAAATCCTTATTCAGTGGATCTTCCTAGAACCTAATCCTGTTACTTTTATCACAGCGATAACCTGAGATCTCAAATTGAGAAACTCCCATATAATACTATTCCAGACTTGTGAATAGCAAGTAACGTAATTCTTTTTTTGAAAATGAACGGGTGATACGAAGGCATACTAGTCATGAACACTTCTGAGATCATCCATCTCTCTTCATATGCATTTGGCAGATACACTCCTTTTCTTTTTTATTTTTCTTGGGGTGGAGGTCTTTAAGGTTGTCCTACCTCCTGGAGTGGATAGAGTGCTAATTGGCCTTGGAGGTTGTACGACCTCCTGGAGTGAATATAGTGCTAAATTATACAACGGTTCCACATGCTATTTTTGGGAAATGTTTCTTTTATTGTAAATCTCTCATTTTCTTTGTATCTGTGGTGCGATCCACTTCCAAAATACAGTACATTTGTTGTTTTTCTGTAGAATGCTTCCATGTCTTTAGGCATTCACTTGTATTTTATGTTTACTAACATGACAATGTAGTATCTTTATATTCAACATACGAATACTTGATTCATGAAAAAAAAAATACGATTGATGTATGTACACTGTATCTGACCTAGATATTTGTCCAAATTGTTGCGTCCAGTTTTAGCTGCTTGTGTTGGAAATGCTGCTATTAACAATTTTTTCTTGTTCCTTTTACAGGCAGTGGGAAAACTTACACCATGCAACCTTTACCACTTAAAGCATCCCATGATATTCTTAGACTAATTCAATACACATACCAGAGTCATGGCTTTCAGTTATTTGTCAGTTTCTTTGAGATATATGGTGGAAAACTTTTTGATTTACTGAATGATAGAAGGTTTGCTGATTTTATTTTTTTCTATTTTCATTCTGCTTAATCATCAATGCAAACTTGCTCATCGGTTATTTCCTTTGGTTCTGCAGAAAACTTTGTATGAGAGAGGATGGGAAACAACAAGTATGTATTGTCGGTTTGCAGGAGTATAAAGTATCAAATGTGGACACCATCAGAGAGCTGATTGAAAAAGGTAATGCAACAAGAAGTACAGGTACAACTGGTGCAAATGAGGAGTCCTCTCGTTCACATGCCATCCTGCAGCTTGCAATCAAGAGGTCAGGCAATGAATCAAAGGCTGCCCGAGTTGTTGGTAAACTTTCCTTCATAGATCTTGCAGGAAGTGAGCGTGGGGCAGACACCACTGATAATGATAAGCAAACAAGGTTCAGAGTTTTCATTAATTGAGTTTTTATATTGTACATGTAATTTTATTTGCCATTTTGTTCATTAAAACAATCTGCTTTATCAGTTCATAAAGTTGGACCGTGATGAATGCAGAATTGAAGGTGCTGAGATAAACAAAAGCTTGCTCGCTCTGAAGGAGTGCATTAGAGCTCTTGACAATGACCAAGTTCATATTCCTTTCAGAGGAAGTAAATTAACCGAAGTTCTAAGAGACTCCTTCATTGGGAACTCCCGCACAGTAATGATTTCATGCATTTCTCCAAACGCTGGCTCTTGTGAGCATACACTAAACACATTAAGATATGCTGACAGGTGACTTCACATGATTTTGGAATTGTATCGGCTTCTTGTTTCATTTGTGCTAAGTAATTCTTGATCTTACCAACCACAGGGTGAAGAGCCTGTCAAAGGGAGGTTATCAAAAGAGGGAGCCCTCAACCACAGCCTCCAGTCTAACCAACTCAACCATTCTGTTCGACATTGGTGGTGACATTAGTAATAAACAACTCGCTCTATCCTCTCTTGATCGAGAATCCACAACAAGGGAAGAGGTTCCTGGCCATACAAGTTTTTCCAAGGATCAGAGAGGTAGGAGCTCCAAAGTAGGAAATGAAAGTTACCATTCTGCAGAGTCATATGAACAAGGGAAGTTTGCTGGGAAGGGGAATTTAGATAAGAACTTGGTTAGTACCACGGAGGACGGATGGAGGGGAACTGAGAGCCTTACTAACCAAAGAGGCAGATCTTCAGACTTAAATCCCGATGACCTGATCTCAGATGGTGACCTAAACACCTTGTTGAAAGTAAGGGCAATAAGGAACATTACTTCTGCGGATGATTTTTTGACCGCTCATTTAATTCTACTTTGTGGCTGGCTGCAGGAAGAGGAAGATCTTGTGACTGCTCACAGGAGACAAGTGCGGGAGACAATTGACATTGTCAAGGAGGTAATTCATTCTGTGTTTTCTTAACTCCTACGTACCAAGGTTTCACAATACTTGTCATGTCCTTGGCAGGAAATGAGGCTGCTGTCTGAAGCAGATCACCCAGATAACCGGCTTGACGAGTACATCTCCCGCTTGAACTCTATCCTCGCGCAGAAGTCTGCCGGGATTTTGAATCTACAGAAGCGTTTAGCCAACTTCCGGAGGCTCCTAAGTGAGCACAATGTGCTGCTTTCATCTCAAGATGCATGACTGCTGGATGATTATTTATGTTCTTTGAGAACATCCAGCTCTCTCCACTTGCCTCATTGGCAAGGTGATGGCAAGGCTTTTTTATTTTGAGGCAACATGGTTTCCCGACCAGGTTCAAGTCTCCTTCCATACCAAAGCCATTAATACGCAACTAAATCACCGCATTCTCAGGGCAAAAGGGGTCCAATTCCAGAACACCGCAGGTAATTTGACCGGTGCGATCTCTATCCCCTGATGTCTCTGCTCTACATTTATTTTTGAAGACGTGTGAGTATCTGTCAATATTTTACGGTTTGAGTTGAAAAGCTTGTAGTCAAGTCAATACAAATGGTTTATATATATATATATATGTAAATGGTTGCCCATATCCATCTTGGATTGGATGCATCTTTGCCTCATCATGATTAATTAATTGGTCATGCCTATTTTCTTCTCCTCTTTTATGTACTCGTCTTGTTTTGCTTCCAATGGGCTGTGATTGTTACAGTCACTTCCCAAAAGAGGAAAACGAAAACATAAAGTGTTTAGATCGAGATCCAATTCTAGTTTTCCAGAGAGTTCATACCGAACTTAAGGACTGAACTTAAATGAGAGTGAACTCAAATGTATACCAAATTTTTAGTCAAGTTCGAGCTTGATCAAATAAATAAATAACTTAATGAGTGGAATATAAGTTCAAACATAGATCCAATTTACTAGTGGATTATTGAGTTGAACAAGTTGAGTACAAGCAATATATTATTTTGCTTGGCTAAGCTCTTTTGCCCCCTGCTCTCTCTCTCTCTATATATATATGCACACTGGCCCTTCTGTGGGAGACGGGTCCAAAGTTGGACAACCTTCTTCCGCTTGATTTGGCTAAATTTAAATGTTTAAAATCTTAATTTCACGTGATGTTAACTATCTGTACTCCGAAAGTAAAAAAAAAAAAACAAATCACTTAAGATTAAGTGATTTTTACGAAGTAAATGTCATATTCAAATCTTAGTTCTGATGTTTATCAAGTAGTCTCTGAAAATCTGAACTTCAGAAATTCAAACAAGCACCGCCAGAGGCTTTATCAAACGGGTTGAAACGATTCTCCCCAATCAAACCAGCCCAAAGTATGAAAGAGAGGGGGGGGGGGTGCAAGTAGCCTGCAGCTGCATGGCGTAGAAGGAAAGAATCTACTGCCTCCTAATAATGATGCTTTTCATGGGTCGACCGGACGCATGCACGTGAAGAAGAAAAAGATAACAATGTTAATAACGTAAATATTCTACCAAGTATATATATATATTCTCTGGTATTTCAGCGCTACTTAAAATAAAGATAAAGCTAGTCAAAGTAAGTAAAGAAAGGACCAAGGCTGCTGCCATTAACACAGGGTGGAGTTAACACCGCCGCCGGCTTCACGAGCAATTAATCCGGCTGCAAGACAGCAACTCCACCGTCTTTCCCCGGAAGAAAGAGGAAGGCCGATGGTAGGATAGGATAGGATAGAATAGATAATCTGTGGGGAAGGCGGAGGATCAGCCGGTGCCGGTGATCTCTCTCAGCGGTGGTAGCCGAAGAGCGTCTCGCGTATGTCGGAGAACACCTCGAGGATGACGGCGTGGTGGCGGGGGGAGTTGAGCCAGAGGTAACGGAGGAGGAGCTCCTCCTGCTCGCCGCCGCCGAACACCTGCTTTTCCATTATCATCTCGACCATGGAGCTGCGGAAGTCCTCCCGGGGATCGCTCGACTGCTTGACCTCCACCGCGAACCCCATCTTCTCTTCCTCCGCCTGCAACTCCGCCGCCGCCGCCGCCAAAGAGGATGAGGAAGGGGAAGAGGAGACGGAGACGGAGACGAGCGGGCGGAACCCATCCTCCGAAGAGCTGCCGCGCCCGCTCCCCTCGCCGTCGGCTTCCTCCCGTCGGCTCCGCCGGTGCCGTCGCGGGCGGAGCCCGTCTGCCAAACGGCTGCGGCGCCCCCTCTCCTCGCCGTCGGCTTCTTCCCCTCGGCTTCGCCGGTGCCTTCGCGCCGGGCAGTTCTTCTTCTTCTTCCTCCTCCGGCTGCAGTGGCAGGAGGACGAATAGTAGAGCTCGGGGGAGCCGGAGGAGAAGCTCAACGAGGAGAACAGCGACGTCCAATCTGTTTCGTCGTCGCCGCCGCCCGAGGAAGATGTCGCGAAGCTGTAGCTGCTCAGCTTCATCTTCTTCTCTTCGCTACGCGGCACTCTCCCCTTCTGCGTCTCTGGCAGGCGCCGCCGCATCCTGCAGGCTCCGGGCGGCGCCGGCGGCGGGCGAGGACCGTAGGCGCCCGTGCGACGACGTTCTGCGCAGAGATACCGGTGCTGAGACGGGAGAGAGGGCCTGTGGCTAGGTTGGGGGCGGCGCCGAAAGGTGATTTCCTCGTTCCGGTACTGGTCGTCTCGCCGGCGGGGAACGAAGATGGGCTCTTCGACGGCGTCGGCCTCGTTCCCGGCGGCGATGCCGCAGGAAGATCGGAGACACGTCCTCCTCAGAGCCGCGGCCACTCGCCGCCTCCGCAGCCGGCTGATCTCCTCCGTCTTCTCCATCGCCGTGCGGAGAGAGAGAGAGAGAGAGAGAGAGAGCCAGAGAGACGACGTTCCGTGTTCTTCCGGTTCCGCCCTTTATAGGCGACCCCGCCCCACTCTCTGCTGGGATGCTGCCTGAACGAAAGATTAAATAATTAATTAATTTATTGTAATTGATCACTAGAAAATTATGATTAATTAGAGGGAATTTTGTGTCTTGATGAACTCTCTTTCGGCAGGATATTTTGTGTCCGAAGAAATAAAAACGAAACAAATAATTGGGGAATTGTGTCTTGATAACAGCGATGATTTTACGGGTCCATATGATAATTAATAAAGGAATGCAAAGATAAATAGATAATCCTGGTAAACTAGTGCTTAATTATGCGGATGCTCGATTGTGAGTGGTCAATTTCTTTTAGAAATAACAAACTCATACATTTCTCCATGTATAAGAAGGAGAACGACTAGGGAATTAATGTTGATCATGATTCAACTCGTTTAGAAATTTTATTGGGTATTCGTATATAACCGACCTGGGCGAGGACTCGGGTCACCCGTGGTCAGAATAAAAAAAATAGATTTAAAATATTTACGTGTTCGGGGTTGAGGTTGGGACCAGGTGAGTCGACCCAAAAGTCGCATGCTCGGGTAGTAGTTGATGGTAAAGTTATTCGTGTCGTTGTCTACAGATTGGAGATCGGGTCAGGATTGGTCGGCTTAAAAATTGACTTAATTAGATTGGGATGTGACTGGGGTCGAACAGAGTCAGATTTATATATTTTTATAAAAAATAAATGTCATATATTTACTTATACATTAATATATATAAGTATAAATTTATCTTTATGTCATAATTGAACGCGAGTGTTTCTCCGTGAATATAAATAAATATAATCTTTTTGTTATTATATTGTATTAACATATGTTAGAAAAGAGTTGAAACAGTTAAAATATAATTTTATAAAATTTAATTATATATCTTATATTTATAATCACAGATTTTAATCATGCCTAATAATATAAGTGATAGCAAAATAATATTATATTATTAATAAATAGGATGCAGAGTATGTGTAGAACGATTGACTCGTGTGATCGGGTCGCTCAGGTAGAGAGAGAGAGAGTAACATCTCTTGTGAGAGTATCAAGGAGCGCCATTAATGTCTATCGAAAAAAAATCAAAAAATCAAAATCATAAAACAGAATGGCCCGGTCAGATCAGATCGGGTGACTCCGTCGATCGAGTCGTCGGATTATGTAACCAGAAACCGGCTCACACGACCTCATGCGCTGCGCCGTGGTGGGGGCCGGTCTTTCTTGCTCAGACAGCACGAGAGGGGGAAGAAGCTGAGATCAGGGTCCGCAGCGAAGCGTCTCTCACACTCAGCGGGTGATGTGTGTTTAATTAAAAACCGTCTGCCCGTGTCCTAAGGAAGCTATCTGGCCGATCTACAGAAGATGAGCAACGCCCATCAAAGCGCTAGTCTTTCTGGTAGATCTGCAGCGGCTGATATGTAATGTAAGTAAGCTACATAATACGGCCTGAAAGTGCTCGACGAATTGCCTGACGGGAACACCGGTGGCTTGGTCGACATTAATTCTAGCAGGCCCCCTGCAGAGAGAAGGCGCGGCCGTAGGCTGTCTGCTCGTCGCAGGTGGGCGCAAGGCTAAGATTCAGCTGCAGAAGAGATCAGTAGTACTAGCTACTATACATATGCATATATATTATATTACGATAAAGATGTGATTTTTATTTTTCTGAAGGCAAGCAGGTATAGGTTCTTCGATCACAGCTTGGACGGAAGAATCCGATCGACGCGTTCCTCCAGTCAAGGAGAGTTGTACAGACATATTAAGGCAAGGATGGATTTCTCTTCGCCCGATGGGAATATTATTCAACGAGCAGATCATGTCTGTAATGATTAATTAAGACAGCGGTAGCGCAATCACCGAGTAAATCCTTCCGCATTGACTTCTCAGGTAACTAATAAAGATCCCAGTCACGACTTAATAAAAGCCTAATCGAATGTTGCAGCACGGCGGTGGCATGATCGTCGTCAATATATCATCGATCTCTTCTTCCTCCCTCTTGTTACTGTTATTGAACAATAACAACAACACAACATATTCATGACATAATATAACGGTACACACAGCAAAGTTACAGCAACACCACTAAACGAAAATAAAGACGTGACAAAGACGAAGATGAACAAAATTAATCAATCGTCTTGTTCAACAAATTAAGACATAATTACACATGGACTAAAAATTAGTCGATCAGCCAGCGTAGATAAATAATTCTCCGGTGGAGTTGTTGGGATTTGAATAAAAGAAGAAAGAAATGCAGGGAGAGCGGAGAATTTGAATAGAAGAAGAAGAAGAAGAAGAAGAAGAGAGATAGAGATACAGTTCGTGAAAATAAAAAACAGATTAAGAACTCTCAAAAACTCACTTGTACTACAATTTTTAGAGGTATTGGAAGAAACTGTCACACAATCCCAACCAAACGAATCCCCAAACATAATCCAAAGATTTCCTGCTGCTAGCAGTCGAGGGGAAGCAGACGACGGCGCTTCTTCCCGGAGCGGCCGGGCTGACCTGCGGCACGCGTTCAGATGCGCCGGCGAGAGGGGGGGGGGGTTCGCATGGCAGGACGAAGCGGCTGGACCGAGTGAGCGGGGCGCGGGGGGCGTCGGCAGCTTCCTCTCGTCCGCATCTTCTCCTTCCCCTTGCGGCGGGGGCCTTCCCCCTCTCGGCACACCTTCTTCGATCGTCTCCGGACTGATCTCCACCGGCGGCCGCGCGAGGACAAGCCGTGCGACGACGCGTTGACGGCCTGGGGGATCGACGATCTGTGTCTTCTTGCCGGGCTCCGGCCGAGGAGCTGCGGCTTAATTCGCCGGGGGGGCAGAAGAATACTGCTAGCAACCGGCGTACGTATATACACGTGAGATCTCTATATATAGATGGCTGATGATGATCAGGGAAAATTAATTAAAAGATCAGCTGGAAGATAATTAGGTAACAAAGCTAGCTTATCTATGAGAGCGCGGATGAACCTCGTGTGGCTATCCGAGGGAGTTCTCTTCATTTCCGGTAGAAGATAGTCACGACCCCATATCATTTAGACGACGATTCAAGTGAATTAATCAAAATGAATCGCATCACCCATACCGTTGTTGAACCAACCGAAGGTTACTAATGAGTTACATGCACTGAGTTTAGTAACGCTTCAACTCCATTATTAATATATAGTTCAATCCGGCTTAATAATATATAGGTTATTATACTATGATTAGTAACCGTTGCTAACTTGTTACTAATCGCAGTGTACGTAATCTGTTACTAGACTAGACCGATTTAATACGTACGTTATTAACCAGCTTGATTCAATAATTGCATATTCACTCCTGAATCACCATTTATGTGAGTACGTAGTCGTGATTGTCTCACAATATTAGAGACGGAAGGAACTCCCTCAAATGACCATACGGGGTAATCCGCGCGCTCTCAATATATATAAGCAAGGACGATGATATATATATCTCCGTTTCTTAATTTGGATGTGTATCAAAGGTAGTGCATCTCCACACCCTGAAGGTTAGGGCAAGCACTAGAAGACACTTCGTAATTAACGTGACCGACGCCCAATTAAGACGTCTTCTTTGTGCTGGCAGCTTGTTTGTTGTGTGGATGCTCTGACTTGGGGGATTAATATATGCTTGCATTTATATATATATACGCCTGGAGCTGCCGGAGGATATATACGTCAGCGGCGTGAAGGTCCCAAGTCTCGTGCTAAGAAGAGGCAAACAAAAGATCCAAGATCCTGCTTTTGTAAACCGGCCGGTTAACCGGGATTAGCTAATTATTGTGATCTCCAGGTTAATCTTGACCCACCTAATCTCATTTCCGTGACGAGTTCTGGATCAGAATTACCGACCGAATTACAAGGTTAAAACACTTGGGAGCTGTTTAATACAAGATTAATCTAGAGACAAACCTTGTTCATCCCCAACATTTCTTTAGGAAGAAGATCAAGCTTACCTCCTAAATAGTCTTGCACTACCGAAGGGGTCATTAAAGTTTTCCACTTCACCCTTTTCTATGCTCGTAGATGATACAGTCCGCTTCTGAGCTTTGAGACCTGGAAGTCACTCAAACGTGAGAATTTTGTCCTTCTTCGTTATAGTTTAGATTATATTTTAATACAATTTTTTAACCTAAAAGTGTATAAAAAATAATCGTGCCACCAAGCACAATACCTTCCTCAGAGAGATGCTAGATTCTTCTTCTTCTTCTCTTTGGGTTGGGGGGAGGGGTTGACTTTGGTATATAACTATATATATAGACGCACGTAGTACCGGAGAAAAAATATATATAGGCGCATTACACATTTTATAGAATGTAAAAGGGTAAGAAAATTCACTTCTTACGGTAGAAAAAAGGTCCGCAACCACAAACCATAAATCAGGGCACCCATCTAGCAAAGACGCGCGTCTTAATTATACAATGGTTGACATTGGGAGATGACAGTCGTATATTCTCCGAATTTGAATGATCAAGCGAACCTTTTTATGTATAGTAATATAATCCTGATGAAAACAAATATGCATGGTTTGAAGGGATAATACAAATTTAAAATGAAAACCAAAACCACGAGTGGAAAATTGAAGAAACATACCACGTGTTTCACAGATATATGCCGTTAGTGTCCTAGCTTATAAATTGTCAGATGCATTTTCCAAGGAAGGCAATTTTAAAGCTTTACAAAAGAAGGAATTTGTTAGGGAGGCAGAACACCTTATAGAAAGCACGGGTTAAGATAATATAAGGCATACGAACCATTTCGCTGCCAGAATATGCACACGGTGGTAGTCTATTTCTGCACTTCAAAATAGTTCTACTAACTGATCATGTAATTGCATTTCCATCAAATTGCATTTCCATCAAACTGATCATGTAATTTTTTACTTTCTCCAAGACAGAGTAATAAAAAAATCTAAAAATTAAGCTTTCCTTTTCCTTTATAAGTTACAAAAGCAGTCAAAATTTTAACACCGTTCTACGCCTGTTGAATTGGAAAAAATGGTGCAGTAGCCTGTGGACTTCACCGTAGCTCTCATTAGCAAATAAGAGCCGATCTTTAATCCACAAAGGAAGTTTTTCTGTTGGGCGAGGAAGATTCTTTCTTGATGACTGAGATGCATAGCGAAAGTCAACCAACAGGATTGCAGCATAATCCTTTATATGCCTGATTGCTCGACCTGAACCATCAAAAAGTTACGATGACAAATAAGTGAAAAGATACACATGCATAAAAAACCACAACTTCTATCGACGTCGCCAATATCAGCATACCAATTGATTGATTTACAGCCTTCATGCAAAGATTTTCGTAGTACTCTCGTCCTCTTTGCTTACAACTCCGCAGAATTTCAAAGCCAGGCCGAGCAGTATGGGCATCTGCTTTGTTGCCCAATGTTTTGTTGAGCCTACATGAACTTGGCTCTCCCAATCCATCAATATGTTTTACTCTTTCCATCAACTCAACATCCCCGGGATTTGGATAAGGAAGACCAACCATGACAATGCAACGGCCCATCCCATCACTTAAGTTTATACCCTCAGAAATCTTTCCACCAACAACAGCCAATAGCAATGCACCACTAGGTCCCTGGCTGTCTCCTGCTGTTGAGTTGCACTGAGCAATAGCCTCCTTGTACCTATTGAGAGTTTCCTCAATGTCGAGGCTGCTCCTGGGCTCCCTAAACACAGATTTTTTCCTTAGAATTCTTTCAAGAATCCCAGAAGTCTTCCATGCTTGATACACTTGATGTTCATAGTCGAAAGAAGAGAAAAACATGACTATGCCTTCAGGAATGACAGCCACCAAATTGCAAACCAAACGTCCTAGTTCCTCCATCTGTATCACATAAGGAGAAAATAAAAAAAACTCAGTATGAATATTTCTGAAAATGATAGCATCAGCTCAGATGTGAACCTAGGGGTGGGCATGGGTTGGTCAGGTTCGGTTTCAGATAAGTTTTTCTAAACCAAACAAAACCCATTAGACACTATTCAAGTAAACCAGAAGACGTTTCACTTAGTATTGTTCTAAATTGAAATTCAATCAGATATTTAGTATGGTTAGATACATAGGTTAAAATGTCTAGCATTTTATAACAAAAAATTACGTGAGTGACCTTTTTTTTTTCTGCATGACCTATTTGATAAGTGTTTTCTTCAGTTTCCAGTTGGGTTTGTGAAACTGTCCAGTTCACCGGTTTGGAACAAAAGGCCCCAGAAATGAAGAATGCTGTTGCAATGCAGATATTTGTAGTTTCCTCAAAAATATAAGCACAGAAATTTTCATACAAGGACAAAGAAAGACAAAAATCCACAAAATTTTTAAAAACTTAACCTGTTGCTTCATTATGTAAAAATGAGAAAAACAGCCAACATCACCTTAGACTTGGTTTGAAATGCTCGAGTAGAAAGAAAACTTAAGGGATAAATAAGAACTTTTCTAACTAAATGGAATCTGAGCAATTTGAGAATAAGAAAGAACATGAGAAGACAAGCATCAAGCAAATACAGTAAGCAAAGAATGATGTCTATTAATGCAGTTTGAGAGATTTCAATATTTAAGATACAAAATACATCACGGTTCACAAAAGTGACAACCCTAAGAAAGAACAACAGTTCCTGACAAATTGTAAACCCACAAAAAAGCCCAGCAATAATCATACACTGAACTATGCCCTTAACAATATTTGAACAAAATGGAAACTATAGCAAGAATGAATAATAATGAGGAATACAAGGATAGTGGAACCAACCATATTGGAAGAACAGCGTGAGGTATAAGTAAAATCAAATGTAACACCAGAGGGGCCCCGACATACAGAAATGGGCAAAATACTTTCTGGCGGAATGACGTGATTGCATGAGAAAAAGTGTACTCTGTCAAGTGTTAAGCCAGGAAATAAGCGGATCCTCATCTCCTCAATAGGCTGAAGTGTCCCTCCTGCAAGAACCACTGCATGTGCTTGGTCCATAATCTGTGGAAAAGTTGAACAGTCAACTATGATCAGGGATATAATAATTAAACAGACAATAATAATTAGGATTCTGCAAATCTACAATTATTTCTTCAGCACCTCAGAAAAAACCTTGTCTCCAGAAAGCATGACAAATTTAAGAAATGCCTCTTCAAATTGCCCTGGACTTGAATGCCCTTGTCTAGAAACAATTATCCTTCCATCATTGTCATCATATGTCAAGGAGAACAGGAAATCAGATAATGCCTGAAAGCTTGCTATACTGGTGCCTTCTTGAGTATTATTCTGACCATCAACGTGTCCATGAAATCCTTGCAAACTAGAAAGTTTAGCTCCATAGCCACTGACCTAAGGAAAATAAATCACGTCACTGTTTACTAAGAATAGTATATTACTATTTACTACAAAAAGTTAATACCTTGTGGATGATATTTGATTCCTTTATATACCGGCAAAGTTTCACTAGGTTAATATTGTCAATATCAAGGGAAAACAAGAACTCATTTATGGTGAGTGAGATGCCAACAGTTTCCACTGGAGAAGACTTTTCACCGTTGCAAGGGTTGATACTGGTACTGGTTTTGTCATCCCTGCTTAGTGTGCTTAGAAACGACTTGGTTAAAATCATGAGTATCTGGATATATCGTCTATTGCCGCCTCCAAGACAAGTGCGAAACCTATCGAGATAGGTGCCAAGCTGGGACTCTACGTGCTCTAGCTGAAAGAAAAAAATGAAAAATCCATATTAAATATAAACCATATGCTTCCGTGAGAATGAGTGGGAAAAACTTGAACATGGGAATCCAGCGTTATGGGAAAAGATCATCAAGAGTGAAAAAAAATAAAGATGTCACCGGATCTAGCTAGTTACCTGAGAAAAAGTAATTTTTGCATTATGTATGCTGGTAAGAGAATCTGCAAGATTATGGGCCTCATCTATGATGATAATGCTTTCCTTTAAATTCAAACCAAGTGACTCACGAGCAGATTTCAGGAGAAGAGATTGATAGGGCAGGACAACAAGATCAACTTCTGGGACCATTCTACGGGCACCATAATATGGGCAGGTTCCAATCTTTCTTCCAAGATCAACAAGGTTCTCAATGTCTAAGATTTCTTGCTCGAGAATTTCATTCACAAAGTGTGTTTGTAGACTTTGCTTCTTGAGCATTGGGCAGCTAGCAGAAGTTCTGGTCCTTCCACTCCTCCCTCCACCATTCTGCACCTACATGTTTTAACCACAACATTGTTGAATAAAACCACGTGCATCAAATTATTAATGAATGAAAAAATAGCATACAGCAAGTAGAGATAATTTCCGGCAAAAATGCCATGATAAAAAGGATTTTCAGAAACCGATCACATGTTACCTGCCAAAGAAGATTGTTGGTAGCCAGAGAGGATACTG
Organism: Cryptocoryne crispatula var. balansae; assembly: GCA_036172225.1. Taxonomy (NCBI): domain Eukaryota; kingdom Viridiplantae; phylum Streptophyta; class Magnoliopsida; order Alismatales; family Araceae; genus Cryptocoryne; species Cryptocoryne crispatula. The sequence goes on from CM069935.1 coordinate 1,378,052, forward strand.
AGAAATACAGCATAACTTCTGCTTGGACTTCAAAAGATACAGGTGTACGACGTGAAGCATGACAGAACCTAGAATGTGATGTTCACATGGCCTTCACCTCAATATTTTGCACAATTTGCATGTGCAGTTTGTTTTTCATCTATTCAACATTACATCTATTCAATATTTTTCACTACTTTTTTCTTTAATAATTCAATCACTATATTCAAATAAATCAGAAATGATGCTTAACTTTCACACTTTCTATTCGTCAATGGCAAGGTTACATCAGCACTGGCTATTTTGTTTAATAGTTCAATCACTACATCCAAATAAATCAGAAATGAAGCTTAACTTTCTCACAACAGTGCCCTTTTTGTGAACATCACCATTAAATAGTGCATTCATACATCAGATTCATGTCCCTATACATTACTACTTCCTCCACCTAAATGAGCTTCTAGAGAATCACCAGTATCATGACTCCCCTCAACCCGCTAAATGATGGGCCATCACCTGCTTGTTTCTTGTTCGGGATTGCCAGGAGGTGAAGGGTTTTAAAATCTGTGAGTTCCTTTAGCTCTAACTGCTGACCATCCACTTGTTTTAACTTTCTCCACAGGTCATCTGTTTCCATGGATGACTGATGTATTACGATTTTTTCAACCACAAATAAGCCCAAATGCATGAAAAAGTCACATTTCAAGAACAGTAAAGAGAATACGAAAGGGGACATAAGACTAAAACAACCTTGAACTTAGACTGTTTCGTACTCTTCGGATTCCTCTGCAGCTCCAGGCACCTCTCATTTATGCGATTCGAGTTCCCTAATTTCAGAACCCCTACAAATATGACCGCGTATAAAGAAATTAGGAGATTATCAACATCCTCAACAACAAAGAGAAGCCATACCTTCGTTGATGCATAGATTCTTTCTAGAACCCAAACAGACGGCACGGAGCTCGGAAGCAAACCTCGTCCTCTTCAATTCCCCCACAAACTGCGCCAGCTGCGAATGCGTCCTGCTACTGAAAAAGACCTTTGGCGTCACCTCCTCGGTCTCCCCACCCACTCCTCCAGAAGCCTCCTCTTCCTCTTCACTGCTGTTCCAAGTGGAAAGCATGCCTCCCTTCCTTTTCGGCATTCCAACACCCGACACTCCCTCTTCTTCACTCTCATATTCCTCCAGCAGAAATTCTTTTTCCTCGAGTGCGACAGAAGCACCAGATGGGCATTCCTCCGATGACTGTGAAACACTGCCTTTACTGACCCGCACATTCTTATCTGGTCTAACACCCACTATCCCTCCCTTCTTCCTCAATGGACGGCGCTCTTCAGCACTGACAACAAAGTCCCTCATCCAATCAGGCTCTTCCTCTGTACCATCACAAGTTCTCGCGTCGTCGGAGTTTCCTCCCCGCTTAGACCGCTGCCTCTGGTCGACAAGCCACTGCAGTGCGCTGCATATAATGCTGAGCGTCTTTCCGGTTCCTGTAAAGGTGATCAAGTCAGAAGGGCACCGCGCAGTCACGGATCAACCAGACATACGGTCATAAACGGGATCCGGATTTCGGGGACGAAGACGACGGGCGGCACACCTGTGGGACTCTCCAGCATGGCGACACCCCCTTTCTCCAGGGAATCATAAAGCGCCGCCATGAATTCGAGCTGTATAGGATACGGGTCGAACGGGAACGCCGGAAACTCCCGCCTAGGCCTTGCCGTTGCCGCCGCCGCCTCTTCCATATCCATCTTCCTCCACGGGATTTCCCGCGCCAAGTGAATCGTCGATGCCTCGCGCGCAGACTCAAAAGCGGAAAATTACAAATATCTCTCATCATTTGAGTATTTATATATTTTCTTAAAATTGGATTCGTACAAAGCTGCAAAATGACAAGGAGTTATTTCTAATTTTTATATTCAAGGATAAAACTCAATGAAGAATACAGATCTATTCCTTACAATATAAAGATAAAAATATTCAAACAACAAGAACAGCTCAATTCCGATCTGCGTTTTCATGGACTCAAAATAAAATAACTTATTTAATAAATAAGCAATAAACCAGGCAGATGTTTCTTTCTTCACTCGAAATATGTTGAGAAGTCGGTTTAATATTTGAACGCATATTATCACGTTAACCGTTCTGAATTCTAATTATTTAGAAAATAAAATAAAATAAAATTAACACGCTCATGTGAGACGAACGTACACACAAGTTCGACGGTGTTCGCTTCAACTTGATTAAACATTTCAATCCTTATCTAATGATTTTAAAAAAAGATCCGAGAAATGTTCCCCCACAACTTCTTAAGAACTTCTGAGACAAAAGAAGTTGGTTTATATATTAATTGGGTCGACCAACAATACGAAAATGTCAGCCACTTACAAAATAAGATGTAAGGAATAAGTATATACGTAAACTTATACAGACGACAAGTTAAGAGCACCTAATGAGCTAAGCTTAAATAATAACATTAATCCTTGATAAGACTAAACAACGCTACAAAATTTGGCAAGAAGAAAAAGACGATATTGACTATGGCACATCGCCTCTCGACTTAATTTGTTTGAACCCAGTTAATATAAATGAATATGAATCAAAATTTACGAGGGCTTCCGTAAATAATTTTAGAGACATTATCAGGTCAATATTTAATGATACGAGCGGCAAAAACAAAAAAAAATGGCGCAAACACGTCCGTTTGCTTCGAATATTCACAAGAGACTGGCAGAAAATGTCAAATTCCAAGGATGCCACGTCCAAGCACAGATGAAGACCAAGATGAAAACGTGCGAACATGAAAAATGGAAGGTAACCGCATGGGGGCGTAGTATATGCAACTCTGGAAAAAAAATAAACAAAACAAAAATGACGTAGGATGAACACACTGCCCAAAAGAGTCATTTTCTAAGTTCAACCAAGATGGGTTGTGGGAAATGGACAACTGAAAAGTGGGGGGAATTTTTTTGTCAAGAGTTCCACGAGGAGGGAGATTTGTAAGTTAGTAAGACATAGGAACGAAATTCAGCGAAATAACCTCAAGGGAGTACCAAGGAATTAGTGGAAATATTTTATGAAGAGAAATAGATATACGACAATATGGACAACATGTAATTTGTAAAGAAAAATTACAGCCTCAAATGTGCCTCTGAGAGCCTGCAGAGTGTAACTTCAGAGCTTCAGGGTCAACTTCAAATGTCTATTTTGTTTACCTAAACACTTGCTCAATATCTTACTTGTAACAGAGAAAAGATGTATTAACATACACTCAGAAATTAGAAATAAAGCACACAAGTGACCAGAGTGTCGGGCTGTCAGCCTTAACTGTAGCTTCTCAGATATCTATGAGATCACCTGTGCATTGTGACAACACAACAGAGAAATACACACATCAACACAATCATGGTAAGATGTGATCATGTGAGAAACATAACACATAAGTGGCCACTCAATCAGCCGCATAAGCACCTTTTTTCTGAGAATCCAAGCGGCTGGTTTCTTCACCAAGAGGCAATCTGATTCTAATTCTTGGGTGATAAAAAAAAACACAATATAGAATGCTGGGTCGGTCAAGATCGATCTCTGCTGTTAATTAGGCTGTATCAGCCTACAAGCAGAAGAATAGGCTCACTCAGGCCATTTTGTGTCTCTTTATGTTTAAGTTTAAATGGATCCATCACCTTTTCTTTTCTGACAGAAAAACAGCCGGTCCAAGATTTGGCCAATCTGACCGACCAACTCTGAACCTGGCTGATTAGGCCGAGTCAGGCTGAATCAAACAATTTCCAGAATTCACTTGGAATGGCCCTGGCAGGTCAAAGGGGGTAGTTTAATCATGAAATCCTGGCTAGGCAATTTTAAGTGTCATACTATTAGAACGTGACAAGAAAAACAACAACGCAGGGGGACTAGGAAAGGTAAAAATCTGAAAAGTTATTAATCTTACTGGCTTAGAGCAATTAAATAAGTTTATTGCATCAAATAAATTAAACAAGTTTATTTTTATGCTGTTTAACTTGCCACACCTGACTTCATATTCATGACATGATAGGCAAACCCATCAGACAATGCACCTTGAAGGCTTGTAATGAGAGCCTGTACTAAGAAAGCTGAACGTCTGAAGGACCTTGGTTATGTGGCACCGTTATGCCATGTCCAAATGAGTTAGCTTTCTGCTGTACACGGCAAACTACATCTAGCCCATGAAGATGGGCGACCTCTTCAAACAGTCACTGAAAACCTTGAAAATTGAAAAAAATCTAACTTAGAAAAGTAAGATATGGAAGGGTCAAACTGGTCCATGATTTAAAAATTGGTAGCAAGACTCTGTTTTGAGAAGATCAATGGTGGGTGGGCCATGCACCACTAGCAGATAAGTTTCCTAGGTTCTTCAAGAATGCTACAGATGTCGAAGCTAAAGTCAGCTCTACTTGGGATAGTTGTGCTAAGTGTTCCATATCTTTAAGAAGGAACCTTAAAAAAGAGAAAATATTTGAATATGTTGATCTAATGAACGGCATAAAAGATATCAGGTGCACTGAAACACGGGATGACAAATTATTATGGCTTCTAACAAAAATCAAAATTTCTCAATCGAATCAACCTATCACAAGCTTAATTTTGGGGGTATCAAGGTCAATTGGTGGAAAGAATTTTGAAATCCAGTATTTCTTTTCATAATCGGGCTCTTTATGTAGAAGATTTGCAGAGCCAGATTACCAACTAATACTTTCTTAAAAACATCTTTCACATTCAGCCAGTAAATTGCATTTTCTATGGTAGTTTCTACGAGACTTTATCATCTATGCTTAAGGTGTGGAGTTATAGGCTTGCTGTGGCATGCTCTTTTCAGAAGCTGGAATCTATATTGGTCAGGACCATAAGATGCTACATCCTTGCTTCTTTAGTGAAAAAAAGGATGACACTTGGATCTATGAACCTAAGTTGTGGATGCTTACCCTTCTAAAAGTGTTCTAGTCTGTTTAGTGTGTTAGAAACAGAAGAACGTTCAAAGACAATTTTGAGAACCCTTCTAAGATCCTGCAACAGATGTGCCAATTGGTAAAAGACTGGGAGTTGGTGCATATCGGCTCTTATATGAATTGTATTTCCTTTGGAAGCATTTTCATCAAATAGAAGTAATTTTTTATTTAGTTTTATATTAACTGCTACAGCCTTCATAGCAGTCACCTATGTCTTCTTATTTCATTATTGGACTTTAATTTCTTCAGTAATTTAATGAATTGTTGCTTTGCCACCTTTGAAAAAAAAAAGAAATGGGAGAGTCCATACTATCATAAACCATTGTATTGATTCATCAAAGGAGAACCTAATTCAGAAGCAACTGAAGCATCAATCATGGCAGCAAAAGTAATTAACTTATACTCTGATCCAAACCTAATAACCAAAGTACCAAACTAAATAATAGAACCCATTACTGGGCATTTCTCTTTGGAGAAGCAATTCTAACAAGAGCCTAACAAAGATCAACAAGAGTGAAGATACATGGTTATAAAGAATGGGTATGCATGATTAGAACATGCCCGAGATATTCTAAACCCAATGCATGACTTCGGTGGTCGCATACCAACTCAAGGTAGATGCACATCCTTCAAAATTTTCATCAACAATTCATTTAAAAAGCCCTCAATGCCTCCAAACACGTTATCTCAAACACATTTTGTCACCTTCTTCAGCGTTCATTTTCGTAGGTAGGCATATGGGTATTGAACACAGCTCTATGAGCTCATGCCACTAAATGACTGGGATGACCAACCCTATGCAGCCATCTGAAAGTCGATCTTCACTCAGATCTCAACCTGGCCTAAAACGTAAGTCAGACTACAATCAACCGTTTGGGCATAAAAGAACGAGTTTGGAAAGCTCATATATCCCAGACCAGAAAAAGCTACCTACAAGTGAAATACAACATGCGAGAAGCAAGATTTCCAAAAAGCGTAAACGGAAATCATACAACCAAGATCATCCTCTTTAACAAGCAGATAAAGTTAACAGTCACACATGGATAGAAATAGCATGGCGTTGTCAAAAGAGAGATAAGCGCAGAACAACAATTCTAGATCCGAAGTTTGACTATATTCATCTCGGTTATTACAGTCCAAAACAGACTACACATCCTTTTCTCCTTCGCTAGGAATTCACACCCACAGAAACTTCCTCGGCGGTCTTCCAGCATCTTCGTCCTGCATATGCTGAAAGGAACAACAAAAACCGTATAGGTCATTCAGATGCTATACAACCAAGGGTCCTCCAGCGAAAAATAAAAAAAAGGTGAACCACCGATCGATGGACCGAAATGCAAACATTTCCTTGTATGATGATCCGGAAATTGATCAGAAATGGAGGAGCAAGGTGGCTGATCGTACGAACTCCTTGACGATGCCCTTGTACACAAGGATGGGAACAGCAAGGCCGAAGATGCCAACGATGGCAAGGTTGCGGCGGGTCCAACGGAAGTTGAACTCCAGGTTCTCGCGGGCGGCGCTCCACTCCTCGATGAACCTGTTCTTATTCGCCTCCATGCCTCCCCCCATCTTTTCCCCCCTCTCGCTCGCTCCCGCCGGTGCTGCTACGGGGACGCGGCGGCTCCCGCTCAAGGGAGAAGGCTCCTGGAAGGTAGAGCGTCTTATTGGGCCCAAATGGGCCGAGACAGGCAGCCCATCATTTCCCGATCTGGCTGGATCTGCTCCGGCGCCGAGTCGCCGACTCGTTCAGAGTACCCACGCGACGCGGGAATCGCTCCGGCGCACGTCATTGTTTCGTCAGCGCGAGGGTGATGTCGTAATTTTGTGCGGAGTTCCACCTGTGTACGAGCTGTAGACGTCTATAATTCCCCTCTGCGCTGATATTCCCGTTCGGTCGGTCGCACCCGCACGCCAACGACCAGAAGGTTTCTATTTCCTTCTTTTCATCCGAATAATCATTGATTTGAGGGCCATCGTCGATCCTAGGGTTCGAATCCGTTCCTGCAACTCAAATCGAAACCGCCTTTTTCTTCCTTCGTCTTCGGGGCTGTCGGAGCCATGGCGTCGCGGAGGAGAATGCTTTTGAAGGTTATAATCCTTGGGGATAGCGGGTAATTTTTGTTTGACTCTTTCTGTTGGATTCAGTCAATTCTGCTGGTACTTCAGTTTTCGCATGTTCCATTTGTCTGCACATTTTGTTACGAAGGTTTTCGTTGGTGTTTTTCTAGTTCGAGGAATTGATGATCTCGTGTGCCTGTTGCGACGATGCCTCCTTTTCTCTGACTCAGTTTTGTTGTCAACCATGTTTTGTGTTTGGTAGGGTTGGGAAGACGTCACTGATGAACCAGTATCCTCTAAACGCGTCCTCCTCTGTTGATTTTCAGTTTTGACCAATGAATACTTTTGGTGATCTAGTTTGTCGTCGTTGAGAAATTTATAGGTATGTCAATCGGAAGTTCAGTAATCAGTATAAAGCAACCATTGGCGCGGATTTTTTAACGAAGGAAGTACAGTTTGAGGATAGGCTTTTTACACTTCAGGTGAGGTGCAGGTCCAACTGCATTCTTTAATTTTGTGCACTCAATTTTCTCGACCATCCCCAAAAAATTCACATTTCTTTTATGCAATATTTCCCGGACACAATTTTCCAGTTATTTTTCATGATGCTTTACCGAATAATTTTGCTTCACTATATACCGAAACGAAATGTCAATCAACAACTTTTAGGATTTTCTTTCATCATGTCTGTATAACACAACGTTTTAGGGTTACAGAAGAATTGATTAATGAAATTTTGGATATAGGCTCAGGCATTGTTGCTGATTATGCATGCAATAATCCATCAGGGAAATAAAACACATAATCGAATAATTTGGTGGAACATCTTTTCTTTGTTCTGTGTGCAAAGTGGCAAGTTTCTTTTAATGAAAAGATTTGAGTCTGTAGCAGTGTTTCTGATTTTGTTAAATTGACAGGACATTTGTTTCTTAACAAGTTGATATTTTGGCTGTTCCTTAAGTGACCAGATTCGGGGGTAACAAGTCTATCGGATCATGGGGTATTGGGTCCGATGGACCCATTGTCCCGGATTCAGTCAATTAAGTGAATGGATCTACTTGTATTGGGTCTAATGAACCCTATATGAATCGTCCCCACCCTGAAGGATGGGGAAGACATGGATGCCACTGCTCCTGTGGCTGATTTTTGGCATTGGATCCGACATGAATTAGCCGATATTTCATCCTATATATATTTTTATGTTTTGGGAGAGCTGATCTGGCCCAATCCCAGATTGGCTTTTCTTTCCTTGGACCAACGAATCCAGTCGATCTGATCTTGATCCCTTTCCAGCCTTCCTTGGAACTGCCATTACTCTTCTTCCCAAGACTTGGCAAATGCATGTGCGCACTCACTGCACAGGGCTTGTAGGGTGTGTGCATGTGTGTTGTGATATCTCTTGGTTTGCATGATTAGGTGAATGAGTGAGAGTTTTAGACAATACAATTTCTTAGAAAACTGGATACTTGGTTCATGTTGATATAGGGAGACAATGGTAGCAACCTGGGGTATCACGTTGATAGTAATTTTAACATATCAAGTGACAAGATGAATGTAAGTTTTCTTCCTTGTGTCAATTTGCCTGCGGGCTGCAGAATATGAAGGTAGAATTCGATAATACCACTAACAGATGCATAGGTTCAAAGAGTTCCACTCTATGTTAGATAATTTCATTGACAGGGTCCTCATTTTATAGTGAATTTATTGTTATTATCCCCTCTCCCCCGAAAAACTTCCAGATTTGGGATACGGCAGGGCAGGAAAGATTCCAGAGCCTTGGCGTGGCTTTTTACCGTGGTGCTGATTGCTGTGTCCTCGTGTATGATGTCAATGTCATGAAATCATTTGACAACCTGAATAACTGGCGAGAAGAGTTCCTTATCCAGGTGAATTGAGTTTTTTTTCTGAGAATTGCCTTTGAAATGTTATTACAATTTTCCAAACTTGAAACTATGCTGTCACTCATTCAGGCCAGTCCATCAGATCCTGAGAACTTCCCCTTTGTGGTCTTGGGGAACAAGATAGATGTGGATGGTGGAAATAGCCGAGTGGTAAGATTTTAATGTTCATGAACACATAATATATATTGTTAACTTTAAAAATTAGCCTTTGCTACTTGATATTACTCAGCTTTTCGTAAATCATTTGTCTATTACTTTTGCTAAAGGTTTCTGAGAAGAAAGCCAAGGCTTGGTGTGCATCCAAGGGAAATATCCCTTACTTTGAGACCTCTGCTAAAGATGGATTCAATGTTGAAGCTGCTTTCCAGTGTATAGCCAAGAATGCCCTAAAGAATGAGCCTGAAGAAGAAATGTGAGTGATGAACTATCCCGTTCTATAGGAACTAGGAATGCTATTTTTTCTCTTGTTTGTTTATGGTAAACATTGATTTGGTACTGATTGAAAAGTTAGCACCAAATTAATTTTAAGCATAGTTTTACTCATTTCATTTTTTTGTTAACTTGCTTGTGGTGAAGGTATCTTCCGGACACAATTGACGTTGCTGGGGGAAGGCAGCAGAGGTCCTCGGGCTGTGAGTGCTGAACAGATATCTAATACAGTCTCCTCGGTTTATCATGCAGGTGTACTATAAAGAAGGTTCATTGTTTCTGTATCACTCAGTTCTCCCTTGAATAGAAAAACAGCCTCTTCTCATGTATTGTCTTCCTTGATTCACCTTTCTCTGGCTTTTTATGGTGTAACTCACTTCATCATGACAGTCTGTGACATCTTTGTCCGTTTGTGGAGCTCGCTGTGATTTTTTTTTTGTGAGGGGAGTCACAAGCATTTGATCTAACAGGTTAAATTTGATATTTACTTGGCATGTTATATTTTTTATGTTTTCCTTTATTCGGTTGCTTGATCTAGATGATAGACTGTACGACCAAAGACCTTGGTTCAAATAGAGATTGCATGGTAGCAAGTAAAGAAGAATAGCGGCCCTACCCAACACCGATTGAATCCAAAGTCAGGTCCCAATGTTGGGTGATCCGGGTTGACCCTGATCAACCTGGCCCGATCCGGCCGATCCAGCTAACCCAGATGATGGCTGGATTGGTGGATCCGATGCGGAGTCAGATGGATCAGGGCCAAATCCGATTGGGTTGGGCCGTCTGTCTGTGCATGGTAGTGATGTTAACATCTCAAGCAGTTGGCTCTTTGGCTCGGATCAAGACATATCTGGCCTCTGATTCGAAGCTACTCATCTCCGTTTAGTGTTCCTAATCCAAACATCATGCATATCAGAAATCGATATACATAACATACATATGGAAGACGGGAAAGTTTGCACTTACTGAGCATCTACAGCCCTCCTCGATGAACCTGTTCTTGGGCACCCGTAGAACGTAGCATGTTTCGTCTGGATAACATAGCTACGCGTCTCGCATGATCGGCAGGAATGTCCTCCGAGCAGGTCGCTATCACAGGAGGCAACTATCTGCTTGCTGTCGGGGTGTCCTTGAAACAAAGCACATTGTTCTTGTGTGGGTGTGGAGAACGTCAAGGTACGCAGACACTTGGAATGTGCTGAGGAAGGTTCTTATCGAGCACCAATCATCCTGCTTAGTTTTCATTTTTTTTTTAATTTCTTTTGCTCTGGTGCATTTCTGGCGCGTTCTTTTTTTCTCCTCTTGTTTATAATGACAATCCGCTGCCTTCACGACGTCCTGGAAGATGTATCCTTGGCGGACACGGTTTTCTATTCGAGACGGCGTAGGAGTATGACATTTCTGTAGCAATTCGGTACGAGTATCATGCTAATCCAAGAAGCATAATTTAGAGACTTGGGATATGCACCTAAGGCCCTGTTTGCTAGTAGTAATAGACCCTTTTATCACTATCACTTTTGAAATTGATGTTGATACCAATAATCACCACACACTTGGCTACTAATATCAATTTAAAAATGTGTAGTATAAATAAAACGTGGCATGTCGGTTGTAACTTGTATCAATTTTGAAATCAATATAACCTCTGAAAATATCAATATCAAATATTGTATCATTTTGTATACTCTAATCAAATATGACATGAAGCTTGAAATAAGGATTGTGCCATCATCTTTTCTTCATTTTCGAAATGATGTCAGTTTTTGTTCCAAAGCTAAGTTTTATCACGGGGAAAATGCTTTCTGTTCAACGGCTGTTAGACTTGGTCACCGAGAGTCATAACATTGCTAATAAGGTGTGGGTTTTCACTCTTTGGTTCAACCCTAAAATCAAGTTTAACCAACAATTAATTTAGTTTGTTTAACATTAGGACTAAAAATTGGTTGTTTGATCTCTAGGATTTTTCAAATCAAACCAAAACGATGATAACATTTGCTTAACTCTTCGTGCGCGTAAACATTATAATGCTTATTAGTGTGGTTACTTGTATATATACAAACGTAGTTACCACATATAACTTAATATGACACAAGCCTTGGTTTATTTGGATTGTAGTTGACTTTTATCAGATTTATAGTTTGGAGGGGTAAAAACAAAGAATCAAACCAAGCCAAAACCATGTACACCCTATCAAGATGCAACTCCCTTGGAAACGCACATAGACACAAGCAACTTTTACTAATAGTGGGCCCTTCATCTTCAAATCCATCAGCCCATCACTCATTCCAGATTTATAACCAAATTTACCTAACATGAACCCTTCCGGTGTGAACGGCAACAACTCCTGGCAAAAACGATGTAGGATATTTCAAAAATTCAAAACTTAACAGAATTTTTAGAGCTCAAGGCGTTTACACCCGAATGAAGTCTCTTGCATAATTGCAATTGCAATATCTTATGCACAGGCCAAGTGGATTGCAACACAATTATTTACCGGTCATACAGATCAGTGGAATCCAGATGTAGTAAATCGACTCATTGCTTACCTCTTCTCTTTGAAACTTTTAAATCTCTATCCGAGGAATGAGAAGGAACCCGAGCAATTAGCAATATTAGAGCAACACCGATGAGAGCACCGGAGAAATGAGCAATGTGATTAACACTCTGCAACTCTCTGCCAAATGCACCGGTCAATCTTGTTGAAGCTTGTGCTGCTTCCATAACCTGCCAGTAGAACATGGAAATGATCAATGCTAAACGTACAAAGAAATATAGGTTGATTTAGACACGTAATACCTCAGAAAATATTGATCCAAACAAACAATACAGTCATAGGCAAAAGGAAATGATTCTTCGTCATAAATGTAGCCTTCGGAATCCCAAAAAAATTCACCTTATCAATAACAAATTGCCCCAGTATCAGGACTTCGAGAATCTTCCTCCAGTCCCAAGATAGCTGCAAAAAATAGTTTTGTACTACTAAAGTCGTGCTTTGGTAACTTGGAAATTTAGCAAACGCTAACAGACCTTTACGAGAACACTTATTGCAAACAGTCCAAAAACGGCACCAGAGGCTCCCATTGATATAGCAGACCTTGGAAGGATCAACCATGAGACTAAGTTTGCACCAACACCAGTTACAATATAAGAGACCCATACACCAAGGCCTCCTTCTTCTTCTTCAACAAGCTTACCTGTTAATAGCAACCAATATCATCACTTAACGGTCCATATCACATTAATCATGTGGGCAGGCCAAAATCTTACCAAAAATGTATAAGAAGAAAAGGTTGCTAGAAAGATGATTCCTGCAAAAAGCAGATAAGATAAGTACATACTAACAAGATATGAGGGAGGCAAAGCTATCGATGACTCAAATTTAAAGAAAACCAAATCAGCAGTTTCCCCAATCAGCCAACTTATACCAACAAACTCATTCAAGATAATGAAACTACATAAGATACACAAAATCTATATATATGCTAAGGCATGTGCTGTTTCATATATGGCAAAGGGACCCTCACCAATCAGCATGGCAGAATGTCGAGGTCACAAACTGATACCAAGCTGGCCAGTCATGATACAAATACAATGCTTTTACCTGCTGAAGCTGAACGGAACCACAATAAACTTTATGACTGCATTGTTATAACTTAAAAAAGCTGAAAGGGTTGTTGCAGGAGGAGGGTAAGCACATGAAGGAAATAAGGTCACAGAATTACCATGTACTTAAAAAAGCTAGACCTCAGCATAATTTGCTACGTAGTATTTGAATTTTCTTTTCCATCAAGAATACTAGATAACAGTACCTCGAATACTACATAACAGTACCTCTTTTAATGTAAATAGGATCCAGAAGATAAAGGTCTAAGAAGTAAGTAAGAATGATATACCTGAAAAAGATGGTCAGCAGCAAAAACAGCTAAATTAAGAAGTAAGATCCAAAATATCCCGTTCACTGGTTTGGATGGCTTGCCTTTATCTTCAGTTTTTTCCAGCTCTAAGCTTGGTATTCGATCTGACAACAGAGGTATCAATCAATGGTGGTGATATGTTATATCATAAAACTGCATCCAAAAACAGTATTTATATATTTTCTTATCTAATATCATTACCAGCATCCTTAAATTGTATACTGGTTGGTTACACATCTCTAAGTTGGGGTGGCAATGGGCCGGGCCAGCCCATAGGATTGTGGGCCCGGCCAACTGCGGGCCAATATATGAGCCAAAGGGAACTGAAATGGGACAAACAAGCCTCAACTTTTATGACATAACTTAATTAAAAATATCACTTCTACTTACAAAAAATATATTTTAATTAAGTTATTATCAATTTTATTGTGTTATCTTAAATAATTAAGTTTATTAAATTTTATAATAGTATATTTATGAAATAAAAAATAAGGCCAAGCCCGGCCGAGCCAAGTTAACAATTTTTGTGGGATGGGGCTAGGTCATTGACACCCCTATCCAAGGATTGCAGAATCAGAATTGGGACTCAAATCGGTGGGTCTTGATTCCAATCTAGGTTGGATCAGATCGGATCATGATAATTTGCCAATTCTCCTGGAAAATTTTTGATCCAAAATCAATCCAGATCGGTACTTCAAAAAACCCTAAAAACAAAAAAAAATCACAAAATAAATGCCTATATCAAAATCTGATATGATCTTATACAATTTGGGACCGATTCAATCTTATAAAGTTAAACTACCATTGTCAACCTACAAAAATACAAGTACAAAGGTTCCTTTCATAGGCAAAGCAGCTCTATCTTATTATATTCTATCTATATCCCCATTCCATTCATTTAGAATCCCTATGGTATCATTGACATAAGTGGTGAGATGTCATTTATGGTCTATTTCTTTCTGTATATTTTTTCTTTATTATTTATATGAAAGTTAAGAAATCATCATATAATAATATATTATATTATATTATATTGAGAAATCATCATATGTCTAGCTGACCCGGTATGAGTCTTTTCCCTGACAGAAAGTGGGGAAGACTCAGTCCGATGCAGCAATGCTGGATTGAGCAACAGCCAGACCGCTGATCATTGGATTCTGGCCCCCTGTTCAACCCAAAAAGGGTGGAATATGACCAAATTTTTATGTAGAATCCTCCAAGTCTATAGAAATCTTCTTTTTTCTTCATTTTTTCTGGGTTTGAAGAAGTTATTGAGACCTATTTTTTTTGTATGTGCCTTATTGTTAGGATTTTTTTGCTGTATTTGACAGGCCAACCACTCGCCCCCACCCCGATTAGTCTTACCGCTTAAGCAGATGCTTTGTGGTAAACAAACCCTTGGTCATTCGTCGCCTGGACATCCATGGTTATCGGGTCCAGCCATATTGGACCATACCTTGAGTCCCGATGGACCCGATATCACTGGTAAGTCACCGGATCCCAGGGTTTGTTTTCTTGATCCGATAGGATGAGGAAGATGCCGTGGCAGAAGCCCCAATTGTGGCGACAAATCACCTGAATCAGTCTGGTATTGGCAGATTCGACTGATTCCTGTCCCGATCCAGCCTGATTTGACCAATTTCAGTCAATACCATCAAGATTCTATCCTGGATCACCCCTTCGGATAAATATTAGAACGCCATAAGCCAATCTAATCTAGAAATCGGCTGATTCCAATCTGGATCAGCAGATTCTACAATCCATGCCCCTATCCCTAAGTATTTAAGTAATGACCTTTACATCACCAACAAATTAAATCAAGGTAGGTAAGCTACTCACCCCTATAATGTCTGATCCATGATTCAAAACGGTACCTTTAAAAATTAACACACAGGATTGGCTGATCATGCTGTATGATCCAGGAAACTAATCAACACAAGCTGAGGATAGAAAGAAGGGTTTGGATCTGTCAAGCCAAAAGATGATTAAATTGGTTAATTTGCGTATCTGATCCAATCTGACTCAGTTTGAAATGAATCATCCAAGAAAAAAGTTATCTTCCTCAGATTAAATGATAGAGAATGATGTGCAAATAGATGATGTTTCATTCAGACAGGCTCCTAGAAAAGGAGATTTAATCATTTTGCACATTAACAGCATCCTCTTTAATGGTGATTTAAGCACAACATTGCAATTATTTATGTTCATTATCTGTGAACTGGAAAATGATATGTCATTCTTAATGACAGCCTATTTGATCTCCCTGAATCTTAACTTGCATCTATAGAATGCAAAATATAAAAACAGAAAATTACAAGCATAGACTTGAGTTGAACAAGTGTAAGAAAAAGTGACTGTATAGGCCGACAAGATTCCTTTTTTCTTTTTTAATTTGAAACTAGAATGGAGATGCAACTTCAAAACTTACGGAATAAGTACCAACCATGGAATGCCATCTCGCGAGATCTTGCCGAGATCTCGCGAGATCTCGGTCTCGCCAAGGGGGCCGAGAAACGAGATTGCCGAGATCTCGCCCCAAGTAGCTTAGTCCGAAAAAAAAAATTCTTCGGGGGGCTTTGCCCCCCTGATACCATAGTTGTTAAGGCGGGCGCCTAGGCGACAAGGCACTACTTGACCAGCGCCTTTTGGTAAGTCTCCCAAAATTTATACATAAGATACCAAAAAATTCCTTTTGGGGGGCTTTGCTCCCCTGACAACCCCCCACAAAGGGGCGCTGCCCCCTTGACCCCCCCGCGACCTGACCGCGCAGGTCGATCCGCGACTACTCTGCGCCCCCCATTTATGATAGTGTAAACATATTAATATATCTCACTATCACTTATACTATCGCGGATAAAAATGTGCTACAAGTTTAATACCATATTAGTATTGAAATAAGATTGTATACAAGATTAAATCTTTTAGTAACACAAAGATCATTTTTTTAGTATTAAGAGTACTTTGTATTTGTTGATTGTTCATTCACACAATTGATGTATAAATATGTTATATATTTTCATGTAAATTCATTGATGTACTCCTATCTTTATAAGATATTATGTTGTGTTTCATACGTATATACATTTTGATTCGAGAATCTGAATCCGATCTCCCGAGATTTTTCCGAGATCTCTTCTCTTTCACCCTCCCGAGACGAAGCCGAGATCCGAGATGGCGAACTTTGGTACCAACATCAAGTCACCAGTACTTAGCTATCTCATTTATATTCTATGATGTGGCTTAAGAAATACTTTAGATGCATACTTAGTGCATGAATATGTAAAGAATAACAAGCACAACTCAACTCAAGCCTTAGTACCAAATTACTTGGGGTTGGCTATATGGATTCTCTTTCTCCATTCATGTTGATTTTGAGTTATCCTTTCATATACATCACATTGAATTACCCTCCTCTAAGTTAACGTACATCTACCACGTCCTTTTTTTGTTATTTAATATATTCCACTTTTCTTACTAGAGCCTATTTAGGTCTACATTTAATATGTCCAAGCCATCTTAATCTCCCTACTTCCAATTTATCTACAATTGTCACTTCTCCTACATTTTATTTAATACATTTATTTCTAATTCTATCAAATCTAGTATGACTATTCATCCATCGTAGCAATCTCTTTTCAGAAACACTTATTTTAGATGTATATTTTCATTTTATTATCTAACATTCACTACCATACAATATTGTATGTCTTATACTTGTACAATAAAATTTTTCTTTCAACTTTAGTGGAATCTTACGATCAAGCTTATAAGAGACATATTATTGTCTTCTTAATGGTTCTATTTCCATTCCCTCTTTCGTGATGCGCACACATAATGTGTACGTGTTTGTCTGCCTATCTGTCCTTTCTTGTTGTGTTAGTATCTGATCCCTTTCCTCTGCACGATTAAATTTTACTCTCTCTAGTTGAGTTGACGTTCAATAATGGTAAAGAATGCTTTATGTTCTATGTATATTCCACTAATCTTATAGTTATCCACATGTGTAAGAATCACTTTAGCCTTTAATTTTCTCACTCCGATTTGATCCTCACCTATTCTTCATCTAGCATCCAGTCCCACCACTCCATGCCACAAAAGTGGTGGACAGGAGCTCCACATCAACGTTACCAAGTAGCCTCTGCTGGCTGGAGAACACTCACCGCCCACCCCAGTACCTCTCAGCCAGATAGACAGCTATCCTCCTCCTGCTCTGCCAAAGAAATACCATTTCGCCCCTTCTGCTCATATGCCAAGGAAAGAAGTAGCAGTGACTGGGCTCAGATTGCTTGCTTCCTAGCCGATCCAGAACACCTTGGTGTGGCTGACCAGTACAATCCACCCTGACCCAGATTGGACTTAATCAAAAAAATGAATGGTCAATCATTGCTTATTTTGGCTGACTTTTGGCTGGAATGGACCAATCACGAACCAATTCTAGTTGACCAATCCTGAGCTCACACTGCAGAACAGTTCAATCCGAATCAGGTTGGGCCAGTCTACACCATGATACACAAGATCGGGAAGCTTGACCAGTAAAATGGATTAGATCATCAAAAGCCTGACTAAATCATCAATCCAGACTGGCCCGATCCTATCCTTCGTTTACTCATGCTATACAAAAGATGCCCATCAACTCAACTACCACTAACAGGAGACTGCTCCATTCCACCCAATAGAATACCCCACCCTCTCCCTCCTCCTCCGACAGCCAGATCCCTGACACTATTGTTCATGCCTATGTTGGGGCCAGAAGAGTGTCCCACCCGTGTTAAGTATCCCTGTATACACAGTTATTGGGTATTCCCTCCCCTTCTATTCTATGCATGATGGCAGAAGCACAAGTGGGTACCCCAAACTCCCAGTGAGCAGCCTGGTTGACTGAAAATTTCCCTCATCAACTAGCCCCTCCCGCCTACCTGGTCTTCTTGGGCCTTGACCATGGTTGGTGAATTGGCCAATCTGGACCAGAATCATCCATGGACAATCCGAATTGTGTCTACAAGGACCAATTCCTGGCCAATTACAGATGAGAATGGGATCAACCAAGATTATCTAGGATGGTGGAGTCATTGAGGATCGACTAATTTCCACAGGGCAGGCAACTGGATCCCCAGAATTATCTCTGCCATATTGAGAATTTATGAAATAGGCCAATCATGAGTCTAGATGCGGATCTCATCATGAAATCAGCTAGGACCAGCCAAGTCTAGCTTTGACTGTCTGATTCCAAACAACCACTTGCTGATTCCGATCCTTCTGGATTTGTAGCTCAGGATTTGATTGGACTGAGCACTGCTTAATACAGGGTCCAATGTCGACCCGCTTTCCTTGCCCTGCCCAGTTACCCCCCTAACTCCATCTCCTTGTACGGATAACGCGTAGCTTAAAACTTCCACAGAAGAAAATCCATTTAGAAATCGACAACCGGAAGAACAAGAAAAGCCGCTTCTAACTCAGTGCACTATCCCGTCATTGCAACTGTTTCGTGAAGAAGATCGAACAGAAAAAAACGTAATAACGTAAAACCAGGTTTCGACGACTTTGATGCATGCGCAAACTGTATGCATCGAATTTTCCACCGACATAGCGGCAAACAGGCCATGCGCATCTTACTGGAAAGTTAAAAGCGAAGCAGAATAACAAGCGTTGTAAATTATACAGAAGGTAACCGTCCGAAACAAGATCTATCGGAGCAGATGATACCAAGGAGAGTGGGAGAGTTCGACAAACCTGATTTGCTCATCCGGCAAAGGTGCAGGTGTCTTCTCACGGTACCTCGCGGTAAACATCTTAGCCGACGCGGGACTTGCGGGACAACGGGTGGTCCAGCGCACATGACAGCACAGGAACGCCGCGCATACGGTGTAGAGGTCTGAAGAGCATACAACGAGCAGCATGGTCGGTTGGCGGCAACGACGGCGCTGAGGAACATCTGGAGTCCGTTTCCGGCGGACGTTATGACCACCTACCTACTCCCTCCACTCCGCCTGGCTGGGGAGAATCGCGCCGGAGCCCGGAGGTTGCGGGGGCGGGGGCGAGGCCGGGAGCGGCGACTCTGGCCGGTCACGGGAGGTGAGCCCGGATAACATATTTACGAATGAACCCATAAGTATTACCTAATTTTTTTAAAAATCAGTGAGTATCTATATTTATGTACATAATATATTACGAGACATCAAATAGCGAGCCTGCGTAGGCGTGCAAACGAACATGGTCGGCCGGTGTAAATGTGATTCAAGCTGCGAGTTTGACTACGACCTCGCTCGAAGATATGTTAAATTAAACCCTTCTTCAAATTTGTTTATTATTAATTAATCGCTCGAGTAACAATCTAACTAAGTTTAATTTACATACTGATACGAACTTATCTGTAAAACTTAAAATTAATCTAAAGTCACCCATGAAACTCTCAATTTAACTTATCCATAAAACTTATTTCAAAATTTACCTTATTTTGTGTATACAAGTGATTATATATAATTATTAATATTCATAATTTATTTTTTAAAAAATATTTAATTAACTATTTAATTGTATTACTTATAAATTTATCGAGTCGATTATAAATATGTTCAAGCCCAATTTATTTAATGTATCAAGTTTTATGTTTTCAAATTTATTGATTTAATATAATAATTAAATCGAATCAAAATTTTTATCGAGTCAAAATTCTTGAGAAGTGTGCCGATTCATTTACACCCTTAAGTCCATGTCAGCACGCATTTCTTAGATAACTTCTTTGGAAATATATCCCGAACTAATAACTTATTTTGGTTAGAACATCAAAAATAATATTGATATTAATATTGATATTAATATTTTTAAAAGATAGAATATCAATATCAAAATTGATACAAGTTGACACTTGTGTTACATAACATATTTTATTTGCATTAAAAATTTTGAAATTAATACTATTAACCAAACACTTCAAGGTAAATATCATCACTATCAATATTTTATAATTAATAGTGATAGAGATGTCTAATAATATTACCAAACAGGACATAACATAGTTACATTTCATGCTCAAATATCAATAAGACACATGTTAAATGCATTTTTACTGTGCTTAGGTGTTGGTCCTTCGGATGTGTACGAGAGAGTCTGAATTGCAGTATATTCAAAATTATACCACAAAATTATCTATTGCATAATTCATGGATAATTACTAAAATCTCGATACTTCCCCCCTTCGTTTCGGATATAATTTACAAATAATCTTATCTATACAAAATTAAATTTAAATTATGACTATGACAAAACCAAACGGACCCTTCCTAACCATATGTTATCTTCCTCCTTTTTCCTTTGTGGGTGGTTTATCTTTGCTGACTCCAATTCTTGAACTTGAATCTAGACCAATAGATGTTGACTTCTTTTTATGAAGCTCACACTGACTTGAGTAGTAGTCTCAGTAAATTCCCCTTGGAACCAGTGGCTTGATCCAACACCTGCTCACTAGCTATGATCTGACCTGGCGAGAACAACATTCTTCTTTGCTAACTCGGGCATTCGACAAGATAACAAAGTAAAAATGGTTTATATTGCAAGGATCATTCTCAAAATGGCATAAAATGATAGGAAAAACCACAGGAGCTAAATTCAAAAGAGTCACAGAAATGTCAGTGTTAAAATTCTCTTGAGAAAAGTGGCCCTTGCTTCCTCTTCAGCAAACTGGCCCTTGTGAATCTGTGATCCAGCTGCCACCTTGTCATAAAGGCATTGAAAGGCCTGCATCATCAATGGATAACAGTTGATTAATGTAGATAACATGCGGGGACGGCAATGGAATGTGAAAAATGTATCCCACAGAAGAAAATGCTACAAAGTGAAATACGTTGGAGAATGATGCTGAAGCGTTCAAAATCGGAAAGTGCCCGAGCAGAGAAGTCTAAAAGGGGTTCATTATAAACTAGATATGTCAAATGATAAATATCACAACGTTGAGTCCTTTCCCATATGTACATTAAAGAATTAGCAAATTGACATGTTCAACATAACAAAAAATGACAATACTTTACTTTTGAGCTTTTTATACAGGAAACAATTGACAGTTATAGCCATAGCCATCATAAAAACAGGAATTTCTTGTAATGTCATAGATTGGCCAGCCAGTCAAATAGCTGACTAAATTTCATAATTTTTCTTTGAAGACGTCACCCGAAGTAAAAGATGAGACTGAGAGACTCAATAATGAACTTTGCGGAGATAGTATTTGCAGCATGCTCCTTCGGTGATGATCCTCATGCTATTGTATTTCAAAAGTAAAGCAATAGGACACTGACCCTCATTAATGTCAATATCACAGATAACGGATGTGAATATTTATTATGTTTCAAGCAACCTATGCCTAGAAGTGCTCAGAAACCTGTCACGTTTCAGGACTCAGGAGATTAAAACCTGCACTCTCGTACAACGCAAAAGGCATGAGCTTCACTGGAAACAAACATTTCCTCAAGTATCATCAAAGCAAGCTCCACAGTAAGCTGCGGTAGGCTGGATCAGACTAACTACTGAAGCATATAAAATAACTTCAAGGTTGAAATGAAACAAAAAAGCACATAAAATAGCAGAATGACCAGGGTAAAAGGAACAACAAGCTCCAACTTAATCTGACTCATGCAAGGACTTTCTAAATACGAGCTGAAATTTCAATTTAGTAAGTAGAAGTAGAAGATTGTAAGGCAAACCTTTAGAAGAACTACCATAAGAGATGAAAAAGTACCACAATGGCAGAAGGAGAAACTCTGATGATGGTGTTTACCAGAAATGTGAGATGCAAAACCCACTAATTCAATCTAGAAAAAATATATAATAGGTCAAATTCAAGAAGCACAAGTGAAGATACAGTTTTCATCTTTAGGAGTAGAAAACATATGTTGATCTGGCCACCCAGGTGATAACTGACCATATGCCACAATTGGGTTATCTTGGCTAAGAACAGTTTTCAAAAGGCTACCTGAACTGGTTGCAGATCATTGTAACTCAAAGAGAAGTACATAGTAAAGAATAAAAGACTTGATATTATCCAACAAATGATAAAACCTACAAGTGACAACCTGCACAAATGATGTAACAACTACCCCGCTATCTCTGACATGCACCCGGGGAAACTAAATGATAGCAACAACAAAAATAAAAAATGTAAACCAGACTTACTAGAAAACAAAGAGAAAAGAAGCAATACAAAAACCCAAAAGAGAAAAATCTATCCAGAGGATAGAAACCAAAAGGACCATAAAAAATAAAAAGGCAGAATTAAGCATAATTAGAAAAAAAATGATAAAAAGCCCAGTGAAGCCCAAGAAATTTTTTTTTTGGTTAAAGAAGCCCAAGAATCTTGTAAGTTCTGAGCTTGCCAAGCAATCAATCAACAGAAGATAGACCTTTACACTTCTGCAAAGTGCAGATATCAGCAATGGGTACAAACTTCTACTAGAAGATTCTTTTAATTCTAGCACACCTTATGTTCCAAAAAATAGCATGCAAAATCAATCCATTATAACTTGTCCCTGATGCAACCCAATTAAATTCAACTCAGCTCCTGCCTTACTCTCAAATCATTTGGGTTAAGACCATATGGAGTCTCTTTCTCCACTTGTGTCGATTTGGGGTTATTTCTTCAAAGATATTTTAATCATCCAAACCTTACTAAATTACCCTCCACCAAGTTAGCTTAGGTCTATTGCATCATTTTTTGCCTCTACTATCTTGATATTTTTCACTTTTCTAACTAGAGCTTCCTTCTACCAACACTTATGTCCAAACCATCTCAATCTCCCTTCTTTAAATTTGTCAACAATTGCCACTACCCGCTCCTTTTTTATAATATATTCATTATGCATTATACATTTATAGTAAAATTATTTGCAATTGTCCCAGATACACATGATTTAAATTCCTTGTAAGATGCATTATACATTTATAGTAATACCAAAATTTAAAATTAATGATTTAATATTCAGTAGAAGCACCACCAAAACAATTTTTCATCTTGAAATCTTCCATTCATCTTAAATTATCACTTAATGGTAATGGCAATCCACCTTAAGCTAAGCAATTTCCCATAAAATAACTAAAATTTCAAATAGAGAGATGCTTATTGCAAACTTGCTCATCCACCTTTTCTTGAAGGCTAATTGCTCATCTGCCTAACCAACAAACTACGGTAAAAAAGCATTTCACTGGGCGATCCAATCTAAAATGGTAAAAACTAGATGAGAGAGTTTCTTGTCCTTTAATCCTACAAGTAGGATTATACCTTCTTTCACCACTTAAGCATCACTGGGTTTTTGTTTTTGGGAATCCTTGCAGCCCCCATAAAAAGGAGCAAAAAAAAAAGAATTTTGCTGAAACAACATATGAGTTCTTGCTGTTAGATGATCCAACTTATCTAATCATGGGCACATGAAAGAAGCACTAACAATCAAGACATCATGCATACTGAATTGCGAGAATCTTCTTTTCGTGTCAGACAAAACTAGTCCAGCACACCATCTTGAAGTCATATCTGAAAAAAAGAAGCAGTTCAGTGGAACTTTGGTATTGCTCCTTCTTTGGCAATACAACTCATATCTTTCTTTTGCCTGTTAACAAAACAGAAGTTTACCCAATTCGTGCAGTGAAAAGTTTGCGTCATTGGGAGATATACCATGAAAGATATTAACTTTCACCAAGAACTATGAACGGATTAAAATTTCCCATACAACTTAATTATGATTTACCAATGAGAAGGCTTTTCTCAGGCATATCAATCATCAGGTGTATCTTTTTTTTATCCAGTACCTATGGTATTGAGGCTATTGTTAAGCAACTTAAGAATATCCTGGAAATCAACATTCGCAGGGAATGATCAATGGATACCACGCACAGCAAAAAGCTCTCGCTTTATCTCATAATACCGCGTCAACCCCATATTTTTTTATCTTCAGCATATTCCACTCGGTAGCACGTTCGATAAACATAACAAACCATCGGTTCTTAGTTCCCATTTGCGAAGTTTACCTTGAGGGACCAAGCCCCAGCTCTGTGGCTCTGTAGACAGGTTCGACCTGAGGCGGGCAGACGCTACAGCGCTATGGAGAGGCATCATCGTCAACAGACAGCTAGCCTCCAGCGGTAATCTAGCCAACAGACGGCAACGGCATAAGAGAAGCCCATCGAACTATGCTATCAATAAGCTCCAAACAGAAGCAGACGATCTTAGGTCGGGAAGTCCTGGCAGGGAATCCAACCTGCGACCGCAGCAAAAGCGCCTCCGGGCCGCCGACATCCGAGAGCGTGAGCTCGCCAGCGGGGACGACGCCTCCCCTCCCAACGCCCTCCTGTAGGCTTTTGCGGCTACAGAGAGTGAGGCGGCGGAAGCCCTAGATCGGAGAACAGAGCCGGCGGCTGAAGACATCTTTCGCTATCTTTCTTTCTTCCTTTCTTCCTGTCATACATATTCTCCGTTCCTTCGGCCAGCTTTCCGAGAACAGCCGTCATGTAAGCCATGGTCCATTGCCACGTATCAGGACTTGTCGTATCACAGGCCTATGAGCTCTTTAGGAACTTGGCTCATTGCGCCAGGGTATTAATGTAATGAAGAGATTATCCCTGAGACGCGTTCTTATCTACCCAGCGAGACCGAACCGGGGGAAGAGACAGGATATGGTTTTTCTTCTGGCCGTCGGGTGATCTAATCCGCGTTCTTCCGTTCCGTCGTTCTTCCTCCTTTGCGATCGCGGGTGCTTGCTCCCTGCTTCTTCCAAGCAAGGTATGATCTGCGCAACAATTGACGGCCTCCTTTACTAGGTTTTATCAGTTTAGATTTCCGATTCTTTTTTTTTCTCGTGCCTGCTAAGAGTTGATGACAGCAGATCCTTCCTGTTCCATTTTTTGGGAGAAATGAGCATAGTTCATCTCCAATCTGTCGTTCGGTACTTTTTTATTTTTAAATGTGACCCGAGACCAGGCCACAGGAATTTTGATTAAACAAACACAAAGGAAGGAGCACAAGATGGCTGTAGCCTGTAGTCCTCTCTAACGCTCGTTCGATGCTGGCCTTTTATTGTTCGCCGCGCACCGAACCATAGGGAACTGATCTTCCGGATGTTGGTGATGTTTTAGGAAGCGAAAATTGTTTTTTTTTTGTTTGGCTTGTCTGGTTTCGATTGCAGGAAATTTTTGCCTTTCCTTTTAAGTGGTAATTGCCATTCGGAATCCGCGTGGCGTCTCACTGATGATATTTCCTTCGCGGGGAACGGATAATTTTGGTCCCTCGTAATCCGGATTCTTAAAGCGTTTTGCGACGTAATTATCTTTTTCTGCGGTGTCGTGTTCATATGATTTTGGTCAGTTCCCGTGTTTCGTTCTGAAACCTGACAACACATGGAGGTTCAACTGGATAAGTATGTCTTGATTAGGCTATCTGGTCGCAAAAACATTGAAAAAAGTTTTATTTATTTTATTCAGGAAAAAATTATTCATTTCCGGTGTTTTTCATTCCAAAACCTGACAAGACAAGTTTAACTTGATAAAGATGTTTTGATTCAGGCTGTCCATTTACGAGAACGTTAATGAAGGTTTTCTTTGTTTTATTCCGGAAAAAAATGATTTTACTTTTTTGTTTCTCTTTCTCCTGGCAGCTGTGGATTCTGGGGGAACGCTTAGACGTATCCTTTTGTTTAGTGACCTGTTAGTATCACAGTCTAGAAATCAAAACCCTGGTAAGTATCCCTAGATATCTTTCATTTTTTTGCCTTTTTGGCCACCTTATCCTCAACCTACCTGCATCAAACCGTGACTTTTGCAAACTATGGTCAAGATGTTACAAGAGAAAAAGATAAAGGCAGTAGCAAGGGGAATTTGTTTTTGCCTATCATTTTCTAAGAGCAGAAGCTAAGTATGCCAAAATGATGGAAACTTATACATAATCAAGAGATTTCATGTAAAGCTGAGATAGAATCACCTTCCCATTTTTTTCTTAAATTATTCAAGCTATGCACAATAATTCATAAGTCATTCAGATATTTAGTTTGATATGATGTTTATCTGTTTTTTTTGCTCTATTTTATGTTCTTATCATAGCATTATAAATTTAACCTCAAGATTTGAACTTCAATCTCATACATTTTTATATTTTACAGTTTAAAAGTTGTCTAGCTCATATCCAAGCAATTAGCTTTAGGAGGCAAAATATCAGCAACAACCATGCAGGTTAGTTATTTGATCTTTTTTTGTGCTTCTATAATTAATCTCATGCTCACTGGAAGATGGTAGTCTCTTCATATTTTAGCAAATAATTGGAAAAACATTGCACCTTTCTGTTCAGCTATTTTTAACACATTTTATTTGTTCAGGTTAGAGGAGCTTTTTGTTTCCTTTCGTGGTACAATATTTTCATTAACAAAGTTTTGTGATCATTGTAGACAGCACAGCAGCATCCAAATTGGGATGAATCTGAACCAACATCCTACATCTGGCTGATTCTTAGAAGAGAACAATCAATCCACGTTCCAATTTCATTCTGCTTTTTTATTTTTACAGCAATTCACATCTTTTATAGACTAACTGAACTGTTGTTAATTCCATCATGATCATCTTGGTTTTATCCACATATTTTTAATGATATAACCTGCTAAGTAAACACCGTCAGCACTCAGCGGTCATTATGAATGTACTTTTTTAAGGATTTAAGCATTTCATAAATTGCTTCACATTGCAAAAACTGCAAGTCTAGACTCTGCCCCCTTTTATAGTTTGCATAAGTTTTTAAACTTATTCTATAATTTAGTATGTTTCCTTTTGTAATCTAAGTTTTGGCTTTCTTGTTAAACACGTTGGCATGAGATGATGAAGCTAGAATTTTCTCAATTGTATAATTGTTGTTACCTTGTGAAACATTTCTCTTCCTGGTATCTTAGATTGCTCCACATGAAGTTTCTTGATCTTTGTCATTCCGTTCTATGCTGTTTTAAGCTCTAAAAACTTCTTGTTGGCCATATAGGTTATTCAATACTGTTCGTTCAGTTCTAAAAATTTGCAGATTGTAAATCTTTTATGTTCTTTATGGATGTTTACAAAATCATATAGGCTTCAAGAGCAAGGCTTTTCAAAGAATACAAAGAAGTGCAGCGGGAGAAAGCTATTGATCCTGATATTCAGTTAGTTTGTGATGATTCTAACATATTCAAGTGGACAGCTCTTATCAAGGTTATTCTTTAATTGAAGAATTCTGATGAAGTCTTCTTCTCTAGATTATATCATTTTATTGGGAAATGATTACAGACAATGCAATTATTTTATCTTTATACAGGGACCTTCTGAAACTCCATATGAAGGTGGTGTTTTCCAGTTAGCATTTGCTATACCGGAGCAGTATCCATTGTTGCCACCACAAGTGCGGTTCTTGACAAAAATATTCCATCCAAATGTGCATTTTAAGGTGACTTCTTGCTCTTCCTAACTCCTATCTCTATGCCAAAAACGGAAAATTAAGACAGAGAAGAATAAATGATGCGGGACGGGAAGGGAGGTGCCGCCATCCCCGCGCGCGTCGGCGGGCCCGAGGAGGATATACCGAGCTGATGGGGTGCTGAACCGATCCTGAACCGTGCTGAATTGCTTCAAACGGAGCTGGAAACTGCTGAACCGGGCCCGTAAACCACCGAACCAGACCTCACGGCCGTTGAACCGGGCCCACAAGTGCTGAACCGGTCCAAAACGGCCCCGAACCGGCCTTAGAAGGGCTGAACCGGCCTTGAACCGGGTCCGGGAGGGCTGAACCGGCCCTGAACCGGCCCCTGGGTGGATGAACCGGGCCTGAACCGGTCTGAACCGGCCCCTGGAGCGTCGAACCGGCCCTGAACCGGCGGCCGGCTCGAGTCTGGGCACTGAACCGGCGGTCTGGCCGGTCGGCGCGCGAACCGCCCAGTGGGCCGGCACGAAGGCCAGCCGGGCGGAGGTGAACCGGCAGTCGGGCCGGTCGTGTGGCCGCCCGAACTTAAAGGCGGGGGGGCTCGTGGCCGCCCGCGGTTGGCGGCGGGCGGAGACGCGGCCGCCGGCTTGGCGCCGCGTATCCCGATCGAGGGGGAGGCTCGTCGTCGACCTCGCGCGGGCGAGGGCTCCCGCGGGCGTCGTCCGCGGCGGCCGCGGCGGGCGGGAGGCGGAGGCGTTGGAAGCGGCGCCGGTTGCCGCCGTTGCCGGAGGAGGAGGGGCCGGAGGGGCTCGCGGCCGAAGTCGTCGCCTCCGTCTTCTTCTTCTTCTTCTCTCCCTCTCGTCTCGTCTCAGACGAGTCTTCCGGAGGGGTGTTTAACCGCGGGAGGGGGGGGAGCGGCGAAGGAGGGGCTCGGGGTGTTGTGAGGGTTCCGTGAGGGGGCACGGGACCCGTGGGAGGGCTTCCGTGATTTAGGGGGGTCCAGGGGGTGGGGTGGTCGGTTTAGGGCTCGCGGGGGGGGGGCGGACGGAACCGAACGGGGGGGGTGCATCGCGAGGGACTTCCGGGGGGGGAGGGGGACCGTAGGGGTGAAGGGGGCTGGCCGAAGGGGTCGAGGGGAGGTGAGGGGACCGAGGTGGGAGATCCGGACGGACCTAGGGCAGCGTCGACGGAGATGTCGACGCGGTTGGAAAACCGAACGGGATAGGGGAAGAGGGGGTACCGGACCTAACTCCGGAGGTGGGGAGGAACACCGGGAAGGGGAGGGGAGAACCGGGAGCACCCGGAGGTGATGGAACGACGCCGACATCGTCGGAGGGGAACAGGGGGGGGGGACGGGAGGAGCTTCTCCTTGACTTCAAACATCCATCTCTCCTTCATTCAAAGACTTGGGCTCTTTAAATAGAGCTGAACATTACAAGATGGACCTCTAAAAACCCTAATTACATATATGTCCTCTAAAGGACTAAAATAAAAGAGAAGGACTCAAAGGACTCTAAATACTCAAATAAAATGCATAAAAATAAAAATCTAATACTACGAAATAAAAGAAATAAATACGTCGTCTCCTCGAGACCCGGAAGATGCTATCTCCCAAACAAACGGACGATCCGGTCCGTACGGTCCCATCATTCTCCCCGGTTGCCGAAAAACTGCGTCCTCGAGTTTGTAGTGCCGTATGATCAACATGGTCACTGACGGGGGACGGCGGTAGGGGCGCTCGGTGTGATGAAGCGGACCGGGAAGCTCCCGGCAACCGCGAAGGTGACCCGACCGTGTCGTAAGTCGTCAAGCTGTATGGGTACTCTGTCGAGTCAGCTATGCGCGGATCCTCTGGAACTGCCTCGGTGGTCGGCTGTCGGCGGCTCCACAACTCTTTGTGCCGTCAACTCGGCCGGGATGGCTCGATCGGTCTCGGCCTCGACAAGGTGTCGGCGCTCGTCGTCGGCTCACCGGTAACAACATCGGGCGCTCGGTCGGCCACCAACCTCGATGGCTCGTCGCCTCGGCATCGATGGTGCATCGCTCGTACTCTGCGGCAAGCTCGGTAGCCTCGTAAGCTACCTCGATAAGCGTGTCGTCGCTCCTCGGGCACAGCCACCGGCGTAAGTGTTGCCGACAGCGGATCGGCTCTCTCGCGTTCTCGTACTCTTTCGGGGCCGCAAGGTAAGCTCTCGAGCGAATGTGTCCAAATCGCACGTCGATCGGCCTAACCACTCGAACCCGTGATGAGACGGCTGCCGTAGGGAACTATCTCGCACCAGGCATCTTCTACGTACCGCACTGTCCATGGTCTAAGTCGGCCTCTGACAATACGAGCAAACTGGATGTAAGCTCGACCATCCTCGACCACCTGATAATCTGGAGCGATCAACTCGAAAAGAGACTGCGAGATGACGCTGCGTGAAGAGCTGGACAAAAATGCCGTGGTGTGCACCTCCACCAGTAATGTGATGTCGAAGCTGAAATGTCGATGTCCCGCGCAATGTAAGGATCCCGACTCGTGGAAACAAGTCGGCGCCGGCTCTGATACCAAACTGATGCGGGACGGGAGAGGAGGTGCCGCCATCTCGGCGCGCGTCGGCGGGCCCGAGGAGGATATACCGAGCTGATGGGGTGCTGAACCGATCCTGAACCGTGCTGAATTGCTTCAAACGGAGCTGGAAACTGTTGAACCGGGCCCGTAAACCACCGAACCAGACCTCACGGCCGTTGAACCGGGCCCACAAGTGCTGAACCGGTCCAAAACGGCCCTGAACCGGCCTTAGAAGGGCTGAACCGGCCTTGAACCGGGTCCAGGAGGGCTGAACCGGCCCTGAACCGGCCCCTGGGTGGATGAACCGGGCTGAACCGGTCCGAACCGGCCCCCGAGCGTCGAACCGGCCCCTGAACCGGCGGCCGGCCCGAGTCGGGGCACTGAACCGGCGGTCTGGCCGGTCGGCGCGCGAACTGCCCAGTGGGCCGGCACGAAGGCCAGCCGTGCGGAGGAGAACCGGCAGTCGGGCCGGTCGCATGGCCGCCCGAACTTAAAGGCGGGGGGGCTCGTGGCCGCCCGTGGTTGGCGGCGGGGCGGGAGACGCGGCCAGCGGCTTGGCTGCCACGTATCCCGATCGAGGGGGGGAGGCTCGTCGTCGACCTCGCGCGGGCGAGGGCTCCCGCGGGCGTCGTCCGCGGCGGCCGCGGCGGGCGGGAGGCGGAGGCGTTGGAAGCGGCGCCGGTTGCCGCCGTTGCGGAGGGGAGGGGCCGGAGGGGCTCGCGGCCGAAGTCGTCGCCTCCGTCTTCTTCTTCTTCTTCTCTCCTCTCCGTCTTCGTCTCCGACGAGTCTTCGGGAGGGGTGTCGAACCGCGGGAGGGGGGGAGCGGCGAAGGAGGGGCTCGGGGTGTTCGCGAGGGTTCCGTGAGGGGGCACGGACCTGTGGGAGGGGCTTCTGTGATTAGGGGGGGTCCAGGGGGGGTGGGGTGGTCGGTTTAGGGCTCGCGGGGGGGGGGGCAGACGGAACCGGGAACGGGGGGGGTCCGTCGCGGGGACTTCCGGGGGGGGAGGGGGACCGTAGGGGTGAAGCGGGGGCTGCCGAAGGGGTCGAGGGGAGGTGAGGGGACTGAGGTGGGAGATCCGGACGGACCTAGGGCAGCGTCGACGGAGATGTCGATGCGTGTGTTGGAAAACCGAAGGGGATAGGGGAAGAGGGGGTACCGGACCTAACTCCGGGGGTGGGGAGGAACACCGGGAAGGGGAGGGGAGAACCGGGAGCACCCGGAGGTGATGGAACGACGCCGACATCGTCGGAGGGGAACAGGGGGGGGGGGACGGGAGGAGCTTCTCCTTGACTTCAAACATCCATCTCTCCTTCATTCAAAGACTTGGGCTCTTTAAATAGAGCTGAACATTACAAGATGGACCTCTAAAAACCCTAATTACATATATGTCCTCTAAAGGACTAAAATAAAAGAGAAGGACTCAAAGGACTCTAAATACTCAAATAAAATGCATAAAAATAAAAATCTAATACTACGAAATAAAAGAAATAAATACGTCGTCTCCTCAAGACCCGGAAGACGCTATCTCCAAACAAACGGACGATCCAGTCCGTACCGGTCCCCATCAATAAAGGATTGAAGAAACAGCATCTCGTTGTCGTACATAGAAACTTGTTATGTATAATCAAATTTGTCCTTCGTTATTGTTCATTTTTTTATCTTGTGACTGTTTTCTTGCATGTTGGTATGGGTTCAGGTCCTTGTAACGTAACAGGCAATGTTGAGGCACTTAGTTTCATGGGTCCATATGTATCTATTTTAGCCCATGTTTTGCAGGATTGTCAATTCAGATTGGAATCAGTTTGGCCAATCCAATTACATCATAAATATCTCCAAAACTAGAATAGAATAGGGACTGACTTGGTAACTAATATTGATTCTCCCCAAAACTGAGAATGTCTAATTTACTGTTAAACGCCTTTCTGATTTTAAAAATCATATTTTAAAACATATTTTATGTTGTTTATCTTTTTTGATAAGCATGCTTACAGCTTGCAGCTTTGCACTCCACTCTCTCTCTCTCTCTCACACACACACACACAAAACTAGTTTATAAATTTAAGCAGTTAGGTTGCTTTTGTGAAACAATTAAGTTTCTCATATTTGCTAACGTAGTACTGGCATACAATGATATGTGTGTGTTTGTGTGTGTGTGTGTGTGTGTGTGTGTGTGTGAAATAAAGTATCTGAACTGTGTCTAATGATGCTTTCAGGCAGGATCCAATCAAGTAAGAGCTTATCCAGGCTTGCTCTGAGCTGTTCCACAGAAATTCTGGATTAGATCTTCCTGATGTTATAATAATAGTGCAGACAAGGGGCACATTTTGTGTAAAATACCCTTTCTTTGCATAATATAAATTGCATAAAACAAGAAAAATAGCAATTTTTTGCGAGGACAAATTAATATAGTGATGGAAAGTACTGTAACAAAAATATACCATGTTATGTTTAGATGTTATTATGTTATTAGCTGTAACACTTTGTCTACTAATTTTTTTGTGTTCTCTTTCTTGGCCTTCTTTTTACTGTTAGTTTTGTTTTCTTGATGAATTATGTTACCATCAACTTGCAAGAAAAACTGCTGTTTAGGTGGATCAAATTTTTTCCAGTCTAAATGCGGCAATATCCCATCTATAGGGTCTATCATTTTTTATAAGCTACATTACTTTGAATTTCAAAACCTGTTTTTCTTATTCATTTGCATATGATACGTAAGCTTAACTAGAATACATTTTCCTAGACCATTTTAAAACTCTATTTCTTGTGTGTGTTAAGACAATCATTCTGTATTGTTTTTATTGGAATCTTGTTATGACTGATAAGCTACTACTGATGATTTGTTTTCTGCTTGGGGATGTCTTTTTGTTTAACTTCTTTGAATAGAGCATAAAATATTTATAATGGAGAGAGAATCCACATAAGGCTTCATTGCGTTGTTTAGTTTTTTTTATCAGCAACATGACTTTTTCATTCTGTCACATTCGTAAGGCATTATTCTCAGTCAACAATCACTTAATCACCTTCCTTAACTATCATTACAACATATCTTCTTCCTAGGGATTTTGTAGCAAATACATGTGCAAGTTTTAATGTTCCATGGATTCCTTTACCATCGTTTAATGCTTGTATATATATATATTCTATAGATGATCAACAGTACAATTTTTCTTTTGCTCGGTGTGCTGCAGACAGGGGAAATTTGCTTAGATATTTTGAAGAATGCGTGGAGCCCTGCATGGACGCTCCAGTCTGTTTGTAGAGCAATAATTGCTCTGATGGCTCATCCTGAACCAGATAGCCCGCTTAACTGTGATTCTGGTAAACCATCCTTTCTGGGTTATCTAAAAGATGATGCACTTTTGTATATTGAAGTAGTTAAAAAAGCTGAATTTTTTCTCAGAATGCAGTATATATGTTCTCTTCAAATTCATTTAACCGATTTTTCTCATATGGGCTGTAGTGGTATCTTTATGTGCAACCTGTGGATCTTTATAGGCATCCCAACCAAACAAAAGCACAACAAAATATCTAATTGTGTGAACCTCTTTTTCTGCGTCTGTTCTTTAGAAAGAAAGACATCTCCGGACTTTTCTAGGAAAATATGTGATATCCTAAAAATATTATGTAGTCCGGTGATAGTTTTAAAAATATTAGAACCGAGGTTCGGGTTCTTTGAAAATTTCATTTTTTGACCCTTCTCCGCCGGATGGTGCGAGTATCCGGCGTTAACTTACATCGAGCAACGGCTCGAACGCCTTTGATTAACCGTCGCGGCAACCTGTTTTTTGGAGACATGCACATCCACAAAAAGTAAAGAACTCAAAAGGGCAGCGGCCTTTTGGGTCCGATGAGATGCAAACCGATTTGTTCGGGTTTATTGCATTTGTTTGTTGGTTGATTTTTGGATCGACTTGAAAGTCGGTTTTTGAGGGTTCGAGTTGAATCAATTTGTTTGATTGATTTGGTTTTGTTGTTTTGGTTTAGTTTTGATTTGTTTGATTTTGGACTTGATTGGTTCAAGTTTTTGTTTTGATTTCAGTTTTGATGTGCTTAAAGTGTTTTAAACAATTTTGGATTTTGGATTTGGTTGATTTTGATTTTTTCTGATTTCTGAATTTTCTGGTTTTTTGAGTTGATTTTGATCCATTTTGGATGTTTGAAATGTGCTTATTTGGTTTCTTTGGGGTTAAGCACTTGATTGTTCATTTAAGTGAAGTTCTGTGGATTTTAAGTGAATTTTCAGATTGCTAAAATCAGATTTTTGAAGCTGGCTAGAATCTGTTTTAGTTGATTGTTCAAATCTGGATTTTTTGGTTGCAGATTTAATTGGAACCTGGTTTTTTGATGGTTGACAGATTTAATTGAAATCTGATTTTTGTTTTGGCAGATTTTGTGTTTGAAATCTGATTTCGGTTTGATTTGCTTCAAAAACCGGTTCAATCTTGTTGAAGATCGGTTGTTTGTTGAACCTAGATGAGTTGAATTTCAGATTTCTTTCAGATTTGATTTTCTGTTTTTTATTTTTCTGTTTGAATTTGAATTGGTTTTAATTTAGTTTTGGCGGTTTGCATCGCCTCCGTCCCATCGGGCTGCCATCGGATGCCCGGTTTCATGCATTTCAAATTGACATCGAACTTCATTTCATTGAAAGGTGGGGTGAAGTACATCGGTGTACAAAGTGATTGTTCCTTCCCCCAATATAGGTTTATCTCCACTACTTTGGAAAAATTTTGGCATTACGACGGCATGCCGGCTATTTTTCCAACTTAGTGAAAATTTACCCATCCAAAATAGCCAGCCTTAGCTTAGCCATATTGGGGGAAGGAACCGCTGGCTACGGGGGCATGTCCGCGCCACCGTCCGGATCGACATCCCGGGGTGTACCCGGGGGGAGTCGTCCAAGGTTGGAGTCCCCGCGAAGGGTGGAGTCCTTAATTTAATATTGCTTTCGCATTCTGAATTTTTATTTGATCATTTTTTGGAACAAGGCCATGGAGGCCGGTTCAATTTCATCGGCGTTCCGAGCCGGCCTTCAATCTTCATAGGCCCGCCGGGCCTGTCTTGTACTGTTTGGGCCGGAAGGGCCTGCTGGGGAGTTGCTGTACTTCTGGAGTTGCCTGACCGGACCGACTTGGAAGGCCACCCGGCTAAGCCCATGGCCCGTCATACGGTTTCCAAGGGGGGCCGGGCTGTCACCTTCAAGTCGGCCCACCTTCTGGCTGCTGTCCTCCTGTTTGGAGTTTCCTGGACTGCTGTCCTCTCAGTAGGCCACAAAGGGACTGTTTTGGTTTGGTTTTGGGTGGGCCGAAATGGGCCTGCACAAAGGGCATTTCAGGCTCTGTTTTGGGACCTGATTGGTGGGCTAAACAGGCCTGCACAAAGGGCAATGTGGCCGGACCTGGGTCTGATTTCTGGAGACCGATCAGGGGGGCTGTGAGGGGTCTGTTTAATGGGCCGCAAGGAGGGCCAGGACAGCAGGCTGAAAGGAGGCCGATTGGGGACCTGTTTTTGGGCCTGGATTGGGGGCCGGATTTGGACTAGCAATGGGCCTGGATTGGGGTCAGTTTGAGGCTGAGGATGGACCTGTTTGGGGACCGGAACCGGGTCACAAGGGGACCTGTTTTGGGCCTGGATTGGGGTGTGCAGAGAGCTAGGAAATGACCTGTTAAAGGGGGGTGCTCAATGGGCTAAAACAGGTGCAGTTCGGGGAGTTTTTTGAGTGGGCTGCAAGGGGGCCTGATTATGGGCTGGTTATGGGTCTGGGTAGAGACCAGGGAATGAGCCGGTTATGGACCTGAACAGAGGTCAGGTTATGGGCCTGCAATAGGGAGTTTTCTCCTGCTGTGGGGGGAGTGTTCGGCTGGGCCAAGTGGGCCTGCAGGTGGCCAAAAATGGGCTACATGAGAGGCCAGATTTCTGGGCTTGGAAAGGGGGCCGGTGCAGCAAACTTTAAGGGTGCTTCAGATGAGTCGAGAAGGGGGACATCTGAAGATGAGCATGAGGCCAATTGAAGGCAGCTAGAACCAGTAGAGAAATGCCCTTAAAGGGCTACATATCTAGTATGTATCGATCCCTCCTACCTTGCCTCCTCCTCTTCTTCTTCTTCTTCTTCTTGGCCGCTGGCAGGTGCAATTGGCAGCAGGGGGGCGCAGCTGGCAGCAGTGGCAGTGGACAAACTGGCAGCCTATCGGCGTCTGAAGCAGCCCCCCCCCTCTGGCTGGTGCGCCCCCCTCTTTTTATAGAGGCTGGAGGGGGAGGTGAAGAGCCAGGTGGTGGTGTACGTAGATGCCTTGGGTGGTGGTCAATAGGCTTCTCCAAGGCTGCTTTAATTGGCCTTGACCAGACCTTTGAGTTCTCCCATAGAAGACTTAATGACCATGCATTAATCCTTGAGTTCTCCCATGTTGACCTGCCTTTTGGGTTTCCCCATGCAATTAACCAGCCAAGGGTGTGAATTGGCAAGTGCGCAGGTGGTTGCTGATGTGGCAGGACAGCCAGTGTGGCATGTTCACACTAGGCCGCAGGTGGGCTGGAATGTGGGCTGCGCACAGGCCTTCTTTGCATGGGTTAATTGGGCTAGCTGGAGGCTGCGGCCCAGCCTCTGCTGTGGGCTGCGCAGGGGCCTGATTTAGGATGAAATTTGGCCCAATTCTAGGATGGGATGATGGGCTTCTTATTGGACCTACATGGGCTCCTGATTGGGCTTAACTTGGCTGAACTATGGGCTGTCCGGTCTGCTCTTGGGCCTGCCCATTTGTCTCTCTTTTTCTTTTGTGAAAAAAAAAATGGACGCCAACACTAATACAAGTACCAAAAATCTTCAAGAACGCAAGCACAATTAGATATCTAATGCAACAATAAAAAATCTTCAAAAATACAAATGATCTTTATTAACCAAGATCTAGTCATTTGTGATTTGCCTTGTTTGCAACGTGCATTATAATCCCAACAACAGATCCACACCAGCATCAGAAATTGAACGCCCCGACTGAATAATCTTTGGCTCTCAAACTGGGATTGCCTTATTTTTCAACCACATTTGCTTTCATTTGTAATCTGCAGACCGCAAGGAAATGCCTTTCGTTTACTGCAGTTTATTGATCAGACACGTCTTTTGTAAAGATGTCATCAGGACATTTTGGATTGATTCTGCCAATCTTACAGGAGTTTTAGTGATCTCATATCTGCTTCAATGTGTATCATGAATTCTTCCTCCCCATCTTCAATCACAATCAACCTCTTCAGCTATCTAACATGTTGGAGCAGTACTTTGGGTCCACTGCCGCGGGTGCAATTGCTGTATAAAAGATCCACTGGCTTGTCTTCAGCTTGCAGATCTATTGCTATGCTGATCCTGTCTCCTGTCTCCTGTCTCCATCCTTCCCACTAGGGAGGATCACAGATGCTTGCTTACTTCCAGGACTACCAGAAAATGGAATTAGAATAGGCTCTTTAGTTTTTCTTGTTGGAGTATAACTTCCCAGCCCATCAATAATGTTTGTTTCTCTCCTTTTTACTTTGTGTAATTATTTTTTATTCCCTCCATTGATTGCCATCAGTTTTTTACAAGTTAAAATTAACTCAACAGGTGAAAAGACAACTTTGCTCTTTAGTTCAACCATGTTTGGTGGTGTCTAAAGATTGGTCCGGATAGGTTCTTCAAAAACCCTAAAATGAAAAGAAACACAGAAAATGAGCCTAGATCAGAATCAATCTAGGCTCTTTTGCAGCCGATTTCGGCCCCAAAATGGCCCGTATAAGGACTCCGCAGCAGTGTTGTGTTTTCTGCCTGACAGGATCTGGTGGCTTACCCTTACCGGGTCCTGTTGAACCCGGATGCCACAACAGCACTTTTGGGCGATTCCAGTGAGGAATTCCCGTAATCAGTCCAGAGTGGGCTGATTCGGTCGATTCTGGTCCCAATCCAAGCCAATTCAACTGATTCTGGCAAGAGATCAGTTTGGATTGGGTCTCCCAGTTGAACTCAGATCAGTGGGTGCCAATCAAATTTAGGAATTGGCCGCTTCGATCTAGATCGGCCGATTCCGTAGTCTATGCTTGAGGTGGCCTCTGATGGTTCTCTATTCCTATAGATGTTATAATTGAAATAACTCCTTAGGATGTGGGTAGTGTTTTTTGCTTTTGTAAGTTTACATAGTGTCATAATTTATTCCTCCTTAGCAGAAACCAGAGTGGGTGGGCACCTGGCAAGGGTACCTGAGGCAGAGAATGGCAATTGGAGTCAGATAGAGGTTGCCTCGTGGGGGAGGGGGATTTGAAGATTCTTTCCAACAACCAAGTCATATACTATTCAGAGGTCTACTGTGCATGCAGAGCTGTGCATTTGTTGAGGAGTGGAACATCAAGAATCTCATTATGTTTTTCAGACATTTCACTCCTCTCTCATCCTGTTTTGCCTGATGCGGTATCTTCTCTTTTGTATTTTCTTTGGTGGGGGTTATGGTGTCTGCTTTTGGCTTGTCTGCTCTTGCTTGTAATTGTTTGCGATGGTTCACTTTTTTGTTGCCATTTATTCATTATTTCCTGGATAGATTTTTATTTTTTTTCCTTCCCCTCTTTTTTAACTTGCATCTTTCAGTTCAATGAATTGCTCCTGTTACGGGCAACCTTTAAAATAAAACAGTGGCTATGGTTTGCAAAGGTGGGATGCATGGCAAGAAGGTTTTGGAAAGGAGAAGGGAAAAGGAAAATTTGAGCTTATGCATTGACAGAGTGTGGGCAAGTGACAATGCATTATGTGGGGTGGTATATGTGGTTGAAATTTGAATAGCAATAATAATGAGAAAGGGGGAATAAGATCAAATCGGAATGCCCTGATCGGCCGATCCAAGCTGGTTCAGCGGGAGCCAATCCACTCCCACAATAAATTGGGATATGTTGCTGGAAAGCCTGGTTCTCTGCCCATCACAGCCCAATATCCGTGGCTGATCCAGTTTTTCCTTTCAATTATTATTTATTTTAATAGTTTTTATTTTTAGTATAAAAAATTTTAGTGAAAAAGTTACAAACAAAATCTAAAACTTTTTATTTATTTTAAAATTTTATTATTTTAAAACCTTAAATCAATGGTGTTCACATAAAAGACTCTACAAAATAAATAAAATATCTAATAAATTCTAAAACATCTAAAACAGGTAAAATGAAAATACATAGAATAATGTATCCATTCAAAGACTATCTTATGTTTTCAACTACAATAAAATATGTAAAATATCCATCAACTTATTGTAAGCACCCATAGACTAAGTAAAATTATTCTTTTTTGTAAAATGTAAAAGTGCTCAAAATATAATACTTGACTTTCAATATGTGCATTAGAAAGAAGAGGTAAAATATAACATTTCAATAGTGTTTTTTTAATAACAATAGTTAGGTTTTTATATTTTTATATTTTATGATTTTAAAAATTTTCGACAACTTTTTTTGTAAGATTTGGATTCCTAGGTCCAGACCCCAATTGGATTGGCTGGTCCACTCCCAATTTATGATCCCATCTTCCTCGATGAAAAGCATCTAAGAACTCGCCCTTAAGAGAGGAACAACAACTAAGAACAATGGCTAATACCTTATAGGCTGAGGAACAAAAGGAGTAGGCCCATATCAATTGGACCTCGTGGGAGATGTAAGATGTGGAAAGAGATTTAAGATGGGGATCTCCTGAAAGATATTTTGAGATAGCATGTTTCACTCTGCTTCACAAGGCCATCTAGTCTATCAAAGGAATGCCATCTTGCCTCAGATAGGTGTGAGGGACAAGATCTCATGAGATCGGGCGAGATGGACAGCATACAGCCGGCTGGAGCAGACACCAAGGCAGCCGGAGGCAGCCAGAAGTGGCCCATTAAGTTGGGGTCTGCAACTTGAGTTGTGAATCTTGAAACCAGTAACGGGATCTGTAACCCGATATAACAGGCCACACAGGTCCTCATCAGATCAAGCAGCTCATCTTTTCCACCCGATAGGGCAGGACGGGAAAGACAGCACCCTATGGTGCCCCAGCACCCTATGGTGCCACAGCTCACTCCGGCATTGTCCGCACTCCACAAGACGCAGCGTGTTCCAGCTGGAGCATCTTGCCTTCCTCGGATCTCATCAACCCGTGAGATCTCACCAAGATGGAATTCCATGCTTGGGTTACTTCCTCTCTTTTTTAACACCCCATCATGGTGCATGGCGGTGTCATCTTGTTATTATGTCAGTGGCATCAGTGAATAAACAGTATACTCTATGCTTGCCAAATACAAAATACAATAATGAAGTCCGTTTTGGATATCTACTCTAATTGGTATCCTCAATCCGGGGCACTGGGAAAAAGGACGAGTCACTGGTAATAGTGGTATTAAGTTATATGCCTGCTTTTTAAATGCTGAACTATTTTTGTCATAATTTGATAGATAATGCTTCCACGCGCAGGTAACCTTCTTCGCTCTGGTGATGTTAGAGGATACCATTCAATGGCAAGAATGTACACAAAATTAGCTGCTATCCCTAAGAAGGGGTGAATCCCATTGGAAGTATCTTACACCACTGGCACAAGTAACAGATTTGGTTGATGTGCGAGTCCCCGGTTAGTACCGCACGTATTGTAGGTTATATACGAAAATAATCATCTGAATCAAAAATAAACTAGCTATTTCATATTTCACTTTCAAAGGTTGACTACTGCTTTATTCTGTGAACGCCGATGATCATCTGAGTCATGCTTGTTACCTTCGAGTGAGAGTTGAAAATTGGCACTCTATTTTTGGGGTGCAGCTTGAACTGAGGATCATAGAGGTCTTGGTGGTGCTCGTATCCATTGTGCCGAAGGCATTACAGAACGATTAGTGCTTCAATTCTAACCCATTTGTTTTGGTAGATTTGCCTCTCGCCTCCTTATCTCGTTTTAAATTAGTCATACTGAAGAACAGGGTGGTGTCTTGCAAGTGATGAATCTCCAGTATTATGATTCGTATAAGCCAGTTTGATTCGTTGTCCTGTTGTGCCATGTCGTGAAAGTTGCAGGTACCGGTAGATCAGAAAGCTGCCATTTGCTTGCATCCCGCGGTAACACTGACATTTTTATTTTTATTTATCCTGCTTGGCTTCTTTTAGCTGCATGATATTCTGAAATTATTGTTGTTGGTTTCCAAATGTTCTATAAATGGTCACCATAACTTGAATTAGTATGTAACCTTGTCAAGTGATGATGCGATCTGGACCGGATGGCTTCCGCATATGACTACCTGATGGCCTGTTTGGTTTGCATATTGAGATGAATTCAGCAACACATTTGATATTGCCATTAGACACAACTACCAAAATGCAGTGCAAAATATTAAAAATGATATTGACGTTGGTGCCCAATACTATATATATATATATCCAAATAGGGTTTGAACAGAGGTATTTTTGGCTAACTGAAATTTGATTTTTGGCTATCCTGATTTTTAGCATCACCTGTCAACTGAACAATAACCAGGTTTAACCCAAACCTGGGACGGGAGGTTTGTGTCATTGGTAATCTTTATGTAATCCAAATAAAAGGAACATAACATAGCATCTTGATTTCTAAATTTTCGATATGATTATGTTACCGGAATGGGAACCGAATTGGATAATTTTTAAAGATATATACATTAGATATTAATTTTATTCAGAATAAGTTAATAATTCACATATAATGCTTAAACTTTGATGTATGTTCTTTAAAATTTTATCTTTACCTATTCATGTCATATTTCATGATTTATTTTAATTTTATTTATATACATTTATTTTTTATCGAAATCAAAATAAATAGAAACGGAACCAACGGATAAGTTATAAGAATATCCGATTAAACAAAAATAAGTTCCAAACCACTTATGAGGTGTTTGGTTGCATGATAATTTTTTGTACACTTTCATGATGAAAACTTGTATTAAAATAAAAAGTAAACCAACTCATGACATAAAATTATCATGTTTGGAGGGATGTGATTACAAAAAAGAGTAACCACCGCACATGACCAAATAAAGTGGGGGACCACAAGAAAAAAGAAAGAGATGAGACCTTCTTTTTTTGTTTAAGAAGAAAATCACTTCCAAAACATAAAATTGTCATGGTTGTCAAACACCTCTTTTAACAAGTTTTCTTACAATTTTTAAAAATTAAAATAAAAACTTCAATTATCATGCAACCAAACACCCCATTAAGTTGATCGGAAGTTGGGAATATCCGATTTCTTTTACACCCCTAATTTCCACCATTGCGGCAGCTTCATCATAGAAACGATGAATTGAGGAAGAAAACTTTGGGTGACCGGTGAAAGGCTAGATAGAATCAGTCGAATCATTTCTAGGAGTTGTTTGTTTGTTCACCGCCAGGTTCAACTTAAAAAAATAATTATTTGGCTCGGAATAACCATCAGTTTGATTTAAAAAAAAAAACAACCTTCAAACCAGATCAAAATGGTGGTGAATTTCCGAATTAGGTTAAGTATTTCTGTTGGCTCCAGTGTATTAACAATGTAGTAGTAATTTTTTGGCTGACTTGTAATATTAATTTTGATGAGAAATGATTTGAATCAAACCAAACAAACTATATACAAACATATAATCTTTTGCTTTCTTCCTAATAATGCTGATCGTCCGAAATGAACTCATTCATCTTCACGCCGTTGACCATAAGCATTAATTAAATTCAATTCAGACCTTTTTTCATGGCGACAAGGGTGCTTGTAGAGAAGGTAACGCCCTGTTTGGTAACACTATTAGGTACCTCTATCACTATCAATTTTAAAATTGATATTGATAGGAGTCATTAAGAGGTGTTTGGTTAATTGTATCAATTTTAAAATTTACAGTGCAAACAAAGTATATTACACAATACAAGTGTTTGACTTGTATTACTTTTGATATTGATACTTCAACATTTAAAAATATTAATATCAATATTGATACAATATCAAAAATAAAACTCTAACCAAACATGGCATAAGCTAGCAGTTGCCATATCCATGGAATGGCCCTTCAACTAAGCAGCATCTAGCATGGCTTGCATAGTAAACATCATGGCATGGAGTATCCAAGGCCTTGGGTTCTGTTCTATGTGCAGCTAATTCATGCTCATTCAAATTATATTTTTTTTACATTTAGAGCTCTAAATATGGTGTATGCTATTCGATTGGCACTAGATTAATTTAGACTTACACTTGATTTATCTTTAGAATTTCGAGATGAATGATTTTTTTTAATTGATATTGAGCCAGACGTACCTTAAAATGTTACATTTCTCCAGTATGCGCCATCATTAAATAATTACCCTTAAGGATACACCTACAACATTTCGAAGACTTTTCAAGGGTATATATGCAATACAGACTAGTCGGGTATAGATATGAAAACCACACTTATCGGTTAGAAAAGAAATGATTCTTCGTTTTTAGTTATACATCGTCCTCGCCTTCTTGTTATCGACCAGTACCGATCAGTGCTCTACTGTCGGCCGGTGTTTTTCTCCTCTCGACGGCGTAGCCGCGCAGGTGTCCGGGGGAGTCCTCCGCGTCGGTCGTGCTGCCGGGGCCGCCGATTTTGATACCGCGCGCCGTCGGCGCTTCGTTCTGTTGCGTATGTGAACTGCGGCGCCATCTGCGCCTGATGCCGCGGTGGGAAGAGCATTTCAGCCCCGTCTTCGGTTTCCCAGCTGGTACGTTGGGATGGGTCAACTCCATGCTGGTATCCGGCCATGGGGATGTGTTTCTAGTTACCTTTATTTTCTCTGCTGTAGTGATTTAGGGATTTCTTCTGTAGTTTAACAATGGCAAGTGAGGAAGAGCTCAAG
Source organism: Cryptocoryne crispatula var. balansae (assembly GCA_036172225.1). Lineage (NCBI taxonomy): Eukaryota > Viridiplantae > Streptophyta > Magnoliopsida > Alismatales > Araceae > Cryptocoryne > Cryptocoryne crispatula. Next base: position 1,422,102 of record CM069935.1, read on the forward strand.
AAGGCCCAAACTGTTGAAGCTCGAGCCAGAAACATCAGTCACAATGTCCGTTGCACCGAGTGCGGAAGCCAATCCATTGAGGATTCCCAAGCAGATGTTGCTATTCTCCTCAGAAAGGTAACCGTTGAATCCAGAATTAGTATACAACTTTAAAGGCTGCAATCTGCATGATTACAAGATGCTTTTTTCCGTTCATCTACCTCATACGGATGTTTTAAAGTGGGAATTGGGTAATTCAACGATGAAGTTCTTTCTCTCCATGTCTCTCTATAAACTCAAATCCATCATCTATTTTTATACTTTTCTCAATTTATCAACTTGAAGAGAATCCACACTCACCTGTTACTTAATGATAATATGCCTGCAGTAATATCATGTGGTCATCTTTAGTCCTTTGTTCTGTACCATGCAAAAAGAAGCTTATCTTTACTTCAATATATGTTATAACTTGTATGTGACAGAATCGAAAACTCCTTTCTCTAGTTATCTTGAACCCGCTGGTGAAAATTGAACTGTCATGAGCAGCTGCGAAATTTGACCTCTGACATAATGCTTGTTGCATCAGGTTTGCTTGTCCGTAGTCTGAACATATTTCAGAAGCTTAGGGTGCCTGTTTTATAACATTATTAAAATTGACACTGTAACACTTTTGATATTAACATCAGACACATTGATACCAAACTTTACACGATCTAGTATTATATTTCACATTGATAGATGCGTTAAACAGAGTAATCAAGCATGCCCTTAGACAACAAGATTAGGAAAGTTTAATCCCATTTAACCATTTTCTAAGTCGAGAGGCCCTTAGAAGCAGGCACCTTGTATTGGATAAATTATCATGTCAGCAAGCGTTTGAAATAATGACTATTTTGTTCCATGCCTACTTTGCGTAGCAAGAATTCCTTCGTTGTTATCAGCCCGTTCTGATGTCCAGTCATAAGACTCATAACTAAAGGTGTGTGAATTATGGCAGCTAAGGACGGGCGAGTACTATTAACTGGAAGTGAATGTCACTGCAAAACAATATTGGTTAAATGAACTGAAGTCGAGCTTATTCTTTTATCACGTTTTTGGAGAAGACAGGAGAACAACATCACTTTTCAGCTTTTATACTAGTACTCCTTTGGTTGAATAGCTATTATGCCTTTGGTTTATTTGTGCAATCTTCTTTATTATGTTGTTCTGTTTAGCTTCCTTTTTTATTTTTTTAATACCTCTTTGCTTTTCTTCCAGTTGATACGAGATGAGATCCGGTCTGGTAAAACTGATAAAGAGATATATAGAAAGCTTGAAGATGATTTTGGTGAGACTGTGCTTTATGCACCTCGCTTTGACTTGCAGACTGCTGCTTTATGGTTGTCACCGGTCAGTTGATGATCAATTCTCATCTCCCAACTCTTGTTGAATAAAAAGTTGTCAGTAATTCTCATTTGCTACCTTTTTTAAATAAAAGTTGTCAGTTTCATGTTATGGTTAAAATATCAACGGCATGGGCAAAAAAATCACGGAATTATCATAATGATGCATCATCTTTTTTAACATGAAATATTATTTTGTCACATCCTAAATGCTATCATGTCAAAGGGTACCTTTCTGGTTATTATTTTGAAGAAGAGTTTGAGCTTTAGAAGATAGAAATGATTTATGCCTTTTTCTGTTTTTTCATTAAGGTTTAATTACTCAACAACTCACTCTCTAGATGGCCATAATGATTAATGAGGTTGATAATCGGCTTTATGCCTAGCAAAGTAAGTTTGACTTCAAAATGCTAAGAAAACTAACTCATTTAGTTCTGACATCTTATACAGGGCAAGAATAGCTTTACAGGGAGGAATGTTTAGTATGTTACCTATAATTATTTAAATTCAATTCAAAGTTCACGTTTATAATGGAAGCCAAGAGAGAAATGCGACAATAGCATATGGTAATGGATAAGGGACATTTTCATGTGTATGGCTGCTTTATGCCAAAGTACTGTTAGGTGCCAGTTGGTATTCGGATATACCGGGACAGGACATCTGCTGAAGCCATCCCCCAGGGTTTAGAATTTGTTTAGTCAAGCTCCTATTCATCACTTTTTTACTCCTTTGTGTGCGGTGGCATGCTCAGCAGCTCTCTCCAAGTCACAGCACCTGAACACCTCCCCCTCCCCAACACACCTCAGTGCCGCTATTTTTCACTGAGGTGCCTATCAACTACTTAGCTGTGCTCACCCTGCAACCCTGTGCCCATGTGATCCTTGTCAGCTGCAGCCCGCGTGCGATCATACGCTCCCGGTCCAATGTATAGAATGTTGAATAGCAGAGGAAAATTTTTGCAAGTGTGTACAAAAGGAGTACATTTTACCAACGATATCCGGAAGTTATCATTAAGGCTAAATCGCCCTCATATGTATGTTGTTTTGTATTTTTTATTGTACCAACCAAGATGATGGATACAAGATAATGATAGAAGCTGAGAATGTCTTAACCCTAGTTTCCAGTTGTTTCTTTCCTGAATTCTTGATACCAAATGGCACTTTTTTCAGAGACCGTTAGCTTATGGGGTGTTTGGTTGCATGATAATTTTTTGTACACTTTCATGATCAAAAATTGTATTAAAAGAAAAAGTGAACCAACTCATGACATAAAATTATCATGTTTGGAGGGATGTGATTACAAAAAAGAGTAACTACCACACATGACCAAACAAAGTGGGGGACCACAAGAAAAAAGAAAGAGGTGAGACCCTCTTTTTTTGTTTAAGAAGAAAATCACTTTCAAAACATAAAATTATCATGGTTGTCAAACACCTCTTTTAACAAGTTTTCTTACAATTTTTAAAAATTAAAATAAAAATCTCAATTATCATACAACCAAACACCCCATTAATTTTCGTACAATGTGATGCGCATGGTGAATTCATTTTTTTCTTCCCGTAATTCAACAGATTGGCATTCATTTTTCATTCCCTGACAACAGTAAGCATTGCTTTTCTTCCAATTTTTTGGTCTCTGTTCAGTTGATAGTTTATCCTTTGGTAAAATGAAGAAGCTGCCGCTGATCCCTGTGGATGACCCCTCTTACAGGTAATTGTTGCCGGAGCAGCAGTTGGCGTGTGGGCATTTCAGAGGCGCAAACAGAAGACCAACGTGCACATCATGGCACTCAACCTTGTGAGGGGCGTCCCATTGACCCCAACCGAGAAGCAAACCATGCTGGACCTCCTAACACCGCCACCTCTGCCGAGACGGCGGTGGTGGCCTGGTGGATGACAGGGTTGATTCACTGGGCTCTGGGTATCACATTTTCGCCATCTTCCTCATTGTTAATTTGTGCTTGTTTTGCCGGTGTCCGTTCTGTAGCTTACCGTGTCACTCCAAAACTTTTGGATTTTTTTGACTGAGTTTTCATTGTTTATTAGCTGCAGTTTCGCTTTATGTCACTTATTAGTGCCCAGTGTCTGTTTGGACAAGAGCACCTACATCAATATCTTTTTGATCTTTTGATTTATCGATTTGTTGTGTCTGCTGTGTGGTGCATATGTTAAAACTGATACGGTACTAGCTTTTCTGCCAGGCCCTTGGGGCGGTACTATATTGATCATCAGAATCATACGATATTCCTGATATTTTAGCATGCTGATTATCCCATGCCGATTTCTGTATGTTTTCCATCGTCAAAATATGTGGTATACGAAACGCTGGACTTGTGATAGAAATCTATGAATAACTGTTTCTTTTTCCAATTTCCATTGTCACTATCACAAAATTGTTGAGAGTCCAGCGGGGTTCTTTCGGGCTTTCTATTGTTATGTATTTTGTGATAAAACTATCATGTTTGGTGAGATCTGATAACTAAAAAGGTGAGGTATCACAACGAAAAATGAGTTCTAAATTTCTTTTTTTATACAAGAAGCAATGTCATGAAGTTATATTTATGTCATGATCGCTAAACGCATGCTTCTAACAAGTATTGTCATAAAAATATTTTTCTGTGGAGAAGATCTGATTCATCACGCACCCATACGCCCTATAAGACCCTTCCCGGATTGAGTATTAAGCACCTATAAAACTATTGATTTTGACATTTGATGCCATCATTCATTCCTAAACATTGATGCATGGGCTGAACGTAGTTATGGATGTCATGAGAAATGTATAATAGTCCTCAAATTATTCAAACTAGTGACTTTGATTTGATTTGATTTATGTCAATTTGGTTGACAGAGACATTAAATATTTCTGTTAAACGTTGAATATATCAATACCAGTTTTTATTCTTAAAATAAATTTAATCATAGCTTTGGATGTATGCTGTCGTATTTGATATAAACTGAACCGAACCAAAGCAAACTAAACCAGATTGGTATACCTCGATTTTGTTTGATCGAAAATGTTATTTTGGTTTGCGGAGGAATTATATGGGGGTGTTTGGTTGTTACAAGATATATAAATTGAGTTCTTGTTACCAAAAAAATTGTTATCGTAAACAAAATTGTCAAAATGAGTACTTGTTTGATTGACAATCCTTACAAATATATATATTTTTTATTTATATAACGCAGAGAATTCTTTTTTGGACAAAAAAGTGAGACCTTTCTTAATTTTTATTTTAACGTGAGATCTCATCAAGAAAACATAAAAAACCAAACCTCCTTGAGCACCCCTACACCAGCTGAAACGTGAGTGGAGCACCGAGGAGGAGGAGGAGGAAAGATCGATCACAGAACTGCTGCCGGATTAGGCCAACCATGCCCTCCACTACGTACTGTTTCTAGATCCAGATCTCCGCCGCGGAGTGGAAGTGGAACCACCACTCACTTCTCTAGTTCCTGTGTCTCCGCACAAAAGATCGATGTGATTAACAGTACTCCATCGAAACCTGGAATACACCGTCGAAACCTGGATCGCGTGCATCGATCAGCTGGAAGAAGAATCTTGCGCCCCTCCGCCGCGTGCGATCCTCGCTTTCGGCGGCCGATCAGGAAGGAGAATCTTGTGCTCCCCCGTCGCGTGCGCGGAGATCGACGGAGGTGGCCGGCAGCCGCGGCCGTGGTGCGATCCCCACTTCCGCGCCGGCCGGCCATCGCCATTGCTATTGGAAGATGCTCTGTCTTTCCCGGTGGCGCCCGTACGTCCTGCCTGCCCGCCCGCCGGCCGGAGAAGCCACGAGAAGAAGATCCTCGAGTTCTTTCGCTTCCCTTTTCGTGGAGAGGAAGGCGCTTCTTGAACTTCTTTCTCGGCCGAGAGCGCCGCTGTTCGGTTGTTAGAACAGAGTTCGGGTCATCTAATTTTTCTGTGTGCGGAGGGAGTACTCTTGATTCCTAATAAAAATCGGCCACGACTTCAAATTATTCAAGTGACAATTTAAATAATAAATTTGATAAATTATTATTAAAAAGATTTAAATTATTATGGACATCTTGTTAATTCACTATCCGTCGTCCGTGACAAGTTGTATTAAGTTTGATAGTGAATTTGTAAGATATCGGTAATAGTTCAATACAGTTCACCGACTCGTTAACTCGTTACCGACGAAATTGAATTACTGTCGATGTTTTACTAACTTATTATCCATCACTGCATGACTGATCGATTGTTAGAATACGATGAACAGGGTAACTAAGAAGGGGGAAGAACATATAATATAAGAGGGGTACGTATTAGTATTAGAGGATATCTTTCTTGTATTAGTTTAAAAGCTGTACCTAGCTGACCGAACCCACCTCTCCAGACCCAGTTTGAAGAGTTTCCAAATCAAATTGAGCGAATCGAATTACATTAAGATATTATTTTATCGTCAACAAAAATTAATATCTATATATTTTGATGATAAATTAATGATTATCCCATTCAATTGTAGTTAGAAAATGAGTGAATGCATGTGAAAACAATTATTCCGATTATTTAATTAATCTTGAACCGAGTCCAATTGAGATAGCTTGATTCGATCCGGTTCGAGTAATCGGCTCGGTTTGATTCGATTCGGTTTCGAGAAAGAAAAAGAAAATCTAAATCACATAAAACGGAACCACGCACACCACCGGCCGGAGATCACCGGTGGATTCAGGGCATCTGATCTAGTATCTTAACTAATCACACCTCTTATGTTTTGATAAACTTTTAAGAATAAGATGTGTGCTTCAGCCTTTTAAGTCTCCCACATGATGTATATATGATACAACTTAGGTAGATATTAAATTAATTAGTGTAAAGCTATTTTAATTAAAATAGATATTTGTTCTCACCACGAATTAAAATGTGAGATACGAAGTCAAGAGCTTAAAATCTCGAACTAAATTAAAACAAACGACCCTCCCTCCCTCTCTCTCTCACCCTCGGACCGTGAACACACGGTGGTCTGGTCTTTATACGAAGCCCACCGTTCATCATGGGCCACGTCCGTCCTCCTGGCCCACCGCAGGAGTTTTTTTTTAACACTTTTATTAGATATTAGAAATAGATTACAACGTCACACTTGACTCAAAGACTACAACATAATAAGAAAGTTCTACGAAGATTCGACATTAAATTAAGATCAAGCTCGAGGTCTAGACCAAATCATTGTAGAGAAGTCACAGAAATAGAACGATCAACACGACGACGTGCATAGATAATCGAGAAACAAAGTTTTGAAACTCTCGAAAAATTTGCCGTCGGCAAAAAGATCGCATGATCATATCGGAATAGTATAAAATATATCTAAATTAACAATCTTCTTAATAATAAAGTGGCTAAAGAGAGAAATAAAAAAGATGACAAGACACCTAAACAGTGACACGACCCAGACACACGATAATAGATAAGAATTAAAATAAAGGAGAACGTAATAAATTTAACGACACTCGTTCCAACAAATATACAAACATTTTTTTAATTTAAACTACAAATATTTTCCATCACTAAAAAGAATAAACGAAGTTCACTCGCGCTTTCTTTCTTGGTTCAAGCAACCAGAGAGAGGGGGGGAGAGATAAATAAATAAATGAATTGTACGGGGCGTATCCGCAAGAAAGATCCGTACGTCTTGGATCCGGGCGGAAGATGGTCCTGGATCCGTGCCCATTAAAGTCCGGTCCCGCGCGGCGTGGCCGTGGCGGCGGGCAAGGACGTCTGGTCGGCTGTCGCGCCGCCTGCCCCCGCCCCTCCTCTTCGGTCATCGTCCGCCCCCGGCAGCGCCGCTGGTCTTCCGCCGCCGCACGCTCGTCGTCGTGTTCCACTGCGTCGTGCGGGTGAACTGTATTCCAACGTACCCGATCCTTGTCCCCCGCTCTCTTCAAGGGAGGAGACATACCGGCGAGCCCCGCACGGCGGCGGCGGCGGCGACTCTCTCTCTCTCTCTCTCTCTCTTTTGATGTTTTATATGGATATTAATTTCCCAACTAATACTAATAGAGATGCTCGGTTGTCAAACAGGGGCATTAGGAGGTGATAATGTTAAGAGTCCGAAGAGAAACTACTGTTTAGAGGTGACGATCTCATTTCCTAGATTTGTCCTGAATAGAGAGAGTACATTTAAATATATGAGTCGATCTATGGTTTGGAAGCTTGTAAGGACCAGATGGCATACTCAAGACAAGATGATATAAGAAGTTTTATTCTATTGGGGTCTCAAAGCCGTTCACCTTTGGATGGTGTCTAGTCAAAATATTCAGCGGGAATTATACCCTTTTTTTTTAGTCTCCGACACCCTGATAACCCAATAAAAATAGCAAGTGGCATGTCTTGATTTCGTTTACCTCCTCCGACAATTCTTGATCTCAACCAAATCGGCTGTAAATATTTCGTCGAGTACGTTTCTCCGGGTCAACTCTGACGGCATCCCCGTCCTTGCTCACGTCATATATATTTTAATATGTTCTTCTTGTCTCCCGGCGGCGGCAGGATAAGATTTTCAAGGTTCGGACGTGACACGGAGAGAGAGCGGAGGGTGATTCGTCTTCCGATCTGTCCCCGTTTTGGGAAACCTGACGGCGACGCGGCTCGGGTCACCCGCCGCCGCCGGCACAAGTTAATAGTTGCGGTTACGGTGGCTTATCTTTTCTCTCTGAGTCCCTGCTATAACTACCTGCAAAGGCGTTCCCTTTTTGACACCTCCCGAATCGCATGCCTTGTTCACTCCGTCTCTCTTCTCCCCCCCCTTCTTCTCGTCCTTCCATCTGCTGCGTGATCTTCTGCCGGCATTCCTCAGAGGAGCCGAGCAGACTGAATGTCGCCGTCGCTGGAGCATGATTACATAGGGGGCTCGGAGGTCCCCTCCATGGAGGCGTGCGAAAGGCTCGCCTCCCCGGCCTCCGCCATCGCCGGAGTGGAGGGCGCCGGCCTCTACAGCCTCGAGGAGACTGAGCTGAGGCTGGGCCTCCCCGGCTCGGGTTGCCCGAGCGGGAAGGAGAAGGAGGAGGACGGGGCTATCCTCACGCTCGGTCTCCCCAAGGGCTCCGTCTCCGGCGCGAAGAGGGGCTTCTCCGATGCCATCAAAGGACCTGCTGCCAAGTGGGTTTTCCCTTTGGGGAGCGGGTCCGAGGTGGAGTCGGGGAAAGGTAGCAGCTTGTTTTCCCTTCATGGTGAGGGCGGCGGCGGGAGCTCACGCAAGGAGGCACCTTTGGCGTCAATGGCAGCTGGGAAGGAGACGAAAGGCCAGATTGCTTCGGGCGGAACGGATCGCGGGGTCGCGCCTGCTGCTAAGTAAGCGGTTCTAGTCGATGCGCCGATACTTGTTCATCTCATCAAAAAAAATTTTCTTTTACGATTTGTCTGGTTTCTCATCTGTAGAAGCAATTACTGCAAGAACACAGCACAATCGCTTGGCATATAGAGATAAAAGGATTGGAATTACTTAGACAGATACGTTGTTTCTGGTGATTAGTCATGGGATTTGTTTGTTAGTCCAAAGAATGATGTGATTTCTTCTGATCTTTAAGATGAGCAGCCTGTTGATTTTTCATATTTTGACCTCTTCGTGGTGGGTTCTTCTGGAACTCAGTACCTCCGCTGGGCGTCACTCGGGGAACGTCTAGTGCTCCTAGGGTTTGCTCCCTGTTCGGCGCTGAAGAAAAAAGATGCGCTATGAGCCGTTGTGTTGTGATCATGTTTCTATCTTAATACTCCATCATGAATGTTTTAAAATGCAGTTTACCTTTTCATTTGTCCAGTTTGATTTCCTTAGTTTTGTCTCTACTGACATGATTTCTTTGCCAGCTTATTAATTATTATGTAGGTGGGTTTTGATTTCTATTATTCTTTACAATTTGCAGCCATCTTTGATAGTAATTGATTTTTATTTATTCATTTTTTTATCTGGCACATAGTTGCTTGACATGCTAATCAATCTTGAAACACATTGTTACCCTTGATGCTTAGTTTAGTGCTTGGCGGTCGTCGGTCAAGGTTGCTCTCTTATATGTGCCAAGAGTACATGTGGTCTAAAACGTCTACTGTGTAACAGGGCACAGATGGTAGGTTGGCCGCCAATTAGAAGTTACCGCAAGAATACAATGGCTGCACTTCCACCAAAAAGTACTGATGACCTTGAATGTAAACAAGGACAAGATTGTCTTTTTGTTAAGGTTAGCATGGATGGTGCCCCGTATCTGAGGAAAGTTGATCTAAAGACTTACTGCAACTACAAGGAACTTTCATCAGCCCTTGAGAAGATGTTCAGCTGCTTCACCATTCGTGAGCTCTGTTCTTTTATCTTTATAGTTGTGTTTGACTTCTTAGATCCTTGCTGGGTAAAAATTTTGTTGACTTGTTTGATATATATCACGATAATCAATAAAATTCCCTCCCTGTTCATTGTTTCAACAGACTTATGCTTCTTATTCTGGTGGTTATGCCAAAAAGTAGTTTATTTATTATAGGAGGATCTTTCTGAATGCAGGACATGTAATTTACTTTGCATTAGTTATGGAATGATTCCTATTCAGGATATATTTGGTGCTGTAACTGGTTAGTTCTTTACCCTTCTTCCTCTAGCATTGTCCAATGTGTTCCCTGTGACGTTACTCCATGAAGTTTATGACAGATATGCTCAACTTATCCTAGAAGAAAGTCATGTGCACAATCCAAAGGGTAACATAAAGTTATGCTTCTACAACAAAAGAAAGTCATCTTAGATTTTCTGCTTGGAAGTTGTTGTTCTCGTAGTCACTTGTATTTGGCCTCCAATTTTACCATCTTGGTAGTCAATCGGCTGGTTCTCTTGTTTTTTTTCCTGTCCTTGCTTTCCGTGGTTGTTTGTGGTCTATCACTTTGTACTTTGCTTTTGATATCTCAATGAATTGTGACGTCTTCTTGTCACCTTAAAAAAAGATTCTTCCTTCAATTCTTTTGCTTAACAATACTCTTATAAGCTTTTTCTTCTCCTGTTCTATTAATATATTGTGAAACATCCTGTTACTCCGTATATTTCACATGGATGCATAGCTCACTTTTTATATTTTGTTTTAAAATTTGTCTTCATTAGGGCTTTATATGAAATGATTTTTTTCTTTTGGTTACAAAAATCTTTCTTTTTAGGCCAGTGTGGTGCACATGGAGTACAAGGCAGAGACGGATTAAGTGACAGCCGTTTGAGAGACCTTCATGGATCTGAGTATGTGCTTACTTATGAGGACAAGGATGGAGATTGGATGCTTGTTGGTGATGTTCCATGGGAGTAAGTCTAGCAATGTGCTTTGATTTTGTATCGTAGCTACAACATTTGTTCATTATGTACATGTTAAATAATCTTATTGCTGAGTGCAATTTTTTTCAACTATGTTTTTATATGAACGTGATAAAAGGAAATATGACTATTATAGGAAGTACTAGTATCAGGAAATTGGAAAGGTTGTAACATACAATATTATTGTGACAGTCACTGCCTGTAATGTGTTGAGACCATAATTCCCAGCAAACCAAATATTTGTCCCAACTCCCAATTCAGTTGAAAAGTGTCCAAAATTATGTGAATTAATTAATCACTGTTGCTTTTATTTGATCTTCTGTTTTAAGCACTTTTTTGTATATATGTGTTATATTTTTTATCAGTTTCTTAATCTCAACCGTATGACAAAAGTCTTGTCTGACCCTCAGTCTGCTATCTGGCGGCTTGCACTTTGTATTACTCCAGACGGTAATGGATCATAGCATCCCTCCTTAATTTGTTATGTTTGTCAATGCCTTTGCGCTGAACTTATACCATGAATTTGGTGACATTTTCTAAATTGGTGATTATGTGATGTGCAGCATGTTCACTGATTCTTGCAAGAGGCTGAGGATCATGAAGGGTTCAGAAGCTATTGGGTTAGGTATGAATTTGATGCTCAGTCTTCATCAGCATAAATGAACAAGCTTCTCTTTTCTCTGTCAATCTTTTTTTTTTGATTATCCACAATTCACATTACTATTTCAGCCTTGGACTCTAGAGAATGACTAGCACTTATTCTGGTATCATGATGCCATTTTTAAGATTTAGCACCACCACTCAAGAGGAAATATCTTGTGCCAATAATTTATGTTTATCTGATATCCTTTATCCTCCCCGCGATTTTTTGCAGCTCCCAGGGCGACGGAAAAGAACAAAGGCTACATCTAGAGAGGTTTCCAAGAGCTTACAGAATTCGAGGGATAACTTCTCATAACCAGAAATTTTAGTTGTTCACACCGGGGAGCGTCGTCGTTGCTCCACTCATGGTTTGCTAAATCATGTGGACTGCAACTTCTACTCTACTCAGTTTTACCGAGACTCCCTAGTAGAGACATTAATAACCACTGTGATGTGCTTCCAGTGTCTTGTTCTTTTCAGTGTGTATGACCTCTCCTTCCTATTTATGTTAACGCCCGTTTGGTGTTTGCTACTGCTATGTTAGTGTGTAACCTGTTCCCAATGGAAACATATCAGGCTATCAGCCACATAAATTTCCTGTTGCTTCTTTTCTGTTTCACTGTCACCAAACTGGACAAGAACCATTGGGTTCCAGTACTTGCAATAGGAATGGGCACAACTATAAAGCATCCCTGTCACTGGCAACATGCCTGTCTACCCAGTGGGTCAGCTTCAGTGTCATATGCCTCCTCCTGTGGGGTTGCCCACATCTTGGAAAATCATAGGCCACTTACCTACTTGCCTGCCATCTTTTTCTCTTGGGCTTATCATACATGAATTTCCCCAACATTTTCATATAGTCCAATTTTCCAACTGAAGGGCCTTCGCATCTGCATGTGATATATGTTCTAACCATCTCATGTTCCTGTCCTTTCACGTACAAATTACAAAGATTACTAAAAAAAATCTGAAGATCATTGAGGTTAGATGATATAATTGGAGCAGCGGTTGCCAAGGCAACAGGGAATTAAGCCGCATATGAGAAAAGCTGTCTTGCTCCACATAAATCTGATGCCTTTTTGTGAAGACGAGCAACGAGACGCAAGGAAGAACACCGTTGCAAGTACGGGCAGGGATTTCTCTGCTTCCTAGCCGATTAAAGAGAGCTAAACACCTCGATTAATGTTCGACATATTGGACGGAGATTCAACCATGCAAATGCAACTTCTCAAAGCTCTCGTCGCTTAAGTTAGTTTCTTCCCCCTTCCCCCGAACAACAATTTGGGTTAATTATCATGTTCGATAAATTATAACTTAAAATGGCAAATGAAAAGAAAAATCTTACCTCTTCTTGAAAAAAGTTTTTTTGTATAAAAATATTTTTATAAGAATTGTGGAACACCATTTTTAACCAGATATGTTTGCGCTCTCTCCCCCGGCCAACTACATCCCTTGGCCGCCGGCGTTCCACGAGGTCGCCGGCAGGCCAGCTCGGTTTCCGTCGGAGGGCTAGGGCTCCAAGGGAGTGGTTCGGTGGGTGTAGGATGCCGGAATTGCGTACTGTGGCGCGCCGGGGCTGGCCAGCACGGTGATAGCCGGGAGTCGAGACGCCGGCGTGCGATGGAGTCGCACGGAGGGGGAGGCGGCGATAAATCTGAGGGTTTCTATGTCACCTCCATGGCTACTGCTGGAAACAGTTGGGCTGTGGTCATGTCCCCCAGTGCCGGGTTCATTGTTCAGGTTTCATCAAGTTTTCTGCTCCTGGTATTTGTCATGCACACTGCAGACCAGAGATAGATATTGTGAAGTATATTTATTGACCTATTCTCAGGTGGTTGAACTTGACTTCTATATCCTCTTACAGACCATAAATCCATCCTAAAACCCTGGATCTATAAGTAACCGAACGTTCTTGCTATCATGTCGGATCATTCCCGCTATTCCAACACTCCACACTGTCAAGATGGGCAGCGAGAGCAAGGGTTAAGATAGTCAAAGATATTAACAATATCCACGCTCTACTTTGATATCATCTCACAAATCTCAAAAATCATGGTGTTGAGATTGAAGGACCCAAGGTATATAAACAAGGAACCTTCTTGGGGCTCCCTGGGATCACATTTAGTTCCCACTCATCTATTTCTTACCTTCGGAAAATATCTCGGTTGCTCTTAATATCTTGTTAATTGTAGGAAAAGTGGGCGAAGAACCTTTGCGTTGCTTCATTTTGCTATGGCCGAGCAGTTCTTCCATGAACCTCTTTTTTATGTCTGAGACTTCAGAAGCTGTGATCAATTCTTGACTTTTATTTATGGTGATACTTGAACTCGAAGACAGGAGATAATCACTTGCAAAAGTAGTAGTCATCCTGGAAGATGCAGTGGAGAAATTGTCTGTAAATTTTATTTGATGCCCGTAATTATTCTCTTACTGCTAAGTTCTTGCAGCATCCATCCAGATTACAGAGAATATCCTTGCAACTAATCCATGAGCAACCAAGACTAAGGTATTTGACATCTCCAGTTGGTGCTCATATTGTGTATATTAACTGTTTAATTGATTAGGAAGTCAGAGACATTTAGACATTTTTCTTTGGCTTTTTGTGAAAAAATGGTTAAATGTGAGCAATATGCAAGATGCTTATATTATCATATGGAAGATATCTGCGTGTTCTGTTGCCATACTTATTTGGTAAACAATGTGGAGTCTTACAAGCTTGCTCTTGATGAGTTCTTTATCATCTTATGCTTTATCTCTTCTTTCCTTGACTTGATCCATGAAATATATGCAAAGAAGACCTTTTGAGATGCACTTCTGTAAAACAGCAATGTGTCCAGATGTCAACCAGGGACTGACATCCTTTGTGTGAGAGATAAACTTGTCTTGAGACTTCTGACATACAGCTTGATCCAATGTGGATACCACAACCACAATGCAGAGCACAGTGATATTGACATGGAGGTAATCTAGTGAACTATTTATCTTGTGTTTTTCTTTTAAATGCTATGCCCTATTTCTGGAAGATCTTCCAAGATGTTTAGGCTTCGGACTGTTTGGGTTTTTCCACCGGCCTTCAGCCTGCGAACATCTGGGTTACTTGGATTCGGTATCATCTTCGCCTTGATCTTTGTTTCGGCACCGACATTGCTTTAGTTGCTGCCTGGGTTCCCTTTGGTCTGATTGCCTTTGGTTAGTGCAGAAGATGGGGTTCTTGTTGCTTCCTGTAACCAGCCCCGGCTTTGCAGCTTCTCCGGGCACTCAAAGCTGCCAAGAACACTGCTTGGAACGAGAGATGAAAACAACTCAACCCCTTGCCATCTTCTGGACTAGTGTTTTGCCCCCTTTCCCAGCATTGACAAGCAGCGTAAAAGATTGCAGAACCTGAACTCTTATTTTCATGTTACTGTGTTGCATTAGAGCTTGCAAATGAACTGCCAGGGGCTCATATATTTATGCTACAACTGTGAGTTGTTATTTTTGTCAGCCACTCACTTGCTGCATCTCCTTTTTTTAGCAAACCACTCGTCGTATTTACTGTATTGGGGTGAAGGAAAATGTTCTCCATCTCTCCTGTTTGCAGCCTAACATGTTCGTCTCTCCCCCTCTCATCCCACATCGCATATGGTCTACAATCCATCTGGTGTTTTTGTTCTGTACAATTTCGCTTACCATCCTAAAATTCCTTTTCATGTTAAGAATCCAAGGAGCATGATCAAAGTGGTTCCCGCTTTCAACTGATCTAACATGCATTTTGTCACGTCCTTTCTCTTTTTCCACGGCCGCCGACGACGCGCTGGATCGAAATAAACCGAAGACGGACGAGATGCTCTGTGCGTGGTTGATATCTTACCGTGCTGTCTTTTTTTTTCCATACAAAAATATCGGCATCGAGTGTTTTGAATGGATTAAGACCTTACCATTCCCACTGTTTTTTCTTTTCCATACAAAATGCGCCGGTATCAAACGAGATGCATGGTACAATGATGGAGTATGTTAGGCATCAAAGGCTTGTTCTGTTTTATCGTAATTCTCTTATTTCAAAACTACTTATTTGGAAACAAATTTCTTTTGGAATTTCAAGAAATTTTGTTTGGTTATCGTTGTAAAAGACATTAAGAATAAAAGAGCAGGGAAGCTAAGCAAGATGATTCTGCAACCATACATGTTCTTAATTTGATTTTCGGCCCAACCTCAAGTAAGTTAAAACTATAAAGAACCGTTGTTTCAAACCAAAACTTCCACATTAACCCAAACAAAATAAAATCCGCAAAATGGAACATCAGAATTTTACATTCAAACAAACAAGCCCCAACAACATAATGGGAGCAAGTCCGCGTTGTCTTTATTTTAAACATGAAGAAAATGCAGCGCACTCAGGAGCCGACGGAACATTTCCGAAGAGCAGCGCACTCAGGAGCCCTCAACAACCCTGCCCCTGTTCAGAAAATGAGATCTTGATCAGTAAAAACAGCAACCCCATCGAATGGCTAAGACACTGCCATATATGACGATTCCTCCTCAACTCCTTTCGGCAGGCACCATCTTTACGGCCGGCGACACAATCTCTTCAGTTGAACTCTTTCCTGGAAACAGCAAAATGGAAACTCAGGAGAAGCTATCTTAGCAAGCTGGGAGGGCGGCTGCATCTTCTTGGGTGTAAGATGCGGCTACCAACTTGTACATACCTCAGTCTGATCATGATCATAGCGGATCGAGAAGACACATCTGCAGCCCCTAATATCATGCAATTTCCTTTCAATGTCTTGAACATGGGCATCAAAGTAGATAGCACTCTCTCCATGTTCCTGCAACTCATGTCAGATACGGAAAATACAAGAACAGGATAAGAAATAGGAAAAGGGCATTAGCAGTTGTACCCAGAAACAGAGTACAAGGTCTCCAACTGCAACATTGCAGCATTCCGTGGGCTCCAAGGGTATAGAACGCGCACGAACTGCCTTCTTCAGATTCACCCACTCATCTTCCTCGGGGTCAAATCCCTCGTACCTCACACACACTTCCTAAAAAAATATTAGACGGGCAGCAAAAAAGTTGTTTTAGATGCTAAAGATATTGTAGGCAAGAAAAAGCAACGCTAGATGTGACAAACTGATAACACTATCAAACGAAGCAAGCAACAATAACTCGACTTTGTACAGGATATGAAAAACAACTCCTCACCCAGTAGGTATCATGGTAGCAACATCAAGATTTTAAAAGAATTATTGCATTGTTTCAATGTATATATCAGGTCCATTTCATTGGATCAACAAGTTTACCACAAACTACCAAGATATCCATCTTTGAATACACAGGATATGCCCAACTGAAACTAAAAACCTCCGTGCTATAAGCATCTCCAACAAGGTTTTTACCGACACGCAGAATGTTAAAGATTTTGGGGCAAATGGGCCCACTGTGACACATAAGAACTGCCTCAATTCAGGTGACAGACTGCAGAGTCAGAGGCTAAGAACTTAAACACCAACAAGAAAAAAATAAATGGGGAAAAAGAGACAAACACCGACAACCAGACCAAGACTCAGGGATCACTGTGTAAAAGAAGTACGAACGTTTTGAGATATCCAGACAGATACATGCAACCATTCTGGTCCTTCATCCTTTTGCAACACCATCGAGCGCAGCGTACAGAAAGAAAAGGATAAGCAAGGTAGTTTTTCCACAGCTCACAACTTTTCAACTACACGTAATATCTAACGCTAGACAATGGTGTTTCGCGTTTTTAATGCATATCCAAATTCACAGATTGTGGTAGTCTTAAAAGTTTAGTAGGTGTATGCACGTTTGTTAATTCATTAACGTTGGCTCTCCAAAAGACCAAAACTATTAAGGGAAATGAACACATCAAATTTCTATTAACTTAATTCATGCCTTGATCTTCATGATAGAATTGGATTTAAAAGTATTTAGTAAAGATGAGAACATGTCAACCATTACAACAAAAAATGAGTAGTCTCACTTCCAGCACTATATTTAAGAAAAAAGAAATCCCAAAAAATGAGTCACTCACCAGTTCACCCGAACTGTCAACCCTCTGCGCTAAGATGCTGGCAACATCGTACCTGTAATGTTCAAGTGATCGGTACTTAGACATGTTAGCAAATATAAAAAAAAATCTTAAATGGGGACCTTATTAGTTCTTATAAGAGCAGTTTATAAATGTGGAAAACGCATTTATAAGATCAATCTATGAAAACAACAATCATTTTCATGGATTTGGTAAATATCTTGATCTGGTTATTTCAGAACGGCTAGATATACTAGTAGATAAGAGAAGCTGTATCCTGAACTCCTTGGAGAGAAAAATTATAAAGATTAAATTGGGAGTGGAACTTAAATTTATGTATTAAATGTGCCATGAAACTGTCAAAATTGTGTCCAACGGTGGAAATTGAACTAGTGACGAGTTTCACCCATTCTGCACATTGAGACATTGCCCTCATGACAGATGTAAATCCTTGACATGGGTGTAGGTACCAAAGACCATCAAAGATCTTAAATGTGAAAAATGTTCAAGCAATAATGAAAAAGTGCAGGAATAATTCCTCCACGATTAGAAGAATAAAGCCTATCTATCTCATATTAGATCTGTAATATGAAAAATCCAACAAAATTGTGTGCAAATGGACGGACTACAATTGATATTCCTGCATGCAAGACCAGGATATATAAAAATAACTTTAATCAAAAGCTTAAAGTAAATGCTGCAAACAAAGAGCTACTGTCACTTTGTTCTGGTAAAGATTGACGTTTTATGTCACAAGCGCACTAACTATAATAGAGATCTTTAAATCAGTCTCGGTAAAGAAATCCATGCTCATAGAATTACATGAATGTGCAAAGACCTAACTACTTACCATGCCCCGTCTCTACCCGATCGAGCCTCTAGTTCCAGTGCTTCAGCCTGCTCCTGTTCTGCAGGAGAAATCACACAGTGAGTTTAAGAAGCAGGCAATTTAGGTAGTCACGAATGGAATTTGTATTGAATTTCATTTTCAAAAGTATCTACTTCAGCTCTTAAAAACAGCTATCTACCATGGTAAAGGAAGATGTTGGCCATCCCTTTACTTCCCTAGCAATCATGAGACTGCTGCATGTGCAAGTGAAATTTTAATCATTCATACTAAAATGTAGATGGTATTCTAGACAGCAAGGAATCCTGGAGGCCCAAAACAAGAGCTTTTAAACATTTTTGTTTGCTGAAGAATTGGTTCCTTTGGTGGAAGACTGAAAGCAAAACATGGTTATCAGTGTGTCCTGCCCTAAATGTCCCACGAAGGCCACAACCCACAACACAAACTGGTTCTCTCTGGTTCGCCTTCCACTAGGGTTTGCATCCCCCATGCTGCTGCTGTTGTGCCGCTGGCTCAATAAGCAGGTTAGTTACCTTCTCACGTTCTTCACTTCTTCCTTTTCTCCCTAGCCCCCCACTGGTTGTTAGTCTCCTCTCAATCAACTGGTGCCCCCGCTCCCCGCTCACCACTCTCCTAGTCTCCTTGGTCTCTTTGACAACCATGGAAAAAAATGAGCTCATCAATAAAAGGTCCTCACTGCCGGAGCTGCCGCAGAGGTTGGTCGTCCTGGGCAGAGAAGATGGTCTTTCTAATTTGCCTTTGTAAACCCAGGGGTGACCTCGAAAAGACATCTGCATCCTGGGACCCGGAAAAGATGAATCCACATTTTAAGTTGTGGATCCACATGTTACGGGCTGCAATCCGGGTCTCTGCTGCTCTCCAGTGGCCGTTTCCACCCATCCAGGGCATCTTCCTCAGCCAAATCCCACAAAAGTATCGCAAACCATCCTGAGGCAAGACCAAGATCCAAGTTGACATTCCATGTTACCATTATTCACATTTTTTATTTTAAGAGATAACTTCTCTCATCATTATATCATAGCCATGGTTCACCGGGTCGCGACCCGGGTCGCGACCCGGACCCGACCTGGTCGGTTTTGGGACCGACCAACCGGTCGCGACCCCAAGACCCCGACCCCATTTTTAATTTTTTATTATTATTTTTCACGACCTGGGCCGACCCCGTCCCGACCCGGGTCGCGACCCCGGCCGACCCGGGTCGGTTTGGGGCCAAACCGACCTGGTCCCGACTCCCGACCCCACCTTCCTTATACTATATCAACGGCAGTACATACTACCATAACTAAGATGACAAACAAAAATGATGCAAAAGTTATAGTGAATATGAAAGCCACATCACCTATCTAAATTAAAAAAATCTAAAATTCCTCGAGCTAGAGTAAAAAAAAGATGTCAAATGAAAAAATAACAAAACAAGAAACCTTTGTTAATCTCAGCAGAAGACTCTGGCGCATTAATTGGAAGACTGACATCTGCAAGAATATCATGTGCATTTGACACAACAGCTGGAGAACATGTTTTCCCCAAGTGTTGCTGATGCCACTTCTTTAGCTGTATCAGGCAAAAATAGTTACAAGAGAAGCAGTACACTGTAGTGCTGCATAAGGCAAACACGTTATAGATGAGAGAACCTGTCCCCAGTGTATGGCTTTTTTTCCAGTAAGACCTGAAGTGACACTGCAACAGTAGACAAATCAATCTTACAGTTTGGATTTTGTTAACATAAATAACAACTTCAAATTTTGTACACAGAATTTTAAATAGAAGAGAGGACACCCACACATACCCCCTCAATTACCTATCATACTCACACAATAGGCTTCAAAGAAAATAGGGGTGTGGCCCTATTTGTAGGGCCGTTGTCCTTGCTGTTCAAGCAGGAAATCCCCCCAAAAGCTCCATAATCATTGCCCCATCCTTGGGCCTCCAAATAGAGGATGGGGATTGCCACACCAACCCCCTAACCCTTCCATGCATCTGAAAATCAAAAGAAGACAAGACAAATAGAGGGTGTGGCTCCTATTTTTCAAATCTTGTCCTCACATGAGTTGTGGGCAAACACACTCCAAATTTCCTGTTTCTGCAAATTCGAGGGAGGGGTGAGAAGAATGAGAAAAAAACACAAACACAAACCAGTTCTACAGACCCGGAAGCAGTAAATGAAGAAAAGAAAACAGCAATGATGTTGATTCTACAGTCCAGAAAGATAGAAAAAAAACACAAATAAAAAATGGGACACAAACAACAGGCTTGCTGTTTCACAGAGCTGAAAGAAGAATGCAGGGCCAAAAAAAACACCCAAACAAACATCGTGTTGCATATCCGAGAAGAGAAGTGGGAGGACAAATAAAAGAAAGCAGGAAAATTCATTGCTGTTCTGCAGAATCTGAAGAGAAATAGGGAGGAGGAAAAAAACAGCATACTCCATGCTGTTTTGCAGAATTCGAAAAGAAAAGAATTAAATAAGAAAAAAAAAGAAAACAAACAAAAGTAAACAGTATATCCTGCTGTTTTGCAGGCCCTGGATGGAGAAGAGAAAGAAAGACAAAAGAAAAAAAGGCAAAAAAACAGCAACCAACCTCACAGCAAGACCAAGAAAAGAAGAGGAGGAGGAGAGAAAAAAAGCAACACATACCTGCCCTGCAAGTCCAATGAGAGGAGAAAATGAAGAAAAAATCTTTGTTCTTTCCCCTTCTTTGATGAGAGGGCACAGTGGAGAGAGGAAGGGAAGGGGAGTGATAGAATTTGCTTTTACCTATTCCTACTTGATTCCAAATTAAATCCTATGAGATTTCCTTCCTCGTTTATTTAACCACGCTGTCATGCTCCAATTTTGTCAGTGAAATAAACTCAAAGTTAGGGAGGTATGCCCCGTGTGAAAGAAGTTTCCACTTTCCAAGGCCCTATAGATGCCTAATAAATTTATTTCAAATGGGATATATGGCTTTCGCATGCCTCCCATGTTGTAAAGTTGTAAAAATTCCATGAATAATAAAATTTCAAGTTATGAATGTTTTTGATAATTTAATTAACTAAAAAAGAGGAACAACAAAAAAATTTAAATTAAAATTAATTAACCAAAAAAATGGTCGAATTGGGTCAAACAAAAATTTTCTAGAATTAAAATAGACCATAAAATTTTCAGATGATTAAACGATTTCCATATAATTTTATAAATCAATAATCAACAAACAACCAAATAAACAAAAACTAAAAATAACTAAAAAACATAAAACAAATTGAAAATAAACAAAAAAAGTCCAGACAAACAAAAATGTCCAAAATATTAAAATTTGGTAATTTTCAACCTTAACATAAAAACTAAACATGTTGTAAAGAAAAAAAAAACATAAAGCATAAAACCAATAAAAATAAAACATGAAACATAAATCAAATGAAAAACAACAGAAATCAAGTAAAAAATAGAAAACAAATAAAAATAAAACAGATAATGGAAAACAAAAAACAGTAAAATAGGTCCAAAATGACCAAAAACAGAAGAGACAAATGAAAATTAACATAAAAAACAAAAGATTCCGAAGCTGAAAAACTCAGAAATCTAAACTGAAAAACGAAACCCAGAAGTCTGAAAACCCCAATTGTGAGATTCAAAAAAATGAAATTCTAAATTTAAGAACCCCTGAGTCCAACAAGTCCGAAAACCAGAAACTCCGAAACCCCAATAAGCTGAGAAACTCAAGAAATCCAAAGTCTAAAACTGAAAAGTCAAAAAAAGAAGCCAAATAAACAAACAAACAAACTGAAACCAGAAAACTAAAAGAACCCCAAGCTGTAAAACTGAATCTATCTGAAGATTGAAGTTGCAATGAAGAATGAACATAAACATCCTAAACTGGTAAAAACCAGAAAATGGGTAAAATATAAAAGAAATCTCTAAGTTCAACACGCCCAAAAACAAACAAACAAAATCAGAAATTCCAAATTCAAAACAGCAAACATCCAATTTAAAGGCTTAGGGTTCATTTGGTAGAGAATTTGTGTCAAAGATTCCTTCAAAATCTCCAAAATCTCATGTCCATGAGATTTGAGAGATTTTTTTGACATAGATTCTCTGTCTATCTCTCTCCAATTTTCAAAATCTCCTACCTTTTAAGCATGGAAGCCAATGCGAATATGTTGCATTTGGTTGGAATTGTGAGTTGTCAGATTGGGATTGTGAGTTGTTAAAGATTTATGACAAGAATCTCTCCCCCGGAATCCATAGTTGTCAATGGGACAAGGCACCCAAGGCATTAACAAGTGCCAAATTTGCTTTGGCAACAAGACGGCCTCTTAGGTGCCACCTAGGCAGTCAAGGCATTGACATTAGATGTTTATATATATATTTATATATGTGTATATACATATATACAAATATATATAATTAGATGTTAATGTTATATATATTTGTGTATATAAAACATATATACATGAATGCATATTTATGTAAATATGATTTTATTTTGTAATTATGAATATATTGATATATATATATCTTAAGGGAAAGAGCTAATATCAAAGTGAGAAGAAAAAGAAAATTAAGGGAACTTAAGTTTTAAGTATACAACATATACTTATAATCACAAATCTTAATCATATATAATATTAAAAATGATAGTAAAATATGTTTGCAATATTATTAAATCTGCACCCATGAATCACAATTAAATGTGCACCCATGAATCGCAAATCGCCCACAAATTGTGAATGAGACCTTGAACGCCTAGTTAGGCACCCAGGTTGCCTTGGGCACCTTGGCGGCTTTTGCCTCCCCCCCCCCCCATAAGGCACCCTGGCAAGGCACTGCTAGGAAAGCACCTTGCTGGCCTAGGCTGGCACCTTGGCAACTATGCCAGAATCCTTACCAAATGCCACCTTAATAAGTCAAAGCAAAAATTAAACAATCCCAAACCCAAAACCAACTCAAGATAGAAACAAACGAAAACTTGAAACTTCAAAAAAGAAGCAAATTCTTATAAGGACATAAGGATATGTCTCCAGTTTATATGGAGGACAGGTAGCTCTGCGTATGAGTTGCTATGCCTATGACAATTAATCAAGGATCTTTGAGTAGTTGCTAGATGTAATTAACATTAAAATATTAGAAGTTCAACCAGGGCCCAGGAGAGGACAAATTTCAAAGAACTCAAACATCCTTAGAGATAAAAGAAAATATGGTTTGAATTTTCTAAGTAATAGGGTTTTTCCCTATGTCAATACACGAAAGATTTTTAGAATTCGATTTGAGTTCCTATACATAAATACCACATTCAGTTATTTAAATTCCAATGATTTGCCATCTATTTTAAATCAATGATACATAACCATAACAAACTAAGATTTCTTCAAATTTTGAGGTTTCATTACACAGGCTACCTAAAGTGCCAATGATTGTCGTTACAACTCGTAATACAGTGTTTAGTTGCTTACTTGATTTCCTTGGCAAGCTTCTGGAAGAAACTACGATCTGGCAGAACACCTTTCTCATTTAGAAATGCCTTCTGTATAAGCTGAATCTGAAATAATGATTAAAGAAATGTCATCAAACGTAAGTAGCATATGTATGAATGTGTTATTGAGTAAAAGGTCTTAGAGTGGAATCAATATCCAACAGACACACCTCAATTCCACAAGACATGAATTAAATTAAAAAAAAGGCATTGGTACAGAAGAACATAGGCAGAACAAGGACTAAGTAGAAGCTAAAAACATAATACGGACAGAGGATAATAAAATAAGTTTAGCGCACCAATCTAAAGGGTGCTGCAGAAGCTTCAGATAGAATATGGATGAATGGGAACATACAAATTTAACATCTTTTTCCATATTTTGATACACAAAAACATGTGATAGCTGCAAGATATTTGAAGAATACAAAAGACTGGACTTTGGGTCATGGATTGCAGAATCGGCCGATCCGGATCGGGATCGGCCGATTCTTGGATCGGATCGGTACCCACTGATCCGATTCCAGCCCGAACTACCGATCCAGCCGGGAGTCCCGGCTGGATCGGTCTGAATTGACTGGATCGGTCGATCCTGGACCGATCCAGGTGGATCGATCCGGGAATCGGTCGATCCGGACCAATTCCTTAGAACCCGTAAGGGTCCAGAATCGGATCGATTCAGGACCCGATTCCGGACCATTTTCTGGTCCGATCCCCCCCAATAAGGGGGAGATCGGACCGATTCCCCCTTTCCACCCCTCATTCTCACTTCCCCCCCTCCCCTTCATTGTCTAGGGCTCCCCCTAGACCCCTCCCCCCAACAATCCACCTTAAACATTGGCCGATCCCCCCCTAAACAGGTAAATTTAGGGGGGTCCGATCCCTTCTTCCCCCCTCCCTTTACCACCATAAAAATAATTTTTCTTCGGCCGATCCGCGACTACTCTACGTCCCGCTAATGATAGTGTAAACATATTAATATATTTCACTATCACTTATACTATCACGTATATAGAAGATTCATAATCATAAATATATATTATATACTTAAATTTACATAAAGATCTATTTTAACTCTCTTCTCTCTCTCTTTTATATAATAATTTATACTTATATGATAGTTTCTTGAAAGAAACTTACGTTGTATGACATTATTTGATAGATGTCATCCACATTATTTTTTATTTTTTTAAAAATTTTTATTTATTTCTATGACTTTTCCTGATTTTTCCTGATTTTTTGAGGATTTTTATGATTTAAAAAAATTAAAAAAAATTGTCCGATCCGGACCGATCCAGGACGCCCTTTCTTCCGGAGGATCGGCCGATCCGGACCGATCCGATCCCGATCCGGATCGGATCGGTGGTCACCGATCCCGATCCCGCGATCCTTGCTTTGGGATCCAAGAAGAATCATGGTTTCCAAATCGATGGGCAGCCAAGATCTATGGAAGATGAAGTAGGCCTGTGGCAGGAGCAATAAAGCATCCGGAGAGGGCCCCATCTCCACCGCCCAATGATTTGCAACTTTGGGTGTATGGCACTGTCAGGTACGAGAGCCCAGAATGTGGCGGCCTGTCTTGGACAGAGGAGATGCAGTGGCACTGTGGAGCCACCCCCTTCATGCCCCGTTCTCTGGCTACTAGTTGCCACACAGCAACAGCCATGCCCCCTCCTCCAGTAAGGTTTTCCTAATAAATCTAACAAACGTCTCATGAGATATGTATCTTCGACCTATATGAGACGGTATCTCCAGGTGAGACAATGAACCTTGGTAAGATCAATGTCATGAGTGTTAATGGATGACAGGAAAAAGGAAGATCTTATCAAAGATCTGAGATTCTCCACAAACAAGGATGTAAAGAACTACGCAGCACTGTACACTGGAGCATTGAAGAAGATGCATAATCCACTATGAGAAACTCCAGCAGCTTGTTTGCTGACAGATTTGTTTTACTCCTCAAAACAAACTATCAAAATCAAAGGTGGTATTAAGAAGTTAAATGCAAACAAGAACAAACCTGCAACAATGACATTCTTCTGAAAAGAGATTAAAGACTCTAAAATCACGTTTGTATTTCATTTTATTATAGAGGTTATTTACACTTGGCAATGCGATCAGCCAGATGATACTATATTAAATCAACTACAAGTACGCTGGCATTGGCTATATCAGAGGTTGCCAACACCAAATTAAAAACCAGATCAGCCAATTATACACACCATGATAAACAAGCAAGATAAGATGTTTTGAAATTTAAACAATGAACCTGGAAATGTTTAGCAAAACTATCAAAGACATCTCTAATCCAATGTCATATTAAAATAATTCTTCTAGAGGATGATATCCCCACGAAGTCATCAGCCTTTTACCATTTCAGACTTTCAACTTGATCAGCAGTTTGTAGAATGTATAGGAGGTATTCAATTAATTACCAGTGCTGACTGAAAGGAAAAACAAGGTGTATTGCATAAAAAGAGACGTGAAAAATATTCTCTTTCAACCAGTTTTCCAAGGGATGTATGCTGCTTTGCACCATGGATCTTTCTTTTTTTTTCTTTACTTTCAAAGTTCTTTCACACATCGTAACTCACCGTTTTACTTAAAACAGACAAACTTGCATGTGATTGCAATGTTTATTTCATCTTTCTACCACAACTTTTTATTTCAAGTTTAAACAAAATTTTAGACTGTAAATAGGAAAATTAATTTTTGAATTCAGTTTTTGTTTTTTCTTTTCAAAGAGAATTACTGTTTGCCAAAACCTTAAATGACAAGATTAAATTTTTAAAAGAATACTCATTATTATGTTTAAAACATTGCATAAATTAAATTAGAACTAAAAAAAGTTAATTAATTAAATTATCATTAGCAATTTCATAATAAATTTGTTTAGAGTTCATAAAAGAATCAAGATTAAAGTAACTTAAACAGATATTATATTCTTTTCTTTAAAATATAATTTGTTCCAAATACAAAACAAGAGTTTAAGCCATTCTTAACTCAATTCCTGTTGTCTTCAAAATTGAATTTATCTAAGTAAGACATACATTATCCAAACTAAATCTAAAGTTTAAAATTATTCTAACTTAAGTTATTAGAATTTGAAAATGAAGCTTTACATTTATTTTTAACAACCAAATTCAATACTTCAAAAGTCAATACACAAGTTTGAATTGTCATAACTGCTTTTTTTTGACAAACAAAGCTAAATGTCAAAAATTCAAACAAGTCAAAAGTCAATACTTTGTTACGTTCAGTCAAAAACTTTAAGGAGAGAACAACAAAAAAAAACAATTGTGAAAAATCATCCTTTTCTAGAGAAGAATGAAAGAGATTCTCGTAGTGAATGTCTAACAGAGATCTATGATGAACAAGGTGTTCACAAGTCAATTTACGAAGATGACTTGGGAAACATTAGAGTGAAAGCATGTTGAAAAGAGGAAACCAAAAAAGGCAGATACAAAAAAGTAATAATGCAATATCACTTGTATCAATCAAATATATCTTTATTTGTTTTTTGTTTTTACCATAAATGTAATGTTCCAGCTTTTTTTTCTAATGAGCTAGGCCATAGAAAAGAATTATGGTAAAAGAGGATTTTTTTGGGATGGTGATGATCAAATCATGCCAAATATATGGACGACTCAATGAATGATTACCATAGTCACAGGGATGAATATATATATATGTATATAGAGAGAGAGAGAGGGATTTACCTTGTTCATTTGATCATATATATCTTATTCAAGCAACATTAGGGTATGGTCTCTTCTTGTGAACAATAAGTGTCTATCATTTTAACTTAAGTTCTTTGCTATTGTAGACCTATCACAAGTTAACAATTATTAGAAATCTATTTTGGATGTTTAGATGGTAGTTTTTAAATATTAGTTCATGGAATGCTTGATTATTTATTGAAACACTCACATATTATATCTTTGTTCCCTTAGATTGAAGCTTGTGGCTCGGTATGTTTTGAGGGATGTGCCCAATGAGGCTTTGACAAAAAGCCTCATCATCAGCATATCAAGTCTTTAATAAACTGAGTACATTTTGTCTTCCCTGGCGCTTCAGTTCCCAGTGTGAAGAAATTTCTAGTGTATATCCCAGAATGATTACCGAACCAATGCTTTGATAGGTTACTGATGATGAAAATACTACAACATACAAGTTAAAGATACTGTATTCTCACGAATGAATGCTTGAGACACTTGAGAAAACAGCTACCATTCCAAAATCGACAGCTATATCATTCTGTTGATCACTCGATAATCCAATAATAGATGCACCAATGAGGCAAAACAAGAGGGGGGAAAGGCAGGAACATACCAAACCTTTCACTTTAGATGCCACATAGGCCTGGAGTCATCCTACAACACACATCGCAAGGCACTTTGCTTGATTACTCCGATGTCTTGATAATAGAGTACATAATTATGCTTTCAACAAATCGTAGGATAAATTACTCTGATGTCTTGAGAAGGGGGCACATAGTTATGCTTTGGACGAGTCAAAAGATAAATTTTTGATCGACTAAAGAACTGAAACATGATTACCCATTCATGATACCGAACGGCTCATTTCTTCGTCAAAACCTGCCTAGAGATGGACTGAAGAAATAGAAAAACGCCATACATAAACAAGGGAGTGTGAAATAACCACTCTTCTACTGCGCGTCCACTGTTAACACTGACAATCGCAAAAGAGAACTTGACGAAGAAGAAGCAATCATAACGCCGCAGACCCTCCAAGGTCGAAAAGCCCTAGTCAATAACGATATAGAAAGAAAAGCGAGCAGCGAGCACTACCTGGGATTGCGTGAAGCTACGCAGTTGTCTCCCCGTAGGGGGCCTTCGACCCATGTTCCCCGCCCGCCCGTAGAGACCTATAAGAAGACGAAGATGGCGACTTTCGCCGAAGAAGGGTCGATGGCGTCACACTTCTTCCATCCTCCAGTCTCCCCCACAAGTTGAGGGTCCTGCCAAACGCCGAAATAGAGAAGGCAGGAGCACTACATGAAAACGGGACGCCGTGAAGAGGATGAGCAGGAGAAGGAGAGAACAGCCGAAGACAGAAGATTCTGCGTTCTTTCCCGAGCGCAAGCAGTTCCCCTCTCCCCTCCGCTCCACCGCCGGAAGCGGCGGAGACGCAGATTTTCGTACGAGTTCGGCGGTAGGGATGTCAAGAGCTGGATTCTGATCGGCTTGTGACATATTTTTTTATAAACAAATATATATTAATTAACTATTAAAAATTGATATAAAATAATAAATAGTTGAGATGATTAGCGGATATAAAGACAGGATATTTAATGATGTAACATATTAAAATAAAAAAATAAATACGTAAAATAACACTTACCAGAAACATTATATTCATAAAACTATAAAATACGTGTAAGTTACATCATGATTTTTAATAAGTTACATCTCTATCATGATTTTTGATATAAGATAAAATAATAAACTAATAACGCTCCTGAAGATGGTTGATTATCAATAATTCCCATACTCCCCTCTTTCGTGTAATAACTTGGCCTGTCTACTCGGTTTGATGAAGAAAATGAGAAAATAAACAAGGTTAATCTGGCCATTTACAACTTAATTTAATTTAATATGTGGCGTGCAGAAATTAAAGACAAAATATGTGAAAAAAGCAATTGATTTAAAGGCAGATCTGTGCTGCTCAAAGTCAAAGCAAGATATCTCGAATAAGCCAGAAACCGACGAGAATCAGAAGCAAGATTACGTTTTTGACGTAGTTACCTTCCCTATATAACTTACAGAAACAGGAAAGAACGAAATAGATAAATAACTTTCAAGAACAGTTTTTTTCCCCTTCATCGTCAACATCTGAAGAGCGCGAAGCTACTCTTCGATTCGATTCCGGCAGAAGAGCCAGAAAAATGAACAGATCTTACTAAATACACGGTTAAGTTTACATTGATGACCGTCAAGATCTCATCTTTACATCAAAAAATACCATCTTTCCGCATATCTGACAAAGCACAGATATTTATAAAGGTGCTTGATTGCACAATAACTTTGTTACACACGTTCACAATAAAAATATATATCAAAATAAGTAAAAAAAAAACTAACCAATTATCATGTGTTGGTGAGATGTGATAGCAAAATAAATGAGATCATGTATGACCGAAAGATAAAAAAGATCACATTTTTTTCGTCCAAACAAAAATCCATCTAAAAATATGGTTTTGTAATCGTTGTCGACCACTTTTTAACTCAACTTGTCATGCAGCAGAACAACCCCAGTAGATGGTTATAATCGACTTGGCGTAGAAAATTGGTGCCATTGCAAGAATCTTGAAATCAAACTAGCTATTTTAAGCTAATTTTCAGACGAACCAAATAATCTGCACGGCAAGAACAACTCTTGAACGGAAGAGCTTTCTATCAAGCGGTGGAAAATCCGGACAAAATTCTAGCAAACTTTCAAAAGGGTACTCAATTCGGACAACTCAGAGCTGGAGATAGACATCGTGGTTGGACTCAAAGATCCTTCCTTTTCAACGAAGATCCGGCACTACCAAGTACCAACACCACAAGGTGGAGAGGAACAGAGCAAGTTGCAGAAGCCGCCGCCGCCGCTTGCTTCGAAGCGTCTAACGGTAGCAGCGGTAGGTAGGGCTGTACATGCAGCTCTCGGCGTACTTCACCAGGTTCTCCGGCCGAGGGAGACGACTTGCGAGGCCTGTCGAGCGGGGCGCGCAAGCATGTAAGCACCTCTACGAGGGTTTTTCGGATGCGGAAACAGAGGAAGCTTCCACGGAGGGGACGGGGAGAAACCTACCTAGTTCATATGCCTTTGCAGCCACATTCGCGGCAATGTGAGCCGATATCTTCCGGATGTTTGAGAATGGCGGGTAGATCAATCCCTTGTCGAAGTTCTCCCGTGTCACCTGCTTGGCCAGTGCTTCCGCTGTTCAAACAAGCGAAAGGATGTCGATCAAAGTCGAACATTGATTTCAGGATCGCGACCCCGGTGGCATCGGGAGCCTTCGGATCCTGTGGCGATCATTCACCGTGAACGGTAGGTACTTACAGGCTGCAAGAAGCATGTCATCGTGCACGCGAATCGCCCCCGAGATGACCAGGCCGAGCCCGAATCCGGGGAAGATGTAGGCGTTGTTTGCCTTCAGATCAAACAGAGAGCGATGAGTTCAACGAGAAGATTGATCCTCCGGGCCTTCAGATGAGAAAGGAAGCAAATTGCAGGTGCTACTCAAACCTGTCCAGGTACAAATGTCTTCCCATTGTATTCAACGGGATCGAAGGGGCTGCCGCTTGCATAGATCGCCCGACCCTGGAGAATATCACAAGACATGGACGCCTGTAAGTGGACGGCATTCCAGCACGAGGTAAGCTATGATTCCAGACGAACCTCACTCCATGTATATGCCTCTTCAGCGGTGCACTCAGACTGTGAGGTAGGGTTCGACAGCGCAAGAATGACGGGTTTCTGCAATTCGAACAATCGACATTATTATGCTTGTTTTATTTCTGGATTTCGAATGTAACAAAGCA
Organism: Cryptocoryne crispatula var. balansae; assembly: GCA_036172225.1. NCBI lineage: Eukaryota > Viridiplantae > Streptophyta > Magnoliopsida > Alismatales > Araceae > Cryptocoryne > Cryptocoryne crispatula. The sequence continues at coordinate 1,453,286 of CM069935.1, forward strand.
CCGTAATCCAACAGAGGAGAAAAAGAACAGGCAACCAGCATCCTTACTTCATTGAAGGAGGCCATGGCCTCGACAACCTCTTTAGTAAATGTTTTTCCCACCCCAGAAGATCCAATCAGAACAGTCGGCTTGAGAGCCTTAACACAGAAAATGGCATGCACAATTTGATTAAATTGATGATAAAGCTGAATCACCATGCCAAAAATCGATAGTATATGCAGCCAGGAGAGGCTTCAAACCTTGACAGCATCTAGAAGGTTGCTAACTGGAGCATGTTCATGAGCCCAAGGTTTCTTGAAGTGCTGAAGTGATTCTCTCCTGGAGTTAACAATTAGTCCCTGCAGAACAGAAGAATTCATGAGAAATTATACACTGACCTTAAAGGATTTAGGGAGCTGGAAACCAGTGGGGGGGGGGGCTACGACTATTAATCTCTACTACTTGCCTTGGAGTCCACGAGCCAAATCTTCTTGCGGGTTTCTTCTGGAGGGGTCTTTGTCTGCGGAAATAAAAGATCAGTTTCATTAAGACTAACAGAGAAAAGATAATACAAGAACTGCTCAAGTTACCTGCTTCGATATCTCGAGGGCTATGAGCTCCGCTATACCAGTACCAGCCTACAAACAAGGAAGGGGAAGAAGGCGACAAGATTATAAGTACCAATCCATCCCAAATCCCGTGGAATCAGCTAGCAGCAAATTTATGCCAATCACTTTCCAGACAAGTATAATTTACTTGTTTAAATTGGGCTCATGAGAAGAGTGAAAATCACTTTTGGGTTCATCGGTACAAGAGGAGATCTACTCTTTTACGGTACTAGAAATTTATTGTCCTGAATGAATTTGTATACGGGCAGAGCCAGGTGCAGCCATTTTCTTGTGTGCAGAGAATTTCAGAACTATGTAATTTGGATATATCTACCTTCTATGCCTAAATACGTTGGGGGTCAATTTAACAATATATTGATGTTTACCAAATTTGAAAAAAAATACAATTTAATCATGTTAGTGTGCGGCCAGATGCTTGCATCCATGACCGTTTCTTTGCTAATGCAGCAATCTCCTTTGCCTTTGTAATAGAATGACAAGGACTCCAACAAACGATATACCAATGAAACAAATGAGAATCCACTCACAGGCAAATTATTATTAAAATGGTGTGGGAAAATAAGCTGAATCTTGTAGAGAAATGCAATTTAAGGACTGACATTTCACATTGTGTAACATGTAGACATAAGCCACTGAAATGTAGCACTCTTTTTCTACTGTTAACTGTTTTCCAAAGGTCTCCTTTTCACCCTCTATTGTTTATCCAATGTAATTTGAAATTTTTAGCACAAGCATCTGCTATGTACGTTTGTCTTGAAATATTGTGCATCAGCAGCATTACATTTATTACCCCAACAATACAAGAGAGCTATTAAAATTGGAAATACTAGATGTCAAAAGATACTGAACCACGAGCAAACTGTCCCGAGACATGTAGCGATTGTAGTCATAAATTGACAACTTTATGGTGAGGACACCAGGTTACATGACAGGTTCAATTCTTTCCAGAAAGTTTATAGTAGAAGGCCGAGGCAATTGGGCTCTCTCTGGTTCGACAGCTGAGCTCGGTCCTGACCAGTTTTGGCAATATATATATATATATATACACCGAATATCCATACATATATATGCTTACTTTACCCACACACACACGCACCTGTGCAGGAGCGACCAATTTTTTTTAAACCTGTTTTGGCAATCCACCCTACGGTTTCTTTTTGTGTCTTCAGCGGCCCACGAAGACTTGGGCTCCGCCCCCTTTTGGGCTTCGTCTATTTGCTGCCCGGTAACGTTTGAATATACGTTCTTTAATTCTTTGGTTTTGAGTCCTTCTGTTACGTCGGGTATAGATTTTGGGTTTTGGGAAAATTCTACCCGAGCCTACCTATTTAAAAGGTGGCCGGCTTTCAATGTAAGGAGAAGAAGAACTTTTTTAATGAGAATGGTCTAGGGTTTCACTCCCTCGGTTCTGCTGCGGCGAGTGTGGTTGTGGCGATTGTCCGCGATTGAATGCTGGTTGGCGTCCGCTGTGGTACTGAACGATTCGACGCCTGAGGGTCTTTTCGAATTTCGACCAGGGCCTCTCTCTCTCGCTTCTCCCACCCCGCTCCGGCGCCTTCGAGCTCCAGCGATGGCGAACTCAATCCCGTCTGCCGGTCCGCTAGCGTCTCCGTCGGGGGCGCTCCCACACCTCTACGTGTAAAGAGGCAACCATCGGGTCTCCCGTTTCTTCCTTCACCTCTACGGTCAATCCTCGGACGGAGTACTATGGTGGTCACTGGTCCCGATCGATCTGCGGAAGATCCGTTCAAAGGGGTTTTCTTCATGCGCTCGCCTGCCGGTTCTCTTGCGATGGCCGAGTGTTCTTACTTGTTTGAAGTCAGTCGGTCCTAGCAAAGGGTTCGATGAGCACTGGGTTCACTGTTTTCCCTACCGCCGACCTCGGATTTCTGTTACGAATAGCCGCGCGGGCCGTTTTCCTGCTGAGGTTCTGTGGCAAATGTCGGCGAGCGTTTGTGCGTCCTCCTCGTGAGGGTTCAGGCCCTCTCTGCTGACGGTACCAGTGGGCTGTGCGTTCTGAGGATGCCATCAGGGGGAAACCCCTCGATCAGGTGACCTCAGTATTGCCGGAGTCTCGGTCGGTCGACGGAGGTTATCTCTTCGTACAGAGACACACTCGGGTCCCTCCCCCCCCTCCAATCTGTTTCCCCCATCAAAGAAGTGGTCGTTCCTCTGTCGCTAAGGGGTTCGTCCTCGCGCTGACTGGCGATGTCCTCCCGCCGGTTCGTCCCGCCCGGGGAGTGATGAAAGATGTCTAGCCACTCGACGGATTTTGGGTCCAAAGAGGAAATCACTTCTCCATAGTGGCTCCGGCTGAAGCCTTCAAGCCCCTAAGTCCCGTCTGGGAAGGGTGTTTTCTTCTCCGCTGGGTTCTGACGGTCTGGAAGGATGCGATGCTCAGGTGACCCATTGGGATGCCAGTATCCACCATCAACTCCAGCAGGCTGATGATGCCAAACGAACATCTGCTGACCCCATCCTCCCTTCTCCAAATCTTGGTTCAGTGGTTCTGATGGAGGCAGGGCACACACTGGTTGTCCGGGTCCCTCGACGCGGGGAGTAGCTCTCTCTTTCTTGGCTGATCTGGTATGCTTCTCATCTATGTTTCCTACATCTGGCGATAAGGTACGCTTCAACCACCTGAACTGGTTCACTTGCAAATCTATTATTCATAATCGATTATCGCCATGCTGAGAATATAGGGCCTAGCCTGATAATCTTCAAGTTAATATTGCTGTCGGTTAGATTATCATGATGTGTTAGAGCGCACCGTTACTCCAGTAAATCGTGATCTGTTATGTTCATTGATTGGAGCATGCCCCATTGGTCACACGAGGTTCATACACTTGCCTATGCCCTTGAGTAACTTCTAGTGGCTCGGTTCATTTAGCTCCTGTGGACTAGATTGATTTACCTGCTGCTTTCCTTTGCCTCTTATTTCAGTTTGATAATCTGCATGACATTCTACCGGGCATTGCTGGCTTGACTGCTGTTTGAATTTTACACCCGGAGTATCTTTTATTGCATTTCATTTAGTCTGTTCCTCATCACTTTAAATCCTAGATCAGATAAGCTCCAACAGCAACCAAATGGAGTCCGCAGGATAGAAAAGTGAATGAAGGGGAAGAAGTTAAAAAATAATTTCCAGTGAATATAAAAGAGGATGACCTCTCCAGCACCAAGAAACAAGAAAGTATGCTCAGACAATGTTCCCCCAACCAGCTTCAATGCTGCAACTAATCCAGCAAGAACCACCGAAGCAGTTCCCTGAAACACCAGATAGCAAACATTAGATACATCCAACCATAAAGCAAACTTTGTCCGGAAGATCAACTTTAACTTAACGAAACCAGCATTCTTGAATGCAACACACAGCCCATTTTTCGTTCAACTATTAGGGCCAACAATCTTTCCAACTATGGAACTAGATATTTTACCTGAATATCATCATTGAAGACGAGATGAGTTGTACCATATTTTGCAAGCAGATTGAATGCATTGTGGTTGGCGAAATCTTCAAACTGAACAGTTCAGTACACTTCAACAACAAGAAAAACATAGTGGACAACAAAAAATAACAGCAAAGTACAACTAACCTGGACAAGGACCTTTTCTCCGTAGTTCTGCTTAACAGCAGCCATGAATTCTTCTAGGAGTTCATCATATTCCTATATCAGCACAAGCACGTGCAAAACGTCATTATTACTTGGACATCAGATCAAAGAATTTTGAAAGGGGATTTTTTCTAGTCAAGTAGCAAATACTGACCTTCCCAGTTGCCCGCTTTTGCCTAAGACCGATATAAAACTCATCATCCAATAATTGCTGATTGTTGGTTCCCACATCGATTGTTACTGGCAAACACTGATAAACGTGAAACATTTCAGATTCTAACTACCCATAGAATTCGTCGCAGGGTAGATATGGTTCCAAAAATCAATGTTAAAGTAAAAGAATAATTAGGATTGATGATGAATAAAAGTTGCTTACTGCTGAAGGGCGTACTCCACCAAGGGCAGTGTATAGAGCAAGTTTCCCTACAGGGATCCCCATTCCCTGTGATATTCAAACATGCTGATGTCAGCAAAAATATCAATGCTGACAAGTGCATGTTACTTCAGTCTTAAACAAGCTAAACTACCTGGCATCCAAGATCTCCAAGCCCCAGAATACGTTCACCGTCTGTGACAACGATGACCTGAATGCTTCTTTTTGGCCAATTCTTTAGCACCTCAAGGATCTTTCCCCTACAGATCCATATATGAATCAGCTCATAAGGACAGAAGAGATAGAATTGCATAAGGTATCAACTAAGACAGAGTACGGTGTAGGCCTGGCACATTTCTATGACATAGAGCATGAAAAAATAGGCCCTCACTTTTCCTTCAGACTTATGTAAAGGCCCTGTGGTCGTCTGAAAATGCAACCATACTTCTGGCATGCCTCACCAACAGTTGGTGTATACACAATCGGCAGCAGCTCCTCAACATTATCAACAAGCAGCTTATAAAACAACCTTTCATTCCTTTCCTGGTCGATGACAGGATTGTTAAGATTGTTGGCTATATATCGTCCAGCATCCCAACAAAAAAGCAATAGACTGAAATAATTTCAAAAAGGTATGCAGTATGATTGATGCCTGAAGATCCATCATTGCTAGGTAACGCTGAAGAGGCACTTGGTACTGACGAAGGTTGTGCATGAGTTTCTTCTCCTGCAGAAACAGTGCTTTGGATGATGAAGAAAAAAAAAGGACGCAAATTTCCAGTAAGAATGTCTTCAGAAACACCAGAAAGGTGATGCTAACAAACCTGAAGCTGCTGGGTGATGCATACTGGTGGCAATAGGCCGCGTAAATAGTGAGCATCTCGCTCTTTTTCTGTGAAGGCAAGCCCCTTGTTGTGGTGAGGATCCCTCAACAGGGAATAGCCACTGAGGCCAAAAAAAAAGGACACAGTACTAGATCCAATAAGAACTTTGGCATCTACCCAGAGGAAGTGGAAAAAAAAGGACTGACTCTTGTGCCAAATGGATCCAACAATTTTCTAATTTAGGGACTAGGCTTTCTATATGACATCTAGAAACCCATATGAAATAAACTTGAAACTGACCTCTTCGTTATAATTGCAACCCCATTTATACAAGTTGACATAAATCGGTTATACAGATGTGTTTCATATTTTTTCTTTAACTAAATTTTTTACACTATTATACACCTAAACGAATTAACAACACGCTAAAGAAGCCTTTTTCAACACAAAACCAGCTCTCGCTGGGCGTATGAGCGACGTATTTATGAAACTGTCTTTTGGTGAATTCACCAGAACTTAACCAAGTTTGTGTTGCATCCAACCAGGCAGTTGACACTTGACAGACTAAAAATAAACACCGAACGACCCAAGAAGAACGGGAAAGGAGACAGATCTGATCGGTGGGTTGCTTTCTAAGACCATAAAAGTTCCTGGGAAGGTTGATCCATGAAAATTCAGGAGTGTTTCTTTCCTCCGATGTGACCATACAAACGGCAAGAAGAATTCTGCAACCAAGGACTGTAAACGGAGAGAAAGACCAGTTTATGCATGATCCATTGTGGATAATTAGATCTAAGGGGTAGAAAAAGCCGAAACAATCGAGAATCCGGATCAAGTTCAAGTGAGGAAGAACTAAGTGCAAACAAGTAAGCGGCGGACGAAAGTCAAAGCTGTCCATAATTCAGAGCCTCAATAAGAACACAGAAGTAAAAGAAAATAACGGATCATGAGCACCTTAAGAGGGAATACCCAGAACACTCACCATAGGAAGAGGAATTACAACCTGTCAGCGATCTAAGATCACAAGAACATATAAAGGAATCCGCAAAGGTATCGTAGGGGCGTTGGGGGAGAGAAGAGGGAGATCACCTGGCAACGGTGACGGTCCAGGGGGTAACGAGCTGCTCCTCAGTGGCGCGGTCCTCGCCGTAGACGTCCTCCACCCCGCCGCCGACGGTGGCCCTGGGGCTCATGTCCAGCACACACTCCCCGTCTCGCAACTCCTTCAGCGTGCTCTCCATGGCCTCCACTTGCGGATCGCCTTCTTACCAGGCCAACGCCCCTCTCGCTCCTGCAAGGCACCGAAATCCCTGACGCCGCCTGCTTCCGCAAGGAGCAGGATCTGCAACTTACGAGCACCTCAAGCAATGCACAAGGAGAAAGATCAAGATGGTGTCAACCGTGCCACGCCGCCGCCCTTTATATACGTGGCAGATCTGTAGCAGCAGCAGATGAACGTAAAAAGACTAACGGGAACGATCAAAAGGTTGGATTTTTATCGCTTTTCCTTCGCCCACCTGTTCGTTTTTTTTCACCTCCATCGTTGGGACATCTCCAGAATCGTCTGGCAAAGATAAACGCAAAGTGTGGATAAATTTTCTTGGCAAAAAGTAATTTTTGCAGACCTGCAGCAGGAAGAATAGGAAGGAGGGGGAACGATCGAAAAGTTGGATTTTTTTTTGGCAAAATCAACTCCCGCCCCTATTCTCTCAACCTGATTTATTTTTTAATCCCATGTCATGACTAAGTTATTTATTAGTCCCAAAACCAAAAGTCATACAACTCCCGCCCCCATATGTAACTGACGGTGGAAACCCCTTCCGCTATATGATTAAAATACCAAATTTGCCCTGAGCAACAACGTTGGTTCCCAGCAGAACATCAATCAGTTCCACTAAATTAAAACCATGCAGCCAGTGAAAATAACATAGAAAATTTGATTTCAGTCATCAACTTAATAGTTAAAAACGAGATTTATTTACTGACATTAATTTAAATATTTTTGAATATATAATTTATAATTTATATATTTATAAATCATTGTATTGATTATACTTCTATTAATTGAAATACTTGTAAATCATTATACTAAAATAGGTTTTACATGTAATAAAATAATATTTTTATATAAATAGTTTTAGTTATTTATTTATTATTTTAAATTAATTATATAATAATATATAACTTAAAAATTTTAAAAATTCAATAATAATATATTATTTAATACAATGTTTTTTAAATAAAAATTGATGATAAACAAAAAAAAGATAAAACTATTTATTATAGTTTTTAAATGGTTTATTAAATCTGTATAAAAGTAAAATTATAATAAGTGTTATCACATTTAATGTGATTTTATAATTTGAAAATATAATTTTTATTTACTTTTTAAGAAAATATTTTAAATAATATTTATGTCATTTTAATATAAAATATTTCTAAATCTTACGTCTTGCATAATATTTATGTCATTTTAATATAAATACTATTTTATTCAAAATTTATGATCTCGAAATTTCATGAAAATGACATCTTCTCCGTTCCCGTGCGCGAAAGCCAAGGTATTTTGAAATACGTTGGACCGGAATCAAATAGATCTCGTGTGGTGAAAGGGCAAAAGGAGAAAAGAAAATGTACAAACGGTGACTTCACAGCCCTCTTAACGGAATGGGTTTTTCATTACAAAAATTAAGTTGACTGGGTTTTATATATACAGTATTTGGTCAATGGGTTTTTTATTAAAGTTATTTTAATAATTGGGCTCCTAATTAATTTTCCCTTTTTTTTTTGGGTTTCGACCACTTTGTATTTTCACCTTGACACGTCTATCTCAGAATCCTTCGGCAAGATCACGCATAAGTACCAATAGATTTTCATGTCAAAAAATACTCCTCCTTATCCAAGTTCTCATCTTTTTGAATTGATGACATGCTGAAACCTTCGAAACAGATGGGACCGTAAATGGAGAGGATGTCATTTTTGAGATCCCTTCTGTCTCGTGATTCAGATATTCGGATGTTCACTCAGATTGAACCCGGATATTAATAAGATAGTAATATTAGAATGTCTTTCGGGACCTACAATGTATAAAATATATAAAATTGATCATCTCTCTAATAAGATATTATCCGCTCAACAAAATACAGATCATAATATTTGGATTTGTTTATAGGCCCAGATCACAGCCCCAGACCTTGGTGTTCGGATCACCTCAGTCTTCGAGTAGAGGGAGCACCTTTGATCTCTAATGAAAATAGATCACCACCTTAGGTCGCTTAAGTGACGGTTCAAATAACTGATTTGATAATTCACTATCGAAAAGAATTGAACTATTATCGATGTCCTACCGACTCACTACCTATCAATAGCGAGTTATATCAAGTTCAATAGTGAATTTATAAGACGTCAATAGTGGTTAAGTGATAACTCACTGATTCATTAATTCGTTATCAACGGAGTTCAACTTATCAACGGAGTTCAACTGTTATCGATATCTTATTAACTTACTATTTATCACTAAAATGATTGAGATTGTAACTTTTTTTCATTAAAAATTGAGAATATTCTCTACATTTGAGAATTGAGGTGATTCGAACTCGAGATCATGGAGCCGTGCAAGAGGGTAGCAAGACAACAGTCAACGATGATAGGCTGCCAGGACTGTTGCGGCGGCGGATTGCCGTGACCTGTCTAATTCCGACATCTTAAATATTTATTTTTTTCTAAATTTTTTTTATATTATGGACTGGTATTATCTACTTTGCACTTGGGCTCATCCAAATCTTACGTATTTACTTTAAATTAAAATTTGATAATCATGTTATCTGAAAAGAGTGATCGCATATTTTATCAATAATTTCTTCAAATAGTATTAAGGAGTAGGAATTTTTTATATACTGTATCTATACTTATTTATAAATTTGAACATGTCTCTGAGTATTTCAAAATCTCAGTAAATCCCTACAATCTTCTATTAACGAAAAAAAAAACTAAGTCTTTACCTTCGGGGAAAAAACCTTAAAATAGTATTACTTGGTTCTTTAACTTTTATGATGAAAATATCTCTCTCTAACACTATCTTTATTTTCTCTCCTCCATCCTTTTATTCCTCAATAAAAGAGAGGATATCGTTGTGAACAAAATAAAATGGTTGCCTAATGGTACATTCGGTGAGCTTTTATAGACAGCAAACTTATTTTCCAAAAAAAAATGTAGGATCCTCAATTTTTGGAGACTTAATTAAAAATATAAATAATTTGTTGGGACTGATGTATAAAAATCCCAGAAAGCAAAACGAGCTTGGATGTTTACTTTTAATACGGCGACCTAAACAAAATACATTTTGACTTATAAGATATGCACACATGAAAATGTGTATCCGAATCCCTAAAGTCTCTTGTGAGACACATTTTTATAAAGTCAGGATTGTTATCAAGCAAAACTGCATATATACCTTTGGGCATAGAACTTTTAAAGCGGTCATACATTGAGGTTTTGGCTCATGAAGTTGGAGTTCCACGTTGGTATTTACTGATCTGAAAACCATGAAATGTTTTTTTTTAACGTATGATACATTTCAAAATAGTTTTGAATCTTTTGAGGTTTGGGCTTATTATGGGCTTCTTCAAATGGGCTTAGCCCATGATCGGCCTAACCAACCAGACCAATCCACATGTCATTTTACTTGGATATCTATGGACGACGTTTGTAGCTAGCTCTCAGAAACATACATTTATGATAACAATAATGTTAAAAGTAAATTACTACCGAAAATGGAGGATGAGCATTTTAGCTCTATTTCCTTTCACAACTCATCTGCTCACCTTGGCATGCCATGATCATGTAAAACCAGCATCAGCTTCTTTTCAAACCACAGGCAATGAGAGGGTAATGAGGTGTTTGTTTATAGCATAAACTTTTTGTTCACTTTTGTTACAAGTAATGCACTGAAATAAAATATGCTAGTTAAAATTTTAAATCTGTCACATTTTGTTAGAAAATAAAATCTCGTAATAAGGTGGAAACCATGTATTACATTAAAGGAGAGGGAGAACACAAGAAACTAGAAGGGGAGGGGAAAAAAGTGATTTCATCTCCTCTTTATCCAAGAAGAAAGGCTCTACCGAGCCATATTTTTATCATGATTGCCCAACACCTTTTTTGACAAGCTTTGTTACAAAAAATAAAAATATGTTGAGAAAACACACTTTATCCTGCAACCAAACGCTTTTAGAGACAACTAGAAGTGTCACCACTCCCCCCCTTCACACATTCTCTCTTCTGAATAATCTCCTCTTGATTAAAGAGAACACAGAGAACCCATGATGGGTTCTTCATAATCAAAACACATTTTGCAACTGGTGAGAGGTTGTGCTAGCCATCATGGCCACACCCAAAGAAGCCCCACCTGCACAACCACACCCACCCACCAGATCTCTGAATGCACCAGCTGCATCTTTTCCAATGAATGCATAGCATGTTTTTTTTTTTTTGACAGAAGATCACCTTTGCCACCAACCTCGTGGCATTGCATACATGAGTGAGGAAGAATAACAAAAGATGTCAACATGCAGCAACTGAGAAGTTCTCTTTGTGAATTTATGGTAGAAAGAAAAAATTAGTTTGTTCAAGTATATTGGAAATGGAGATGGAGCAAGTCGTCAAGCTTAAATGGCTGCATAGTCCTCTGCCCTTAACCACCAATATTCACGTCTATCTAGTTCCTACTAGGCTTGTCAATCAATCTGGTCGTGTTTGTATAAGGCATTCAGGGATATTAAACCTTCTACTGTTCTTAGTTCTTACCGATGTGTTTCATTTCCATTCATCCCTTGGAGTTAAGAAACAAGAATGGAAGAAAGTTGATGATGCCATAACAACTCCTATTTTAAAATAAGCTATCAAATTGATAGATGAAGGGCTTTGCTGCCCACTGCCCAAACGCAAAAATGTAAGCACTAGGATAACTAAGGACTTGTTTAATTGATTGCAGAATCCTGCAAAATCGTGCACTAGTTTTATTTTGCAGTGTTCTCCCTTGTTTGGGTTAATGCAAAATATTGTATTTCGTAACAATAAATCTTGTTTCAAATTACGTGAGGGAGAAGGGGGGGGGGGTAAAAACCAAAACAAGATCATGCTATAGTTGCAAAATTATCTTAATTATATGTTCATCTACTTTGTTTTTCATGTCTTTTACAAAGTTAATAAAAAAAATTCTTATTTCAAAATCTATAATGAGTCTTGTTTTTAACAAATGATTTTGAAACAAGAGAATTACAATGAAACAAAGAAGCCCCACAGCTGTGTGATATATATATAGAAAGAGAGAGAGAGAGAGAGAGAGAGTTAAACAGGGCAAAGAGTTTCAAAGGAAGTGGAAGAGGAACCACAAAAAGGTTCTTCTGTTGCTAGGCTGAGATCAAGCAATGGGGATGACATTATTGTTAAATGTGGGTATAGCCCTCTATATGTAGAAAAATGTTGCCATTGTCATCAGGGAGGGACTAGAATGGCTTCTTTCACATCTGCAGCTGCAAGTGCTACTGGTTGATTATGGGTGTCGTATTCTTCACAGATTAAATAATCTCTATTGTTTTGCCCGCCAGCTCAACTTGCAATAAGAAAATTGTAACCATGTTAGGAACTTCAAGTTGCACAAAGATATTCTTATCACCATTTTGTAGTAACTAGTATGGGCTAGCAAATGAAATACGTGAAAAATATTGTGAAATGAAACTAAATATGTGTAATGTTTGGCATCACAGAATTATAACCAAGGGAGTTTCTATGTACTTTCCAGTCTCATATTTTACAACAAAAAAGAGAGAGAGAGCAGGGCATAACTTGGATAATTCTCTAAAGGGTTGTTTGGAGATTATCTTGATTTATCTTCAAAAATTTGAAGATAAACTAAGGTTATTCTCAAATAAAACTCGTACCGATGAGACATAGAGTTTTCAAAGTGAATTTTTGGAGACCATAGACTTTGTTTTTGAGCACCCTAATGTCTCCACACAAACAGTAAAATTAGATAAATGCAATGTACCTATCTCCCTCTTGTCCATAATCTATAAAATCAACAATTAATGCTGGAAGTCAAGACGAGTAAAAGTTTGGATAATATCCAGTATTTACCCAGTCTGAATATATAAAATTCTGTTAAAAGGTAAAACGCCTAAACTAATACTAACAAGAACTTCTTAAAAATCACTTAATTTTAAGTGTATCACTATATACTTTTTTATTTTCAGAGGCAGATAAGCAAAATTTTATGTCTAACAAGATAAGATACTAGAGGTAAAATTAAGATTTTATGGGGTGTTTGGTTGCATGATAATGAAGGTTTTTATTTTAATTTTTAAAAATTGTAAGAAAACTTGTTAAAAGAGATGTTTGGTAACCATGACAATTTTATGTTTTAAAAGTGATTTTCTTCTTAAACAAAAAAAGAGGGTCTCACATCTTTCTTTTTTCTTGTGGTCCCCCACTTTGTTTGGTCATGTGTGGTAGTTACTCTTTTTTGTAATGACATCCCTCCAAACATGATAATTTTATGTCATGAGTTGGTTCACTTTTTATTTTAATACAATTTTTATCATGAAAATGTACAAAAAATTATCATGCAACCAAACACCCCGTTAGATATTTCATTAAATTAAATAAAACACCGTGTAGGTTCGAGCTGAGCTCCAGCCTCTAGACCCATTTTGAGCTCAAAAACCAACACGATATCAGAGCATTAATAAAACTCAGAATGGATCTAAGCTTATTTATAAATTTCAAATTTAAACTCGTATGTGGACCTCAAACAAAATTTAAATCTAAATCGTTTGATAAATTTAATCAACACTATATGAACACAATTATATGATTAATTAAATATTTACTCAAACTGTTGTTCCTGAGTTTTATCAAGGGGAGCACGGATCTATCCAAACTCAGACTAGTCAATGAATCAAACTTTTTTTTTCCAAACTTGTGAGTGCATTGATTCGTTTACACCATCCCCTACAAAGCCCTCTTCTAGGGACGCAAGGCAAAGCTGGGTGAAAGCTACGGCCACAAAAACCTCTGTGAGACCATTTATCGAACAGGTCATGTGCGTGGGGAAGGAGGAGAGAAGCCGAGGCGGAGACGCTGCCGACGCAATCATATAAACATATGAGAGAGAGAGAGAGAGAGAGAGAGAGAGAGAGAGTGCTCTGAATGCACTGAATCCGTTCATCCATGGGGCACCCCTGTCCTGCGGAGATGGGCAGGAGAGAGAGGGAGGAAAGGAGCGGCCGAATCGCCAGATAAAAGAGAGGGCTTTTCTGCCCACGCCCGCCATCATCAGTGGGGGCACGGCATGGGCCGGTGGGTTGGTCGCCGCCGGGCGCCGTGTGCGATGACGGCGCTGCCACGACGACCGGCGACATTGCTCGGTCTTCCCCATCCGGCCGCCCCCGCTGCCGTCCTCTCCCTTTCTCCCCGCTGTGCTGCCGCGCAATGCAGGCCCCACGAGCAGACTGGCGCCTCCGAAACGGCCGAGCGTGCCGGCGGCCGGATCCCCCACCTCTTCCGCACGCGGCGGGAATCGCGCCGCCGCGAGGTCCCCCCGACCCCTCGCCGCCCGCCGCGCACAAGGGCGTGGCGTGCGCCGTCGAGGCTCTCCCGCCCGACATGCTCTTTTGATCGGACGGCTGATCTTCATCCCGGCAGCCGATAGCATCAAGGCGTGATGGGCTCTTCATGTCGGCCTGCGTCGAGCTCTGCACGGAGGATCCCTGCAAATCCCCCTCATAATTTCCATCAACCCCGGCTGCGCAGCGGTCCCTAAGATAGAAAAAAAAAATACCAGAAACGAATAACACCCATCCCAATAGAGCAAGAGAGAGACTCTCCCTCGTCCGAATAACCATCCTGTCGCGGACTTTTACGTGCGTTCAGGGCATAATTCCGTCGCAGTCTTCTTTTTCGAGCTCTGGATGGCCCTCCCATGGATCCTCTTTAAGAACAACCGATAAAGGAGGCATCTTTCTCCACTATTTTACTTGGCTCCCCGCAACCGGAGGGCAGCGGCAGAACGGCAGCCGACGGGCGGAGGACAAACGAAGAAAAGCGCCCCGCTTTTTCCTCGCTCTTTCCGGCACCCTGTGGCGCAATGGCGGTCGTCTTCCGCCCTTGGAGAAGAGGGGGGTGTGAATGAAGAAGAAAGGAGGCCAAGCCAAAGGTCGCTCTTTTCCTCTGTTTGTTTGCCTGGCCGCCTCCCCGCTCTTCCTTCCTCCCCGCTGCCGCAACGGTCGTTTTCGGGGATTGATTGCCCTTGCTCGGTCCGCTCCGGTCCGGCCTGAGAGATCTTTCACGGCTGATCAAGAAGTTGGGCTCCGCCTGCATTGAAGAGACCTCTCGTGGGTTCGCTGTCTTTTCCTGCTCCGGTGGACGTCTCTCTCTCTCTCTCTCTCTCTCTGCTTCCTGTTGTGCGGTCTCTGTGTACATGGCTTTTTATAGCCGGCGGCGTGTACATGAGAAACGGAGACTGTTCTAATAATAACGCCTGTCCTCTCTCTCCCTCTCTAGCCGATACTGTTCTCGCTCGCCGAGCTTCATAACATCGCGAAGGAGAGGAGCAGAGATTTTGAGGAAGAAGAATGGAGGCGAGCTCCGGACCGGGACGCCCCTATCCCAGGCTGCTGGATCTAATCCGCGGCGGCGGCTGCTGGAAAGAGAAAGGCGAAGAAAGATTCAAACTTGCAGAGCAGGAGCTGGAGCTGAGACTCGCTCCGCCGAGCGGCGAGGATTGGGCGGAGCAAAAGGGACCTTCTTCGGTCTTATCCCTCGGTGTTCCTCCCAGGGCTTCCGCAGGTGCAAAGAGAGGGTTTTCCGACGCGCTTGAGAGCGGCGTGCAAGGTACGATATCGGCGGCTTTCTCTCTCTACTCTCCTCCTCCTCCTCGTCTTCCGCCGCCGCCTCCATCCCGAGCTTGTTCCTCCCAGGTTTCGAGAAGCAACAGCCGAAACCGAGCTTTCTGCTCCCAAATGGAACCGGAGCCGACGCAGAGAAGCCGCAGCGGCATCAGAATCGCGAGGGCAAGACGTGCTCGCCGGCGCCGCTGCCTCCTCCGACGCCTGCGTCTGGGAAGGCTGCTGCGGCCCCTGCCCCTGGCGGCTCCCCGGCCAGGTACGCTACCTCCGGTCTCTGCTTTCCTCTTCCCACGAAGAAAATTTGGGAATTTTTTCCCCCCGTTTTCCTCTCCGATGGCTTCTATTCTATGGCTTCTTCTTCCTCCTCCCCCGTGATGCCGCGCACAATTTTTCTTGCCTTTTGACGCCGTCGTTGCGATGAATCATGTTCAAGCTCCCTTTTTTTCCCCTGAAATTCGATATTTCATTCTGACATCCGCGTCTGTTCTTGTCAGACCTGCTGCTGCTCCTGTTGTCGGATGGCCTCCCATCCGTTCCTTCCGGAAAAATCTCACCAGCAGCTCCTCAAAACCGGCTTCGCCTCCACGGAGCGGGTGTCCGGCCAAGGCGGAGAAACAAGAAATTTCCAGCAAGGGGAAGCTCGTGAAGATTAACATGGACGGAGTGCCGATCGGTAGAAAGGTCGACCTTAAAGTGTACGAAGGTTATGATAAACTCTCGGCGGCAGTGGATGAACTCTTCCGAGGCCTTCTTGCAGGTGATCGACGATAACCATGTTGTTCCAGCTCCCCTTTTTTTCCCTCTATGGAACTGAAAATTTTCTCATCTGCCGACAACGCGACATCACATGAGCCCTCGCAAGAAATCAAAAGAACAACTTTGCTTTTTCTTTCCCTCTCTTTAGGTGTTGCTCATTCTGTGTTGCTGTGTAAGTGTCACAGCAGATTTCCAGTACAAACGTTCTCAACACGAGAAGTTGTTGTGTTCTGCCGTCCTGGCATTTGCTACATATGCACGTGGCCTACAGTCACGCTTGCTTTGTTTATTTCTGTCATCAGATTTCCTTTGCCTTTTTTTCCTTGGGCCGGTGATCATCTTATGGTGGTTTGGTTGCAGACAAACTGAGTTTTTGTTACAAAAATGTTGTTTTTTTGTGTAACAAAACCTGTCAAAAAGAGTTTTTTTTTTGGACAATCCTTAGAAAATTACGTTTTACGGATGATTCCTTCTTGGACCAAAAACGAGGTATGTAAGACCTTTATTATCCTTATTGGTCCCCACCTTTTTTTAGCTGTGCATGATCCCCACTCCTTCAGTTATCATAGCCCACCAAACATGATAATTTTATGTCATTGGCTAGATTTTATTTTGATATAAAAATTTATCTCACAATAGTGTATAAAAATACAACACAACCGAACACCCTATTGGAAATATATCAAAAAAGGTAACGTCAAGTCCTACTGTGCTAATGCCTCATTGCTCTGGTTGATAGCTCAAAAAAGGGAAACTCCTGCCTCTGGGAATCAAGATGATAGAGAATCAGCTCCCGGGCCGGTAATTACCGGGTTGTTGGACGGGAGTGGTGAATATACACTGGTGTATGAAGATGAGGAGGGAGACAAGCTCCTGGTGGGAGATGTTCCGTGGGAGTAAGCATCTCTGGAAGGCTTGCTAATATCTTCTAAAGATTTCTTGCATGGAGTTGCTAACCAATCTAATTATGGTACCCTGGTTACTCACTCTATACCGCAGGATGTTTGTCTCTTCGGTGAAGAGATTGCGCGTGCTGAAAAGCTCTGATCTTTCTGCATTATCAGTGAGTTGCTCCTAGCAACTGGCACTCTTGCACCATGTCTCTGCATCAGCTATAACACAATCTCTGATCTAATATTTCTTCATTACAGTTGGCGCCAGCCAGCAGGGATGTACCAGAGCCTCCATTACAATGAAATCAAATTGGGTTTTGACGATTCTGGTGCTTTCTTCTGTCTGAGATTTGAGAAGCTGCCGAAGGAGGTTCTTTCTTTTTTTTCCCTCTCCCTCAATTTGGATCTTGGCAAGAGAGAGAGATATATATAGAGAGAGAGAGGGGGGGAAAGGTGTGATTTTGGGTTCTTCCTGTAATATGTTGTAATCTACTTATCTCGTACTCTGTTTGCCCAAGAAGAAGGTTCCCGAATGGAAAGGTGTTGGTGCGGCTGACCATTTTCAGAAGGCAAAATTATATTGCTTCTCGTGTAATTTTTCTCCTGAATTCACCAAAGCAGCAGCCGTCGGGTTTTCGCCTGTTCTTTAACCTTTCCTTTGACAAGGTTTAGCTGGGGAGCAGGAATGGTGGACGAGGAAAGGCTGTCTGTCTCTATCCAGACTACAGAGTTTGGGTCTTCCACGCCAAGAGTTCGGCAGCTCTGTGCCATCCCTTCCAACCCCCCCCCCCCCCAAATTGAACTCGATAGTGGAGAAGAGTGATTTGACTTGACCGGTAACAGCAGCAGGGTGAGTTGACCATGACCATTGAGATCTAAGATGAATTGGCCATGTGTTATCCGCTTAATGAGACATTAATGTCAGTCAGCCTTTTGTTTTTGGAGGGGGGGGGGGGGTTATCAATTTACTGATCTGTTCTCGACTCTTGAGACATCTCTTATTCAGGCCAAGATTCGGATGGACTTGAGGACTTGATAGGGTCTACAAGTTGGGTCTGTTGAGACATTTCAGTGGAGAACGCGGAGATGTCTGATCATCTCTGGGAATCATATACTAAGATATGCGTATGGTGCCACGCCTACCTTGGCCCAAGTTGATAGTGAAAGGCGGCCGACATAGAGCGCTGGATAAGACCACCAAACAGGAAAAAGGAAACCCCACTTTTCAGACATGTCCTCTTCACGGGAAGACGACCATAAGGGTGCAAAAGTAGCATGCTGCCTTCATTTTTCTAACTCGGCCTTGAATTTATAGTTTATAGGATTGACTTATCAAAAATTTGGTAGCTGCCAATCTGTCTTGTTAAGTTAAATGTTTACTTGATGAGTTTGAGTTTCAATTGAAATAAGAATTGGATCTAAACTCGACCTGAGTTTGTTCATGAAACTTGAACGAGTTTAAGAAGAAACCGTTGTATCTAAAATTGTTGCTAGGTTAAAATTTAAGCTCATTTATGAAACCTGAACTAAAATTTAAGATCAGATTAAGTTGATGTTAGCGCATTATGTGTTAATTATAAGATTGTTAAGTGCTGTCAATCTTTTAAAATAAATAGTTGATTAAACAGAAACAAATTATGTATAGATTTTATCAAGTTAATTAAGGATCTACTCAAGTTCAACTTGTCAACAAGTTGAGTTTCTTTCCTCAAACATGAAATGAGTCAAGTGAATCTTAAAGATAGTGTATCAGCTAGGGGTGCAAACAAAATTTGAGGTTCCGATAATTTGAACTAATTTTGATGATATAAAGATTAATGAATTCGGAACCTTCAATTTATCCTGATAATTTATCAGAACCAAAATAAAAAAACAATCAATTTATAGTCTATTTCTTGATTTCGATACAAAATAATATGTATCTTTAAAATTCAATATAATAACAAATAATTTCATATAAATGATAAAAAATAAAAATAAAAATTTTAAGATATTACATCGAGTTTTAGAAGTATGAGATTTATTGACTTACTTTTTAATAAAAATAAAAAAAATAAAATTATGAAACTATTCTGATTTTGATAGTGGAATCTGCATGAGATCCAAATCATAAAAATGTGATTCTGATTCAGTCGGAATTTAATTCAGAATGACTTGACCTTTGTCAGAATCAGAACAGAAAATAGACAAATCAGTGTCGGTTCATTTGCATACATCCCTTCCTCTACCGGGGGGGGCTCTTGGAGAGAGGAGGGCCGTTCTGAGGACTGCCTAGTGGTTTATTACAGTGGGCGGTGTTAATTCCAACCAGAGAAGCCGAGTCAGGTAAACATATCCAACAACCCAAGGCAGACAGAATTGCTAAGAAGATATTACTAAAGCTTTTTATTTGAAATGGGGCTGATCAGAACCAGGGTTTTCAAAGATTAAGGATGCAATATGAGCATATCCTTACGCTCAGTTCTAGTTCGGTAAGCCAAAACCATCTCCCATACCCACAACCACCCTGAATTACTCTATTTTATTGTCACCCAAACAGATGGGGTGCACAGCAAATGGAACTAATTCAGTGTCTTGGAACAACATTTTACTCAGAAATAAACAGCACAGTCGGCTTCCAATGTTTTGTACATTATTCTAAACAGCACAGTGGGCCCAATGACTTCGCCTACATCATGCGTGCCCAATCCACAAATGGGCCGTTCTGAGGACTGCCTAGTGGTTTATTACAGTGGGCGGTGTTCATTCCAACCAGAGAAGCCGAGTCAGGTAAACATATCCAACAACCCAAGGCAGACAGAATTGCTAAGAAGATATTACTAAAGCTTTTTATTTGAAATGGGGCTGATCAGAACCAGGGTTTTCAAAGATTAAGGATGCAATATGAGCATATCCTTACGCTCAGTTCTAGTTCGGTAAGCCAAAACCATCTCCCATACCCACAACCACCCTGAATTACTCTATTTTATTGTCACCCAAACAGATGGGGTGCACAGCAAATGGAACTAATTCAGTGTCTTGGAACAACATTTTACTCAGAAATAAACAGCACAGTCGGCTTCCAATGTTTTGTACATTATTCTAAACAGCACAGTGGGCCCAATGACTTCGCCTACATCATGCGTGCCCAATCCACAAATGGGCCGTCTTCAAGTCAGGCCCGAAATGGTCCAGAGAATCTGGGGTAGTCAAACCAGGCGTAGCAGCGTTGGTTCCATGAGCTGAGGAGTATACTAGACACTGTCACTGCCATCAAACTCAGCTCAAGCGGAAAAAAATGCTAGCACTAGTTGAGCAAGCGAGTTAGCTGTTCTACCTTCCCAAAACTTAATTTGATTAAAAATACAGTGACATAAAAATCATACAATTTTGGTCCAACATCTGTAAGAATCTGTCAGCCTTGGTTGAGATTTTAGGCAGGTTAATCAAGCCAATCTCACGTGACAGGTAACTTCAAAGATCAGTAATTTTCTACTCGTGTAAATTTACATTGGATGCATTGAAATTCAGCAAATTAATTGCCTTCAAGTGTACTCCATTTATCAATAGCAATTAACAAATAAATAAATCAGAAATTCAGGAACTAAACTATCTCAACTGCCAACGCCACTCAGACTCAAGTAGGATGAGTTAAACTTTAACACCAAATATTCGGAGTCAATTATATGGATTCGTGGGGGTCTTCTCATTGACTCAAATCTTCTAAATGATATATGTGTGTATGCATATATACGGAACACAGTTCCCCGCATAGAAAAGACCTCAGCATGTCTTGTGATCCTCGATACCATTACCATTTTAGAATACAATCACTATGAACTAATTTATATTATTTCCATAGAATCCACGTTACTAGAATAATTTTATATTACTATCTTCAAATATATAATCATACAATCACATATGATTTCATCTTATATACGGGCAAAGTTGTTGCTGCGGGCAGAAAGTTTCCCTTTCTTAGTGTGGACGCCGAGGGGATGTGTTGCGCCGTGAGCGGTATGCCGTCGTCCTCCCGCAGTGCGAGCGTTTCGGTGTGGGGTGTGTGTGTTTCTTCTTCCTTACGGTTTTGATAGGGTCGGTTTGTGTTAATCACGCCATAGACACGGTTGTGGATGATTCCAACAAACCGGTCTATTACCCACCTCTTCTCCTTCTTTCTTTCTCCACACTCACCTTGGTCCCCGGACTATTCAACCCTTGATGTCACTTGGGCATCAAAGGACCGACCCGGGCCGTGAGGAGAATTGAAGGGAAAGAAGATCAGACAGTGGGTGGCGTTATCAACACTAACTTAACCTATGAACCGAAAAGAGGAAAAGATTGTGTGGTCGCCAGGAGCCAAAGAGGCTCCGATGATTAGAAGAAAAGAGATGAACTGATAAGGGGAGGGGAATGACCGGTTACCTCGTTGAATGGGGAGACTGTGTGAGTTC
Organism: Cryptocoryne crispatula var. balansae; assembly: GCA_036172225.1. Lineage (NCBI taxonomy): Eukaryota > Viridiplantae > Streptophyta > Magnoliopsida > Alismatales > Araceae > Cryptocoryne > Cryptocoryne crispatula. The sequence goes on from CM069935.1 coordinate 1,474,695, forward strand.
TATCTTCTCCTTCCTCGGCCGGCCGGGGAAGAAGAGCCTTGGAGAAACTCGCTTACCTGAAAAGAAGTTATGAATGAAAGCACAACGAAACAACGATTAGAACTAAATAGAAAATAGTAACTATTCGTAAGAAAGAAGAACAATGACGAAAGAGGTTGAACGAACCGGATTATGACTAACTCCTAACCCCTCTTAAAGAATGATCTAAATGACCTAAGGCTAAAGATGCATTAAGTTATGCTAGTGCAATATGCATGATGAAACCCAAACGGAAAATGAAAGGAGAATAAGATAAGGAAGAAGATCGTTGGCGAGCCCGGGGCCGGCTGGCTTCTGGAGGTTGCAGGCGCTCTGACTCCAGGTCGTCTGGCGTCCCGTCGGAGGAGCGCTTAGGTCCTTCAGAGGCAGCCTTTGACACGATCTTCTCCCGGTTCCAACCAAGGGAATCGGACTCCTAGCCCGTTTTGGAGACGTCTTGAGGCTCCTTGGAATGGCTTTCAATGGCTTTTAATGGTATGAGGGGGTTTGGGATGGTCTTTTGGTTATGTAGAATGGACGGAGTGGAAGAGATGTAATGAGAGGTTGAATTACTTGGAGATGTGATTGCGGGCTCTAATGTGGCTTGGAAGATGATGGGAGGGTGTTGGGATGCTCAAGAAGACTCTCTGTGGAGTTATGGCTCTGGGAATCTTTTTTGGAATCTCTTAAATGTGGGAGAAGTGTCTCCTTTTATAGATGCACAAAAGTGACTCTAGCGCTCCGGCCTGAGGACGCCTGGCGTCGCGGTATCGGAGCGCCTGTTAATCCGCCGACAAGTCGGCGGATCAGCACGTCCGACCATACCTGTCGCCACCTACCACCTTGCGTGTAAGGCGGCGGTTGTCAGCGGAGATCCCGGCGCTCTGACAGGGGAGCACCTACGGCTGACACCTGCAAATTCGGCGCACGCGGAGCCTGCGGTGTCAGTTGGCAGGTGGGGATCCAGGTGCTCCGACGGCAGAGCGCCTGCACCCTCGGTATGATTTCGACAACGCACCGCTGACCGTCCTGAAAAGCCGGCTATCACGGGCGGAAATGCAGGCGCTCTGGCAGAGGAGCGCTTGTACCATCGTACGTCCTTGAGTACGACGTCGTCCTGCCGGATAAAGGGGTGAAAAGGCGGGAAATGCCACGCGCTCTGACGTCGCGATGTCGGGACGCCTCCAGATTTTCTAAAATTTGGTCATTTTTATGTCAAACCGACTTCCCTGATTGAGAAAATACACGTGTTATCTATAGGAATGAGATTGTACTCTCCGTAATCTGGCCGAATTCACGTATCTACACTTAGGTCCTATTTCAATATAGTACTAAGGCAATTACATCAATACTCATTTCAATATTTGATAGTTGATGGTGCTAATTTTAAATTAACTTCCATATCATATTTGGTATTTACATTGGTTTTAACATTCTACCCAAGCAGGGCCTCAAGTGGGGAAGACTGTCTTGTCTTTGTCTAAGATGTGCCACTTACCCCTATTCAATTACCAGAATAACATTTATTACATGAACACAGTCCTATGCCACTATCTTAAAATGTATATTAAAACTTACAAACACTAGAATGTGATTTACTACCATTCAAACTATACGCTATGACTTTAAACTTGCACATTGCCAACATATTGGCATGCATATTGTTCTATCAATGTATACTTTTCTTGTCATCCAACATATATAAATACATATATATGCACATTGAAGATGACCAAAACCAGGCCACAATTCACTAGCTGGAAGATAATAATAGAAGTAGAAAGCAGACTACATTGCAGCATAGTTTTCACCGAAAATACGCAATTAAGGTGACCTATCACAACCTTGCCAAACTGAGCTTTTTTCATGGTAAAACTAGTAGTTCAGTAATATGTAAGTGACAAATAATACATAAAACAATAGATAACATGTCAATATGTGAATTAATTAATAACATACTAATACAAAATTTCCACCATTTATCATCTCAACCTTATTCAAATAATATGTCAATATGTGATTTAATTTAAATAAACTAAACAGTATTAATACCTTATTCAAATTACTCAAGCAACTGACTTTGTCATAGATAAAGTCCACCGTTTATTCATCTCAACCTGCAATATCCTACATAAGGTTGAACAAAATTTTGGCAACTCTGGTCTGTAATTCAATATGGTTTCATCTAAAAATTCGCTCCCTATAAACAAAAATTTCCCAATCAACTCACATATTTGGCGAAAGAAAAAGCATTCAACTCACATAAACATTCACATAGTTTCCTAGTAATAGAGAGAGATATGTCTTTCATCGCACCATCGCCAATCATATCACCCACCGACCAAGACCCACCGTTCATATAGAACCCCAGAAAACACCCTTCATCCTTCACATCTACATCTAACAGCAGATCAAGAGGCAAATCAAACAGAACACGTACCAAGTCCCAAACTTCGCAGAAGCCCCAAATTACAGACAAAATGCAGAGGCGGGTGATGAATGAACATACCGCGGCTCATCCGGACGCCGACCCTACGCAGTCCAGACGAATGTTGTTGAGCCGCTCGATGGCCAAGATCAGTGCCTGCGTCCCCAAGTTACCCTCGCCATGAGCCACCAACGACACGTAAAGCTGCTGGGCCAGTGCCAGCCCCGGCAGCGCCAGCCCCATAGTCTGGCATTCCCTCAAACAGATGCCGAGGTCCTTGACAAAGTGGTGTACGAAGAAACCTGCTTCCATGTCCCGATCCAGAATCCTCTTCGCGTAGAGCTCCAGGGACTTCGAGGCCGCCGCCCCAGTAGAGATGGCTTCCAGCCATCGCCCCACGTCGAGCCCCGCCTTGTGCGCATAAACCATGCCCTCCACCAGACCCACCATCGTCGACGCAATCGCTATCTGGTTTCCCAATTTGGCCCGCTGCCCCGATCCCGGCCCGCCCATGTAGCGCACGGTGCCCATACACCGGAAGAGCGGCGCCAGCCTCTCCACAGCAGGGACGTCCCCGCCGGCGAAGATGGATAGGGTGCCGTCCCGAGCGCCGCGGTCCCCGCCGGAGACGGGGGCATCGATCGCGGAGCAGGACTTGGCAGCCGCCGCAGCGGAGATCTCCTCGGCAAGGGTGGGGTCGCTGGTAGTCATATCCACGACAACAGAGCCAGGGGCGAGGCCGGGAAGGACGCCAGTGGCGGGATCGAGGACGACACGGCGCACGTCGGAGGGGTAACCGACGATGAGGAAGACGACGTCGGAGCCGCGGGCGACAGAGAGAGGGGAGTCGACGAGGCGGGCGCCGAGGTCGACGAGAGGGCCCGCCTTCGCGGGGGTGCGGTTGAAGACGGTGAGGGAAAAGCCGGCGGACATGAGATGCGCGGCCATGGAGCGGCCCATGACGCCGGTGCCAACCCAACCGACGCGGGTTGTTGCGGGGGAGGCGGGCGGCGGGGAGGAGGAGGCGGCGGTTGCCGACATGGCGAAGCGGCGGAGATTGGCGAGAGTAGCGGCGGCGAGGGAGAAGCGGCGGCGTTGTGGCGGCAGCAACAGCAGCGCTCGCATCCTGAGACAGATAGCAGCGGACGGAGATACTCCTTGGCGCGGAATCCCGATTTTGTCCTTCCCGCTTGCCTATCCGGAAAAAAAAAAGTCAGTTGAGAACACGTATTATAATAACCTTATATCACTTTTAAGGGTTTGTTCAGTAATAAATCATCAATGGCTCAATAAAATTATTTATTACTGAATTCTAATCTATTATTGAAACTAATATAACTTATTAATATCGAATGTCAGTGAAATCCGTGTAAGTCGTTGCTGAATCAGTTAGTTAAGTAACCATTTAATAAATATTGAGTAACGATGAATCGATCGTCACCGAACGATCACTTAAATGATACATAATTGTGACATATTTGAACGTGTCTTTTCCACCAAAGATGATCATGACTAAAAAAATTCGATACTGACACGGATGAAGGGATTAGTGCATTAATTAATGGTGGTTTTTATAATATCTGTTGGCCCCCGAGAATTGCCCGTGACTTTAAAACAATTCCAATATACTTGGTCTTTGATTTATACCCATTTGTTAGCCTCGAGTAGTGATTGTAATGGTGATCTTTAATGCAGTTTAAGTAGCGCAATTAGAGGTGCAAATGAACCGATACACTCGACAAGTAACTCGAATCTCGACTCGATAAAAATTCGACTCGACTCGTTTATTATGTTAAACGAACAAGTTTGAACAAAACATGAAACTCGATTCATTAGACGAGTTGAGCTTGAACAGACTCCTGCTTGGCTCGATAGCTCGATTAAATATTATGTTACATATTTATTTTTAATTTCCTTTTGAGTATTAATAATTATATATTGTCACTTATAAATATATCAAGTAATTTAAAATTTGAGTTTAAACTCAGATTGAATTTCATAAATGAGCTAAATCTAAAGTTTCACATATGACTTTTCATTGATCTTGAGTTTATAAGTGAGTTTGTATACAGCTTAAGTTCGAATGTGAATTGAATTTTAGTCTAACTACTACTCGAGTTCGAGCTCGACTCATCTCGATTAATAAACGAACCAAACTTGAACAAGGGTTTCACATACTCATTAAAACTCGAGCTCGAGCTCGAACTCGTGTAAACTAAACGAGCCGAGCTCGAACACCACATTACTCGACTCGAGTCGGGTCGTTTGCACCCCTAAGCACAATATGCAATTTACGTCACCTCCCAGGTTCGAACCCGAGAGCGCCCGGTGTAATAATAATATTGCACTGCAGATAATAATAATAATAATAATTTAATTGATTGTCAACAAATTTTTGATAAGATTAACATATATAGTGAATGATATTTATGTCACTCACATTATATCTTCTGCATATGTGACATGATATGTACGGAAACAAGATATAAATATTCGTTAATACATTGAAGTTTTAAAAAAATCAAGTTTTATCAAAAAAAATTATGATCGCGCACAAAACTTGTTAGCCGTGTTTTTTCAACCGGACTCTTTCTTGATTATTTTTTTGGTCCCTCGTCTAATTATATTTTCTTGTGGTTATACATGATCTTCACTTCCTAGCATGTAATTTTATATATTTTAACCATTTTAGTCTTATTCTCGTATAGTTCTCTTTTTTATATAAATTTATCATGAAAGGTATACATTTTTTACTTTTTAATTAATTTCCATATCTAAAATCTTTATTGATAACAAAACTGTAGATATTGTTATTTGAGCAAAATTCAAGTTAACCCACGAGGTTAGAAATCAGATTAAAGGCTTAGGGCCTGTTTGATTGGGTCGAACATGGCTCTAACCTCTGATTCAGTCAAACATTGGGCCATTCTGATTGTTTGGATAAACATCTGGACTTTCATACGAAGAAAGTTCTTATATCTTAAAATACCTCTTAAAATTAAGTGATACAAAATATTTTTTTTGGATTCAGATGTTGGAGTCTTGAAGTGCTATTGCACGTGCCCTCCATTATTTCAGATCCATCTTCTCAAATGAATTTTTTTATGTTTGGAAAAATTAGTATCAGAATAATAAAATCTTATTTGAATATCGGACGAAATATATATTTCAAACTCATTTGTTATGTTTAGAAAATATTTGATTTGTAAATAAATTTAACTTATCCGTACTGAAATAGTGCTGACAAACTAGATTTTATTACAAATACATATTTTTAAATAAAATTTTATTAAAATATTTGTTCAACAATTTTGCAAACAAGTATTTATTAACATTCTTGTCAAACAAAAAAAAGTACTTATATCTTAATTAAATTAAATATTTTTTATTACTAATTAAGATTTTAGAAGTAGAATTAAGAGTTAATGGGGTGTTTGATTGCATGATAATTGAGGTTTTTATTTTAATTTTTAAAAATTGTAAGAAAACTTGTTAAAAAAGGTGTTTGACAACCATGACAATTTTATGTTTTGAAAGTGATTTTCTTCTTAAACAAAAAAAGAGGGTCTCACCTCTTTCTTTTTTCTTGTGATCCCCCCACTTTATTTGGTCATGTGCGGTGGTTACTCTTTTTTGTAATCACATCCCTCCAAACATGATAATTTTATGTCATGAGTTGGTTCACTTTTTATTTTAATACATTTTTTTACCATGAAAGTGTACAAAAAATTATCATGCAACCAAACACCCCCATAAGATTTAAGCTAAAACTACTCTAATCGCCCGCCCGCGCTTAACGTAATGCCGCCGTCCAAACCCATAATTTTGTCGGATCCACCTGACCGAGATCCACGATCGATCCGAAACCGATCTAAACCCGATCAGGCGATCACTCCTCCTCCACGTCTTCCCCCGAATGCCGAATGTGGCATCTCCTTCCGCAGTATACCACCCACGTTGTTCCGCGGGACACCGGACACACCTACTATATAGTCCTTCGCAACGGAGGAGGACTCCGCGCTAGGGCTGGTGAGCTTGGTGCATCACCGCCGCCGGGCGCTTCATTTCTGAGGTGCGAACCGTAATCTCTTCTCCTCATGGTTTGCTTCCGCCACTTATCTCTAACGCAAAAAAATTGCCGTCGTTGGTGCATCTGCTCTGCAATCTGATGTGTTGCTCGTCGTTTATGTGTGGCACGCAGTCGATTTCTTATTTTGTGGGCTACATTTCTGTATATATTTCTGCTTTTAAGAACATCATTCAGGCTTGTTCGCTTTTTTTTCGGTCAGATCTGATTTTATGGTTGCAGAAATCGTTGATTTGGTTAGTTTCGGAGTATTAGACATCTGATCTGTATTTACTTGATTCTCCGATCTCCTGATATTCTGGGACTCTGGTGCATCAGCGGTATGTTTAGTTTACTATTCAATTCTTAGGAATTCATCCTGATTACTTTTGCTTGCATCTTTATTTCATCTTCGCGGAGACAAGCTCTGGCGAAGGTTATTCTCATTCTGCTGCATCTTTATTTTATCAATGTTTGTTTTATTTCTTTGACACAGGAGCCAAATATATGGCGCTGATTTTAGTAATTGATTGTACTTGAATACTGTTTCTGTCTCGTTTAGCTTAGAGGAAATTTTGAGGTCGGATGACCATGAATTAAATATCGAAGAAAAATTATGTTTCTATTGGTATCATTAAATTATTACCAGCCACCGTTGTGGTCCTTTTTTGTAAGTCGGAGACAAAATTGATCCTCATTTCTTTAGTGGAAACAAGCTAGTATACGGCCGCTCATTCTATTCTACCTTGGTCTTCATTAATTAATTTGTGATTCAAACGAGGGTTAAGAAAACTATGCGTGACAAGGACTGTCTTCTCATGCAGAAGCTCGCGATGGCATGGTTGACATGACACTTTCAATCTCGCCTCTCCTGTTTCCCAACTTCTTCAATCATCCGTGCTAGTGTTATAGTTTTGTTTTCATTTCAGGATAGATCTGCAAGCCTGCAGCTTTCTTTCCAGAGCCTCAGTTGCATTTTGATTGCCAAAATTTTCCAGCTATATTTTTTGTTGCTGTGTGCCGAACTCCTTACAGGATTTCTTTTTTGGGGGTCCACTTGCTATAACGAGCACCCCATTTTTAGCCGTTATATATGCATGAGAGTGTTAGAGTATTGGCCCTTTTTCAAATAAGATTGCTTCATTGCTTTCCGTGTTTAATTTGTTGCTGTACTACTTATTATGTGGAACTTTAAAATGCTCTTGCAATTTGTTGCATATTGTTTTGTATGAAGATCTTGATATAACTGCCAAATATTGCTGATTTGCAGTTATTTAGCAAATTGCAATTTTATTTTATGTTTTTCTCTCAAACTCGTTGGCTCAGCTGAATGTACGAGCTTATTAATTTATCTTCTTTTACGTCCTGCAGAGTCAAATCCGCACCAATTCCAGCTGTTTTTGTGAAAACTAACTACAGCCAAGATGGTACGACTGTTGCAATGTTATAAAAAGATTACTCGACGGTTCATTGTTTCTTTTTTATTCACGTGTAATTGTAATATTTGGTATTTACAGGTGAAATTTACGGTAGAAGAGCTTCGTAGGATCATGGATCTGAAACACAATATCAGAAACATGTCTGTCATTGCCCATGTCGATCACGGTATCTCCATCTTTCCTTTCATGTTAGCTACTTTCTTCGATCATATCATGTTATGTTTGAATTGTTAATGCTGGTTCTATCTGTGATATCCTCCATATCTGTGTAGTCCTAGGCAGGACTAAAATAACAATTTTTTAAATAAGAAGTCCCGACTAACCTGCATGTCTTGGTCATATCGGTTCTTTTCGCGTGGGTTCCATCTCTTAACCTGGTGCCATATCCTTCACCTTCATATGATAGTCAAGACTTAATAACTGTTTTTTTTTTCATCGGGCAAAACTTCTATTCTGTGTACCTACGTCTTAAAGTCAATATGGCTAGAAATAAGCCAATTATTTTTGTTCTAGATAGTGAACGCTGAAAGGTTGCTGACTTCTTCCTCCCTGTTCCATACGCATGTTCCAGGAAAGTCCACTCTTACAGATTCTCTTGTGGCTGCTGCTGGAATCATTGCACAAGAAGTTGCAGGAGATGTCAGAATGACAGATACACGCCAGGATGAAGCTGAACGTGGCATTACAATCAAATCCACTGGGATCTCTTTGTACTACGAGATGGAGGATGCTTCTTTGAAGAACTACAAGGGTGAAAGGAGCGGAAACGAGTATCTTATTAACCTTATCGATTCACCAGGGCACGTGGACTTTTCTTCTGAGGTCACGGCAGCTTTGCGTATCACTGATGGTGCACTGGTTGTCGTTGACTGTGTGGAAGGTGTCTGTGTTCAGACAGAGACAGTGCTTCGTCAGGCCCTTGGAGAAAGGATTAGGCCCGTCTTAACTGTCAACAAGATGGACAGATGTTTCCTTGAGCTCCAAGTTGAGGGTGAAGAGGCCTATCAGACCTTCCAACGTGTCATTGAAAACGCAAACGTTATCATGGCCACATATGAAGATCCTCTTCTTGGTGATGTACAAGTTTATCCGGAGAAGGGGACTGTTGCTTTCTCCGCTGGTTTGCATGGTTGGGCTTTCACCTTGACAAACTTTGCAAAGATGTATGCCGCCAAGTTTGGCGTCGACGAGAACAAGATGATGGAGCGTCTCTGGGGCGAAAACTACTTTGATCCCGCCACAAAGAAATGGACAACCAAGAGTACTGGTTCTCCCACATGTAAACGAGGCTTTGTTCAATTTTGTTATGAACCAATTAAGCAGATCATCAAGACTTGCATGAACGATCAGAAGGATAAGCTATGGCCTATGCTTCAGAAGCTCCAGGTGACGATGAAGTCCGAAGACAAGGATCTGATGGGGAAGGCTCTAATGAAGCGTGTTATGCAGACGTGGTTGCCAGCTAGTGACGCCCTTCTTGAAATGATGATCTTCCACCTTCCTTCTCCCGCCAAGGCACAAAGGTATCGTGTGGAGAACTTGTACGAGGGCCCTCTGGACGACCCTTACGCAACCGCGATCCGGAACTGCGACCCAGAAGGTCCACTTATGCTCTATGTATCGAAGATGATTCCTGCCTCTGACAAAGGTAGGTTCTTTGCCTTCGGTAGGGTGTTCGCTGGGAAGGTGTCGACGGGTATGAAGGTGAGAATCATGGGTCCGAACTATGTTCCCGGCCAGAAGAAGGATTTGTATGTCAAGAGCGTGCAGAGGACTGTCATCTGGATGGGCAAGAAACAGGAGTCGGTGGAGGACGTGCCTTGCGGAAACACGGTCGCCATGGTTGGGTTGGATCAATTTATCACCAAAAATGCCACCCTCACGAATGAGAAGGAAGTCGATGCCCATCCCATCAGGGCCATGAAGTTCTCCGTCTCTCCGGTTGTTCGTGTTGCGGTGCAGTGCAAGGTTGCTTCTGATCTTCCCAAGCTCGTCGAGGGCCTGAAGCGTTTGGCCAAGTCAGATCCCATGGTTGTCTGTGCCATGGAGGAATCCGGCGAGCACATAGTTGCAGGCGCCGGGGAGCTCCACCTCGAGATCTGCCTGAAGGACCTGCAGGAAGATTTCATGGGAGGCGCCGAGATCATCGTCTCCGACCCGGTCGTGTCTTTCCGCGAGACCGTGCTCGAGAAGTCCTGCCGCACCGTGATGAGCAAGTCCCCCAACAAGCACAACCGCCTCTACATGGAAGCTCGCCCCATGGAGGAAGGCCTCCCCGAGGCCATCGACGACGGGCGCGTTGGCCCCCGGGACGACCCCAAGGTCCGCTCCAAGATCCTGTCGGAGGAATTCGGCTGGGACAAGGACCTCGCCAAGAAGATCTGGTGCTTCGGCCCCGAGACGACCGGCCCGAACATGGTCGTCGACATGTGCAAGGGAGTCCAGTACCTGAACGAGATCAAGGACTCGGTCGTGGCGGGCTTCCAGTGGGCGTCGAAGGAAGGCGCCGTCGCCGAGGAGAACATGCGCGCCATATGCTTCGAGGTGTGCGACGTCGTCCTCCACGCCGACGCCATCCACAGGGGCGGCGGCCAGATCATTCCGACGGCGAGGAGGGTCATATACGCCGCCCAGCTGACCGCCAAGCCGAGGCTCCTGGAGCCGGTCTACCTCGTGGAGATCCAGGCGCCGGAGCAGGCTCTCGGAGGCATCTACGGCGTGCTCAACCAGAAGAGGGGGCACGTGTTCGAAGAGATGCAGAGGCCCGGCACCCCACTGTACAACATCAAGGCCTACCTCCCCGTCATCGAGTCCTTCGGCTTCTCCAGCACCCTGCGGGCGGCGACGTCCGGCCAGGCGTTCCCCCAGTGCGTCTTCGATCACTGGGACATGATGTCCTCGGACCCCTTGGATCCCGCCTCCCAGGCCGCCCAGATCGTGGCGGACATCCGCAAGAGGAAGGGGCTCAAGGAGCAGATCACTCCGCTCACCGACTACGAGGACAAGCTGTGAGCTTCTGTCATACACACATACGGGCCCCCCCCGCTCCGGCGGTGCTGACCGCGGGCGGGGCGAGCTTTTTTACCTGGTTCTGTTTGATTTGTTGAGTCTGCATTCGAATTCGACATCTTCGAGCTTCCCCCCCCGGTTCGACTGTTGAAGGTGGTGGTCGGGGTTTCTCTCGGGGGTGCTCCTCTCTCTCCGTGGCCGGCCAGTGCCGCGGTGTTTCGTTATTAGTCATCAGCTTCTTTAAGAACAGTTTTTAATTGGTGTAACGGTATCGTTATTGAGTCGGTCTTTTATTTGTTTGGACTTGTTGTCAATTCATACTGTCTCTTCGTGTGCTGCTCTTGCTTTTGTCTTCGTGTTCTTTGGATGCGTAACCGGTGTTAGTTCATTCGGACCGAGGAAACTAGCTCCTTGGCTTCCCAGCCGCAACGGGTTTGGTTGGTCGGTCACGCTAGAAGAAGGTGGCGTCTCATTTGGCTCAATGGAATCCCAACATTTGTCGTTGTATTTGAATATCTTTTCAACGGTCTTAATGCTTAGTCTTTGACGGATTCTTTCCGATTAGGTCGAAACAAACGACGCCCAAGCATGCGTATCTGTTCGTATGTTTACAAAGGCATGACAGGTCTTTCGGGTTCGATTAGGGGGGCGCGAAGGCCGTAGGGAAGGAAGATGTTGTACCCGCATGCGGGATCCGAAGAACAGGAGACGCTTCGTGCGTAGCACGGAGGAGCTCGGGTGGATTGACGTGCGATTTATGAAGTTAGTTCGAACGAAATACAGGGAGTGTAGTAAAATTCAAAAAACCGGTCGGAGACCGGTGCTCGGTCGCGATGATTTGGGTTGATCCTTCGACCCAAAAAAAAAAGAGATTTGGGTTGATCCCGATCAATTCATTTGTTATCATCGTGTCCGAGTACGGATTTATCACCACCAACGGCGTTGAACATGACGGGACGGACGCGACTCGGTTTTCCTCCCACAACCATTAACAAAAATATCGGATAGCTGATGTTTAACATCGATTGGCACCACACGCACTTACATACCAACTCTATGGTGCTGTAAGGTTCGGTCAACTTCTTATCCAACGAAATCTTGAGTTAGTTGAATGGTCTGTTGCACGTTTGCCCTCCACTCGATTCATGGATCTAACTGGAAGGTCGTGTTTGGTTTAAGATTATGGGGGAGGGACTCTTACTAGAAATACTTGACACACAATCCTAATCAAACGAACCGCAAATAAGGAGGAGCACATTTTCTGTCTCGACCCTTGACCCGCCAACGCATCAACATCATCTTACCGGTCTGAGATGTGGTCGAATTCAATGTTGAGATTTCAAGGGCGGGCATTCATCTCCTGGGGGAAAAAAAAATAGACTAAGAACGTCACCACAGTTTTCAAGATGGTTGAGTTGGTCTTGGGCGCCAGTTCCATGTTTTTTTTATTATGACAGACCCACGCGATGCAGAATTGTATTCGAGGAAGTTCACTTCTGCATCGTATTTATTTTTCTTTAATTACATTTCTCAACTATTTGATGCTTCCTTCTCAGACGTCACAAACGAGAGCGACATGACATTATTGGAGCTCCTATTCTTTGTCAGTCTACAAGTTTTAATTCTAAGTATCAACCAGGACCCGCACGATACAAATTTATTTTTTTGGGCGTTCGCTTCGGCATCGAACTTTTTTTAGTCACATTTCTCAACCATTTAACGCTCTCCCTCTCTCTCGGAATATGATAAGGAAAATTTATTAGGCAAGCGAAGAGAAAATGAGGAGCTAAAAAAAGAAGCCACTATCGCGCTTTTACGATTTAATAACTCAAATTCTTAAGCAATAAGTAAGCTACGCATCTTCTTTTATTTTCAGTTTTTTTTTTTTTACAAATTTTGGCATGACATACTTTTAATACGTCCCTAGTATGCAAGTTAATTTCTTTCAACTATGTTCTATCGCGAAAATCATGAATAAGAATTTGCACTTGCTCCTTTACAAACTGCCGACGTTAACACATTTCTATAATCAGTTCCGTAGAGGGATTCATGAATGCTTTAAACATTTGAAGGTCACTGTGATACCCCCAATTGGTGCATTTGTTAAGAGACCAAATCAGTGTACTATCAACAATATCGATTAATTATTTTTCAAAAATTGAAATAAAAAAACTCCAAAGTGAAACGTATCCTGTTAAAAATACGTCAATGGTGAGTGACTTCTTGAAAAGACTCTTATTTGCTGAGTTACTACACTGATTTAGTCGATTATTACAATCACGACACAAGAACAATCATGACACAAGAACGTGGGGGGAAATACTCGACAATCGGTGAGAAAATACTGAACAATCGATTGGTTATCTAATACGCAAAATCAGTCAGAAAATATTTGATAAGAGGTTGAGTACACACCTCAGCTCATCTGCTACGCAACCACAAACTGACGAAAGGATGAAATGAGACCAAGCTGACCCCAGAAAAAAAGAAAAGAAAAGAAAAAAGATAAAACAATCTTTTCCAACCTCGAGAACGTTTATGCTGGGCAAACATAACAAGTAACCAACCCCAAGATCATAGAACATGCTCGAAACAATAAAAGAGCATTTCGAAGAAAACCCAAACCACACGAATCCAAGATACAAAAAAAAAAATGAAGATGCATGAAGATATTGGCACTCTACAGGCCCTGATCAACCAGGTAGTCGCCCAGCCTTTCAACGACCATGTTGCACTGCCCCGCAGTCACGGGCTCATCGTAGATGCCGATAATCACAGCCTGCCCCGTCTTCTTGAGGGTAACACCGCCTGAACCCTGCATGTTCAAGGAGACAAAAGAAGATGACGACGGCGCAAATAGTGGAAAGCAAGTTCCTGGACTTCGTAGAAATACAGCATTTGAGATACCTCACCGACCCCCCTCCCCTCTTCCTCTCTTTACAGTACTCTGAACTTTGAAGTTTGAACTCTTGAGTTTTCTATTCTTGCATGTCCCAAAACATAGTATAGTTACAAAGAAAGAGCTGAACAAAAGGAAGATATCCATGATGAGTCAAGCAGTTGAAACAAAAGCCGGCGTAGAACTGTCTTCACCTAGTAATGGGGTTTCCAGTTTCCACCTTTTCCCTCGAAAGAATATTAACGTTCATTTTTTTAATGAGCTACAACGCCACTGAAAACTGAGCCATGATTAAATAACGAATTAGTGATATCACAGAAATATTCTGATCTTCAATAGCGAAGTTTCTTCCTTTAAGGTAAGGTAAGGATGACCATCTAGAAGTCGATTCCTTTTAGTAATCGACAACGTTTACTTTCTGTCACTCACACAAAAATCTTATCTTATATTATCCACTTATCACAGCCTGGAAACAGGCATACTAACAGCAAGCGCTGACCGGAATTCTTTAGCTTATTAGCTTTCAAAAACTATTTGTTATTGCACGGGCTAAAGAACGAAGTTTTGTAGGACAAGTATGTCACCTTCTTCCCACGGATGACAGCTCCAGGCTCTCCTTGAATCACCATGTATTTTATCCCTCCCAGGAATAAGCCAGTGGGTGCAAGATGGCCTGGTTCAGCAAAATCGTTCATGATACCTGAGATTTCCTCCGGTTTAAGCTGTATGAGAAAACAAAAAATAATACCCGTTATAGCAGAGTGCAAAAGAGTGCTCTACGAAACAACACAAATAAAGCCCTTTTAGCAGATTGCAAAAGAGTGTTCTATAAAACAACTAAGTTAATGCCCTTTAAGTAGATTGGCCCGAGCTACAGATACGTAAAGTCGTAGATTATTGATGAAAACCGAACCTCAAAATGCGAATTGCCAACAGTACAAGACAGAAAATTCCAGAAGAAGATTAAGGCAAATCTTCCTTACAACAGGAGCAGATCCAAATGCCAATGCCACACCTGTGTTCATGCTTAGCAAAAGATATCCCAAGTCCCGGTAATCCATAAAATGTTCATCTCCACGAGCCTCTGGCAGGAGTGAGATTATTGAATAAAACCGTGCCTTAGATCCAGTGATGGTTTTATGTTACAGGTGCAGACGAAGTTCAAGCCGCTAATCTGAGGCGATAAATATTTCAATTGCAAAAATATTTTCAAGAATTCACAGTGATTTCAGCTATTCTTCCTGTGGCTTAGACTTCTAGTATCCACCATCCCACCTATAAGGCCATAAAGAAAGCAGTAAACAAGGACCACAACGGAGCATCGGGAGAAGTCGCAAGGATTACAACAGAAGTCGAAGAACTCTGCTTGGTATTGTTTCTTTCCTTGTAAAAAGTTCGTTTTATATCACCTTTTCCCTCTCCGTGCGCGGATTCAAAAAAGCAAACTTCACGAAAATAAACTCATAGAATAATAACTATAAGCATACTCCAGGCAATCGAATTAATTAGATCCAACAGGCTCCTGGTGCCAGAGAGGTTAACACGCATGTCGCTGTCATGGACCCTTTTTCTTCCAGTGCAAGATTTCACGGCGATCCAATCATGCGTTCCACAACAAAGCTCAAGAATGAAATGAGCAACCCGACAATCGTATAAACAATCTATAAAAGATAGTAGTAGATGGTCCCGAACTTCTTCACTTGTGCGTGATCTCACGTACGCACATCCGAAGAAAAGAATAATCCGATCTGCTAGCATATGCTGAAGTCACAAAGGCATTGGATCGCACGTTCGCATATCAAGCCAATCAAAACACAGTGAAATACATAAATAAACAAGCATGCAAAGGCCTAAAACCCAAGGGCACCGCGTTCAGGAATCACACGAAAAAAAAATACACAAGGGATTGAACAGTCCAATCTAACGTCGTACGGAACAGAAGATCCAGCGGTATCGATTCAGATCAGATCTAATCCGTGGGCTCCCCTCCCACGTAACCGCAATCTACACGCAGAAGTGTCAAGCAGCGCACAACTCCGAGACATCAAAAGACCCGATCGCACCTCACACCACTCGGATCTCCCCAAGGCCATCGACTAATCGGCGTCAAGAGCACCAGAGGTTCGGAATCCAAGAGATACGGAAGGGGGGAGAGGCGCGATCACCTGGGGGAACTTCTGGCTCTGGGCCCAGACGCTGCCGTCGTGGCCGATGATGGCGGCGGCGGTCAGGGTCTGGCCGTCGCCGACATCGCACATGAGGTGGTCGTCGACGTAGGTCTGCCAAGACATCTTCGATGGCTCCCCCGCTCCGTTCCGCGCTCCGGTGAGGTGCTGCTCCCTCTTCCTCCCCTCCCCTCCCCGCCCTCTTATTCTCCTTCGCCTGCGGAGGGCGTTTAAATAAATAAATAAATGGACGGGGGTGCGGTGAAAAATGGTGGAAATGGGAACGGAGCGGCCCCCGAGAAGGACGGGGGAACGGGTCTGGGGCCCTCCGCTTTTCCCGATATTTTGTCGGAACCCCCCGGTCCGAGGCTGATTCTTAACGAAATTTCTGAAATTGTCGTGATGCCCCCCGTATTATAATAATAATAATTATTGTTGTCTTCACCATCATTCAAGGTTTTCAAAGGCTCTCAGTTTTTTTTCCGGTACAACCAAACCATCGGTTCTGAATTAAATCACTCGGATTACAAGATCTCCTAAATTATATATAGACTAGTTAAGTCATTTTTAAATATCTATATACAAAAATAACAAAAAAAATTCTGAATGTTAGAATTTAAGGTATTAATTAATTATCCAGTAACATATATTATTATTAATTATTTTTGCACCGAGACTGTTTGGCCTGGGGCTTGCTTGAATTTTCTCGGTGCATGATTTTGCAGTATTTTTTATTATTTGAGTTGACGTGAAATATTATATTTTAAACAACAGTTTGAAAGAATTACAACAATGTATATAAAAAAAGGCATTGAAAGTAGATGTTGATGGGTTGGGCTCGACCAAGCCCAGTCAAGGCCCAGATTTATCAAAGTTTAGGGCGGTCCGTATTGTATTATCTACCCGGTCTCACTTCGAGACTAGCTAAAAGCTTCCGTTGACCCGGTCTGATTGGACCCGGTTTATTTTGTTCTACCTTATAAATATTTTTTTTCCAAGCTTAATGATTAAAATAACACTACGAAATTGACGAAAACAAGCTATAAAGTATTTAAATAAGTAAAAATAATATATTTATAAAATTATATCATAAATTTGTGAATCCATTTGACCTATTACGACACGCTTCTACAAATATATATATATATACTAGTTACAGGACGTGCTTCGCACGTCTACCAATAATTAATCATAAAAATTTTAATATATTATAATATTTTAACAATATAAATTATTAATCATTAAAAAGTTTATATTTTTTAAATAATATTGATTATGTAGAATAAATAAACTATCGGTTAAACATAATCATCACTAATGATTATATGAATTATTGATTATAGTATCTTGTAGCATTTGATGGTGTGGGTCTTACATACAGCAAATAGGTATTTCTTTAAGAAAATGTACTTAAAGAATGTAACGGCAAAGAAAATAAAACAAAGCTCTAGATGACCCACGTCTACCATAAAGAATCATTGAAAAAAAAAAAGTCAAGGATAGGCATCCACCTCTTTACGACTGCAGAACTACCTTTGTAGACTCCATTTCTGGTCAGAAAAACTTCAATTTGCCCGTATGTATCCCAGAAGATTTTGCTTCGTACAGCCAGAGCATGGTCTTGTCAATTCAGAAAAACACTCAGATCTATAAATCTCTTATTAGAAACGAGATTGAAATGTCAATCCTAGATAAAAATTCACATATCAATAAATTGATAACTTAAAAGTCAATTCTCAAATTTGGAACTCAACGAATAAAAAGAAACTCAAACATAAGAATCAAACTTTCTAAAAATTTGAAGCACTATTCCAAGCATGAGAAATCTTGAGCTGCAAATATTCAAATATGAAAGTTAAAGATTTAAGGAAAAGGGGATCCTTAACAAATCTTAAATCAAAACTCATGATTCCAAATAATAAAATCCGGAAACAGAAAAAGAAGGATGGAATTTCAATATTTTCAACTGATTATTTGACAGATGCTATGAGTTCATGACAGACGGCTAAATCTTGTAGCATAACCCATTTACAGTCCAAAGTATAGATGATTATTTGTTTGGTTTTTCATATTAACCTGATTATTGTACAGTCCATGGTTTGTTGGATCCCCATAGGCCGATCCAATCTAAGGGGGGAAGTCCCATCAAACCCACAGTCAATCCGACGCTGATCACAGAAAAATTGATCACGACTGCAGCCAATTTCTGGTGCCAATCAGACACCGCTAGGGATCATATCTAACTGGATTCAGCTGATCTATGTCAAAAAAATTTATATCCCCAATTGTGTTTTCTTCCCTTAAATCAGCAAATGTTGTTTCCTAGAACCAGCCTTCCTTGGAACAGTCCGTCCCTAGCTGTTGGGCAAAGGGAACTCCTGTTATTGAACAATGATGGCACCTTAATTCTTCACGTAAAAATCCAAATTTTGTGCCATTGGATAGGACCATAGATCTAACTGCCTCCCTCCATTCCCATAACTACTGTACGATCATTAAAATAGAAGAAACAAGAAGAGGGAATGTAGCTCCAAAGGTACATGGTAATATACTATCAATTAATAAGAAAATAAGCAAACATGATGCAAAGAAACTTTTGCATAGTACAATCACCACCAAAACTGAAAGAAACATCGACATCTGACTCCACAATCAGAAACCTCGACCAATCATCCGCCATATGTCTAAATAAAGTTACGTAAGAGAACAAGCAACAAGACCCAGAAGATAATCTTCCACACAGAGTAAACCCAATATACGTTTGCAAGATGAGTAATGAAAAAGACACATCTGCATAGCATTTAATTTCCATCGTTCTCTCTCCCGAAACAACTTTAAGACACCAAAAAAAACCAAAAAACAAAAAACAAAGGAGGGGTAGATACCGGCCATAATTGACAAAACAATGGTGGGCAAAATCTTATCACCAAAGTTGCAGTTGGTGTTAACATTTAGTAGAAAAAAGGATCAAAACAATACATGGAAACAGCCACAATTCAATTCATCTAAATGGATATCCTGCTTTTTCTTTCTTTAGATTGTAATGGCGGGCTAACATTCATTACATGCTAGGAGAGATTATACAACATATAAAAAAAAACAAGTAAAATTACTAACCAAGTTTGGAGAAATTCCACGTGCAACAGCTTAGCCTCAAATTGTTCAAGAATAAGAACCAACCTTCCTTGTCACCTGAGAAGCAAAGAAGACCAACCAATAATTCAACAGTAGATTTATTCATGCACTTAGATTTATATATTAAAGGATCCCTTTATACATAAAAGTAGACAAAAAACAAGAGAAAATCTTATAAGACAACATAACTTTTTAATCATAGCAATGTAAGCATTTTCTTCTAAACACTATGAACAAGTAATAATAATAGTAATTTGTTCAAAGGTGATTTACATCCATATACTTCAGGTAATTACATATAGTTAAAGGGTAGAATTGTGTTATTGCAATTTTAACTGATAGCACCAAGACAATTGCTAATAAAATCGTTTGATAGAAAAAATTGGTGGCTTTGTTAAGTGTCTGCTATGCAAAAGAAAATATTTCAACCTCTTAAGAAACATACAGAGCTTATTTTTGGTTGCATGGGATTGATTCTTGTAGGTTCCTATTTTATATTGTCCATAATGCATATTCCATATATTTTTTTGAAATTGTGATTATGCAATTCAATATTTTTTTTGAAATCATGGTTATCCTTTTTGATCTAAAAATATATTAATTTATGGAGTTTTATTGTGATGGGCAACGTTCTTAAATTTATTGTCTTCTTTTCTTTTACACATGCATTTTGATTTTTTTTAAACATGTGCTCAACCTTGGTATGTATACAGCTCATTATTTCATTGTTCTTAATTTATTGCGTTTGCTGCTTTACTTGCAAAGGTAATATATTAATTTATGAAGTTTTATTGTGATGGGCAACCTGTTGCATGCTTTTTTGTGACCTATATAAAAGATGAGTTCTTTCTAAAATGTCTTTTTTTTTTACTTCCTAAGAAGTCAAATCTGCACTTCTGATGCACACATTAATTTGGAAACCCAGGAAGTCTGAAATTCAGCAAACCTAAATAATAAGAAAATACAATATTTTTAAAATATTCATAAATGTGCTAATCAGAAGTTTTAAATCTTAAAATCTCAAAGGAAATTGTCAAGAAATGTTATTATCAAATACGACTGAAATTGCGCGTGGCTAAAAAACAATGATGAAAACAATCACAAATTCAGAAGCTTAATACAAAAATGTTAATTCCAAGACAACGGAGTTAATCCATCAAATACTATAAAAAAGAAGAATAAAAGAAAAGGAAATAGAACAAAATAATGAATGAGTGATGTATCAGAAATCACCTGACTGCAACGTTAGGAAAGAAGGGAAGATACTCAAATCAGATCCAATATGACACAGCGCACATCGTCTCATTAGAGGAACTTAAACCATCAATAATCAGCTACCCTGCAATCACATATAAAAAGAAATCTATCATCAAATATTGAATTTGTAAACCAGTCCCCAAAAGGATCAAAATCAGTCATAAAGCCCATCTCAAATCAGTCCAACATCGGTCATTAAAACCAATCCTAAAACCAGTCTTCCAACCATCCCTGTTTCAGCCATCAACAAATCCCAACAATCTGTCCTGAACAGACCCGAAATCTGGCCTAAACAGATCCCCAAATCAGACCATATACCAGTCACTAAACAGATCCAAAACCAATCCTAATCATCCCCTGCGCAAGTATCAAACTTTGCTGGCAGACACCTAACATAAGCCACGGCTAACCTACAAATCTTATGTTTCTACACCCATCCAACCAAACCAATCAACCCCTGCGCAAGCTACTCTTGCCGGCTGAGGTTTTTCCTTAAAAATTTGTACATCTCATGTCAAAAAAGTAGAGCTACATGAAATTAAAACGTGAAATATCCTAAACTATAATCTCATGTCCAATTCTGAAATTAAACGTGAAATATCCTAACCTGGACATCTCATGTCCAAAGCTGAAATATGAAATTAAAAGGTGAAATATCAGTGTTCTAAAATTTGAAAATCTTAAACTATAATCAGAGAATCCTTAAATCCTGGAATCTGTAACCAAGATTAAAAAAATAAAAATTTTTTATAGTACACCAAGTACTATAAATCTTAGTACTATAATTGCCAATTTAAATTTTATTCAATTTAAAAACTAATCAAATTTTTTAATCTGAAAATCTTAATTCTGATTTAGGTTTCAGGTTTTCTTTTAATATTATTCATTTGTAGTTACTTTCAACTTCATGTGTAGTAGGCATTTTTGCCTCTGGGACATACTAAAAGTTCAAATTGAACACCAAAATCAAAATAAAATTTAAAGGCAATACTGTAACCGGAAAAAATAAAGGTAGTTAGGAATAAAAAATGTAGAAAACTCAAACAAAGTAATAAATAAACATGCAAAAAAACACAATGAAATTCAAAAGTGCAGAAATAGAACGAATAAACAAAGAATTCAAATTTGAGAAAAAACCAGAAATTTGATTCCAAAATATGCATAAAACGTAATTTTTAGAATAAAAAGACGCGATGCTTTCTTTTGAATTTATTTAATTTACAGATTTTGATACTTGATGTTTCAATTCGAGATTTATTTTGTCCATCTCAGCAGATTTGAACCTTCAAAAGCTATTTCACAAAGATTGCATCATTAACAATCTATAACGACACAACAACTACTCCATTGTGAAAATCTCAACTTTAAAGAAATTATGAATTCCTAAAACTTCCTATGTGTATATGTGCATAAGTTGGTTGTTCGGCTAGTAATCGTAAGTACAAGGACATTCCCCTTTAGGAAACTTCTTTATGTTTGAAAATGTTTGAGGTTATAGTGCAAGTTCATGAAAATAAAGTTGGACCTCTCCGCATCCAACTTTAATCAATTCAGTGTTACATTCCAGAGGCGGTAACATGTCATATAGAATAATTAATTTCGATCAAACATTAAAATTGGAAAAAATATAAAACTTTAAAAAAAATCTGATGGAGAAAATCAAAAGAATGCATACACGATGGAAATTGATTATGTAATATCAGCAACCAAATAATCAAAGTATATCATTCTTGGGTCTCCCAAAGATACGAATGTAATAAAATGATTTGCATTTCCACAGATGTAGAAATACGTACCATGTGATGTCTCGTGACAGATAAGAACAATCACGTTGCGAATGGTAGGTCCTTCTTCAGGTACTGTGTGAAATAAAACAAGAGGTTAGTATTAATCCGGCTAATAGAACAAGCACCAAGGATATCGATGGTTTGAGAGCTAACCTGCACTGCGCTCAGAATTGGTCGAAACAAAGGGGGATGGAAGTTGGAGATGAACCAAATATTTAGTGTTGACAGCAAATGATATCAAAATGGCAGCAAACACAGAAGGGCATACCTTTCTGAAATACGCTCGAAGAATCGTAACGGTCGACGGTGCAGAGTGCAGACGGCAGATCGTGTTGACATTGAAGAAGCCGCGCGTTGAAGGAGAGCACAGGAGAGATGTAAGGGGAAGGCAGAGAGGAAGGTTGCAAGGAAACGGTCGCCCAAATATTACGAGAGGAAGGGTACGGGGAGAAGAAACGGGCGTGCTGGTCGGTTAGGACAGTCATTGGCGGAAGTGGCGGGCATGGCAGCCTCACGGTGATAGTAGTCGGCACCGTGATCTCACAGGGATAAAACGGTCGGGCCTAGGTGGAGGGGGTGGATAAAACGGCCGACGAAGTGGAGGGGGCGGATAAAACGGCGGAGAAGAAGACGGCGGGAGAGATGGAAAATCGGAGGGTGAAACCGTTGGCAGAGGGGGTGGAGGTCCGACCGTTTTATCCGCGTGAGAACCGAGGAAGGTGTTGACGGCGAGCCACCAGAGGTGCCTTGATCGCTCGAGGGTCCTCGTACAGAAGGCGAACCGGGCTCTCTGGGAGTCGAGGTCACCGACCTGCCATGCGTCCAGGTAGCACCCCACCGCGGCGTGTTGGAGAACCTCCCACTGCGGCACCCACGCCACCACCTTGCCTCGCCGGCGGCCAAGGAATCTGGCGGGGAGGCCGCCACGCCAGGCGTCGCCCAGGACCCACAGGTACGGCCACCCGGGCACCGTGATCTCACGGGGATAAAACGGTCGGGCGGATAAATAAAACAGCGGATGACGAAGTGGAGGGGGCGGATAAAACGGCGGAGCAGACGGCGGGTGAGATGGAAAATCGGAGGGTGGACAAGGCAAATAAAGTTGATCGGACGCTGCTAAATCGGAGGACGAAAATCGGGGTACTCGCGCTTCTTTGTATTAGGTATAGAATTAGGTATAGATTCACAAGCAAACTGCGATGAAAAATCAAATCGCCGTTTTTGCACATATCTGGCATCCTTATCCTCTCGGCGGCGGGGCTTCGTGAAAGAAAATATCGGGTTCCGCTGCTCCTCGCGATCACGAAACCACCACCACGCCCTGCGCCGCAATCGTTGGCACGAAGCCACGCGCTCGAGCCAGATTGGTCGCTTCATTACCTTATCGAGTTCCTTGGGAACAGCAAACCGTGCCCCGACGGTCTTGACCCGTTTATATAAATGGCACCGTTTCTGCCTCCCGGCCGCGCAGTGGCGGCGTACAGTGTCGAGTCGAGATCGCGGCGAGGGTCGGAGAGCGCTCATGGAGAAGAAAGGGGCGAAGGCGACGGCGAAGTCCGGACTCGAGGGGCGGAAGGATCGGAAGTCGGCGACGGGCATGAGCGGTGCACCGAAGAAGGGCGGGCACGGCGGCAAGTTCACCTGGTCGGGTGACGACCGATACGCGGCGGAGGACGGCGGATCGGTGCAGAGTGGGGCGCTGGATTCCAGGGATCCCAACTTCGAAGACCCGGAGGAGGATCAGGAGGCGGCGGCGGCGGCGGCGACGGTGTCGAAGCCGGAGGGAGTGCAGGACCAAGTCAAGGTCGCCTGATCTGTCTCTCCTCCACTTGGACGCGGATTGCGTCTCGGAGGGATCATCTACCTCCTGCCGCGGTTGCTTATCTTAGGTGTCTGTAGATATATGCTTTATTGCCTTCTCTTCTAAACATTTGGTCGTTCTGTTGGGATTGCGACGTCTTCCCTTATCTTCCCCCCACTCTCTGTGTACAGCATTTACCGATAAGCGAGCAAGAACTTTCTTGGATGGACTCACTCGTGTCAACAGTGACAGGTTGTAGTTGGGCTCGAGCCTCGAGCAGAAGGGATGCATAGGGTTGATTAAGAAGTTTGTACGTTTGTAAATAGGTTGTGCAAATAGTCTGTAGGAATTATATTTTTCTCGTGTTGTTCTGTTGCGAACACTCGGCAAGTTACTCGTTCTTCTTCCAGATCGATCTCGAAACGATCTAGCTAAGGATCATAACTTCTTCATTTCTCGAGCAATCTCACCATCCACTACAAAGAGCGGTCCGAGGCCGACAATTTCTGACTTCTTCGTTCCTTGTTAATTGCAGATGCTGCCAGTAAGCTCTGGATTCGAGCCACAATCACTCAAACATATCTGCCTTTCACAAACTCAACTTCTATGGAGATGAATCTGGTGGTCGCACCGATGCTTTTGCTGGCTGCCTCCACAAATTAAGGTATAAAACAAAATCTTCTGCGGTTACAACTTCTTTCTTGGGATGCATTTTTACCTGCTCCAATCAAAGTTGTTTACATCCGCAGCATGCGAATATGTGTCATCCCCTTTCCAGGTTCTTTAAGAAGATTTTTGGGTCTTAGGTCCTTATGAACCAGTCTTGTTGTTGGTGTTACAGTCGGCCATAATGAGAGAAAATTCTCGTTTGCATTCCATTTTTTCCTTGACAGAAGAAGAAAGATGTTCTGAGAAGAGATTACCAGGTGTTTGGGTGGTAACATTGTATATCAAAGTAAAATCTCAGATGGCCAAAGACATAAAATTATTACGTCAATTGTGTTAATAATATAATAACCTTGTTGTATTTGAGTTTATTTAATTTATGTCGTTGGTTTCCCAGCCAGTAGATAAATAATGACTCCAGTCGAACCAAACCCAATGGGCCAGTTTGATTCTGTGAATGCAAGCCATCTGGGCAGCCCAATCTTTATAGAAGTGACCTACTTCTCGACACAATTGGGCCCTATTTACATTTAGATCAAGCCTAATGGGGTGTTTGGTTGCACGATGATGGAGATTCTTATTTTTATTTTTAAAAATTATAAGAAAACTTGTCAAAAGAGGTGTTTGACAACCTTGACAATTTTATGTTTTGAAAGTGATTTTCTTCTTAAACAAAAAAGAGGGTCTCACCTCTTTCTTTTTTCTTGTGGTCCCCCACTTTGTTTGGTCATGATTGGTAGTTACTCTTTTTTGTCATCACATCCCTCCAAACATGACAAGTTTATGTCATGAGTTGGTTCACTTTTTATTTTAATATATTTTTTATCATGAAAGTGTACAAAAAATTATCATGCAACCAAACACAAAATACAATAGCTAATTATTTAATGTTGTCTTTGATTTGACTGGAATCAACCCAGATAACTGAAGCATAAAAAAACAGTGAAAAAACGGTGATCTCGATCACTCTCATCTTATGGGGTGTTTGATTGTATACTAAATTTGTATACCATAAAATTTTGCATTAAAATAAAGTGTATGGCAGCAATTACATAAAATTGTCATGTTTAGGGAAGGTGGGATGACAAACAAAACGGAGTGGAAGTCATGTATGACCCCCCCCCCCCCCCCCCCCCCAAGGGTGGGATGCCATAAGATTAGAAAAAAGAGGGTTTGTCACTTTTTTTCTGTCCAGGAAGAAAATCTTTGTAAAAACATAAATATGTAATGACTGCCAAATTTTGTTACAAAAATATAAAATTGCAACAAAAACTCTATTTATCATGCTACCAAACACCCCCATTATGTTCGATGGAAGGTCACCTAATTCAATTGAGTTTTTGCCAACCTCAGCTGGTTTATGCCAACCTCGGCTGTCCAGCCCAGCCCATTGGTAGGAGGCTGAGAGTCACCCAATTCAATTGAGTTTTTATTATTGGGGGTGGCCCCTAAACTTGTTCCCAGAGGATACCTAATTTTTTGAAATGGTACAAGATCCACCGGATATGATTCGATTTTCACGAATAATTAGAAGAAGATGAAAAAGCAGAAGAGAAATCTGTTCTGTTCTCCGCGTGATACAATCATTGTAAAAGTTTCCATGTATCCTTCAATGTATTGAGCAACCTAAGAGCAGGGTGATGCATGGGGTGATGGGATGCCCAATCGGATCAGGTCCGGCCCATCCAACCCAATTTGGCAGCCGCACCTTCCATTCATGATTAGATTTACGGTGACGACAATTTTTTATAAAAATATGTTGTCGTATTATACAATCATTAGAGACTTAAAAATACTGAAAATAAAGCAACTACAATATGTTAAGTAACTACTTTTATTTATTGACACTGAATTAAATCAATTTTTTAATCTATAATTTCAAATTCAATTTCAAAGTGTTAGTCTCAAATAATTTGTGTTGGCAACTTGAATTTGTCTTTTTTATGGTCTTTTTATAATTAGGTTTTCAAGTCATGTTAAATAAATTTTTGGCGTAAAAAAAATTGATGAACGGATCCGATAGGATCGTCGATCCAAAGTGCGTTGGATTGGGCGGATCCGCACCCGATTGGACCGATTCACGATCCCGGTGATGAAATGTAGATGCACAGCAGATGAAGCTGTTGTAATTGAATACAGGATGGGGGTGTAGAGGTTTGACAAGCATCGAATATGTACATATGTATAATTAAAATAAAGTGGACGACTTTATGATTATATTTGTCCTACTATGTACGTGCTCCATGCCGTCACCATGGATTCCATTAGAATTAATCAGCAAATATAAAATAAGAACCTTCACGCCGGCTGGTCACATATGAAACAAGATTCTACTACTTGAGCATGTCACTGTTGGGAGGAAAAATATATATATATATACCATATTTTGTCGTCTCATTTTGTGTTCTTCACGTCCGGCCCCAATCCAATCCAAAAAAAAAAAAACGAAAAAGGGCCTGCGGGCGTCGCCATCGTACGTACGCAACTCCAGCGCCGGCCTTTTGCATTTTGAACTGATATCTGATTATTTGGTTTTTAAATCAAATCAAGCTGATATATAACACATATATATGTACTATTTTGATTCGATGTTACCATCTTCGGGCCCGAATCAAATTGGTTGTTTAATCGATTGATCTGTTTTTCTTCTATATCACATATCAACTTTAAAAATATATTACTGTGAACACAAAATGATATTGTAGCTATAGAGAGAGAGACAGAGAGGTTTTTCTCTTACAGAAAAAATACCATATTGTTTAAAATCGATCCGAATTGATTAATTTTATTTATGGTCAATTAGCTGTCCGGCCACACACAATTTCAGAGAAATCAACTTGAAACAGGACCGATCCGAATCCTAATTAAACTGCCCTATCGACGATACCCAGCAAGGTCGTGATTCATGATAACAATCATGTATGTACGTGGACGCATATTTGTATCGTATGCACATATAAACATAAGATAATTCTATGCTCTTGGGTATATATATATAATATATGCACACATCAAACATAATTATATGTATATTATAAATGCATGTTCTGATTATAGTGTCAAAAATAATATTATTTCCATTTCATCATTGTTATTTCTGAGGAAGACGGCATCAATACCAAAATTGATATCGGCGAGTATTTTTATATTGCATTACAATTTTTTTTCTATGCAACGTGAATTTTAAAAATGTCGCTAGCGCAACACCTCTTCAAGATTCATGTAGATATCAATTTAGAATTTAATTAATAGTGACAGAGATATTTAATGCGGTTAGATATCACGTTAATTATCAGCACCGTTTGTCTGCTAATTAACTATCCCATCCTTAAGATTATTCATGAATTAATTATTCATGATTTTTTAACTTAAAAACTATTATACATATGTAAAAAATAATTAATTAAAATATTTGTATATTTGCGTTAATCTACCCGATTTAAAGTATTTTATTTATAGTCGTCCAAAATGATGTCTAAGATCGAAGTGCTTCGGAGCGTCACCACAAGATGACGTATCGCCACCTGTGTTAGATCCTAATATGTGATAAAAATTATTAATTTTTTTATGTTGGCTGTATTTGTTCCGCACGCCCAAATGAAATGACGTCTCTTCGTTTAAAAAATAATATTGTGTTTCACAGGTTTATTTGGTACCCGGCACTGGGTTCCATGGATTTATTATATAGCCACAATGTCCACAACGTGATTTTTAAGCTTGATTTATATATCATATATAAAAATGTGATTTATGATCATTTGTGGGCGAATGAGTCGATGGATTGTGGTGTTTGCGGATGAATGAGTCAAGATTTGTGTATAAATGAGTCGACTGAGTGGATGAATGAGTCATAGATGACATTATGGATAAATAAAATTATGTTTGTTTCACGAGAGGTAGATAAAAATATACACATTGGTCGTATAGCTACGTACAATTGTAATCGTGTATGAACTTAATCTTTTTATAATATTACAAATAAATTTTTTAACAAAAATATTAACCACAACTAATATTTTAGTGATGACTATAAAACAATGACTAATGGGGTGTTTGGTTGCATGATAATGAAGGTTTTTGTTTTAATTTTTAAAAATTGTAAGAAAACTTGTTAAAAGAAGTGTTTGGTAATTAGGGGTGTCAATGGGCCGGGTTGGGCCGGGCCCGAAGCCGACCCAATAAAAGTCCAATTCAAATTATAACGGGCCGGCCCGGCCCGGCCCGCATTATATTCTTGCCCGGTCCGGCCTGACCCGCATAAAAATTAAATTTGGCCCGGCCCGACCCGGCCCGGCCCGATCTTTCTAATATAAAAATATATATATATTTTTAAAATAAAAATAATAAAAATATGATAAAAAATTTATAAATATGACAAAATGTATAAATATTTATAATATGATATAGCATAATTGTTCATGTTCATGTGATGAAAATACCACTCAACACCTCTTA
This sequence comes from Cryptocoryne crispatula var. balansae, assembly GCA_036172225.1. Taxonomy (NCBI): domain Eukaryota; kingdom Viridiplantae; phylum Streptophyta; class Magnoliopsida; order Alismatales; family Araceae; genus Cryptocoryne; species Cryptocoryne crispatula. The sequence continues at coordinate 1,503,820 of CM069935.1, forward strand.
ATTCGAAAATAAAAAATAGTTATCACTCAACCGTTATCACTTGCTTAATTTGAAAATAAAAAAATATTTATCCCAACTTGCTGCATTTATAATCCATCAACTTGCTACATTTATAATCCATCAACGTAAACATTCTGGGCCCAGCCTGCAGATGGCCCAACTAAGGTCCGCTCCAATATATAATGGACCGGCCTGGCCCGACCCACTTTATGTCATTGGGCCCACCCGGCTCAGTCAGTATAATAAAATATAGATTTGGCCCGATCCAGCTCGATTTTTCAAATATATATAAAGTTTTTAATTTTTAAAATATTTCCTACCAAAGTCTTGATATGACATACAAAATTAAAACTAAGATTCTTTTTTGAAATATTAAGGTACAATGAGTTTGATAAAAAATTTAAAATATGATTAAAATAAGAATAGTAGATGCACTGCACATTCATAATTTTTTAATTTATAATAAAGTATATAAATTTGACTGAATCGCTTAAATTTTTTAGTATATAATAAAATACATATCATATTTTTAAAATTTTTAAACATCACACCAACTACCAAAAGGAAATTTTGAATCTAGAAATAAAAATAAATACATAGATAAAAACATGTCGTTTAACACCCAAATAATCAGAGATATGCAACTATAGTTAAAACTAAGTATATATTTTATTATGTTAAAAAAAATTTCTCTGATAATCTATGTATCTTGTTCCAATTCATGCATGCAAAAAGTTTCATAAAAAAATAACAAAACTTTTGCATGTGTGCTGGCGGACCAAAGACGGTGACTGCTGGACAGTGGACCAAAGACATTGCTGGGTTGGCCCGCGGGCCTTTTTTCTTGGCCCGACTAAGGCATGAGGGCTCGTTGATCCGCCCCGAAACAAAGCCCAGGGCTGGCCCAGCCCGAGGGCCCGCGGGCCAGCCTTGTCCATTGCCGCCCCTAGTAACCATGCCAATTTTATGTTTTAAAAGTGATTTTCTTCTTAAACAAAAAAAGAGAGTCTCACTTTTTTTTCTTGTGGTCCCCACTTTGTTTGGTCATGTGCGGTAGTTACTCTTTTTTGTAATCACATCCCTCCAAACATGATAATTTTATATCATGAGTTGGTTCAAATTTTATTCTAATACAATTTCTTATCTTGAAAGTGTACAAAAAATTATCATGCAACCAAACACTCCATAAGTTATTTTAAAAATAATATGGTCTGCCACAATTGTCAATTTTTCCAATTTACTTTAATATAAGAATGCATCTCTTCAAGTGAGTGCTATTTTGTCAGGTGACTGCTTTTCTCTGGTAGATTTTATTTTTTTCTAAAGAAATTTGTTGCTGATCTTACCAAACGAACATAAAAAAATTCAGTGATAGAAAACATTTAGTTTAAAGTGAAGTTGTGCACATCTATATTCTTAGAAATTCCACACAGAACTTCGTTGAATAATATTATTCTAAAAAAATTATTTTACAATCTACTCCGTCGTCACGTGACGCGCGTCGGTCCGACCGTCGAAATATCTCGATTTTCGTGTCCGCCCGATCCACAAAAGAAGGGAAGCCAATTCGGATCCGTTGCCTTTCCGCGGAGATCCGGTTGAGGACCGTTAAAAGCATCCGAAACCCCGAATAGTAGTAGACCCTCGTTCCTCACCTTATTTACAACAAATGCCCCATCCTTCGAATCGTCGGAATTACCGCTCTGCCCTCGGCCGCGCCCCCGGGAGTTCGTTGGACGGTTACGTCCAAATGACGAAAGTGCCCTCCTCTGTATCATCTATACATATATATATATAAATCCCCGAGGTTAATTATTCACGACTTGGGGACTCATCGGGAAACCTGTTAATCACACATACATATTATACAATTTAATGTTCATGTCAACTGCTCGATACAAAAAGGAAGAGTAAATAATGTGGTCTTTGCGGTTAATTTAACCAACGATATAAAAATAATAAAGATACTTAAAAATTGCAGGAAAATCTGACAATATATATTTAACGGCTCAAAATTATATGTTTAACTAGTCACGTTTTTGTTTATCAAGTTTTGTTACAGAAGTTAAAATATAAAAAAAATTGATAAACGGGAACGTGACTGGTCGAACATGTAATTTTGGCAAGTTCGGAGGGCAATGATGTAGTATCATCTCCAGAGGCAACCTGTGGCCGCCGCCGCCGCCGCCGCCTCCTCGTCCTGCCACACCGTCATTCTTCCCCGACGTCGCATCAAAATCAGCCAGCCTGCCTCCGGTAACACCTCCTCCGCCCCCGTTTCACCCAGATCTCCTCCGCTTCTTCCCCGATCCACGGCGGCAGCGGAAGCCGTCCCCGTTGCTCCGGCCTATTTAACATGGCGTGCCCCGCAGGAGGGCCTCCGCGGGACGTCTTCCCCCCTGCACTGCCGTTGCCCTCCTCCCTTCCCTTTTCCTGTCCACGGCGCCTGATCTCTCGCGGACTCGCTGCCCTCTAAAGCCCGAGCGACCGCGGCCGCTGACGAATCCTGCTCGAACCATCCCTCGGACCTCCGCACCTCGCTGCCTTCCTCCGTGAAGGTGCCGCAGGCTTCCTTCCTGAACGGCGGCGGCTTCAAGCTCGAGAACCGAGAGGAGATGGAGTTCGAAGGGAGCTCGTTAGCTAAGATCGTGAAGGGAGATGATGGCTACGTGCTCGAAGACGTACCTCACCTCACCGATTACATATCCGATCTGCCTGTGAGTTCCCTTTTGCTACTAGTTCTAATGAGTGGAACTGGCGAGGTTTGGGGATTCGATTGTCGCTTTTATTTTTGTCGCTTTCTCGTCAGATCCTCATTAATATGTCGACTTGGTTCCGCTTGTTAGTGTGAGTTCGAGATGGCCACCTAGACTAGACGGTTGCTTTTTAGCTTCAAGCCTATTATGCTACATGGTATGAGTCCTTGTTATTGACCTTCTTTATTATCCCAGATAATATGACTGTTTCATAACCTGCTCCCATCTGTTTAGCGTTATGTCGTTCTACTTTGAACTTTCTTAAGGCTTGAGCTAGTATTTCATGTTTGTAGAACTTATTTTTGTACTTTTTTCTTTTCTCATGGCTCAGTTATGGAGTTAATTGTTCCCAATACAGTGCATAATTACTAAAGGGGCTTTCGAATGTTTGTGGAGTTCTTTTGTATGTGTGTGTGTGTTAGTAGTTATTCATCATTATCTTCATAGGCTATTTCTTCTAGCATTACCAATTCAGCTCATCAACGGAGTTCTTCTTTGGCAGACATATCCGAACCCGCTGCAAGACAATCCAGCATATTCAGTGGTGAAGTAAGCCTCTTAAGCTGCACCATCATCTGCTGTTCAATCTGTAGCTAAATGATGTCATGTTATGCTTGATGCCAAGAAAATTAACTTAGTGATCTCATGTTTTTACAGGCAGTACTTTGTTAATCCTGATGACACTGTTGCTCAGAAGGTGAATTTCTGCCTCTCTAAATTTCCATATGATCTCTTCCAAATAGCTCCGTTGCATGGAACTCTATATGGGGCGTGGACTTGGGTTGAAATATAAGAATCATGTACATTCACGAAAAGTAGCAACGAACACCAAGTACCCATGCATAGGCAAGCTGTCCAGGAAGAAGAAAGTGGTCCTAGACTTACATACCTGGCAGTGGCACTGCTTGTTAGATTACTTTTTCCTCCAAGGTCATGTGATGACAGGTCACCATCACGATGGACAACACTGAATGTTATGAATGCCACTTAGGATTGTCATCTCTCAAATTAGCCTCAGGAGAGTGAGGTTGTGCGTCAAAAGCTCCAGGTTCGACAAAGCAAGCAAGGAAGGATTGCAGTTGGGCATGAGTTGGTCCGGCTTGGCCCAACTCAACCCAGATCGCCAGACCCAAATCACCCAGAGCCGGGCGATCTGGGTCAACCCTGATTCGATCCGGGTCGGATCGTACTCAGATCGAATCTGATATCAGGTCCTAGCATTGGGCAATCCAGGGCAATCAGGGTCAGGCCGAGTCAGACTAGGTCAGACCTGGCCAATCCAGCGACCTTGGATGGCTGGGTCAGTTGATCCGATGTGGAGTCAGATTGATCAGGGCCAACTATGATCGAGTCGGGCTGGAACCGGCATCTATGGTATGAAGGGGAGAACATGATTTACAGGCATGTCTCACCAACCAAATGTCATACCAACCTCTAGAGATGAAGAAAGCAGCATGGAGCAATCCTATAGACAATATGTTATGATTCAAACTATTTGCGCATCAATTAGGCACCATGAGTATGAGCATGCCATTTGCTCACTGTTGTACTTATTTTACAGATTGTGGTACACAACACAAGCCCGAGGGGAACTCATTTTAGACGAGCAGGTCCACGGCAAAAGGTGTGCAATATGCTGTTGTTGAAATTGTGTTTATAAGTACCGAATTATGCATTATTAACTTTTTCTTATCAAACATTCTCAGGTGTACTTTGAGTCGGACGAAGTCCATGCTTGTATCGTCACATGTGGAGGCCTGTGTCCTGGGCTAAATACAGTTATCAGGGAAATAGTTTGTGGATTATTTGACATGTATGGTGTGACCAAAATATTGGGGATAGAGGTGATATGCCATATTTCTTGTTCTTGTGGGTGGCATGTTAATCGTAGCTGTGGTTAGCTGCTCTTTTATGTCATTTTTGTTGTGTAGTGCATGGTTTTACAATGCAGGCTTATGTTAAGGATGAGAGTTACATGCTGATAAAACCATTAATACATGATGATGTATATTGTGAAGAGGTGAATAGTCTTGCTTCATGATTCTCTTCCTTTTATGGCCGCAGTATTTCTTAGGCTTGAAATATGAGAACGCTTTTGATCAAGTACTTGTTTGAAAACAGACTGCTGCTGACACAATAAAGTATGATGGTCAATTGTTTTAAATAGTGATTATTGATCGGTACCATATCCATATATCCTGTATTTGTGACACCTCGTATGGGAATATGTTAAGAGATAATTAGTGGACTACTAATAACTCTATCTAGCCATTTGGGAGGTTGAATTAAAAGGACTTCAAAATTAGTCGTACTTGATTGAGGGTAGTCTTGGAATGACCTTCCTTAGAAGGTTTCCAATTGACATGATTGTTGAGTCACTTAGGTAATTTGTTCATTACTTATGGTATCAAAACTAGGATCCAGTCAGAAGACTTTATTACCTACCTCCGTATTGGATATGGGATGTGTATGATGATTTTGACTTTTAGGGAGATATATAGTGATGCTTTGTACAAGAATTTGTTAAAAGAGTAAACCATTGGACTACCAGCAACACCAACTAGCCATTATCAAAGTTCGAGTTGGAAAGAACTACAAAGTTAATCATTCTTGGTTGGGAGTAATCCTAAGATAAGTGACTTTCGTGAGGATTTGGTCATTACAATATTATCCTCCCCTCACCCCCATCCCATTTACACATTCTGCTAGAAATCTATTTAACTCTCTCGTGTCATTTTTTGCATTGTGCAAAATGAAGTGATGCTCTACATAGGAGTACATTTCCCTCTCTCATCTAGGTTTTAACGAGGGCAGAATTTCATGTAAAATCATCCCATAGATCTTAGTCATAGAAAAAGAAGAATAGGACAATATATGGCAGTGAACAACAGCTGGAAGAAATGGAGGGAAGAGGAGATCAAGCACTGGTTCATGGATACTCACTGATTCGTGGAGTACTTAATGTGCATCCATTCTACTTGAGGCACCTTATTATCTCGTGTAATAGAGATTAACCGCTAGAAGTCTTTGGTGCTTTAGTCATTTCTTAGATTCACAACTTTTATCTTACTGTCTATCCACACTTCAAAGATTTTGATCCTTGGAGTTCTAATATGCTAAATGATGGACAACAGCTTGTACAGATTCTGACTTTGTAGTGATTGTCACACATAGGGAGGATACAAGGGCTTCTATGCACGCAACACTACCCAACTCAAACCTAAGTTTGTCAATGATATCCACAAGCGAGGTGGTACAATTCTCGGCACTTCCCGAGGTGGCCATGACACTTCAAAGATAGTTGACAGTATCCAAGACAGAGGGATTAATCATGTAACCTTTGGAACCATTAAAAGCTTTTAATTTCTCTTATTGATGTGTAATATCTTTGGCATCATTGTGGTTGGGCTTACAGAGGTCAACATTATTTTGTGTCAGGTCTATATAATTGGGGGTGATGGAACCCAGAAAGGAGCTTCTCTCATCTTTAAGGTAACAACGCTTGCAAACAAATCTTTCTATTTGTAGTGACCATTGTTTAAAGGGAAGATACCATGTTTTGATTATTATTGGGCTCTTGAAAACCTTAGTGTTCAATTCATTCTTTATCCTTTTAGTCACTGTATCTCATGATGCAGGAAGTTCAGAGGCGTGGCCTGAAGGTCTCTGTTGTTGGGATACCAAAGACCATTGATAACGACATTTCAGTAAGCATGCGTAACTTTACCATCTTTCATTGAGGCTCTACCTTACATTTCATAACTTTTGTAGCTCGTGCATTCTGAAGAGTCTTTCTTCACAGGTTATTGATAAATCTTTTGGTTTTGATACTGCTGTTGAAGAGGCACAACGTGCCATCAGAGCTGCACATGTTGAGGCAGAAAGTGCAGAAAATGGCATAGGCGTTGTTAAACTAATGGGACGGTATAGTGGTGAGTTATTGTTCTCTTTGTATGACTCTTGTTCGTGGCTCGGTTGGTAGTCTCGCATAAACGTTCTTCTACAAATTTGGTTAGTTTTACATTGTCCTTTCAAATGCCTACATTTCGCATTCATTGAGTCACATGATTCAGGTGCATAGAACTCTTTCATGTGAGTTCCGGAATTGACCTGCCAATGGGTTGCTAATATATTCTTAACCTGTTTGTAGTAGTTTATTATTGTAATATTTACCATTACCGTATATATGGTGGCTAGATTGTTGCTGTTAATCAGAAAGGTATTGTGATAATAAGAGTATGCACAGCAGAGACAAAAAACCACATGACCATGGAATGGGCGTTCAATGGGCAGCATCCTAATCTTGGGCATGAGGATATATACATGATTAGTAGCTTCTCCCGATACTGCACTAACCAATTCCTTTCTCATGTTTACGTCAGGTTTCATTGCGATGTATGCCACTCTTGCAAGCCGAGATGTGGTATGCTCCCAATCCCAGGCTTTGGTTGTCCCCCTTTATCCGCATTATTATTTTTTGTCAAAATGAATGTTAAATGTTATCCTTTTCTCCAGGACTGCTGCTTAATTCCAGAGTCACCCTTTACCTTGGAAGGACCTGGTGGACTTTTTGAGTTCATAGAGAAACGGCTGAAGGAAAATGGACACATGATCCTTGTTGTGGCTGAGGGTGCAGGACAGGAGCTTATGGCTGAACAGTCAATAAACACGCAGGATCCATCCGGAAATAAACTTCTTTTAGATATTGGGATGTGGCTAGCTCATAAGATAAAGGTAAGATCCAATCCTTCCATTTATCAGTGTTTGTACTCTGATTTTATCATGTTCAACATCATCAAGTTTTTGTCTTGTTCATTCTTCTTGAATTTGCAGAGGCAGTAACTAGAAACAAATGCTAACGCCTAATAAACAATATCCAGAAAGTATTCTTGTTCAGCTAATAATCCCATCATAGAGACCTTTATTTGGTGTTTGGTTGCATAATGAATTTTATATACTTTTTTTGTTAAAATTACATATAAAATTAAAATTTAAGATAGTTATAAACATAGAATTATTATATCATGTTGGGTAAGATATAATAACAAAAAGGGTGGGTACCATGTATAACTAAAAAAAGTGGGTGATGGGGGACCGCAAGGAAAGAAAAGTCTCACCTCTTTTCATCTAAGAAGAAACTATAAAATTATATTGTTATCATAGTTGTCAAACACTTTTTAACATTTTTTGTTGCTCAAATCTATTTTTGATAACAAATCTATCTTATCATGCCATCGAACGCCCGTAATATTTTGTTTTGTTCGTACTGCCATATTCTGTTGACCTTCAATTTTCTGCAGGAACATTTCAAAAGAAAGCCGAAGATGGTTATAAACCTAAAATACATAGGTCGGTGCTCATGAACATCCTATACCGACATATTGTCTCCATGCCCGAACTAATGTCATTCTCACCTTTCGAAACATTATGTGCAGATCCAACATATATGATTCGTGCAGTTCCGAGTAATGCCTCCGACAATGTGTACTGTACACTTCTCGCTCACAGTGCTGTCCATGGCGCAATGGCAGGCTACACCGGGTTCACTGTTGGACCAGTGAATGGAAGGCATTCTTACATCCCCTTTTATGTGAGTCAATAAAGATAACCTTTAATTTACATTCAAAACTTTTACCAGAAAATTGTCTTGGAGCCAACATGGACCACTTGTTCACAAATACCCGAGAGCATCGTGCATATTGGAATTGGATCGCAGGTAGCACTTGTTTTATCACAACCGAATTTCGTTCAGAGAACATGGATAAACCACTAGAAAATCGGCACTGCGACATGGTGTCATGAGCAATTATCCCCTCTTAGAATAAGATGTGCTTTTAACCCCATAAACCACATTACCTTCTCTTGTATTATTATCACCCCTACTCCGCTCAGATCTCCACTCAAAAAGGTTGAGACGCGCCGCTGTCTCTTCTCTTTCCATTTTCTTCTGCTAAGGTAGATCGGGCATTGCATTTGCACCGAGTCAAGTAAAAGAGAACCTTAAGGCCCTGTTTGGTACGGGGATAAACCAGGTTATCCCCAATCCCCTGTTTGGCACACACTTAAAAATGGGTTTAGTCTGGATTAAGTTAATCCAGGTTATCCCTAAAATCAGGGATAAGTGCATGGATAAGTCATCCCATATAATATGTGGGTTAAACTAATCCTCTAATCACATTTGGGGATACGACGTCTTGGGGGGAGAGGCGCGCGGGGAGGGGGGTCCGGGGGGAGAGGCGGGGGGCGAACGCCGCCGGAGGGGCCGAACGCCGCCGGGGCGGGAGAGGTGCGCGGGGGGGGGGTCCCGAGGGCGAACCGCCGGAGGGGAGGAGGGGGCCGAACGCCCGGGGGGGGGGGGGGGGGGCGCGGCGACGCGGGCGGGGCGGGGGGGGGAGGCGCGCGGGGAGGGGGGTCCAGGGGGGCGAACGCCGCCGGGAGGGGAGGAGGGGGGTGTCCACGGGCGCGGGGGGAGCCGGCGGGGGGGACTCTCGGGCCGGTCCGGCCGGCGTCTCGGCGCAGGGGGCACGGGGGGGGGGGGCTCGTCATCCGCAGGGAGGGGGGGGGGAGGGGACGGAGCCGCCGCGGGGGGTCCGGGGGGGGGGGAGAGGCGGGGGGCGAACGCCGCCGGAGGGGCCGAACGCCGGGGGGGAGGCGCGCGGGGAGGGGGTCCGGGGGGCGAACGCCGCCGGAGGGGCCGAACGCCGGGGCGGGAGAGGCGCGCGGGGAGGGGGGTCCCGGGGGCGAACCGCCGGAGGGGGAGGAGGGGGCCGAACGCCCGGGGGGGGGCGGCGACGCGGGCGGGGCGGGGGGGGGGGGGGGCGCGCGGGGAGGGGGGGTCCAGTGGGGCGAACGCCGCCGGAGGGGAGGAGGGGGTGTCCACAGCGCGGGGGGAGCCGGCGGGGGAACTCGTCGGGCCGGTCCGGCCGCCGTCCGCGCAGGGGGGCACGGGCCACGGGGGGGGGGGGGGGGGGGGCGGGGAGGCGACTCCGGCCGGCGGGGGGCGGGGGCTCGTCATCCGCAGGGGAGGGGGGGAGGGGACGGAGCCGCCGTGGGGGGGGGGGCCGAGCGCCGTCCGGGGAGCCGCCGCGGGGGGAGGGGGGAGCGCTTCCGCGGAGGGAGAGCCGGGAGCTCCGGGGGAGGGGCTGAGCGCCGCCGTCCGGCGGGGAGCCGGCCGCGGGGGGGGGGGGGGGGGGCTTCGCTGGCCGATGCGGCCGCCGGAAAGGGGGGCGGGGTGTTTGGCCGACCGCCCGCGGGCGAGCGCCGCCGCGGGCCGCCGGGTGAGCGCCGCCGCGATCCGCCGGAAGGGGGAGCACGCGTGCATCTTTTATAAATTTTTTTATTAAGTTGATTTAAACGATTTGGTTTGATTTAAATCGATTTAGAGGTTTTCCAAACCGAACCAAATTGAACGGGTCCCAAACCGAACCGAATCGAATCGAACGCGGTCCGCCCCGGGGGGCGGGGGGGCGTCGTCCGGCGGGGGGGCGGGGAGCGTCGGTCCGCCGGGGGGGCTCGTCCGCCAATGGGGGCCGGAGGGGCGGGAAGCGGCTCCGCGGGGAGCACCGTCGATCCGTCGGGAGGGGGGGCGGGGAGCGGCTCCACGAAGAGCACCGCCGGGTCCGTCGGGGTCCGTCCGCCGGGGCGGGGGCGGGGAGGGGAGCACCGTCGGTCCGCCGAAGAGGGGGGGCGGGGAGCGGCTCCGCAGAGAGCACCATCGGTCCGCCCGGGGGGAGGGCTCCGTCCATCGAGGAGGGGTTGGGGAGCACCGTCGGTCCGCCGGGGGGCTTCGTCCGGCGGGTGGAGGGGAGGGGGCGCGAGGAACACACTTGTTTCCCGTTAAAATATTCCGCCGAATAAATTACATTATTTATATTTTCAAATTTATATTTTTAAGTTTATTTTTATTTATATATTTAAATAAAATTTTAAAATTATTATATAAATATGTAAGTGGGTTAAGATGTTTATGAATATGTTATGAGTAATAAAATAAGATAATATAAATAAAGTAAAAATATAAAAATATAGGGTTATCCTCAAATTTATTGTTAATCTACCAAACATAGGATAGTGTTATCCCTAAACTTATCCTAAGTTAAACCAAACATGACGAGGATAGGATTAACCACAAAGATTGGTTTATCCCTATCCCCGTCAATTTTATCCCGATACCAAACGACGCCTAAATTACATCCTTCATCGCTAGTCGTCCCTTCATTTGGAATCCAGATAAATGAATGTCTTATCTGACTTCTGTCCTGTGTTGCAGAGAATAACGGAGACGACCCATAAGGTGATAATCACTGATAGAATGTGGGCGAGGCTGCTGTCTTCTACAAATCAGCCGAGTTTCATGAGCCACAAGGATGTGGAAGAAGAAAAAGAACCGGAGGCAAACACCCAATCGGATTTCTAGCCGGGAAAGAAATCACGAGAACCACCCGGTTACGCTAAGTATAGATTATTGACAAGCGATTACCGTCCAGCCAGGCCTCTCTCCGATTATTGTGAGGTTCTTCTTCATTCATTTCCTCTTTAGGTGGCGTGATTCCTCCTCGACCAGAAGTAGCAGAAGGTATATATATATATATGTGAAGAAGAGATTACTTCCGACAGTTCGATGGGTTTTCCAAGTTGCACGCTTTTGGCAATCGTCGGTTTCATGTAATAATAAGTCGGTTATTTATTCATTCATACGAGATTCGTCCGCAAGATAATCTGTAGTATATTAAAAAAAACCTGTCCTTCTGAGCTTGTCTATATATCGTGATGGTGATGGGGTTCCAACTTTGACGACGAGCGCGAGTGTTTGCCTTTTGAAACGAATATTCTCACAACGAGGAACTTGAATAAAAGAAATGCTTTCCCACGAAGATGGCGCCTACTGCCCCCCCCCCCACACACACACACACACAAAAAAAGAAAAAAGATTACTTCTCGCTCTCGCTCGCTCGCACGTTCTCTCTCTCTCTTTCTCTCAGAGCTTCCGTAGATAGGAGTGTAAACGAATCAATACACTCCACGAGTAATTCGAAACTCGATTTGATAAAATTCGACTCGGCTGGTTTACTGTGTTAAATGAACAAGTTTGAACAAAAAATAAAGTTCGACTCATTAAACGAGTCGAGTTTGAACAGATTCATGTTCGATTCGATAAATTTATGAGCAATTCAATTAAATATTATATTATATATTTATTTTTAAAGATTTAATTTTGAGTATTAATAATTATATATTGTCACTTAAATATATTAAATAATTTAAATTTTGAGTTGAAACTTAAATTGCGTTTCATAAATGAGCTAAATCTAGAGTTTTGTAAATGACTTTTCATTAATTTTGAGTTTATAAACCATTTTATATATAACTTAAGTTTGAATGTGAATTAAATTTTAGTTTAACTATTACTCGAGTTGGAGCTCGACTAGGCTCGATTAATAAATGAACCAAACTTGAACAAGAGTACCACATACTCGTTAAAACTTGAGCTCAAACTCGAACTCGTGCAAAATAAACGAGTCGAGCTTGAACATCATACTATTCGGCTCAACTCGGCTCGTTTGCACCCCTATCTGTAGATGCCCGAAGGATTTGTGTTATGAACCATCCATGGGTGCACAAGAAGCTTGTGCAGGGGAAGACCCTGCGATGTGTCTTTTGACAAGCATCTGCTCAAGAGAAGATGACGACATACATTTACCAATCGTGATTCAAGCTCTTCCTCGTTTGAGACCGCCAAGGTTGTTCTCACATGGCTGATCAGATCATTTGCAGTTGACGAAACTACTGTCTTCAGAGGAAACACTTCACACGTCCACTATTCTATCTTGCAACAAGGAACAAGCGGCATGTCTGTCAGCAACGAAGAGCGAGGAAGAGCACATGTCCAGAGAGCCCTTGTGTATGAAGCAAAAATGGTTTTGAATGATGAGAGAGACAAGAGAAAGAAAGAAAATGTATACATTTGATGAGTTCCAACATCATGATAGATAGATTACTACTCGACTCTCCCCACTTACCATCTGTAAGTATACGAGTTTTCCTTAATTTCCCTCCAACCGGGGGGGGGTAAACTTAATTTATCCCTTAAAATTCGAAGATAAACTAGATTTATCCTCAAATTATCTCAATACCAAACAACTCCTAAACATTCGCATGGCACTGCAGGGTGGATGGAAAATCATAACCTCGTTGCTTCTCCAAAGTAACTTGATGAAGCTATAACTTGATATAGTTATGTTCCCATGAAATCCCACTAACAAAAGCTATCAGTTAGAAAGTGTGTATTTCCCGTGTTTTCCACCGGTGATAGTAAGTTGTTGTAACTATGGGGTTACATGTTTATAATTGTTGTATTTTCGGGAGACCAGTTTTGTTCTGACTTAAGTGATGTCTAACTTCCGGATCAGTAAGAAGTTAGACATTCAAATTGTTTGCGAAAACATTTGAATATATAATAACTTTTAAAAAGCACTTAATTTTAGTGTTATTCACGAGACAGATTAATTAAAGATGAAATTAAAAATTTAAACATTTGACTAAGTCAAATCAAACACCACTTAAATTTTTTGTTAAAAGATTTAAAGGGTGCATAAATAATCCTACGAAAAGTTGGAACCAACCGACCGATTTTACAAAAAAAAAGGAAAAAAATTACTTCAAAATTTTTAAGAAAGAATTGCAATGCAGCAATGCTGAAACATGAAATCTGTGAATTGACGAACTAATATGTTTTTGGGTAAGCCATGTTTAGCCTCTCAATTCTCGCTCGAGAGCAGATTTTGCAGCTCCAGTAAAAATTACAAATTATATTATTGCAGCTAATTTACACCACGTTGTTTTAATTTCAATATTATCCCGTCGAGAGGAGGAGAGAAGTACGAGGGAAGGAGAGATGTGAAGCCGTGATTTTATGCAAATAAAATAATTGGTAGGAGGAAAATGACATATTCGAAATACATTATTTACAAGCATCCATCTAAGGCTCTTGTCAACAATAAAGAGGATGAAAATCACTTTCAAATGCGTGTTTTAAAGTTTGTAACACCGAAACAAGATAAGATTCTCCGTTTTTTCGGGTCAACGGATAAGATTCCACTTCATAAATAAATCTGTACTTTTGTGGAAAATTTCGATTCATCGTTATCCGGGGAGCACACAGAATCGACGGCTCCACACGCGTACATCCATCACCTCCTGCAAATCGACGGCTGGGAAGGGTGCTACGTTGAAATGACGACAAAGTCCCTACTTCTATGTCCTCCGGACCGGAGCAGCCGAGCAGAAAACCGCTCGAAGAAATGCCCCATTTTGTCATTTTACAGGGGTGACGTAAAATCGGAGAAAATTATAAAATAGTGAGGCCGAGAGGAGCTTATTATTATCCCGCCCGCCGCCCGGGATGGTAAGTACGGTTACCTGATAGGGTTCTTGAGCGCGCACCTTCTCCACTCCGCCGCCGCAGCTGCTGCTCCGAAAACCCTAATCCGCTCACCCGTCGTCCTCCGCTGGAAGTGCTGCCGATTCCCATGGAGACCAGCACCTCCGTCTAGGGATTAGTTTTCCGTGTGTTGATTAGCGGACGGGCGTCGCCGAGCTCGTGCTTTTGCCCCTCGAGATGGCTACAGCCAACCCATTCGACATTCTCGTCGACGATGACAACGACGATCCGTCGCAGCTGATCGCTGCCCAGCAGCAGAAGGTCGTCCCGAAGAAGTCGGCGCCAGTTGCGGCGGCGGGGAAGCTTCCGGCTAAGCCCGCACCCCCTGCGCAAGCTGGTGAGTAGCTTCGGAAACGGTGATGGTTTTTATAGTCCAGGATCTCTGGTGCTTTTTGATGTAGAAATGTCAGTTTCTGATTAAGGTTTGTCCATATTGTTTATAGCGCGTATGGATTCTTGTTGTCTTGATACCCTTCTTGATGGTTTTTGTTCATGAAATTGCACAAAGGGGATTCATGGTGTGTTTCCTTTTGGCTGCATTTTCGCTTTGGCATGACGAAGTTGGGATTCTAATTTTGGTTGAGTATATTTATCCCAATCCGCCGGTTATACAGGGGAAAACCTTGATTTTTTTTATTCCTTTTGATTGTAGTAAGAGATGCCAGGAGCAGCCCCGCACCAGCACGAGGCGGCTTTGGCAGTGGCCGAGGTGGACCAGGACGTGGAAGGGGCCGTGGAACTGGCCCTGGCCAGTATAGAGAGTATGGCATTGCAAATGTGAATGGGTTCTCGGGTACATATGGAGGCAGTGCTGGTGCTGGAGGTGAAGATGGTGAAGTAGAGAAGCCAACCGATAGGGAGCGAGGATCCTATAGCGGGCCACGACAACCATATAGAGGTGGTGGTCGCCGAGGTGGATATCGGAATGGAGAGGATGGGGAGGACCCTGAAAGGCCACCAAGGAGGGTGTATGAGCGTCGTAGTGGCACGGGCCGTGGGAACGAGCTCAAGCGTGAGGGATCTGGCCGTGGCAATTGGGGCACACCAAATGATGACATGCTTGCACAGTTGAGTTTTCCTTAGTTTTTTAATAATGTTTGTCCTAGCCTAGTATTTATTAATGTTTATTCTATCCTAACTGTTGTGACTACTGAGCTTTATTATGGAGCAGGGAAGCTGAGGAAGTTTTGAACCTGGAAGATAAGGCTTTGACTGGTGAGAAGCAACCTGCTATTGAAGATAATGCTCCAGCACCAGAAGCAGATAAGGAGAAGGAAGGTGCTCCCATTGAAAATGAAGAGAAAGAACCAGAAGACAAGGTATTTTTTCTATCATAGATTGTTAATATTTCTTCAATCCTCATTCTCAACGATTATTTAATAAAAAAATTAGATTAGTCACTTATCATTTGCTTTATATCCTTCTTCATTGTTGTAATTTATTAATTTATTTATTGAATTCTACTATTGGAAAACCAATTTTTGTTGTTCTCAATGCTCTCCATCAGTCCTTGTTCTGCATTGCTTGTGATGCAATGTTTTGAACAAATTCCACTTTTCAAAGATAAAAGAGATGGCAGTTGGTATAATTGCCTTAGACGTTTCAGCTATTGGTAGATTGGAGAAGTGGGGTGGGTATAGTTGTCTTAGACAGTTTGGCTGTTGGTAGTGTCAGAGGCATGAGGCACTGGTGCCACAAGTGATCCACCTAGGTGGTACAGGTGAATGTAGGGGGAAGAGTTTTTCAAGGGAGTATGACTGCTAGGGAGGCTAGAGGGTGGTTGAGCCGGAGGTCTGCTCCAGCCACAGACTGCGAGGGAACCCAGCTGTGAATCAGGCAGGGAATATAACACTAACCCGCAGTTGGATGGAGAAAGTTTCTACAGTGCACCCCGTTCCTGGCGGGAGTTGGTATGGACCACCTAGATGACCTTGACCTTATCGAGGTGGTGAGGGGCCTCTTTGCTTGTCTTGTTGCCTAAGCTGTCGCCTCAAGTGCCCTTGATAGCATGGGTTGGTAAATTGGACAAGTGGGTGGGCTTAATTGTCTTAAACAGTTTGGAGATTGGACAATTGGAATGGAATTCATGTAACTGACTTGACAAATTAGTAAACCCTATTGCTATTAGGGCTGTAAACAGATCTAGATATTATCTGAATCTGTTTCAGAGTCGAATCTGATTAATCAAATAAATATCTGATTAACATGATCCGTCGGATCTGTTTCGGAAACGAATAATATCTGAATATCAAATGGAGCATATTCGAAAATGGATGATCCACTCCGTTTAAGATCCACTCTGAAATAAACCATTGTTTCTTACATCCAATGGTCTAAAAAAACCCTACTCGTCTATACCCATCGTCGTGGCCCGCATCATCCCCCTTTCCTTCCCTTTCGTGGATCCCTTGCTTTTTGCCTTGGTTTGACAGAGAAGCTGCTCTGCTTCTCTTCCTTGCGATGCCTGAAGCCCAGCCCACTGCCCCAGACTATCCTCCTCAGCGACACTCAAAGCCCAGTTTCAGGCTTTCTCCACCTTCTCCGTCACAAACTCTCCTCCTCTTCTCCTTGGGTCCTTGCCATTGCAGGCTCACATGATGCACACAGAAATCTCAACCTCCAGCCAGTCACCATCGCCTGAGATCTGTCACCATCCTGCTAGCTTGTGGTTGCCACACACACACTTCTGCCTGACCTGCGATGTGCTCTCCAGCATTGTGTGCACAGGTTGGGAGCAAACCGAGACCTCCCCCCTTTTCTCTTTTTTCGCGCCCATCTTTTGTGCTAACCTGCCAATGGGGCTTTATTTCTTCTTGTATGCAGGGAGGCCAAACTTCGTTGTACCTTTCCCACTTGGTCCTGTCTGCTGGGATTGCTCCCAGTTTGACTGGCTACAAAAGCACCTTCTCACCCTTAGTGGCTGCCTGTGCTGGGGTATAGCCAGATTTTTTTGCCTGTTTTTCCTTGTTTTTGGGCCTGAACAGACCACGGTCACCTTGTTCCATTGTTCTTGTGAATTCACTGAGTTGCAAATGTTGGTCCGGTGATGGCTATGTAGTCAGAGGCGAGAGGCGACTGAGGCGAGGGAGGGCTCGCCTCGCCTCAGGCGCTTGAGGCCGGCGCCTCAGGTGCCTGAGACGACATTTTTTTATTGAAGAATTTCTCAAAAAATATACATATAACATTGAAACTTTTGAAGAGGAACATAAAAAATACAAAAAAATTACTTCTTGGACCTATAATGCATCAAGATATTGGAGTCTCAAGGTGGAAGACTGGACATTGGGGGTTTCAGGGTGGGGAAGGAGGATTTAAGTTACCAAATTTGACTTTCACAGGGTCTTCACTCGGGCGAGGCGAGATCTGCTGAGGCGAGGCGTTTTTGCCTCGCCTCGCCTCAGCGCCTAGGCGCCTGAGGCGAGCGCCTTAGATAACATAGGGTGATGGTTGTTCACTGCAGTATTTCCTGTATTTTTGCCCTAATCTGTCTCGTTGTCTCTGGTTGTTGCTGTGTGCTTACTTTTTTTTGTCGTTAGCATCTATTTGTTTGTAATCATGCCATGCCCCAGATGCACAGAAAATGTTCCATGGAGTTGTCATTTGAGGTCTTTTTTTTAGCATCTGTTTGTTTGTTTTTATTTAGGTTTGTATAGTGAACTCTGAGTGAAGCGGATATTTTTAGTATTTGCTTTGAATCCGAGATTTAATATTCGCTCCATATCCAAAGTGTAACTGGAGCGTATATCTGATTTCTGAATTGTCATACAGAGGATTCAAAAGCCCTTATCCACTCTGTTTACAGCTCTAATTGCTATGATAGGGGTGGTGAAGGCTTTTGCTCTGAAGGAAAAAGATAGCTACTTTTCTTTGCCTTGCTTCTGATCCCTTTAGGCCTTGTTGCAACCTTTCAATTTTGTTTGATTTAAAATCTTTGTTGGCAAGGAGAAAAGTTTACGTCTAGACAGCATGCTTGACCGAGATTATTTCATTGATGAGAATACCGAATATTCTGTACCCATGGAAATGTGTGATTTTTTGCTTGTATCTTGCTGTATCATGTGCAGTGATACTGAGGATGGATCTCTGACTGGGCTTTTAGAATTTGCTAGTAATTCTATGTGGGTTAGTATTTTTATAGCTGTCAGGAAAGCACTGACTTTGTGGGTCATCTATAATTTTCAAGTACGGCATCCTCCTGTCATGTAGGATATTCAGAATCATTTGGATCACTATATCTCATTGCTTACTATCTTGATGTAGGTATTTTTATCCGATGATTCGGCAATTTCAATCTTTTCTCAATCGCTATGTTTTATGTATGTGCTTTATATGATAACCTTTTCTTGAAGGTAATGTGTTTAGTGAATCTTCTAAAGAGAAATGCAAATTGAATATTTACCTTATCTTTTGTTAATAACTAACGGTCTATTTGGCACCATATTATTTTGGGGATAAGCCAGGTTTATCTCCCAAATTAATCTTGTAACAAACAGCCCCAAGTGGTTATAATATTCAGCTTGTAGTCAGGCTCAGGCACCCTTGCTAAACTGTTTGCTAGCCGCCTCTTTCCACTAGAAAGTTTCAACTTAGGCTTTCCTTCAAAACTTGCCGCCTGGTCTTCTGTGATCCGTTAACCTGCAGGCTGCATATTATATCTTTTCAGTGGCCCCACTACCCAATGGGCTAAATTATGGACCTTCATTTTCTGCCAGTGTAATTGTGAACTTCTAATGCCACCATGTGTGGCCTTGAGCCTAAAGATGCACGCCTTCAACAACCAGATGACAAGAAAGAGAATGCAGCATGTAGTCTGAACTTCGCATCTCAATGAACTGTGGCATGTTCTTGTCACTTTCGGAAAAAGAGAAAAGGGAGAAGAATAAAAAAGAATGGGCTTCCAGGCCTTGCTGCATCTGAAAAGGTTGTTACCAAAAATGAACCACCAAGACCAACTACTAGATATGCCTTTATTGAAGCTCCCCTCATTTGAATTCACAGTTGAGGTTTTCAGGCTTTGGAATTAGCTTAGAGTATGCCATAAATATGGAGTAGGGGATAAGGAACACCTGTATGGTTTATTTGAGAAGGTAAAGAAATCTTTTCTTACATCAACTTAACTTTAACCTGAACTTGAATGATCTAGGGCTTTTCCTGAAATTGGATAGTCCTTTTCTTGTTAGACATGGGAGCTTTTTGCATATATAACAACTGGAGAACTGACAAGTGGAAGTTAACATTTAACAAGAAAATGAAGGGATGATAATGTGGGTATACAAGTGATTATTTGGAATTTTGCTGGTTGTTTCGCTGATCTTGTTATATTTAGCTTAGTTTGCATGCTAGTGTCATATACAAGTGAACCATGCACGTATAGATTTTGAAAGTGTGGCGATATAGCAGTATAAATGCTGGCAAGCGCTTATGCTTATCAGAGCCACTTATTTTCCCCCCACCCGTCCGTTTTGAACATGAAGTTCTTCTTGTGTGTCCTTCAAATATTCATTGTCGAAGGTGTCAATTTTTCATCCTGCTTTGTTCTGCCTACCGAGATCATCTTACATCCGTGGACAGCCTCTCAAAGATCGCTTTATTGGGTTTTTCTGTCCGCGTGCCCTGACAATTGTATTTTTAGGAGATGACTTTGGAGGAGTATGAAAAAGTTAAGGAGGAGAAACGGAAGGCTCTGTTGGCGCTCAAGACTGAATCAAGGAAGGTGGTCGTTGACAAGGATTTTGAGTCGATGCAGCAGCTCTCCGGAAAGAAGACAAATGATGAAATATTTGTCAAGTTGGTAAGTCTTATTGTTCTTGTTATCTCCTCCAATCTTGCCATTGGCATGGGCTCATCATCTGCTTTCAAATTATTAGAGCTCCGACAAGGACTCCAAGCGGAAGGATGCTGACAGGGATGAAAAAGCCAAGAAGGTAGAAACTGTCTTTTTTCTTGTGCGTTTGCCAAATGAATCAATTGTTTGAGACTGGATCGCCTGGCCTGAGCTCCCTCAGTTGTCAATGAGGATGCACCACCTTTATAATTAAGCATTTAACTCAAAATGGGGTATTCTTGACCATCGATGAGTGCGCAGATGAGATGGTTTGAAAAATGTGGAAGGCGTTAGTAAAACATGAAAACGTTAGTAAAATATAAGCATGGTTAATAAAATGTGTTGTTGGTTTTCTTAATGATTATAAATGTACAGTTTTGAGTTAATTGTGGGTTGTAATGATGGTCTTTCCTTAGAAACTGAATTAGCTCTCTCTATAAGGCAATAGAGGTGATACGGACACTTTTCTTTTTCACTCAACTAACTTGCATCACTTTTCCCAGTCCGTGAGCATCAATGACTTCTTGAAACCAGCGGAAGGTGAAAGGTACTATGGCACCAGAGGCCGTGGGCGCGGCCGTGGCCGTGGGCGAGGTGATGGCGGCGGCGGTGGCAGCTCAATCAGAGGTGCCTATGGTGGCACAGGTGATTACAACTACAGCACCGCCGGTGTGGCGGCACCTGCTATCAATGATCCCGGGCATTTCCCCACACTTGGCGGGAAGTAATGAGCTTGGTGTTCTGAAAGAACTTTGTTGCAGTCCTCTGTCGACCCCGTTTTACTTTCCGTCTCCTATTTTCTTGGCTGGAAGATTTCGTAGTTCGAACACTAATGAGTGTGTATTACTTGTCGCCTCTTTACATTCTTGCGGTCATTTCTACGTTCTCCGGCGCTCATCAAGACTCGGACCCGATCTGATCTGTGCTTCGACCGAGAAGGTTTTTTTACGGATGTTTTGGGTTACGGGTTTAATTTGTTGCTTTTATTGAGTTGGTTGAAAATATTATTATCAAATGTTTTCTGATGGTAGTCTGTGCTATACTTGAAGTGTAGGGAGATATATTGGAAAATCGTTGATCCGACCACATTAATGTAATGTGGTCTGTGCTAATGAAAGTGAGTGAGGTGAAACTATGGTGGGGATGCATTAGTCAACATTGCTTTTTTGTTTTATTGAGTTCAAGAGTAGGTTCACTCTGGCTAATCAACTATAGAGGCTCGAGTTCAGTTCACACTCGAATTGGATTTTTGAGTTTGCTTGTGATACTTGAATTTGATTTGAATTAATATCTATTGTATTTTGTGTATTAAAACGATATTACACAGCTATTAAAGTTCAACCGTTGGACAATTTAAATAAATATCGTCAACAAGCTATATTTTTCGTTCGAAACGTTATAATCTCGTGTGTTAATTCGTAAAGAGCCCCTAGCCATCTCTATCGTCCTTTTTTAAAGGGGGAAAAATAATCTCCTCATGTATGAGCTTCTCGTGTGTCATGTCATCCGCTGCTGCGAGGGAACGAAATAACAGAAGTTGGTGCCACTACGAGTCTGCGACGGTGGAGACCGGAGAAGAGCCGCGCTCTTTAGCGCCCCCTTTTGAGAACAAAGATTGTGAGCGGAAAGCACGACGCGCGAAAACCGGAAGGACCAGGACAGAAACCGGTGCCCATCGATCGCTGGGAAAGCAATTTACATCTGCAGAAGCACAGTCCACTCCACAACAACAAATCAAAAGGATCTGACTATCAAGTCTTTTAGATGAACGGACTACAAAAGCTTCCAGTTCCAGGTTTTTAATCTTCGTCGTCACAGGAGACTGGTCTCGTCTTCCGCAAGTAAGCCGCTCTGAGAGTCCCGTAGGCGAGCGTCCCTCCCACGTCCTCCGAGATTTCACGGTGGTAGGCGGTAGAGCTGCCATGGTGCTGCTGGGTTTTCTCCGCCCGCATCCGCCGGCTCCTGCTCCCGACGTCATATCCGGGGCTCTGAACGTAGCTCGGCTCCATGATTATGTCACCTTCCAATGCTCGAAGAACCTTTCATCAGAAAACAAAGACCAGGGTTAGACCGAATGGGTAGCACCATGTCGGAAGACTCGTG
The DNA here is from genome assembly GCA_036172225.1 of Cryptocoryne crispatula var. balansae. NCBI lineage: Eukaryota > Viridiplantae > Streptophyta > Magnoliopsida > Alismatales > Araceae > Cryptocoryne > Cryptocoryne crispatula. The sequence goes on from CM069935.1 coordinate 1,525,943, forward strand.
GGGTGTTTGGTTGCACGAATGATTAAAATTTGCACTGAAATAAAATGTAAGATGACTCAAGACATAAAATTATCAAGTTCGGTGAGCTTGATGACAAAAAGAGTGTAGATATTATGTATTACGGTGAACGGTGAGGTCCACATAAAAAAAATTGTCTAGCTCCGTTGTGCTCCAAGAAACATAATTTTGTGATAATAGCAAAACACCGTTTTTTTGGACAAGTTTTGATACAAAGAGTTTTTTTTTTTCACGAGTGCAACCAGGCAGCCCATCGGCTTTTAAGATCAAACACCAACCTGAGACATCCGAGGCCTTGCGTGGGGATCTCGCCGTATGCACAGGGATGCTGCGTGCAGCATGCAGTACAATTCCTGTTCAGAGAACTGGTTGCCCAGGCGTGGATCTACCAGGTTATCGGTTGCATAGCCTTCGAGCAACGGACGAGCCTGACATGATAATAACAGCCGTGATCATTGTCAAATTTGTGAAATCTATAGCCGGTCTAAGCTAGTTCATTGTCAAATTTTTGTGAAATCTATTGCCGATCTAAGCTAGTATGCTACACTGGAAGAAGCATATAACATCACTTTTTGTAACTTTGTATCCATCCAATCGTGAATTTGCCAGAACAGTGGGAACTGGAACCAACCATTTAACGGGGGTACGCAAAATAAGTTCAGCTAAAACAGTTTAGTGCCTTCTGGTAATGATTCTGCAGTTTCTTCTTCCTTACCCATTCAGTAAGACATTGCTGCCCCTTGGGCCTGTTGATGTCGACAGCCTTCCTTCCGGTAACAAGTTCCAGCAGTACCACTCCAAACGAATAAACGTCAGCTTTTTCAGTAATTTGACCACTCTGGGCATACTCCGGTGCTAAATATCTGAGCACAAAAGGCTAAAATAAGATTCTTCCCGACAAAATCCTACAGGAACAGTAAATTAGTTCCAAAGTCATACCCCAAAGTTCCAATTACTCGGGTTTTCATTCCCTTGTCTCCATCAGGTTGCCATCTAGCCAAACCAAAGTCGCCAACCTGCGGAACAAATCATAAACCAGATTTATTCAACTATCATTCAGCATTACCATCCATCAATATTATACATACATGATACATCAGAAAGAATGTGTGTACCATTGGTCTACACATAAAGCGCACACAAAAGGTAACGTGCCATGCATTAAGAGATGAAATGCACACACATCCATGTCAGCATTATCGTCAACACTCAACAGTTCTATACTTGGTGTGCCAACAGAAAGTGGAAAACAGAGTAACTAAACACCATAGTCAAACAGTTGGAATCAAAGGGCGTCCATTCCCAGGATCTCACCGAACATCAACAAATTGAATGGCAAAGTCTGATAGGTACTATTGAAGTTATGTTAAGAACTTAACACCTTAGTTTGGTAACAATGTCGAACATCTCTGTCACCATCAATTTTTGAAATTTATATTGATATTAAATCAGCAATAGATGTTTGCCTATCAATATCAATATTGAAACTCTAAGTAAACCAAATATGATATGTAATACAAGTGTCCACGTATCAATTTCGATATTAGTACTCTATCATCGACAAGTATCAATAACAACAGTAGAAGTATAATACACACTAAAGCTCGAAGAGTGGCACTCCAAGATAGAATAACCTCTTTTATGACACCAAAATGGCAAGTCGACCAACTTACAAGTTGGATTTCTGGAGAAACAACAGTTTCTGGAATCAATGAATCTTTTGTTATCTTTAAACTAACCATGCGTTTGACCAACTTTCAGGTGGTCTTCTTAATGTAGTGTAATTGGCCTATATGTAGCAATATCACAAAAAATTAGCATAAGGATCTAGTGGTTGGCATCAATATATTTCTCAAACCTCCAGTATTCAAAAGAGATAACCTGACATACAAGCAGCAAAATGTCATGCAATCACATTAGAAGTCTATATAAAAAAACCATCCATAGTGTATTATCAATTTTCAGTCCAATATGTGGAGAATGAGCTCAACATAAAAGAAATGAGAGCACTAGAATAAGAAATGGCATACCAATGGCTCAAAGTCATGAGTCAAAAGAATATTGTTTGGTCTCATGTCGCGGTGCACAATACAACCAACTCTACACTCTTCATGCAAATATCTCAATCCTCGTGCAGCTCCAACAGCAATCTTTTGCCGAGAAGGCCATTGTAGTGGTTCTCGATTACGACCTGAAGTTACCCAACAAGTTGGTTACCTCAAACAGACCAATTTACATGCTTAAAGAAAAATGTTGGACAAGTGAATTTTTGCTGTTAACAGCAGTACAATGGTGAACTGTGGATTCTGAGATAATAAAAGATGACTGTCTCAATGTACATGTATCAAGCACATGTGTCACCATGGGTATGATGCAAATTGGATATAGCATGCACATGTGAAAGATTTTTATAAATCGCAAAGGTTAAACCCGGGATGAGCAGACAACACACTATCATGATCACAATTAGATCAAGTGGGTAGGATAGATAAACTACCATAAAGATGGGAATCCAGGGATCCATTGCAAATATACTCATAGACCAACAGCCTTTTCCTGTCCTCAACACAAAATCCAATAAGCATGACAACATTCCGGTGCTGTGCACAGCTAAGTACTTCCACTTCTGAGCAAAATTCAAGATCGCCTTGGGAACTAGCCAACTTGTGTTGCTTGACTGCAATAACCTGTCCATCAGGAAGGACACCTCTGTGAACAGATCCAAAACCTCCCTCTGCTAGAAAATTTGCTTGAGAAAAAGCACCTGTAGCAAGTTCTAATTCAGCATAGTTGAACAATCTGGGTGGTTTACCAAAAACAGGTGCCTTGTGCTGGCATATTGAGCAGAGTGGAGGTGGACCGAGAGGGGCACTTCTAGAAAGTGAAATTGCTTCCCTAACGTTTCCATTATATGTGGTTTCCATCAACGGTTGATGGCTCATCGTCGTGACACCAGCTTCCCCATCTAGTTTGGAAAATTTTGCTGATATGGCATTGGCACATGTTATCTGCATTTTATCACCAAATCTGTGTGATATATCATTAACCTGCTTTGAAGATGTGTATCTATGACTTAGAAGTTCCGCCACCCATGGCTGCAAATCGAAACTTTTTGAAGGATTCAAATTCTCATCCTCCGAACCAGAGCTACTTGCATCAGATCTTCGGCTCTCTTTTGGGTCAATCTGCTCATTTTTCATTCGTCCTCTTTTAACATCAGAATTGGAAAATGGTGATGTTGCAAGATCGGAACTTGACACTGATGAGGTTGCAGCTTCTGTAGCAGTAAAAGATGTCCCAAGCTCTGGACTGCTTGTTGGTGTAGCAGCAGGTGCTCGGACTGAATTCAAAGGACCACTTGCATCAAGGGATCGCTTTCCAGAAACACCATCTAAGTCACAGAGCAACTGGCAAGGTGGCTGGGGTTCTGCCTCAGGAGATCCAACCAGATTGAGGCGAAGTACCTTGGGTTGAGAACGTTTCATTACGACAATGTTACATTGTAGTTCCTCCATGCATCGTCTGACCTCATGTTTCAGCTGCCTACAAAGAAAACCAATCAAATGACCACACACAATCCAGAAACGATGTATATAAATTGGAAGCAAAAAGGTTTTCAGGAAGTTCGTTAATACTTGTCCAAGACCACCCAGCTAGCTTGGACCCTCTTGGATTCTGCAGCTACTGCTCCAATTGGTGTTCCAGAAGCAATTTTTATCTTCACATTTATCTATAAAGAACAATCAAAATACATAAGGCTATCATTAACCGGAAAGAACATTGTGCTTGCTTATACAATCGTATCTTACCTTGTTTGGATCATAGACGTTGTGAAGCTGAAGCATCATCTGCGAACAGGTATCAGAAATGTCAGACTTCATCTCCAGAGAGCTTCCAGAGTTTGACTTCCTATGCCCGCTTGCACAGTCACCAGAAAATCTTGGAAAGCCCCAAAATTTTTTACCTGAAAAATCAAGATTCCTCCCGTTAACGCCTTCATTACTGTTGGAAACTGCCATATAGATTTAAATCAAGCACGAAAACGCGTCGCATAGACCTTCCATGGGTCTTTTGGCAAGACTACGTTGTCTTAGCGACCCAAAAATTGTAAAAGTAGCTGCTAATTAGTTTCTAAAATGAAGAATATGATCCATTCAGAGTAAAGGTTGGCAGAACAATACCTTCATTCTCACTGGACATTGACCATAAAAGTCAGCAAGCTACTTAAAATTAAGGGCACGGATACGGGAGAAGAAAGACCAAATGCAGAGGAGGTTGTCGAACGGGTTTGATACAAGAATTGCTGAGACCTTCCGGCAAACATAAAACACAAGGCAAGAACTTAGAAGAGCAAGGAGATGCAAGAAAAACCTGGACCCTGTGCCGAAACCACCACCAGAAGCGTTATGCAGTCACCTTGCTGCACAACATGAGTGAGAGCCCACACCAGTGCGGTCCTGGGGATCTCCCTGGACGCCTTCACGGCCACCAGAACTTTCTCAGCCACATCGGCGCCCTTCTGACCTCTTCCGCGCCGCAAATGTAGATTCTCTGAGCTCATCCTAGCGTTTCCTTGAAGGTGAGAAAACGGAAGGAAACCCTCTTCGCCACCCCCCTCCTCTTTCCTATCTCAGGGAAGCCAACCTCTCTACAGCAGCGACGCCGGACCCATGTTGAACTGGCCAAGGCAACAGCTCAGTTAACGGACAAAATGAAGCACCTCTCGACGGTGGGCAGTCCTTCGGTGCTACATTAATATGTGACCAACGCTGCTCCCCCCCTTGCCCACCATTACCGTTTCGCTGGCAGCTCAACAGTCGCCCAAAGTCGCGAATGCAGCTGGGAATGCCCTTTTTAACCTAGTCGATCGGTGTTGGGAGGAAAACGACAGATGGTGATGTTGCCGCTGGTAAGTCTCCTCTTCACGTTGAAACCATGAAAGCTCCTTTCTATCCTTTCGGTAGATTCAATCAAAGAAAAATGAGGGAAGAGGATCCCGATCCTCGGTAACACAACCGGGAACAGCAAGAGTCGCGGAAATGGCACCTCCGACAACCGGGGAACCCTAGAAGCCGGCCGTACGAGAGCTCCGAGGAGGTGCCGCAAAGACCGAAGAGGAAGCGGCAGGACCAATCACGCAGAAACTAGGAGGAAAGCCGCGCAACCCCGCTGGGGCCTCCATTTTTCTCCCCGGACAATGGGAGGCAAGGCGGGTTGCAGAGCAAAAGCTGCAGGAAAGACCGCCCCCTTGGCACATTTCTCTCCCGATCCGCCCACGAGAACGCTCCAAGGCTCATAAAAGCCAAGAGACCAACCGGAGCAGCGTCGGAAGCGGGAAAGGGCGGAGAACTCGAGTTAAATTGCCGAGGGATTTCGACGTCGTCCCCGAGCTCTGCAGAGCTGATAATGATTCTCGGACTCGAGGCGCAGAGAAGGACAAAGCAAGGAGGAAGGGGGTTGGATGTCGGAGAGCGACGGGAGGGACCACGCCCGCCGGCCCTGAACCGAGGCCTGCAGCGGCAGCCAATCTCCACGGCGCCGTGGCGGTGGCGGCAGGACCCGAGGCAGGAGGTCTGAGCACCGTCCTCTACCTCCGCGCCCCGTCGCGGCCACGTCTCCGCCCGACAGTCGCAGCGCTTTTTCCGCAGGTCGCCGTCGCGTACCCGAAATACCCCCTCCCTCTTCCTCGGATGTTCCCCCGCCACGTCGGGGTATTTCCGTCATCTCACTCGGCTCGGCGGATTTTTAAAGGCCGGATCCGTCCCGCCGTCGATCCCCGCCAACCAGATCGGCCGCGTCATCCATGCTGTGGGGTCCATCCTGCAAATGAAATGTCGCCACGTGGAAGGATGGGATAGGCCGGCTGGTTGCCGGTGCCCGAGCGTAGGCCTTCCCCCCACGCTACGGGCAGCGTGGGTCTTCCCTCCACGCTTCGGGCAGCGGCGGCCGCTGGTTTTTTAGTTTTGGCGCCATTCGCGGATCGTGCCCGAGAATCCGAACGTCTGGACCCGACAACCCGCACTGAATTCGAGAGGACCCGACAGGCACAGAGACTATTGGGGTTGGGGGGGGGGGGGGTTAATAAAATGGTCGTGGCAAGAAGAGCTTGGTACGCACTTTTTGTCGTCGTGTTACCGGGTTAAATGGGACCGACCGGTTTTACTTCGGATCCGGTTCTTTTCGGTTGGAGCCGACAGCGCTCGGGTTCGAATTCCACGACGGAAGAGTGATTTAATTTTTCGGATTTAAACCGTTCGATACAGATCCGTACTACGCGGCCGTAGAGATACGTATTCTATTTACTCGGATTATCGGATATCATCTCACCTCACCGGCCGACGGGCGCATCGATGGGCTCAACTGCCGCCGCTGCCCCGATGGGAAGATGTGCCTACGTACGCCGCCGCCGCCGTCGTCGTCGTCGTCGCCGCCGTCTTCTTCTTCCGCGGGACCGTGCGGGCGGAGCAGCCATGACGACTCTCTCCGTTGATGTCTGGGACTGGGAGTTCAGTCGGTTCACCGCCCTTCCTCCGTCTCCTCCGGCGGCGGATCGGCCCGCCGGCATTCACGTTCAGCTTTTGGGATGCGTTTGGTACGGATTCCCGGGGGGGGGATTCTCGAATGATTCGTATTTATCTATTTTTTAAAAAGCTTAAGTTTTGCGGTAATTAATGTGATGTCTCTCTCTCCCCTCTTTAGAAATTTAAATTCAATTATCGTAATATAGCTTTGTTCCATTCAATTTGGTTTGAACTATGGACGGATCCGAATTACATGATCTTTCGAGCAAAACGAGACTAATAAATGGAATAAGTCATATTAGATTGAGTATATTTTTTGAGTTAGACCGATTAGTATGTGTTTTTATCGTAAAATTAAAAATATTTCGAAAATTTTCAAAGACAAATGCCGTTGGAATGTATAGACATGTGCGTTAAACTTTAGCGGAGTGTAGTTTAAAATAAATCAAATCACATTGTGCGTTAAATTTAATATAATTTTATCTCGATAAAATATAATTTGAATGGAACCAAATCAATATCCACTATTTTGATTTGATCCGAGAGATAGCTCATGCCCTGTTCGGTAACACTATCAGATATTTCTGTCACTGTCAATTTTAAAATTGATATCGATGGGAAACATAATAAATAGGTGTTTAGTCAATTATATCAATTTTAAATTTTGTAATATAAATAAAATATATTATATAACACAAGTGTCGACTTGTATTACTTTTGATATTGATATTTTAATATTTTAAAATATTAATACGATATACTATCAATAACGAAACTCTAACCAAACAGGGTATTAATTAATTCCGTTTCATCCGAGAAATTTCCATAAAAATCAAACAACAGCATACGCGCTATTGCCTGCATTTGGTGTGTAATATAAATTTTTTGCTAGAATTTTTGGCAGAAAACGACATGCATTAACTATTTATCAGTTTTTGCGTCATAAAAGTAGATGTTTTTTCTTTCAAAAAAGATAACGAAAGATAAACATAAAAATTGTCGTTAAGATATATTGACAAAAATCTCTTATTCGCAATTCGAGGCAACCAGCGTCAGATATATCAGAAATTAGAGGTGGAGAGATGCTCCGAATTTGTCCTTTTTCCTAATATTAATTTTATGCTTGCTCATCTGAGGAGTATTTGAGCGTAGCATTTATCGGCCGGGCACCACGCTCGTTTGCGTTACCTTCTTGTTGCAGATTCCCGCCCACCGCCACCGCCGGGCTACCCCTCTCAGCCTCCGCTTCCACGACGCCGCCTCCGCCTTCTTCGCGTTTTTCCCTCTCCGCCGCGGATCTCCGGCGGCAGCGCCTGGAGCAAGGGGGCCAACGACAACACATCGACGGCATGGCTTCTACCACCTCCTTGCGTTTAATTTGTCGAAGAGCGGGAACTATGAACCGGCGTGCTCGCCTCGGCGTCGATCGCCGTCTATGAACCCTGCAGATAGATTATAATAAGGTCGATCGCATCCAGATTCAAGGAGGATCGAGGGGAATAATCGGGAACAGGAAACAAAGCGAAGAAGAGGAGGGTGATGACTCCAGGGGATCTCAGAGGGTGAGAACTCTTTTATTTGTTTCCTTTGCCAGCATATGTTGATCTGTTCTCTTCTACATCGATCCTGTGCGAGAAGCCTCTCTCTCTCCCAATATGCCACGACGAACAGCTTCTTCCTCTTCCGGGATGTGGCTTTATCCTGCTATTCGTCCACCACCTCACTTCTCTGCATCATCAGGTGACGGGGTACGGTGTCCACATCGACTTCCTCGACAAGGAAGAAGTGCCTGCACTACGAGGACGCCGAGAGTGAGAGGGGAAGGGGCAAGTGCGGGTTCGTGAGCTATCTTGTGCCTCAGGGGAATGAGGCCTCATTTCATCGCGTTCAGAGACGGGGAATCGTTGGTGCCTCGTCGTCATTCCAATTTCACAGACCATCAGTAATTTCTCTGCAGCTTGCTGATCGATAAGGTTCTTACGAATTGCGAGCCTCGAGTAGTATCTTGCAAAAATCTCTAGGCGATGGCGTTCTGCACTTGTCGTTCCATTGCAACATAAAAACCTTGGGGAGAAAAGAAACAAAAAAATCCCTATCGTCTGTCAATTTCCATTTCAGTCACCGGTTCTTCATAAACATACTCCTACGGGGGATCATCGCCCAAGAAGGCCGGCGTAAGGCGCAGCTCCTGGAGCACGACGAGTCCTTTCACTTCCCTGCAAATGGTCGCACCAACCTTGCCCCGCCCAGTTCACTCTCTACGAGCCGGTCCAGCCCGGACGCTGCCTCCGCCTGCCTCATCGCCGACGATCGCCTCTCTTTTCCCAAGCCCCCACGTCGGTCTTTGAGGAGCGATCCGTGCAAAGGAAATCAATGTTTTCGAGGTCATTACTCTCTCCTCCATCTGCTCTGACTACAAGTCCTACGAGGCGCGACGTAAGCTCTGCGGCTCTCACGATGTCTTCATCGCCGATAGCCGATCGCCGCCTCCCAGACTGACAGGTAAATAAATTTTGAAGAAAAAAGAAACAGCCGTTGCCGGTGGACCTGTCTCGAAAGGGATGGCCATGACCCAGTAGCTACGCCGGTGCCTGTTCTCTTCAACGTCCTGCCTTCATATACTGGGAACTTGCTGCCAGCTTGACATAGGGAGGGCATCTCACGGGAGGGATAAGATCGTCGAAAATATATGAACGCGGTCGTGTAAGGTGCCATGACGGATATTCCTAAGAAATGGGAGAATGTAAGATCGACACATCTCAAGTCGGACGAGCCAGTGGTTTTACCGATTTACCGGGCTCTGCCTGAATTTGGGCTCAAAATTTATACTACTTTTGGGAAGAAAGTTGCGTCAGATGCAATGGAGGAGGAGGCTACTGGGGTGGTCGGTCTTCCAGGTCTTAGGGTGAGGCCCAAACCGGTCTTCTAGGCAGCAGTCCATGCGTCGAGCCATCATCGTCTTCCTCGCTTTTCCCTACGACGCTCCGTGCCCGGGACTGCCTACAGAACCTGAATTCTCAGGCGATGATGTGCGGTCTGTGAAGGTGTTCTGGATTTCGGTTTTGCCAGGGGCGAGGTGCAGGAGGTGTCTGGGAGCTGGCAAAGTCGATAAGGACCAATCCATGGGGAAATGCGTTAACCCATTGGTCATGTCGATTGTACTGGAAGTTGTAGCAGGGGCTAGTCTTTTTTCTCCTTCGAGGATTTCTCCTGCCCCTGTTCACCTCTTGTCTCGCCATAGTGAGGTGGTTCATTATCTTTCTGATATTGACACTGTCGGCATGGGGGAATTAGTTGGCTTGAGCTTGGTCGGATTGGAGCAAACAATTAGAGACTTCCACCTTAATTTACGGAGGAGTTTTGATTTGTTAAATGGGTCGAGTGTTACCGGGAAAGAGGCTCATACGAGAGTTGGATTTATGAAGTTAAAATTTAGACCAAATTTTCTACTATTGTCAGCTGGAATTTTAGACCAAATTGTCTAATACTGCAAACGCAGAGTGTGTTATTGACATCGCTGGAGTATCAAACTCCTTAATTCTGGCTGCCCAAACTGAATGTTATTGACATTAAATATCCTATGTATCCTTAATTGCAATTACAAATTGTGATGAAAATTCTAGCAAACGTGTTGTATAAATATACTGAGGAGTTGGTCAGTCCCTCTCAATCTGCTTTTATTCAAGGAAGATATGTTCTAATTAACTCTGTGACAACCTATAAATGTATTCACTCTCAGAAATCAAGAAAGGGCTTCAGGTTGTTGAATTTGAGAAAATATATGACAGAGGACAGTGGACTTGACTCGGGAGAGTAATGCAATTAATGGACTTCAAGCACAAGTGGATTAGTTGGATTCAAAGTTATGTGGGAATGACAAAATTTTCAGTGGATATAAATGGAAGATCTTTTGGCTTTTTTAGGAGCTTCTGAGGACAAAGTGATCTCATATCATCTCTTCTGTGTCTTGAGACTTGAGAGAAGGCTATAAGTTTGGAGAGTTAATAGAGAGTGTAGAGGTTGGTTGTAACAAGTCATATATCACTCATTTACAATTTGCATATGCCACATTGCTAATTTCAACTTTGAAGTGGGAAAATGCATCAATCTGAGAATTTTATTACAGTTGATGGAAGCTGTGACAGGTTTAAAGAATCAAGATAAATGTGAGTTGATTGGAGTAAGTGTTTAGGATGTTGATAACTCGACAAGGAGATGTTGCAACTTGAAACTTGTCTTTGGTATGTCTTGGACCTCCTTGTTGATTAATTACTTGGGGTACCACTGTCCAATAAGGGTTCAAAAGTGGGGGATTGGCAGTCCCTAATTCAGAAGGTGGAGGAGATTTCAGGCTGGAAGTGAAGATTGCTTATATCAAAAGGTAGATGGAATTTGTTGAAGTGTGTGTGTTCTACAGGGTATTTCACTCTTACTTTTTTATTCTCAAGATTCCTAGAGGCATTTGCAATAAAGTTGAAAGCTTGAGAGCCAATATCTTATGGTCAGGACGGGAAGGAGACAAGGTATCCATTAAATGAAGTAGAATCATATTTGCAGAATCAAAAATGAGGGAGGTGTAGACCTCCTGCCTCTAGAATGCATTGATGATGTCCTGTTCTTTAAGTGGAAACTCAATCAAAGAAGTGATTCTCTATGGTGTAAGATTGTATGCTCAAAGTATGAATTTTGGTGATACTGACGACTGGATTAGTGATTTTAAAGGCTGCAGTGGTCTCTTTGGCATTTGGAAGGATATTATTCGTAATTGAGGTCCCTTTTATTTATCATCAGCTATTTTATATTGACGATGGTACAATAATATTATTGTGAAAGGATTGTTGGATTGCTCACATGTTGTTAGCTGAACAGTACCCAAGACATTTTAGGAATTAGGATTGCCGACAGTAGGGGAGCAAGTGTTGGCTCTCACTGGGATAATGCTGCATTATATGATGAGGGGACTTTCTCCTTTGGATGAGATTAGTGATCTCCTAAACTTGATGTCTTAAAAGACTTCAACGCACGTGGAATCATGGAGAAGATGTTATAGTACCCAAATCAGAGTTAATCATTTTCAGATAAATCTGCTAGCTGCAAGTTTTAGTTCATGGGTGTAGAGGTCATCTTATTAAAATTATATTGCTTATGAAAAATTTTCAGAGGGAGGTTACCTACCAGATATTATTTAGGGAATCTCTTTTCCATGGTAATAGAGAGTTGCATTTTTTGTGACTAGTTCAGAAGATATTGATCATCTTTTCTTTCATTACGAAATACTTATTTGTATCTGGCACATCTTTTTTAAGAGTTGGAAGATTTCATGGTTGGTGCCTGAGTGCATTAACTCAACAGTGAAATGTGAGAAATCCCATTGAACTGATCTTATGGAATCTCTCCTTGTTTGCTTTTCTCTGGTCCATCAGGTTGTCTGCAACAGCAGGAGCTTTGAGGAACACTTTGACAATCCAACATTTATCTTGCACCTGACTGGAGCCTGTGGTTAAGGAGTGGTCTTTTGCATACTAACAGCATTATCCGGATATTTTTAGGATAAGATTCTATGTTTGGAAGAGTCAATGTTATTAATAGTTATCTGATTGCTATCCCCTTGGTAGTTAGCCGGACGGCTCTTCTGTTGTTTTTTCCAACTTTTTGTTCTCATTCTATTCCTTTTTATGTACTTCTTTCCTTACATATAAAATGAATCGTGATCTTTGTCACCTTAAAAAAATGGACAAGTGGTTATTTGTCTTTGACAATTTGGCTATTGGTAGATTGGACAAGTTGAGTGGAATTCCTTGGAACTGGATTAGCAAAGCAGAAAACTCTTTTGCTACAATAGTGGTGATGAAGTCGTGGCTTTTGTTCTATAGGAAAAAGTCTTTTCTTGGCCGTGCATCTGATTCCTTTTGGCCTTGCCATAACCCTTCAGCTTTGTTTGATTTGACATCTTTGTCAGCAAGGGGAAAAGTTTATATCCAGGCATCCCCGCATGACCGAGTGTACTTCATATATGAATGAGAGTACTGAATATTAGGAACCCAAATATTTATCAGGGAAAGCTGTGTTTTTTGGGTTGCATTTTGCTGTATAGTGTGCAATGATCCAGTGGATGGATCTCTGGATTAGTGGTTTTCTTTATGGCTGTCAAGAGAGCACTGACTAGGTGAGAGGCTCCCAAAATCTGTCAGCTAGAGTGTTCAGCATCATCTGGATCACTATATCTCATTGCTCTCTGTTCTCAACGTAGGTATTTTTCTGATAATCAAAGCTGCTGGGGCGTTGAGGGTTTCAAATGTTTTTCCCCATTCTTTCTTCTGTGTGTGCTTTATGTTTCATCCTTTTCCCTAGGTATCCATGTGTTTAGTTAATCTTCTAAGAAGAATGCAAATTGAATATTTGCCTCATCTTTTGCTCTTACCTATGCACCTTGGCTACGTATTTCTCTACTAGAAGGTGCCAAATGTAGGTTTCCTCTAAAACCTTACGGCCTGGTGTCCTATGGTTCACTAAGTTACATCTTACATTTTTTTTTCAACTGCACCATTACCTGTTTGGTTTATCTGAGAAGGTAAAGACATCTTTTGTTTACATCACTTTAAGCTAGCCTTGAATGATGAGGGTTTTTCCTGAAATTGGACGAGCACCTTTTCTTGTTGTTCATGGAATTAAGGAGTGTTTGCATAATTATCAACTCCAGAACTGACTAGCACAAGGAAACAAGAAACAAAATGAAGGGATGATAATACACACGTCTGCCAGCAGTGTCGTGGTGGACACATCATCGTCCTCTGTGGATGCCGCCCCAGGTTCTATCCTGGGGCGTTGCCCTTGTGGCCATGCATTGCGACCACCGCAGTATCTACCAAAAAAATTAATACACACATCAGTGCATGATCACGTATTTGTAAATATGTGTCATAACGTTTGGATGCATTATGCATCCATTTGTTATAAAGTGCTTTAATTTTTAAGTAAAAATATTATTATATAGCTTATTGCCATTTTTAAGTCGTGAAGTTAAACAACTTTTGTTTCACAAACTTTTTTTACTCCGATACGTGAGATGGGCAGCATGTAGGTAGGGTTACTTTGAATTTTGCAGGTTGTTTTATAACTTCTTGTTATTTTTCAGTATTAGTTTGCATGCTAGTGTCATAAACTCGTATACAAGTTCAGGCCACAAGGATCGTTTTATTGGGTTTTCCTGTCAGTATTAGTTTTATTTTACTTATCCATCTGCGTGTGCTGACAATTAATAAATCCGATTAAATACTAATTAAATTAATTAATGAATATACATTTTAATAAACTAAAATTTAATATTTCTGAAGTTATATAAATATGATTATTTTAAAATCATTTATAAATATAAATTATACGCTCTCATCATATTTCAATCTAATTTAAATAAAATAAAATATTTAATACATTGCATAACGGAAATGAAAAATGTAACCATAAATAATATATATTTTAAATTATAAACATAAATGAATATATGGTCGGATTACTATATATTGTATAATTTATAGATTATTTCTTTATATATTACATAGTTGCTTTATTTATATCATACATTCTATATCATATTTTATTTACATTATATTAGATTTTAATAATAACTTCTAATTAATATTTATTATCAACTTAAAATCATTTTATTTAGTTTAATTTTAATAAAATGAAAATTTAATTCGTTACTTTAATCAATATTTATCGTATGATATAATGAAATAATCATATTATCACTGTTGGTAAAATTTTAATTGTGTTACTTTTAATGCTAAACAAGATGCTTAACCACTGCACTGCATGTCTCTTTGTAAAGTCAATCTACTGTTGTCTGAATTCACTTTGTAAATCGATTTTGTTTAACAGTCAACTTTTCTTTTGTTCAGAAGATGAGTTTTTGAAATCTGACTTCATTACGCATTCATATAAGTTGGATTTGAGAAATTTGATTTTCAGGAAGTGTGCTAATTTTAAATTTTGTTTTCTACTGTGTTAATTTTTAATTGACGGATTTTTTTTGAATCGAGGATAGTGATCGTTGACAAGGATTTTGATTCGATGCAGCAGCTTTCGGGGAAAAGTTTAATGCTGAAATATTGGTCTTCATCTACTTCCAAATGTATTGTTCAACGCTTTAGATCCGCGACAGGCTTCAAGCGGAAGGATGGCAGTGGCAAAGAAAGAGGTAAGAAGGTAGAACCGTAGAAATCGTCTGTTTTCTTGTGCGTTTGCCAAGTGAATCACATGTTTTCTGTTCATAGCTAGCTTGCCTCGATATCTCCCGGTCTGTTCTTTAAGGCATGAGACGTGCGTATTACTTTTCCCAGTCTGTTCGCTCGCTCCCTCGAGACTCTTTGGACACCTTCTGCCCTTAGTTGATCTGAATCAATCTCAGGTCTGACATTTGATCTGACCAGAGGTTCAAAATGTCGGTTATCGTGTTTCCTTGAAGGTTAGATGTTAGATTAACGAAGGAGACGAACTACTAATCTCGGCCTCGGCCGATCTTATGTCCAACATTTGAACTCTAAGTTTGGACATCTAAGAGTGGTGTTTTGGTCTAGAGTTGTATAACGATATCTTATAAGATCTCTCTACTTTAATATCGTAGTTATTGGAATTAGACTGACCATGTTTTTTGTTTTGCTTGCTATTTTTGTTGATTGATGACTCCAATTATGACGTATTTGTCCAATGTATAGGCCATCAACCTTTCGCATGATAGGTGCGCATGATGCGATGATTGGTCAAGACAAACTGTTAGATCCGGTCTCGCGAAGCTTACCGCGTCACATA
Organism: Cryptocoryne crispatula var. balansae; assembly: GCA_036172225.1. Lineage (NCBI taxonomy): Eukaryota > Viridiplantae > Streptophyta > Magnoliopsida > Alismatales > Araceae > Cryptocoryne > Cryptocoryne crispatula. Next base: position 1,541,293 of record CM069935.1, read on the forward strand.
CCCACTTCGGAACGGCAAATCCTGGGAAAGAACAGAACCATAACGTTCGATTCAAACCACGATGAATGCTCCTCGGCAGTTCCAGGAGTCAAACCGCATCAGAGGAAAACGACCCGTCCCTCCGTATCATCGTAAATACCAGCCCAACCCCGTACAAACAACCGCCCGAACCGAGATCGACGGCATAAAAATGACGCCTTGATGGCACTCAACGTGCCATACATGGAACTTTTTCGGAGCGACAATGCCCATCCATTCGAAATCTGCCTGTAATGCTCTACAGAACTCCTAGCGCCAACGCACGAACGCAACGAGTTCATCAAATGGTTCACGTGGGAACCGCACATTCCCGGATCTCGGCAAGTTAAACCAAATGGCATCAGAGTCTACAACTTGTCAGCATTCACCAACAACATGCGGCGGGTGAAACGATGTTAAGCCCATTTGCAAATAAATAGATGAATCTGGTAAAAACTTTTTCAAACCTGTGGAAAGCCTTCCATTTCTTTGGAACACCATTCCAGAACGGCCCTACCTGATCGAATACAGACCCCTCCCGAACAACCACCCTTCCCCAAGTTGTAGGAGACGCTAGATTGTAGAAGAGCTAATAATACACATCCTGGGTTGCCTAATATTAAAAGAAAAAAAATACAACGAGCCGAACCTTATCACAAAAAGAATCAGTGCGAAGCTGCCATCCCGGGAACGAAGGCCATGCACCGGTAAGCTCCTCATGGATTCTGACAACCTCCAGGCCCCAATATGGGCAACTTGTGACAATTTAGGGCATGCTCCCGTCAATCTTCTCTCGGAAGCACGAATGGTAAATGGAAGTTTCTTTGCCAGAAGCAACCCAAAAAAAAATTAGTGCAACCACTGCCCGGGTGACTTACGCATAATACATGTACAAGCTGTTGGCAGCAGCACAGGCAATTGAATTTTCTGTTGGGTGCCAAGCGAGATGCAGCAGCTTGGTTGTAAAATCGTACGAGTTCCCGTTGGCATCCACTCCAGGGCTTTCACCTCCTGGCATCAATCCATCCCTACTGGTTAGTTGACGGCTAGGTATAGGCTACAGTCAATAATTAGCACTTCTAGCATACAGGCCACTGACCTCGACGAACAACACGCGTTAGACTACTCAGAGATCTTCCTGGCCTTGCGGGAATTGGGGCTTGTCTCCTAAATAGAAACATGTGGTTACTGACATGCACCAAACATGTTTCACGGATTTCAGGGACCAAAAACTTGAAAAAAACAAAACAAAGAGTGCGTATCACCTCAGACATCCATGGAAGGAAAACCCCCAGAGAGTCACATACTCCTCAACCACTTTTTTTTTCTAGTTATTAAACCGCAACTATAGTTACTAAACGATGCGTATAGTTACTAAGCGCTGGGGAGTATGTGACTCTGGTTGTTGACTGAGTTGCTTCCCTTCTATGGATATCTGAGGTGATCAACACTCGAAACCAAGAGGTTTAAATTTTCAATCACCCTCTTAACTCCCCCAAGTCCAATAAGAATGCATCCACCAAAAGATGGGAAAGCATGACATGATTTCATACCTCAATGGATTCTTACTAGCCTCCAGAGTAGTGGCCTCACTGCTTCCAGGTACCACACTGAACACACGAAAGAGATTGCTACCGAACAAACAGAACAAGCACAGCACAGCCTCACGGGGTCAACCAACCTTGTCAAATCAGATAAGTGTGGTGTCTAAAAATGAGAACAGAGTGCCTTACCTGTACGAGCCAGTTGCTACCCTGCTGCTGTCTCCACTAAGGCAGCATTCAAACTTGTCAAAAATTGAATCGTTTTCATACAAATCACAAAGCTTCAAAGAACGAAGGGGCAATTATTTTGGCATGAAAGAATGTTGAAAAATATCTATATCCACCAAAAAACTGCTCAAACTGAAACAGAAAGTTACCCTGGGCCTTAAATATTCATGAACCTGGAAGGTTGCAACAGGTCCAGAATCCATATTAATGTCCCAGAGCTGACAAAAATGTACACACCACGGTTAGAACACGTATGTGGCAGTGCAGACTTCTTATTTCACTCACCAACTGCATATTTTCGAGTGAGCAACATCTTGGCAAAAGCTAAAAATTAGATATAGACTGGCGGTGAAAACAAACAACTAAATGTTTTGGGTACCAGTTGTCAAAGCAAGTTCCATGCAAGAAAAGTATATTACTGTAACTTCACAATTTTGCTGTACGCTAGAATAGCTACCGTACAGACAGCTTTCTCAGCGCTCATCAAGATAATAACCAATCTCACCATATCATGCAATAATGTATTTTTAGCTACGCAGAATATTCTAGGTTTCTTTGTGGTTATCTGCTATATATGCTGCCTTTATAGTAACACAATCATGATGTACCACAATGTTGTTTTATCTGGGATCTAACTGTACAAGAATACCATAAAGAATAACTTGCTGTAACAAAATATTGAAAAATTGACCATATCACATGAATCATGAAGCAAGTGTGCTCAACCCAAATGGAGTTTCACATGTTCCAACAGACCAAAAATACCAGGATTCACCTTAAGAGACATATAGTCACGACTCAGGATGTGCCTCCCATCTTTTCCAAATTTAATATCTGATATAGAAGCTATTATCTCAGTAAAAAACGACCTGGAACCAGGTGGCTCATGCTCCTCAAACCTAAAATTTGAGGAAAGTAATGATTACCGTTAGTGAGACAAGAACGTGCAATCATCAGCTCGCAAGGGAATATATCATCAAATAATAGCTGAACTTATAGACCAGATTGAAACTCACAGCTGACAGTGATTATCACACAAGGCTGACTGCCGCAAATCAACAAGCCTGATTGTACCCTTCGAACTACTATATGCCAACGTGTTACAGTGGCTAGGATGAAACTCCGCTGAAGTTATAACCTCTGCAGTATAATAAAATACACATGCATGTTACATCACCTCTCAGTACCCCAAAATAGGTCACACAAAGCTACGTCATCAGTCCATAAAAAGCACGGTTGATGGATGGCAGAAGCAGACAATCCAAATACTGATAGCCATTAACGATACTGATTCTGACTTGGAGTAATCCTTAGCTGATTCCTGACAATTCAGCTAAAATCAGGCTGATGCATGTTGGAATCTGCCGATCCAGTTGAACTCGCTAGGCATTGCTGAGATCTGCTATAATTAGCAGAACCAGACCTGGACTGGCTGATTCTAACTTGGAATCTGCCGATTCCAGCATAAATTAGAAGTTATAGATGAGCAGGGTGAAACTTTTTGACTTTTTTGTCTTAGGGGTTGGCAATCTGGCTGATCATATCAGATCCTTGCATGGATCAGCCGTGGCCAATCTGGCATCCAGTCCCAATCACGCCTGCCTTGATTCAAAGTCACCTTCATTACGCAAGGTAGTTTAGCTTTAGTCCCTTTATTTGTGTCTCTATCCCTGAGAATTTCATAAACTAGGTTAAGTCCCTGTTAGTTACTTGCATAAAATCCAAAAAGTTCATATATTTGCTGATTCTCAGGTGGCAATGATCGCCAGATCAGATCAGCCGATCCTCAAGGAGAAATCCCGATCAAGAATCAGAAATTTAAAATTAAAAATAAAAATTCTGACTCCAATCAGATTCCTGCCAATTTGGCCTGATTCTTTTTACAAAAAAAAATGGAAGTCCGATTCCGATTCATCCATCCCAGCCGATTCCGCTGGGATTTTATATTTGGATTGCCCCTCCGGTGAAAATCGGATTGCCATAGGCCGATCCTATCCAAAGAATCAATTGATCAAGATCTGTCAATTCTGCAATATATGCATGGCAGACATATATCTCAGTTTTCCAAAGTTCAACGAGACTGAGAACAAAATTCAAGATATAGGAAGCTACTTTTAATTCCTTATACTTAAAAAGAGAAAAAATAAAAAACAAATTACCCAGTTAACACATAATAATGCAATTGCCAATGTCACCAGTAAGACAGTAAAAGATAATAATGCAATTGAAGGAATAAAAACGCAGCAGTTGCTATTTTTTAATAAAATGACCTACGCCCTGTGCCCATGGGGCTGTCTACCAAGAAAAGCATACAAACCTCCAAACCTGTTTTTATGGTATACGCTCATCTACACACCTTTTTTTTTCTTGTTTTCTAATAGCAGCCCATAAATCATGTAAAAGTCTAGCTGCCATTTTTTTCTTGTCCTTAAAAGTCATAAGAAATGAGATATTTCTTTATTAATATGCAAATTACCAACATCAAGATATTCCATAGAATGATTACTTGAATACACCCCTTTCCTTCATCCAGAAGATGAACATGTCCATCCTCACATATTGACCCATTCAAGTTGATAATAAAAGCTTCCACTACATCTGTTAACTTTTATCTCTTGAATGCAAACCACATGTTTTATATTTTGTACATAATATCCTTCTAAGCTCCTATTTTAGCCCCTCCATTCAGCCCATCCACTATTCGATGACAATTCTTCATGCTGAAAGACACTTTGATCCAAAAGATTATCTTTTTCTGATGATCGATCCTTCTAATAACTTCCCCATGCTCTTAACAAAAATGACCTCCCCCTAGGTCAACTTCTACACCATTTCCCTTTTTTCTTAACCAAGCAATAAATGATCATATGTTCCTTAAAGTTCCTAGAGAAAATTTCTCACCTTTCCACTGAATGAAAAGACTGACCAATTCCCTCTTTTATATTATAGCTTCATCGACCAATTGGCGCTTTGAATAACCAAGATTGATTTAAAAATTTCTGTTATGCAAGGAATGGGTTTGCCATTTCCCTTCAGTTAAAAGAACCCGTAACACCACCAACTTTCAGACTCATCTTCCAAAGTACAAGTAGTCTTCACGAAAATGCTAGATAGTTTCCACTTTACTATCCCCTCTCCAATCTGTCCGACTTATCTAAGCCATCTGGATCCCCCACCTTACATTTCCCGGAGAGAAGCCAGTTTAAATGAAGTTCCAGATCCTTTACCGAGTTAAGATCCTGTGACACCATCAACAACTTTCACTTCAGAGTCATCATCGTAGTGTAAAAATAATCTTCAAGAAAATGCTCATTAGAGTTTTCCCCAATTCCTCCTCTCTTTAATATGTCCGACTTGTCAAAGACTACTGGGCCCCCCCCCACCTTATTTCTCACAATGAAATCAGTTTAAGTTCTGAATCCTCTACTGAGTTCAGATCTTTCTGTGAAACATTAACCAGGTCCTAAGACCCCTTGCTTCCTTCGCCAGATAACCTCCAGCACACATCAAGATTCAGGACTATGCACCTTTGTCTTTTCAAAACAATAGACACATTCGTCCCAAATATTCGTCCCTTGTCCGTCCATAATGAATGGCCCAAGAACATCATTCTCCGAAGAAGGCAACTGCACGCTTCACAGATAACCTCCAGCACACATCAAGATTCAAGACTATGCACCTTTGTCTTCTCAAAACAATAGATGCATTCATCCCAAATATCCTTCCCCTTTCTGCCCATAATGAATGGCTCAAGAACAACATTCTCTGAACAAGGCATCTGCACACTTGTCTTCCGAAGGTACTAGTTATCCTGTAGCCTAGGAAAATATGCCAAGGTTGCTGAACGCCTGAAACCTGCATTCCCTTATACCATCTCCAGTGCTGGCACAACAACCTTATCCATGTACGCCGTGAACCAGCACTTTGCCAGACTTTGATCTTACATTGCGGATGTATCTCTACATTCCAGGCCATACAATAGAAAAATTGCTTGAAATGACGTAGGAATGGGTGCTCTTTCCCCCCTCCCCGTTCTTGTCTTAGGTCTGCCCTTGGTACCTTCTAGGCACTGCTGTTTCTTGTTTGCTATTAATGAAATTGTGGGCCATGTTGCGAGACCATCTTCAATAGAGATTACCATTGGTTTTGGTAAGACTTCCGAAGTTCCCCTCAATCTAAACCTGGAAGCAATCTCATCCACACTTATCTCCATTCTAGCCAGAAACTATACCTTCTCTTTCAGTTAAATTTTGACTCCAAGGGACTGAAGTACAATCCCCTCCGTACATACCATCAACCACTTTCAGATTCCCCATCTTCTGGCAGCGCATCTCGAAGACATTCCTAACTTAAAGAGAAAGAACTCTGATGACACACCATTAAGCCATCAACCTCTGAATGGCTACAACACCAGCATTTTGACTTCATGGCAAAAATTAAACTCCCCATTTTCCTATAAATACGTGCCAAGAGCTCTATCAAAAGAGTTCCCTTCCATCATCTCAGATATGAAGGTGCAAACAGAACCAAGGGGACAATTTGGGTGGCGGTGGATGGCAAGACGGGCTTGCCCCTGCCACTTGAAACCTTCTCACCCTATAACACCCCATGCATTAAAATAGGGTTTTTACACAGGTTAATTGACATCATTAATTGATACCAGACAGTGACGTTGACAACACTACAGCCCAACTAGCAAGATAGAAAAAACAAAAAATAATAAAGTAAAATGATAAAAATTATTATTGGACCACCTGAGCTTTTCCATAAGCTTCCCCACAACACTAAATTTATGAATGTGGCTGTTGTACAAGAATTAATTCTCAAGTGAGGATTAGGATCTTGTTGTTAGCTGGATAAACATAAGTGGAGTTAAGAGTTGGGTTAGAATTCTAGATAGAGACTAAGATAGTGCTAGTCGAATTGGGTGTCCTGGGTTGTTCTCCTGATAAATAACATGGGCCGGTGGCTTCTTTAAGGTGTCGGGTGTTCGAGGCAGCCACCGAGGGAGAGATTGTACTTCAACATATTAGTGGAGTTCGGCTTCTCCAAGTTTCTTGTCTTGTGTGTGTCTAACTTCTTCACGAAGGAGTATGATTACGTTTCCCATTACAAGATGTGGCACCCCCATTGTTGTCAAATGACCACTTAAGAGCCTCTCAACGCAAACCAGGCAGCCCAAGGCACCTGGCTGCTTAAAGGCTCAATAAAGCACCCACTTCGGAGCACTTGAGCCATAAGGTGGCCCAAAGCAGTCGCATTGCGGTGCTTAAATCATCTGGATCCACATGGGTCTCTATGGATCCCAACATTGGACCCTCCTTATACACCCAGCAGAACCCTCGTCACCTCCATTTGCCCTCCAACACTTGCAACTAGGGTTTAAAAGAGAGAATGAGAAGCTGCTGCTGTTAGCTGCCTTTGTGCAGCCCTCTCACCCTCTTCAGCCACCCACACAACTCAACACTCCTCTCCACCCCTCTTCTGGTCGCTGTTATTCCCCTTCTTGGCTGCCCTCCTCTGCCATTTCTTTCCCCTCTCCTGGCCACCACCCTCTTCCCCCACCAGCCTGTCTCCTGCCACCCTGCTCCACCCTCTTGCCACCCTACTATGCCCTGCTCCATCCCCTGCTGCCCAACTAGTCTTACTGCTTAAGATCACTTTGCCTCTTCGTTGCCTTGACAACTATGAGCACCTCCTTGACCATCATGTTCAGATACAACAGGCCGAAAAATGACGTAGGTCACTCATGTGGTGCTGCATGACACTGAAACCCAGGTGCGTGGCCGCTTGCATTTGGTGACAATTCAAGAACACAACGGTCAATCTATCACATTATGAATGCGACCATAGATACATCCACATGATTCCCTTTAAAGGCATCAATGCATTAAATGCACTTTTACTGCCTGCCCACCACCCACACCCCTATAAATAGACCACTCACCCGCCACTTGTTTCTAGTACAGTTGCAGGCAGGTTCATCATAAACCCAAGGTTTTCGAGGTGACCAAGGCAAAATACTGCCTTGGCGCTTAGACGATAAGGTGAGGAGTTAGGCGACACCTTTTTTATATAGTAAAATTGATAAAATAACAAATCTATATGTGACAAATAATACGAAATAGTTATGACACCCTGTAAATCAATTAATAATGAGCAAGTGTATAGTTTCATAGGCTAAAATAACTTGAACATAAGTTAATTTTAGCACTTAATTTGTATTAACTATTGGTAAAAATTTATAAAATTATTTAATCCTAATTATTGTTCTATCAAAATGTTTAATTATAATCAAATTAACTATTAAAACTAGTTATTTTCACCTCAAAACCACTTAATTAAGTGATGTTGATACTTAATTATCATTATTTATCATTAAATTAGCTAAAATGGCCCTAAATACCCTTGGTTGCCTAGGCGCCCCTCACCTTGACCAACCTTGGGGTGCCTTGTCGCCTAGGCGACGCCTTGAAAACATAGCATCAACCTAGTGTGAACAGAAGATAGATGTGGGTGATACGAACTTTGGTTGTAAAGTACGAATATCAAGTATCGGAGTGAACATCATCAAATGAGTTTCTCTACAGTCTTACCTATTTTGAGAATTTTAATCTATGTTATCCTAAGAGTGAGGTGCGTGAGAAGGAAGGGTTAACCTCGCCTCAGGCACCGCAGGCAACTGCCTTGAGGCAAGCCAAAGGAGAAGGGTGGAAACCACACCGGCTGGACCTGCAGTCCCGTGGAAGAGGCAATCGGGGTGGAAAAGACACTGATATTCACAGACCTGTTAGCCCCTTGAAACCCCTGAATCCGGAACTTAAAAGAAACCGTATGACCCCGAAGCGTTGAACTGCCTGGTCGACTGGGAGGTTCAGCACTTTGTTTTTTTTTAAGTTATTAGACTGGGCAGTTCAGCGCTTCAAGAGATTTTTTTAAGTAGTTGGATCTCTCGAAATCAGTTGGAGATAGCCCTTGTGGCACCGTAAGAGCTTGGTGAATGAACGGAAGGCGATGGGGCTCATCACCTGGGTGATCATAGCCGACAGGAGGTAGTTGTCAGCCGCCTTGAATGAACTGACATATCTGAGACACTGGACTAGAATAAGATAAAATAGATGAGCAGGAGTCCTCTGTTATCGAGTAACATTGTGTTTCATATAAACCGGGTTTAATTTTCTAACATCTACCATGCGAACAGGTGGCTTCCCATCTCATAAACCAATGTCTTTGTCAATAATTCCACACATGACATGTATGAAGTCCTCAACTCAGCATATGTCGTTCATGGTGTGAATCTTCAAGTAATGTCACCACAAGTAGATACTTACGGATTCAGCTCATTACACACCCTAATCAGGTGAGGAAGAAGATCGTATCAAGTCCTATGGATCTAGTTACCAGGTCTACAAACCAAATACGCCACTTTTCCTGATAAGGGTGGGAAAGGTGCAGGGGGGCAGCTGCCACCCTCCACTCTTGGGAGGCGAATCCCCCGGATGGCCGCCGCTCCACCAGAGATCAAGTCAGACTGATCCTCTTTTTTTCCCAATTTTTAAAGATTGATCCAGACCAATTACTGATCGGCTTCCTTCCGCTAGATCGGCTGAGCTGGTTGACCTAATCCTTGTCCAGATCAATCCCAATCCCAACCTAGAATAGCTTATTTTGATAAAGATCTCAGCAAAGAAAAGCTTATCCTCAATCTTACAAAGCAACCAACTTCCTTCACTCAGCCACCAACTTTGTAACAATCTTCTCAGATCTGGCTCCCCCACCTCACCCACACCCATCACCTTAACAGCCCAGCAAAAACCCAGTCAGTGTCTGTCCATAGATAATTATGCAGACGAAGGGATGTCAATGCAACCCTCGTATGGAAGCATCTCCACACCAAAGCAAGGTGCTGACAACCTGACATCAATTCTCAGAAGACACAAGGCTGACAGCTAAGACAAGAACTCCAATGACCAATTCCACCACCATCCTGCAAGATACCACTCAATGACTCTGCAACAAGCACCTGGAACATAACACCACATCAAGGATCCCTCGACCGGCGCTGCGCTGCGCTGCCGGCATCCACCGCCGGGATCAAACCCTCGCCACCCCCCCCCCCCCGCGGGGGTGGCGTCGTGCCAACCGAGCCACGCTCGGTCGGCTATGGTTTGATCACTTGATCGGCTCTTAAGCTTAGACTACCGAGATGAAAATCACAACTCCTACAACGACATGTTCTACTTCTACCGATCTACAAATCTAAAATAATGTCATAAGAAATAGTTGCAGCAGACATGGAAAGAATGCTGAATTATAACTGCTCGGGAACATGGGGTTCACAATATCAAAGACAAATGCAGCCAAATCTCAGTGTTTCTGTTCATGCTAGTCCAGGAAATACGCCTACAAAGTGGAAATATTACTTGCATTATGGTAAAACCCACGTTTTTCAAAATGAAATAATTTGAAAAAAACTCAGAACCACATCTATGCAGCATACTGCATTCAGAATTGACAGTACCAGTCAAATCCTCCATATTTGCAGGCTTTACGTCAACAATATTAAAACTCTGGTTGCTGATTTCCAAATTCCAAAGGTTTATACGCAAATCATCTGCTGATATAAAAGTCTCCCCATCACTGAAAAAAAGAATCAATAATTTGAAGTTAAATGGAAAGCATAACAAGGATGAGTACTGGTCATAAAAATGTAAGAAAGACAAGAACTTGAGCTTTCTAGCTCAAATATGTAAGTTCAGATTATTATATATCCAGAATTATGATTTGGTTAGAGAAGGGAACAAAACAAAGCCTAATGACAGAAAAAGTAAGGTGATTGTAAAAAGAATTGAAATTTTGTAATTGCAAAAGAAGCAGAAAAACCTTAAACCCAAAAAGAGAAAAGAATACAATTTTCGGAAAGAAAAATGTCTAGCTATAAACTCTAAATAGACATTGCATAATGCTAATTCTATGACTTCTTTAATTGAAAACAGTCCTTCCAACATGGTTTGTAGAATCAGCTGATTCTTAGATCAGACCCCTCTGATCCGATCCCCCACCAGGGACTACTGATTTGGAATCGAGTCAATGGAGAATCGATGAGGATCGGGTGGATCACTGCTAGATCACACGATCCTCCCGGATTGAATCTAGAATCAACTAATCCCCGAAACTTCTTAAGTTCTGGAATTAGACCTTGGATAAACTCAATTACTGTCCGATCTCCTCTCCCCAACCCACACCCCACCCATCCCCTTGATTCTCTCCCTTCTAGATCAAGGATCGCAGGATTGGAATCAAAGTCCAGATTGGTGGGTACCAATCCGATTTAGATCGGATCGGTCCAATCTCGACCGATCTACTGGAGCAAAATCGATCTAGAATCGGGGAATTTAAAAAAATCAATCCCGATTCCAATCCGATCCCGACCGATCTGGACGGAATAGCAAAAAAAACCAATTCCGATCTCGACTGATCCAGCCGATCCAGACCAATGTTGCAGGAACTTTTTTCTGGATCGATCCACCGACAGAGAATCAGATTGGCAATGGCTGATCCGATCTAGAAATCAGCCGATCCGATCTAAGAATCAGCCGATTCCGCAATCCATGTTTCAGATCCCCCCTGTCCAGGGCTCTTTAACAACTATCTCCTCTAGCAAGGCCCCCTCCCTAAAGCCGATCAAGCCTTTGAAGGTACCGATTCTCCATCCCCTTCCCCCGATCCACCATCCCCACTCCCACCCCCGAAGGAGTGCTCCCATTACAGCCACTCCTTTGGGAGTGACTTTTCTCACCCCCGAAGGGGAAATCTCCCTTTCGAGGGTGACCTTGAGCACGCCTTCGAGGGTGATTGTCACCCCCGAATCGGTGATCTCCCTATACAGCCACCCCTTCTAAAGGGGCCCCTTCGTCACCCATTTCACTTAAATTTTTTAAATTTTGATTTCATTTTCAATGAGTGTATTTGTATGTGTAGATCAAACATCGGATGAGGAGCAAAATGTCTCTTGACAGAAGGATGTTTGATTACAATATGGATACTTGTTAGATGTGAGGAAGAATATGGTAAAATGTAAATGGTATCAAAAAATATGAATGGAGGTATTTTCTATCTCAAGCAAAATATAACTGGTGTGGTTGGAAATGTGAAGAAGTGAGATAAAGTCGTAACTGAAGTAAGAGAATAAATAAAAAGTTATTTAACTGAAAGAGTATCACAAAGATATTATAATTTAGCATAGATACAAGCTGCATGTTGAGTTGCTCGGACAAAAAGAAAGATCTCATGCTTGGAATGAGGTGAAAAAGGAAAAACACAAACTCATGTACAAGTTGATTAATAATCTTTAGATGATGAATAGGAGATAGAGATAAGAAGAGCCATAAATACTAATAGAGCTCAAACCAAAGAAGATGAGTAAAATAAGAGAAGGGTAAGAGGTACAAGTGCCAAAGCCAGATAATTAGTTGTGAAAGGTAGTCGACCAACACATGTGCCAAGGTGAGATAGTGAGTTTAGTCGATCGCAGTCAATTCAGTCGACAGACACTGCCATGTATAAGTAGAGTGACAGAAAGCAAAGGTCTATCAAACATGCATTTAAGGAAGTAAAGACTACTATAGAGACTGCAGAAGAGGCAGTCAAGTATATCTATGAGTGATTTTTACATGCAGGTACATAAAAGTTAAGTTTTCTTAACTATGTCTTACATATTTTTTGAACAAATATTAACAATAGTGTGATCATCTTCCTTCGTGTAGGTGTTCCAACACCTGCAATAACCAGTTCATATTTCCAAATAATGGTAGATACCATTTGTGAGGCTAGACCAGGGTTGAAAGTCTCCACTTTCAAGTACATTTACAAGAGTGGGTTGGATGAGGAGGTCAATGAGTTAATAGGGTGTTTGGGAGCACTTTTAATTTTAAGACAATCTCATTTTTAAAATCAAGATTATTTGACTTCTCAATTTTATTTTTAAAATCAAAAAAGTCTAATTATTTGGTGTTTGGTAAAATTATCATAATTTTTAAAAATTAGACAGTAGTGTTTGGTTATGACTAACGACTCTGCAAAACTCTCTCGAGTTCCCTTCGCAGAGAGGACCTGCAACTTTGCGAAGGCTCCCCCGTAGCGTCGTCTATCTCCCCTCCCGGCCGGCGCGTTGCGCCTCCCTCCCCCCGCGGCGGCGGCGGCGGCGGCGAACGAAAACCCGCGTCGTCGTCGGCCAGCGAACCCCCCCAGCGGCGTCGTCCGCCGGCCAACGAAGCCCGCACGGCGTCTGCTCCCCCGAAGCCCCCCGGTAGCGCTCCCCCACCCTCGCGGCGGTGCTCCCCCGCCCGCGAAGGCCCTCCTCCGCGGCGCGAAGGCCCTCCCCCCCGGCGCGGTGCTCCCCCCGGCCCCCCCGGCGCGGCGGCGCTCCCCCACCCCCCGCGGCGGTGCTCCCCCCGCCCTCGAAGGCCCTCCCTCCGGCGCGGTGCTCCCCCCGCGATGCTCCCCCCCCCCCGCGCGAAGTCCCCACCCGCGAAGTCCCACCGCCCGCGAAGTCGCCACCCCCGGCGGCACTCGCCCCGCCCGCAAAGCCCCCCTCCGGCGCGGTGCCCCCCCCGGCGCGAAGTCCCCACGTCCCCACCCCGGCGGCGCTCGCCCCGCCCGCAAAGCCCCCCCCCCCCCCCCCGCGGTGCTCCCCCCGCCCTCGAAGGCCTGCTCCCCCGGCGATGCTCGCCCCGCCCGCAAAGTCCCCGCGGCGCGAAGTCCCCACCCCCGGCGGCGCTCCCCCCCCCCCCGCGTCAACCGCACGCTCCGCCCGCGTCTGTCTCAAAAACAAAACATGTGTTTTGTTGTTTTGTTTTCAAGAGAGAGTTACGAAGGGGAGTGCACCGATTTTGAAAAAAAAGAAAGAAGCAAAAGAGAGTAACCAAACATGACACCTCTTCTATTTTTAAAATTGATGTCAAAAATGGGAAAAAAAACGTATCCAAACAGGTTATAATCTCTTGGATAGATAAATTCAAATCTATATATGGAAGGAGAAAGGTCGCACTGTAATGTGTGATGGGAATCACAAGGAGTCCGTTTATCAACTTTCTTATGTATTGTTATGAAAACACCACTTTTTTGAAGTCCATTGATACATCGAGCCAGGTGAAAAATACAGATTACTTGTTTGATCTGATGAACACTGTGGTAGATGACATATAGAAGGAAAACAATATACATTTTGTTACAGACAATAAGACTTCATACAAGACTACAAGAAAGAAGATGATAGAGGCGAGACCTCATTTGTTTTGAGTGTCTCATGCTCGCACTCAATTGACTTCATGTTGGAAGACATTGAGAAAGAGCCAACTGTGAGGTCCTTGATAAGTTAAGGACATGTTATTACATCTTTCATTTATGGGCACCACAAGCTGCTCTCCATCACGAGAAAATACACTGATAGTCATGATCTAGTTCGACCCAATTTGACCCGACTTGCTACATATTTCATTATATTTGAGAACCTTTATAGATAAGACATAATTTGAAGAGGTTCATACTATATAACCTATCAAGAGTATATAGATACAATGCAAGTTACAATTATAAAGTATGAGACTTTATCGAAGATGGAGAACCTTATTCAGAACAACAAGTGGTGGAAAAAAGTGTAATACTACCTATTAGTGATGGAACCTTTAGTACAAATGTTGAAATTGGTTAACTCCAATGGCAAAGACAAAATGAAGTATTTATGTGATGAAATGGACAAGGTCAAGATTAATATCAAAGAGCAGTATCCCAGAAATAACAAAAAATGGTGAAAGATTATAAACATCATATGAGACAAGACACTCCACCATGATATTCATGGTACAAGTATAATTTTAATTATTTAATACTACCTATCATTTTATTGTTGTAGCAATTTGTTAATGTCTTAATAATTGGATTAAGATCTATTTTGACAAGATATTTCTTGAACTCAAGAATGTAATATGGTGACCAAGTATGCATTGATGCAAAGATGTTGCCAAGTACATTGTCAGTGATCAAACGTTTAGCCAAAACTACACAAAATAGAATAGAGGCTAAGATTAAAGTATGGACTTGTTACTTATTTATTGATTGTTGAGCATTGAAGAGGAACAATAAAGCTAACTACATTTCAAATTGTACTTCAAATTACATCATACAACTATAGAATTAGGATCTATGGAGATTAAGATTTGCAATATTCACAAGACAAAGTTCTTCCAGGTAGGCTATTGCACATTTAGTACATGATAAACATTCTTAAATAAAAGTTTACTACCCTTACTAATTACTACACTATTTGTCATTTTATAGTTGATTTATGAATCTAAGCGAACAACATGAGTGCATGAAATCTACCGACAACTATTGCAGTTTGGGTACTTAGTCAGAGTACCAACTTTTTCCAATTTGAAAAGAATCGGAGCACCCTTAGCCTCATACACACAACAAGAAAGAATAGGTAGAACACTGAAATATTGAAAAAACTAGTCTTCTGCCATTACAACATGAGATTAAAAGTTAAAAACATCAAGGATAGACTGAAGATATTTGAGGAGATTTACTAGATTTGCAGATAGTTTGTGCTAGGAAAGAACTGAAGCTGAAGCCAATTAAGGCTTGACAGAGAATGATATTGACTTAGAATATCTCTTTCAAGAAAAATATCCACTTGCAGCACAGATATGTGAGAATGACGCTGAGAGAGAGCTCAAGTTCAACCCGAATGATAGATCATGTGCCGAAGATGAGCTTGACAACGTTATTAGTGAGGATGAACAGAATGAAGAAGGCAAGAAACTTAGGTTCCTTGCACATCTTCCAATTCCTTAGCCAATTCTAGTTCCACAAAGTACAAGTACATGTATGGTTCCACAACACATCTAGCCACAGCTATAGCACATATTCCAAGTGTAGGACCTACCACTAAAAAGAGTGATGCCTTTGGAGACTTCAAGACCTCTAAGAGAGCAATAAAGAACAATGCTGGTATAAGTACACAACAAGAAGAAATAGAGAAGAGGAAGAAGTTGAGTACCAAATGAAAATATTTGATTGCTACGAATGGTACCCAGACACCTTCTTTAAATGATGATGATGATGAGAAAGAATTTATTTTAGCAACACAACAAGGTATGGGAGGTTTAGGTGGAAGAGGTGGTGGTTCTAGTAATACACGTACGAGTGGAGAATGTTCAGAAGATTTGAATGAGAGATAGTATTCTAGTGGAAGAAGTTAGAGATGAAATCGAATGAATATCATTAGTAAGTACGTTGCCGACAATTATCCAGAACCTACTTCAAATTTCGATTTTAGTTATCCACCCACCGCTCTAACATTAGGAGCAAACATTGTATATGATTTTAGCCAAATGACTCAGTCACTATTTTCATATAGATATGGTCTAATCATGACTTATCAGAGTCAGTGGAGCATTCGGGAGAATGAAGATGAGTAGCAAGACAAAGATTATGATAAATAATTTTGTGGTTGGTAACGAGAAGGTATCTTTTCTATTATATTTAAGTTGTACTTGTATCATCTTTTCAATTGTATTTAAATTTTGATTTCTACTTGTACCATCTTTTTTATTTAATAGAATACATGTTAATAAAATAAGAACCAAATGAGGTTGGTATCATAAGACTTGTATGTGAGTTTGTTTCACTGATAGACATATCTTTTATGGTATCAATCTTTTTCGACATCATAACATTTTTAAAATTTTTCTATTTTTTGTATTTTCACGAATTTCCTTGATTTTTTCATTTTTATTGAAAAAAGACTAAGCAGGACCAACTTCGGATCTGTTTTTGTTCAAGCAGATCAGTCAGGATGAGACTAATCCAATTTGATCGGTACCCGGCAATCCCGACTTCAATTCTGATCCCGCAATCCTTGTCTTCGATTAGAAAACTTCTATTCAAGATACATTTACAGGTGATCTATAGTTCAAGATTCTATTGCTTCTTTCTTCCAGGTACCAAATAGTTCCAAAAGAGCTTACCCCAAAAATCATGGGATGAAACATGTCCCAAATTAACTATCATCCTTCACGGTTCAGCTTTTCCAAATGGCTCACAATATATTCAAACTTCATGCATTCAAAGAGATCCTTCATATGCTTTGAATATTCTAATGTAGAAATACATGATTGATTTCTGTTGGAAAGATTTAACCAATGAAGTCTATCAGCTATCGGGATCCTTCCCCAGGCAATATTCAAAAGAAAATTCCGGTTTATTAATCATGGTCTTGTATAGCACCTCTACTTGTCCACATTCTACATGCTCATTTCACAGATAAAAAGCCATTTTCCCATTTGCATATCAATTGCCGATGTTGTCACTGATGCAGCATATTTTTGAATTCCAAAAATCAATCAAGTTATTAATCTCTTAGGCCCTTCTAAAAAAGATGTCCAAATTGGTAAATAAAAAATCCTTTTCCCTTAGATATTAGATTATGTAAATCTGAAAAATTGATGAATATATGGAGATTCTTCCACCTATCCTCTCAGTTGAGTGTTCTTTGGATGTTTCCTATCTCAACAGTCAATAGCAATTGAATACAAAAAGAAGTCCTACATCAAAAGAATATACTTGAAAATTGTAGATGTGCTCCCACCACCATCAGTAAAATGTATGTGAACCGTTATGAGAATTATAGTTGATACCACATTTGTCAAGGCGGCATCACCACCTAAGCAGTAAAATTGGATGTTAATATATATAATAACTTAATTTTTAACAAAATATTAATCTCTAAGAAAATGACAAAAGAATTGAAAAGGAACATCATACTCACCTTTAAGAAAAAAGAGATATACAAGATTCCTCAAATAATTGAGGGATCAAGCTTATTACTCAATACTATGAACTTGTGAAAGAGTCACGGAGTAGAGATAGAGTTCCAAGAGATATTTTATGGTGGATGGTTGAAATGAAAGATAGTGCCCATTAGGTGTATACAAATCATAAAAACATGTATGATGAAACAATGCATTAGAGGACAAACAAAAGATTGTCCTATTTCATTTAGCTTTACATCGAGAATCTGCAGTAAGTAGTTACATTTTTGTATTAGTCATTTTTTGAATGGTCAGAAGAGCAAATTTCTGTATTATAAAGATAAAAGATGTCGCACAAGGCGATTACATAGTATAAAGAAAAAAAGAAGAAAGGACTAGGAGCAAAAACAAACTGTCATCTACTATCGAGGAAGTAGTGGAATGAAAGCACACCAATAAAAGAATAAATTTCTGAGCAAGTTGAACTTATCCCTGAAAGACTGCAAATTCTCGGATTGCGGAGTATATACAAGATGATATATTATAGTGTATAATATTTGCAAACAATATTGTATTAATAGCTGGAAAAGAAGAAAGAGTTAATGTAAACCTAAAACTATGAAGAAACACTATAGGGAGGGGGTGAAGGGTTGACAGGGAAGGACGAAAGCAAGGGAGGAGGGGTTGCAGAGGTGGCAGAGGCATGGGGGCACTCACCGCGAGAGAGATGTATAAGATTTCAAGAAGTTTAAAAAAATAATTTCAAGAATACAAGGACATCTTCGGAGTTGAGATAAATTGTTCGGAAGAATTTGTAGAAACATAAAGACGTTAACGGGTGTCCCCTTTATAAGAAATGTTCTTATTAATCATGCGGAGAGGCTTAGACCAGGTACCTTGGCCGCTTTGGGCAGGTACATTGGTCATTATTTTGAAGAGGTCCTAGCACCATGGCCAGCGAGCACAGCTGCCCTGGACAAGGGAATTCCGTTTATCAGTACCCTTTTACACGAAGAATTCTCCATTAGCCACTACTTGTTCAAGAACCTCCCAACAAATTTCTAACTATTTTCCTATCCTTGGCCAGAGAGCACCAAATATTCAAGTTCTTATTTTTCTTATATTGTATGACCATAGGACAAGCCACCCCCTTGGGATGTTTTGACGAAGCAGGTGCAAGGCTCTTTCTTTTCTCTCACGACAGTGCAGTTACTATTTTTACACATAAGAGACCTCTATGCCACCAATACTTCACTGCATTCCCGCAAGAAGTAACTCCATGACCCTTCTGCAGGCATCTCAAGCAAACATTTCTATTCACTCTGCCAGGGGATTCACTAGAGTTAACATAGTTAGAATTCTCATGTGTGAGAGATAAGGGATGGAGAGGGAGTTCATAGAGATAGAAGGAACTTGCTGCCGGAGGCAGAATTCTGTTAAGAAAAGCCAAACAAAAAATTCTTCAAATATGTGTAGGAAAAAAATCCCAATTCAATGTGACTTAAAAAGCTCTAACAATAAGTACAGGAAACATGAGCATATAAGCCCCCTTCATCCTTCTGAAGTTCTAGCAAGTATACCAACCAATCTCCTCTTCGTCTGTCAAACCATAGACTAAAACCTGTTCTCATTAAGGTGCTTAAGCTTTTCTCTTTTTGAGTGGACAGCACAACTATCTGAGTGAGAAAAGTAGTACATCTTACAAGAGGAAAAAAGGCCAAGGAGATACCCACAAAGCTGTATCATAATAATCTTGTCTTTCATGATTTAAGTAAGGCAGCAAGCATAAGAAACTTGCTCTCATCACCTAGGCACGACTTGCCCTTATAACATACTATAGCATATTTTTTTGACGGGAACTTGAGGACTTAATGTAATTTTTGTTCACATGTTATATACCCACTGCAAGATCAAACTTATTTTGGGTTTTGTTGATAAATAAAGATGCATGCAAAAGAGTGGCAACTGAGTGAGGAGAGATGAGGAAACCATTTGAAATGGTGAACACAAAAGGAATACGATGGGTGATCGGTGACAGAAACCATGACAGAACATACCTGTTATTTGAGATGGAATTGATATGATAATCATGAGCATGGGCATACACTCTTCGACATCTAGCAACAAGGCTTGTCTCATTGCTAGTCACCTAACACAGAATGTACATATAGATTAAACATCCTAACAAACCCTTATTCTTGAAAACAATAGAAAGATGGTACATGCATATGTGAATGAAGATTCTAAATTGAAGCAGCATATAAAATGTAATAATGATAATAGAGAAACTAAACATTCAACGCAGAGGATTTACACCACTGCACCAGCAGCATGTGTTGAACAAAATTTGCTGGATTTTTTAGCCTGAATCAGAAAATACTGCACAAGATTACTACTAAATTAAGGTCAAACTAAACATGAAAGGTTGTGTACAACTACCACAGGTAGCCGCAGTGAAGAAAATCCACCAGGAGGAAATGAAAAATCATTGCTCAGATAATTAGGTGTTCTTTCTGCATAACCACCATTTGGAAGATATGAACTGGAGTCAGCTGATGCACTTGTGCTAGCAAAGCTACCATTTCCCACGGATGATGGCCCGTTCAAGTTCATCTCTGAAACTCTCTTGACCTTCTTTTCTTGGACCTGGACATTGCATGTTAAGAAGGAAACCAGGAGTCATCCAGTAAAAAAGGCAATTAGTCAAATGATCACACTAAATATCGACTTTTTTACATCAAAACAGAACGGTTGGTTTGCGTTAGACGAGAAAGAAGTGTTGAACAAAAAAGAGATGGATGGACAACAAAGATGTTGAATAACAAGAAAGGATATAGAAAGTAATAAAGATAATATAAAAAAATCTAAAAACCAGATGAGAGTATCTATAGCAAAGTAAAATGATGATGATGCAATGTAGGACTATATAAATTTCATTCAACGATTGATCCAAAGGACTGCACTTAGTCTCCCCATCCACAATCAAGAAAGGAAGGGCCTCTGCTTCTATGGGTCATGTAGGGACCCTAGGACCTCAGGCATTTGACTTAACCAGTAGGTGCCAAGGGGCCTAGAAGTGCCCAGTACAACACACTACACATCAGTCCACACATTTACATAGCTAATATCAGGAATCCATCAGCAAAAAGGCACAGGTGAAAGGTTAAACCCAATTCCTAAAGTGATGGCTATTTTATAAAATGTGGTTGTACTTGTACAGTTCACGGAATCTGCCTATTCTGGGATTGGATTGGTATCCACCAATCCTACTTTGGCCGGGACACCCGATCCCAGCTGGACTCCAGTCGGAATCGGCCCCCACAGCGGCTGCAGCAGCACTAAGCCACCGCAGGTGTCCCCTGGATCCAGTACGCCACAAATCACCATATCTTGTACGACTGTATCAAGCAGGGAAGAAGCTTGGTGGCACATTACCGCCATGGCTGCCATTCTGAGCCTATTTTGGGATTCATTTTGCCTCAGGCCAGAATCCAATCTAAGTTCCTATTTTATGTTTTTATTTTTATTTTTAAAGTTTTTTGAAAAATGAATCCAAACTGACTTCAGATCAGTTTTTCTCCCCAAAAATTCAGCCAATTCAGTCATCCGATCAGGATGGAATCAGAATAGGCACCCACTGATCGTGGCAATTTGATTCCGCATTCCTTGGGTGGTTGAGACAACCTCATAAGAGATGAGGCAGTCTCTCCTTGCCTTGATTTGGACAAATTTTACCTAGGCGATCACCACAGCTTCTGTCCCCGAAACAAGCACTTCAAGGAATGCGGAAGGGCTGTAAAGGGTAATCAGAGACAGAATGGAGCTACCAGTGGCTGACCCGGATTCTGCCTAATCAGTTGGATACCAAATGGGGCGGCCTCAGACCCAGGATGGTCTCCAAGACAGACCGTGGTTTTCACCTTACCAGTTTAATACCATGCAGGGTGGTGGATCCTTGGACCCGTGATGGGCTCCATCATCCATGTCAACCTTCTGACAGCCATGGGCAACTCCATCCCACCTGCAATGGGGGGTGCCCAAACCCTTGTTATCCCCCTCTATCCCAAGATCATAGTTTGCAAGATCAGCTGATCCTGGATTAGGATCAGCACCCCCAATCCAATTACAAGGGAGGACAGTCCCTGCCCATCTTCAGAAAGAATCAGCCGATTCTGCACCAAGATTGGGTCAGGTAAGTATATCCCAATTCCCAACTTCTCCTATGAGGAGCCGAGGGAGAAGGGGGCAGTCTGCAGTCAACAACAAGTAGGATCGTAATGGACTGGGCTGGCTGGCTGGCAAGCCATGGTCCAAAGTATGGACTGAAGATTTCAGCATGCGTGTTATTCATACTGCCGTTAGGGTCAAAGCAAGTACGAGGCTTCATTGACACAACCTCGCATCAAGAGTCAATACTTCCATTTCCTTCACTCCTCCCTCGTAATTGCTGACCAGCTGCATCCTCCAGTCTTCTCTTGCAGCCTACTAGAACCATTATTTCCTTCGGTTCTCCCCTAAACACACAAATGTCACTTCCACTCATTGAAATAACTTGTAATTTAAGTTGTTGGATTCAATAATAAATAATGCACTAACAAAATAAAAAAAATTGGGCTGAGTTAAAATGTTTTACCGACTGGTCAGGACTTGAGCCTTAATAAGGCTGCCTTTGGGCTGGGCCTGGCCTGGCCCATTGACACCCCTGGGCCTAGCACCAAGGCTGGGGTTAGCAGCTGTCCCCTACACCTTCCCACTTGACAAAGGGTTCCCACCACCAACTGGCTCAATCCTTGCCTCGAAGCTGATAGATCAGCCAAACCTAGGCTTCCAATCCCATCAAGAAAATCCTTGCTGAAGATGGTCTCTACAGCCTAAGGCAATTACCTGGGGTGCCTAAGGTAAGCCAACCCATTCCTCCCCTTAAAGTGATGGATATAAGCATAATTGAAGTTTCTATAGAGTAAACAGTTGTGTATTGATTAAAGAGCATTAACTATTTCTTGAAGCTCAAATAACCATGAACCAGAATAGAAGAGCTTGCTCCTCTCAAATTGTACTTCATATTAAACTTGTGTTACTGATATTTTCAAGATATTATCAGCCGCCGTATTGATGTCACTTTATGAGATGTGTATCAGGATTTGGTGAACTACTTAATACCCAAACTACAAAACAGATTTAAACTCAATGGGTTCCCATTTACTCTCATCTGCCATGTCCTCTTCTTATCAGTACAATGGCACATAAGATCATTATTGAAATTCAAATAGACTGATTATCTTATGGCCCGTTTGGTTATAGTTTCAAATTTGATACTATATTAATATTGATATTGATATTTTTAAAGGTTAGAGTATCAATATCGAAATTGATACAAGTTGACACTTGTATTACATAACGTGCTTTGTTTCCACTACCAATTTCAAACTTGATACTATTAACCAAACACCTCTTAGTGATTGCTATGAATATCAATTTTAAAATTGATAGTGATAGAAGTGTCTTATAGTGTTACCAAATAGGGCCTTAGCAAAGCATGAGCATAGTGAATCCATGTATGAAAGGTCCATCTCATTTTACTTAAAAGTGCCAAGGTCCTCTAAATCAACACAAATTCACAAGGATAGAGGCATGTGCATGACTCATCTAATTTAAATTTGACAATGCTTGAGTACCAAAATCATGATACTTTATGACTTGTCATTAGTTTGAAAGTGCGTAAAGTAAAAGAAAAGAAAAGAAAAGAAAAGAAAAACAATTGTGATTCCTTGAGTGCATCCTTGTAGTTGTTTGACCAAGTACTTGCCATTTATTTCTTCTTTACTCTTTCTTCTCTTACCTGCGCTGCTCAGCTTCTTGGGTGCTGCATCAATTCTAGCTTTCCCGAAATGGCTCCATTTGCTTGGTGATATGGTTACAAGGATAGGGAGGCATAAACAAGGATGCCTGCCATCTACTAAAACTAATTACAATACATATTTTCTTCTTTTCATTGTGTGCCATCCAAGGATTGCAGGATCAGAATCGGGATCAGTGGGTACCAATCCGATCCGATCCATCCAATGGAAGAAAATCGATCCAGAATCAGTAAGCAAAAAAAGCAAAAAAAAAAAAACAATCTGATTCCGATTCCAATCCGATTCTGGCCGATCATGTCGATCTGACTGGAAAAGCAAAAAAAAACAATCCGATTCCAATTCCGATCCGATCCGGCCGATCCCGATTGACTCTGCCGGAACTTTTTCCGGATCAGTCCTTCGGCCAAGAATCGTATCAGCAATGGCCGATTCCGATCTGGATCGGCCGATTCCGCGATCTATGGTGCCATCATTGTCCAAAAAGAAGGGCAGAACCAGAATACCCGATGGAGAACGGAGAGAGGTTCACTGAATCACTAATCACCAAGAATGATCAAGGATCAAACCCTGGTTGAGGGTGAGATAGTGTTGGCAAGTTGGTTTCGCCTCTTTCTCCCTCTCATTTCTTCCCTTTTATTTCGTGGTTCGGGAAGAGGTCTCAAGAGTCAATAGATTGTAAGATCAAGGGATGAGACCCACACAGGTTGAGGAGACAAGAAGGGTTGGGGTCCACATAGATGGCAAAATGGCTGGTGCCATCAGAAGGCCCTGAATCAGATGGACCAGCTTGACAGGGGTTGGTCAATCAGGACCTGAATCAGACGGACCAGCTTGATGGGCCAAAATCTAACAACCCAGCACAGAATCTACCAATTCTACCATGAAATCTGCATGGATCAGCCAACTCAATGAGTCAGGCCAATTCTGGCCAGCTCTTGGCTGCCACGAGCCCTCAACAGGTTGATCAGCGAATCCGATCCAGCTTTGAATCTGCATCAGACCTGGCTGATCCCAGGTCCATTCTTGAGTTTCAAATCCTTCCTGGTCACAGACCAGTTAGCCAATCCAGACCAATTCCAGATGATTTATAGCTTCTGTCTCCAGCCAATCCCATCTGGATTAGGTCAGGAATGGCCTGGTCAATCCAGGTCCAATCCTGACACTGTTCTCCTTGTGTTCTAGCCTTCATGGCCAGGCATACATCCATCGGTTTGTAATTTTGTATGGTGGAGGTCTCTTCCATCTCTACCCCTCTTTTTTAGGCTCATTTTTAGTGGTTGCATTTTTTGAAGGTGCATGGAAAGCAGCCACAATTCCATTAATTAGAGAGAAATTTATGAAAGGAAGGAAGAGAGGTCATAGATAATAATTACGATGTAGTATTTATCTACAAAACCTTCTCCCATGATTAAAATGAAACAAAAAAGGAGTTGTCAGGGTAACAATAAAAGCGAGCAAAAACCATGTATAGTCCATCTAGACAGGGTTTTAGGTGGGAACTCCACCTGATCACAATGGCAAATAAGACCAGAAGAGAAGTAATCAGGTGACCTTCCTCCTCTGCAGCTTCCACTTTTTTTTGGAGGGCGGGTTGTGCTTCAGGAGGGTGATCCAATCTAGATACCATACTAGGTAGCAGTAGGTCAGACCCTTGCCGGTTGCATCATCCCTGAGAGCATGTGCTACCTATGTCTCATCTTGTCCAGCTTACCTTGAAATTCTTTCTTATTATGCCCAGCAGGATCGGTAGGGAGTCCTACTGTTTGAGCCCATGAACAGCATGGCATCCACTTGATGGTGGATTGAGGGAAGGTACTTCCCATTTTTTATCACTCTTATTTAAAAAAAATAAGAACTGTGTAAAAACAAAATCAAAAAAATAAATAAATTTGATAACGAACACATCAACAATGTGCTTGTGCATTTGATGAGAATTGATAGGTGGGAAAGGAGCAGCATAGCCGCACCTCAACAGCTAAATATTTTACAACTTTAAAGCAGATTCCCTGGAATAAATAAAAAATGTTTACTGTGGAAAAAAGTATGCTTGTAAATCAAGCAACAAAAGAACATCAAAAGCTAAATGTCACCAAGTCACAGGACTACAGGAGACATGTATTCCATTATAATGCAACTTAAACATCAGAACATGAAACACTCAGTTGTGATAATGTGAGCAAATAACCTGATTGACTAGTTCATTTCTGAAAAAAAATCAGCATTGTGCTAACAAGATCAAATAATAGATGATATATTTTCAGTAGCATCTAATAAAATTTGTAGTACCTTCCAATATTTTATTGTCTTGTCATTCGTTGAAAGAAGAAACAAAGCACCGTTAGCTGTTTGGCACCAACGAATCTTGTTGATCTTCTCCTCTATCTCCAAACTTTTGAGATAGTCAAACTAGAAAGGGGAGACAGTGAAACAGAAAGAGTGGATGAAGGAAAAAGCATCAATCCCTGTGTATAAGAAATCAAGTAGAACATCTGAAATTTAAGCAACAGAGACATGTATACAAACCTCTGGCTCATGGCTCTGAAACTCAGTTTTGTAGTGAAATTCAGGATGCCTAACAGGATAGTCTAGCTTTTCTAGATCCCTTTGATCCCCTTGCTGTGGACATGGGTCCAAAAGTGGCATAAACAACAAGATAAGAGATAAGTAAGTGAGTGAAGAGAAGGCAGTAGTTATCACAGATGACAAAAATAACGGTGTATACTAGCTGAACATACATCCTTGGTATCTGTCCTTTCAAATAAGACAACACGTCCTCCTCTGTCCCCGGTAGCAAGGTGGTCACCAGATTTGTCAAATTCAATTGCAGAGATGATGTCAACTGAAGAAGGTAAAGATAAATGAAAGTACCAAGTAAGCAAGTACATATTTTAGCAATGTTGCATATGGCCATCAAATGCATTTTCAAAAAAAATATGATAAACCATGTGGATTAGCAACAATTAGTATTTTACAACAACAAGCAAATCAAAGGAGAAAAAAAAGAAAAACACCAGCATTGGAATAAGGAGTCCTGGATGACAGCTACCTCTTCCTAGTTCCTACACATCCACCCAAGAAACATTTGTGTCTGCCGATAGACGAAATGGCTAACAATTAATCATACCAGTTTAAGCTATTATATGTGAAAGAAGACTTCTATTCCCTCCTTTTTGCTTATCTAACGACAAATCTGTCCCTATGGCCTGCTTTCGTTGTGTCAAGCTAGGCTAAATTGGCTAGTGGGAGCAGGTTGCTGCTCGCATCCAATCATGATCCAATAAATTAGGTAATTTGATCTAGAAACAAAAAAAATCTTAAAAATGCTTGAAACCTAACTACTCTCTCTTCTTTTTATAATTTACCAATTACCAGTTTTGAACTTTAACAAGCACAAGAATACGTACATCACAGTAGCTACAATAAACAATTATCAACAAGAATTATAAAAGTTTTAACAAATCCTTCAATGTGCACCACAAAGAAACAATTATAACAAGAAATCGACAAGTGAGAAAATAGCACATAAGTCTTATGTAGCTGCCTAAGAAATAATTGTTCAATTAGCCACTAAAAAGTAATAATTGTTCATATAAATTAAGAACTCTTTAGTAATAACTTCATTACAATTTCACTAATTAAAACTGTTTTAAAGCCACCTAGGCACTCTAAATCAGCAGACCCCTTAGTGATTATGCACACTGCCTAGGCAGCAAATCGGCCTCAGGTTCAAGGCAGGGTGGTCAGGTTACTAACAGATTATCTCTCCATCAATGAACATCAATGTCGAACTTGTTGAAGTAAATACTCTTTTCTACTTTTTTGGTAAATTATTTTTTTAGTTAAACTATAAACAAAATGTCTAACAAGCATCTTTTTTATACTATGATGTTGTGGATGTATTTTTTTAATATTTAATGTTTATACATGCAAGAAACCTTAAAATTACAGCACAATAATAAGAAATGTAATAATAACACTAACACCCCATAAAACATCTAGCTATTGCCTGAATTGATATCTTTGGATGATACTAAACCCATCTATTTCATCACATCATATATTTATTTGCAGTAACATCTATGAAATTTAGTATTACATAGAGAAGAAAGTCAAAAAAACAAAAACTACTAATAAAAGGCTGAGTCAAAAACACCCTAGGTAGTTGACCACTTGACTTAACCGAACTGTCTGAACAGAGGACCTAGCTTTCCAGGCCAGTCTGTTTTAAAATCAATGCTAATTAATAAATAATAGTCTACAAAGTTACCAAACAGCATGAGTTGAAACTTAAATACTAAATTTTAAACCGTAGGGCCGCTTTGGATATGGTATTAACCACCTATATCAATTTCCTTAGATATTTGATATGATTAAATTGTATTCTGGTGTGTCTAATTTAAGTATCAAGGTTACTGTTGTATTATTTTTAATATTATAACCAAACAGGCCCTTAAAATTTAAAGATGCATCATGACTCTCTTGCCCTGTCATCATCAAACAGGACTAGATTGTTTCTCTAATAGCACAATGTGCAACAGTGAAGAATAAAACACTATCCCATGTGAAGAAATCATATTAGGATCTTGTGGCACCTGGACATATATAAAAGAAAGACAACATAATACATTATCACTTGAGATGACGGCGGCATGTTCTCAGTGAATTGTCCTTTCTTCGAGCACATCCATGATGGCAACCGAGAGGGGAATGGTAGAGAAAGGGGGGACATACACTGCCCATCTCCCGCAACTTAGTAGCTGCATACTCTGTCCTCTGGCGATGAAGCCAGAAGAAACTAGAAACGGTCACGAACGAGTCTGTAATGAATGTGGTGGCAAGTGGCCGAACAATTACAAGGTTTTGCACCCACGGAATACATAAGTCTGCCTGGAACGCAAACTTCAGCATATACAGACTTGAAGGTTTCACTCAAAATGTATCATCTCCTATTCTTCTCATATTCTAAATTTTCCCAAGTGCCAACGACGTACCGTTTCAATATCAACCGGTTCACACTATTCAACAAATCCAGCCAATCTCGAATCCCGGAGGTCGGCATATATCCCATCAAAACCAAGGATGCAGAAGAACCGTCAAAATAAATAGGAAATCAGAACAAACAAGAAACGAATAGATCGGTAAAAAGAAACCCTAACTCCAACGAAACTACAGAATATCCTCACCCATTCGAGCATAAAAAGAAGAACAGATATATGCGGCCCTCACCTTCCTGGACCTCCTCTCCCACCGCCCTCTCTCCGAAGACCTGAGAGAACTTCCACTCCAACGGCGCCGGGGGCCCGTCCTCCACCTGCCAAGCCTCCTCGTCGCTCTTGCCGTTCATACTCCCCGACGAATTCACGCAAAGCGAAACGCGGAGCCGCGGCACGAGATGGAGGGCATGGACGACTCGAGATCGCGGCGGCGATCGAGGATACCAGGATCCCCCCCGCCTCAGCTGCTGGGATCGGCGGAGGAGCGAGCGAGTGCGCCGCCACGAGGTTCCTCCTCGAGGGTACGAGCCATACGAGGAAGGGGTAGTGCGAGGGTTCCGGCAAAAGGGGAGTGCGCTCAGAGAGAGAGAGAGAGAGAGAGCTGATGCCGAGGAGGAAAAAGATAAAGAGCTCTTTTAACTCCTATCTGAGCCCGGGCTCTCTCTCATCCGTCCCCCGTTGGGACCCGGTTGGCTGCTATAAATACGCACACATATATACATATACATAATGTATATACGTGTGTATAATATTTTGGGGGGGCTTTCTGCAAGTCCATAATTACCGCAGGAGGATGACGAAAAAGGTGAACATGATTCTGTGATTCTGTCCCCGGCAAACAGGCAGCCAGATGGCGACGCAGTGGGACGTTAACGCCCCTAAAAAGAAAAATAATCTACGGTTTTGCCACTGTTGGGTAAAAAATGATCCCTCCCCCTCCCATGACTACGGAAGCCCATGTATAATCATTCATATCAGACTATTTAAGATCTTCTTGTGATGGTAAGTTGGATCTTGATCATTGATTTCCTTTTAAGATACGGTATATGTAGATAGATACCCTGTCTTGTCAAATGAACGGAGTAGAGTAAAACTTAAAATATGGGTGTGATCTTTGTGAGATAATTGATTTAAGATCTACTCTGGTTCGTAAGGAAGGGTATGTGCCATGTGCAAGGGTGTTGATAGTTTGGCTTAGTTTGATTGTCGAGGGAATTTTATCGAATCAAATCCAATCAAGCTTGTGTTTTTTTAATAAATTAAAGCAGCCCGGAAATTTTTAGTTTTAGTTTGATTCAAACCATTCTTTATTAATGTACGATATTCGTATCAATATATATTTTTCACGTAATTTAATTTAAATCTCAATTCATCAAAAATGTAATATTTGATTTGCCTGATCTAAGATAGCTATAAACATAAACAGAGGAAGTGATAACAAAAATGCTGGGGACCATGAAGAAACTCTATATGATTATGTTTCATCATTATCATAAAACACCATTTCCAAAAAATTTACAAAATATTTTATAGAGGAAATCTATTTTATCATGCAACCGAACACCCAATAAATGGTCAACCTTGGCAAACCTATGCAACTAATCATCCCCTGTGGTTATAAAGAAAAACATTAAAAAAAAAAGAAGCAGCAGCTACAGTCTACAGATTCACATCCCCCGACAGAGATATTCCCGTTCTGTATATTCATATATAATCAGGATCTGAATCAAGATCATGCAGCCAAATTCAGATTACATATCTCAAAACATCTCCCACTAGATAGCCTTACGAGGTCAGACAAGAATGATCTCACGAGTGAAAGGAAATGTAAAGATATACATGCATACGGGAGTTCTAAAGAGCTAAATGGAATGTAACAGCCCCCCAATAACAGCACAAAGAGCTGACGACCACAAGCCTTCTTTTTTTTTAACCAGACCACAAGCCTTAATAGCAGACACAGTCAACTAGTTGATGTAATACAAATCTGCACGTTGCATTTGCGCCAAGCCACCATTTATTTATTGCCCATCTCCTACGATGGCAAAGGGGGAATCTTGACACTTCAACGAGTCTTACAGTTCATCATGAACACGAAGCATCCCCTCATATGGAGCTGCAGAACGAGCCTGCGCTTTAACCAGGTACTCTGCAGCAAGTGATGCATGGAGGGCAGCTCCATAAGGAAGCACTTCCTCGTTGATCGTGAAGTAGGGGGAGTGTGGTGACTTCAATATCCCTCTAGACTCGTTTCTCATTCCAAGGAAATAGAAGTAGGCAGAAGGAACCACCTCGGTGAAGAAGGCGAAGTCTTCCGACCCCATCAGTGGCTGCCTTTCTTTAACATTGCGAGAACCAAGCATCTTGCCAGCGACCTTGATGAAGAGCTGGTGAAGGTCATCACTGTTAACTGTGACAGGATGATAGGAGAACTCCTCTGAGAGGAAGTTGACGGTGGCTGTGCACCTCTGGACAGAAGCTTGCCCTACAATGACCTGCAGCAGGCAGATCTTTGTTCACATGCTCGAATCTGTGGGCTTTCCAGTCCCCAAAAATAGAATGGTGTGGTGATGGAAGATGCATTTGGGGATGGATGCAAACAACCACTGGAACAAAAATTGCGGCGGATATAACAAGTTACAAGTTGGACACTACCTCCTGAATTCGTTGTTTAAGCTGCCCTAGGCCTTCCCTTGAAAAGGAGCGGAATGTGCCTCCTATAGTGACAGAATCTGGTATGACATTAAAAGCCTCACCTCCTTGGATTTTTGATACTGTTACCACCTGCAGAAGGATGTGATGGTATGCACCATGGTTCAATCAAATAGGAAGTTCGGACAAATAGACAGGAATACTTTGATCATGCACTGTTACATGCAGGCTTCAACCAAAAAATGTTAGAATTTAGAACCTATTTTCATGTCTGTCTCAGGAAATCAATTCAGAAGTTTTAAGGAATTGGATGAAACTGGTGTGGCTTCAATAGAACACATTGTCAATTTCATGATAACATAATGAAGAATTTTTGAAATGAACTGTATCTCATAGAGAACCAACAAAATCCAAGACAAGACTTGTAGTCAAAGACTACACTCAGAGGAAAGGAGTTGACTTCATAGGGAGAATTTTTTTTTCTCTAGTGGTTAAACATTATTCTATTTGTGTCATGCTAGTTATGGTAGTAGACTTAAAGTTGCAACAACTTGATGAAAAGACAACATTTCAGTCTAAATAAGAAGATATATATGTTGCAGCTAGATGGTTTTACTCAGAAAGATAATGAGAAGTTGGTTTGCAAATTGAACATGTCTCTATATAGTTTGAAACAAGCCCCACGCCAATGGTATAAAAGGTTTGACATCCTTATGTATGCACATAATTACACTAGAAGCAGGTATGACAATTGTGTTTGGTTTCATTTCCTTAGTGATGGTTATATTATACTATTGATGCTTTATGTTGATGATATACTTATTGTCTATAAGTATATGTTAGAAATTGTCAAGTTGAAACAGAACCATAATTCAGAATTTGAGATAAAAGACTTAGGTAGTGCTCTATAAATCCTAGACATAAGGATCCATAGAGATTGAGAAGTTGATAAACTTTGGTTAACCCATAAGGGGTATATTGAAAAAGTGTTGGCTAAGTTTAATATGAATGATGCTAAGGCAATTAGCACACCTTTATCTAAGCATTTCATATTGTCATTGCAGCAATATTCTAAGCTACAAAAAGAATGTTCGAAATCGGAAAAAGAAGATCAGGAAATATGCAAAATTTTGTATGCTAATGCAATTGGTTGTCTAATCACTAATGTATGTTATGCTTTGCACTAGGCCAAATTTGTCTAAGACAGTTAATGTGGTTAGCATACACATGCCAAATATAGGAAAAGAATATTGAAATGCAGTTAAATAGATATTGTGTTACCTGAATAGTACATTAAAGTTTGGTTTATTATTTCAAAGGAGCTCTGACAGTATTGATGTTTTAACTAGTTTTGTTGACTCAGATTATGTATATGAACATGATAGAAGATCCATTGCAGGATATAGATTTACTCTAGATGAAGATCATACTAGTTGAAATGCTATGTTGCATGACATAATTGCATTATCAATAACAGAAGTTGAGTATATTGTTGCAGTGAAAGCTACTCGAGAGGCAGTTTGGCTCAAGAGTTCAGTAAAGAAATTTGATGTTTCTTAGAGGAATATGAGTATGAATTGTGATAGCCAAAATGTTATTTATCTTGTAAAGTACCTAGTATGTCACACGAGAACCAAATACATCAATGTTAGATATCATAAGTTCAAAGGGTTAGTTGCAAGTGGAGATATCCAACTTTCGAAGATTCTAACTAAGGAGAACATTATAGATATGATGACCAAGCCACTTCTAACAGTCAAGTTACAACATTGTATGGACTTCGTTGAATTTCGAGCTTGTTGAGATATGAAGGCCCTGAGTAGACGGGGTAGTCCTAGAAAGAGTTGTCTTTTATTTTGTTTGTAGAAGTTTGATTAATCTTTTGGTCGACCAAGTCAAAATATGAAGAATGTTGTTATTTGACTTGGTCTTAGGGGGCATACTTGTCCTTTCATTTTAGAAGCATAATTGTATTTTTCTGTAGGCTTATCACTGAGGAGGCTTCCTCCTTGTTCCTGCAGAGTATGAGAAGGAGAGAGAGGTGGCAACATAACGTAAGAAAGGGGGATTTCATTGCATTAAGCCTTGACATTGTGCGGATCTTCCACGGTGTTCGATTTCCACATTTTCTTTTATTGTGAAGATTGTGGTGCTCATGATATCACCTATTCGGTGCTATATGGAGCTATTTAGAGATGTGTCATCTGGAGAAAGATTGCAGAAATTTTAGATTCCTCCGTCTGGAAAAGATCACTCTGTGCATGTGTAAGAATATCTTTATGATTTATACCTCTTCTACAGTCAATGGATTCTCTTTACTCACCATGTGGACGTAGAAAGACATATCGTCTCTCCGAACCACATAAATCTAGTGTCTCTTTGTGGTTTATTGTTAATCTTTGCTATACAAGTTAGTGGTCGCATTACATGTTTATTCCACTGCGAGTGTTTCGGCACTCCGTC
The DNA here is from genome assembly GCA_036172225.1 of Cryptocoryne crispatula var. balansae. NCBI lineage: Eukaryota > Viridiplantae > Streptophyta > Magnoliopsida > Alismatales > Araceae > Cryptocoryne > Cryptocoryne crispatula. Next base: position 1,574,865 of record CM069935.1, read on the forward strand.
AGCTAACAATTCTCTTCATTCCACAATACACACAAATACAGATATGCACTTCCATGTTCCGTTTTTTTGTCTTTTGATGCATTCTTTTCTTTTCTGAAAGTGTAGTTGGATCAATTAATAAAAGGACATATTTATTGCAAAGGCCAACCTCTGTGTCAAATGCAATAAAAGCAGTGAATATCTTCTACACAATCAAGTGGTACTAGAATAAACAAAAACTACGCAAATTATCAAAGCGATTACCTGAGAATCTAATGGATCAGCTTCACGAGAAACAAGATGCTGTAAGCTGACAATCACATTAGATGCAGCCATAATTGGATCTATTGTATGCTGAGGGAGGGCAGCATGACCTCCTTTTCCACTGATTACAGCCTTAAAGAAGCCGCTACCAGCCATAATTGGGCCAGACCTAGAAGCCACCATACCAATAGGAGTTTCATGGTCAAGATGATAACCAAAAATAGCTTCTACATTCTCCACAGCCCCATCATCTATCATCTTCTTTGCACCACCGGCTCCTTCCTCTCCTGGTTGGAAAACAAGCATAACAGTTCCCTGTAGGCGAAGAGAAAATTGCAACCTCTTTTCAGTTAATTACATATCAGAATAACATATTGATATAAATACACGAACCTCAAAAGCATTAATAGCTTCATAGAAGAATACATGACCTGATATGCTAATATTGTCAAAATAAACTGAAAACGAGATTAATAATGGAATTGAACAAGAAAAAAGTACCTCTACCGATAGGAGAGATTTAATCCCTCTCTAGTTGAGAAGGGAGATAAAAGAAAACAAAGAAAATTCCATCTTAAGAGGTTAATACAAAAGTTTCCCGTAGACAAATAACTAGAATCTGGTACTGGTTACAAAATCAAGTCAAAAATAGTTCAGAGGCTATTTGTGGCACTGATAACTTCATAAGAAATTCAATTAGCATTTTCAGACTTGATAGTAGAAAATGCAAGTTAATATGCATACATTATTGCAACCAAGATACTTTAAATGCTTTAGAACTTATAAGAAACTTTTACAACAACAGACACAAAACATAACATTTATTGCGGCAACACAGTTTGCATGGCAACCCAAAAAAAAACTCAATGTATTAACATCTAATGTGCAGTTTAAATGAATAAATATGTAAAATAATTACTCAAGGATAATGGAATTTCAAATCTTGAGCGGAATCAGCTGCGCATATTAGTTTTTGGTTATTCATGCCACTCGCGCTTAAGCTGACCAACAATATGACAAGGTTACACCAATCAGGTTTTCTACAGAAACCTGACCTAAGCTTGGGCTATGATTATGAGGTATGGGCTGAGCCGAACCAGATCAATACTAGCTGATGCACATGCAGATGGGCCTTTGGCTGACTTATCTGGGGACTTCATGCAAGGAAACTACACTGAAATATGAAACTACCTGAATATCATCAACAAGATCTGGAGGATTGGCATATTATATAGACATGTAATGAAAATCAAAACTGCCGGCACGAGTTTTCCTGGAATCTGTGGAACTGGAGCATCTTGGATTCTTGAGCATTTGCAGGCATCTGCTGCACTACCCACAAAATTCTAAACTACATAAGGAACTACTCATGTGTTTTGCAAGCCAAACCAATAGCCAATGTGGTGGATCGCCAGGGCTAGAAATTTGCCACACACTAAACTGCAATTAAACCTCAAAAGTTCGCCCGGTAAGACCAAAAGCCCAAATCCTGCAAGCCTACAGGTTTAGGTGCTTTTAGGTTTTGTGCAGTCAGGGCTTATTACTGCATATATGTCTTTACTTCCAACCAATGCCAATTGTCTGGACTAGCAGGCTTATGTAGTTCTAGGACTCACACTAAGGGCTTATTTCAGCATATATCTGTTTACCCCAATCATATCTACTTCTTAATATAACTTATCCATGAATCAAGAGTGTGTAAAAGAGAGGCAAAGCCTAACCAGGATTGGACAAATTATATCGTACCTGATCCTCAGGCGAGTTAAGTCATATATATAGATCAGGTTGTCCTGAGGAGATACAAAGACATCTTATCACATACTGGTTTTATAAAAAGTAAGCTAAAAGTTGAATGGGCTACAATGCCAGGAAAAAACCACCAAATACAAAAGTTACTACGAATAAGTAAAAGAGACCACATCTTCAAGGAACAACCGTTAACTGTGATGATGAGATATAATTTAGAAATTATAAAAACTTATCACTGTATTTACTTAGTCAAGACTCATTGGAATTATTGTTTAAACTTTAAACCATGTGCATTAAAGACCTTGATGCTCAATATAAAATATGAAATTGTTCAGTTGGCACCTGGACAGCCAAATCCTACTTATATTTCACATGATAATAGAAATAGTGGCAATTCTGAAATCAGATAAGTGAGCAGCACAAAACCTGCAAATCTTCACGATGCTTATGAAGAATCTTTGCAGCCCCAAGCAACATTGCGACATGGCCATCATGCCCACACGCATGCATCTTTCCAGGAACTTTACTTTTGTGCTCCCACTCCACACTCTCCTGCAAGATCACAAAAAATTCACTGTAACCCAGATACATGGTAAAAAAAGACGAGTACTGGTCAATAAGAGAACCACCGTGAGAATATCTGTAGTTACATGGTACAAGCAACAAGAGCCACTTACAATGAGAATATCGAATTAAATTTTCTATATGAACATTAAACCTACCAAGATTCTCACACGCAGAAAACCACTGATATTAAATCTACAAATTTAGCCACTTCTCACAGATAACTGACATCGTGGTAACGTGCAGAAATTTCAACATTAAGCAAACAATATTCGTCCTTCCATTCTCATAGGTGCTTTAAAATGGAAAAACGGCAGCTTCCTGCTAGATCAAGACAAGCTAATTATTTCTCCCACAATATTCGCCCACAACCATCAGTGACTTGTGTAACGAAATAAAATCCCCAAAGGCATAAGACAATGACCCAAATGTGTTGGAAGATAAAAAGGGGGTGTTCTTCTGTTCTTTAACCTGTAACGGGAGAGCATCCATGTCGGCCCGCAGCGCCACGAACGGGGGGCCGCCAGTTCCGACGAAACCGACCACACCGGTGACGGCCAGGGGGTGTTTGTATGGGATTTCCATGGCGTCGAGCTCCTGCCTGATGAGCTTGCTGGTCTCAAATTCCTCGAACGCCAGCTCCGGGCGCTCATGGATCTTCCTCCTCAATCCCACCATCCAGTTGAACACCTCGGGGCTCTTCGCCGCTTCCAGGAAGCTGGATACAGGTGGAGAGGCGGGGACGGGGGGCGTTAGCGAGCCCAGAAGCAACAGGAGAAGTAGAAGAAGCCATCTCCTGCGACCCATCCCTCCCTCTCCCCAGTTCGCTCCTGGGACTGGCAGCCGTCTCTAGCTTACCAGTCGCGCGGTGATCTGTATTCGGAGGAAATATATATAAATATATACATTATTTATGGAAATTAGCTAGCAGAGGTAGTCGCTATTTGGTTTAATCTGAACAATAAATCAAATTAATAATTTAGTTTAAGATGAATCACTGACAGGTTTGACTCAGTTTCAAAGGTATTCCAAACCATCTTAAAAAACTAAATTAATTTTTTTTTGATAATTTACTCTAACTTAGATATAGTTGCAAATTTTGCATACCTACTATCTTTAAATAAAAAATATCTTTGTAGTTCCTGGGGTAAAATTTTTTGTAGAAAAATATATGTACTATAATTTAATATACATATATGAACAAGGACATAAATATAAAATACAGATGCTCTTTTTTTTCTTGAAATTCTTGCTTAATTAATGATAGGGGGTGCAAACCAATTGACAAGTAATTCAAAAATTAAAAAACAGGTTGGCCTTTATTAATTATGTTGAATAAATTAATTTAAAAAAAATAAAACTTGATTAGATAATCAAGCTTCCGTCTTGAAGAGATCTTTGCCGGACTTGATAAGCTTAACTCAATTAAATATTTGATTAGTATTAATTTTATAAATAAATTATGAATATTAATAAGTATAGTGTCACTTAACTATTTAAAATAAGTTAAATTAAATTTTAATTCAAGTTCGAGCATAGATCAAGTTTCCTAATGTTCTGTTTGGTTAGTGTTTTATTTTTTAGTACTATATCAATATTGATATTAATATTTTCAAATGTTGGAATATCAATATCAAAAGTAATACAAGTGAACACTTGTATTACATAATATGCATTGTTTGCACTACAAATTTTAAAATTGATACAATTAACCAAACACCTCTTAATGGTTCCTATCAATATCAATTTTAAAATTGATAGTTATAGAGGTACCTAATAGTGTTACGTCCTGTTTGGTAACACTATTAGGTACCTCTATCACTATCAATTTTAAAATTGATATTGATAGAAATCATTAAGAGGTGTTTGGTTAATTGTATCAATTTTAAAATTTGTAGTGCAAACAAAGCATATTATGTAATACAAGTGTCCACTTGTATTACTTTTGATATTGATACTCCAACATTTGAAAATATTAATATCAATATTGATATAGTACAAAAAATGAAATTCTAACCAAACAGGGCATTAACAAACATGGCGTAAACAAACAAGTTCAATCTCAAGTTGCACAAGCATGATAATATTGAGTTCAAAATTTATAAACGAAAGTTATATGAAGTTTAAACTCAATTTTGGATATATTTGAGTTCGAACTTAACATCGGCACCACTATGGCCCGTTTGGTTAGAGTTTCAAATTTGATACTATATCAATATTGATATTGATAATTTTAGAGATTAAGGCCATGTTTGGTAATACTATTAGACATCTCTATCACTATCAATTTTAAAATTGACATTCATAACAATCATTAAGAGAGATGTTTGACTAATAATATCAATTTTGAAATTGATAGGGAAAACAAAGCATGTTATGTAATACAAGTGTCAACTTGTATCAATTTTGATATTGATACTCTAACTTCTAAAAATATTAATATCAATATTAATATAGTATCAATTTTGAAACTCTAACCAAACAGGCCATAAAATATCAATATCAAAATTGATACAAGTTGACACTTGTATTACATAATGTGCTTTGTTTTCACTTCCAATTTCAAAATTGATATTACTAACCAAACACTTCTTAGTGATTACTAGGAATATCAATTTTAAAATTGATAGTGATAGAGGTGTCAAATAGTGTTACCAAACAGGGTATTAAGTAGCAACGTAAGTTCGAACAAAAGTTGAACTTGATTAAGTAAGGAAGTAAAGTTGAAACAAAGTAAACTTAGGGTCCATTTTTGGTTGTTCGTAAAAGAAAAATTGTCTAAAAAAATTTACATTGATCTAGCTCTCATGAGACAGAAATTTCAAATCTTTCTTTTGGTAAGTTTGAAATGATTTTTCTTATAAATGTTTTTATTATTTCATTTTGTAAAATACTTTTATATTATTTTATATTTCAAATCTTGTGATTATAAAGTTTTATCATGTATAAGTACAAACCGTAAAATCATGGCATTAAAGTTATGGAACCCATGATACTTAATGACCTGTTTAGTTAGAATATCAAAATTGATACTATATTAATATTGATATTGATACTCTTAGAAGTTGGAGTATCAATATTAAAATTGATACAAATTGACACTTGTATCACATAAATTTTTTTGTTTGACATTACAAGTTTCAAAATTGGTACTATTAACTAAACACCTTAAGGTGATTAGAATCAATGTCAATTTAAAAATTAATAGTGGTAGAAATGTTTAATATTGTTACCAAACAGGCCTTAAAAAATGAACCATGTCGTATCGATCAGTGTGGGATTATTTTTCCACTTTAACACCCTGTTTGGTAACACTATTAGGTATCTCTATCACTATCAATTTTAAAATTGATATTGATAGAAACTTTTAAAAAGTGTTTGGTTAATTGTATCAAAATTAATAAAAGTTGACACTTGTATTACATAATATGCTTTGTTTGCAATATAAATTTTAAAATGTAGAATATAATTATATAATTATAAATTATTATAGTAGTTATCCGTTTTCTAGATTCTCATACGATATTAATATATAATATAGATAAATAAATAATAATTTATAATTTTCATGGAAAACAATTACATGCAATCAAATGACGATGGATGTTTTCGATTTCCTTGAAAAGAGTATTCCATGAAATATTTTTTCCTTTGTGGGTTATGACTATCTCCGATTCTAATAATATGCTAAAGTAAAGTAAACGACCTACATGTTTTGCCACAGATAGAACGATAAAATAGGTTAAAAAAACAAAGTGAAAAAAGGTGAAATGTCTATCAAATAGAAGATGGGCCGGTAGTCTTTTTTTTATTGGTAAGTCATCAAATTCTCTCAATACATGCTTCAGAATCTGAACAATGTAGAAGTCTTTTCATTTTCATGTTTTTTTTTTGAACCAGATATGTCTCATTTGATCCCCTATTATGACGTTAAGGGTATAATTGAATGTAAATCTTTGACATTTAGAACATTTTACAATACATCTCTGTCATGAGTACTATATATCTTATTTTGCATAAATATATCTGAAAAGCTAGGTGCCGGGTGTAATAAAAGTACGTGAGCACTGGAAGCATCTTCTCAGCAGGGTACCCCTCCCCTTCTCCATCGAGGAAGGCTGTACAAGAAGCTGAATTGCGCGCACAAAAAAAAACACTAGAAGTCTTCACATCCAGATATATAGAGAGAGAGGGAGGATATATATATATATTTATGCAGAAAAAGAAAAAAAATAGTATTGCGTTGGCAGTGAATATCATAGATCGGAATACAAAAAACAGGTGGGGAAGAAGAAGACAAATCATAAACACTCCATACATAGAAAGAAGAGCACTATCTGCATCCCAAAACGATCCAGTTTCCGGGAGAATCTTGATGCCAACCAGTGCAAGAACAGGCGAAGAACAGTACGAACTATACACACCCGAACCTTGACGACGATATCGATTATATTTCCGCGACGAGATTCCCGATATTGCCAATCCTCGCAGAGATCAATCAAAGAGTCCCGAAGATCTCGACGAGAGCACACTTCCGGTTCCACCGCGTAGATCACGGAGGTCGGCGGTCACGAGAAGCCGTAGATCATCCGGGTGTACTTGTCCTTGATCCACCGGAAGCCGTTCCTGAACGAGATCTTCATCTTCCCCTCCACCGCGTACAGCTTGTATCCGGCCACCCTCTTCTTCCTCTGCATCTCCGGGTCAAGGAATCCCCATCCGCCCTTCGGGGAGGCGGCGGCGCCCCGGCTCTTCTTCCCCGCCCTGGATGTTCGGCCGCCGGCGACGAAGGAAGAGGCGCCGTGCCTCCCGCCCCTGTAGACCTCAACCTGCGTCCCGCCGTCCGCGAACGGCCTCGACCTGGAGCCCTCCATGGGGCGCGGAGGGAGAAACGAAGGTAGGGGCGCCACGGCCCGCCTCCCGGCTTCCCCTCTCTCCCTGCGCCGGGCTTCTCCCCTCCGCGCCGCTTCTTCCCTTTTATCCCGCTTCATGCCGGCAGGCAGGCAGGCAGACGAGGAAGAGGAAGGGTCGTCGTCCCGGGGACGATGAAGTTTCAGGGGTTTGACCCCGACCGAGTGGTGGCGCTCCACCTCCTCTTCTTTTAACGGGACGATTGAATTGAAGTATCTCGGCTGGTGCGACGAATTTTTAATATCATTACTGTTTTTTAAATAAAAAAATCGACCAGGTAACAACGGATCTATTTGCATATTTTTTATCGTTCAAATTTAATCTAAACTTAGAGTTTAATGGGCTGTTAAGTTATTAAAAATGATATGACGTTGATATTAATATTTTAAAAAATTTAAAGTATCAATATTAAAATCGATGTAAGTTGACATTTTTTAACATGCTCTTCTTGGTTTGTACCATAAATTTTAAAATTGATATTATTAGTCGAACATCTCCAAATGATTAGGATTAAAATTAATTTTAAATTCGATAATGATAAAAATATTTGATATTATTATCGAACAGCGCTCGAAGTCGCGTGAATTCTCTTATAAAACTCTAAACTTATTTAGGAAACTAGCTCGAGGTTATTTATAAACTTTATTCTGAATTTAAATTCAAGTTAAAATTTATTTTGTCTTACCTTATACGAAGTTTTTTTTATAAATCACTCGTCTAGAAATACATGTTCAAAGTCTAAATTTTGACAAGCACCCCGTTTGTATTTTGAATATGGATCTTAATCATGTCTGGCTGGTCTTAATTATTATTATAACATTGTGACATCCGAACCCCATACGTCATGGCATGGAATTCGAAGCACAGCACTAACACCCAACACCATTTTATTTACTAGTTCATATGTTAGAATTTGGTGTCGTCATCGGTTGGAGAAGGGGAGGAGAGAAGATGATGCGGAGGAACACGGGACTGGATCCTCCGTGCACTTCCGTGTGCACCTCAATGCACACTACTCCAACAAATCATCTTATTATACGTTCAAATAATTTGTTTTCGATATATTTAAAATTATGAATATAAATAAATATTATACAATATTATTTTTCATGTAAATTAGCATTGAATATATTGTATACTTAAATTAAATATATAATTAACTTATAATTTAAAAATATTTATAATATTATATTTTTATTAATATTTAAATAATATTTATATTCACAATTCTAAATATATTGAAAACAAGTTATTTGAATATATAATAAGATGATTTGTTGAAGTGGTGTGTACTGAAGCGCACACCGAAATGCACAGAGGATCCGGTCCCGAGGAACACGGCACTGATTCAGAGTCCAGAGAGCTCCTAAATGAATGACTCGACCACCCACATCAATATAGCAATATGCGTTGAAAGATAAATTAACAGGGTGTTTGGTTGCATGATAAGAGGTGCTCCTCCACTCCTTCCCTCTTATTTATTTAATACTTGCATTATTCAACCATGCCACTCCCCCCTCCCTCCCCTGCTTACACTGTGTATTCTAATTTTGGAGAAGAATATATAAATATATGTATAGATATAAAAAACTGTGGGTGCGGCATGGGTTCTAATTGGTGTCATCGTAAATATTACCAGCTGTTGGCCGTGCGTAGCACGGTTGGCACGACGCCACCCCCGCGGGGGGGGGGTGGCGGGGGTTCGAACCCGGCGTTGATCGCCGGGACCACCTCCCCATGGGGGGGAGGTGGCACCTAGTGAGGATCGAGCGCTGCACCCGGCAGCGCTCGATCCTTCGCCGGCGCGATGTTGCGCCCACTGAATGGCCACCGGGCCATCGTGTCCAAAAAAAAAAAGTAAATATTACCAGCTGCAAACAACCTTAAAGCCCACTGTTATGGCATACAAAATGCCTTCCACTCTAATGGCGGAGCCCATCATCATCACCATCGATGCTGAGCGATTCAATCCCTTCGACGACGTCGGGTGGTGCATGCGCATGGCCGCCACTACTCCCAGAAGAGTGCCGCGTTTCAGCAGATCCGGCGCCGGGCATCACGCGGAAACCTGCGGGGCTCGCCTCCGCGGTCGGTGCGAGCGAGCGAGGGGAAACTCCAAGCCGGTGCTCGCCGTCAGGTCTCTGCTGCCGGACACGGAAGCTCGCTCCGACGGCGATGCAGTCGATGAGTGCCCGTCGAAGCAGGCTGAGCCGGGCAGCTACGACACACCCAGGCGCGTTGCAATGTCGGGGGGTGATGAGTTTCCTTCGGAACAGACATATGATCGAGATATTAGTTTATGAGTTGAGATCGTCTCAGGTGAACTCCCGAGGGAGTCTCTTTAGGTCACTCACAAAAATACATTGAATGCACGATGTGATAGTTATTAAATGTATTGATATAATGTGTCTTAAATACATTTTTGTAAGTGATCTGAAGAAATTCTTTCAGGAATCCACCTGAAACGATCTCAACTCTTAGTTCATGCCCTGCTTGTTTTGGTTAGAGAGAATAAAAAAATGAAGAGAAAGAAGTTTCGATATCGAAGTTCGATACAACCGGACATTTTCTTACACCTTGTTTGTGCTGAGAGTTTCAATGTTAATATTGATGGGCAAACATCTGTCGTGGACGTATGTCTACGTCCATTTCAAAATTGACAGCCATGGATGAGTTGAGCTCAACACAACTACCAAACAAGGCCTTAGTTTATATATTCGAGATCACTTGAGGACCCGGGAGGGTGCTTGGTACAAGAATAATTTGGGAATAAATTTGATTTATCTCCTAAATAATATTGTACCAAATTAGCCCTCGCGGGATAAAAGGGGTAGTAGAAAATCCTTCCGTTGGCTCAACATTCTGATAAAATAGATTTTTCCTACGAAATTGTATGTCTGCAGCAGAGAACATGTTTAAAAGAGAATATAATAACTTCTTTTTAGGTAAAGGGATGTGAAAACCTCTGTTCTTTTTTCCCTGTGGTTCCTCATCTTCCATGGTTATATATACAACCAAACGTTATAATTTTGTCTTGATATATCTTTAAAAAATAAAAAATTTGTTTTATAACAACACCCTGTCAGCGCATGTGGTCGAGAGACCTCGATATTTTCCCGCACATCGCTCCGACGAACTACACTCCAGTGGGGCGTGTAATCCCAAGGAGAAATCTCAAAACATTATCATCGGTGCTTGTTCCTATTGATATTTGACATTTTCAGTCTCGAGAGTGTTGTAACGCAGCGGAATAAGCCGTACGACTCCGACGAACCGAGTCGTATCCCGAATATCGACCTACGAATGGAGATAGAAGAAGGAACAAGAACACACCAAGAAGACACCGATTTAACGTGGTTCGGCAAGGCGATATGCCTTCCTACGTCCACGGGCGACGACGACCAGAAACTTCACTAAATCAAGGAGAATATTACAAGGAGACGCACTCCCCAAGAGGAACAGATCCTCTAACCCAAAGCTCTCAAATAACAAGAATAATCTCTCCTCAACACACCCCCCACGTCTGGATCTCTTGAAGCTCACGGCGGTGTGGAATGTAGAAGAGAGCTGCTCTATATATAGGATTCCGGACGATACCAACGTTCTCATCATCACGTACGCAGTTGAACTTCCAACGCCTCTCAATCGCTCATCTGCGCGGACTTCACGCGTAGATGCTATCCCATGCATGCACGTCTCCATCCTGGACACATCCATGTCTATATGCAGTATCCTGCATGGCGTGGACTCCACACACGTCTTGATCTGCGCGGCCCGCGCGGCCTTCTCGGGTGGATGAAGCCCCGCATGCACACCTGCATGGCGCGGACTCCGCGGATGGGTTCCCGCGCGCGTACGTAACCCTCCGAAGATGAGACGTCCTCAACAGAGAGAAACGAACAACTTACCGTAACTTCCTTGAAAGCGGCCAAGCCATTTGCAGCCATCGTTCGTTCTCTGCTTTGATAAGCTTGCAGTACTGTTTGCAGCAGGTGCTGAAATCGGAACTCGAGGTGTGGAGTCGTCCATTGCTGAGCAGCCAGCTTCTTTTCTTCCACCTATATATCTTCCCCTGGGATGAAGTTGAAGTGGGAAATATTGCAAAATGATGATCGATATATAACCAGTTGCAGATAAAAGGGGAACAAAAACACGGGAACAGAATAAGAAGAAAAACTCGAGTCCGCTATGGGACAAGTGAGCTGATGTTAGAATATGTGGAAAAAAGGGATAAGATGTGATAAAATTGTAGGACAGAAATCTTTATATACAACTAGCAATATCCCCATATGGATAGGAGGAGATAACTGGGCGCCACTAAGCTAAAGAAGTTGATTCTAATGTCATATGTTTTCACTTCAGGGACTCAAATTCTAAATATTTTTAGACATTTCATTCGAGAAATTCGGTTGAGTTCGGTTACTGGTTCGTCACATATTAGGTATTTCTGAAATACGTACATTCGAATTAAAATAAGATAATATAAGTTTAAATCAAAATTTAATAACAAAAAAGGGTCAACTTTAATTTTAGTATTTTATTTGTAGGAAAAGATATCTGTCTTTGATATTATTTTATATGAATATATAATCATATGTATTTAAAATTAATTATAATATAAAAATAAATTGGGCAATTGGGTCAACCAATCTACCTGTTTGGTTTGGTTTAGAAGGGAAAAACGGGACTAAACTATTTATGAGAGATAACTATTTTGTTCAGTTCAAGAAATTGAACCATCAAAGATCTAAACGGAACCTAACCAACCGATGGGTTCGGTATACTTGTTTGAGGCTTTGAGCAATTTGGGCGAACACCCCTACTGCCCCGCTAATTTTCCTTATCTCGGTTTAGTCTACTTGGGGACACCTCCCTACTTTGCTGTTGCTATAGTCATGCATTTGCAGGGTTACAATCTGGAGGGTGCACTTAATTAGTAGGAGTGCTACTAAGGTCAAGAAGGACGATCACACCCAAAACCACCAGTGAGTAAGAGAGCAAGTACTCTCACAAAGGGGCCGTTTGATTGGCCTTAACCAACTTCAGACCTCTAAGTCGGTCAGAGGTTGGTGAACTTAGAGTATTGATTTGATGTATACATTAACCTCTAAACTTACATCTTATCTTAATAAACCTTCTGAAAATAAGTTTTGAAATTTAGCTTTAAGTTTTCAAACAAGTTCTCTATAGGGGATAAAAGTACAAATATCTCTGGAGCTAACATGGGAAAAAATCATTTTAAATGGAGAACTTGAAAGTTAGGAACATTTGGTGACAACTATAAATCAGATGAATAGTTAACTAAATATTTACGAACATCAGTTATGCCAACTCCGGAGAGAAAAGAAATCTTTTGGTAGAACAAAGATGTTAAATTACTAGTAGTTAACTAAATTATTGTACGACTAAACACTTTGTAAAAGAAGTACGTTCCTTGCTCTGTTTGATGACAATATTGAACATTTCTGTTGCAATCATTTTTAAAAAAAATAGATATTGATATAATTAAATATTGATATAATCAATTTTAAGAAATTGGAATTTTTAGTACAAATAAAATATAACATGTAATACAAGTCTCCACATCTATCAATTTTGATATTAACATTCTATTATTTAAAAATATCAATATCAAAATTGATATTCCTGTAACCAAACATGACCTAAGGTACGAACAAATCAATATAAGAAATTTTTTCCTTGTGATCTCTCATCACTTTATATATATATATATATATAGTTATCTGCGTTGTCCCATTCTTTTTGTCATCTCTCACCAAACATGTTAAACATAACTCACCAAAAATGCCAATAAAAAAGTACCCTTTTATGCGCGTATAGAAATTACACAACCCGCGTATAAAAGTATTTTTTTAGAAATGACAACAGACAATTTTTCAATTTTTCCTGTTTCGAAATTTTTTTTTATCAAAGATAACTTACTTTAAGTTAGATATCACTATCAGGTCCGGAGTTCTGATCGTCTCATAGGTTTGGAGCAAAGAATTCTCTTGATCTCCAATCTGCACGCACCCCATCGACCACAGTCCAGTGCAACGTCGAGAGTAGGGCTGTTCACTGTTCGGTTCAACCTGAAAAATCAATCTAAACCAGTACTTTGGTTCGATTTGGTTTGGTTTGAACTATCGATCGATTTGGTTTGGTTTCTAGAATCCTTCAAACCAAACCAAACCGGTAAACCGAATAACCCGAATTGGATTAAATATTTTAGTTTAAGTTATATATAAGATAGTATTTATGTATCTTTTCTTATAAAAATAAATTTTTTTAAAAATTTTTAAGATAAAATTAATGTAATCTATAAACATATACACAATATTTTAATAGAATATAATTTAAAACGAACAAAATAAAATTATATATCGATATATTTATTATACCTTAATAAAAGATGGTTTGAACCGAACCAAACATTCGGTTTAGTTTGATTTGAGATAGTTTGGTTTGATTTAATTTGAGAAAAAATACTCAAAAATCAAACTAAACCAAACTATGAACACCCCTGCAGACTATGGTGATCGATCTAGCGACGAAGTTCGATGGTAAAAAGCGTCGACCAGATGGCACCCACATGTTACGCAATCGAGCGCGACTCTTCTAAGGCAAATATCCGAGAGGAGTTTCTCAACTCTCACATGGAAATTGACGAGACATTGACCGAGAAGGCGATGACTCGATGTCTCATCGATCTCTTCACGAGAGGAGTCGAGTAATTTCTCTCGAGAGAAGTCGCACTCTACGTAATCGGCTGTTACGATCCGAACTCTACTCGTCAAACCCGTGGTGGATCCATATCAGTCGGCAGCAAAAATAACATGCTTCATGCCTTCTCTTAATTTCATTTTAATATAAAAATATATAAAAAAGCGTATTGCCCAACCACACGACACAGAACTCCCCAAGCCACGCGATGATTAATCTCTCTAACACACGGAGAGTACATATCATATATGTGTCAGATTTTTTTGTGTCCGTATGAAAAGTGCTCTCTCGAATGTCCATATGAGAAAACGGTACTCCATTGTGCCGGGGGATGTTCGGATGAATTGGTCAAATCGGTAAAATTTAAATCAGTACATTAAAATTTTTTTTCTTAATCGAATCGTACCCACATATAATATTTTTACCTGTTTGGTTTACTTGGACACCTGTCAAAGCAGAGTTTGACCGGTTGATCTATTTGATTTCATTAATTTATATATTATATCAATTGTAAATACATATTATTATTCTATTCCAAATGATATTAAAGATATATAGTTCTTTTTTGAAACTGATGAGTTAATCTTAGTATTAACATCGATTAACTTATTTAATTTAATCCAATTTCTTTTAAATAAGTGATCTGACTCGATTGGTCTGGTTCAATGGCAATTTAGGCCATGTTGGGTACGAGGATATATAATTTGGAGATAAATCAGATTTATTTCTAAAATTTAGGTGGAAAACTTGATTTATTTCAAAAATTTTGGTGCTAAACCGGCCCTTAAGATTTAGTTTAAACTGATTTGATCCGATTCCTAAAAAATATGTTGTTTCATATTTTCTGTGTATTTACAACATCCCAATCATGGGGAAAACTCTTAAATCACTCTCCCTACGGGTAGTTGCGGCTATATATCTCAAAAGAGTCTTTTTTTGTAATAAAGAAGTCTTTTTTCAAAGAGAGATATTTTTTATAAGGTGTTTGATTGGGTAATAAATTTGTACACACTATAAAAAGCTGTATTAAACTAAAGTGTAAACTAACCTAAAACTATCATGTTTGGGGAGATGTGTAAATTAATAAAAAATAGTGGAAGTCATGCATGACAAAAATAGATAATGCCATAAGGGGGGTGGGGGCACTAGATAAAAAAAGAGGGTCTCATCTATTTTTTTATCTAAGAAGAATATCTCTTTACAAAATTAAAATTGTATAGTGGTTGAAAGGTTTTGTTACGTAAACATAAACTTATAATAAAAATTTAATTTATCGTGCCACCAAACACTCCCAAATTAAGTATTTACGGTCTCCACAATTTATCTCTCAGTAGTTACAGCCTTACAGGAGCTGCAGAGGGAGAAAGGACACAAGCCTCCCCATGACTCTCTTCAAACAAAAAAAGAGTAAGCTTAACTACTGCAACAAAAAGGGAAAAAAACTAACAAGAGAAATATATTACATCGGATGGGATATTATAACTTCTGAGATATTTTTAACGATCAGAAGCTTCTCTTATGAGAAAAATAAGGGATGGGTTCCCCTGTAACTATGTTCTATAAAAGTCTAATCTCTGATGGGGGATGTTCGGTTGCATTACAAATTGAGTTTTCCGACAAAATCTCATAATCAAAAAGACAGTGCGGCAATCATTAAAAACCATATTTTTATGAATATCTTTTTATTGGACGGATTTTAGGTGAGATTTTTCTTTTCGCTTGTGTGGCCTCTCATTTTTGTTTAAATTATACATGTCCATGCTGGGTAACAAATATATTCACTTTAGTTCTTAGTAATAGTTATATCCACAATAGATTAGCGAAGGGTTAACCGATATATAAAAATATTAAATACACTAATATTCGATACACTAAACTGAAGGATAAAATAGTTTAAGCGACTAAAATCAAAGTATAAAAAAACAAATATTAAAGACATCAACAGAAAGTACTCATAAAATTATATAAAATTCTTTACCGTGAGATAAAAGCAAATAAAATAATAGTATCTTTTACACTGGATGCAAATCAGGTGTTAGGTACTGCCGCGTCAATGAGTCCCTGTAAAGAATAGAATACCGACTTTGAGGGCATGTTTGGTACGACGATAAAAAAATTTG
Organism: Cryptocoryne crispatula var. balansae; assembly: GCA_036172225.1. Classification (NCBI taxonomy): domain Eukaryota; kingdom Viridiplantae; phylum Streptophyta; class Magnoliopsida; order Alismatales; family Araceae; genus Cryptocoryne; species Cryptocoryne crispatula. The sequence continues at coordinate 1,591,175 of CM069935.1, forward strand.
GTTGCCAAACAGACCATAGCGTCCGCTTCCGCGGTCAGCGTCCGTCCAAAATCCAAATATGCGCGCCACGTTTACCGCGGGTCTCCCTCCGCCCGCTCTCATGTGCTGAGAGTCTGAGACTCGACAGGTGCATGGAACACGACAGCTCCATTTCCCCCCTCATTCGGATCACGTCGTTGAACCACAGCCGCTGCCCAAGAATATCTTCATCCCGAATGGCTATGAATAATTGATTTTGTTTTATCAGATATTTCTGAATCAGATGGAGCACCTTCTTCTGTCTTACATGCCACTGAATTTCTTCTCGAGTTTTTGATGGCGAGTTCAATATTATTATTGTTCTTAGATCGGTAGGAACGCCTGCTACTCTGCCTCTCGTCCTGGACATCCCAACCAGCTGGAAGATGTATACATATACGACGTGTCATTTCTCCACTCGTGATTTAATCTCGTGTTCTTGTATGGATCTGGGAGTTGATTTGGTATCTGAGAACTTCCGACTCTCTCAATTATAAATGATAACAACTATGAATAATTTTGTTTTATCACATATTTCTGAATCAGATTGAGCACCTTCTTCTTTCTTTTCCGCGTTTGGGGACGACGAGATCGAAGTGTATATATATATGCCGCTGAATTTCTTGCCAAATTTTGATGGCGAGTTCAATATTATTGTTCTTCGGCAGGAACGCCTGCTACTCTCAGCCTCTCGTCCTGGATATCCCAACCTGGAAGATGTATATATACGACGTGTCATTTCTCCTCTCGTGATTTAATCTCGTGTTCTTGTATGGATCTGGGAGTTGATTTGGTATCAGCTGAGAACTTCCGACTCTCTCAATTATAAATGATTACGGTACATGGAAGCAAATGCTTCGATTGAATGGAAGGATTCAACGGAAGGACGAACACAGAAAAAATCGCGGATAACCGGATGATACCAAGGGGACGGGATGAACTCGATCCTGGAGTTTCTTCGGCTTTTCATTCGGCCATTCCCGCGAGTTGATTCCTGATTAGACGTTTAGACCGTCAGATAAGAGAGGATCTTCTCGGCGGCATCCTGTGAACCAGCCCCGTCGATTCCGCGGCGCGGGGCGCACCCGAAGGCGGCGCCGCGGCGGGCTTCGCCCTTGGCGCCGCCGTGGTCGCCCTCTCCGGAGGCCGGGGGCTTGTAGTACATGCGCGCCGTCTGCGGGCAGTGCGAGTGGAATCGCGCAGCGATCCTCACCCCCAGGTCCAGCATCTCGACGTACTTCCCCATAGACGACGCCCCCCTCCTGCTCTCCCCCTCCCGTTCTGTCCGCCTCACGATCTTCCGGCCGGCACGCAGCAGCACCGACGGCGCGGAATGTCCGGGGAGCTAGCGGAGGAGGGTAGGCCGCCGGTGAGCGCTGCCGGAAAAGTCGCCTAGAAGACGTCCCAACCGTCGGAGCCCATGCAAGGCGGCGCTCGGAGCTTCGCGGCGAGGGTTGGAGAAGGAGAAGACGCGCGCATTTAAGAGAGAGGAGGAGGAGGAAGAGGCTGAGATCTGGGGGAAAAAAATCCGTCGTCGCTTCCTGGCGCCCTCTCCTTCCCCGGCAGGGTCAGCCGCGCCGGCCACACACCGCCGTCCACGTGTCGCCTGAATCGACCGTTCTTTATATGGGAAATTATTACATTAGCATCCGGTCTTTTTAATACGACCCGCTCCGGTAAAAGACCGAATAGACTTTAGATGATTTAAGATCTTATATTATAGATATTTTCCAATTTTTTAATACGCGGGCGAGAGAGAACCGTCCGTTGACAGGAAGAAGAACGATGAAAATGCCCCGCCCATTGAGCATCTTCATCCATTTGAGTTGAATGAGAGGAATGGGAGATTTGCCCATTAATTTGGATGCTCGCTGTCGTCTTAAAATAATAATAATGAGATGAATAAATATCATCACGTAAAATGAAATGAACATTAGGAGACAGTTAAAGGGATCGATGTTTAAAAGGTAATAAATATTGAGATGCTTTCTACGACTAAATTTAGAGAATATCATATATACAATTTGAATAGAATGCAAAAATTAACCTCGAAACGAGCATGTCAAGGAAAATCATACCATCAACGTATATATCAAAGTTTTCGACGATCCAACAAAATAATATCGAACGGTGATCTCAAGATACTAAGCCTGGGTCAATCCTCTGATTTTTGCAGTCATGCATGTATTTATCGCTAGATCTGCTAACCATGAGAAACAAAACTTCATATCAAAGAAACAAGTTTATTTTAAAATTACATGTTTCATCAACGTACGTAACGACGACATCATGTGACGGATATATAATTTTGGCGATGTGAAAAGATCAGATTGCAACGAAGAGTGTCCAACAAGATATATACAATGGAATGGCCTCGGGCTTCAAAATAAAATTAAATAAACGTGTATGTTAAACATATTAATTAATCAATAAATTAGAAAAAATAAGATGATTTGTTTTGTTTAAATCGGTAATCAGATTTCTTCCTCCCGCTCGGTTCTCCTCTTTCCCGCGCCGCCGGCTCTTCAAGTCTGTTCGGTTAATTAGAACACGTTAAAGAAATAAGACAACAAGAATATATATATATATATTTCTGCCACCCATCGACATCACATCACACGCGTTAGAACGAAGATTAATATTATCAACTATCAGGTTTAACAGAACATCATGAGTTTAAGAGACGTGTACCAGTAAACGACTGATCCACAAAAGAATTCTACGATAGGAATATGCCCCGTGCAGGCGAATGTTGACGTTATCGATGGGGCCCTTTGGACGCAGCCCTGGCACCGCGTGAGTCCGTGACCGACACGGCAGGCCAGCCGCGGACGACTCGGTCCGGTGCTCTGATTCTCTCGGGGTCCAACCGGCATATATATATTCTCCTTCGGTCCGAAAAGAAAAGAAACGGCATCATAATTTCTTTGATGCGGTGCAGGCGGACGATTGTTCACCTCTTTTATTCTCTTTCTTCTGGCTGAAGAGGGGGCGGCGTGGGCTGCGACGCCATGCGCGTATCCATTGTTTGTCTGCTTCGGAATATAAAAAAATAATTAATTTTTTGTTTATACTCTCATTACCCACTGAACCTTAAAAATTATATTAAGAGATTATAAAAATTTGTTAGAAAGTTTAAGTTGTAAAATATTTATAGAAGTGTGATCTGGTTGAGATTTTAAGGTGACCCGTTGAAACAAAATCTTAGATCGACCACGGGATGCATCGGGAGAAAGGCAACCGGAGAGTGGAGGGAGACACCGGGTCCGGGCAGGAGAGCACATTGAGGTGCCATTGAAATACCATGCTAAGCAAATACCAATCTGAAAGTTTCACAATCCAAACCAATCTTCTATTCAAAGGATCAGGAAATTCTCTGCTTAACATGGTATTTGCTTAACTTGGGAATAATGGAGAATTCTATTTTTGTCATTGTTTTTGTACCAGCAGCCTTGGTTGAATGTCGATTTACTATACGGTGTTTGAAGGAATGAATGGGTTCTGTTCACCAGTTGCGAAGAGTATACGCTTAGCGAAATGGACTGGGTTGTGAACTTTCTCCCACGTGTGGTCTTAGTGATATGATTCCCTTTCCAGTGATACTTTCATTCTATCTTTGTACCCACGATGTGTAATTTATCTTGTAGTTTACACTTAGAATTTTAAGATGCTAGATAGTCTGGTTTTTGTCCATGTATAATTTCCGTTAAGTTTGGTTCTAGAGATTTTCGGAAAGAAATGTTTAAATTTAAATCATCATGTGCACCTTGTTAATTTAATACAAATTTTCTTTGTGCGTGACCAGAAGAAAATGTTTCTCAAGACCAATCAAAGCTGAATTTTCAAGAATGCATATTAGTAAAATGCACCTTCTCGGGACAACTGTTGTATGGACTTTATCCATGATTTAAATTGTGATGTTCATTTTCTAAACAAACTTCTGCATCGACGATTCTATTCATTGCTTATTTTTCTTCACTATGACAGCGTTTAAAGACTAATTTTCTTTTAAAGAATTCTTCGTACCCTCTCATTTAAAGTTTATTTGATTTTTTTATTTATATTCAACCTTTATTCATATTATAATCTTTGTTCTTTTTTTTCTTTATCAGACTCTCGAGTTTATGAACTTCCAACGTTCGTAGTTTCATTTTTTAAGGTTTTATGGTTTAAATGTCTCTGGTTGATTGATTTTGACAGATTTTTTGTTTTACATGTTTTTCAGATTCTTGGATTCTCATATCCCGTACTAACTTTCTAATTTTTAAAGGATTGCCAGATTCCCGTACTTCCCAGATGCCTCGTCTTTTGGAGTCTTGGATTTTGTCAGATATAAAATGTTTTCACTTTCTCTTTTAATGAAATCAATGTCTACATCTATCATCTTGCCCTTTCTGACGATGAAATTAATCATGCACTTTGTAACCCTATATGTTATCCCCAGCCCCTTGATTTTAGTTTTTGGATTTGATGGTGTTTGGCTCTCTTTTTTTCGTTTCGAACTTTGAGATCTGAGATCTTGAATCAGCCCACACGCAGCATATGTGTATCTTAGTGTATGGATCACCTGTTGCAACCCACACACGAATGTATATAAACTCTATCTCGTAAAAGGAAAAAAATGAATTATTAGATAGTCGTCATTAAAACAAGTAAGTAAATAAACGTAATCACGATATTTTAATTTTACATTAAAAATAAAATGTTTTATATCAACACGTATATTTATATTTTTCTAAAAATATTGATGTTATGATCTATCGAAGTAAATGTTTTAAATTTATTTTTCAAGTGAATATATTAAAATGATAAGATGAATTTTAATTTAATGTTAAATCGCATAAATTTTTTCATGTACATTTTTTAACAGTAACTTAAAATTTATCAACTATTAGTTCATACTTAAATTAACTATAAATATTGTTTTTTATAAAAATATTATTTTATAAATATCAAAATTTTGTACGCACACGTGCGAAGCACGTAATTTTAACTAGTATTACTATATAATAGCGTACACGAGAGGACGGTAAAAAGAGTTATGTTGTCCCCAAAAGAGGCGGGTGTAACCTCCCCGGGTTGGCCCCGATGGGAGGTCCTTATGCCAGTTGACGGTGAATCAAACGTACTCCTCCAGACAAAACACATTTAAAATCAAAGTTTTTGTTATCAAAATATAAAATATTATTAATTTAATATTTTTTACATATTCACAGATCAAGATATTACCATCTACTATTTTTTAAAACTTAACGTTCTCATCAATATCACATGTGTCACATATTAGACATTTAAATATGTCCCAACCAATTTTCCGATTTGGTTGTATTGCGATGTTATACGTAATAATTAAATTGTATTAGTCAGTTCAATCGTCAGGATACATAAATGTAGATTCCAATTCAACTGTACGGCCCCGAAGAGTTTAGCCTGATTAGATTGTCAAGCTGTGATTAAAGCTGTCAATGGCCATAGGCAGACCCCCCCCCCCTAGAAAGAGCTCAAGAGTACGTACGTACTTTCTTGTTAAAACAAATTCACCGAACAAATCAGATGTAATAAAATATTTGTACTTTATTGATAAAACAGATATTTATATAGTTTTATCGTAAAAACAATGCTTCTATCAATTGTTTATAACCTGAATGCATAACATAAATCAATTATTTTAAAACATAATAGATTTTGAGTCGCAAATATAGTCGCGTTGAATCGATCCGGCCGTTAGATCGATCATGGGGTGCTTGGGCTACACATGATATACAAATTGAGTTTTTGTTATATTTTTTTTTGAAAAAATATTGGTCAGCTGTCATAAATTTATATTTTTAAGTAGATTTCCTAACAAAAGTGAAAGTGGTGGTCTCTCATCTGTTTCGATGATCATACATGATGTATGACTTCGTACTTTTTTTGCCATCACATATCCCCAAATCATGACAAATATATGCCATCAGATTATCTTATATTTTATTTTAACATAACTCTTTGTTGTCAAGACGTATACAAATTTCTTGAACAACCAAGCACCCCTTTAATTAATTTGAGACTCTTATATCCCAGTTTTGATTGGTTCTTTATAAAATAATAGGTAATCGAACCAGAACAAATATGCACACCTCGATGGCAATGACCAGGTACGTACGGTTTCCAATGGCATTTTTTTCTGGCAAACTGAGTTACTGGGTTGATGGATACACACGAATAAGATCAAGAATAAATTAATTTCAAATAGAATCTACGATAAATTATCATATTAAAATAAAATATAAAATAACTAAATGTTTGGTGAGAAATGATAACAAAAATGGTAAATGTCATGCTGCATAATCATAAAAGATGGAGATCACAAGAGAAAATAGAAAAATCACACTTTTTATATCTAGGAATAATTTCCTCGTAAAATTCAATTTTTAACTGATTATAAAGCATCTTTCCAACAAATTCTGTTGCAAAAAAGATGTTTATACCAAAATTTTAATTCGTCTTAAAACCTACCTAACACCTCATTGGCCTAATTATAGAAGCCAGCGGCAGCCGGCACGTCATATTTGCTCAACTCTGAACCCCCTTTTTCTGCTCTTGCTAAACATAGCAGCAGCGGGGGGGACGACGTCGACGTTCCCGGACCAGGTCGCCGTTCAGCTACATCTATATATACGTACCTTCAGGCGCTCCATCTCCTCCGCCGTGCCAGCGAACTGGTGGCTGCCCCCCCGACCTCGATCGGCTCCCGTTCCCGTCGACGACAATGCCTTCGTCCGGCCGGAGGAACGTGGGCGCCGTGCTGGCCGTGCTCCTCCTGGCGGCGCTGCTGGCGGCGGCTGCCGCTTCCCCGGTGGGGGTCGGGGAGGCGAGCTGCGTGCAGGCGTGCATGTCGCAGTGCGCCGAGCTCCACGGCCACCGCCACTGCCCGGGCCGGTGCCGCGGGTCCTGCGCCGCCGCCGCCGCCGCCACCGCCGCCCCGGGCGGCGGGCATCGTCTGGGGGTGCCGCAGAAGTCGTATGCCATCCGGGATCCCAACGTCTAAACGGGAAATCGACCAGGTCGGACGTCAATGCCGTACGTACTGCAAGCATATATATCGCACGAAGCGAGAAAGAGTGATTCAAGCTCGAGCAGCGGCCGGCTTCCGGCGGCTGCATTTTTACGAATTATACGGCACCCGATTGTAGATCCGATCGACGACCACGCATATATGTGTGGACCAATTTGACAGTGTTGAATATGAATGAAATATCTCGGATATAATTTTTTTGTTTCCTATTTGTTATTATTCGTTCATTGATTAATTGCTGTGTTATTATTATTCCTAGTACATATATAAACCTCTCGACCCTCGTACCGGATTATTCTTAGATAAGGGGGTATGCCAATTATATCCCAACAAAACCGGGGATACCCCCAAAATTAAACTTACGCCAAACGGCCCTTTAGGGCGCATCTTTTGGTTATCGGAATAAAAATATAGAAGAGATGGTGATATGTGATTAATTTTATATATCTCCATTATATTTAGTTTGACTTGAGATAAATTTTAAAGATAATCTATCGTACGTTTGGTATAACAATGATACATTCGAGTATAATTTTGTCATAAACATATAAATATTTATTGCATATAATTTATAATCAAAAAATATATTACAATTTAATATATATAACATAAACTATTTATTTTTTAAAATAATTTAAATAATCATATAATGTGTTCGAGATAATAATAATAATAATTTCGTGATCTTGGACACCTACACTTGAACCAAAATTAAATGATCAGCGACAAATCTCACAAGAATACAAAACATGATCAATCTTTTGTTATTTTGATTGACAGATATATATTGATAACATAATATATTTATATTAAAAAGAACAACAAAATGGAGGGGGTTGCAACATACACGGCGCACGGTGACACGGGTGCACGAAAGCAGCGGTCAGCGGTGCACCCAAAAGGGGGAGAGATAAACTAAATTTATCCCTAGTTATCTTGATATCAAACGAGACCCTAGAGTCTAGAGTTCTGTATCTGAGATCATCTATTTCAAAATATCCCATCCCGTTGAGAACGTGGCCCCGGATGCGTTTAACAACGTAATATCCTTCCGTTTAAGATGTCTCATCTTGCGATCAGCTAGCAACAGAGGTATTTAATTAACCATACATATATAGTTGTGCAGATTCAATATTGTAAGTAAGAACTTGTTTGTTTTATTATAATTAACTTATTTCGGATTCAATCATTTTAAAAACAAGATGTTTTTTTTTGGATTTTAAATCGAGAGTTCTTCTTTGGTTACCTTTGTAAAACACACGAACAAGTAAAACAGAGGACCACGTACTTTAGATGATTTTACAATTACAGCGTTTTCGTTTCCACATTCCTCCTCTCATGTAATTTAAAACAATGTTTTACGTTGACCCCAATCATAAGAAATTTAATACTGCAATTGGAAGAAGTGCACTATTTTTGCAGAATTTTGCTATGAAGAATGCAAGAAACAACAAGCGTTCTTCCTCTCTTAACTGATCAAAACTGTCTCCTTCCGGCGAGTGACAGACATCATTGGCTTCTTCATGTACAAGGCTGAAAACAAGGTAGGCTTCTAAACGACCTTTCTCTCTATTCCAAAAAAAAAAAACAGAACAAACCGTTGAAACGTGCATTATTACAAGCATGCAGTTTCCAGTTAGCTCAATCATCCTCTCCCTCGTCCCGGTCGTCAAACTCTTCTTCTTCCTCTTCTTCCTCATCTTGCCCTTCCTCTTCTTCCTCGTTATCCACGATAAAACCTCCCAAAGATTCATCTTCCTCGTCGTCCTTCTCCTCCTCAACCCTACTCTTCCGACGACCGCCATATCCCCTCCTCCGCTTCGTTTCCTCGGCCGATGATTCGTCGGGCTTCGGTCTCTTCTGATCCTTCGATCTGGTCAGGTACTTGGCTCGCCTTTCACTGGCAGCCTGCCCGGCCACCGCCTTCTCGGCCCCGCTCTCCTCCGTCCAGTCCTCGTCGACGTCGTCGTCTTCACGTCCGCGTTTGTTCATCCTCCCACGCCTCTTCTGGGACCTACCCGGCCGCCGATCGTCGTCGCTGCCATCCCTCTGCTCGTCAAGAAGCCAGTTCCAGCTCTTCATGTCACAGATTTTCCTTCGACAGTGGTCGAACTCGTGTCCCATCACCAAGAATCCGAACTCTGCGTCGAGAGGTATAGATTTAGATGACAGAGAAGAAAACTTCGTGTCGTTGGTACTGGGAATTGGGAAAGACGCCTCTGTGGCATTTTATCGAGCAGGTGGTGTTAGGAGCAGAAAACATCGAAGTCAACGGCTACGGCGATCTGAGAGAGGTGACCGTGAGATGAGCAAAATTTATCGAGCATAAGGGAGCATGCAGGGGATAGAAAAATTCTACCTTTAACTGGATCAATATGCGAAAGGTCTGTCTTCAAACATTTGATTTCTGGCGCTACATCGTCTCCTTCCTCCTCGTCCTCCTCCCAATTGAAGCTCGCGACACTGACTCTCCCCGTATCACTTCCTTTTGCCCCTTCCTTCTCCGTCCTCCTCTCCGTAGTCCTCTTCTCGCGCCTCTTCACCGCATCCATAACGCCTCTGTCGACTTCGCCACCTCCACCGCCACATCCGAGGAAGAAGAAAAAGGGGTTCTTCAGCGACGGCGAGATGCGGTCCCCAGCTCGCAGCTTCCCCACTTCCGACGCCCGAAAAATCTTCTTCACCCCTTCACGGGAGAGCACCAGGATGGGGTTTCTGCCGATGACCTCGAAGGAGACGGTGGCGTCCTCTATGCCGTGGAGAGGCTTGCCTTCGGGTGTGCCCTTCGAGGGAACGTCGAGGTGAAAAGCGAGATGGCGGCGGGATACCGTGCGGTCGGAGAAGGCGAATCCAGCTCCCCTCCCAATCTCCGTCTTCTTCGGAAGCGAATCGATAGGTATCCTGACGGCGCCATCCTCGGACTCCAGCTCCATGGCGATGGCGACCTCGGAGAAATTGGGCGGGGGAATAGAGAAATGCAGAAGAGACGCACACCGACAGGCGCCCGTCAGACGGAGACGATGCTCGCGTGACTCACGTGACGCGCGGGAAGTAGAGCTGTAATGGGCCAACCGTTGATAGTCTGAGGTATCTTTTTTTTTTTGAACACGTGGCCCGGTGGCCAACTACACCTGCAGCGTAGCAGGCAACGGAGGTTCGAGCCCCCGAAAAATCTTCTTCACCCCTTCACGGGAGAGCACCAGGATGGGGTTTCTGCCGATGACCTCGAAGGAGACGGTGGCGTCCTCTATGCCGTGGAGAGGCTTGCCTTCCGGTGTGCCCTTCGAGGGAACGTCGAGGTGAAAAGCGAGATGGCGGCGGGATACCGTGCGGTCGGAGAAGGCGAATCCAGCTCCCCTCCCAATCTCCGTCTTCTTCGGAAGCGAAGCGATAGGTATCCTGACGGCGCCATCCTCGGAATCCAGCTCCATGGCGATGGCGACCTCGGAGAAATTGGGCAGGGGAATAGAGAAATGCAGAAGAGACGCACACCGACAGGCGCCCGTCAGACGGAGACGATGCTCGCGTGACTCACGTGACGCGCGGGAAGTAGAGCTGTAATGGGCCAACCGTTGATAGTCTGAGGTATCTTTTTTTTTTTTAACACGTGGCCCGGTGGCCAACTACACCTGCAGCGTAGCAGGCAACGGAGGTTCGAGCCCCCGAAAAATCTTCTTCACCCCTTCACGGGAGAGCACCAGGATGGGGTTTCTGCCGATGACCTCGAAGGAGACGGTGGCGTCCTCTATGCCGTGGAGAGGCTTGCCTTCCGGTGTGCCCTTCGAGGGAACGTCGAGGTGAAAAGCGAGATGGCGGCGGGATACCGTGCGGTCGGAGAAGGCGAATCCAGCTCCCCTCCCAATCTCCGTCTTCTTCGGAAGCGAAGCGATAGGTATCCTGACGGCGCCATCCTCGGAATCCAGCTCCATGGCGATGGCGACCTCGGAGAAATTGGGCAGGGGAATAGAGAAATGCAGAAGAGACGCACACCGACAGGCGCCCGTCAGACGGAGACGATGCTCGCGTGACTCACGTGACGCGCGGGAAGTAGAGCTGTAATGGGCCAACCGTTGATAGTCTGAGGTATCTTTTTTTTTTTTGAACACGTGGCCCGGTGGCCAACTACACCTGCAGCGTAGCAGGCAACGGAGGTTCGAGCCCCCGCTCGAACCCCACCTGTCACCCCCCCTCGGGGGTGCCCGGCTCGGCGCTGCCGAGAAGCGAACATACGACCTCCGCCCCCAGGCGGAGGGCCCCGCGCCAACCGTGCTACGCACGGCCGGCGATAGTCTGAGGTATCAGGAAGACATATGCAAGACAAAAAGGGCATATACTATACCGGAATGCAAGTTATCGGAAGAGAAATAAATTGACTCTGATCATTATACATATGATTCAAACACGACCAGAGGAGTTTGTCCCCTTTTTATTTAGTTTACAAGACGGTGGCATTTTGGTTCAACTCAAATCAGTTTTTTGCAAATATATCGTATTATAGAAATTGGAAAAACACAAAGAATGTATTCCGTACAAGCATCCTTGTTTATTTCCCTGTAAAAACAATGATTATTGAGATATGCGACATACGGCATTTGGATGATTGTGCCTGTATTAATGATACGGACACTGTACGTAGATGATCACACTTTCTTTGTTTATACATGCAAACATAAATATAAATACACACACACACACTCGGATATCCCTATACAGTATAATATAAAAACACATACAGTTACACACACACACACATTGATACATCAAAACGTAAATGTTGGTCTTTTAAAAGAATTGCTGGAAGTGTACTTCATAGATAGAAAGAAAAAATATATAAAAAAATCAGTTATTGGTCTACAACTTATTTGTTCTACACAAACCTACGTTTGGGATTAACTCCTCTATAGTTGAAATCAATCAATCAGATAAATCGATCTATATTTTAGATGTCCATACGAAACGTATATGCTAGAAAATTCGTTTTTTAGTTTATCAACGTTGACATACGCCACGTAATGATTCAAGTTTTAATCATCGCCTGTCGTGTGCATCTCCGGCCATTCCGCCAAAATAGCCGGTCGATCTCCAATGGCGTCAGGATATGACGCACGCACACCTCTAATGGTCGGAATCCGGTCCTCGCCAGCCCTCCTCCCGCAGCCAATAAGAAGGGGGAGCCGTACTCTCTCGGCCCCACATTCGACTTCCCCGTCCGACCCGCCGTGCACGTCGGGTCTGCGTCCCGTCTTCACCACCGATCTGAGCGCCGTCCCGCTCCCGCCGCATACGTAGCGTCCGGGCGGTTCCTCCGCGTCCCGGCTGCGCGACACTGCTGTCCCCGCGCTTCGAGCTCTCCCATCTGCTTCAGCGGGGGGCTGCGATGGCCATGGCCTTGCTGCTGTTGCGTTTGCCGTCTCCTTCGTGCGGGTCCTTCGGTGCAAGGTGCCTCCGGGCTCCTCTCTGCCGCACGTTCTCCCTTTCCCATGGTCGACAGAGGCGCCCTCTTCGAGCGAGGACACTGCAGGCGCGCGCTCTATGTAGTGAGATCCCTTTCACTCTGTGTGTTTGTGTGCCGCGTGCGCGCGAGATGGACTTCGCAGCTTTCAGCGTGAGTGACGGCGTTGTGCTTGTTGTTGCAATTCGCCTGTGGCAAGTGAATCGTGTGTTTCCTGTGGGGCACTGCCGGTTCTCGAAGATTTAATACCTTTCATTTTTGGGCTACCGGCCTTTTGTTTCTTTGGAATGATGGTTAACTTGTGTCTCTCAGCGTGTCTCATTGAAAGGTGCTACCATTTGCTTGTTTTTTGTTATTCTCGTATGTGTTTTTTTTAATGGATAGGTTTTAGAGTTATTGTAATATCTAACTCAAACCTTTAGACGATCAAGTGGAGCACGCACGTCTTTATGTTAGAATAACTACTCGTCAATATGTTGTTTTCTAGAGTGTTCTAGTGTTCCCGATAACCGCCGTATAAGTTACAAGTTTAGCTGTCTTCCAAAATACATTGTAAAGTTGGCAATATTCAGGTTTATTCGATGGAGAATTGGACCCTAAAAGACAAGTACAGAAGTCGGAAATTATATTCTTAGGCACGGGCACAAGTGAAGGCATCCCCCGATTGAGCTGCCTGACTAATCCTCTAAAGTCGTGCGAGGTAAGTTAGCTACCCCCCTCTTTGGTTAGAGTATTAAAAGCAATTTAGTGTCAATTTTGATATTAGTAGTACTCACATCAGTATTAGAATCGATGCTACAAAATATCGAAGTAATGCTGATATAAGGGAAATAATATAGCAACCAAATGGGGCATAAATCATCAGAGGGATTCAGTTTTTGAAAGTCAAGTATTCCTCAAAAGCCGTACACAATTGTTCCATGTTCGTTTCTTGATCAAAGTTGGGACTGATCGTTATGCAGAGTTTCAAAGGAGATGTCTGTCTGACAATGACTTGCGATAAATCTTCAAAAGAAAACTTTGAATTTTTGTTATGGAGTTTTGTCTGTTTTGTTGCTTGTTCAATAATACATTTTCATCTTTTAGACACTGAAATTATTGTTAATGTTGTTTTCCTAGGTGTGTTTGAAAGCAAATGAGCATGGCAACAAGAATAAGAGGCTTAATACAAGCATTCTTATCCGCTATACGAACACTGCTGGAAGATCTAACATTCTTATAGACGCTGGAAAGTATGTGTTGGCCATTTCATTCCTTTTTTAGTTTTAAAGGCCTGTAATATATATTTTTTTGAAGATTGCAAAATGCCACAGATCATTTATTGAAAAATGATTTACTTCAGCTACTGAAATATTTCTTCAGTTAGATGGGAGTGCACTGTGTGTGTGTGTGAACACGTGCAGATAGTCTAGAGTCCGATGTGCAGTCAAGGCAGTTGCTACCTGGTCACACTACAGTTATATTATTGATAGGTCATAATTAAGAAAAAAATTACAAAGTAACCCCAGTTGCCCATGTGAGATGGACCATGCACCATGCCATGTGCTGGTGCCCGCATGCTAGGAATGTGCAGCTCCAGTTCAAAGTTTTAGATGTGCTCAACTGCTTTTTCATGCGTGAGTGGAAGGGCTGAGCAATGCCCACTCTTCATGTGTATAATCTTTGATCCAACTGTTTTTTTTTCTGTTTTTGGATAAAAATAATTTATTTTAACATATATTTATTCTTACTACATACTTTAGGTACTATAGGGACCTGTGGAACCAGGGTGCATTAACTGTTTTGGTCATGCTGTAGCACAATTCTGTCCATCATTTTGCAATCTCTGTATCTTGTGCTCTAACATTTGACTACTAAAAGTTTTCAGTTGATTTTGACAATACATGAGCATAATATGCAGTCTATCTTTTTTGTTTGTGTTGTTGTATTCATTCTATGCTTATGTTGCAACAGCTAATGATGCCAATTTTGTAGGTGGGATCTTAACTATGTGACCTGGGTTTTGCAGATTTTTTTACCACAGTGCTCTACGGTGGTTTCCAGATTTTGGGTATGTAGTTTTTTTCTCTCTTTATGGATCTTTACTTTATTAATAAAAGTTTTATTAGTCTAAGCTCATTTGGCAGCACATTTTCTTTTTCTTGGTTCATGAGAATGAAATAGAGGTGCTGACTCCAAGATCATGGCCTTAGGTTTCTCACATCTTGCGAAGTGCCATTTCTTCTGAAGATTCTCTTTTATAGGTTATTTTTAGTCATGCAAAGCTAGCTTTTTTCATCACTCATTATTTAGGGACCTTCAGGTCCAGCGATAGTATGCACTATATGCAAACTGCAGATAAAATGTGCAGGATGGACACACTTATGTGACTGAACCCAGCTTATTATTAGTGGAAAATTGGAAAAGGGAAAAAATCGCAGAAGCTAGTTCATAATTGGGAATGCATGAGTACCATCAGAAGCATGAATCTAATTAATTGTCAACAACAAGGAGGGTTGGGTCGGGGGTCGCGACCGGGTCGCGGGACCCCCAGGCCGACCCGGTCGCGACCGGGTCGCGACCCTCATTTTTAATTATTTTTTTTTGAAAAATTCAAAAAAATAAGAAAAATGCGAAAAAAAATCTGGAAAAATACAGAAAAATTGGATAAATTAAATGACATGATTTAAATGAATAATGCATCAATTTTATTCCAACATGATGTGTTGTACACTTTGTAGGTAGTTGATGTACTCTCCCCATGTCATTTGGGTTGAGTACAAAGCTTGATACATGTACACATGACGATCATATTCGTCTGTCCCTCGGGAAACTATCCTAAGACTTGATCCAAACGAGTCACCATAACTATAGGTCGATTGGATCGAAGTATCCGATGACTCCACATAATTCATTCCACAATACTCTTGATCGTATGTAGGGAACCAAGAGCCTTGGGATGAATCATACACATGGTCGGAGGCATCGTGGTATTCTGCTCCAACTCCATGGCTACGATGACCTCCTCTACCTTGTGGCGGCCTTCTTCGTACTCTTCGTCTCCAAAAATAAAATAATGAACAACGTTTATGAGTAACACCTCCCATACCTTCGTACTCTTCGTCTCCAAAAATATCCGTCCTCTCTTGTCCGGTTCCGTAAATGTGTACGGATCGTCTCCCCGGTTGTTGCAATTCTTCTCGGACGGTCTCTTTATGTCTTTTGCTAGTTCCCTTCGTTTGCTCCATCGCTTGTAGGTGCCTACGAAATTGAGCTCTGACCTCCGGCGGAGTCCGTGTGCAAGGAAGAACATTTCCCTTCATGCCTGCAAGATGAAATTTCAAACGATAAATACCACCGAATATTACTTTGTCGCAATATTTACATTGCACTTTTCTCTCCGCAATGGAGATCAAATTGCAATGCAACCAAGCCGGATCACTCCGGGTTGCGCCGGTAGTTTGGGTTGTTTGGCTTGGAGAAGACATTTTTTTAAGTAAATAATTACTTAAGTAAGTAATTAATTATTTAAATAGCTAATAACCTTAATTAGTGACTTCTAATGTAAGTATATTTTTATTTATATAAATTGAATGATTAACTAAATATATGATTAAGTAAGTAATTAATATTCCTTCAAACTAATGATGTGTTAAGTAACTACTAAACTAAATATCTAACTAATCTTCTAGCTAACTAACTATGCAAGTAAGCAAATAAGTATTAAAAAGAATAAACTACTTAACCGACTAATCAATGGAACTAATATTAAATAAATATACTAAATGAACTAATGAAATGCTTGATGAAATAATTAAGTAAATGAGAAAAAAATTGAGCAATGAGAGCAATGAGAGCACAAATGAGAGGTTGAGAGTGAGAGTGGGGGGTGGGAGTAAGGAGAGCCCCTTGGGGCTTTAAATAGCCCCCAAGGGGCTGAATGGGGGGGCTGCGCCCCCCCAAGACCGTTGGCAACGGTCTTGAGACCGTTGCCAACGGTCTGGCAACGGTCAAGTGACCGTTGCCAGACCGGGTCGCGCGACCCGGCCACGACTCCGCGACCCGGCCGGGGGAGTCGCCCCGACCGGGTCGCGACCGGGCCGGTCGGGCCTAAACCCGACCGGGTCGCGACCCGCGTCGCGACCCGGCATTCCATGGTCAACAAAGCAAAACTTAGCAATTTACCAAGGAGTGATATTTCTGACGGTTCTCCATAGTCCATCCAACATCAACTGAGCAATATTTGCACAAAACTGCACCTGACGTAACCTTCATTGCTTGTGCCTTTTTTGTTGTGGTTTTAGACACATGCACCTGACGTATAGTAATGCATAATATTGAACCGAATACCATATGTGCTTCTGGACCCTGCCATCTCCATCCAAGCATCTGTACCTTCAGACTTCATTATTTTCTATTTACTAGTCTCGCAAAGAAGTGGGCTACTGTCTCTTTTGGCATAGTGTGTGCAATAATACATTTATCACTTGACTGACTTTGGACCTTTTATGGCAGGCTTCACTTTTTATAATATATCATGTAGAATATCCTGCTATGTTTTTTAGATATTCTGCAGTCCCCTTGCCCAATGGAAATTAGTAGCTTGCCACATCTTTCAAGATGGAACAAAAAGCTCTATAGCTTGGGAATGGTGTTCTTTATTAAAAATGCTCTTCAAATTGAATGGAATATTTTTTTCAAGGAATAGGATGATGCATCATGTCTAGATAATATTCAATTTAGTGTTTCTGTTGATTAACTTAACCTCTTTAAAAAATGCACATGGTGTGCCATTGTGTTGGCGTGGAAATTGGCCCATTATCTCCATTTTCTTAAAAGTTTATAGGTTCATGACAAATCATGGATCACTTTTTATAGCACAATGGCAACTTGTCTGGAGTTAAGCTGCAATTTATTGGAATTATAGAAAATATCTAGGATGAGGTATTTTTCCAGTTTACAGAAAAGGGTTGGACACTGGGCAAATGGCTGGGACCTATATCTTGTGCATCCTAGGACAAACAAATCTGATGAGTGTTAGCTTATCTAGAGGAATCATTCAATTTTGGCTTCCTACTTTTTTATTTAATTTGGGAGCTGTGGCTGACATTCTGCTTTCCAGCACATCATTGTCTTTGATGTTTCGGATATATAACATCTAAAAGGAATGCATTTGCCTGTCTTTCAGTTGTTCTGTTAGGTTCATCATCTAATTTTAGAGTGTGGTTGGCAACATTTTGTTAAAGTTTTTCATTGTTCTCTTATCGTAATCTCTGATGTGTCTTTTAGGTTACGAACAATTGATGCAGTCATCATTACACATTCCCATGCAGATGCAATTGGAGGTCTTTCAGCTCATATCCTTTTACTTCAATTGCTTACTATTTTGCATTAACTCTGTAACCGATACTGAGTCACTGACTATTGACAAATATGAGAAGGTTATTTTGACTGTAGTGTATAGACTTGTATTGTTTTATTTATCTATTGTGTTCCCTCTGGTTGTGCACTAGTTCTCATCTAAAGTAGTTTTTATATTTGTATGCTCTTACAATATATTGTTAAATATTCTTCAAATCCTCCTTTCTGGATGGATACCCCTAAAATCACTAATTATTGTGGGATATGCAGCCAAATCAAGTCCCGTCTGTTAGCTAATATGATGCAAAATAGTCACTTGAATGATTAAATATCAATTATTTTATAGTGGGTCACATATGTTTCATGTGAATATCAAAGGTAGTTCAGTTGTTGGGAGTAACTTATCACATGTATGTGGCAGCATCGACGTATGCTCTATTAATGCTATTGCATAATCTTAGTTGTCTCAGATATTTGGTGTCTATGGCAGTAAAGATGAATGATTTTAAGGTATATGCTTAAATCTTATGGTTTTAGTTTGTTGAGTAACAATGCACAGTATTGGATGTATAAATACCCTATTACAAAGTGAAATGCCAATGATCAAAATACTCAAGTTTCAAATAATTCTTGGCTTTTGTCTGAAAGAGATTGTGCATTGATGAAACAACATTTCTGGTGCAGGCCTTGATGATCTTCGAGATTGGACAAACAATGTCCAGCCTCACATACCAATTTATGTGGCTCAACGTGATTTTGAGGTCAGACTAGAAAAACTACTGAGATAAGAAATTTGCTTTATGTTTCTATGGATAAAAGCCAGCACACTTAATATTCACGATTCTACATTGTGCTTCAAAGTGCATATTACCAATGCATGTTGACAAACTGTTCCCAATATTTATCTGACAGTGCAATGCACAACTTGTTTTTTTTTGCTCAATTTTCATTCCTTCATTCCATCTCGCCTTCAATCCCTTCGAATATGCAATGGCAATAAAACTGTAAAGTTGGACTGAACCTTGAGGCAGTTGGTGAAGGAATGGCCATTTAACCATATTCTAACATAACACTTCCAATTATGCCAGAAAAAAAACAAATTAAAAAGAGCACACAGAAGATAAAGAAAGCAAAAAGTTATCTTTTCTGTATAAAAATTTACATGAAAAGTCTAAAATGATATATAAAAATGACTTGCAATGCGTTGTAGTGGGAAAATGGAAAATTTGTAAATTGGAGGTTTCGGGTAGGACTGTGGGTGCCTTTTGTATCTAAGTTCACCAATTTCCACATACCTCATTCTTCCATTTCTGTCTTCCTTGAGTACGTAAAGTTCTTCACCAGTGCTGACAGGTAGTTTTACTAATTATCCAATCTCTTCTGTCCAGTAATCTGTTCATGGGGCTTCATGCTTCAGGTCATCATGATGACTTGTAATAGGTCATCATACTTCAGGTCATCTTTGCACAGCAGATGAAGATCAGTGAAAGCTTATAACTGTTTCTGATTATAAATGTTTATGTAATTTTTCATGGTATCTTGAGATTCAAACATGGTGCATCTTTTTCAGGTGATGAAGAAGACACATTATTATTTGGTTGACACAAGTGTTATTGTGCCTGGTGCTGCTGTTTCAGAGTTGCAGTTTAACATAATCAATGAAGAGCCATTCACTATTCATGATCTCAAGGTCCAAACCCACTTCTAATTACTATCATTGTTCATGGAATATAGTTGTTCCAGATAAAGCAATTTCTAGTTTGCAATGACCATTACAATGTTGATAGTAATAATAATCAACTCTACCAATGGGTAAATACGTATGTTTTTCTTGTGTTTGTTGTACTTCAACTTGGTTACTCTGTAGGTCGTTTAAGTTTAACTTTGATTATGGTTGTGTATGACTTGTGGGTTTTGTAGCATAATCCATGGGTATAATATGTAAGAGCAAATAATTGCTGAACTCTCATAATATAAAATTAAACAAAATATGTATACATGTGCAAGCCCCAAATATTAATGCAGACTCACCTGATCTAGCTGAAATAAACAAAACCTGCTGTCCGGACTCTTTGCTTGCTGTTATAATCTACTGAAAAAGTTTGTCTTAGATTTTTTGATGATCAACACTCTTTTTTCTTTTTGTTTTCTTGATTACATATCAATAAACTAAATATTTATTCTAGACGTAGTAGATATAAGTTATGTGGACTAAAATAACTATAATGGGGTGTTTGGTTGCATGATAATGAAGGTGTTTGTTTTAATTTTTAAAAATTGTAAGAAAACTTGTTAAAAGAGGTGTTTAGTAACCATGACAATTTTATGTTTTAAAAGTGATATTCTTCTTAAACAAAAAAAGTGGGTCTCACCTCTTTCTTTTTTCTTGTGGTCCCCCACTTTGTTTGGTCATGTGCGGTAGTTACTCTTTTTTGTAATCACATCCCTCCAAACATGATAATTTTATGTCATGAGTTGATTCACTTTGTATTTTAATATAATTTTTTATCATGAAAGTGTACAAAAAATTATCATGCAACCAAAGACCCCATAAGAATTTGCCATCATGTATTTTCTTTTTGAATCACAAATATATAAAAATTATTGTAGAGTTCTTGTTTCTCATAAGTAAAATCAATTGTTTCTTTTCCTTTTCATCACCATCATCAGGATCATCATCATCATCATTCATTTTACGATCACTTTTTTCTTCTTTTCTTTTCATGACACAGGATAAACTGAAGAACATAGACTCATAATTGATCCTCT
Organism: Cryptocoryne crispatula var. balansae; assembly: GCA_036172225.1. Lineage (NCBI taxonomy): Eukaryota > Viridiplantae > Streptophyta > Magnoliopsida > Alismatales > Araceae > Cryptocoryne > Cryptocoryne crispatula. The sequence continues at coordinate 1,611,811 of CM069935.1, forward strand.
AAATCAAGTCATCGGTCAATCAATCATATTGAATCCTCATTTATTCTTTCTTTTGCTGATCCTTTTAATTCTTTCCATTACTTCTTATTTTATTGGATATTTGTGTTTTTAGTAACTTATTCAATTTGTAAGAGAGAGGACAAGTATAGAAGCCAACGGCATCAATTGAGGTGCACTGTAACCACCATCTCAGAATTTTTAGACACTAGACCAATATTAGGTTCAAACATGTCGTTGGACTAACTGGGGTCCCAACATTGTTTACGGAATCGGTGGAATCGGACCGATTCCGACCGATTCCGGAATCGGATCGGTGGATTCCGATCCGATTCCATGCGGAAGGACCGATTCCGGCATGAATTCCGCGGAATCGGTCGGAATCGGTCCGGAATCGGAATCGGAATCGGATCGTTTTTTTTTCATTTTTTGCTATTCCAGTCGGATCGGCCAGAATCGGTCCGAATCGGCCGGAATCGGCCGGAATCGGTCCAGAATCGGTCCAGAATCAGAATCGGATCGTTTTTTTTTTTTTGCTTTTTTTCTTACCGATTCTGGATCGATTTTCTTCCATTGAATCGGTCGGAATCGGTCCGATCCGATCCGATCCGGATCGAATCGGTACCCACCGATTCCGATTCCGATTCCGATCCCGCGATCCTTGGGTCCCAGTCAAAGAGTGTATTTCGACTTCGAGTGCCACTGCCATCATTTTGTCTCTTGTCTAGATTTCTAGACTTTGTGAAAATATGAATATTTTTGCATCTTGCCTTAGCACATACCTGGAAAGCAAACCTGATTCTACATCTACTTTTAAAATTCATGACATGTGGGCCATTTCTCCTAATATGTGATGTTCTGCATGGAGTAATCCATCAGTTGAGAGCATATGACCAAAATAGACCATGATATCTTATGCCTGTGCAAGTGAACACCATAAATTTTGGGTCCATGTTCCCATGCTGCAAAGGGTCTTATTATTTGTATCATTTATTATTTCATTATCTTGATATAGAGTCATAATTATGTTGATCATGCATGATTTTGTATTCTTACAATTCGATCGTTTTGAACCTAACAAAATTTTCCGTTAATTAATTACTAATTATGCTTAAACGTATGTCATGCCTGGAAAATACATATCAACATCAAGCTATTCACTATGATCTTTCAAATGTATGATTTATTTAAGGCATGCTCGATAGTCATACCTTATGTAATAATCATCCCAAAGGTAACCTTATTTTTCTTAAATTCTTAGAAGTTCATGTGGCGGGACCTTGTACTTGAGAACTTTATGATAACAAGCTAACCTGTGATTTCAACTTTGTGTTTATATTTCTCTATAAATTTATAGAAACTTCTTGAAGAATTAAGAAAATATACTTCACAGAAGACACATTAACAAATCAAACCTAGAGTATTCAGAATTGTGTATATCATTTTCAAGGCTTTTTGGTGTAGCAGTTATAACTTTCTACAACTTTTAAATATTACTTAAGTTGAATATGCCTTCTGTAGATAACTCCTTTACCGGTATGGCATGGTCAAGGTTACCGTTCACTAGGCTTTCGGTTCGGTAACATCTGCTATATCAGGTACTTTCTGTTATTTTTAACTACTTGGGCTTTTGATAGCACCATAATTGTTGTGTTTGACACAACCGGTTTCCTTTGTCATGTACAGTGATGTTAGTGACATACCACGAGAAACTTACAAGCTACTTGAATGCTGTGATCTCCTAATTTTAGTAAGCCGCCAGTTTTACTAGTGTATTCAGTTCTGAAAAGTGTTACTGGTATGATGAGAAAGTTCTTAGATGCTTGGTTCCCACCTATGCCTCCATTTCTTTTAGGATGCACTAAGGCCAGATCGTTCTTCTTCTACACATTTTGGATTACCAAGGGTAACACATCCTACCGATTCCAGGGCATTATTCTTTATCTCATTTCACAAGTGTTTCTTGATAGCGCTTTCTTTCTTATTATTCAGGCATTACAGGAAGTTCGGAAAATCCAACCAAAAAGAGCACTTTTTACTGGTAACATCATTATAACAGCCTATAGGAAGTAGTTATATATATATTCAGCCTTTTTTATTCCAATTGTTGGAATGCTCAAGAGAAATGAAAATAATATATTTCTTTTGGTTTTTGACGTCTTTCTCAAGATTTAGGTTTTGAATGTGAAAAAAGACAAAAGATAGGCTGTTCACTGTCACAGAAGAATTTCACGTAGTTGTAGCTACCAGTAAATTCTCAGTTTACTCCCATTCTGGTTTAGATTGACATCTCTAATATGGTCGCAGATAAGTAAATAACCTGTTTTCCATGGTTCAGCAACATATGGAACTTAAAAGCAGTCATACATACTATAACATCCATACTCTACCGGGTTTCAAGTTAACACCATGATATGATATCCTGGTCTTCTGCTTGTTATGGGCCAGCCTAAGACTCAAGCTGGTATTGCTATCACCGGGGACTGAGGTCCTTGAAGGCATTGTCCATTTTGGATCCTAGAAGGCAACAGATTACCATGCATATACCGGATTTTACAGCAGCAGAGGCTTTGCTTGTGGGTTTCCATTTAAATATCCATGACAATCTGCTTCTCTTTTTTTCCCGCCTTTTTAGACAATCTACTTAGGATTCCTTATTGCATGTTTTAGAGGGCGCTGGTGTAATCTACACTTGCTGTGGGTGAGAGGGAGTAACCAATGTTTCATTATGCACATTGCATTTTCTATAGTGACTTCTAATTAGGACTTCAATAGTGGACCTGCTTGTTTGTGATTCAGATTTTGGTAAGAGTTAATGTATTCCCATTTCGATTCCTATTAAATCAGGATCTTTATATTCCAATTTTGTTTTGATTTCCATTATGTACTAGGGATTGGCACTGAATTTGACTTAATCATTTTCAAATTTTATTTTCAGTTGCCTTGTCATTTTATATGTCATGATTTTTATAATCCACTTATTTTATTATATTATAATATTAATTTTAGACACATATATATTAAAAATTCATCAATATCAGAAAAACCAGTACGGAATTGACTGGTTTGGATTTTGACAAGTTATTGGAATATTCAATTCCGTTTTCAATAGCTTATAGGATGCATTATTGAGTACCGAATCTGTCAAATTTTCATTGAAATCGTTAGAATTTTGGAGTCCTGGATTCCATTTGTACCCGTACGTTTGATTTATGATTGCCCCTCCGAATCAGTAGTAGTAGCTGTTTAATACTTTAACGTTCCTCTTTATTGCAAAAGCAAGCTTCTATTCTTCGCTTGACGTTGTCTTTTTTGCAAGATGCATCTCTTTGACCTGTCAACCCCCTTCAACTTCAACGATGAAATTACATGGGAAATGGCAAAAATATATTTGGATAGTCTTGTGCGATCAGCTTTTTTTTTCTTAACTTCTCTTCACGTACCAATGACAGAACGGAAAATTTTAACATTTTTATCAGGGATGATGCATCTGATGGATCACGACAAAGTGAACAAGTACCTCTCGGAGTTGAAGGAATCAGAGGGATTGGATGTTCAGCTGAGCTACGATGGCCTTCGTGTGCCAGTCACTCTTTAGTAGCCCCGTACTTCGCAACCTTGTTTCCGATACTGCCATTTATTTTGGCCAGAAAAGTGGCCTGCCCGATCAAATAAAGCCACACAAGTGATAACCCAAGGTCAGTAGATGCTTTTTTTTTCTACAAGCCGCATAGCTTTTATATAGTCCATTTTATGAACACATGAAGAAGTATCCCAAGGGCTACAAGGTGCGTGGTTTCACATTGACTGTTGATACACTTTCATGATAAAGAGTTACATTAAAATAAAGTGTAAGCTGTACGATGTGACATGAAATTGTCATGTTTGGAGAGATGTGATAACAAAGAAGATTAAGAGTCATATATGATCGTCGTTAGAGGTGGGGAACACAAGAAGAAGAAGAAAAAGGATCTCACCTATTTTTTTGGTCTAATAAACAAATCTCTTTAAAAACATATAATTGTAATGGTTGTCAAACACCTCTTTTTTAACAGGTTTTGTTACAAAGACATGACACTGTTACAAAAACTCAACTTATCATGTAGTCCAACACCTCTTTAATTGTTGCGTTGGGAGAAGGATTGATGTAGCCTTCGTCCCTCTCTAATTTATGACGGATCAACAGATAATCTTTGCAAGTTAAACTTGTTACGTGTTGTTGCATAAAATCGCTCTGCATTTTTAGCCCGTCGCACAGCCAGTGGCGGATCCAGAGTATAACTAGTAGGGTCAAGTGACCCCACTAAAATTTAAAATTTGTATTATAAGTTGTTAGCTTTTTTACCATAATATTTATATTAGAACTATTTTATAAGAGATGATTCTACTAAAATTATTTAGTGGCCCCGCTAACTCTAAATTCTAATTACGCCACTGTCACACACTGCTTCAGAAAAGGGTGCCCCCCTCCCTTATGAACCGGGTGAATGGGCGTCTGTTCTGCCGTTTCCCGTCAGGAAAAACATGGCACCTTGTCAATGAGCGCTGGATATCTTGTTCTCGGCCACAAGGCAGTTCATATTTGAAGTGCACTTTGATAGATCCGATCTGTCAAGTATTTTGTGGATAACTAATTAAGTTTGATTCTGATCGCTTATCTCTAGATCATTAGGTGAGATTGCTCGATCCGAATGGATTAGCTGTTTTTCTTTTTTCCATTCGGCTTGAAAGAAAATCACTTTTGTGTACACGTGACTGTTGTATTTTTAATTTTTTAGTGATATCCAAAATCCCACTAAAACAAGCTTTAGAGGATGCACAGAGTGACACCTCTCGAGTCCCCTCTCATTTTTCTTGTATCGTGTAGCCCATATGGGAGCCATGGGAGCATTATACGCTTGATTAAGCTGCTGTTGTTTTCACAGAATTCATTAATTATAATCTCTCTCTCTCTCTCTCTCTCTCTCTCTCCAGTTACAATCATAACTAGATTTAAGCGCTAGTGTTTATTTTAATAAAAGTGCAAACAAGACCATCTGCATACAAGAGTCAGCTAATTAACTTATCTCTGGTCCAAGAGATGTCTTCAGCTTTTACCAAAAAGAGGTTAAATATTTGGATTTCTAAGGTCACTGGGAGGAGTCTGTCTTTTTTGTTTTCTATTTTACAATCACTGTATCTATAATCACTGTCTTTTTTTGTTTGATGATAAAGCAAGTTTTTTTTTGTTTGGTTTAATGTTGCATAAATTATGAAAGTTTGAAAGCAGCGGGCTGCATGAAGTCGGAGTGGACTAAGAAATTAAAAATATAATTAAGATTTTATATATTTTATTAAGTTAAATCCAGACGAATAATTCCGTTCTCCCCTTCAGATGTGTTTTCGTTTATTGTAGAGAAGTCTCGCAATCCAAATCAAACTGATGATAAATAACCTATTCTGATTACTTTAATGTCAGGTATTGTAATAATATTTCTATCAAATAAGAATAAATGTAAAAAAGTATTGGCAAAAAAAAAAACTCATCACGTGTTTGTTAAAAGTAAATAATCTATATAAGTTGATCAAGTTCAAATTTGCTTGCTTTATGAAATGTTTAATAGGGATATGACAAGTGATTTTTTTTTATAGAAACAATATATTAAATAAGAATGTAAAGAATAAAGTATACATAATTATATATGTGAAAAATGGCATCGTATTATTGTACATAATGTATGTGTAAGGAACAGGTGAAAACCACGAGACAGAGAAACGCAACTTCACCATCCTTTTTATCTACGATGACATTTTTCTGTAAAATTATGTTCTATCCATAGCTTTGAATACATTTTTTATCATACAATATTTTTTGCATAAAATATTTATTTTTACGATGCAACTAAACGTTCAGTAATTTGATTTGATTATTGGAAAAAATGTTGAGAATTGTAATTCAGAGTTTGTGATCATTTTCCGTCTTGTATTCCAGGAAAAGTAATATATATTGCGGCCGACGCCGTTGGATTTTCCAGCGGGCGGACAGCGCAGGAATTATAAACCCTAGAGAGGCCGCATTGTCGCCTCCGTTGTCCGCCGCTATCCCAGAAACCCTAGTTGGGCAGGTACTTTGATGGGTCCTCTCAGGGTTTTTGCTCTTCTCGCCGTCCGCGGTCCGCTAGCCTTTGGCGAAAGCTGTAATCTTTGCTCTTTTGCAGGTCCCTTTAGGTAGCGGGTATATCCATGGAGGCGCCTGCGGAGGATCTCAACGCCGTCGGCGGCGCGGAGGAGTACGAGTATGAAGAGGTAGTAGAAGAGGTAGAAGAGGAGGTAGAGGAGGAGGTAGAGGAGGAGGTGGAGGAAGAGGACGTTGGTGGTGGAGGCGGAGGATCCCAGGAGGATGAAGTAGATAAGGTAGATAGTGCGGGGCAGGAGGCGAAGCAGTCCGTTAGCGGTTCATCCTCTGAAGGGTTAGTAGTTCAGGTCATAGGGTTTATCATAGATTTCGTAGTTTTCTAAATTGATATGAAAGACCGCGTTTGCCGTAGATTTTAGATTTTTCGGTGTTATTGTCGATCCAGGTTTAGTTAGTTATTGGTTATATTGAAATTTTAAGTCCCTACCTGGATTGGCACGGGATTGTCGGCGGCAAGGACATTTGGTGATCTGACCTTTTCTTATTTGTTAGAAAAATCTTCGTCGGAGGCCTTGCTTGGGAGACGTCAGAAGGTATTGTCCTTTCTCTGTGTTTTATTCTTCGCTTTATCTTTTTACGTCCTTATTTACACTGTGGTTGCTTTTGTTCAGCTTAAGTTCTTGTTGGTCGTGCATCTCGTTTCTTTGTGGTTTTAGGTACTCTTATTTTTACCTGGACGATTTGTTTCTTCGCTTTTGTCACTTGATGATCAGATGTTTTAGTGAGTTTTTACTATGGACGTTAGGATCAATTGATTTTTTATGTTTATAATTCCCCACACCCCCATGTTTGCTTTGCGGGCATCAGTATATTGTCAATCTGTCAACCGTGGTTTGGAGTGGTAGCGTGTGATGGAAATAGACATTCTAAAATTAGCTGTTCTACAGCCCATACAGATAGTAATTTACTCGTTATTAATTTAACAGCGCTCAGGAATACCATGCAATTCAGGGGCTTACTATTTAAATTCGAGAGAATGCAGTTATGTTACTGGATCTGGTGACTTATGCCCTACTGGGACCCAGTCGGGCCTTCTTCCTTGCCTGATTGGGTGGGCAAGAACGCCTTGTTGCCCACAGAGGGCTTGCATATGTCGTCGGAGGTGGGCGGGGGTGGGGGTGAGGCAAGGAGTCCCTCACATTGCGCCTCTGACTACATAGATTTTACCAGGTCCATTTGGACCCGAGTGCGACGCATATTCCCCGTCCATTTAGATGGAAAAGACATGCAGCAGAGCTGCTCCTTCTGGCACCAGATTCTGGCGCTGATTCAACCTAAAAAACCAGAATCTCTCAAGGAAGGTTCCTGTGTGATTATTTTTGGGTTATTTTTGTTATATATATTTACATAATATATACTTACATAAGTCTAATTTGAGATATGATCTCTCGAGATTTTCCCGAGGATCTTTTTTTTGCACCCTTTTAAGACGAAGTCAAGATCTAATATGGGAATCCTTGCCTCTCATGGATCTTTTTTCCCTATCTGAATGTGCTGAACCATTAATCAACCATTGCCTTGACCTGGTTGGTGCATATGCTCATAAGGTGGACGCTTAGGTGTTACCTAAGTGGTACGATTGGATTTTAATATATGTATATGCTTATATTTATTAATGGAGAGGGAGCAGGGAGGAATGGCTAGGGATGGTATAGAGTAGACTTAACTGTTGGGGGTGCCTATATATATTTTACATACAGTTGAATGTGTATGTGTGCATGTACGTAAATGTGTCTTCTATATGTAACCATGTAGATTTGTGTGTGCATACAATTTTCTAAAGAGATAAGTTTGATAGGCTAGTGAAAAAGTGAAAATGACTTGCTAGGGAAATTTTATGAAAAATTTAAGTATATATGTATAATTAAATTTTTTTAACTTATAATGAGAATGAAGGATTTTAATTTATTTTATTATCTTTACATATGGATGGGCCAATGCAACCTAGGTAAACTTTTTGGGTGCCAAGATAATCATCTTGGTCACCTTGGGCACCTTTTGGGCCCTCAGAAGATGCCTTTGCTTCTAGGTGGCATCTTAGTGGTGCATGTCCAGGATTCACCTGAATTTGGTAGAATGACTGGGACAGGCCTCAAACCTAGTTAGGTTAAAATGTGGCCCATCCCTGCAACTATGGCAAGATGGAAAAATAACAGTTTTGCTTTTTGTGCTTTTGACGTGTTTGGCATTTTTTGCTTGTTCAACATTCATCTAAAAAGAAACTAGGTAGATGGTGAATCTTATGAGGTTAAAGGTTGAAGGCTGAAGGGCACATCTTGCTGTAAGTAAGGTTGGTTGTCAGAATTTTTAGCAAGTGTTAATTTTTGTCAGGGTAGCTGTTTGTAGCAATGTATTCTTTCTAAGGAAATGTGTGTAGAATTTTTATTGGTCTTTGGAAAAGCAACAAATACTTCCCTAGGCACCAAGGCTGAGCAACATACTTGGAACGTTGCTACTCAACCAGTGCTCAATAGTTTTCAAGGCGACCAAGTAGATGCCTTGGCGATAGGGCGAGGAGTTAGGCGATGCTTATTTTTATAGTACAATTGATAAAACCACAAATATGTATGAGAAATAATACAAGATAACTATGACACCATGTAAATCAATTAATAATTTGCAAGTGCATAGTTACATAGACTGAATGATTTGAATATAAGTTAATTTTAGGACTTAATTTGTATTAACTATTATTAAACATTTATGAAATTATTTCATTTTAGTTATCGTTCTATCAAAATATCTATTTATAATTAAATTAACTTTTAAAATTTGTTATTTTTATTTTAAAAACACTTATATAAGTGATATTGATACTTAATTAGCATTATTTATTTTTAAATTAGACAAAATAGCCACAATATGTCATGTTCACTTAGGTGTCCCTTGCTTTGACTAGTGAGAGGGCACTTTGCCACCTGCACATCGCCTAGGTGACACCTTGAAAACAGTGCCAGTACTCAACCAGTGCTCAATAGTTTTCAAGGCGACCAAGTAGATGCCTTGGCGATAGGGCGAGGAGTTAGGCGATGCTTATTTTTATAGTACAATTGATAAAACCACAAATATGTGTGAGAAATAATACAAGATAACTATGACACCATGTAAATCAATTAATAATTTGCAAGTGCATAGTTACATAGACTGAATGATTTGAATATAAGTTAATTTTAGGACTTAATTTGTATTAACTATTATTAAACATTTATGAAATTATTTCATTTTAGTTATCGTTCTATCAAAATATCTATTTATAATTAAATTAACTTTTAAAATTTGTTATTTTTATTTTAAAAACACTTATATAAGTGATATTGATACTTAATTAGCATTATTTATTTTTAAATTAGACAAAATAGCCACAATATGTCATGTTCACTTAGGTGTCCCTTGCTTTGACTAGTGAGAGGGCACTTTGCCACCTGCACATCGCCTAGGTGACACCTTGAAAACAGTGCCAGTACTATTTGTGGTTTGGTCAATCTTAATATGTTTATCGATAAAGATCCCATTGCCAGGCTTAGCTTCTTACTTGCAGAGGAGTATTCCCATGCTCTTTGCTCTCATATTTAATGAATTGCTTGAGTGTTTGCACCTTGGCGGCACCTAAAATAAATTTTATTCCTTTCTGTTCTAGCTCTTTTTTTATTACTACTTTTTTTTACTTCTATCTTTGGACCCATGAAGACCAGGGATGGCCGATCCCCATTTTGATTGAATCAGCTGATGCCAGGAGAAAAAGACCAATTTGGAATTGGTTTGGATCACTTCTTCCAAAAAACAAGAAAAGCATAAAAAATAAAGATGATGGAACATCGGTTGTTCCAGCACCAATCTAACTATGTCAGGGTTGGATGGGCACTGGGAGACAGCGCAGGGGCAGCACCACTGCTGAGAGCACCACCTTGCATGTTCCCTGCCCATGTTTCATTGGATTTCCTATATTGGGTGCAATGGACTCGATATCACAGGTGACTAGATCTTCCCATCGTGCCTGACAGACCCAATGGGCAGAGAAGATGCAGGGTGGTGCCCTGCTACTGCGGTGCGACCCCAAATCAGAGTTCCCCTTAGGATTGGATCAGCATATGCCAATCCCTATCCGGATTGGCTGATCATACAAACCATGATGAAGGTTGTTAGTTCTTATGTGAAGGTGCACGATCTATGAAGGTTCAGGTCCTTTGTCTTGAGATGCTTTTTAAAGTATAAAATCTTGTTTTTTTGAGATGCAGTTCCAACTCCAAACTATCACTCAAATGTTCCTGGGATTGGAAACTTGAATTTCTTTTGCGGGGAGTGTGGGTTTCCGGTTCTGCTGGAGACAAGGTGACCTGCAACACAAGGAACCATTTTGAACAGGTAGGCTTTGTGCCGAGCGTCACCTACTTGAATACTCAAATCACCAAGCAAATGATGCAGGGAGTTGGACTTTCAAAGATAGTTAAGATGTTGAAGCTTGTTTATGCTGGGTATTTATAGAATTTTATCTTGAAGCATTAGATACCTTGGGATTAATGAGGTGCCATGCAAGGATCGCGGGATCGGGATCGGGATCGGTGACCACCGATCCGATCCGGATCGGGATCGGATCGGATCGGATCGGTCCGGATCGGCCGATCCTCCGGAAGAAAGGGCGTCCTGGATCGGTCCGGATCGGACAATTTTTTTTAATTTTTTCAAATCTTAAAAATCCTTTAAAAATCAGAAAAAATCAGAAAAAATCATAGAAACAAATAAAAATTTTTAAAAAAATAAAAAATAATGTGGATGACATTCTATCAAATAATGTCATACAACGTAAGTTTCTTTCAAGAAACTATCATATAAGTATAAATTATTATATAAAAGAGAGAGAGAAGAGAGTTAAAATAGATCTTTATGTAAATTTAAGTATATAATATATATTTATGATTATGAATCTTCTATATATGTGATAGTATAAGTGATAGTGAAATATATTAATATGTTTACATTATCATCAGCGGGACGCAGAGTAGTTACCTGTTTAGGGGAAGGGGGAAGAAGGGATCGGACCCCCCTAAATTTACCTGTTTAGGGGGGGATCGGCCAATGTTTAAGGTGGATTGTTGGGGGGGGGGGGCTAGGGGGAGCCCTAGACAATGAAGGGGAGGGGGGAAGTGAGAATGAGGGGTGGAAAGGGGGAATCGGTCCGATCTCCCCCTTATTGGGGGGGATCGGACCAGAAAATGGTCCGGAATCGGGCCCTGAATCGACCCGATTTTGGACCCTTCCGGGTTCTAGGGAATCGGTCCGGATCGACAGATTCCCGGATCGATCCACCTGGATCGGTCCAGGATCGACCGATCCGGTCGATTCAGTTCGGGCTGGAATCGGATCGGTACCCAAGAATCGGCCGTTCCCGATCCGGATCGGCCGATTCTGCAATCCATGGCCACGTGTGCTCTAAAGAGCACCTGTCTCACTGTAAGGATGATGCAGGGTTCTCTCATGTGGATGACACTTGTGTATTGAGTGCTCTACCCAAGTTGTGGTCTTGGTCTACTTTCGTCGATGGCATGGGCATCTTCTTCAGTTGGGCCTGTGCCTGCCACCTGGTAGTGATTTCACCTAGAAGGGAGGAGTCTGTTGTGTCCCGTTTGTAGGCTGTGCTGGGTACTGTATCACTTGGCTCGGTTGATGTGCTTGTTTTTGGAAATATGTTGGATCGCTTGGTGGATTATCTTTACTTAGATAGAAGATGGATCATTTAGCCCTCGGTGTCTAGTTTTGGACCAACTTTTTGAAAACCGAAACCAAACCAAATCGTAGACCAAACTGAGCCGAACTGGTTCAGTTAAATCTCAAACAGAAAATGAACCAAACCGTTCAGGCTTGGTTTGGTTTGGTTCAGTTCAAACCATCGGTTAATATATATATTTAAATAAAATTGATATATACTCAAATGTAATGAATTTATTGATAATGAGCTATTAATAAACAGCCCAACATTCAATTTTTCTTGATGATGTATCTTTCATACTATAGACGTTGTTTTATAAGCATCAAAGTAAATGGACATTTGTCCTCTCTCTTCAATGTGCGACTATCCCACACCTCACACAACCCAGTACACATACACAGGACTGCAGCACTATGTTATCAGAGGTGAGTGCCTCAGCCGCCTAGGCGATGAGGCGAGGTGAGGGTGCAGCGCCTCGTCTCACCCGCGTTCGCCTCAGGCGAACGCCTTATCCGCCTCAGCCACCTAGGCGGCTGAGGCGCAGCGAGGCGGCGAGGCGATCGCCTCGGTCGCGACAGGATCCGGGCTCAAACCGGACCCGGCCTGGATCCATTTGACTTAAAACACCCCCTCCCCGCCCTCTTCTCTCTCCCCGACGGTCGCGACCCTCTCTCCCCCGAGCCGGAAGCATGCGGAAGCTTGTCCGCCTCCCCCTCCAGCGCCCCTCGCCGCTGTTCGCCGCCGGAGAACCCGCCGTCGCCGCTATCTACGGCCGCAGCACCCGTCGTCGACGCCATCTTGTGCTGGAGAAGTTCCCTATGGCATCACCTCATTCTTGAAGGTATTACACAGGGGTGTTTTAGGGTTTTTTGAGTTTTTTTTGTTTTTTAGTTTGTTTTTTTGTGTGTTTATGCACATTATTGTAACGTAACATCCTCCTAATAGCATCTTAATTCTTTGTTATTGTCGTAGTTTGTCGGAAGACCGTTTTTAGCCGTAAAAAGTATGTTCTTTTGTTTTTTATTTTCGGTTTATGTTGTAAACGTGATTCAATCGTTGTTAATAGCACACCGGAGAGGCGGAGAAGTCGAACGTTGTCTTTGTTTGGTTTGGAAAAATTTACCGAACAAGTCAGACATCATTTTATGCATTTTTAATGTAATTTCTGCTGTTTTTGTATTTCTCACATTGTTTTAGATATGTTCAGCATTTTTAGATAATTTTATCTGCATTTTTGGATATAATTGTTGTATTTATTTTTCCTGCATTTTTAGATATATTTCTTGTATTTTTATATATATTTTCTGCATTTATGATGCATTCACTGTATTTTTTATTTATATATATTTCCAACTTTGAAAATAAATATAATAAAAATAAAAAAAATGTCGCCTCAGGTGCCTGAGGCCCCCGCCTCAAGCTCCTGAGACGAGGGGTCCCTCGTCTCGATCGCCTCACGCCTCTGACTACGTAGCTGCAGCAGGCAGCTGCCAGCAGTCATTGCCAACCATCCTCAGGATTAACCAGGCTGCCAGGTGCCAGACTCAAGGTCCTTGGGAGTTATCAGGTCATCGGGAGCTGAGCGTTGCCGGGCAGCAGTGAGGGGTCCACCACAGTTGACCGGGTCAACCAATTTACGGGTTCGACTTGGTTTTAGGAGAAGCCAAACCAAACTGAACCAATAAAATTCTACCGTTCAGTTCGGTTTATAAAACCAAACTGCCTGACTCTTGAACCGAATTGGTTTGATTTACTGGTTTTTCCTTTTTTATGAATATCCCTAGACATTTTAACAAGGAGAATGTTGTGGAAGAGTAGTGATATTTTCTACATGATATGATGAACATATCATTTTCTCATGTTATACTATTAATTGTCTAATCATAATTGAATGTTGAAACTTTAATGGATTGAGTGTGGGGTTCGGCATGAATTGCAGAATTGGCTGATCCGGATTTGGATTGGCTGATTTTTGGATCGGATCGGTATGGCCAATCTGATTTTTACCTAGAGGGGCAATCTAGGATAAAATCCTGACGGAATCGCCCGATTCGACCATCTTGTCAGCGACATGGTAAGCCTAGGAACTGGTGAGCTGGAGCTGCCACCCAATATGTCAGTTTGTTATATTGGGTCCATCAAACGTGATATTGGAGGAAGTCACCGGATCCAACGGTAAGGCTTAGGCAGGGAAGATGCCTTATTGCTGTGGCAGTGGCTTTTTTGGCCTTATTATTGGGGGCCAAAATGGGCCCCAAAACAGCTAGATCATGGCTGCAAACGGTATCTGATATCTCGATAGTCTGACCTGATTTTGATCTGCTTAACACTAAACGGAGGTTCGATAAAATATCCGATAGATTATTGGAATTGGATTTGGATTATATGATAACTTATCGGAATCAGAACCACCTAAAACCGACTTTGATTATATTTGATTCCGATAAAACCCAAGGAAATGAATATAAATCGTTGATCTCTGACTGCAATACTCTGAACATACCAAAACCTAACAGCGCCCTGCATCCTTGACTCCTCACTTGGACGATCTCGGCCGCAGCCTATCCTTTACCTTGCCTTTGCAGCAGCCGCAACTCCTCCAGCTCCAGGCCAGTGCGTATGCCACCTCTCCGTGAATGACGAGCAATGTTCTGGAGTCTCCAGAGGCGGCCAGCAACTCCTCTCCATGTGCGGACAACATCTCCACTGCACTGAAGCAGATCTGCCTGTTCCGGCGGTCCCTCTCTGTCGACGTGGCTCCATCTTTCTTCTCTCCTTGCCCTACCCGATGACCAATCTTCAGAAAGTCTAAGCTTCATCTCCGATACCAGTAACAGCGATGGCGACACCTCCTCCTCTCTCATATGCTGACATACCCCACTGATTTCCATCCAATTCTCGTTGACCTTTTCTGGCATCATGCCGTCCCCACACAATAATCTAAGTTTTAACACCCAATAGAAGGAACCTATACGGTGCGTCACTCTCTCTCTCTCTCTCTCTCTCTCTCTCTCTCTCTCCCCCAATTGCATCCAATTCGAGCCTCGGTGTCAAGTAAGTTGAGAAGCAACTTAGCTGAGGTAAATGGGTTGCCACTGCCCTATGCGGCATTACTACGGCATGATCTGCATAAAGAAACCTGAGGATTATGGTGGTTGGAGGACAGCATCACCAACTTATGACCGTTACATTTTTTATATATATATATTTGAGTATGTTGTAGAGTTGGAAATGATTTTATGTTTGACTATTATTCCATCTAGATATCCTGTTACTGTGTTTCTTCTATTCGAGCTGAAACTCATTACTGTTAATTCATGTCTTACATTCTGCACTTTATTTCAATTGTTGTTTTTATGGGTTATATTTGTAATGACAAGTTGGCCTTGCCCTTTGGTAATGATATGAATTTTTAGCAAGGAACTAAATTTATGCCCACGATTGGAAGGCCCTATGCATTTTTATGGTGGCATTTTTATGATGTTGTTACCATAGTTGTCAAGGCGACAAGGCGCCCAAGGCGTTGAAGGGTACCGATTCCGCTTAGGCGACAAGGCGGCCGCTTAGGCGTCGCCTAGGCGGTCAAGGTGGTATTCAAGGAAGGTTGAGTCGGGAGGTTGTTATATATAAAAAAACATAAATATAATTATATTTGTTATGTTATAATTGAATATGAGTGTTTTATCAATGCACATAAGTAAATATGATGTGTGTGAAAGAGAAGAAAGTTAAATAAATATTTATAAAATTTAAGTATATAACTTATTTATGATTATAAAATTTATATATGTGCAATAGTATAAGTGATGGTAAAATATTATTATAATATTATTAAATGGGGGGGCGCAGAGTAGTCGCGGATCCCCCCGAACCCAAAAAAGTATGTAATAGTATAAGTGAGACAGAGAGAGGAAAGAGTTGAAAAAGAACTTAATTAAGTATATAATATATGTTTATAATCATAAATTTTAAATATGTATGATAGTATAAGTGATAATATAATATATTAATATATTGAAACTATCATTAAATAAGTGTCCCTTGTGAGGGGTATCAAGGGAGAAAAATTCCTCAAAAACTTTTTTTAATGATGTAAAAATACCCAAGGCGCCTTGCTTGGGCGCCTAGGCTGGCACCTTGGGCGCCTTTTTGGCCCCAGACAAGACGCCCTGGCAGGGCGCCCTTGCCGCCTAGGCGGGCGCCTCCTAGGCGGGCGCCTTGACAACTATGGTTGTTACTAACATAATGAAATTTTATTTATTTCTAAGCATGTCAAAAAATGTTTAAGGGCTTTGAACTTGTCCAAATTATTGAAAAATATTGTTTTTCAATAATTTTTAATTATTGAAAAATAGTGCCAAACTGTTAAGTTATCAGAGACTGTTATTAGGTTTATGACTTACGGAATCAGTTTTGTTATCTATACAATTTCTGATTAAAAAATTTGAAATTGGATTCGCTCATTTCAATATTATCGGAATCAGAATTGGAAACATAATTTTTTATTTGATTCAAAACTGGAACCTACCAATTCCGATACTGATTACGACCCATTTGCAGTCCTAATTAGGTCAGTTTGGAATCCAATCGATCTCCTTGTTTTACAGTTTTTTTAGGTTTAAAGGATCGATCTGGATGGATTCTTGTGATTCAGTCTCCAATTTCGATCTCGTGATCCTTGATGTGAGGTGGCTGAATGTTGGTCTCTGTTCCTATGGCTTTCCTAGATGCCATCCTGACGTGTTGTGTATGTAGCATTCATAATGAGTTCAATATCTGGTATTTATAGATTCTTTTCTCTCTACCTTTGTTTTGCAGATACATTTGCCAACCATTTTAAGAAGTATGGTGCAATCACTGACTCTGTCATCATGAAGGAGAAGGGTACTGGAAGGCCACGGGGGTTTGGGTTTATTACTTTTGCTGACCCATCAATTGTCGACAAAGTTTTGGGAGATGATCATGTGATCGATGGAAGAACGGTAGGTTTGCTGAGAAAAATATCATGTGATCGATGGAATGGTGATAGAGACCGTCGGACGGTGCAATATATAAGCATCATAGTTTGCAGGGCGTTAAAGCTTACTATTCTTTTCTTTTTCATCTAATAAATTTATTCTTTTCCTTTCCCTTTCCTAAGGTTGAAGTGAAGCGGACAGTTCCTAGGGAAACTATAGCATCAAAAGGAGGCTCCAAGACTAAAAAAATTTTCGTTGGTGGACTGTCCACGTCTCTGGCCGAAGGTAACTTAAATTTGTCGATGGATCTCTTCCATGTCTTTCTCACGAAACTAGTGACTGTATGTGCTTCAAAAAATTTGTGTAGATGAGTTCAAAGAGTACTTCAGTGCTTATGGAAAGGTAGTAGAACACCCTATAATGCTGGATCATAAGACTGGGCGCTCACGTGGTTTTGGCTTCATTACATTTGAGAGTGAGGATTCGGTTGAAGAAGTTATATCTCGTGGTAAAATGCATGCCCTAGGTGGTAAGCAGGTTAGTTAGAGAAGTCACTGTAATCCTCTTCATTCAGATTCGACATGATGTACACCATCTCAATCTTCTGTTTCCTCGAGAAGGTCGTTCCTATTTTGTCATCTACGTAAAACATCATATTTATTTCCACCCACTTGTTGTGATAGTTGTATAGAAAACGATATGACCTGGATATAAATCTTGTCGTTCAAATAGTATGTAGAACTTCCAAGTGAGTTCCTGGTCTTCTACCACATGCCCTCTCTCTTCTATTTTTGCAGGTTGAGATCAAGAAGGCAGAACCAAAGAAACCGGGCGGTGGAGAATACGGAATGGATGGAAGGGGTGGTTATGGCCCATCGGGAGGAAATGCATATGGCAGCTTTGGTGGTGGCGCAGCTGGCGCTTATGGATATGGTGGCGGCTACCGATCCGGAGGTGCATATGGTGGACGAATGGGTGGCCTGGCGGGTGGTTATGGCAGGGGCTACGGTTACGGCGGAGGATTTGGGTATGGTATGGGGTATGGGGCTGGGTATGGTGGGCCTATCTATGGTGCTGCGGGGTATGGCCCTGGTTATGGATATGGTGGTGGTTATGGTAGTGGCGGTGGCGATGGCGCTGTCGGAGGAGGTGCTAGGTACGGAGGGCGTTATCATCCCTACGGAAGATGAGATCAAGGGCATGGTGAATTCTTCTCGTTTAGCGTAGGGCAGCTGCCCAAGAGGTAAAGCCAATTTCTGCACGATGTTCTCCGTCACCGAAATGCGGTATCTGTGACCGTAAAGATTATTCATCTGCTGTTGGGGTCGAACCGTTGTGTGCTTTGTGACGATCTTCCCATCGATGTGGACCAATATAATGTATTTTGGACTTGTTAGTAACTCGAGCTTGTTCTACCCTGACCTCTTCCACTCCTGTCGTTGGTAATTGGTATCTTGATTTGTTAAATTTTGTTAATGCCTGTTTGGTACCGGATTATTTACACTAGTTTATCTTCTAAATTCAGGAGATAAATCAGGTTTGTCCTCAAATTAAACTTGTACCAAATAACCCCTCGATGCTACACTGGAATGGTCAACCGAATGCTTTTATTTATTTATTAATTTATTTGCAAGATATTATCTCTGGGTTTGGTGCTGCGGTGGTCTGTCACGTATTGTGGTGAGTGCTGATGTTTTAGCGTCTTTCCCAATGTCCGCTACATTTTAGTCAAGGCTTAAGATAGAAACGAACGGCCTATTATTTTAGGCTTCGGGTGTTAATTGATGTCCTAACGTTTGGAAGGGCATTAACACTTTTTTTTTCTGCCTCCAGGCTCTAGCAGCACTTGGTCGAGTGGGTTTAATGTTTGATTTTTTAAAATAAGATTAAACCAAGTACATTTTACGAGCCAAATCATGTTTTACAAATGTAATTTATTTTAAATCAACTCTAGCTAGTTTTATTAATAATTTAATTTATTCACAAATTATCTTCGACTCAACTCTAGCTGGTTTTAATAATTCTAAACTAATCGAGAAATATTTTTTTTTCAGAAATGATTTTATACCATCATCTAAATAATTATACTACATGTCCGCAAGCCACTTGCACCGATATTCGCCGAGATTGTACCTGGACACATTTCGTCCGGGTGGAAGGCACGTCTCTTCGGCGACGATCTTGACGAATCCAACTCAAGACTCATTAAGATTGAACTTATTTTTTTCAGTCGAACTTATTTATCCGGAAAGAGCCGAGCCGAATTTCCACGGAGTCGGGTTTTTCGGCGGACTTGAATGTATTATGTGGTGTCTGGTTGTATGATAATTTTTTGTACATTTTTATGATAAAAAATTATATTAAAATAAAAAGTGAACCAACTCATTACAAAAAATTATCATGTTTGGAGGGGTGTGATAACAAAAAAAGTAACTATCATTCATGACTAAACAAAGTGGGGGATCACGAAAAAAGAGAAAGGGATGAGACTCTCTTTTTTTGTTCAAGAAGAAGATCACTTTCAAAATATAAAATTATCAAAGTTGTCAAACACCTTCTTTTGACAAGTTTTCTTATAATTTTTAAAAATTAAAGTAAAAATCTTTATTATCACGCAACTAAACACCCCATTAATAATAAATAGAACTTAATTTTTCCGTCCTAATTTGTCCGTTCGACACAAGTTAAGTCGAATCAATTATCATGGTCCAGTCTGCAGCAAGCGACCGCAATGGTATTGTTTCTTCTTCTTTTCTTTTTTTTTTAGATGAAGCCCATATATTAACTAAGTTAAGGTGGTACACTCTGGAGGTTTCGAGAGTCTTCCAGAAGTGGTTCCAATGGTATTATAAATTATTGTTTCCGTTCTCTGCACCCTCGCCGACAACGATCCCCCGTTCCCCATCCGGACGCCGGATCTGGATGGCACGTGCCCTTCGCCGATCTTCGTCCAACCGTTGGATGATGGCCGATGAACGGCGCGAGATCGGGCAGAAAATCCGCAAGATGGGCGCCGCGGCAACTTACAGGGCCGACGATGGGCCCTAGCTGGGCCTGACTGTCGGCTGCGCTCCTGCCTTCTTCTTCTTCTTCTTCTTCTTCTTCTGCCATAGATGTGGGCCGATACGTGATTGACCAAACCATATTTTATTTCAATATAATGTTCTGTTACTATATTGTGCATGATTCGTCCCTCTGCACATTCCAAAACGTGCCGAAATCGGCGTCCATGAAGACAAACCGCTCGACGTGGTCGTTTTCTGAGCACGCAGCAAAAAGGGTACTGCAAACTAGTCAAAAAGTGGAAAATAGAAGAAGACTTGGTGCGGTCTGTTTGGATGCACCACTTGCCTGGGGGGTGTGTGTGTTCTTCGTTGGTTTCTAACCCTTTCTCTTGTAGCTTCAAATCAAGAATAATCATTTCAACATACAATAATGTCTTAATCACACCGCAAAGCTAGGTCGAGTGAACCAAAATTATAGACCGAGAGAGCATGCACGGATGGGGTCAGATGTTTCTAGATGAGATGCCTCTCTAGTTTCGTCGGAAGAGGGGAGAGAAAAAGAAGATATTCCACTCCAACGGATGCATTTTCTCCCCTAGTCGAACGATGGCACAGTGCAAGGAATATATATATATATATAAAAGGGGCCACGGACCCACCGGCCCTTGGGTGGGTGCTCCGGCTGGCCTCACCCTTTATTCCAATATTCCTCAGGCCGTGTCATACCTCTCTTCTTTGAATAGGGTCGACTTGTGCGTATTTGATCCTATCCAGGGGTGAGTAGTTGCATATATTGACAAAGATATACCAGAGACCTAAGGGGTGAATTCTTATTCCGTGATCCTCCGCGGATGGGATGTTATGCTGATTCCGGTGGAACAGCTGTTCTTTTCACCTTTCAATCGCCCCATCTCCCGCGAAGACTCACTTTTCCTCTGTTTAGTCCCTTGATACGAGTGGGGGCAGACCTCATGATTGAGAGGTTAAGGAGCACCCCCCCCCCCCAAGGTACCTCCACGGTAGCAGCAGTTAAAATGCTCTTGAACCATGAACAGTACTGCTCGCGCTCATTTCACTCACAATGTATTAATAATATTCCACCCCACTTTATAACCATATCTATAAACAGGGGGAGAAAAGTAGTTTGCCCAGAGTCGCAATGACTGTTAAAAGACTTTAGAAAAGTAAAATCGCCACTTCACCTTGCACCGTGACTTTCTCTCTCCTCTTCGTGCGCTCTCCCTCTCTCTCTCTCTCGTCCAGCACTATCTATCCTCCCATTTATTTAAATTTAATTATTAACAAAAATTATATATAATAATATTTTACTATAAATAATAATATTTTATGATCACCATCTCATTCTATCAACTTAATAATTTATAAATACAACTCTATTTACTATAGAATTTATAATTAACCTAATGTAATAATCTTATTAAGTTTAGAACAAAAAATTCTGGAAACTTAATTTTATCAACATTTAAGTTTAATATAAATTAATTATAAAATATTATTAATCTATTTAAAAATAAAAATATTAATTTATTTATTATGATATGTTGATTAATTCGATTTATAACTGTATGATAGTAATTATATTTTTATAATAACAATATTGTTAAATGTTATGTTAAGAAAAATTATGACATTTTATTTATATATTTAAAATATAATAAATATTTTAAAAATGTTAAATATCAACATCTTATTTTATAATAAATATTTTAAAATTGATATAATATGTCAAAACCGATATATTTATTACAAAATATTTTATAACTACATCTCATCTTAGTATAAATAAAATGTCATAATTTTTTTATTTCTACGTCTTATCTTGGTCATAAAATATTATTATTTTTAAAGTAAAATATTATTATACATGATTTTTGTTAATAATTAGATTAAATTTAAATAAATGAGAGAATAGTGCCGGACGTGAGAGAGAGAGGGGGGGGGAGGAATGACCGGAAGAGACTCAGCGCGCAAAGAGGAGAGAGAAAGCCACGGTGGAAGGTGAAATCACCGAAGAAGATAGCGATTTTACTTGTTTTGGAAATTCTTTTAGGTGTTGTTTGGTATGGGGATAACTTGGGGATAAACCTGGGTTATCCCCAAAATTTTGAGGATAACCTAAGTTTATCCCCAAAATTTTATGGTACCAAACATGCCCTTACAGTGTGTTACTCTTAAATTTTTTTCCGTAAATAAAGGTACGATTGCTGCATATATATATATCCTCGCGCTCAAGAAGGAGGGTTTTCGTCGCTGGCAGGTCGATCCGACGCTCTCTCACCTTCACTCATCAACTTGTTGCCTCGTCCCGAGCTCCACCGGGTGGTAAAGCTAGCTCCACCCAATATCGATACAAATGTCTCGTCAGGAGATCAAATTAGATAAATTTTACGAGTCAAATCAAACGCAAATTATCTCGCGACGAGATGGATATTATTTGTGTCCGGCGTCCCTATAACTGTTGAACGATGCTTTTCTTTGTCCCTGTGATCTCACCCTATTCCACTCCCTTTGCCGCTGCTTGCTTGCGGGGATTTTAACTGCGGGCCAAACGATCCGAGCAGTCGGTCG
The DNA here is from genome assembly GCA_036172225.1 of Cryptocoryne crispatula var. balansae. Classification (NCBI taxonomy): domain Eukaryota; kingdom Viridiplantae; phylum Streptophyta; class Magnoliopsida; order Alismatales; family Araceae; genus Cryptocoryne; species Cryptocoryne crispatula. The sequence goes on from CM069935.1 coordinate 1,634,239, forward strand.
AGGCATACGACCATTATCAATTGGATTCCTTGCGCTTTGCTGCAGAGATCGATCCCTGCGCGGGAGGGGATCGAGTACACCGCGCGCTCATGGTCATGGCCGCCAAGGCGCTTCTTCTACTGCTGTGCTGCTGCCTCTCGGCCTTGCTCGGCACTACCATGGCGTGGAAGGCCAGACACTTCGACTGGGAGGTGGGCTACGTCTTCTGGAAGCCCGACTGCCGGGAGAAGGTGATGATCGGCATCAACGGGCAGTTCCCCGGCCCGACCATCCGAGCAGAGGCCGGGGACACCGTCGTCGTGAAGCTCAAGAACAGCCTTCCAACTGAGGGGGTCGTCATTCACTGGCACGGCATCAGGCAGGTAGCCCTTCCAATCGACTCCTCGCCGCCCTCGACCTACCCGTGTCGTCTTTCGAGCTTGCGCATATGCCTTCGCCTCCCACACATGCACGCCGGGTAACGACGGCATGGGCGACCGGGCGGTTATAACGAGACGGTAACCGTTGCTTTTGTCTCTCTCTCTCTCTCTCTCTCTCCCCGTGTCTGGCAGTTCGGAACACCGTGGGCGGACGGGACGGCGTCCATCTCGCAGTGCCCCATCAACCCGGAAGAGACCTTCGTCTACAGGTTCACGGTTGACAAGGTACCGGCTTCTCTGTTGACCACAACAATGAGCAGTTTTACTTTGGCGCTTCAAGCTGGTAGAAAGAGTCATCATCGCGCGGAACGCTCTGAGTGTGCGAATATATATCGACCTCGCAGCCCGGAACGTACTTCTACCACGGCCACTACGGGATGCAGCGGGCGGCGGGCTTGTATGGTTCTCTCATCGTGGAGGTTCCACGGGGCGGGAAGGAGCCCTTCCACTACGACGGGGAGCTGAACGTGCTGCTGAGCGATTGGTACCACCAAGACATATACACCCAGATGGTCGGCCTTTCCTCCAATCCCTTCCGCTGGATTGGAGAACCCCAGGTAAATTAATCAACACCGTCGTCGATCGCCGTGTGCGGATCTAATTAGTCAATCTTCTCCCGCCTCACAAGTGAAAAGCGAAAGAAAGGCAAGGTAGACTGGGCCCGGCCTCGTTGAAGTGTTATTATTCCTGCCCACCTTCGCACATATATACGCTCCACTTGACCTCACGCGGAGCCATCAGCATGGCGTCGCGTCAGCTTTTCCAAAAGCTTATCCCACTACACCTACTGCAGACTTTGTGCGCACACCCTTGGGGCGCTTTCTGTGGATGCTCTTGAAGCGTTGTTTTGTTCCCGGTGTTTTTCACCAGTACTAGTCTTCTAATCCCCCCCTTTGCCGGCAGACACTGTTGATAAACGGGAGAGGGCAATACAACTGTTCTCTGGCAGCACACGCCATCCAAGGGCAGAGCAAGTGCGAGATCAGCAGCGCCCAGTGTGCGCCCGTGACGTTCCACGTCCTTCCGAAGAAGACATACAGGCTCAGGATCGCCAGCACGACGTCGCTGGCCTCCCTCAACCTGGCCGTCGGGGTAAGAAGCTGCATCTCAGTCATTGTTCTAGTGGGGATTATTGACTATAATGGTAGTAGAGACGACCCCGTCTCGTAGAGAGATTGGATCAGGAGACAACCCATGACCACATCTTATCTTGGGAGTAACCTTTCAAACCCAACAGTACAGAATCTGAAACGTAAGAAAATGGGTAGGTCTTATGTATTAATACGCCGCATATATTTATTTAAATGATAAATGTTAATTTCTACATTGAATGTCCATAAACAACTTGTTTTCAGATGTCTTCAAACAGAACGAGTAACGCATAACGGGTGGTCCAATGGACTCCTGATTAAATTAGTTGATTAATGACGACCATAAGTTCGTCCTTTATATTTCAAAATTATATATTGGTTTCGAGGCAAACTGCCAAGTAAACTAAGCTCCTTTAGGACCATTAATAAAAATTAAAAAATAATGTTATAAATTTTAAATTCTCTCATTATTATCCGGCCAAGATGCTTTTTTTTTTTTTTTGACGATGACCCAGCGGCCAACCTCCAGGCGCAGCACAGCGCCGGCAAGGTGCAGCACTCGATGCCCACTTGGATACCACCTCCCCCCATGGGGAGGTGGTCCCGGCGGTAACACGCCGGGATCGAACCCCCCCCCCCCCACGGGGGTGGCATCGTGCCAACCGCGCCACGCGCGGCCAACCCGGCCAAGATGCTGACTCATACCATTCAATATACATATATATATACGTTAATCTAGAGAACTATTTCCTTTTACATCTTTGGCGTCCAAGCAATCCGGGTGTTCTTTACTACGTCCAATGATCATGTTTCTAAAATTGTTACGCTTAGATCTACCGTCTCCTAGATGGGTGGGTAATATCTCGACCCGGCAAGAGAAAAACTATCTGTTATCAACTGACCCATTCTGACAGGACTGTCCTACCTGCCGGCTTAAACGGCATATATTCAAGAAAATGACTAAGCTAAAGGTGTCATCATGATAGTGACAATACAGAGATGCCCCCCCGCCCTCAAATCTTAATATTTACTGTTGTGGCTGATTTAATACGGTCAAAGTTGTGCTGTCCAAAACAGGACCACAAGATGGTGGTTGTGGAGGCCGATGGCAACTACGTCCAGCCATTTGCAGTGGACGACATGGACATATACTCGGGTGAGAGTTACTCCGTCCTGATCACCACCGACCGGAACCCATCGTCGAACTACTGGATCTCGGTTGGTGTGAGGGGAAGGCAGCCCAAAACCCAGCCGGCGCTGGCGATCTTAAACTACCACCCAAACTCCCCATCGAAGCTCCCCTCCTCTGTTCCTCCCATTTCTGCCGCCTGGAACGACTATGCGCATAGCAAGTCCTTCACCTACAAGATAATGGCACTCCAGGGGACCGCGAGCCCCCCTCCCACTCCCAGCCGCGTGATGACCCTCCTCAACACCCAGAACAAGTTGAACGGCTACACCAAGTGGTCCATCAACAATGTCTCGCTGGTCCTTCCGCCGACTCCCTACCTTGGCTCCGTCAAGCACCGCCTGGCCCATGCCTTCGACGCAGCAAAGCCGCCCGAGGGCTTCTCTCAGAACTACGACGTGATGCGGCCGCCGGTGATCCCCAACACGACGCAGAGCAGCGGCGTGTACATGCTGGAATTCAACAGCACCGTCGACGTGGTCCTGCAGAATGCCAACGCGCTGGCGGAGAACGTCAGCGAGATTCACCCGTGGCACCTCCACGGGCATGACTTCTGGGTGCTGGGGTACGGGGACGGAAGGTTTACGCAGGAGGACGTGCAGAGTTTTAACCTGAAGAACCCTCCTTTGAGGAACACGGTGGTGATCTTCCCCTACGGTTGGACAGCCATCAGGTTCGTTGCAGACAACCCGGGAGTCTGGGCCTTCCACTGCCACATAGAGCCGCATTTGCATATGGGCATGGGAGTGATCGTCGCCGAGGGTGTTGAACTTGTTGGCAGCATACCCAAGGAAGCTATGACTTGCGGATTGACAGGAAAGCAGTTCATGAAACCCCATCCTTAGGGAGGATCATGCGTGCAGCATCTATTTATCTATTTTGGTGAGTTCCTGTGGTTTACCCCTCCGCCTAAGAGTGTGTGTGTGTTTTTCGCAGTAATAACAATCTTTTCAATGAGTTTGTTTGTATGTGAAGAACAGAAGTTACTGCTTTTTGGGCTCATGTTCAACAACTCAAGTTAGTCAGTTTTTGGAGGCCTGGTTATCAAAGTTGATCCAACTCTGTTGCTTCAAGGTTATTAAGTAACACGATCGTTATAGATTAGTTAGCTGATGCATATGTGGATGAAGCCGACGATAACATTAGGCTTTTAAAGAGGGTAGATTTGGCCTCACCCCTAACCCCTTGTAAGAATGTTTAACGATCCGTTTGGTCCTGATTTTTTAGGGACTAAACCTGGTTTATCCCGTACATTTTGAAGAGAAACCAGATATATCTCCTAACTATGCTCATTAAGTCATAACAAACGGTCCCTAAGGCCTTGTTTGGTATGGGGATAACCTAGGATAGACCTGGTTTATCCCCAATCTCCTGTTTGGTACACACTTAATATTGGGTTTAACCTGGATTAAGTTAATCCAGGTTATCCTCAAAATTAGGGACAAGTGTGGGGATAAATCATCCCACCTAATACTTGGGTTAAACTGATCCTCAAATCACATTTGGGGATACGACGTCTGGAGGGGGGAGGCGTGCGGGGAGGGGGTCCAGGGGCGAACGCCGCCGGAGGGGAGGAGGGGGCCGAACGCCGGGGGGGGGGGGGGCTCCGGCAGGTGTCCACGGGCGCGGGGGGGAGCCGGCGGGGGGGGCGAACGCGCCGCCGGGGGGGGCCCGTCCGGCGTCCGCGGGAGCGGGGGTGCGGGGGGACTCCGGCCAGTCAGGCCGGCGTCTGCGGGGGGGCGAACGCGCCGGGGGAGGGGGGGGGGAACGCCGGCCGGGGGGGGGGGGGGCGAACGCGCCGCCGGGGGGGGCTCCGTCCGGCGTCCGCGGGAGCGGGGGTGCGGGGGGGAGCCGCTGGGGGGGGGGGGGGGGGGGAGAGCCGGGGGCGGGCGGGGAGGCGACTCCGGCCGGCGGGGGGGGCTCTATCGTCCGCAGGGGAGGGGGGGGAGAGAGCCGGGGGCGGGCGGGGAGGCGACTCCGGCCGGCGGGGGGGGCTCTATCGTCCGCAGGGGAGGGGGAGGGGGCCTGAGCGCGCCGTCCGGCGGGGAGCCGCCGCAGGGGGGGGGCGCTTCCGCGGGAGGGGGAGCTGGCAGCTCCGGGGGGAGGGGGCTGAGCGCCGCCGTCCAGCGAGGAGCCGCCGCGGGGGGGGGGGGAGCCGGGAGCTCCGAGGGGTGGGGGCTGAGCGCCGCCGACCAGCGAGGAGCCGCCGCGGGGGGAGGGGGAGCTGGGAGCTCCGAGGGGAGGGGGCTGAGCGCCGCCATCCAGCGGGGAGCCGCCGCGAGGGGGGGGCTTCACTGGCCGATGCCGCCGCCAGGGGGAGCCCCACCGTGGTCCGCCGCGAAGGGGGGGCGGGGTGTTTGCTGACTGCCCGCCGGGGAGTGCCGCCGCGGGCCGCTGGCCGCTGGCCGCCGGGTGAGCGCCGCCGCGATCCGCCGGGAAAGGGGGGGCGCCGTGCATATTTTATAATTTTTTTTATTAAGTCGATTTAAACGATTTAGTTTGATTTAAATCGATTTAGAGGTTTTCCAAACCGAACCAAATTGAACGGGTCCCAAACCGAACCGAATCGAACCGAAGGCGGTCCGCCGGGGGGGCGGGGGCGGGGAGCGTCGGTCCGCTCGGGGGGGCTCTGTCCGCCAATGGGGGGCCGGAGGGGCGGGGAGCGGCTCCGCGGGAGCACGTCGCCGGTCCGTCGGGAGGGGGGGGCGGGGGGCGGGGAGCGGCTCCACGGAGAGCACTGCCGGTCCGTTCTGGGGTCCGTCCGCCGGGGGGGCGGGGAGGGGAGCATCGTCGGTCCGCCGAAGAGGGGGGGCGGGGAGCGGCTCCGCAGAGAGCGCCATCGGTCCGCCGGGGGAGAGGGCTCCGTCCGTCGAGGAGGGGGGTGGGGAGCACCGTCGGTCCGCCGGGGGGGTCCGTCCGCAGGCCAGTCTTCTCGCCGGAGGTGGAGCGAAGATCGGAAGAGCTGATCGTCGAGAAACAGGAGGACCGCGTGGATTGCCCTCTCCGCGGCACCTCCGAGGTCGCCCAAGAACCTTTGGGAACACTGGGGACGGAAAGACCGAGCACCAGGACAGCGGGAGCGGACCGGAAATCAATATTTTCTAATTTAATTGGATTTTAAAAATAAATTTTAAATCTGATTTGCACTATCGGATTTTTAAAATTATACTATTTATATCTTCAAATGTATATTTTTAAATGTATTATTATTTATATTTTTAAATTATATTTTATATTTATTATATGAATATTTAAGTTGGTTAAGATCTTTATCAATATGTTATAGGAAATAAAATAAGACTATAAAAATAAAAGTTAAAATATAAGGTTATCCTCAAATTTATTGTGAACATACCAAACATAGGATAGGTTATCCTTAAAATTTATCCCAAGTCAAACCAAACATAGTGGGGATAAGATTAGTCATAAGGAGTGACTTATCCCTATCCCCTATATTTTTATCCCGATACCAAACGACGCCTAAGAGATTAAGTCATTGAACTAGCGAACTAGCGAACTAGCCAAATTTTGGCTTAATTATTTTCGGATGTTGTGCTGAAAAAAGACTGAAACCAATTATGTTTGAGTGATAAGAAACATGACCTGGGAAGATAACATGATGGTTCGCTGAGCTGATTTGGTGACTAAAGAGTGTCGCTGCTGATTACAAAATGCACGCTTCAACAAAAGGCTTGAGAATAACTTCAAGAGGCAATTTAGAATGCAAGCTTCACATTTTTCCCTTGTTATATGTCAAATTAGAAATGCAAGTAAAAATACTTTCTCGCAGATGTATGTCCGGATGGTAAGATCGGGAACTCCCTGAGTGTGACGATAATGGAGCCTAATTTCTCTTGATTTGACTTGGAACTCTTTCCGGAAATCAATATACCTGACCTCTAGGATGTTCACAACGCAGCATTTCAGATGAACAAACTTGTGAGGGTAGGCACGGGATGCCATCAGGCCCAGGTTGTACTAGTTTCTTTATTCTATCAACAGAGTCGTGGGAACTGGATTAGGTCTCTACCGCTGCAAATGGAGGAAAAGCATCATCTTCGCCTCCATCTTGGAGGAAAAATCGGATCTAACAACCAAAGTTTTCTCCTAATGAAGAACATGACCCTTCGCCAACTACCAATTGACATACCTAATCCAATGACGCAAAAAGCAGTAGGCACCACCTCAGGGTAAAATATTTTAAGAGCCGAAGTAGACATCACATCACTTTAATTAGTGTTTCGTCATGACATATCCTACGCCATTTTTTCCAGTGTTCAACGATTAGGATGATCGCAGAATCTTAGGCCGCAGAGTTTCAATCAGAAACAAATCCTGCGCTATGTAGGAAGTATGAGGAGTCTGGAGTGGAACGCCAAACAGATCGGTCTTACTACAAGCATACGGAAAGCCGAGAACATGGAGAGCATCATCTACCTTGACAAAGAGATGAATCAGCAATTTTGGAAGACAAAAACTTCTTCTATTCCGAAATGAAGGATGAAAATGCGATCAAACAAGCACGGTGCCACAGTAATTACCTGTAAGCAAGCACTGCAAGACTCCATTTCTGACCACACTGCGGCAGAGTGGCGGCAAGCTCTGGGGGATTCGTCCTTCTCATCGTCGTCTCTCAGCGGCGACCGTGGCGCGGATGGCGACGAGGGGTTCCGGGACGAGATCCGCCGGGACGGGATTCCTCGACGGCGGGAGCGCTCCCCACTTTCCTCCCCTACAACAACAGCCGCGGCACATTTAAATGGAACCGGCCACCGGGGGCGCGTTGCGCCAGCCAACAGGAGGTGCTGCTACGATATTAGGTCGAGTTAATATTAAATATTATGCATTGTTTATACACAAAATGTGATATATCAAGGTTGACGAGATGTTTGGTTGTACGATAAATTTTTTTACTAAAAATTATATTAAAATAAGATATAATCTAATACCAAAAAATTATCATATTCGAAAGGATACGATAAAAACAGAATAACTGACCAAATAAGATGGTGGATCATGAGATAAAAAGGTGAAAATTTCTTTTTTCCATCTAAGGAATAAATCACTTTAAAAACATAAAATTGTAATAATTATCTAACTTTTTTAACAAATTTTGTTAACGAAAACATAGATTGTCGAGTAACCAAACACGTCGTAGTATGTTAATCTTATAATAATTATTTATTAATAAAAAACATTTTTTTCACGTAATGATTAGGCCTGGGCTTGCAGAGAAGTACGACGGGCCAAGGGTGCGGATGCCAGAGTAGTACCAGCATGGAGTGTACCGCTGGGCGAGTAGTACAGAGTGCACCCATGAGATACCGGATTATATAAGAATAATATAAGAGCGTTGAGTAGGGCTGGCAATGGATTGGGCTCACCCACGGGCTCTCGGGCCGGGCCGGCCGTAGACAATGTTTCGGGTCAGTGGATTTGGCCCGCGGGCCAAAGATGGATCACGTTGCGGGTCGAAGCGGGCTCTCTCCAACGTTCACTCGGCAAGAGGGTTTCGACGGCGAGCGAGTGAGCGGAGCAGGCGACGGCGAGCGAGGGCTACGGCGACATCAACAGAGTAAGAACAGAGAACGGGGAGAGGGAGAGCGCTTCCTAACCTTCTTCTCCTTCACGGCGGATCCCAGCTTCCTAACGCTGGCGGCGCCGCCGTTGTACTCCACCAACGCCATCTGTTGCTTTCCTCCTCCGGCAGCTGCTGCCGGACCTGCCACGCCACGGCGTCGGCCGTTCTCCTTGTCAAGGTTCGGCTTCGCAATGCTGCCGGTGCCGCCGTTGCACGCCGCCGCCTTGTGCTGGTTTCCCCCATTTTACCGCCGTTACGGAGTCGAGCGCGCCGTGCCGTCGTCCCAATTCCCTTTCTCGTCTTCAATGGCCGCTTCTCTTCTACCGTTTCATTTTCTTGCTCCTCCCGGCGGTAGACCGTTGTTTTCTTCTTTCTTCTCTTCCTCTCGTCACTTCATCTTCTTCCTTCCGGCCTATCGGGTCCCTTCTCCTCCTCCTCCCGCCGTAATTCACTGCTGCATCCTTCCGTGCGTCGCCCTTCCATCTCTTTGTCCTCTGCTTCTGCCAATTCCTCTTCCACCTGATGATCGCCGTTACCTCCTCCTCCTCCTCCTTCCACCATCGCTTTTTTATCCTCTTCTTCTCCCTTCCAGCGAGCTCATGGTTTTAAATTACTTGTATTTATGAAGTAAATATTGATTTTACTAATTACTTGTATTTTTTGAGAGAGAAAACACCATTTGCTAGGGATTTTCAGAAATAAAAAGTTCTGAATTTTTGGATTTCCAGAAGTATCTTGTATTCTTGTCCTGAATTCTTGGTTGATTTTCATGTAAGGGGATTGACCATATCATAATCCCTTGATTTTCGAAGCAAAATCTTCAATTATGTGATTTTTTGAAAGATTTCCTAACCCATATTATCACCTAGATTCTCTTCTCCAGATGCGGTCCAAAATTAGCAAGGAGAGGTGGTGATGGCAGCCTCTTAGTGAGTGGATTTGATTTGGTTTAAAATCTAGGAAGGGATTCATGGAGATTTGATTGAAGAGAATCTCGTTAAGATTTGGCTTTGATTGTAATCCATGAGATTTGATTTGATATCGAATGGCATTTGAATTGAACAGGAAAGGAATTGAGGAGGAAGTCTTCTTCTCCCCTCTCCTCCTCCACTTGGTGCGCCAACCCCTTTCTTTTCTTTTTTTTGCTTGGTTTGGTTGGACTTCGATGGCGGTAAGTGGCAATGATAAATTCAGCCATATGTAGGGGTCATATTCGAAATGCGGTAGATTAGTGATGCTACATTTTCTATCCATTGGAGAAGAGTCGGCATTTCAAGAAAATGATCAATGGATAAATGTTCCGCTCTAAAGAGTGTCATTGTCAGGATTTGACTGCAAAGATGCTCAGTTCCTTTTCTCTTACTATTCAAAATTCACATATGTTTATACTTGTGCTTTTATCTTCATATGGATGGACTGATTGACATATGTTTATACTTGTGCTTTTATCTTCATATAGGAAATTTTGTCCCGTATTTATTTTAGCCACAACCTTTTTAAAGGGACACTTGATTAAAATGTCAGACTTGAATATAAATGACAGTAAGTGTGAAGAAACATCCACCCAAGCAAGTGGTTCACGAAAACGTTCCAGGGAGCCAAAATCAAAAGTATGGAAGTACTTTACTAGATTATCTGACGATGATGGACAAAAAGCACAGTGTAATGCATGCAAAATTATATTTTCTGCAAATCCTAGATCAGGGACAAGTCATTTGACTAGACATGTGCAAATTTCATGTTCAATTCTTGGTGGTGAAAAGAACCAACCATTAGTTTCTCCGAGCACTGCAATGTTTCAAGAAGGTGAAAGTTCTTCTAATTGGAGATTTGATCCAGGACATTTGTAGATATGAATTAGCCGAGCAATTATATTACACGAGTTTCCTCTTTCAGCCGTGGACTATGATGGAGTTCGTAGATTTGTGAGAAGTTTGAATCCAAAATTTAAGATGGTAACCAGGAATACTATCAGAGATGATTGTTTGAAAATATACAAAGTTGAAAAGTTGACACTTAAAGAATTCTTGCGGTCATCTTGTATTAGTCTATCACTTACATCTGATATGTGGACATCTAACCAAGACATCAGCTATTTATCGATTACTGCACATTTCATTGACAATGATTGGAGATTGCATAAAAAGATTTTAAATTTTTCAATGGTTGAAACACCACATCCGGCATGTCTTGGCAGTAAAATTTGGAGGCGTATAAAGGATTGGGGTGTTGAGTGAAGGATCTTAAGTATCACATTAGATAATGCTTTTCAATTAATGATGCATGCATTCCACTTCTCACTTCAAATATCATAGAGAATAAAAAGATGATCTTTGATGAAATTTTTTTTCATATAAGATGTGCTTCTCATGTTCTCAATTTGGTTGTCCAAGATGGATTGAATGTTATTGGAAGTGTCATTCGTAATGTTCGGGCAAGTGTTCGACATGTAAAGGGTTCTCCATCACGTCGTCATACATTTGAGAAGTGCATTGAGGATGCTGGATTATCAGTTGAAAGATGGGTGTGTTTAGATGTTCCAACACGTTGGAACTCTACATATGATATGCTTGATATAGCTATCCAATACAAAAAAGCTTTCTCTTATTTGGATTTGTATGATCCAAACTATCATTATGCACCTACGGTAGAAGAGTGGAAAAATGCTGAAATTGTATGTAATTTCTTGAAAATTTTTATAATGCAACTAATGTGGTTTTACGGAGTGAAATACCCGACGGCGAATATGTATTTTCATGAAATGTTCAAGGTGAAATTATTGTTGGATAATGAGGTGTCAAGTCCATATGAATTTATTCATGCAATGACAGAGAGAATGAAGTTGAAATTTAACAAATATTGGAAAGATTGTGATTTGGTGTTAACTATTCCTGTTATACTTGATCCACGTTATAAAATGCAATTTTTGAGTTACATTTCCGGTATTATATGGAGATGAGGCACAAATGTATGTTACACAATTGAATGAGGCTATTCGAACATTATTTAATGAATATCAAGTTTCTTTGCCACGAGAGCGAGATACATCTATAAGTGAGACAATTGAGTCTACTTCTTCGAGTAATATTGTAGAGAAATTTGATATGGATATTTTAAAAGGATGGAGCCATTTTTTATTAGAGAAAGCGAGACAACGCAAAAAGACAGAGTTAGATGAATATCTCGAGGAAAATGTGCTTAAATACAGTCTAATTTCGATATACTTGATTGGTGGTCAGCTAGGAGATCAATGTATCCTACTCTTTCAAGGATGGCACGCGATATTTTATCTATTCCAGCTTCAACTGTTGCATCTGAGTCAGCTTTTAGTACAGGACGAAGAATCTTGTCTGACTTTCGTAGTTCATTACTTCCAGAAACGGTTGAGGCATTGATATGTACCCAAGATTGGCTAAGAAATGCTACTAAAGGTATTTATATATTCTCATTTATCGTATTTTATTTGTTTGTTATTTTAAAGAAGAATGATTAAAATTTTTATTTTTTGAATACTAGGGTCAATTTCTACAGAGACGGTTAGCGATATCTTCATTGTTCCAGATCCAGATAAATTATGATTAGGTAAATTAATATGTCACATTTCACTATCTTAAGATGCTGTAGTTGCACTTTTAGTTGCTCTGCACCTCGATCCCTTATTCGTAATTTATTTATTTCCTTTTATTTTATTTTTGTAGTTAAATTGCTAGAAGTTAATCTTAATTTTTTGTAGGGTGCAATCATTAGTGCGGATGTAGCCACATTTTGACGATCTGTGTGGAGCTTGAGAAAAAGATAGACACCGATAAGCCAATAGATAAAGATAAATCACCGCAAAGAGATGAGTGGTTAGGCCTTTTTCAAAAGATTAGAAATAACGGGGTTGTTGTCTTGGGAATTATTTGCCTTCGCTGCCATTTGAGTTGGTAAATTTTATAATTAGGCAAAGCACCTATGCGCAAAGGTGCTTTACGCAGAGCAAGGTGCAAGGTCTCCTTTCTTGAGGGACAAAGGCACCATGGCACCAGCTTAGGGGAGGATAACGGGACTATCCTTGGTGTAAAATTTTGTTAAATGGATAATTTTTTGTATAATTTGTTTCTGCTGGTCTCTATTCTGTGCTTGTAATTTTCTGGTTTCAGCTTTCATACTTTGTTCTTGGTTTCCCCGTTCCCCCATTCTATCTCCTAGATGGAACTCATCTTTTACTTTGTATCTTTATATTTGTTATTTACAATCAATAATTTGTGGCAGGTTTTTAGTCACCCTTGAAAACCTTGAAAACCAAGTCTTAAAGAAGTAATAACATTTGAATCAAACATGCAGATTATTGGATACCCACCCCTTGCAAGGGAATAATACACTGTAATTGAGCTCTTGGGGTGACCATACTAGTTGACTGACATGAGAAGATTCCCACATTGCCGGCAATGGAGTGGCATTGGCATGATGATTCTGTTGACAGCACAGGCTGAAAAATATAACCTTTTTATCTGAATTTCTTGGCATTAATAACTAATTTTTTATTTTTATTGTAGGTTTTTGGGCTTTATTTTATGCAATCATATATTGGCTTATTCTATCATGTACTTATGCACCGAAATTTCACAAGTCTTCACGATTTTGATCCAACGTTTGATTGTATCTCGGGTGACAAATGGTTAGTCCGTTTCTCGTTGTCATTAATTGCATTCAATCATGTTGTTAATCATTTTGCTTTTTTATCACTTTCGGGTGCGGAGAACTCGTTAGAGAATTCAATACCTTACATAAAGTACGGTTATAAAAAGTTCAAAGCTATTTTGTAAGTTTTACCAGTCTCATTGCCAAGGGGTACTTCACATTTATGCTGTAGTTTATAACATAGGGTTGATGAACGTCATAATGTAACGACAAGAGAAAATGTGAAAAAGGGTTTCGTACGCTTCCAGAGTAGAAAAAGAGTATCTCAAGCCTTCTTGTACTTGCGCAAATGTTGGTGATGAATTTGAAGATGGTTTATTCCATGGTGATGAATTTGAAGATGGTTTATGCTTTTGTAGTTGGTTTTCTTGTGTTTTTCTTGTAAAATCGACGTTATGCAAACACTTTATATGGATCACTCTCTTGTAAAAATGCCCTATTTGGGATGTCTTTGTCTTAGAATTTGACTTGACATAATCTTTGGTATCCGACGGACGCCCGAAAGTAAATGGACATGGTGACCCTTGAAATTTCAGGGTAGGATGGAGGTATACAAGGCTTTTAACAACCTTGTTATCGTAGGGATTCCTTACATGATAAACAAATTGTCAGAATGTTCTCAAAAGTCAACCTTGTTATCGTAGCTTATATTTTTTATTCTGAATTTTATACAATTTTATATTAGAAAAGATCGGGCCGGGCCAAATTTAAATTTTATGCGGGCCGGGTCGGGCCGGGCCAGAAATACAATGCGGGCCGGGCCGGGCCGGCCCGTTCTATTTTGAATTGGGCCTGTACTGGGCCGCCTTCGGGCCGGGCCCGGCCCGGCCCATTGACACCCCTAGCGTTGAGAGTCATACTTTTTTTTTGAACAGAAATTAGATATTCATTACATAACATACCTGAGTACAGATACAACAGTACAACAAACAAACTTAAAAAATAAAAGACAGACACATAGAACTAAAACTGAACTAACTAAAGTGAAAGTTCCATAAGAAGTCAACTTATCCAAGGAACAAATCCATAGCCACGAATCGACCACCGCACCCGAGTGCTTGAACGGTCGAACATCAGGTTTAATAACTCCATCGATTGAGTTAGACAACTGCCACGAGACTGGATGATCACACCAAAAAAGTGTGAATAATGCCCAAACTAACAGTCTCGGAATAAAGTTGGTGACTACGAAAATACCATGGAAAGACATCATAACAGAACACGATCCTAGAACATCAGACAATAACAAAGAAAAATATAAAAATAACCGATGTAGATAAACCGAACTCCACACCACCGGCATGACAAAAAGAAACAAAATTCCTAAAACAAATTTAGGCATACCACTGTGATGGGAGTGTGGGAGGGAGGAAAAAGTATTCCTCCCTCCCAACCAAAAATTACTACAAAATAGCAAAAATAAATACTTCCGAAGAATACCAAGCTGCGACAATGGACAATGGAATGGATGGGAGCTAGCCAATCCGAACGAGGGGGGTGACCCCGGAGGGGAGGGGAGGGGGGAATGGGACGTTTAGGGTAGCCGAGGGGGAAGGTGTAGCCGAAAAGAAGGGGGGGGCGAAAGAGAGCCAAGGGGCGGGAGCTAAGGGAGAGCTATGGGGGCGCTAAGGGGGAGCCGAGATCCGGAAGTTGGGGGAAACGCCGAAAGGGAGCCCAAGAGGGGTTAGTAAGAGGAGGGGGCCGAGAGGGGGAGCGATAAGGGGAGTAGGGGTGTGGTACGTCGATGGGGATCCGAAGGGTAGGATCCCAGTCGGAAGGGGGCGATAAAGGCGAGCCGGGATCCTGGAAGGGGCAGGGGGCGCTAAGGGGAGTCGAGATACGAAGGTTGGGGGAAAAGCCGGAAGGGGAGCCTCGGTTAGTAGGAGGGGGGGGGGAAAGGGGGGCCGAGAGGGGGAGCGATAAAGGGAGTAGGGGTGTGGTACGTCGATGGGGATCTGAAGGGGAAGGATCTAGTCGGAAGGGAGCGACAATGGGGGAGTCGGGAGCTGGAAGGGGCAGGGGCGCTAAGGGGGAGTCGTGACCGGCGAGGGGGAAATGAGGATGCCGATGGGGGTTGCCGGTGAGGACACCATCCGAGGGAGCACAACCGGCAAGGATGCCGAAGGAGACCGCCGAGGACGGCGAGGGGCTGGCGAGGTCGCCAAAGGAGGGTTCCGGCGAGGACGCCGAAGGAGCGGCTCTGAGAGAGATAGCGTTGAGAGTCATACATACTTGATATTCCGAGGGGATCGCAGATGTAAATGAGTACGTGTACTTTTTTTTAATCATGACAAACCTCATTAAATATTGAAAGAGTCGATACTTATTTGATTAGAGTTTATTTTTTTATACTATAACAATATTGATGTTAATATTTTTAAATATTAGAATATCAATATCAAAATTAATACAAGTCAACACTTGTATTATATTATATATTTTGTTTGCACTACAAATTTTAAAATTGATATAATTAATTAAATATCTCTTAATAATTTTTATCAATATTAATTTCAAAATTGATAACGATAGAGATATCTAATAGTGTTACTAAAGAGGACGTAAGATATCAGCAATACATTTAGGTGGCACAGGGATTGGATTACCCCTGCTTGGAGTATGTGTACCTAATACCTAATTTCACGAGGAAAAGTAGTATAAAATGCTATGTGTTCGATGCAGATATTTGAAGATCGTAACAACCCATTTTAAAGACGTAAATGTAAAAAATCTATTGATCGAATACCTTACCATGTAAGTTTTCGGCAAACGTTGGAGGCAACCCCCTTGATACATATATATATATACGTTACTGTTCAGGTGGTGACGCATATGTTTAATTATGAGTACGTTGATGATTCACGCAATGGAAATGAAAATGGTAGTAAAATGATGTGACACGAAATATCACGCAAGTCGAATATTGATAGTTTTATAATGCTGTTAATACGTAGGAAAATGCAATTGTGTAACATCATTACTTAGGCATCCAGAGTTCGAATGAAATAAGCCAGAGGCCCAGGCCCAGGCCTGGTTTTGGTCTCAGACAAGCTTGGGCCTCAGAGAAGGCCCGGAGCCCATCACCTTTGAATGTTTCCGGGCCTTAACTTTTCTATGATTGATCTTGTCAATGATACGTAGGGCGGACCGGCTAAAATACACTTTTTCTAATTCCCTCTGCACTCTACATACATGATACATATCTTTCCTGGTACACTTCCAATGATCACTATACATACATATGTGCGTGCCTGCATATTCACCTCTCTCTCTCTCTCTCTACATATATATTTATACACACACACACAGAGAGACATGGATCTGTTCTATTTTTCAAAGGATCGACCATTAGTTCCAGCACCACCTGTACTGTAACAAATGAATTTCATAAAATAGCAAAAATGAACAAGTGAAATTTGTCTGAAAGGTAATAACTTTACACACACACACACACATATATATATATGCCTATCTCATGTTTGGGTCTATCAGATGATTGATACACGTTTGAAATGAGTGATGGGATAACCTCAACCAGGTGCAATCCTATAGTTGATATGGAAGATGAGGTTTGACTGAAATATCGCCCAAAATTCGATAAGCACTTCAACTAGCCCGCTAGCTAGGATAGTTCACTGTCTAGTTTAACACGAAATTAAATAAAACTAAATTAGCTATTATGTCGTTTTTATTTTAATCATAGAATACAAAGCAACGAGCATTGATAAAAAGAACAAAGCAAACATGATTTAGAAAAAAAGGAAAAACTTAGAGCAAAATAGGCGTGTCAGATAATGAAACCGATTAACTTATGATATTGGACCGGTGAACACTGTTCTTCGATGATCTGATATTTCATGGATAGAATGAAACTATATATATTGATGTTATCAATGTGCAACACAGAAGAGATTGTGTACATTAATCAAAGTGTTTCAAAAGCGATCATAAGGCGGTACCTCGGCTGACCCAGCCCAGCCATTTCGATCGGGACCCAGATCAGCCCATCCAACCGGGTCAACCGGATTGAGCCGAGTTGCCCCACCGACCAATGGCTATATGTTAGTCTGAATTAATCTAAAAGGTAACATATATATATATATGAATTATATTATATATATATATTTGTGTTAGGATTAGTAACAACAATAACAACAAATACATATACGCCCTGCAATGGGAAAAGGAACATCTTCTCCCTGAATAGGTCTTTTAAGACTAATTAAAAAAGCTAGACGTATGTAAAGATTATCGTTCAACTTAGTAAAAAAAAAGAACTTTCCTTTTCCATTTCAAGGCGTGCGTAGCTACTAACACATGTATCCTAAAATCTGGTTCTCATTTTTTATTTAATTTCCAGTCCATTCCAGACGACATTACACTCTTGGTTAGAATATCAAAAATAACACCGATCGCTTTTGATATTGACATTTTTTAGGATAGAACATCAACATAATTGATTAAATTGATGAGATTGGGCAAGTTATTTGCACTACACTTAAACTTCAAAATTAACATTAACAGTCAATTTATATGATCGGTATCAATGTAAGAATTCAAAACGATAGAAATACATAATATTGTTTAAAATTGGCTCCCCGATTGCCGTGCGTGGCTGGGAAGAAGGGGCTCAAAAGAAAAGGAAAAATCTGACGGCCGGATTGATGCAGCTTGCATTGTCTGCCATGGGCAGGCACCTGCTAGCTAGATGCGCTGGTGCCACAAAGCGGTGGAGGCCGAGCTAATGCGAACGAGCGAGTCGGCGGCTGCGGCGGATGCCGACGGCGGGGACCGCGCGTCGTCCTCTCCATGCCGTTTCTGGTCCACCACCGCGCGGCAGTACAATCCAGCTCGAAGGATAGCCGGCCATGGCCGCTTCCTCTGTGGACGTTCCAGAGGACAAAAGGGTGGGGGAGGGAGAGGAGCAGCATGGATAGTTCTCTGACTCTGTAAGCAGCTGAGAACTTATATTGAGCGGATACTTATAAATGTAGTAGCACGATGCATGTATTTATACATATTGAGCGGATCTCTTCGAGAGGGAGATCTACTGGAGTGATCCTCTCGGTCTCTCTCGCGTAAACGAGGAGATACAAATGTTGAATATATAAATACATGTGAAGATATTAAATCAATTTTGTCCTTTCATTTTTTCAAGAGAACTGAGAAAATTCTCTCTGAGGATCTCTTAATTAGGAGAAGATCTCATAAGATCTTCGCCAGCACAGATTTTTTAATCGTACAACTAACTAACGCAGGAGAGAGAGGGAGAGAAGAGAAGAGAAGATGTAACATTTTGAGTGAAAGTCTGACCAAAATGAGACTCCCACCCGAAGTGGAAGAGTCTGATTTAACTTTAAAGTCAGAGATATGCATGTGTACTCTGACGTAATGACGTTGTTGAAGAGGACATATAACAGTAATTACTTTAAAGTTGGATTATATCCAATCTATGTGTAATGATTAAACTTGTACCTCATTTGATATAGTTGAAGCTATAATTTGATCCGACTTATATTATTATATTTTAATCTTATTCGTCCCAAAATGGGGTAAGTTAGCCGGGCTTTAAAGCCAATGTTTTCTTCATGTGATTTTATTTAAGATTAGATGGAGAATACACTATTTCTACCGAGTAGGTGTCATTGTGACCGACAATGAAGTTAAGGTGGACTGCTAATTAGTCAAACTTTAACACCTTTTAAATGAAAGAGTTCAACTTCTTCATTTTAATTGAAAGCTGGAGTTCCACTCAAAATGTGCTGTTCCCTTAATTATTTTCTTATTTTGTGTGCTAATTAGCTATACAATTTATAAAATAAGTTGTCCCACAAAAAAAACGGGTGAACTGTGTAACCGGCGAACATGAGCTGTGATAATGGATTGAAATTTTTTGGAACATAATTGTGTTACTTGTCAAATCTCTTACAAATCCCAAAACTATGGTGTTAAAGTAAAAGGGCTCATGATATATAAGTACTATATCAAGTTTCAAATAGTCAATATGAGATTATCCTCACAATTCTAACACTTCCCCTTACTGTTAAAGTGGGCAGTGAGAATAAGAGGCAAGATAATCAAGTATTAAAGATCGATAAGTGTCCGCTCTGATACTATTTTACAAATCTCAAAATCATGGTGCTATGGTAGAAGGGTCCAAGATATATAAGCACTATATCAAATCTCATATAGTCAATATAGGACTATCCCCACAATTCTAACAAAATCACCATCAGAAAATCAAATGCTAGAAAGATCAAATGAGTGTGTTGTGTGATAAGAACTTGTTAAGATATGTTTGGTCGTCATGACAAAAAAAAACTATTTTTATGTAAAATTTCATCTTAGTCACAAAAAGGTGAAGTCTTCTTTATTCATTTGAGGTTCCCAATTTCATACTTGTTCAACTTCACTCTCTTCGTTATCGTCTCTCAAAGATAATAATTTTATGTCTTTAGCTTTCTAAAATTTTATTTTAAAATAAAAAATTATTACGAAAGTCTGTTTCCGTACACTTTTGTATTAAAATATAATCTAAGGTAACTTTTGTTTGTTCATGTGGCCCAGTAACCCCAGCTCCCGCCGCGCGCGCGGGTGGCGAAGGATCGAGC
This sequence comes from Cryptocoryne crispatula var. balansae, assembly GCA_036172225.1. NCBI lineage: Eukaryota > Viridiplantae > Streptophyta > Magnoliopsida > Alismatales > Araceae > Cryptocoryne > Cryptocoryne crispatula. The sequence goes on from CM069935.1 coordinate 1,653,813, forward strand.
GGCTGCTCGATCCTCACTATTCACCCCCCCTCGGGGGTGCTGGCCGACGCCACCGGGAGGCCTCGAAGCCCCGCCCTGCGCCCCCAAGCGCAGGGTCTGTGTCAGTCGAGCCATGCTCGACCAGCAATCTAAGGTAACTCAAGAGATGCATTTGCCATATGTTTGGTGATATATGATGACAAAAGAAGAAGGGAGTGGGATCATGTCTAACAATGAAATGTGTGGGACCACAAGAAAAAATGGTCCGTGACCTCCTCTCGTTCAAGAAAAAACCATCTATAAAAATGTAATAATATCTTTTTAACAAATTTTGTCACAAAAATTTTTCATAGCAAAAATTTAATCCATCATACTTCCAAGCACCGGATAAGTGGGCCACAAGCTAGCTAGCTAATCAGTCTCTGGAATAACCTTTAAAAGGGTTAAGATGCCATAAATTCATCCATTAACTGCCGGAGCTGCCCCCATCTTATTTTATGTGCAAAAAAAATTGCAAAAAGTGATTATTGATATAACAGAAGAAATGTCGATAGATTTTAGGTCGGTTGATATTTCTCCTGCTCACGAAGAACACATGTAAAGGTTCGAGAGTCAATAGAGCCTGATCATCTATGAGGGGACGGTTCCAAGTGGAGAGTGAGCAGGGGCTCGATCTCTCAATTATGCACGGAGCTGTACGTGCTTAGCCACTCAGCCACTCGCGACAACAACAAAAAAAAAACAAAACAAAAGAATTATCGTATGGTGCGGACTCTGCTCCGCTTAACGGAACGCAATAAAAATCAAAATAAGATTTTGGTGGACGAATCCGGCGGGGGTCTTGCGGGGCGACGCCACACGTGGGGAGTCACGTGTGGGGGCGGGTTCCTCCATCGCATTAGTGGGGATCCGTCCAAACCCGTCTGCGTCCGGGTCCGAGACAAATCGGATGGTCCGGAATCCCGTCGCGCGTCGTGTGGTCCCGGCCGGCCGGTGGGCCTGGTACGCTCCCAGACGCGTCAAAGCTGGTGGTCCGCGCGGACGCCCCCCCGTTCAGAATCTATCCGGACCGTTAAATTACCCGGATCTCGGATCCGTGAACAGCGGGTCAACCGTATCACGATGTGCAAGGTGTGGCGTTCATGTTTTTTTGATTTTTCAATCTTTTTCTCAAATCAAACCAAGTCAAATTACCACCCAAATTAAATTTGATTTCATCCGGTTCGAATCATACTTTATTAAGATGTGATATATGTGTGAATGTATAATTTTATTTGATTTGTTTTAAATCACATTCGATCAAAACATATTTATACATTTGATTAATTATTTATTGTGTATACTCTCGAAATAAACCTACACTTTTAAATACATTTAAATATTGTCAATATATTTAACCTAAAATAACTATTTAATATAATTCAGATTATTCGAGTTATCAGTTTAATTTGATTTAAATGGCGATAGAAATCAAATCTTTTGGAGGGTCCAAACCAAAGCAAACTATTGGTTTGATTTCTCAGGTTGTACTTAAGAGCACCCTCTTGGGTGTGGCTGCCGCGTGCCAACCTCCGTTTTAACTGACTTCCAGGCGAGCACTGCTTCCATCTGCCATGGAAGGGAAGGGACCACGGCGGAGAGGAGTAAAGAGCTAGCTTGTTTCCAACGGAGAGAGAGAGAGAGAGAGAGAGAGAGAGAGAGAGAGAGAGAGAGAGACGGTAGGCATGGTGGGGAACGTTCACGCGGCTCATGTTCCCATCGGACAACTGTGTTTTCACGGCCATTGCCGTCGACGATAATAGCTAGCATATGCAGCGGCTGGATACCCGGACAGTCTGGACAAGGGTGGAGCTTCATCATGGCGTAGGCGTTCAGGGAGCCAGCGGCCGGCGCCGGACAGGATGAAGAGAAAAGAGGGGTGGGTCGCTAGCAGGATGCCAGAGAGAGAGAGAGAGAGAGAGAGAGAGAGAGAGAGAGAGAGAGAGAGGAGAAGAAGAAGAAGAAGAAGATCGATGGCCAGGCCACACAGGACTGCTAACTTTTCATCTTCATGGGGGTGCTACTGCTACTACTATTCTCTCTTTCTCCCAGGCCTCCTCTCTGGCGTCATGTGTATATAACCGGCCGGATGTCTGATAATGTTCAGATGAGAACATGAACGGATGAACCAACCTGCGGGCGGCTTCATATATTCTGGTCCTTGTAATGTGTTCTTGAATGGGTGTTTGATTGCACGATGAATTAAGTTTTTGTTATAATTTTATGTTTTTGTAATAAAATTTGTTAATAGAGACGTTTGTCGATCATTACAAATTTACATTTTTTTAAAAAAATTCTTTTTTAGCCAAGATAAAAAAAGATACTCATGAATATCTTATATTATCAATTAGTTATTCTAATTTTATGAAAGAGACACTAGAAAAAGAATAAGTTGGCACATTAAAAAGATCAGAATGGCACATTAAAAGATTGGAAGTACTCTTTGTGAAAGTTATACTTAGGTGGCTTTTGTTTTGATTAATCTGAAAATCAGAACTCTGAATTTTTCATGTCTCTCCCGTAGGATTTGCCCAGGGAGTGACGGGAAGGTCCTGAACTACGTATCCAGCCTCGCGATCATGTAATATTCAAATAAGATTATCCAAGCTAGTCGTTAATAAGGAATGCTATATATAGCTCGACGATATCCTTCTGAAATGCGGTGGACGTTGTATCTCTCTTAAATGAGATTGTGCGACAGTTTTGTCCACAACGCAGTCAGAACCTATTTCGAATTTTTGAGGTCAAGCAAATCTCGCTGGACCAGTTTAAATTGTGTGTGGCGTACAAAGGGCCTGTTTGGTGAAGATTATTTAGGGGATAAATGCTTTAGGGGCTGTTTGGTATATAGGTTTGACTTGGGGATCAACTTGGTTCATCCCTAAATTTTAGGAGATAAACCAGGTTTATTCCCATAATTTTTTGATGCCAAATACACCCTTAGGATTTATTTATCCCCTAAATTTAGGGATACAAACTAAGCTTGTAGCAAACAGGTCCTAAGGGGCCGGGCGTAGCTGTAAGTCTTCTATTGAGACATGAGGTCCCCTATTGTGGAGTTGAGTACCCTTCAAGCTAGACATAAAATTAGGTGAATTTCACATATACACATATCGTTTCCAATGTATTATATATGTTTATTGTACTTGTGAATCTTCACTTATTTGTATCTGAGACTTCTGAGATAAAAAGTCGTATTCTCTTCAACGAGAAAATCCGTATCCCTCTTTTTAGCTTCCACATGCTGGAATGTCAAGAGATATCTGTGGTTGTTGTGCCTGAACGGGCAATTTCAAGTAGTGTCAAATCCACATTTTCTTATGCTATATATTCAGCGCAAAGGTATCCGCAAGTATCTCTTTCCAGGAACAGTCATCCACAAAAGCGGGTGTAGATCTCCCATCTCCCAAGGAAAAGCAACCTTGCTGTAGTTCGGTTCGCCAAGCAGTCTAGACCCGAGTCTTATATCGAAAGAGAGAGAGAGGTCATCTGCTTGGCGAACCGAACTACAGATGAAGAAAAAACAGCCCGCGCTTTGGAGGTGATCCTTCCCCCAACGTTAGAGAGAGAGAGAGAGAGAGAGAGAGAGAGAGAGAGAGAGAGGGTCATCTGCAGCCCACTATCTTTGGAGACATACAAAGCGCCGAGAACACGTTCATAACATTTCATGTGTATATATGCATGAAGAAAAAAAGAGAGAGAAACGATCACTTCAGTCTAATGTTCAAAGTTTCTTCAGTCGAAACTCAACAAGGTGTGAGATCTACATATATTAGAGTTGTATTATATTTAGCATGCTTGTGGATTCGCCATCTTGAGTCTGGATTAGAAGAACATCCCTCCCTCCAACATTAGCCTAATTAGATGATTTTTATATGAAGCTAAAATTAAAGAAACTTAGAATAATTTTTCTTCATTCAACCATGTTTTTTTTGAAATTTTAAGGCTCTTCAAAGTAGTCCAGCCCGTGCTTAATTTTTACTATTGTTAAGGGCGCTTTTGGATAATCTTAATTCATTCAAATATATCAATGAGTACTAAAAGAGTGCATAGGACAAACAGATGTATAAATTACGTACCCTGCAAACTACATATATATATGGTGCTTAATTTAGTGTATAACGGTAAAAGTATTTATTCAATGTATATGTTTCTAAAATTCTTATATATATATATATATAGCTACCACAAATGAGCGTGCCTGTCGGATCTCAGTGGGAGATATATATATATATATATCATTTTAGGTAGATAAAGAAAATGCACATCTAATCTAACTCATTTTTTCGTTTAAAAATTATTTTTAAAGGAAGAGAACATAAATTTGATGAATTATAGCTATATATCAACTAGCTAGTGAAAAAAAGGGCAATATAAAAGCAAAAAAGAGTAGAGGATAGGGCTCGAGATCTGTTTGAGTGATTGGATTGACCAATCCAATCAAGCGTTGTATCCATCATCTGGGATTAGTGTTAATGAAATAGTACAATCGCTAGAAACTTACGATTCCCTGCATGATCTCCTAGCTGGTCTCCTGTCTGTTCGACGTGAGAAAAGGAAGAAAGCAGGATGGAGAGAGCGAAGGAAACAGTATAATCTCTCGTATCTTATTTATAGCTATATATATATCTGTAAGAAATTAAGTAGAATATCAAGGGGTTAAGCTTTTGTACTGCCGTGGATTTGGGTGGAAAGGAGGAGAGATCGCTGTCTTTCCTTCCGTCCCCTGTCGTCTGATCGGACATTATATTAATTGGTTTTTGGCAATACTAAAGGAAGTGGCAAGCGTCTATATATGACAGACGGGGTCCGCCCACCACCATGCTTATATATATATATATATATATATATCTACCGTTTATTTTTCTCCCGGAGCGTGGCATTCCCCATCCCCCGACCAGTATCCCACTCGGCGCTTCAATAATTCGCAAGCCATAAACGTATTTCTCGGCTTTTCTTCCACGGCGTGTTTATCTTCGGTTTGCAGTGTCTCGATCGCGTCTCATGTGTGTTTGCAGTAGCTGGCAAACCCAAACCTCTCTGATCATCTCAGTACTGTTTGAATAATCCATACTGGGTACGTACGTAGCTCAAAATGATCAGTTTGTCAGAACGTAAAGGTGTAGTGCGTGCTTATTTCACGCAGTATTCATGTAAGAGTCCTAATTAAGCCATATAATTAGTTGTCAATGGATAGACACCGTATCTATATATAATATACATTAATTAACTCAACTACAACGTATCTAGAACTATTAAGAAGTTTAACAATATATTTTACCAACCATATTCTATATTTTACTCATGTTTTCACGTTTTTCCAACCTTTTCACATTTTAGTAAGGTCTGAGGTATTTTATTAACCTTTATATATATATATACTTATTAGTGATCATAATTTATGTGTAGGTGATGTCTTTCTATTGATAACTGAAAGACCTCCATCAGGCAACTTAGGGGCTATTCGGTATAAGATTAATTTGAGTTTCTCTACATTTTAGAGAATAAATTACGTTATCTCGCTTGAATAATTGAGTGCCAAAGGAGCCTTTACCGAGGTATTAAGACTCGCTGTTTAAGACTTTGAGTCAGATGATCTAATTAAAATGTTCAAGGTGTCAAAACCCTTAATGCGTATTAATCCTTTTAAGTAATATCAACCTAAAATTTACCTTTGAAGTTTACAAAGTCACTCAACTTTGATCAGCTGCCCAAGCAACTCCGTTCCATATTATCATTTTAATCAGTTGTGGAGGCTTGATCAAACTGGTGCAGCCGCAGCTGGTTGACCATCATTTGGACCATTTTTTCTCTCTGCAGGATACTGGCGGGTAGGGGTGGGCACGGTTCGGTTTGGTCCGGTTTGGACTATTTTTTTTTCAAACCGAACCAAACCGAATCACCTTCTCAAACCGAACCGAATCAAACCGATTGGTTCGGTTCGATTTGGTTTAAACCGAAAATAAATAAAACTATTTAAATTAATTATTTTTACATATATATACTAATTTTTAAGTTAAAATAATAAAAATAAATATTATTTTATTATAAAATTTATAAAAATATCATTTTTATTAATATTATAATAATTTTTATATTTTTTTGATTAAATCGGTTTAAATAGTTTGATTTGGTTTAAATCGATTTGAAGATTTTCCAAATCGAACCAAACCGAAAGGGGGTCCAAACCGAACCAAACTGAACCGAATGGGCTGGTTCGATTCGATTTCTCGATTTGAACCTTTTTGTGTCCACCCCTGCTGGCCGGTTCACGTGCTGCCTCGTTAGGGTTGTCTTTTCGTCTTCTTCCACAAGAAGCAAGAAAGTTACTCCTTTCAAGAGTTGGCAGGATTCTCAGAGCCTCAAGCTTTGGCATCTTACCTGTATTTCAACCGTATCCATATATATATATATACACATTCCTTGGTTATTCTCCACTACTCTCTCTCTTTCTCTCAGTCACTCACTCAGAGGGATGACTCCGTTTGATCAAAGAGAGTGTTCTCATCTACCTCCACCTGCAGGGAGTAGTACTGACAGCCGCTTTGATCTCTATTCCTTCATCCCGATCCCTAAATCTTCGCCATTTCCAGACGCCATGTTCGTCAACGCTACATGTTACCGAGAAACTGTCAGTAGTAGTACACCGCCAAATGCAAGCTACACCTCTTTATGTGTTGTATGTTATCCGGCGATTCAAAGCTTTCTTGTTCTTGATCTTCTATGTATTCGTTTGCTTAGGCGGCCGATGAGTATCCTTATGACGATAGCCGATCGCCCTCGCTGGCGATCGGTCAAGGTAGCAGTAACCGCGGGGAGCAGAAGAGCACCGGCGGAGAGAATGATCTGTTGAAGATCAGCTCCGTCTTCGGCTTGCTACCTCCCAAGATGAAGCTGGTGAGGAAGATGACGAGCCAGGACAACATCATTACCAGGATATGCTCAGACTGCAAGACCACCAAGACCCCTCTATGGAGGAGCGGCCCCTGCGGCCCCAAGGTATATGTATATATATATATATACATATATATGGTATTTCAATTGCACGCATGTGTATAGAGTGTATGTATCGATTTCAGTGGAGAGAGATCTAACTATATATCGGCGCCTTTAATCCTCGCCTGCTCCTCGCGCGCTCTGCAATGGTGCAGTCCCTCTGCAACGCTTGCGGGATACGGCAGAGAAAGGCGAGGGGGGCCATGGCGGCGGCGGCGGCGGCTGGCCTGATCCCGGCCGCCGCCGCGGCTCCTGCAAAGCCGCGCAAAGAGAAGACCTTTGACCGTGAACGGACCGTCCCCTTCAAGAAGAGGTGCAAGTTTACCTCCGCTGATCCGACCCGGCCGGAAAAGCTCGACCAGGGTTTGAGCTTGAGCGACAATTGCTCGACAACGACGACGACCTTCCAGCGCGGGTTTCCGCAGGAGGAGAAGGAAGCCGCCATACTGCTGATGGCGCTCTCGTGCAGCCTGATCCGCGGCTGAGTACTCGCGCCCGCGCCCTCTACCCCATCTCCCCTCCTGCTCCTTCGGCCTCCTCCCCATTGTTGTGTCCTCTTGGATCGTTTTCCTCCCTTTCTCTCTGATCTTGAAGGAGCCCTGCCCGTGTGCTGCTAGCTATCTGGTCTCGATCGTCTTGTTGTGTAGAGCGAGGAATTAATAAGAAGAGAATAAGGAAAATCATGATGATGTTCCAAGCTAGCTAGTCTTCATCGGAAATAAAAAATAAGTCGCATGTCTCTCGAAAGTCGCAAATTTATTAATTTCATCTCTGGTCGATCATCTAGCTATTTCTTGACTGGGATCGATACCCGCAGTCGTACGTAGGTAACTTCTGTGTGTGCGGTTTTCTTCTGATCTATCGAGCTTCTCAGTCTTCTCTTCCCTAATCTCGTACTATATCTCAGACGCAAATCAAGACATTTGATCAGTTTCTAAGTTCGTAATTTCTTGTAGTGGATATCTTGCTAAATTCCGATCGATGCTCTCCGATATCTTTGCTTATCTAAGGTGGCTACTAAATAAATAATCTTATCTACGGAGAAGAAAATTTGTGCCTAATATGTATAGTTCGAGTTTCTGGAGAGCCGCGGAAGTTACTCCCTTCGTCTCAGTATCCGTGGGATCCATTTGATCTCGCGAGTCCAATTAATATTCAAATCATAATGAATCTCATTTTTTATCTTTAAGTGGAGAGAATTACCTTTGGTCGACTTCCTAAGACGTCACAAGCTCGTGTACATATATATGTATATTATATATATGGTCCTGAAGGGCGTGAAAAGAGGGTTCTTTGATTTTTCTTGTTTACAGCTATATATTGGGCACTTTCCCTGAAACGTACTTTTTAAGACCCAAAACCTGTCCATGCATGAAATGAATTCAAGAGAAAACGAACGCTCAACTCTGGGCGTTAAGTGTGTGTGCCGATGTATCAGTCAATCTGCATTAACATATATGTTCATTTGTTTTATATATGCTCGATCTGTCCTTTTTTTGGTCAAAAATATGCTCGAGCTGTCAAGCAGTATGAATACATGCATTGTATGCGCTTCTCCTGTTTCTCACAAAAAAAACGTGCTTCTCCGCAGACAGTACGTACGTACTGCTGAATCCCGATAATGATCTCGACGTACTGGAACATCAGAGCATCTCCAGAGGACCGCATCCGGGACGTCAACGCATTGGGCATGCCTATCTGATTAGAAAATCTGCATACGTATGAGGCAACATCCAAGATCTTGATACAGGGTCAAAAAACAAAAACCATGTTTTTCTCTGTGCTGTGTGCTGGTGCTCCGTGTGGGCGGGGGGGACGGATCGAATGGCTGTTCAATTATGACGATCTCTCTCTTTTCAAATTTAGTCTGATGTATCGAAGAGATCAGATGAGATTTCTTTAGATCTTTGTCATGTATGATAAGCTAGCTTTCTATATGTCTAAGGTTCTTTTCTCGAGAGAGAGAAAAAGAGAAAAGAATTAATAGGTCCGTCGGAGTATTGGGAGACGATGGAATTTATGAGGTGTAGTTCACAGGTACAACAGATCAACTAACCGGAACAAAGCATTAATTGATATATAGAGAATTAATGGGTGAGTTTTCAATTATACATGATAAATATTATCAAAGCATATATTTTAAGATGGTACAATATTAAGTTCTTTTTTATTTTTTGAGAAGGAACAATATCTAGTTTAATCAAAGACAATACCAGATTTACAAGTTAAAGGAGGGTTTGTCGGATCAGTACTCTTTCTCAAGCTGAGTCACGTATTTGACACACAACATTAGATTTTCTTAAGCACTGTCATATTAATTGAACACCTCTGTAACTCTCAAATTCGATATTGATGATGTGATATAAATATATATCATTAGATGTTTCGGCATCAATATCGATTATTGAAACTTTAGTGTAAACAAAACATGATTTGTAATTAATACGAACTGTGAATCTAACCAATTATGAAATTGGTAATTTACCCTCTACAAATATCAATATGAAATATCAAATATGACATAGTATCATTTTTAGACAATTAGAGATGGATCTCAACCTACTTACTGATCTTCTTTCCGAGAGAAAAGATGGCACAGAGAGATTTTTTTTGAACACACATAGTAATATTATATTTCACATTAACCTTGCATGTTTGTACATAATTCAAGAGAAACAAAAGAAGGCTCAGGATATAGAGCCTCCGTAACTGTATTTAGAGACCATCTAGCCAGACTGTGAGCAACAACATTACAAGATCTGGGCACAAAAACTATAGAAATCTGTGGGCTCGCCACACCATAGGACCTGATCCGTTGATTGCTTCAACTATCAGCTTTGTATCACTTTCAATTATAATATTTGAAGGAGATGATGATGCCCACAGGCCTGAAAAATGGCCTGAGCCTCCAAGATCTGTGAGTGTTGTGAGAAGTGAAGTTTGGTCTGCCATGAAAGCAGTAGCCCCCATGCATGGCACAGAGAGATTGAAACACAACGTATGTATGGTCAAGGGTGGGCTGTTCAAGTTGTAAAACCAAATTGATTTGATCGGTTCTATTTGATTCGAATTGAACTATATATTCGATGTGAGGATCCACCAAATCAAATCAAATCAAATTAACAGTAATAGAGATGTACAATAATGTTATCAAACAGAACCTTAGTCACACAGAAGAAGATTGCCCATCAAACTTCGAGAATGGATTGCCGATATTTTTCCAAGATCGGTTATTTTCAAGATGCCACGGCACAGCACACAAGTGAGAAACCAAACGCATCTTCCAATAGAAGCATTGCCAACGTTCCCGTAGCGGATGCAGTCATGCAGATGGAAACTTCAACCTAGGTTAGCCTCTGGATCCAAAAAAAAAGAGAGACCCAGTCCAGGCATATCAGCACAAAGGACGCGACAACTACATCGAGGAGCGAGTTCCCAATGCAGAAGAACCCTGACATTCCACAAAAAATGGCGTTTGAATAAGGCGATTTTCTGAATCAAACTTCAAAGCACAGTTTTCCATCCTCTCGAGGTAAGGAGTGCGATGTCCAAAGACCCAAGTCTATGTTACACGTGCCGTGCAGTTCTGGATCGGCAATGATTTCTACATCCTACGACGGGCACTTCCCACCTTCGTACTCTGCTTTGAAGAACAGTTCCGTCAACGTTCCACCAACCGAGTATATTTGATCGGTGTAGGAATAGGAGTCTGATGCTTAGCACCGTATGAAACCTCAGCTGTAAGGACGGCCACCACCAAGATTCCTTCCACGGTCACCAAGGCCGCCATGACCTGCTTAAGCAATAAAGCCACAAAGATCGTATCATTTTCAGGAGGCGACTCACAATGATCTGATGATGCGCCGTTTCTTAGCATGAAATTTTGGAAAAGGAACATCTTAAACAAACACATGACGTCCGACGTCTTGATGAGACCGTATGGCACAAGCAGGGGGGCATCCCAAACACATCACACACTGGGAGTTCAAAAAGATATGTTGCGTAAGTTTAAGAGCATCCGAACAAATCCCACGGTGCAATATCAATTTTCTGAAATTATGACAAACAGGGTTTCCTGAATCCTGGTGAAATCCCACCCAGAGTTCTTATACCCCAAATCTTCATTTCCAGTTTGGCTCTCCTCGTTTTCTTTAAAGGTGATATGAATATGTCACAGTTCATTGAAATAAAAGATGCACAGTACAAAGTGCTAAAAAAGTTGCATAAAACTAACGGGAAAAGCAACTTACCGAAATAGAAAAAAAAAGTTGAGCCAGCAAGCACCAAGATGGTAGTCATCACCGTAGACACAAACACATCCAAGCAGAAGTCAACAAATCACCCAAGCAGTACTCAAAACAGCACTCTAAGATCACCATGTTTTTAATCAATCGTTCAATATTTTTTTTAGCCATGCTAAATCAAATCTAAACAGACTTCTATGTCAACCATACCTTGGTCTGGTTTATAATGCAATTGAAATATGCTCCTAGACAACTCTAAAGCCCTTTAGCAAAGAACTTAAGCAAGTCACTGTATTGCTGCTCCAATTCAGTTCAATGCAAATGGAGAAAAATCTAATGATTCGGCCTCAACTTCCAGTTCAACCAGGTAAAAGAGACAACTGGGCTTTATGATAGCAACACGTAAAACCAATTTCACAAATTCAGTCATCTCATTAACCTAATCTTACTGATCTGACCTCACTCAAGCATCACCCTCACAGACCAAGAACCACGTGGGAAGGGTCTGATAAATAGATAGTGCAACGAGAAAACCTACAGTGACAGGATCAGAGGACAAGGTAGATCAGCAGAAATGGCCTGTCAAGGTTCTGCAGAATTGGGTGCAGCCAGAGGAGAGGGTAGGTTTGCAACTGAGGGCAGATAGCCAGCAACAGCCTGCTGCTGCAGTGTGGGGTGGCTGCAGAAACGGACTCCAAAATGCATGGCTGCATGGAATGGGGCCTCCAGCAAGTACAGAGTTCTGATTTATGAATGGAAAGGGGTGGAAGGAAGCATGGAAGAGAGGGTTGTGTGATTTGATTGTGAGAGGGAGGGGGAGAACAACAGAGGGAGGCCGGCTGCTGTCCAGAAGGGTGGTCGCAGCTGAGCTGTGACCAGCAGCAGGCACCAGGGATGAGGGCCACAGGGCTGGAGCAGGCAACCATTGGGGCTGCAGATGCTGGAGTGCGAGGGTGGACATTATGGGTGGGGAGGGGTTGACAGACTGGCATGCAGCCTGAGGCCAGTTGGAGCAAGGCAGCCAACAACATTGGTCAGAGCAGAGAGAGGTCTGAGGATAAGAGAGTTTCTAATGGGCTCCCGTCATGCAGCAAAGAGGAAGGGTAAGCAATGAGGTCAGAGAACAGGCACCAGCGTGTGTGAGGCCCTTCCAGAGGTTGTATGAGGGCATTTGCAGGTGGCAATGCCCGATAATCAACCAGCACCAGAGCCTCAGATTGCCGATTCAAAAGCGAGACAGCCATGGGCATGGAGCACAGGGAAAAATCAGACATGGGGAAACATAGCCAGGGGTAGAACCAGACATCAGGGAGAGCAGGAAGAAGGTAGTTGTAACAAGAGGGAGGGAGGGAAGGGAGAGGGAGGAAAGAGGAGGCAAGACATTGCCGTGGAGGCAATGAGGCATACATGCAATTGGGGCATTTTCAGAGGTATACAAAAAAACTATAGCCTATTTTTTACTTTCATGCACATTGAAGGATAACATGAGTCTACCGCTCACTTGAACAATGAATTTAAATTGCAAAAAAAATGAATTAATTCATTGAGAAAGGATACTAGGATGCACATTACAACCTACATAGGACCATCAATTTTGCAATCCATACTACTTTATAAAAATGATTTTCTTCCAATTTCCTGTATTGTTCTTCTGCCATTGATTTTCTGGGGCATGTTCTAAATTCTAATGAAGCTTGGAATATTCACCACCATTCGTGATATAACTAACCTGGAACAGCAGGTGGAGCACCACGAGCCATCTTAGCCAAGTCAGAACTGACTTTCTGACCAGCCTCTTCAAGTATCTTAATAAGATCTCTTGCAAACCTCGCATTTGCTGCAGTGAAATATGTATATGCTGTCCCTTTAGCACCAGCTCGACCTGTTCTGCCAATGCGGTGGACATAATCCTCCAAGGACCCAGGAAATTCATAGTTAACTACATACTTGACATCTTTCACATCTGTCAAGAGAAACAAAACAGTAAAACAACAGCAGAACAGTGATGAAATTCAAAAGCACATAATAATGAAATTAAAAAACAGTCTTGTAAGAAGATGCATACCCAAACCACGTGCAGCAACATCCGTAGCAATCATAATAGGACTTTTTCCAGCTTTAAACTCAGAAAGAACCCAGTCCCTTTCTGCCTGGCTTTTGTCCCCATGAATTGAGAGTGCAGGCCACCCATCCATCCGGAGCTGCCTTGTAATTTGATCACATCCTTTCTTTGTGTCCACGAATATGAGAATCCGGCTCCCATCCATTATATCCTCCAGCAACTTCACCAATCTAATGCAACCAAATAATTAGTGTACCCATGAAAAAATTCAAAAACATAGAATAAATTGATTTAGGCCTATCTCACTTGCTATATTTCTGATTCTCTGAGACAACCTCTACATGTTGACGAATTGCACGATTGGCGGTAAGATCTCTTGAACCAATAACCACCTGTTATGTTTGAGAAGCTAACCTCGTTAGATTGCAAGGGTCAGTAAGAAATGCAATTTGTGGATAAAGCATCTACCTTGTATGGCTCATACAGAAACTGCCTTGCAAGTTGCTCAACTTCCTTGGGCCATGTGGCACTCCAATATAGAGTTTGACGATCTGGCCGTATCTATTAAAATTGAAAGAAAAGATGAAAATACTCTGACATATTGCTTGCAATCAACATAAAAAATTTACAACTAGAAATACCATGTGCAATTCAGCATGCCTCAAAAAACTTGTTACCTGAGAAATAATCTTCCGGATCTGAGGTTCAAAACCCATGTCTAGCATTCTATCTGCTTCATCCAAAACAAGATATGTCACTCTCCGCAGGTTAGTATTATGTGATTCCAACATATCAATCAGTCGCCCAGGTGTAGCAATAACAATCTCAACTCCTGAACAGCAATAAACAGAAATATTAAAGTTCATGACAGGTGAGAGGGCCAATCAACAAATCATGATAGAATTTTGTGCAGAAACATTTTCAACCTTTCTGGAGATCACGAATTTGTGGTCCCTTCGGAACTCCACCATATATGCAGGTGTTCTTTATCTTTGATGATGCACCAAACTTAGTTGCTTCTTGTTGTATCTGAACAGCTAGTTCACGTGTAGGAGCTAAAACTAAAACAATTGGGCCATCGCCAGGAGCTGACATTGTCCGAAGGTTGTGTCAAAAAAGGCATCATAAAGTGAAATTGATGTAAACTATGTTACTTCTTGTTGCATCTAAAGAGCTAGTTTAGGCGTGAGAGGTAGAACTAAGGCATTAGGCCATCTCCAGGCGTTGAAATAGCATCAAGGTTGTGTTAAAAGGCCATCATAAACATAAAATGATGTGTACGTACATAAGTACATTAAGAACATAACACATATATGTACTCATAATATAATATATACACGCATACTGTAGATGACGTAACAATGGAGCATCATAAGCTCTAAGCATATTAGCATAAACCCAATTGCAGTATTTGCTAAAAAGATGGCTTCGGCTACAGTCAAATAGGCTCTTGACGGAATGGCAGGATTCAATTAGCTAGTGTTATACATGGTCTATCAGGTGCCCTGAGCACAAAATCGTAGAGGAGGCTTAATGACCGAAAAATAAAAAAAAATGATTGAATAGGAATGCAGAGAAACACTTCACCTAGAAATGGCTGAGCATTCACATGAACAATGGCAGGTAATAGATAGGCAAGGGTTTTTCCTGACCCCGTCTCAGCAATACCAACAAGATCACGACCCTTCAAAGCCATTGGCCAGCCTTGAGCTTGGATTGGTGTTGGTTCAACAAACCCAGCTTTGACAATTTCTTGCATGACATAATCTGGAGCTTGAAAAATATTAGTTGCCCAGAAAAAAAGAAGAAACAAAAAATATAAATATGCTTTTAGTGAAAAAAGCCTATAAAAATAATGTCATCACTAAGTTTGAGCAAGGTCAATTGACATGTATGACTCGAAATCAACAAGTCAGCATCTATTCCACAGGATAGGATATAAAAATCATGTGCATTTTGCATACCAAGTAATGAGGATTGAAGCTGGCAGGAGCCAGTCCATGTTCACTGGATGTTTCCTTATTTGAAGCTCAGAAAAATGAATCACTCCAAGTGTATGTAATGTAGTCGAGTAATATAAAAGGGATATTGATGTGATACAAAACTAGTAGATGGAATTGGATCACTGCAAGCTACATGATGTTTACGTAATCCCACCATTAAAATCAGTTTGGGAGATGAAAACGAAATTGAATCCTAGTTATCTGTGCCACAATGGTCCATTCTTACTCTTCTCATGGCATTCCTTCCCTTTTTCCCCTCCTCTTTCTGCCCAACCACCCTTTACACACTACACAGGGATCCACAATGGTCCATTCCATCTTTGAATCTATATGTATATTTATCTCTCTCAAACATCATTCCACCACATGGTTACACTTTGACGTGTACAGTTCGAGAAGAAAGTATGATCTTCCTAGCTCTTTCATCCTATGTGGCACTTCATTGGTGTAGCCGGCGCTGCCCATCAGCCCTATGAGCTAGCTTCAATAGCCTCCAGCTCAGTTACACCGGCTCTCATGCCTGGCATGTCTTCACGGTAGGGCTGTTACTGTTTGGTTCCAACCCGATGAACTGAATTGAACAAGCCACCGTGGTTTGCTTCAGGTTTAACTATGCAGTGGCTAGGTTCGGTTTTACCACTAAATCACCAATCCGAATTGAACCAAAATACCCAAAAATATATGCTATAATATCAATAATTTTTTTGAAGTTTATTATATCAATAAATAATACTTTATATATGTATTTTGTCATCAAAAATTTAAAACACATATGTGTACGTTCTAAACTTATAAATTATAATTTTAAACATTATTTATTTAATCACTAGTTTGAGCTGAACTGATCCAATCAGTTAGGGTTGGCTGAACTATTTGATTTAGATTGGATTGGGAAAAAGACCTCCCAACCCGAACCAAATAGACACGAGTTCATCCCTACTCCTAACCTGAACCAAACTGACCTAAGTTCACCCCTACTTCACAGTTCACTGGGTCCAACACTGGGATGTCAATGCCAGCAGCTGTTGTGAAGGCTGATCTGGTAAGCTGCTAAGATGTTTATTCAGCACTCCATGCCACCTGTTGCAGTAAATTCCTTGGCCCAGCTGTCTTTAAAGATGCCAAAGTTGTAAGCCATAGCACAACAGCTCCCATGTTGCGCTCTGCTCCGCAGTAAGCAGAATGCAACCAATCCCCAGAAGATCAGTGCATATTATCTTTTGAGCATTTTGAACCACCAGCACCACCAACTGTAGATGTTCAATATCAGTGGAATTTCAAAAGTTATTTTAATGTTATGATAAATGCCACTCTAAACTTTGTTAGCACATCATGTTGACATCTCCTCTTATGTATTGACCAGATGAGCATTTTTTGCCAGTTCCAGCCACCGTTTTCAATGTGTCACCTAGGCACTGCCTAGACAACAAGATGTTCCTCATCTCACAAGGCAATGTGGCGCCCAGGCGAGCAGCCTATAGTAGTGCCTACTTACTAACATTTAATACTACTTAAGTATAAATACTAAATTAATTAAGCAATTTTGATAAAGTATTAAGTACAAATAGTTAATTTGAATTACAAATAGATATTCCAATGAAGGATTATGTTTAATAAAGCAATTCCATAGATGTTTACTAACAATAAAACTAATTAAATTTCAATGTTAACTTGATGAGTAATTATGATTACATATTAATACTATTTACTCTACTTAACTAAGCACTTTTATATTATTAACTCAAACATTGGTGTATCTATTTATTGTTATTTGTATCAATTCATGCTTGCATATTTACTAGGCTATCAATTTTATGATGAAAAAAGACATCACCTAGTGCCTTGCCTTGTTGCCTGAGGAGCAAGGCAATACTTTGTCGCCTTGAAAACTATGGTCGCAGCGTACATCTCTCCACATCATTCAGCTGTATCACTTCTTACAACCAACAGCTCTTCAATAAAAGGTGTTCTACATATGAAAGGTCTGTTCTCGTTTGAGAACTGTCAGGATCTTAATGTGACAACAAAACAATTGACACATTACACACTAGTGGTAGAAAAGTATAAGTCAACTCCATGCTCGCCTTTATCTAACGCGTCACACTAAGTGGGTGGAAAGCTATACATTAATGTGCCATTATAAGGCAGATATTGATGGTTCTTTCTTAACTCCCATTACATGTGAAAGTAAAACTAGCTGTATTATCAGAGATGCAAGCCACCTGAAGCATAGGGTTGCCTCACATCAAGCATCCAGAATGGTCACCTTTAATGTTTGAGGTCACCCTTCTGTGAGGTGGAAGAAAGAAAAGGGTGTGGAGGTGAGAGCAATTGTGGGGAGGGGTGGTTGAAGGGATCATCAAAGAAGAGGACATCCAGAGAGGAGAATAGCCAGATGGCTGAAGGGGACAATGGGATGTAACCATATGCATCTGCCAATGCATTTAGATGGAAAAGAACCACACTAACTGGGTCCCCTTGGACACACTAAAGAGGGACTACAAAACTTAAAATGAACCGCCCAAGGATTGCCATCTCGATCTCGGCTTCGTCTCGGAGGGGGGGGGGTGAAAGAGAAGAGATCTCAGAAAAATTTCGAGAGATCGGATCTCGGATTCTTGGATCAAAATGTATATATGTATGAAACATAACATAATATCTTATAAAAATAGGAGTACATCAGTGAATTTACATGAAAATATATAACACATTTTGTATACCAACTGTGTGAATGAACAATTACAAAGCACTTTCAATACCAAAAAGATGATCTTTGTGCTTCTAAAAGTTTACTTAATCACTAATATGGTATTAAACTTGTAACACATTTTTATGTGATAGTATAAGTGATAGTGAAATATATTAAATGTGTTTACACTATCATAAATGAGACGCAGAGTAGTCGTGGATCAACCTGCCTGTGCGGTTAGGTCGTGGGGGGTCAAGGGGGCATCACCCCTTGTGGAGGGTATCAGGGGGACAAAGTCCCCCGAAGAAATTTTTTTTATGGACTAGTCTACATGGGACGAGATCTTGGCGATCTCGTATCTCGGCTCCTTGGCGAGACCGAAATTCTCGTGAGATCTCGGCGAGATGGAAAACCATGGAACCTCCACCGAACCACCAAGTTGGACCAAGTAGTTTAGTGAACAGAGGGCAGTTCATTTTGAATTTAGGAACCCCATGGTGAGTCTGCCAGACCCAGTTACCATGTCTTGCAGACCCTCACCTTCCCTATCCGAAATGGGGCACAGTGTCTGCGGGACGCCTCCGCACCAACAGCAGGGGCAACTGGTGGCAAGCCATTACCTAGAATTGCTTTTTCCTAGGTGGTCGCCTCAGCTCCCTTTAATGGCATGGATACCTAGAAGAAATTCATAATCGTCAATATGGAAAGATCTTGTCCCAACATATGAAAAAGGATGATAGAACCTGCCCTCTGTCACAGGTGTTGCAGACCGGTAATCACTGACTAGGTCCCAATAATATTGGGAGTCATGCGGTATCTTGAAATATCAAACAAAAAATTAGGTTTTCTTGTACAGTAGAAGGACCTTATCTCACATTCCACAAAACCTCCAAGGAATACACCCTGGTAACCAACAGAATAGTAATCAAGGTCTTCGAGCAGCTAAGCAGAAACCACAGTGACAGCTACTTCATCAGGGGATCACATGCATTTACGGAAAAGCAGGTAGGTGGATGTATGTGCCGGTTTAGCCATTAGAGATATATCGAAATTCTGCAATAATGAAAGACACAAGGGCTGAAAGAAAGCATGTCCGAAGATTAACCAGGTAAGCATTTAATTGCATCCTGGCGAGGGAAATAATAAGTGAAAGCATCAATAGAGCCGTCTAAAAAAGAAGTGGGAACTATGGGGGTGACCAGGAAGGGACACAGATTCTCTATGTAGATAAGGATCTGAAGACGCTGACTACAAACCTCGGGGTTTTAAAAAGGATGTACATGGTTTACTTTCACCAAGAAATCCTAAAAGTAATGGTAGAAAAAGATAACATTAACTTAAAATAATTATGTTTGTTTTGGACGGCAATGTCTGTAAAAGATATAAGATGATGAAGGTATTCAAGCATTTGGAATTCAAAGACAATGACATCGAAGCAGAAACTCTGAGGAGTACATGTCCCAACCACAGCAATAATTTGCAATTAGACTTAGCAGACCTGGAGAAGCACACCAAAGCAATTGGTGAACATTTTGATTTGAATGCGAATAATAAATTTTTTTGAAGGCGACAAAAGTCAATAGTTCATTATAATGAAAGTAGAGTACGAAGAGAATTACGACGAAGGGGCAGACAAAAAAATGAATTCAAATAATAAAATTGCAACTAATAATTTAATGTAAGTTCATTCGTCATATTCCACCGTACTCCTTCGAGATTGACCTGCACGCAGGGATTTGGCGGAATTCAATGAATTATTAAATGGAACGGCATCAAGCGCAAGGAGATGAGAGGGAAAAATACATCTGATGAATCGGACAAAACAGCTGGTGAAACAACAAGAACAACAAAACGCTCGGAACGGTTGGAACAGTTTAGGAAGCAAAGTTCATAATAAGATTGGGCCCTTCGAAAAAAAAAAGCTCAAAATAAAAAGGGAAGAAGTAGACACGAAGCGCGAGGACCAAAAATTGACCAATTTACCTATTTTCACGAAGAAAAATCAACTACGTACCCGGGAATCCAACATCACGGAATTCTCTGACGGGTTTTGGCACCTCTTTTCCCTCGACGGTAATCTCCCTCCGACGCCGGTACGCCTCGACCTCCTCATCGGTCATAGACGCCACCGAGGCCGACTCGGCATAGAAGTTCTTTTCGAAAGGTGTCAACTCGTCAAGGCCCGTCACCACGTCCTTCTCCCTCTTGCTCGACTGCTCCAAGCTTCTCCCGTAGCTCTGGGAGCTGCCGAATCCCACATCACTGCGAGACAGCCAACACACAAGAAGAAGAAGTTCAAAACACACATCTTCCGAACATGTCGCCTCGGGCAGATACACAGACAACACACGGCTACTTGCTTAGCCCCTTCATTTCCTCCCTTCTTCACTGGCTTGCAGTCAAATGGAGAAGGGTAAGGGCAGTTACCTTCTTCGATCGCGGTAGGAATCCGGGTCGCTGGAGCGGCTGTCGTACCGACTCATAGCTGGCCGAAACCTACTCTCTTTCGCCGCCGGTGAAGAGTTGGAAGCGGCGGGCGGAGGCCGAAGAAGAGAGCCAAGGAAAGAGGCGAGGGTGTGGTGAGCCAAGGAGCAGCGCAGGCGAGGCGAACAAAAGTCCCGCTTTCCTCAGCCGCCTGATTCCCTCGCCGGTGCCTGATAAGCAGGTTCGGTTGCGCCCCGTGATATCCGAGATGGAGGATCCGGTTTTTAACGGGCCGGCGCAAGTTTACCAAGTTTGTTAATATAATTTAAGAGTTGTGTAACGGAAATTTCGTAATTAAATAAAAAAACTTTTGTTATTCGAGTTGGTTAAAAAAATATTAATCTGTAAACATGATTTGAGATATTTGCACCAAAAATAATCCAGCACTAAGGGCCAGTTTGACTGGGCTAAAATAGTTACGGAAAAAATGTAAACCGAATTCGTCTGTAACACCATACATTGCAATATTTATTAATTTCTATTTTACCAAAAGTACTGGTTATGACGTTTTAAACGTGTTACTGCTCTTTCTTAATTTCTTCTTGGTTCGGGGTGGCGTCATCGTATAAAATTATCCATTTTTTTAATTTGAGATTCTTTTAAGCGGAATCAAACGGGCCCAACACCAAGTTAGATAAAAGGGTAAAGTCGTCTTTTCACTTCGTTAACCGGCGCCGACGTTTGTATATCCGAAGTCCGGATTATCCGGAAACTGATATTTAACCACAACAGAGTTCAGAGGGTGCTATTCCGCGCCCTCCGGCTAGCTTGGCGCCTTGCAATCATTTAGAGGTTAACGCCGTCGAAGGAAGGAGCGGAGTGAGCGTATGCGCAAGGTTTTCCGGGGGAGCGACGCCGGCGGATCCTGGCCAGCGTGGAGGCGCCTGATGGCATGGAAGAGGAGCGGCAGGGTCTTCGTTGTTCTCCTCGCCACGCTCGCTCTCTGGGCTTTCTTCCCCGTCCTCGCGCCTCTCCCTGCCCTATCTTCCTCCTCCTTCCACGTCGCTGATTCCTCGCAGAGCCACTTCCCCGCGGTGCTTGCTCCTCGCTCATCTCTCTTTCCTATCCCTTCTCTTAATCTATCCGAAATTTTTGGGTGTCCATTGCCGGAGGCAATTGCCAGTGGACGTCGACCACGCAGGAACAGGAGGCGGCGCCTATTTCCCGGCGTCGGAGAGTGTGGATTTGTTTCTTGCCGTGTCGGGTGCATTCATACTACGATCCTTCGTACCAGCTTTACGGCATTTGGCGGATTTGCTTCAGGCCGTCTCGATTGCGTTCCCACCGTGATCGTCTCCTCTAGCTTTTGCGTATATATTTCTGGCCGTGTTGAATGCGTCCCTACTATGATTCTTCGTACTAGCTTCACGGCATTTGGTGGATTTGCTTCAGGCCGTCTTGGTTGCCTTTCTACCTTGATCGTTTCCGCTTGCTTTTGCAGTCTGCACTTACATCGAATTACTTCCGTCTCCACCTCAGCGGTACGTCAGATCAACTGTTATAGCTTATTCTGACCGGTGTACACGACCTGGTTTGTGAATCGGAGGGATTTTGACCCGATAGCTTACCTTTAGTTCGCACTTGTGCCTGTGCCATATTCAGAAAAGCCGAGTACGATGTATATAAAATAGGAAGAAGAGAATATGCTTAGCATATTTCATCTGTCTACAAGAAGTGTCAGCCTCCTCCACTTTTGTCTCCATCGGTTCGCTGGCAATGGTACATATCATGTGCAAGTTAAGAGAAAGGGCAAATAGTTACTCACGTACCTTAATTTCCTTTTTTTTTAACTAATAGAGTGAGATGTGTTTCTCATGAAACTATCTGGCCTTATTCACATTCAAGATCAATCTAATTCTTCACATAGATAATTGTTACACTGATAAAATAAAGTATTTTAATGTTAATATCCATCAATGTAGTTGGCTCATAAGAGTATAGTTTTGCAGCTTTTGCTGTCTCATAAAAAAGTTTAAGATGGCCTCATGTCTCATAGTCATCCGTATATTTGTTTCTCATCATAGTCTATTCATCTGAAAATAAAAAAGAACTATGTATCACTTGTTTTAAATATACAAATATCATATATATTATTAAATATATCTATTATCTCTAACCATTTTCAGTCTTCATTTTAAAAAGACCATGTATGCCAGTATTTATAAACAAGGAATGCTTCTATCTGATCTGATCCTGCAATGGATCAGCTGATTTATAGATGATCTGTCTAGTCTACTACAAAGCCCAGATCAGCCTGATCCAGTCTTAGCTGCAAGCTGACCCCAGCTGTGAACTCTTTCAGGCCCTAAAACTTAGGGCTGTTTAGTTTTTTATCTTTAAGGCTTGAAATTTAAAATTTCAATACTTATAATTGTTAATTGTAGCTTTGCAACTTTATATTCATATTGTCATCTATTATTAACCAGCGAACAAAGTTATTTATTCAACTTAGTTTATATTTTCTAATATGTATAATATTATATGTAAAACTCTTATACCTGAACCTTCTAAAGTCTACTTTTTATTTTTCCTAGTTCTATCTCTATGTATTATATGTATATTATACATATGTATGCATATAGTATGAACATATAATTTTTTAATTGCTCAGGTGAGCCTAAGCAGCTGCCTTGTCACCTAAGCAGAAATTTTACCCATGAACACCTTTGATGCCTTGTCGCCTTGACAACTATAGATGATCCCAACACATAATACCTTGGTTTCCCTATCTTGGATGTTGACAACATGCTGAGAGCAAGAATCTCATGAGATCTCACCGAGGTTGGTTTCAGTGATTGATTCCCTTGTAATATTTTGTCTTTGGTAAAGGAGGGTTGCCCTTTTTGATGCCACTGTCAAGTAGGTGCTGTGGTGGTCTATACTTGTTCATTCTTATCCTTTTTATTATCTTTTAGATTGTTGGTACCAACTGCTTACAATAAAAAGTGCATAAGTCAAATTGTTATAGTTTCTCTAAATCTTTCAGATTTTATCCATCTACAAGAATTCTATATTGAATCACACATGTTCATGTGTGATTCAATATAGAATTTTACTGTTCATAATATTTTACTGTTTTCCATGTGTGATTCAATATAGAATTTTACAGTTCATAATATTTTACTGTTTTATTTGGAATAATACACATTAATGCAAAGTATTAAAATTTCCTTCAACCAGCTTCCCTAGTCATTCTGTAACATGAGACACTTCGTATAGATGCTTCCTTTTCCCCGTAAATTTGAAATTTGTAGCTGTTGTACCAGGGAACTGAAGAATATTCAAAAGAATCAAGATTTGAGCATATTCCTGGATCTATTTAGTTATTTTATATTTGTAGTCATCTATCGTAGTAGTTTTTTTATATCCTAATTTTGCAATTTTGTTGTTGTTTTATTTTATATTTTTAGTCATCTATCGTGGTAAAACTAAGTTCAGCTTTGTTCTTTTTCCACCTATAACAGTACATCTGCAATGTTCTGAAATTTCCGTGTCCATGTGCACATGTGTGCATAACTGCACCAGGTTGATGGTCGTAGCTTCAGAATTTCTGAGGATTTGTTCTGGAAGGATAATCAACCATTTCGGATAATAGGGGGTGACCTACATTATTTTCGAGTACTCCCTCAGGTGCTGTGCTCCAGCTTCGTTAATCATCTATTTCTGCTTTTGGTAATGGTACCTTTATGTTGTTTAGCAAATTTACTTATTAATTTTTGAAGTGGATAGTGCCAAAAATCTCAATGAAGCAAGGACCTAAGACGAGAGGACAACAAAAATGCTTCTGGCAACCCATGCAATCAGTTGCTGTTAATATGCTAGAACTAGAAAGAAAATCATGAAATGTAGATCATGGTCGTGCATTAAATTACCTAAAAACAGAGCACATTAACTTTTTATCTGCCTTAGAAAATGCAACTATTAAATTGGCATTTAAGGAGATCTGCATAAAGATTCCATCTGTATATCACCTTTTTTTACAGGTATATAATAGCAAGCAATTATGCAGGTCTACTTGATGAGTATAAATACTTATGCTAGTTGGATTGTAGGTTATGCTGAGTGAGGGAAGATTAGCCTGACACTTGGTACGCATGTTTATGTAAATGTGTTCTTGTTGCAGGTGTTGGCACAGTGAACCAACCTTGAGGTTTTATACTTTGTAATTAATGTTGTACAATCAATCCTATAAGCCATGTATATATTTTATGAGTGTTTGATGTAAACTTTTATTTATACACTTTGATGCATGTATTTACAGCTTTGAATGAAAATTATACTCTCTATCCTGTGTTCTCGGGGCTATGTCAATCGATCGATCGAGAGTGAGAAAAATGTTTTGCATTTGACGTAAAGCTTGATGGCAATATAATGCACAACCTACTTAGCTCGAATTATCTTTTTTGTGTAAATATTTGCTATTACAAACTTTTCCTCCAAATTATATAGTTTATCAGGTAATCTGGTTTTGATCCTTTTTCTGTTTCTTTTCTCCTTTTTATTTGGTTGTTTTGATAATGTACACAGTACTGGAAGGATAGATTGTTGAGAGCAAAGGCTTTGGGCTTAAATACCATTCAGACTTATGTTCCATGGAATATACATGAGCCACAGCCTGGAAGATGGGTATTTGAGGGCATTGCAGATATTGAATCCTTCATAAAGCTTGCGCAGGAGTTGGGATTATTTGTTATGCTTCGAGCAGGCCCATACATATGTGCAGGTTTTTGTTCACCATCCCGTATAGCAATTTATTTGTTCATTTTTGTGAAAGTTCCATTATGTGCCTGTGTTGGTTCGTACATATTTGGTTGGGCAAAGGCTTAACTAAATCTTTATCTTTTGCGTTTTTACATATTAATCACTGTTTTTATTATCATTTCCTAATATATGATGAATCAACCTCTAGTGTATGCACAACTGAAGGAGAAACCTGGATTATATCAATGTTTCGCAATAAGTCTTTATTTTTTTGTATTAATTATGGGTGGATTAATAAATAATATACAAGATGATATACATGGTATATGATATTTGCAGACAATATTATATTGATGTATGAGACACGAGGAGTGAATATGAAGTTAGAACTATAGAGAAATATTTTAGGGATTAGAAGTTTCAAGATAAGTAGAACTAATACAAAATATATGTATAATTTAATGAAAACCAAAGGAAAGAAGATGAGAGAGTTAGTTTGGATGGGATAATATTATCTCAAAGTACTTTTCATGTATCTTAAAACAATTATTCAAAAAATGGAGAATGTGATAAATATTTTAATTATATGATTAAAACATGATAGATGGAGTGGAAATTGACTATAGGGGTTCTATGCATGGATTGTGCAATCGGCTGATCCGGATTGAAATCTGCTGATTTTGGAATCTTCCACAAGGACAGCTAGATTATGAATTTAAGATAGGCAGTTTCTTGTTCCAAACCTGCGTAACCCAATCAACCTCACCCATAGAGAGAATTATTGAAGCTGATTTGATGGAGAACAGATCGTTATTACTCCAAATCTGGGATAACATCTGATTTATGTGGCTTAGTCCTCATCTTCATAACGATCTCATGTGCCCCCAAAACTGAGTTCATTAAAAGGGGGGAAATATTCCTACTAAAACTAAGATCCAAAAAAATCTGTTCAAAAGACGACACATTTCTTTCAAAACCTGTCTACCATGCCAAGGATCCCTCCAAGAAGGCCCTTAATACATTATGGTCATTCAACTTAGAAGGAATCTGAAAGAAAGGTTGATTCCTTATGATTGATTACCAGTCTGAACAGAAACTGATCACTTATTTGCAACTACAGCACCAAAGAGTCCCAGCTGCTCTTACTTACTATTGATGGTAGAGAATGCAATGCTTCTAGCTCCTAATGCAAGTTTTACTTCCAGTTAAGAAGGAGAGCCTTATTCCTACAAATGTTGGAGAAGACCTGCATCAACTTCCTGTGTATGCCTGCAGACCATTAAATAAGATGCATGGGTTTATCACTTAATCAGAGGGGTTTTGTTCCATAAAAAGGAAGCACTAAGAGTTTCAAATATCTGGCAAACCATTATAGGTATGTTGAAGCTAAATGAATGATAAAGAGGCAGCATAAATAATGCTATTAAAGTTGAAAGAAAGAAATTCGTTTTAGCATGGAGCTGAGACAAACCAAGTGAGCGTGATGGTAAAAGCATGCATGGAAAGGGCATCTCCTGTTGAAGAACCAAATGTTTCTATGCAAGAAGTGTATGGGAAAATTGCCAACAGCAGATACCATTGCTCATGATCGTTTATTCTTAAACTGTGGCTCATAAATATGGTCTGATTATCGGTCATTGGGTCATTTAGTATCTTCATTGTATGACCGTGGGAGTGTCTTTATCTCATTTGGAGCAATCTTAATTCTGAAAAGAAGAAAATAATTTTTAGGATTTGATCTTACCAGCTATTTTATGAGACATTCGGTTGGCAAGTAATATAAGTAAATATGAAAGGTACTTCGGACTGGTAATGGATATTGTTAGGGGTGTAAATGGAATCCAATAATTCAAAATTTTGATTCGATTCCGATAAAAATTAATGGGTTTGGAAACTGTTTTTGTATCCTATAAGTTATCGGAATCGGATATTCTAATAGTTTATCGGAATCGGAATTAGAATCAGGTGATTCCGTTTCCGTTTATCCGATTTCAATAATAAATAATTAAATATAACTAAAAATAATTAAAATAAAGTCAAATAAATAATAATATATAATATATAAATTGATAAAATGATAAAATTTTTAAAATATTATATTAAAATTTATTAATTATGTGTGAATTATTTATGTATTTTTGAATAAGAATTAATATTTATTTTTGGAATAAAAAATTATCGGATTCAATTTCGATTTCGATAACGGAATTGGAATCGGAACACCTTAACCCTTATCGGAATCGAAATCGAATTTTGTGATTCCACTACCGAATCTGACCCGTTTACACCCCTAGATATTGTCGAGGTTTCCTGTAGATCGAATCAAGACTTGTGGTTGTCATTATGATCGTGTTGTTAGCTATCTTATTGTGACCATCCTTAATGGCCAGTCTAGGTCTTTTCTTGGAAAAGTTTCACGAGGATTATTGTACTTCCTTTCTTTTTTATTTTTGCTGCTGCTGTGAAAAATGTTATTTTAGCTACTTGTAGTCCTTTTATTTTGTCTTTTTCATTGAATTTGTGATTTTTGTTTCCACCTTACAGAAAAGCCAAGACTAGATAATAATTCTTATCCCTGTTTCTTGCAAGGTCATCTGTTTCTGAATTTAATTGCATAGTGTTTTTTGGGTATTGGCATTCATTTTTTAGTTTGACTCCTTATTAACATTTTACCATACTTAATATGTTACTTGTCTAGTCTTTCTCTTGGCTAGCTTGTGACACTTTGCATCGTTGTAGCAGAGTGGGATCTTGGGGGTTTTCCGGCTTGGTTACTTGCCATCGAACCCGCTATCAGGCTAAGGTCATCAGATCATGCATTCCTTCAGTTGGTAACTCTATCCAACTCTATATAGTTTGGAAATGTCTATATATTCATGATAACTTTATTTCATGCCACATGGCAAAATTCATATAATGAACCATAGTATTAACCCTCACTTGACTCAAGAAAGCTTTAATCAG
Organism: Cryptocoryne crispatula var. balansae; assembly: GCA_036172225.1. Taxonomy (NCBI): domain Eukaryota; kingdom Viridiplantae; phylum Streptophyta; class Magnoliopsida; order Alismatales; family Araceae; genus Cryptocoryne; species Cryptocoryne crispatula. The sequence continues at coordinate 1,681,974 of CM069935.1, forward strand.
CCTTCCCTATTTTCCAGGTAGAAAGTTGGTGGAATATCCTCCTTCCAAAACTTGTGCCCTTCCTATACAAGAATGGTGGTCCAATCATCATGGTCCAGGTATATGATAGCTTTGATGGATTTTCACATTGATTTTTTTGCCTTTATTGGTTTCCTATGGTTTCATTATTTTACTGTTGGAACACCTATAATTTTGATAATTTGGTAGATTGAGAATGAATTCGGGTCATATGGGCATAACGACATGCCTTACCTTCATCACCTAGTGACATTGGCTAGAAGGCACCTTGGGGATGAAATAATTTTGTAAGTATTTCTTTAGATGTTTGTTCTTCATTAGATTTTAAACGAATATATGAAGTCCTTTGTTGCTAGTAATTAACTTTTAATGGGTGGCTATAAACATGCATTTCTGTGGACATTTTGACAATAATTTGAACATTGATCTATGCTAGATAGTTTGCAGATATACTACAGATGGAGGTTCTTGGGACCTGCTAATGAGAGGAGCTATACCTGGTGAGGATGTCTTGACAGGTATTCTAGGTTACTTGTTGAATATAATGCCTACGTCAGCAGATGGTTCACTTAATTTATCTATGAAGTGTATGGTATACTTGTATTCCTTTCATATGAAATTTAATATGTATTATCAACAGAAGAGTATGCTTATGGAGGCACAAATTGCCTAGTATTCATGATCATGTGCATTATAGTAACTACATATACTCAGCTTTAAACTTATCTAGTCAACATTGCAAAACTTGGAAAAGTCAGGGAATACCAGTAAACTTGGAAAAAGTTACCATGGGATGGCGATGCCGTGACACTAAGGATTTCTAGTTATGTATAGGGCCCTGGATTAGCTAAGGTGATCTAGCAGAAACCAAGGGCCGGCCAAGACTCAGACCTACTCAGCCTGAATCATGACGGAACCAGGATTGGCTGGTTCAAGGCTCTGGGTTGGCCATTTCTGGCTGATCTCAGTCAGCCCAAGCTGGTTGCGTGTCGATCCTGCTGATTCTGGCAGATCTGGCTGGATCCTGGGGGATTTGGGTGAAATCCTACGTTGGTATTGATCCCTTGTGATCTGCTGTTCATGCAAACCGTGGATGATACTAGCGCTAATTGAGGTCATTATATGAAAGACTGCCATGTGCGCCTGGTGAAGCTGATCCTGATCCATCCTAACATGTACTATATTTGATTATCCATCGATACTGCTTTCTTTTATAAATCTTTTGGCTTTGTTTTAATAGTCAGCATATGGCTAAACTTGCAGAAATTGGTTGTCCCCCGCAACTGAAAGATATGCTTGATTTGTGCTGATTTTTCTTATTTCAAATTGGTAAACTGTAGCTGTTGACTTCTCAACTGGTGAAAACCCATTGCCTATATTCGAGTTGCAGAAGAAGTTCAATGCTCAAGGAAAATCACCTCCTCTTTCTACGTGAGTATATGGTTTAATTTTCTTCATGAACATTACAGTAAATGCAAATTGATTTTAGTGGTATTTCTTTCACAGGGAATTCTATACAGGCTGGCTGACCCATTGGGGAGAAAGAAATGCGGAAACTAGTTCTGAGTTTACAGCTATGGAGCTAGAAAAAGTTCTTTCTAGGAATGCTTCTGTTGTACTTTATGTATGTTTACCTAGGTTTTGTCCTTTCAGTTCTGAAATTGATTTTCTGATCATCTTGCTGAGGTTAAAGGTTTTTCTTTTCTAGATGGCTCATGGTGGGACCAACTTTGGGTTTTACAATGGTGCAAACACTGGACAAAATGTCTCTGATTATAAACCTGATCTTACTTCCTATGATTATGTGAGTATATTTTTAACAGCATCCTTGTCGCTTCTATCAAAATACTTATATGTCTTCTTCATTTGTTCAGGACGCACCAATTAAGGAAGATGGAGATGTCGAAAATTCAAAGTTTAGAGGTTTGTCCTTGTCAAGCAAAAGCTTGTGTGTGTGCTCTTTTTGTCACTTTAATGTGGATTTGATGTCTCTATTTTATTAATCACCATGATCTTTGCTTGGTTTTTATTAGAGCATCATCAAGGCTGTGTCTTCCTTTGTTACCATTAATTCAGTATTAGTGATGGTACATTAATTGATTAGTACAACGGTTAACATAAATGGGTGAAGTTTGTTTCTCCTATTTCCTTGGGAGTTAAAAATATCCCATAAGCTTTTTCCTATACTTTGTAATTCTATTTCTGATACTTACTCCAGCTCTGAAGATTCATGCCAATTAGCTTAAACGGAAAATTTCACATTTCTGAATTTCATGTTGAGATTTATAGGTTGCAGAGGCATATGAATGCATGCTTGTGGCTGTCTGGGGAAATTTGAGAAGGGCATATAAGGAGATAGTGGCAATAGGTCCAACTTCTGTAGAACTCAGGTTTTTAGGCTTCTCCTGTTGGCCGAAGATTATATTTCTTATTCCTTAGTGTATTACATCATTACATGTTACCAACTATCCTTTGACTAGTGACATAGAATTAGGGAACCAGCTAATTTGCTTGTATTACTATTGATGGATATTGGTTTTCTATTTTCAGAAATTAGGACTGTGATTGGGAAGCATACCAGTGTATCACTTCCTCCATCTCCTTCTAACAATAAAAAGAGAAGATATGGAAAATTGAAGGTCAACAAGATTGCTTCTCTATTTGAGGCACTGGATGCATTGTGTGATCTTAGAGAGATGGTACAAAAAGATACACCAATTGCAATGGAGTTAGTAGGACAGGTATGTATAGATGTATGTAGAGATTTCATTGTTAATCTTATATACATATAATTAATGATTTTTTAAATTATCCGTTTCAGATGTTTGGGTTTTTACTTTATGTATCAGAGTATCCAACAAAACAGAATGAAAGTGTTCTTTCAATACCAAAGGTTTGGAAGCAACTTTGTTGTTCCTCACTTTGATGCATGCATGTCTATCCTGTTATGAAGATTATGCATCCTCAGTAGAAAACATGTTCTGATAGTGATTGCACACACCACTTTTCTCAGGTTCATGATAGAGCTCAGGTATTTGTTTCATGTGCATTTGACAAGCTCCCAGGAAACTTCAGCTACATTGGTGTTATTGAAAGGTGGTCAAATAGAGAACTTCATATCCCAATGCTTGATTGTGCTTCTAACATCCGCTTATTTGTTCTGGTACGCTCCATGCTTTCCAGTTAGTTATCCTTATAATTAGTTTATAGTATGGTGCATTTATTGATGAATTGTGCCAGTTGTGTTGCAAGCCGCATGTGAATTTATTGCTTCTATCATTCATCTATATTGAGTAAGAATACGACAGAAGAAAAGCTGATCTGTCCAGAATGGGGACCTGATTAGGGTCTGTTTAGGGGGGGCAAAATAGGGCTATTAAGGGGCTTTTCAGGTGGGCCGAACAATTGGGTTTACCAGGCCCTGACTGAGGTTAGTTTAGGTCTAATTGAGGTCGGTTTAGGGGATGTTCAGGTGGGACGAAAAGGGAATTATCGGGACCTGTTTAGGGAATGTTTGGGGGTGGAAATAGGACTGTGAAGTAGCTGTAAAAGTAGCCAGCTACAAGGCTGTTCAGGTGCTGCGCAAGGGGACCAGCTGTGGGGGGGGGCCTTTTTTGGTTCAGTTGTGAGAAAAAAGGGCAGACCGAGGAGCCTTTTTGAAAATGCGCATGGGGCAGGATGAAGGGAATGGCCAATGGCGTGCTACTTGCGGTGGTTCGGCCAAAGGGGAAAGAAGAAGTAGAAGATGAAGAAAAGAATGGAGGAACTTGGAGGGCTACATGGCTAGAAGACCACTTTATCTTCACTTTCTTTTTCTTTCTCCTCCCCCTCTCCCTTCGGGCAGGACTGGAAGGAGGTGCTGTTGGTGCGTGCAAGAAGCCTGCAGGGAGCTAATGGTGTCAACCATTTTTGGCTTGGCTGGTCATGCTCTTTTATAAGATGGGGGGGGAGATGATGGAGTAGGGAAGAATTAAATGTTTAGGATGACTTTTCATTCTTCCATGGTCCTTTACTCCCACCTTGTCTCTTCAATGTTCTAGGCCACCTTTAAGATCCCACCATAAATTCTTTGTCCTTCCGTCCCTACGTCATCTTATTAATAAGATGAGGTGGTAGCTGATGTGGCGATGGGAGGGTTGACTGGGCCATTCTAAAAAATTGACCCCGGCCCAATAAGCTCATTCTTTATGTGTTGCACATAGGCCCCCTTTTTTGGCCAATTGAGGACCGGACCCTGTTGGTCCTTGGTCCGGTTACAAAAAAAGGCACCAATAGATGTTTTAATCTAAGCCAGGTTTCTATACAGATCGCCCGATGTTGGATCAGCTTAGGTTGATGGACAAGGGGTGGACTAAACTAAACATCCATACGAATTGCTTGATCTAATACCTCCTCAGCCACTGGGTATGGGTTTGGCAAAATCAAACATCTATACAAATTGCTTGATGAAGGTTTAGGAAGTGTTTCAATCGGATGTGGCTTGTGGGAATTCCAATGAAGAGGAAGAAGGGATGATGGGCCTCTAGTGATCTCACCTCTTCCACATTCGCTTCTTTCCTGTCAGTCACAGCTAGGCACGAGAGGGGGCAGAGCAATTGTTGGGTCCATGCGCTCACGGTGCTGGCTGCGGCAGGCAATTCTGCCAGATATCTCTGGGCTACCTTCTGGAGCTGGTGGTGACAGGAAGACTTGCAGAAGGTCTCGCTACCCTCGTCCGGTTCCAATGGTGGTATAAAGCTTGGTAGAAGCCTTTGTGGTGACCCTCCAACTCTGGCGATGGCAGGTGACTTTGTGGAGACCTGCATGGGGTCATTCAGCTCCGACGACAACAGTAGGCTTGGTAGAAGCCTTCATAGGGGTCCTCTGCCAGTCCGGCTTCAACAACAGCAAGAGGCTTGATACGGAGGCCTTTGCGAGGATCCTTCGGCTCTGATGATGGCAAAGAAGCGGTCTTGTATAGGGGACCTCGGATCCTCCATGGTACTTGGATGCCACAAGATATGGCCTTCATGATCCTCTGTGGCCTATTCCAGGAAGCTTACGACATTGTTCAGATAAAGGCATGGGCCCTTGCCAGGGGGGGTCCGAGTAGATGCCAGAAGACAGCAAGCACGGTGCCCGACGGAAACCACGAAGCTCGCGGAGCCATAGGATCCTTCACATGCTTTTTCATGGCCATCCATGTCAGCCACAATGCTGATCTTGGCAAGTCTACGTATCCTCTGTCGTCCGTGGGAGTCTTGGGAGGAGCAGGCTTCCCATGCGGGACTTACAGAAGCTGGTGGAGGCTACAAAGCTCTCAGGATTCTTTCGCGATCCATATTGTTGAACTTTAGGACCATTTAGAATTCTCAGACCACCATACAATGACTCTTGATTCCCGTGATGGCCCTTGATCCTTGGAGCTTGGTCAGCAGATTCTGGCAGTAGCCTGCAAGCTTCCTGCTTTCCAGGAAGACATGATTTGGCAAGTTCAGCTAGCTCAATGGCCAATTATGACAATTGGAGAGTCCATGGTGGTCCCTTTTGTCGTCCGAAGGATCCAGCTTACATGTAGGAGTCGATCACACACCGGGATGCCTTCACTCATTGTCTGTCTACCCAGAGGATCATAGCATCGATTCTGCATGGCCCATTCGATTTGAATTGCTAGTTTATAGGATCAGGAATGATCCTAGACCTTCCATAGAAGGTTTACTGTCTCTGTGAGAGCTCTCCTGATTGCTCTTCATCCCTTTGTAGTGGAGCATTTGGAAGAGGATAGCTCTTTACACCTTCCCTCACTTTTGATAGCAAGAAGTAACACTTTCCTCATTCTTTCTCCCATGGACTCTTCCTTTTTTTTCTGCCCATCCTCTGAGTACGCCAGAATACTTCATTGATTAGGAGTTTTCATGGCCCAGACCTCCACTGTCATCTGGCTTCCTGTAGACTTGAGAAGGGCTTGGCCCCCTTAACACCCTGGTCATCAGCTGATCTGTCCATACCTGGTTTGATTTAGCTTGTTTTGTCCATCTGTATATCTCACATGTGTGCCTGGGCCCCAGGGTCCTCTGTTGAGCAGGCTTGGGGGTTGTTGCTCTTTCCATTTCCTTTTTCATCTTCGGTGATCAGCATTTGGAGTTGCTCTATTTTGTATTACCAGACTCATTGGACTCTGATTTACCTTCTATTGATTGTCATTTGGAGGAGGACACTTCTCCTTCATATTTTTTTGCTCCGACTTGTCATATTGTCTGTCTTGGCTGCAAATTTGCAGGATTAACTTTGACTTCCCCCTTTCTTTGGAAAAAATTTTAGGTGCCAATAGAAGCACATAACATAACTGTTAGAACTAGTAAACAAACTTGAGGCATCATAAGTATTCAATGTTTCAATAGGAAATAATTTGAATGCATAAGGTTTGCAACCTAAATACACACTTTAGGCCTAGATTGACTTTCATCTGCCTGAACATTGCATTTTACTTGGTAAAAGGAGTTATTACTGGCTGTATGATACATGATATTGTAGACTTGGGGCAGAAATGAGTTTTTAAACAACTTCCTTGAATGCACCTTGTTCTTTTTTTATCTTTAGTTTTTTTGGGAAAGATGTAGACTGCGCACCTGCTTTATTATTCAAACATATATAGCTCACTCAAAGTGGTTAGAAAGAACTTCTGCCACTACAAAGGAAAATACATTAGTGATAAATTACATAAATGATGTCACTCTTCCAATTTTGTTCAGGCATATGTTATGATCACACCATAGTGTTCTCTCTTGTACTTCTATCATTTTTCCACCTGAGTGTGAAATTAATCCAACCCTTTAGATTATGAGGAATAACGGCAGTTTGTCAATTCTGGTTATTTGCAAGCATTTTATGGTATGCTATGCTGAATCAGAAAATGTTTAATATATTCTTACTCATCGTTGTACAAAATATATGGAATATATCACATGAATAAAGGTTTAACCCTGTGCAATTCAGAATTCTCTAAATTGCACGCCTTAGCCCTAGCTGGTTGTGAGAAGTGGCAAAAATTCTCAATGATTCCGTGGAACTGACATTTAGAAAAAAGGATTTGAGAAAACAGAAAGGGAAATGAGGATGGAGGGGTTGAGACTGTCGCAGGCCGATAAGCACCCAACTGTGACTTCTTTTATGGAGTATATGTTGGATAACAGGAGATAAAGGAGTGGAGAAAGAGGAAGTCACAACTGCAGTGCCTACCAGTTACTCAGAAGGTGTGGGCCATGGTGGATCTTGTTCGGTTCCACAAGAAAAAAAATAAGATGCGGAGTTGCACACAAGCTCACTTCATCACTGGTAGTCTAGTTCATCCAGGTGATGATGGGTCATGGAAGTACTCTTTTTACTGGGTCCCACAACAGTTATATACAGAAAATGAGAAAAAGGGAGAGTCCATGAGTCATAATGACTATAAATACCCCACATTAGGACCTTTGAGGTAGGATGGGCAATGGCTAAAGCATGTTACATCCAGCACAAAGAGGAATCAGCGAGCCAAAAAGAGAGAAGAGACAATAACAAAAGAAAATGTGGAAATAAAGAGATCTACGGAAGAAGCTGCTGGTGCAAGGAGCAGCACCTAGAGCAACAGAGGAAGAAATAAAGCAAACCAAGCAACAGAAAGCATATGAAGATACAAGGTCCATTGTATATCCATCAATGTAGTGGATCAATAAAATGATGTAATGTATGTAGGAATGCACTTTGCTTTGTCAGAGTTGCCCACATTAATATTCTTATTGCATACATACCCTACAATATCCAAGCTTTGACTATGGTCCATGGGGAAAATATGTTCTATTAATCAATAAATTGTTAATCAACCTAGAATGCCAGAACCTTGATATAACTACCCCTGTCGGAGTAAACATCAAATGTAAGTAGTAAGGAGAAATGCACCTTAGTTAGGGTTGGATCAATTTTAGTCCCAATAGGTGTTGGTAATCATATTTCTAACTCTACAAAAAGCTTAATATTTCTCTAGTATCTGGAAATTTAATAAAAATGAAAATTGTTTTGGGAACAAGTGGTAGGTATAAATCAAGTGCCCAAAAAACTGACTAACCCCATTTCAAAAACAAACTACAAATTATACTATAAAATGTCAAATTGCAATCAACACTCAAATTTAAAATTGCAATTTAGCTTCTAATGCAAGGAACTTCGCAATCAACTCTGAAGCTTAAACTCAAGCGGACATCCTTTTAGGGTCGGACCGGGTTGGTTGATCTGGTCGGTTTTTCGGCTGACTGGTCCGGACGTGACCCGGTCCAGCTTCAGCGTCAGGTGGGCCGACCGGGTCGTTGTGTCTCATGACTTAAATTTTTTTTTTCTTTTGGGTAGCCCCGGGTCAATCCGTGATTCCTGAGCATCCCATTTATTGATTGTTTAACAATATTTTACTATCACTTATACTATTACTTATGGTTAAGATTTTTGATTATAAATATATAATACGTACTTAAAACTTAGAAAATTATTTTTTAACCATCTTTACTCTCTCACTTAAGATTAACTCTTTCCCAACATATGCTAATACAACGTAATCACAAAAAGATCATATTTACTTGTATACACAAATAAACATTCCTATTCAATTATAACATAAAAATATAATTATATTTACATATATATTTATGTATACATCAATGTATATAGTATAAAAATATTTTTTTTATTTTTCTTATTTTCATGCTATTTTTTATGTTTTTAATATTTTTTAAAATTAAATAAATCCGACCCCATCTGACATGGGTTGTGACCTGGTCAGATATGGGGCCGACCCGGCCCTCCTTGGTTGCTTCCTTTCGTACAGTAGTATTTGTACCTTCTTTTATGGTATTAATAGAATTTTGGTCAGATGTCCATTATAGAAAACATAAAAACACTTTAAATCCTAAATGAAACTAATAAACAAACTCTTAAAGAACTTTAAAAGATGTGGAAAACATAAACAAAACTAAATTCTTTACAGCTGAACATTAAAATTGTAGTGATTAATTAATCAAGATTAATTTACCCAACTGTGCACTGAGGTCAAATGATCAAAATCAAACTTTTTAGATGATAGAATATTCTGTTTCAGTGTCACATGCCATCATGATGATGTTTAATCAAGGCTGTTCAATTGTTTGGTTGACGTGATCAGCACTGGTTCATACTAGTAAAGAGAGGTCAAATTAAAATAAGCCCCAAATAGAAGCTTGTGAACGTAGATATTCTTAAAATAAAGTGCTGCTGCTTTGGGGCAGCATCTCTGCTTTGCAATACCACACGGTTCTTTGCTATCCAATTTGTATCTTATTTCTTTTCACCATCAATAATCTGTTTCTCTGTTCTTTTTAGCCAGAGGTACCATGTCTGGCATAGCATGGAATTGACTTGTCTGGTTAGGTCACAGTTGCAGGTTAAGGTTTCTGAAGCGGCAATGCATCCCCTGTTTCAGGTTGATCTGTCTGATTCTAGGCCTGAATTGGCTGAAACTGATTGACATTACCACTTGAAGACCCTGATAGCCAATGTGATCCTGAATTGTAGGGATTTGTAAAAAGTCAACAACCTACATTAGTTGATGCTGCAAGATTTCTTATTGTTGCTTTTAGCTATTGTAATGAGATTAGTTATTTTGCGTTCTAACCATTATTTTTGAAAAAGAAATTGTCATTAATATGTGATACACCATAGAAGAAATAATTGCACCAAGAATTTGCTGTGCTGTACTATGGTGTCTATAAGGATTAATTACTATATCTATTTTGGCTTCCATCTATTAAATTAAACTTATTGGTTCAGTGGCTCTATGATAACTCGAATTTCAAGTCTCAACTGTTTTTCTTTTTTTTTGTCCTTTACAATTCTAATATCTGAGATGGCAGGTTGAGAACTTGGGTCGTGTGAACTATGGACCATACTTGTACGATAGGAAGGTAAGCAACTGATGAACTTAAACTTGTGAGATCAATTTTACTATTCCCAAGTTATGCATTATTGTGAAACCTCATTTTTTTAAAAAATATAAATAAAATATTTTGTTTACATGGCATGATTTGAAAAATTATTTGATTTCTATTTATTTTGAAAAAGAATTTTTTATCTTTGGCTAACATAAACTATTATGAAAACATATGGTATCTCACAAAAGTACATGATGTATATATAAATATAAACATTATGAGGTTTGGGGTTCATTAAAATGTCTTTGAATCTCTCTCCATCGGAAGGTGCAAATTTGTGATGTTAATTACACCGAGCCACTCAAATACCCTTAATTATCCGTCATAAGCAACTCATTAAAATAGAAACATACATCCATAAAACACAAATACATGTGGGAGCTATAACTCTATAAGCTCGATGGAATGCAAATTTAGTATATTAAGTTTGATTTGAATTTGATTATGATTTAATGAAGATGTATTTTAAGATTTCAACATCTTAAGGTTATACGCCTTAGTGGATTCTTAACACACTTAACATGTTTGATATGAGTTTAACTATTTTAATTCAAGGTCCTACATATGACGACATATTTTGAATTATTAAAGTTAATTTGGATCCAGAGTCAAATTTAGGGGTGGGCACGGTTCGGTTTGGTCCGGTTTAGACCATTTTTTTTCCAAACTGAACCAAACCGAATCACCCTCCCAAACCGAACCAAACCAAACCGAATCAATTCGGTTTGGTTCGGTTTAAACCGAAAATAAATAAAAATATTTAAATTAATTATGTTTTACATATATATACTAATTTTTATGTTAAAAATAATAAAAATAAATATTATTTTATTATAAAATTTATAAAAATATCATTTTTATTAATATTATAATAGTTTTTTTATATTTTTTTGATTAAATCGGTTTAAACGGTTTGGTTTGGTTTAAATCGGTTTGGAGATTTTCCAAACCGAACCAAACCGAAAGGGGGTCCAAACCGAACCAAACCAAACCGAATGGGCTGGTTCGGTTTGGTTTCTCGGTTTGAACCATTTTATGCCCACCCCTAGTCAAATTACATGATTTAGATCAACTTCCACTATGTATCATGTATTTTAGTCATATGATCTTTATTTCAATTTATCATGTTATTTATTTAATCTAAGTCTTAACATGTCGGACTTAGTGGAATCAGATTTTTTATGGCATATGATTATCATTTCATGTTTTTATCTAAGTCTTCTCATTATGTACATTAAACTTGAGATTCATCTTTGCATTTGTGTAAGTCTTAGCGTCAAGTGCATTAGACTTAGGATTCATTATGTTATTCATCCATTTTAAGTTTTAACATTAGATTTGAGAGTTTAATGGATTCGAAATAAGCATGGCAAAATCTGATTTGAAACATCCGTTCCATTAACCATGATTGAGGCTTAGGTCTTAGCATAGCTAGAGGTCCTCATTCGGGCCATCTCTCATGTTGGGATCACTAAGCTTTGGTGAGTTTTCAGGTTACTTAAGATTATGACAGTCCCTCATTCTTGACATCAAATTCTATATGGACATATGATATTTTTAGATCCGAAACCATCATGTCAAAAATCTGGTTTAACTTTTCATTTTGACCTGACTGTGACCTAGAACTTAAGCCATATAAAACTCCGATCTCGGTTTTTAACATGTATGTTATGTCATCACCAAAATCCCTAGTCATTCATAGGCTAAGACTTATTTGGATTTAAGACTAATCACCACTAAACATCTAGGGGATCCGTGCTTAAGATTTAGCCATAGGATTTATAAGGGCAATCATATCTGACCCCAAATGCACAATTTAGCACATGCTCAACTCTGAAATCTGAGTGCTTATTTCAGATCCACTTGATTAAGATCTTATCATGTTCCAGATTATGATTTTTAGGTTTGGTATGTTTATGGATTGATTGTTTTAAAACCTGAAAATTGTCATTCTGATATCTTTGAGATCACTTTGAGGCCAGATTTCACTTAATTTGAGCATCAGGTTTAGGTTTCTTCTCTTTAGAATATGATTTGTTAAACACCTTTTTATCTTGAGGTCGATTAGACATACATGGGACACATGGAAATGGAGGGTTTGGTCAATCATTGTTTCATGTCTATGTATTAGAATCTTTTGATCATCTCAGATTGACAGATTCAGAGCGACAATAAATCGGAAGATATATTCTTTAGCATATGAGCCCTTATCATAAACCTGATCCTTAGACATTTTGGACTTCCTTTCATTAAAACCTAGGTCCCATGTTCAGTCTTGTATGCATTATGTTCAATCATATTCTGATTTCAAGCATATGTATAGGTTCAGTCTGCAGATGATCTGACTTGTGCATTTTTTCAGTTATGAAACTTAAGGAATTATCATGTTTTATATCATTTTAGCTTGGGATCATGTCATCTGATTTTAGTTTAAGTGATTTTCAGATTTGATTATTTTAACTTCATCATTTTTTATATTTGCATTTCATATATGTTACGTGAGTTATATGATGCTCCACATAGATACATGCGCATTGACATATAAATGCCATATAACATGGAGTACATTTAACTACATTGATATGCTGGAGCTTACATAGCCATAATATCATGAGATGCATGATGATATATCCTTTCTTGGCATCCTCACTTAATCTAAGATTCGATCTAGCATGGTGACATGCATGATCTCCTTTAAATTAGTGAGATTATCCTTTCTTAGTAGATGGAGTTTGTTACTCCCTACTTAAGGGGAAAAAGGATCGGTATGGCATCGGAGACTTACCCATCTATCTGTTCAGGATCGGTACATGCCAGGGAATTGCCTGAGTGTCTGTCCACCATTATAAAGGGCTTAAGTTAATAGGTTGGCCTCTTAGTTATCTTATTTTAATTTCAACATAATTAACGTGTTTTTGTCCAAGGCCATTATAGGCCAGTTGTCATTGTGAGCCTTTTGGCTGGTTCCATCTTCATCGGGCCTTGTAGGTCAGCTTGGTCTTCATTGTCTTCAAGCCCAATGGGCTGACACCATTGATCTTGGTCTTATGGGCCTGCTGCCCAACATATTAGGGTTCTTTTAGGCTAGCTGTCCAGTGCCTCTTTGAGCTCTTTAGCTTGCTGCCATGTTGTCTTTGTATCTTGGAACTTGCTGTTCATCAGATTTAGGGTCTTAAAAACCTGCTTTCTATCAGATTTGGTCTATGATAGGGACTGTATAAGTTGTCCACAACAGTGGGTATGGAATTTGTATTCTTGACCAAAACAGGTTCAGTTTAGGGGGCATAGGTATAGACCTGGCATGGACTATGAAGGAATGGGTGTAGAAATGATAAAAGCTGTAGGTTATATGGGATATAGGCATGTATGGCCATGGAGTATTGGGGTATATAGGTATGATATGCAAGTGGACCGGGTGTCCTTAAGCCCAATGCGCATTAAGGGAGCCGACTCTTTCTTGCTCTATTACATACAGTGGGCTGTTATGAGCCACATATAGTGCCAAACAATCAGTATAGGGACCGCTTTTCATGAGGTTGTAGCATGGGGATATTGGTATCTTCATATGGTCATGGAAAGGACCAAACATGGAGGCCAAAGGGGCTATTACATCACCAATGAGGGACTGTTATAAGGCAAGTAGGCAACAAGGAGAGGCCGGGCGGTGCTTGCATGGGGGGGGGGGTTGCATGTGCAGAGATATAGGGGGCTGCCATTAATGAAGATGAGGGCTGTTCTATGGCCATGTATGGGGGTCGAATATGGGTTGTCCTATGGCCGAACATAGGAAACAATTTATGCATGATGCTTTGACTGAGAAGGGGGCTGAATATACAGGGATAGGTCAGGATAGGTCATAATCTTTGAGCGTATAGGGAAGGGATTATGCATATAGGGAGGAAGAGGAGGGACCGGGGGTTCATTTGCATATTGACAGCCCACCTTCTTCCTGTTCTTTGTTGAATATTTAGATCTCTTGCCTTCTATATCAGCAGTTATTTATGTAGCATGTTCTGCGAACATTTTAGGAAGAAAATCATAATTCATGCCTCCAATGTCCAATATCAGCAATACTGATCCATAGTTGACTTATATGGCCCTCCTTCCTAAAGTTTATGCAGGAGAAGGCTTTGCATGGTCAACAGGCTAACTAACAACCTGGCCTATTTTGTGAAATATCTGGAGATTTTTGTAGCCTATATTCTTTGTCACATCAGATCAAGCCGTATGTTGGTTCTATTGGACGAAGAAAAGTCCGTAAATGTCTCTGTTATGACTTTTCCATTGACAAATATCAGTAACCAATGAGTATTCCTCCATTTTCTGTAAAAGAACATTGAAATATATCACATGCCGACGGGAATATTGGTGGATAAGGGTCAAGAATCTTTTTTCATGTTTTTCTCTTAAACAAATATTTGTTTTTGTACATGAGAAATATGTACATTGTTAATCTCCATCTAATGAAATTTATCATGCTAGTATTTGAAACTTTTGTGATCTTCGAAGTTTATAGTTTTAATTTACACTTAGAAAACAGTATTAAATTGTTGGCTTCATCGATATTTGTTGCATCCATGCACTATTATACTTTAGGAATATTGTTTTGACCAAGTTGTTCTCGGAGAAATCTAAAACCAGAATGTGTAGGAATTTTGATTGAGTTGAAGGATACTGCTGTTCCTCTGCTTAATATTCACCCCATGAATATGTCATTGTCTGACTTTGATTTGCAAATTGTGATTTCATATGCACTACAGGGAATATTATCCGATGTCATATTGGATGATGATGTTCTTAGGAACTGGAGAATGTTTCCCATATCATTTCACAATCTGAGCAAAGTTTCACAGATCAATCCCATTGTTCAAGTTGCAGATTCTAGAGGGAAGAAGATATCTATTAGCAATACTCTCAAGCAAAAGTCAAGTTAGTTCACAATTAATCTATTTATATTGACCACTTAAAGGTGGCAAGTTGCCTATTTTTTGCATCTGGTTGCATATTTATTTATATTAGAAAATCTGATGTATCTTTATTCTGTCATCTTCCTGAAACAACGTCTCTAAGTAGTGCCTGCGATTTTAGGTAAATTATGAGCTTAAGTTCCACACAAAGTTGTCTAAGGTGCCTGCCCAGGCATCCTAAGCCCTTCTACATGAATAATGTTTTTTCTTTTAGGGGTGTTGCTCCCCGGATACCCCCACAAGGGGTATCCACAAATCGTGGTCACCTATTTAATGATAGTGAAATCATATTAAAATATTTCACTACTATTTTTACTATTAAATATGTTTAATATTTTTATTTATAAATACATACTTAAAATTATAAAGGTCTCTGTCAACCCCCTTTCCTCTCCCTCTTAGTTTATGAAGATTCTCTTTTCCGAAAAATATATACCCACACATAATTACATACGGAAAACATTGCACACATAATACACATTCAATTATAATATACAAATTTGTGTATGATTATATGTAAAACTTTTATATCTAGACCTTTTAAAGTATACTATATGTTTTCATGATGTGGTCACCATCATATCACTTCTGCCATTTGGTACTTGGCATAATGGTCTTGACAAGGATGCAAGCTGATGTACTAATTGAAGAACTTTCTGCCAAGTGCCAAGGGAAGATCCATATAATATGTTTTTTTTTCAACATGAAGCACGCATGATACTATGATATATTCCAGAGCATGTCAACTCTTGTGTTATCCGCATCAGGTAATTCAGAGCCTTTGTAATCTTGAGACATGATGTTTTAGACTAGTTCCAGAGAACTCCAAATTGTGAAAGTTCATGACGTTCATGGTCATGTTCATAAGAACAGGCTGATGATATTATTGGCTCCACTATACATTTGACATATCTTGCTTGTTTCTTTATGATCATACTTTGGACTAAAATCTACCGATACTTGTGAAGCTAAAGGCTGATTGCTAAAAACCGTACAAACTACAAACTATATTAGGACACTTCACTCTGCTTACAACCTTGCATTTTTTTTTCCAAGAATGCATTGCCTAGCAGAAAATATACTAGGCTATGCAATTGTATTCAATTGCCAGATGAAGTTTTACTCTAATAAGATTACGCTCATCGATAAATTCAAATTAGAAGGATTTCAATCTATAAATTCTCTAAGCCTTTGGATTTTCCATCAAAATTTTGGGGATCCCTTGATGCCTCAAGACACGTTTGATTGCTTTATCAAATATTCTTTTCATGTCAGGATTATAGATGCATCTTCTTGCCGTATATGACTGGCATGGCTGCATTGCTATCTGTAGGGATCATTTCTAATGGACCAGGATTCTATGAAGGTCTCCTAACAATTGACAGACAAGATCAAGTCAAAGATACATTCATATCTTTTCGTGGCTGGAGCAAAGGGGTAGTCTTTGTGAACAATTTTAATATTGGAAGATATTGGCCGGTAAATGCTAGATTCTTTGATCACTGTTAGTCTCTTTACATTGAAGTTCTGTCTGCTCAGCTTCATTTTCGACTTTGTATTCTGGGTCCAGTTGTTACAACCATGCTCTTTTGTGCTCTACTCTGCAGTCTGTTGGACCACAATGCACTCTGTACGTCCCTGCTCCATTACTCCAAACTGGGGAAAATTCTGTGGTATGTGAAAGTTGATTATTGCATTACCAAATTTTCCCACAAATATAAGCTATTTAATCTGATAAACCCAATGTCTTCTTCCAATGTTAATTGTTGAATAGATGTTTCCTTATAATTGCTGCAGTTACTAAATGTTATCTGGGTGGCTATGTTATGATAAGCCGTATCAAGGCAGTCACATTCATTTCCCTCAAAAAATTGTAGTCTCCGTATCAGGCCTACACAAACGAAATGTGAAGTAGCAGCTTCATCTTGAATATCTTTATGTAGATGATGTAGGTAGACGTTAGGGGTGTCAATGAGCAGGGCATGGGCTGGCCCCCAAAGCTGGCCCAATCAAGATCCAGTCCAAAATATAATGGACTGGCTTGACCCAGCTCACATTGTATTATCAGCCAACCCGCATAAATATAGTTTTGGCTCAGCCTGACCTGGCCTGGCCCAGTCTTTCTACTCTAAAATAAGATGTGTCATCATTTTTTTATATATTAAAACTGGGAGTAAGGAATGGTAGCACAAAACTGGGCAAAGATCCGGCAAGTTAGAAATACCTACTGCTTGTTCTGATAAAGGGGAAAAAACATAAAATTGCATGCTTTTTATCAAGGCTAAGCTCAGAGAGTAGCTTATATTGCACAATTCACATATTGCTTGCAAAATCTGACTTGTTGCTACTCGATTGGTCAGTAAGCATCACATCACGTACTAGATGGTGTAATCAGATTAATAGTAATCACAAAGTGATAAAAAGAAGAGAATCAAACTATGGAAGGAGCAAATAAGAAAAAGCAGATAACTTCTTGCTAACTTGTGTCATGGAACAAAGGACGAGGGAGGACTAGACACTAAAGTAAGTGTAGTATAACACTGTAAATTACATAAATATGTATAATGATGGCTATGCTCAGATTTTTGACAATGGTTCTCATAATTATCAAGTTTATTACAGTAATAAAACTACTTCAGCATCATGATTATTTGGAGTCTGTAAGATGCATAGTTTGCTGGATCATAATCTTTACACCGGTCAGTGGGTACTGATCAGATTTTGATAGGCTGATTCTGGCCCATTTTTTGGGAGGAAAACTGATTTGGAATCGGTCCGAATTGGTTCTTAAAAACCCCTAAAAAATCTTAAACATGAAAAAAATCACCGAAACAGGGGGCTGTATTGGCTGCCACGGCAGCCTTCCCTGCCCTATCGAGCAGTGAAGAACCCCTTACCGGGTCCATTAGGACCGGTAAGGGACATGGACCCAGTAAGGGACCTTAACACCGAATCCAGTTCAACTGATTTCGGTCGATTCCGGTGGGAGATCGGGTTGGATTGGTTCTCCTGGCTGAATTCAGATCGAAGGGGTATAATCTGATCCCAGAATTGGCCAATTCCAATCCGATCCGGCTGATTCTGTAATCCATGGTAAGATGGTGTTAGAGAAAAAGACTATCAAAGTTCTGGCAGGGACATTCCGCTGGCAGGTACTGCATGCCGAAGCCAAGTAGGACTTCTTGTAGGGATATGATCAAAAGACTAGATATAATAAGTCTCGGATTGGGAGATGACAAAACCATCTTGATAGATCCTGTCACATGCCCAAAAACTAGAAATCAGACGCAACCTACTCAAATACGAAACCAGAAGAGGAAACAATCATAGTTGTCAAGGCACCCGCCTAGGCGGCGCCTAGGCGTTCCAAGGGCGCCTTGCCAGGGCGCCTTGTCTGGGGCCAAAAAGGCGCCCAAGGTGCCAGCCTAGGCGCCCAAGGCGCCCAAGCAAGGCGCCTTGGGTATTTTTACATCATTAAAAAAAGTTTTTGAGGGATTTTTCTCCTTGATACCCCTCACAAGGGACACTTATTTAATGATAGTTTGAATATATTAATATATTGTATTATCACTTATACTATCATACATATTTAAGATTTATGATTATAAACATATATTATATACTTAATTAAGTTCTTTTTCAACTCTTTCCTCTCTCTCTCTTTGTCTCACTTATACTATTACATAATATAGTAATATATAACAAGGCGACTACTCTGTGACTACTCTGCGCCCCCCATTTAATAATATTATAACAATATTTTACCATCACTTATACTATTGCACATATATAAATTTTATAATCATAAATGAGTTATATACTTAAATTTTATAAATATTTATTTAACTTTCTTCTCTTTCACACACACATCATATTTACTTATGTGCATTGATAAAATACTCATATTCAATTATAACATAACAAATATAATTATATTTATGTTTTTTTTATATATAACAACCTCCCGACTCAGCCTTCCTTGAATACCGCCTTGACCGCCTAGGCGGCCGCCTTGTCGCCTAAGCGGAATCGGTACCCTTCAACGCCTTGGGCGCCTTGTCGCCTTGACAACTATGGAAACAATAGACAAGAAGGTGAATAGAACTGTTGGCTCCCAAATCTATCTCTTTGTACCTCAAATACGATGCCCCGGTCCTCTTTGTACCTCTCAGCTTACCCAACATCAGGCTCCTTCAAATCTCCTTCTGTCTCTGTATGCATCTGCCGTAACGCTGCTGATCAAGCACCGAAGAGGAGAACAAACTCTTTTCTGAAGCAGGACTTCTTGCAGAAAAGGAGTTTCACAATTTGCATGAGGTGAGTGGCCATCCATGAGGTGGTGATGTCACGATGAAACGGTGCAGCCCTACCATGACAAGAGGAAGTGCACTCGCATACTCAAAGCAGCGAAGCAGGTAAGCCCTACCAGTTGGCCCATGATGAGAGGAAATCGGGCCCGCAGTTGGCCCGAGATTTCACCCAACTTAAGCCCTCTGGTCTGTTCTGCTGGCCTGAAAATAGGCCTAAGGCTGGTGCGGACCGAGGGCCCACAGGCCAGCCCAGCCTGTTGACAAAGCCCCCAGTAGACGTCCCCACATTTTTGTAGCTTCAGCCTGCCATACCTAAATTCAGTGCTGGGAGAGTTTGAGGCTTCATACCTAGCAATCTAGTCTTCAACGGCTTGGTAGCGCATGATCTTTATCAGGCTGGCCTTGCAGCCGTTGGAAATTAAAATCATGGGCACGCACAAGTGAATTTCGGAGTTAAGTTAGAAGCACATGAATGACCAGATGACTAGCTTAATTTCGTAATGGTATCACCTGCACGCGCAGCAGGTATGCTTTGCTGCGAAGCCGCTGCCGGAATAAGGGAAGACTACGGCGGAATACAGAAACCTCTGAGGTATATAGACGTATGTCATATGTAGTTTAATCGAGCTGCATGATTCCTGTTTACCTTCGTGCATCATAAGCAGTTTCTCTCTGCCAGTTTCCGTCGTAGGGCTTTAACTGTGTATCCTCTCGAGAAGTGCTCGGGCATGTTCTTTTTGTTCACGTAAAAATCTCCTTGTCGTCGACGTTGTCACGAGACCTTTTAAGGCAGAAATGACGTCACGTGTTTTGACTACGTCTTCTGTAGTTCATTGATGCGCTCACCAGTCTGCTTTCCAACAGATGATATTTGAGTTGCACGCTCCAAGCCCCGACCTTGCACTTATTTTCGTCGAGAAGCCGGACTTCAGCTGCGGACCCAGGTCTCGTTCATTAAATATTTTTTGAAAGAACTAGCGTCTTTTTATTTACTCGATTGAGACTGGTAGTTTCCGTTCCCAATTTGCTTTGCAAACCAGCTAGTTGATCATATATATACTTTATGGGTACAGGTGTTGCAATTTTGCTTTATCTTCTCATGGTGTATTTAAAAGGTAACTGAGGTCCCTTCCTCTGAGTTTTGTTTATAGGTGTCGGCTGAGCCGCCGCCTACCGTGGTCAGCGGTCTGCCGGGATAGTTACGTACCTATGTAGGTAATATATTATTAACTTCCCTGGTTTTTCGTTCTTAACTTCTACCACATATTACTAGTTTCTTGGTTCTCTGCAACATATTACTAGCCTCTTGATAAACCAAAACTAAGGGATTAATAATATATTGTAAGAGTTAGTAACAAAAAAATAGGATGACGTAATAACATATTATACAAGTTTGAAACTTACATTCGTAGGACATTAGTAACCCCCCCCCCCAAACAAAAAATAAAAAACTCACGTATGTTTTTGACGTGGCTCTGGTTGACACTACGGGATGTGTCTTGGCCGAGTGACCGAGCACCTAAGACCTAAAATTCACATATATAATCATATATAAAAGATAATACCATTTGTGGGGTTAGACATTTTGGGTCTCTTGAGATATGGAGTAATACAATATATTAATCACCGGACAGAGAAGTGGAAAATATATACATCCGATTGGGAACAGTAGATACTACTAGACCAGCCCAAGGATGTGACACTCAGATTTGTAAATATGTTAGAAGATTAAATCGGTGAATTACAAATAGTATTGATTAATCATTTTTTGAAAATTAAGTTCAAAAAATTTTGAAGTTAATTGTGCTATGTTAGAAATAGGTCGAGAATGGGTGACCTCCTGAGAAGATTATTAATTAGCATAGTTGTTAGATTAGTCAGTCGATTTAGTTTGTTGTTACATATAATATCAGAGTATGACTTATTCAAAATATCCGGTGTGACTCACCTAAGTATGTGACATGTGATATATGTGTTCTTGATGAGGGCGTCAAGTTTTTAAGGGAGTAGATAGTGACATTTCGGTATGTTAAGAGATTAAATCAGTGAACTATTAATAATATCGATTAACTATTTTTTTGAAAGTTGAGTTGAAAGAACTCTATTGAGAGTAGGTTGAAGATTGGTGATCTCTTGAAAAAATTATTAATTTGCATGATTGTTGGGTCAATCATTTAATTTGGTCAGTTGTTACATGGACAAAGCGAGATGTCATACATTATTGTGAAAATTAATCTTGGCTGGCAGAGAAAAACCTCAGTTCTCATGAAGAAACAGGGAAATTACGAAGAGGGTATATATAGTACGGGTCATATCTTACCCTGTGACCTCGTTAGTCATCAAAACTTCTTTTTCCAATTTGGTGACGCTGGTTTATTTGAATGATGGCAATGGTGACACTCCTGTCAACTTCTATGGTGAAGCAACTGACGACGGAAAGCTTTAATTATATGTGATCCCTGCGATCCTCTCGAGTCTTCTACATAAATACGTCTCTCTGTGTGTGTGCATATATATAGATATATGTATATATATAAGGAGTCTTTAGTTTTCTTTAAATTTAGTATCCTTGATTTTACCTATTTCACTAGTTGTTTTAAGATTTTAGTTAGATGGCTGAATGAATTTAGCATGGTATCAAAATCTTGTCTTCTCTAAAGTTAATATTTCCCTGATTATGCCTATCTCACTTATTATCTTAGAATTTCTTGAGTTGAATATTAGAAAGGTGTCTACGTACTACACTCATTGGCTTAAAGGTTTAAGTTGGATGACCCGATAAATTTAAAAATATGCATAATTGCATCTAGAGGCAAAAACTGACATGCACTAAACTCGCTTGTTAAAGCTAAAACCGATTTATTTATTATGTTAAAGAATAATTTGAACAAAAAATACAAAGTTTGATTCATTAACGAACCAAGCTTGAATTGGCCCGTTCTTGACTCAATAAACGGGTTGAGTAGTTAGATTAATTATTCGCTTGAATATTTATTTAAAAAATATGTAATTTAAATACGTAAAGTAAATTAGAATTTAATTTAATTTGAATTTATTTTCAGATAGAATTTCATAGATGAGAATTTGAATTTCATATGTAAATTTAGAATCAGTTCAAATTGCATAAACAAGTTCATAATTAACTAGTTTGAACTTGAGCTCAACTTGAAGTATGTGAAGAATCATGTGCTTGAATAATATTTGAGTCTATTTGTTAAAGCTCAAGCTCCAACACGCAAACGATAAATGGCTAAATGAGTTAAAGGTTGAACGCTTTGTTACTCTGACTTTATCCTTGCTTACATCATAATATTGTTCATTTACATGGTTATTACTTGAATGCTTCTTACTTATTTTGACTCTGTAAAGATCTCGTTGGGCAAGCGCCCGCTGTTTGGAACTTGGAACCAAGGGTGTTTTATTGCGCCCCACTGCATGCACATACACAGTACTGATCTCATTACATGTGTACTGTGATAGCAGCCCAAGCCACGCATGCGTGCACAAAAACAGCGACAGGACTGCCCTTACGCCAGATGACGTACGTGTATAACCCATCAAAAGCGACAGGACTGCCCTTACGCCAGATGGCCCGCCTTCCTCGAAAACAATTGTAAGAGCGCAGTGCCACGAATGTAAGAGGAATTTGATAATTTGATATTTACATTCGATTTCGTTAAAAATTAATAGATTTAAAAATATTTGTATCTTATAAATTATTTGAATCGAATTCAATATTTCAGTAACTTGTCAAAATTGGAATGAGAATCTGTTGATTTTATTTTTACTAATTTAATTTTGATAAAAAATAAGTATATATAAATTAAATTAAATTAATTATAATATGTAATATATAAACGATAAAAATAAAGATCTAAAGAGATTATATCTAATTTTAGTAATTATACATAAATTATTATATTTATTTTTGAATAAAAATTAATATTTAATATATATTTTAAAAATTATCAGAATCAAAATTGAAACATGATGATTCTGAAAATATCAGAATCGAAATCGAAGTGATGTTTTGTTGGGTATTTTTGTTGGTATGAATAGAACAATGAATAGAACAAAAATGAGCAGTTCACTTTTGCTTTTGGTTCAAAAAAAAGTGTGAATGCTTTACTTTTATTCTCGGATTGTTTGGTTTATGGAATAATTCATTACTAAAACTTCGAAGTTGTCATTATATAAACAAGATAGATTGTGAATTTGTGAGTGATGAGACAAACATAAAATTCGGACAGAATAGCATGGTGAGTATAGTATGAGATATATACTTCATGTTCATGTTCTCAACCATGGACTACGGGAACAAGTGGAGTAAAATATCTCATTTCACTCATCACTTCCCAACCGCCTTTGCTAATATGACCTTACAGTGGAGGTCTCACCGCAGGGGGTGACTACAGTCAGTAGAGCCGTAAACAGGTCGAATTCGGTAGCGGAATCACCAGAATCCGATTCCGAATCTGAATCCGATAAGAGTTAAAAAGTTTTGATTCCGATTCCTATAATTTCGGAATCACTACATTCTGATTTCGATCCGATTCCGACACACTGAGACCACGGGTGGATCGGCTCTAGGCATCCCTGGAATGCGGAAAACAAGAGAGGCGTTGAGAAAAGAATAAAAGCTTGGCGCAGCGATGCAAGAAGTTCACTGTCCATTTTGACAATCAAGATCACCTGCGGGGTGATTGTGTGCCACGGCATGGATTATGCCACACAAAATGAAACATGAACCCATATAACAATGAAATGAAATCAGCAACTCACATTGTCCCCTCCCTTGAGCTAGGAAATACTAACAACGAGCCGGGGTTGGATTGGACCCCCGCAGATTAAATGGTTTGGCGAGAATGCGAGTGGACCAAAATTGCGGGGGGACCATACTACCTCCATTTCTTGCATCATTCTTGCTCTTCCTTCTCCTTAGTTTAATCTTCAAAGATATAAAAAATTCTAAACTCCGCCTTTAGCTTTCATTTCTTGTTTCTCTTTTTGCTCCTTATTCACATGTTAGTAACTATGGATTAGGCCCTTACTCATGAATTCTTCTTTGCGGCTCTATTTTCTTATAATATGGCTGAGGTGGCGCAATTTCCCTGGTCAGTGTCTTTATTTTATGCCTTTTATTTGATCAACATCGCACATAACCTGTGGATAGTTGCACTAAGCCTATTTTTTGCCCGGTGGACGTCCCATTGATTGAATGATCCTACGTGGTCTCGGCATCCAGTGGGTCATCCCTTCAAATGGGGAAGGATGGTGGACAACCGAGCCATGCTAAGCCTACATGTAGAGCCAGCGGACCCCACACTAGTCATGTGACCCGACAGACATCCCCAACCAATAGCATGAAGGGTGCCACAGTGGCATCCCCACTGGCCATCCAAGCTGGTGAAGCTGAACACATACCTATGGACCAGGGGACTACCTTATTCTTCTTGTTCCCTAAACTAAAGACAGGAAAAATATAACATTTAGACCAATCCATCCACACTCCAACTAGGAACAAAGCATACAGGTAGGCTCAAGGTCAATGAGAAACTAAGGGCCTGTTTGGTTAGAATATTAAAACAAACACATTATCAATTCTCATATTGATATTAGAATACAAGCATTTTAGATTCAATTCAACTCTAGCCTTAATCCTAAATTATTTGGGGTTGGCCAAATGGATTCTCTACTCAACTTACATTAGATTTGATGGTACCAAAATTTATGCTATTGGTGGTGATCGGTGTTGTACCCAAATAGGTCCTAGAAGTAAATAAAAGTGATGCATGATTTTCACCCCATCAGCAATTTTTCTAGAACCTAACACCCTGTTCGGATGTCCTATAAAATTTCTCTCTCAGTATTATATTTAGTATTTGACGGTCAGCTTTCATGTTGATGTATCTGATGACTACTGAATTTAAGTTATGTTTCATTATTATATTTAAGTTATCTTTTGAGTCTTGAATTTTGCTTTTATTACCACCATCAAAACTTGAATGCTTACTGAGTGACTCGTGCAAGTTAAAGGAACAATTTTCATTTTAGTACAAGGAGTGAGTTTAACAGAAAAGTGACCCTAATAAAAGGAAAACTACCTAAAAATGAAACCTTACATGAACCTTTGCCAAGCATCATAAAAAGGGTGGCCTCTGTCAACGAGATAAAAACAATAGCAAAGTAAGAAAAGAGAGAGCAACAATGAAGATCGAGAACCTCAACACCCACTCTCACCCATTACAGAAAACCTGAAAACCTCCAAAGATCACATCTGCATTCTGGCTTTAATGCTTTAATGGTAAAAGTACTTCAATTTGTGATGCACTCGAAAGAAACATTGACATTGAAGACATGCCGCTTCTGTTTCTGCTTTCAATTATTTCTCGAGAATCATGGTTTTAGACCACATCACTCAAATTGATCTCAATATGTTTGAAGTCATCTTGTCAGCGTATAACCCATGAAATTTCAATCCCATTAGTTTACGCCCTGTTTGGTAACACTATTAAGTACCTCTATCATTATTAATTTTAAAATTGATATTGATAAGAACCATCAAAAGATGTTTGGTTAATTCTATCAATTTTAAAATTTGTAGTGCAAACAAAGCATATTATGTAATACAAGTGTCAACTTGTATTACTTTTGATATTGACACTCCAACATTTGAAAATATTAATATCAATATTGATATGGTACCAAAAATGAAACTCTAACCAAACAAATTATTTAGGGTAGGCCATACAAATTCTCTTTATTCACTCATGCCGACTTTGTGTTATTTTTTCAAAGATATTTAAGTCATTGAAATCATATTAAATTATCTTCCACCAAGTTAACTTAGGTTACCGTGTCCTTTTTACGTTTCTATTATTTTTATTTTTCTACTTTTTAACTATAACTTCCTTAAGTCTACACTTAACATGTTTAAATCATCTCGATCTCATTTCTTTCAGTTTATCTACAATTGTCACCACTCTCAAATTTTCTCAAATTTATTCATTATATATTCTATCAAATACAATATAATTACACATCCATCTTAACATTCTCATTTCAACAACATTTATTTTAAAATCATGTTTTTTATTACCCATTAATTGTTGTTATACAACATTATATGTCTAATGATAACATTTTTCTTTCAACTTTAGTGAAATCTTATAATAACACAGAACTTTTACGGCCAGTCTCCATTTCACCATTTTGTTTTAATCATATGATTAACATCCTCACCAGATTCTTCATCATTTTGATTTTTGAATAATTGAACCAAGATCCTTAAACTAAAACCTTTGAGATGATATTACTCGTGCTAAACCAACTCCCCTATCTTCTTCCTTTTAGTTTTTATTAAAATTACAATGTATATATTCTATTTTAATTCCACTTATCTTGAAACTCATAAAATTTTAAAGTGTTTCCCCAGACTTTTAACTTTCTATTAACTCTTTCATGTATATCACCCGTCAATATAATATTGCTTGAAATTCTATTAGAAGTCTTTTCAAAGTTAATAAGTACCACATGTAAATCTTTGTTCACATATTAATATTTTTCCATTAAGTTTCTATAAGAAAAAAAACTTTCATTATAAACTAAGTATAAATCTAAATTGGTTGATTGAAATATTTGTACCATCTCTTATTCGTTGCTCTCTCTCTCTCACACACACACACACATGCTAACGCGTGCACTCAATTTCATAATATGAACAATCTTGTTTGTCTCTTTTTTTTTCCAAAAAACAGGTAAAGATGCCACCCTTTCTTCATTCATTCAGTATTTTATTATAAATAAGTCAACCGTCCCAACTCTAACTCTTTCAAACATTTCCATACTTCAACATGGGTGTTATTGGGTCCACATACCTTACATGTTTTCATTCTCTTCAACACCACTTTAACTTTTGAAAATATAATTCTCATAATATAATTCATATTAAAATTTGTAAGATGTCACTAAAAAGAATATCAAAATATTTTTAATCAAAACTTTTATTTCATCATTCTCAATACATCTTATGATTTTTCTTTCATTTTATTTAAAGTCCCCTATACCTAGTACAAGTCAGATCTAGTGACTTTTTTTAACATGCCGGATCCAGCAATCGGGTCCCCTGAACCTAATATGGCATATCCAATGACTTGCTCATACTGGGTCCAAAGCCCCTTCCCTGCGTTTACGGTGCTGCCACCACTGAATGTGACAATTGCCGACAATAAGCACCATCAGTGGTACTGTGTCGCCACCACCCATAGTCAAACTCCTAGGAAACGACAAGGAAGATGAAGGGCAAGTCAACAAAACACTCAGTGGACCAATCCGATGAACCAGAGCAAAAACCGGTTGAACTATTGCCTCGAGAGCCCCCCCCCCCCAAAGTCACTAGTTCAATGGGAAAACTAGAGCCGGTCTAGTCCATACAAGGATCGCGGGATCGGAATCGGCCACTGGATCGGTGGGTACCGGTCCGATCCATAACAGATTGGATCGGTCCGATTCTGACCGATCTTCCAGAAGAAATTGCGATCCTGAATCACTCTGGATCAGTTCTTCAAAGGTGCTAAAACATTAAAAAATATCAAAATAACATGCTAAATTGGATTCCGATCCAATCTAGCATGTTTTGGGGCCGAAATCGGCCTAAATCCCCCCCAAACGTCGCCACAGCGGCCGCAAGGCCGCCGAGGCAATTTTTCCGATCGGTTCCTACAAGGAATCGCTGGAATCGTTCCAGAATCCACCAATTAAGATGATTATGGCCCCGAATCGGACCAAACAGTCCGATTCCGACGGATATTTTATCCGGATCGGTGGTTCCACCGAGAATTGGATCGGCCATGGCCATCCAATCCAAGAATCGACCGATCCGGATCGAACGATTCTGCAATCTATGAGTCCATAGCCCCACAAGCTAGACTTGGAGGTGGTTTATAATATGTATTTCCTCCTTTACATTTCTCTCTTATCTATTTGGTTTCTTAACTACAAGAAATATTAATCTTTCTTCTCTCTATACTATCAACATATTCCACATGTTTTCTTGTAAGAGACTCAATATTCCAAGTACATATTCTCATCATTATTTCAAGCATTTCTTTCTTAACTTTTTCATTAATAATATCTATTTATTTTTAAGTTTGTTATACAACTTATGTCTCATTCTGTACCAAGGATTAACTTCTTTATCCACACTCATCCAAAACTCTTACTTATTTAGCACTGTATTATGGTGCTTATGTTGCACGTCACAAGCGGGGAGAGCACCCTCACAAACTACGGTGCAACACATCCTAACAAGAGAATGCCCCAACTAGGGGTGTGCATAAAATGGTACCAACATCAAACTAAACCAAACTGATTCAATTGAACCACTAGCTCATTTCAACAGCTTTGGTGCTCTTCCAAACTAAATTAAACCAAACCAAACCAATTAAATCAAAATATAATAAATTATTACAATATTGTTAATAAAATATTTTTACATAGCTTTTATAAATAAATTTCATGTTAATTATTATAACTAAAAATTTGGTATATTAAATATTTAATTATTTTGAATATTTAGTCAATTTTTGACCTCAAACACCAGTTCGGTTTAGTTCAATTTGTGAGCATAGTTAAGTTTAGTTCAGCTTTGGAAAAAAAATAGTCCAAAACTTGACCAAATAGAATCGTGCACACCCCTAGCCCCAAAATTATCATTTGAATCCATGTCATGAGAAGCAACAATATAGTTACATTAACTGTTACCTAGCGTAACCCTCTTCCTTTATTTGGACTTGGAACTGGCAAAGCACAAGTGCTCAACTGGAGTTAAGACAGGGCTACACAACATAGGAAATTGGCCTTCCAACCTCCCAACATAGGCGGAGAAAAGACATTGACATTCTTTTACTATCCGGATACAGAACCCAATCTATCTTATAGTTATTGCTAATTGAGAAATAAATATTCAACAATCATGCTTTAAAATATAACAACATAAAGTGGTATACAACTAAAGCTGTGAGCGTAACAGGTTTGCATTCTGCAGGAGTTAATTAAGGTAAACATCATTGTTTTATTTCTGTTCCTTTCTGTATTCGTTGCGCTTAAGTAGCACCCTTACTAAAACCAAACTGTAGGTGAAACAATTGTATTACGGGAAATTAAGCTACTACATGGGAGGTGAAACACAGAGCAAAAAGGCATGACTATGAATAGGATGCGTATGAACAATTTTTAAAAAAATGATTGAAAGAACATATTGTGATGATTATATATATGCTAGGAAATTTTAGACTATCATTCAAAGAATAAAATTTGAAGTATACCTCGCAATCTTAATATTCCTGAGCCAGAGCATTACGGTCAATGTAACAGGAACCAGTGCTAAGATAAGGTGCTCCAAAGAATGCCCGCTAATGATGTACTTATTCACATTGTAGACCTTCATGTCAGCCATTCCCTCAAATTTTGCCAGAAGATAAACACCTGAAGAAATGCAAAAGTCAACAAGCAGATGAAAACAACATAAACACATATCAAGTCAGTCAAGACAATGGATGGACATACGTGCATGCATCACGTATAAATCAATAAACAGTGGGATTTAGGCTGCATGTGGTTGGGATTTTGAGTGGGGGATTCCTGTCAGAAATCTCTGGCAGTTTAGAAGCCCAACCAAATGTACCAAATATTTTTTGGCTTCTGTGCAGCATAGTAGAAGAGACATTTTGAAAAGAAGAGAGATAGACACAAAAAATCTTGGGAAAATTGATTCCCGCTCCATTTAACCAAATTACATTAAAGATCAGTCAGTCAACGAAATTTTCTTCATCAACAATCCGAAAAAATTGAACATCCGATCCATTATGTCAAGTCAACGTTAGATAAATTTTTAAATGTCAAGAATACCCTTCCAAAAACAGTGAAATTTCTGTTGTCCCCTGGTAGGGGTTCCTGTGCATGTTAAACTATTTATTATAGCATACCTAAAATATTATTGTATTTGAAATAAATAATTACTATGTCATGCTGATTATATCTAATTTATAATTATGAAATAATATTACAATATGCAAATTAAACTATTTATTATATTTTATGACTAAAAATATTAAAATGTTCAAAACAAAATTTATTACATTTAATTTTATAAAAATTTAATTATAATGTAAAATACTAATCAATTGATGTCCATCATTGTATAATTTAAAACGTAAAGATCAAAATGATTGAATTTTGTTCCTCTTGAATTGATGTTCATCGTTGTATAATTCAAAACGTAAAGGTCAACATGTTTGACAGGCCATATGGAATGTCCAAAAGAAGATCTCAACGCATTGAAAGAGAAATTGGATATTGATGTTTATGTTTTAACACTTAAACAAAGTTTGTGTCATCGTAAAGGGAATACATTAAGGGTAATTTGAGAATTACATTAAAAGAATAACACCCATCCGACGTTAAAGGTAAAACATGGAGTGGGAGGTTTGAAATTTTAAACAATCAGATCTAGTGTTAAGGTGACATCGAAAATGGACCTATTGGGAACGTGGACCATTTGATTCAGACCTAGTGTTAATTTCCTCAAAAATATTTATCAGAAAATGAGAAAAATCTATCAAAGCTCATAAACATAAACTTTTAGCAATTTGGCAGAAATATCTTGGCTACAACCTGTAATAAACTCGAAATCAAACTCAACGCTTTAATCACAAATGGTTGAGATCAGCCACATGCATTCGTCTTTCCCATTCTACACGTTCCTCAGCTAATTTCTCTCATATGTCTAGCTCTTTCAAGTCATATTAGATTCGCCTATACCACGTTAATTTGAGTCTATCTCTCCACTTCTTCTGTGCTGGTAATATCAGGGTTTCAACTTGTTTGATAGGCACGTTAAGTGGATGCCGCTTAATATATTAAAACTAACAAAGTTATCCCTCTTTTACTACATTTTTGATTCTCACAACTCTCATTTTATCTCTAATGCACTTGTTGCAAATTCTGTTTACTTGTATATGGTCACACATCCACTGTAACATCCGCATTTCAACTACACTGAAATTGACAATATGTTTCTTTTTAATTGTCCAACACTCATTACCATGGAGTATGACAGGTCTAATAACCGTGCAATAGAATTTTCTTTCAATTTTTGAAAGATTTTACGATCACATCAAATCCTCATCGCTTGCCTTTATTTTAGCTATCTCACTTTAATCTTATAATTGACATCTTCGTTACATTTCCCGCCCATATGTAAGATTGAACTCAAGTATTTAAATTGAGTACTCAGTGCAAAAATCTTTTTGTTTAAAGTTATTTCGACCACTTCAACTCTTAGGGTTTCACTAAAATTGAAGTGCATATGCTATGTCTTCGTCTTACTAATTTCGAATCTCTTAGTTTCTAACTCGGTTCTCTATCATTCAAGTTTCATGTTGATGTCGCCTCAAGTTTTTTCAAACAATATCATCTACAAATATTATACACCAAGATAAACTCTCTTGTATATTATTAGTTATTTATCCATGACGAGGATAAAAAGATATGGGCCGAGAGTGGACCCTTGGTGTAGCCTGACGGGCACCGAAAATGCTTTTGACTCCCCTAGGGGAGGAAACTTGGGCAATCGCACCTTCATACATGTCTCTAATGATAATGTATCCACCACGTACCATTTTCTTTCTTAACACCCACCAAAGAACCTCTCTTGGAACTTCGTCGTAGACTTTTTTTAAATCAAGTAAAACCATATGCAAATCTCTCTTAAGTCTTTGTATTTCTCCACTAAAGATCTAGTTTGGAAGATGAACTACCCGACATAAATCCAAATTGATTTTTAGACATCTTAATACACTCTCGAAGTCTTCGCTTTATAATTTCCTTTTATAGTTTTATAGTCCGACACAAGAGCTTGATACCTTTGTAGTTTCCACAATCATATATATCCCCTTTCCCCTTAAATAATGATGACACTTTTTCTCCATTCATTTGACATCCTTTCGGAGGTAGCTATTTTATTAAAGAAAAGTGTTAGCCAATCCACTCATCTCTCACAAAAACACTTCCAAACTTCAATTGAGATGTTATCGGAGATTGCACGTCTCTGAGGTCCCCATTCTTCCCAGCGTTGGGCTCACTTCTAGAGGGGTACTCTTTTGGGCGGACTCTAACCTTTGCCCCTGATCCCCTTTCGGCTCCTCGATACCTTTCAAGATAGGCTCATTGAAGAATATTTCAAAATAACATTTTCACCGTTTGTTGATTCCCTCATCTCGAGTTAACACCCTCCTCTCCCTATTTTTAAATACACAAAATTTGCCCTAAATCTCGAAATCTCCTCTCCCTTCTTTTGTGCCAAAATTTTCATACAACTTGCTACAGACTGACTCCCTGACTCACCTAACTACCATTTTGCCTTGCTTTAACTTTCTTATATTGTTCAAAGGCCTCATCAGTGCTACAGTAAGACAATTTCTTAAACCACTCTCTCTTATTCTTCAACACGCTCTACACTTCATCATTCCACCACTACGATTCCTTCATAGGTGGACCTCGCCCAGTAGACTCGCCGAGAACACTTTTTCCTGTCACTTTATTTTCGACGTCAGACTAGCCCACATTAACTTGGCCTCTCCATTCAAGTCTCATTCCTTAAGCTTAAAAGTCTCATTCATAAATAGCTCATGCTTAATTCTTCTTAGTTCGTATCATTTGATCTTAGGTGCACTAATTCATTGCATCGTATGCAATTGTCCTATGACCTTAAAATCCAAAATCAAGAGTTTATATTGAATTGTGAGCGCTTCATTAGATATGACTTTGCAGTCTTCACATAAACCTTGACTCACCTTCATAGTAAGGATGAAATCAATTTGGCTCTTGCTCCTCCCACTCTTAAACCTTACTAAGTGGGAGTCTCTTTTGATGAAGTGGGTGTTCGTTGGGATCAGGCCGGCAAACGCCAAAATATTTTTCTCCTCTTCGTTTTGCTCCCCATATTCACAATCCTTGTAGACACTCTCAAATACACTTATGTGGGACCCAACATGCCCATTGAGATCACCACCAATCAGGATGTTCTCCCCATTCAATATCCCTCGCATGATACCATCCATGTTCTCCCAGAACTGAGGTTTTAGCTCACTATTGGCATCTATTTGTGGTGCATAAGCGTTGACTATGCTGATTACCTCTTGATAAGCAATCACCTTAACTAAAATGATCGTATCTTCCACGTGAACCACATACACCACCTTGTCATTGAGAGTACTATCCAAAATGATTCTTACTCTATTTTTATTAAATACAAGCTCAGTGTACTAGAGTTTGAAACCCAAGTTTTCCACCTCTATGGCTGCTCTTCTTTCCATTTGGTTTTTTGAATGCATGCAATATTGATCTCACATCTCTCCATCGTGTCTACCAACTCCATCAATAAAGACAATATTTACTAATCAATGATCGCAAAGAAAATATGAAATTAGCATACATAACAAAGTAAAAAAAAAGGACTAAGCTCAAGAAACTAAATCATATGTGTAACATGTTACATATCATACATATATGACTTCATATTTGCATAATAAAACTTTATTCCAATGCAACAAAGTCTTATTCCAAATTATCTGGGGTTCAGTTGTATGGATTTTCTCTTCAACGTGGATGGTTTTAAGCTACATCTCCAAAAAATCAGGATACTATACTGTATAGTGTCAAGCATATCTAAAGCCTAGTTGTTTCAAAAAGGGAAATAAAACTAAATTTTGTGTAATATGTTTGCACATTGCAAGAAAAATTAAGAAAAAAAAACAGATGCTTTGGGACGTTTGACCTGTTGCCCAGAGCCATTGCCTTGAATGTGTATACTTTGGTGGAAACATCAAAGCTACAGCTGGGATTGCTATACTTGGAATAAACATAAATGTCATGCATAAGCGGAGATCATCAAATGTCCTGAAACAGGAAGTCAGAAAATCAATAACCACTAAATCATGCTTTTGAGAAGTGGGAAGGTGAAAGAACAGGTTCACCTTTCATACAGAATGCTGCCGAGAACAAGCAACACAAGAGTAAATAAGCAACTCAATCCAATACGTTCATCTACTCTCTCAATAACTAATGTAGAAAAGAGAGAAGCTATAGCAATCATCATCTGCACCACATAATTCTAGTTACTTATGAGTCACATAATAAAAGCTGCATGTCTAGAAAGATGATGTTCGATAATTATGAGTAAAGAGAAATGGATAAAAATTAAGGATAAAAAACAAAATATTCCTTTAGTTAGTTTGCCATTGAAGTATGCACTTTGTTCAAAGCAAAATGGGCACACAGCAAAATTATTTGATCGTTGACATTGTCACAGAAGACTGAAGAAGATCCCATGCCAAAACTGAATACTCTGCAGAAATGATAACAAGAGAAGAATACTCGATTCATGCATATAAAGAATTTTCCGAAAATGGCCAATGATTCAAAATGAGCTATAGAATTACTTCTTTGAGATGCATTGGATCCAGCCTGTCAAACAAATTAGAATATGCTAAGCATATAGGCAAAAAGGATTACCCCACTCCAAAACGTGGATACTGATTTACAAGATGATCATAGAAAATGAGAGTTGATTTGCACAAAAACACAGTCTTACTTATCCTGCATTTTGACAGTGTACCATCATTTGTTTGGCATATTTAAAGAGAGAGAAAGCTGAACATTATGGTCACGCGATACACCAAACAAACAAAAACAGGAACATGCAAATAGTATATAAAAGAACACTGATCTGCAAATCTCTCTCCCAAGAGGTGCACCGGTACTTCCTTTTTTAAGGTACGATGATAGCTTACGTAATGATTGAATCAGACTATAAACAGTGGCTAAAAAGGTTTGTCATGGTGAACAGGGTTGAGGTATCAGATTCAAGGGGTAATATTGCTTCACAACCTGGAGGTTTTCTTAATAGACCAACGTTTGGCAATATCTGTTGTGACTTATGTCATAGTCATAAAATAAAAATAAAATTCTAGACATGCACGTAATGCAAAGAAAGAGGAGTCAAACTATAGACAAATAAAAAGGTTACAATGAGCACATTAATGTTCAGTTTAATAACACACTTTCCTTTGGTTAGGTTTCAAGATTGGCGTTCAACCAATCAGGTATGGAGTGATAAATATTCACCATTATAAAATGTCAAAACCACCATAAATTAAGCAATGGATGAACTAAAGAGTAAATGCTCGATTTTACAATTCAATACATACAGTATGCGAAGGTGTTCTTTGATAAAAGCTTGTAAATGAAAACCTTAGACTCACATCAAACCTCTCAGTGTGATCTAAAGAATATATAAAAATATTAATGTACGACTAAATTATCCATATCAGAATCTGAAATTCTTAGAACTGTGTGGACAAGCGATAACAACAGAGAAGGAGAACTCTCTTAACATATGAGCAACCTCCGATGCCTTCGAAGTTAAGAGGCTGATGCAAGACAGTAAGATATTTTCTCAGACATGAAATAACTGCCTGAATATGAAAGATAAACAAAACTCTGTTATATAAAAGTAGCAAGTATGAGAGAATGTTCATGGTGGAGAGTTAGAGCTTATAGATAATAAACTGTAGATAAATATGCCTCGACACCGAAGAAAGTTAAACCCAAATCCATGGTTTAAAATGGGCTATAACTCCAAGAACATTCACCGGTAATCTCTCCCACACGACCCGTGCGTCGTCAGGCTTGAGATGGTAATACGCGGATCCAAAAGCCAATCCCACGACCCCGGCGTAGAAGAATGCCCATCCCCATATCTCTCCCTTCATGCTGACGCCTCCAAGCACAGCAGCACCACCAAAAGATAAGATCAGACGCTTGACAAATCCACCGCACATAATAACCACAATTACACAACGATCCACCTGATTCCGAAGCAATGTCCGTGGATGCAGAGCACAAAGCCGATCACGCCGATAACCAGTAAGGGGAAGCTGGTGAGCACATTCAGAGTGTTGGGAACCCCTTGAGAAACAATGGAGTCAAAATGTCAGCGCAGATCGGAAGGGGAATGACGACCTGTCCAATTGGTGAGATTCGAGAGCGGATGAGAAGCTAGGGTTCACCGAGGAGGTTGCGCATGTCGGCGTAGATGTGGTGCATGGGGGAGTGGGGAATCTTGGGCGTGGCGACCATGAAGAAGAGACAGAGCAGCGCGCCGCCGCCCCATACGCGCCACCGGTTCTCCCTTCTCCGCAGATACTCGTCCCACAGCAGAAGCTGCTGCATCCTCGTCGCACTCGTCTTCACCTTCCGCCTTCCGTTCCGTCTCCTCTGTGATCGCCTCTGCCCTTCGTTTGAAGTCAGCCCGTTCGTTGTGTAGCCTCCAAATGGCCGTTTTCGTGCTCGCCAGTTATCTGCTGCTCCGTAAATAAATAAATGATTTATTAAGTTTAAATCCTGGAATTAAACGAGACATCCAAGTGTGATATTACATTTCTATAGTAATATAATTTTTAATATATTAAGCTAATATATCATTGTATCTGTTGAGCAGACATTAACTTCGACTCAGATGATCAGATTAAGCTCAAGACATTAAATGAATAATGTTATATTATGATATTTATATCAACAATAATTATTATTTCAACGACATCACCATTGAGTTAACTATCAGATTGAGCTTGATAACATGATTATTATTTCTATTTATACCGAACAGTTAATGGCATTTTCTTTTCAAGAAAATATTTCTGCCACAAGTCTTGTTAACAAATAATTGACAGCCACGATAAAAAATAAATTCATCGTAATATATGTTTTTATTTGCATAAAATTTAAATATGTACTTATAGATCAACATTATAATAAAATAATGGCAATTAAGTAACAAGACATGATACATATGAAGTGATAAACATAAAAACTGAAAGATAGTTTAGTAATTACGTGGTCTATTAACTTATATCTAAATCAAAGTTAATATGTGCTATGTATTTGAAAATGGCCGAATGCAGTTCTGATTTTCATGACCGAATCAGAATCATAGAAAATTCGATTGTAATGATTTAATCAGAATCAAATAGGAATATTCTTGCCCGCGATTCGAGTATCAGGCCTGGGCCTATCTTCCGTGGTTGACTGGGCTTAGGCAGCGCCGGCCCATTATTTGTACAACTCAAGGTTCGATTATTTTATCATGCTGTACGAACAATTTTGTATGAAATTCGAATAACTCCATTAGCTACTCCATCGAGCATTTATTCAAAAAAATAAATAAATTACGAATACTGATAATTATATAATGTCATTTGAATACAAAAAAATAATTCAAAATGATTCTAAACTCAAATCGAGTTTCACAGATAAATCGAAATTCGAGTTTCGAAAGCAAACTCGAATCGAGTTCGAGTTTTATAAGCACGTTCGTGTCCACTTCGAACCCGAATTTGAGCTAAACTTGGCTATGGGAACTCGAGTTTGAAC
The DNA here is from genome assembly GCA_036172225.1 of Cryptocoryne crispatula var. balansae. Lineage (NCBI taxonomy): Eukaryota > Viridiplantae > Streptophyta > Magnoliopsida > Alismatales > Araceae > Cryptocoryne > Cryptocoryne crispatula. Next base: position 1,719,732 of record CM069935.1, read on the forward strand.
TCGACTCGATCGAGTAACGACGAGTCGAGTTTGAACAAGAGTCAAGTCCGGTCGGACTCTACTCGAAAATCGAGATCATCATGGCCTCGTAAGACGGAATACAATCTAACTAACCTTGATATATAATTCGGTTTGTTCCTTGCCTCTTTTATTTAATTTCGAATGCTAACGAAGGGGAGAAGGGAAAAGAAATTTTATTTCTTACACATGCCGGGTGGGTTCGGGTGGGTTCGCAAGTCTTTGCCAAGACGGGCGACGGACTAAGTGAAGATGCCCTGCCCGAGAGACAAGATTCTTCTCGGATCGTATCTCCTCTTCCTCTCTGAGAAGGTGTTCCAAGATCTGGGTCCAAAGTGCTCTGCCCAGTCGGCGGCCGCCCCGTAGTGCGGCAGGTATTGCTTGGCGCCGATGCCCGCTCGGTCGCAGTACCGGAGGATCTCCTCGTTCCCGCCGTCCGGCACCTCGAAGTCGCCGTCCGGCGCCGACCACAACAGCCCCACCGCGTAGAAGATATCCTCGTCCGGGATCACCGGAGACATCCTCGGATCCCACCTGCGAGATGTCGACGTGGGCCGACGAAACTAAACGGGTCAAATCGGGGTCTTCTTTACTATTCTCACCTACCCCTTTTAATGGAGTCCAGAGATCATCTCAATCCTCCGATGAAAAAAATATTCTCAATCTCCATTCAGAACATGTTAAAACTTTTTTGTCACTTAAGTGACGGTTCAGTAAAAATCGATTCACTTGTTATTGAACCGATCAACCACGGATCAGTAAGACTTAATAACATGTCAGTCATGAGTTATACTGACTTCAGTAACAGTTCAATAACACTTCAGTAACAGTTTAATAAAACTTCGGTAACGGTTCGGTAATGCACTTTAGTAAAAGTTCAGTAAGACTTCGGTAACAGTTTAGTAATGAGTTACACCGGTTCCAACAACGAATTACACAGACTTCAGTAACAACTCAGTAAGGCTTTGGTAACGGTCCGGTAATGCTTCGGTAACATTCGATAACGACTCAAAAAGGCTTTGGTAGCAATTCAATAATGAGCTAGTAAAGGTTCAATAACATTGAACCAGCTGGTTCAGTAACAAGTGAACTAGTTATCATTGAATCGTCACTCAAGTGACACGGGATTGTAACATTTTTTTATTAGAGACTGAGTATATTTCTTCTACTTAGAGAGACTGAGGTGATACGAAAATATTTTTAATGTATCGGACATGAGAAATTACTCATCCAGCTGCCTAAGTGAGATCGCACACTTACCTGTCCCTGTACAAAGGGTAGACCAGGACGGGCCCCGCCGGATAGTTGTTCTTCAAGATGCCCCTGAAGACTCCTGCGTCGAAGTCGAGGATCCTGGACCTGGGCACGAAGAGGTTGAGCCACGGGTGGGGGACATCCCACTGGCCCTTGGACCGGAGACTTTCTTCCTCCTCGCGAACCCGGTTCAGAAACCTTTCGTAGCTGACGTCCTTGGTGAAGACGAGCCCCCCATCGAAACTGAGGTCCTCCAGCAGCTGTGCCACCGCCTGACCCGGGGCTTCCGGTTAACTCCATCGTCAGTGCATGCACATGCGGAGGAATGGATACGATATTCTAATTCTGACGGTACCGTGATAAAAAATAATGGATTTGAAATTGATTGATACATTTTATGAATTATCGGATTCGAAACTGAATATCGTAATGATTTATTAGAATCAGAATTAAAATTTAAAGTCGACACTAGTTAAGTTTACATGATTTCGATGAAAAAAATCATTAGTATATAAATTTAAAAACTATAAAATATAATATAAAAAATCGAAAAATTATATCAAACTAAAACAATGATACGTAAACCATCACTTATTTTTAAATAAACTTAATATTTAATAACTATTTTAATATTATAAAATAATCAGACTCAATTTGCAGCACCATAATTCTTATCGAAATCAACATATCGCTGATTCCACTAAAGAATTGATCCCACCCCTTTGTAGTCTTAGTTGTCAACAAATATACAAACAATCTCATAATTAGTAATCAAGGGTTACAATTATAACATGAGTCTAGATCATCATCTCCGTCGATCAGTGGAGAGAACTTTCGTCGGAGTCAATCAAGGAGGAAGGAGGTTTTTTCCGTAGAAATTAGTAATATATGTATGGGTAGGTAACCAAAAAAAAAAAGAAGTAAAATTAAGATGGAGGATCGCCACTCCCCCTGCAGGTTGTAGGTACTGGAGGTCTTCCCAACTCTTAGAACATTGGCAGCAGATGAGTCCCACTTGCGAGAGGAAAATGGAGTGCACATTCTCTCAAAGTGAGGAAACTCTTGAAATCTCTCTCACAAGATGGGGTTGATTGGGCCCGCACGAGGGTCGTCGTTGAGCCCCTCGTGTCAAATAGTTAGTCTACAGGTTCTCTATCGTGAGCTGGACAAGGTGACTCTCGCAGTTCCGATCACAAGAGAGGTCTTGGACCCGCATGATGGCTAAGCCTCTCATGTCAACTTGTTCATCCGCAAAAGTCCCCCACTTGTGAGAGAAATCGAGGGAGTTCTCTCACCCGGTCCAAAGGATTATTCCACCGGTGGCGTCGGTTTTTGTCCAAGAGATCTTGCATGCAGAGAGAACCATGCGAGAGCTGCTACGTGCAGAGAGGCAAGCTGAGTTTACTTCACCTGGTCGGTAGCTGAAGCAGAGGCGTTGTCGTAGTACATGGCACCTTCCAGGCAGTACGCAACCCCATGCCTTGCCACCAGAGAGCTCCTCATCTCCTCGGCAGCATCCGGCGACCGTTGGAAGGGTGGTGACTGTAGACCGCCGACGGAGCTGCCGTTCAACAACACCACCGAGCCTTCCACGTAGTCGAAGCCTTTCTTCTTCGGCGCCGTCGCATCAGGTGAGTCTCGAGAGCCTCCGCGCAGAGATATCAGGTATTCCTGATCCTTGGCGAAGGTAGCAAAGTCCGTGTACATGAGCCTCAGCCACCTCACCTGCGTACAAAAACTTTGAAGTCACACATTTTAAGAACCCTTTTTTCTTCTAAAATTAGCGGACAAAGTATTTCATTTTCGTAGTTAATGCCATGATAACATTATTAGGTACCTTTATCACTATCAATTTTTAAATTTATATTCATAGAAATTATTAAGAAATGTTTAACTAATTATATCAATTTTAAAATTTATAGTACAAATAAAATATATTATGTGGTACAAGTGTCAACTTGTATTACTTTTAATATTGATACTTCAACATTTGAAAATATTAATATTAATATTGATATAGTACTAAAAATAAAACTCTAATCAAACAGGGCATAACATATATATTCAGCTGAAACTTGACTTTAGGAGTTGGGTTCGAAAAACTTGTCTAAAAATGAAGTTATATTTTGAAAATCTGTCATCCAAGCTGATGATGTTAAGACCCTGCATATTTGTGACTTTAGAAGGAGGATGGCATGGTGGTTTGATTTTTTATTTGGCATAAACAAATATCAAGTTCAAATCTTAGGGGTGGTGGGTTTTAGACTTAAAACTAAAATTTCTACTTCTTCATACATATATACCTATTTTTAGTTATAAGTAATTAAAATAATTGTTGATTTTATCATAAAAATTGTACATATATTATATATAGTATGATTTTCTTATATTATAACTAAATTGATTTAGTCAGTTCAATCCCGTCAATTTAATTTCGAAGAAAAATTTCAAAATCAACTCCTTCACGTACACTCTCCCAAGGTTTGAACCTAGAAATTTGACTGTGCCAGAGAGTAGAGAACCAAATCACTACTACATTAAATATTTGATCTATTGTCAAGTTGAATTTGCATATATATAGTTCGACTTGATTTTTCGATTGAAATTCAGAATTGAAGAATCAGCTTTTTCAAGGAAATGTGCTAGCCAATTCTAAAATAAACAATTTTGTGTTTTAATCTTAGTTTTTCTTAATACGTTAGTTTAAAATTTTTGCGCATATCTACGTGCGTGCATGCATGCATCTGCGCCCCGTCCGGACTCCAAGTAAGGAAATTGTTACACTGCTGGCGACTTCGGATCAAGTTAGACATCCTCCCCGAGGAAACAACTTCAATGATCAGTTAGAAACGGTCACGACTCCCGTCACTCAAGTACTCAAGTGACAGTTCAGGAGGTGAACGGGTATAGATTGTTACTGGACCGGAATTCATAATGAGTTACACCATGATTCGTAACAATTCAAATCGATTCGTAACTGATTACACTGTCGTTCGTAACGAGATACACTGCAATTCGTAATCATCGAACTAGTTACGAACTGTAATGTATCTCGTTATGATTTACAATGTGACTCGTTATGAGTCGGTTTGAATCGTTACGAGCCACAATATAATCGGTTACGAATTATCGTGTAACTTGTTATGAAATTCGATTCAGTAATAATTCATACCGATATCCTCTGAACAGTCGTTTAAGTGAAAGAAAATTGTGATTATTTCTGATTCACCGCTAAGACTTTTACTCTTTGAGAGCGGATCACCTCAGGTGGACTCCTGAGGGAGCCCACCTCAGGCCACTCACATATGGATATTCAATACATGATATGATGAGTCTTAAATGCATTGACATGATGGACATTGAATGTCTATCTGTGAGTGGCCTGAGTGGACTTCCTCAGGAGTCCACATGAGGTGATCTGCTCTCTTACTCTTTTAGTAGGTACCGGAGGTGATCCCGATTCCACTGCTGGTGGCGGTTACCTTCTGAGGCGCAGCCTGAAGCGCAATGCGCGCGCGGACGATGACACCGAACTGGCCGAGGCCGCCGAGCGCCGCGTAGAAGAGCTCCGGCTCTCGCTCTCTCGAGCAGGTTATCGTCTCCCCTTTTCCTGTCCCAGCGTCATGCCATGGCGCGAGACACAGCAAAGTAGTCAGCTTCCTGTTTTCGCAAGTAGTATAAACGCAGAAATATATATATATAGATTTAACTAAGTATTTTCATTTGAAAAGATGAAGAATACCATGAAGACGCTAATATAGAATAGAGAAAAAAATATATGGTCGTAAACTTTTTCTAAAATTGAGAACAAAAATTATCGACAACTATATACATGAGGCTTATATATATAGTAGTACGGTAAAAATACATTTTCAAAGAGTATATTACTAAAATGAGAATATCAACACAGATGAGTAGTCACTACATTAAATATGACAAGAAATAAACATGTCAAAACATAGAAGAGTAGCGATATATAATTGTAGGTGGATCAAAAAAGAGAGTAGCCTGGGCACACGTTAAACATAAACCCCAAAAGGACTCCATTAGAAAGTGAACAAAAATATGTTAAAAAGACAAAAATAAAAAGGACATCACCTCAAATAATTTGTAATTGCGACTTTATCATATATATTTATATTTATATATATATAGAGAGAGAGAGAGAGAGACCGGTGATAACATCCAACTCAAGGACGTTGGAGATCTGGGGGCCAAAGCGGAAGGCCTGCCCGCTCACCCCCGCGTTGGAGAGCGTTCCGCCGACCGTCAGGTACAGGTAGTCCGTCCACGACCTTGGCGCCACCCCGTGCTTCAGCGTCTCGTGCAGCACGTCTATCCACAGCTGCTCCCCGCCGGCGTCTACGTACGCGGCACCCCGCGCCGGCGCCGACACCCTGATCCGCCGCCCCGCCGCCGCCGCGGCGCCGAGATAGCTCATGTCTATGACGACCCCGCCCGGCGCCGAGGCTTGCCCGCGCACCGAGTGGCCGCGGCCGCGCGGCGCCACCGGGAAAGGCCGGGGAGCCGCGTACGCCGCGGCCAGCAGCGCGGCGATGTCGGCGGCGCGGGAGGGGCGGAAGACCGCCGCCGGCGCCGCGGAGGTGATGTTGCCGAAGTCGGTGGCGACGGCCGCCGTCGCCGCCGGGTCGAAGGAGAGTTTCCCGGCGACGGCGGGCGGCAGGTGCACGCCGAGGAGGGTGCTGGGGCGCCGCGGCCTTTCCGGCAGCCCGGTCGTGGCCATCGGGCTGCCGGCCATGATCAAGACGACAACTGCGACCACCACCGTCGGCACCGCGCCTCGCTCACGGGCATCCATGGATCTCCGAAGAAGGATCGATCGAACTGAAAGAAGAAGACTGGTTATGCGCAGCGGAGAATATGTATATATATAGAGAGAGAGAAGAGAGAGAGAGCGAGCGACGGCGAGGAAATTAGAAGGGAAAGAAGGATGTCTTCACATGTCAACCTTTTCAAGGATATACCGAAGGACAGAGATATTGAGTCCCTGCGTGCAACGCCGCGGCGCCAAGAGCCCACCGAAGAAGAGCTGAAGACGGCCAGACATCTATCATTTTCCATCTACGGCAAGAGTTTTGATATTAATATTAACATGTGGACGTCAATCCACGTAATTTCTATCATGCATGGTTCGATTTCAAGAATATTGATGATGACGGATATACTTACCGAAATGAACTCAATTATATTCCCGCTGTCATGCTGACCGATCAAGGCGGAGTGTGGGCACGCACCTGCTTCACTTTTATGTTGAATGAAATCAATAATATTATTTCCGCCAGTCAAACAACATTAGTTATATTCCCGGTGGCATGCCGCGGATCCCGGTGGAGTGCGGGTGTCCTCCGACCTCCGTCTAAGGAAATTCCTTTCATCTTACATAAAAAACGTGAGCCTCATCATCTGTGTCACGTCAGTCTTACGAATCAAATCAAAAAATTAATCACAGTGAATCTTAGATCTTAGATCTTAGATTATACTCGGATTCTAATATATATAAATATATTTAGAGAGAGAGAGAGGAAATATCTTACAATGGAACGTAAAGCACATAAGTATTTTACGTGATTTGTGTGTTTAAAAGAAATGATATTTTCTTTGTTAGATATATATTGATCCATCTCTCACAATAAAAGGAACTATCTTATTATCACTCTAATCTAATGAAGTGTTTGATTGTGTGATAATAGAGACTTTTATTTTAAATTTTAAATTTTTTAAAAGAGATGTTTGACAAGTTTGACAATTTTATATTTTGAAAATGATTTTATTCTTAGACAAAAAAGAGGTCTCACCTCTTTTTTTTTCTCTTGTGGTCCCCCCCACTTTATTTGATCACATGTGGTGGTTATACTCTTTTGTTATCACATCCCTCCAAACATGATAATTCTATGTCATTGGTTGATTCATATTTTCTTTTTAATACAATATTTGATCATGAAAATTTACAAAAAAATATTGTGCAATCGAACACCCTATAAAATACATATTAATCTCACAATTGTTTCTACTATATATCTTGTTCGGAACCCTATGCCCTGTTGAAAAGGCATATAAATATATGTAGCTAGGCGCACACGTACGTATCACCAATGTTTTTGATCTTTGATCATGTTAATTTTGTGTTGGTTGATATTCTAATCAAACATATACGCTAATCCGCTAATTGAATTTCTGGTTGTCATCGTCAAAAGAAAAGCGTATCTTTGTTTTTACGACGGGTATTCACTTCAACCGCGTGTTCAATTTTTGTACATTACATTAATATATAAAAACCGCATGAGTGTGTTCATACATGAATGAGTGAAGTAAAAAAAGTTTCTTCTTTTTTTTTATATTTTCTCATCATGAATTTGTTGCATTGTTGGGTTACCAATCTCCACTCCTTTTTGACCCATGCATCCTCATCGGAGGAAGATTATTTAGTAGACCTGTAAACGGATCTTTCTTGGGTCGGATTTTTTAAGATCCGAATCTAAACCCAATAAGATAGATTCGAGTCCGATAGTAAAATCCTATAAGTTATTAATCTCGGATCTGAACCCATACCCGGATCCAAAATTATTTTCGGATTCGGATGCACCTGTTGATAACCCGTTGACGATGGTCGAAAGCGTACCCTGCAAGCCCCTGCTCTCTCTCTCTCTCTCTCTCTCTCTCTCTCTCTCTCTCTCTCTCTCTCTCTCTCTTTGTTACTTCGCTAGGAAGCAACAGCGTCGCCGCCGAGCGGGGAGGGAGTCACGGCCCACGGGGCTCGTGGAGGGGGCTCTCACAGAGGGGGAAGGGGGCCTCGCCGGTGGGATGCGCACGGGGGATCTCGCCGCCTAGGGGGGAAGGGACACTCGCCGGCCAGCTCCGCTTCTTCAGCACCAACTCTGGCATGGCTGGCTTCAGCTCCGCCATATCCCCTTCTATGTCCCCAAGTTCGTCGACTTCCTCTCTCTCGTCGGCAGCAGCATCTGCTTCTCCCTCCAACCCTACGGGGACAGTGTGGCAGGCAGAGGTGGAAGGGAGAGCTTGCTTGAAGGTGCCGCCGGGGGGTTCCGAAGAGAGGGCTTCAAATCCTATGGCTGCGGGGGGCTCGCGGAGGGAGAAGGGGGGCTCATTGCCCGGGGGCTCGCTGAGGGTTATCGCCGGCGAAGGGGGCTTGTGGAGGGGGGAGGGGGCCCCCCGAGGGGGTTCGCACGGGCAAAAGGGGCTCACTGTCGGGCGGGGTGGGGGTGGAGGTTGCAAGGCTCGCAGAGGGTGCTTGCCAGCGGAGGGGCTAGCCGACAGCAGGGGAGCTTGCGAAGGGGGAAGGGGGGCACTTCGGCGGGTGCGCGCGGTCTAAGGGGGCTCGCTGCCTAGCAGGGTGGGGGGAGGTTGCTGTTCGAGTTGCTGTCGAAGGCTCTGGGCAGGGTGGAACGGGTGCTGCCGGGCTAAAATCAACGGCCCCCGGAGGCAGTGGAGGTAAACGGGTCCTCAATCCCCCGTCGGGTTCTCAAATCTTACCCCGATATGTAAATTTCGGATTTCTTTCAAATCGGGTATAATAGAACCCGAAACCGTGACCTGTTGGGGGCATCAATCGAATGCCTAGACCCTTTTTCCAAAATCGGGTTCAGGCTAGACGACGGATTTACCGTATCCATTTACAGGTCTATTATTTAGTATCGAATTTTATTCTTTAGTAAATAACATATAGAATCGAATTGCTCGCTCTCCAATTTGTTTTTCTCTATGACAACAATATATTCCTTCTTTTACCAAATTTTATTCCTACTTTAATTATTTACATGAGAGTGATAAATGATAAATCATTTTTCCATATTCATATCATTTCTATGTCAAATATACATGAGAAAATATTAATAGGGAGAAATCATCCTATAGATATTCACACCCTTATTTTTTTATTACGCAGGGGGGTGGCTTCGGTTGGTGGCTGCGGGAGTGTACCGACAGTGGTCGAGCTCCCTGCGCGATTTCACGTCGCAACGGATGGTTTCGGGTTCGAACTCGAGAAGAGCCTCCCCACGGGGGAGGTCGTGTCCACTCAGCCATAGGTGAGGGACTACCGATAAGGCCCGTTCTAACAATTAATCGGCTATTTAATTTGGTTGCACGATGAATTTAATTTTTATTAAAGATTTATATTTTTAAGAAAATATGTCAAACAAGACGTGCGGCAGCCATTAAGAAATTACGTTTTTAAAGTGATTTTCTTCTTAGATAAAAAAGGTGTGGTGTGAGTCACCATCCTTCTTTGTCAGAAATGGTTCCTGCTCTTTTTCTAGTACATCTCCCGTGACAATTTTATTCTAAAACTACTTTTGATAAAAGAAGATGTACATTCCCCGAAGTCAAATAAGATGTGCAGACTTTTGGAAGCTGTAAGTATTTCTTCTGGTTCACGTGAGCAAAATTATTTGATAATTTATATTTTAGAAATTAGACAAAATTAAGCGACCATAATGCCTATATTCTTCCCGGCCCTTGTGAAGGCAATTTGTTTCCTCATTCCTTTCAACTTCAATTGTTCTCAACCTGGAGAGGGAGAGAGAGAGAGATGCTTACCGGGTTTATTCACTTTATTCCAATCTTAGGGGCATAAAATTTAATACGCCTTCTTTTGCTGGCACGGGAAAAATACCCCTTTTTTCAAATTTTCAAACGGCAGGAGGCTAACTGACTAACCGCTCCCGCTTCTTCTTCTTCTTCTTCTTCTTCTTCTTCTTCTTCTTCTTCTTCTTCTTCTTCTTCTTCTTCTTCCATGTTACGAAGCTCTTCTCTCTCGTTTCTCTTGCCAGCCCGATCGTTCGACAGACGAGGAAATACGGAAGTCATCTCCGAGACTTAATGTTGGGAGGAAGGAAGAACAGGTAATTAAATACCCCGATTTTCTCACCTGATTTTCCTCGGCAACTTGGGTCATCACTCGAAGAACACAAATTGAAACTTATACACTCCGATCTGTTCATCATTCTACGGGCAGTGATGTAAGGAAGACAGAGTCCCAACAAAGAGTGAAGTTCTTATTTTTGGGGGGCCAAATCAACTCCCTCTCCTATTTTCAAGAGGGGATTTATTTCTTAGTCCCATTTACCTGCTTCGTTATTTTATTATTTAGTTATTTTGTAGTCTCAAATTACAAATCCTTTCATTTCCCGCCCTTTTTTTCGGCTTAACACCGTCGAGTGTAGCGGTTTGATGTCGAATTTCTCGATGATCGATCTTTTTAGAGCAGGAATTTTTCTGAACCCATCAATAAAATTATAGATCAGTGGTCGATTCATCGGTTCATCCCCGTAGGAGGCTAGCAGAAAGCGAGATTTATCCAAGTATATATATGTATACGATGATTAAGATAAGTATATGTATGTACGTTATTTAGTTAAAGGAGAATCCGTCAGAAATTCCTTTGGGGATCTAAGGAAAAATCCCCAGTATTCGTGTTGAACCCCATTCTAAAAAATATCAGAAGAATTGAATTTGAAACTTGGACGATGATAAATGATGAACTACAACAACAATAATTATTTAATTTTAAATTTCTTTTTTTTTCTGTCGTGCCCAGCAGTTAGTGATCGATCAAGAACCGTCGAGAAGATGAACGACCTCATGACGAAATCCTTCCTCAGCTACGTGGAGCTGAAGAGGCAGGCCGTGCGGGACCTCGAGGACGGCGATTATCCCGCCCCAGCGTCACCTGATGACGAAGAAGAACGGCAGCTGATCCGGTTCTACGAGGAGGTCGGCCCCATCCAGCAGGAGATGGACCACATCTCCGGCCTCCTCCTCGAGCTCCGGCACCTGATCGAGGAGGCACCCACCGCCCGCGGCGCGACGGCCCTCCGCGCGCTGCGAGACCGGGTGGACTCCGGCGTGTCGGCGGTCCTCCGCGAGGCCGGCGACGTCAGGTCAAGGCTGGCCGCCCTCGACCGCCGCCACCGGCCCCCCGCCGGACACGGCGGCGGGGGGGCCGTGCACCGCGCCAGGAGCAGCGTGACTCGCGCGCTCAGAGCAAAACTGGGCGAGATGATGGGGGAGCTCCGGCGGCTGCGGGAGCGGAGCGCGTCGGGGAGCGTGGGGGCAGGGCGCTTCAACGCCACCGGCGGGGCGGCGGGCGACGACGCGGTCGGGAAGCCGATGATGCGGTCGGCGGAAGGGGAGGAGCGCGCGGCGGAGGGGCGGGAAGGGGCGGCGGGGGAGCTGCAGAGGAGCCTGGAGAGGTTGCGCGGGGTGTTCGCGGACATGGCGGCGCTGGTGGACGGCGGGGGGGAGCAGCTGGAGGACATCGAAGGGAGCGTGGCGCGGGCGAGGGTGTACATCGGCGGCGGGACCGGGCGGCTCGCGGCGGCGACGCGGATGAAGAGGGAGGCGCGGCGGAGCTGCGTCGTGTTGGTGTGGGCGCTGGTGCTGGTATTGCTGCTCACCTGCCTTATTCTCATGTTCACTGGGTCTTAAATGACCGGCCATGGAAGAGATAAATATATATATTTATATAGTGAATAATAATTTAAAAGAATGGTTAGGAACCCAAAAATGCGATGGAAGTGGAAAGTTGATATGAACGTGATTTCAGTCCAGTCGAGCGAATTTTGTGTCTAGCCCCTGAATTTTTTTTAGAGGCCCAGAGTTTCAGACCGTTCGACAGGTCATTCAAATGGACATTTCAGTATAACACTTAAACCTGTTACAAAGTTCGCTTCGTTTCAATGTGCCCTGTATCTTCCTATTTTAAAATGTAAGGTAGACATTTTTTTTCACAAGATAAAGACACCAGAGACGAAATTATGGTGTTTAGATATAAGAACCGAAGGGAATCAATTATCATCTTTACCTGATCTACGAGGCAAAGTATGTCAAAATGTTTACATGTTGCTAATATGCGTTTGATTGTAAAATCCGGCAAAAACAGTTGGCTTAATTCATTATACAATTGTTTACATTGTTTGGACAAATATAAAAATGTTTAGTTATTAGACAAAAGGACCAGTTCTACGTTACAAGAAGAGAGAAGTGGGATAAAAAACTGAACGAAAAAAATTTCAGTAACGTGATCCTCTAGATTGTTTTTCATGTATTCTGCAATCTTAACCAAGCAATTTTTTTAGCTAAAGAAAGACTTGGCCTAAAATGCATGTTTTTTGTAAAAAAGAGAATTACAAAAAAAGATAGCAAATTAATAATGTGTATAAAGTTAATGTTGACAACAGCTGACGGTACTATCATTTATATTGCCTCTCAAATAGATTACTAGAACTCTCTCTCTCTCTCTCTCTCTCTCTCTCTCTCTTCCTAGTATAATCGTAACCCAGCTGACCAGAAAAGTATTTATGTTGAAATGTGTAATTGAACGAAGAAACGCGAGAATTAGTCCAGTTATTCTTTCGAGAGAAAAAAAAACATGCCCATTAAATGCCATGCATAAGTTGAATCTAAGGTACAACCTCAAAGTGCTATATGATATTGTTTCGAAACACAGCCGAAGTGGTCGGGTCTCTAACCTCTCTAAATACGAAAGATGAACGCCTTTTAAAGAAAAAAAGGCGTGCTAAGGAGAAGCATGATATGCTTGCTCAGCAGGACACGCCATGGCGAGACCCGTCTTCTTCAGGATCTGCGCGTCAGAGCACAAGAGTTACATATTCTGAAACATGAGGATTATCGAGAAGAGACTAAGTACAGTATAATGATTGTTTATGATGATAACACAGCTAAAACACCTCATCGATGAAGGACATTGTGTCTCGTGACTATATTTCTCTCATGACTTTTTAATGAGAAATTTCAACAGGTCTGTAGGAGGAGGCAAGAGATGGATGAGAGTGATTTAGTGAACAAGAGGGAGCCACAGAGAAAGATGAAGGGGAAGGAGGTGGCGTTCAGGTTGGATTGGGGAAGAAGGGATAAAACATGGAGAAAAATAAAGGGTTAATTTAGCAATTAAGTTAGACATATCTCAACCCAATACAAAATAAAGTATTCCCTAGGCATGCTATTTATTTAGCTGCGGCTAATACCAGGGATTAAAACAGTAAACACAAAAAAGCATAGTGGTTGCAAATGTTATATAAGAACATTCGTATAAATGGACATATATATGTGGAAATTATATGTAAAGATTCTATAAACTCTTATGATGCTTGGGAGTAACATACAGTGTATCAAGTCATGTTCTAGTTCCTAGTGTGAAGAAGCAAAAAATAAACAAATACGGGAGACAAGGAGTGCCATATTATATTAGGCACCTTATAAACAAATAAGGCAACATTTTACATAGACGAGTCAGCACTTGATTCTTTCCATAATTGGCATCTAGTCATAAAATCAGAGGAGGAAGCTTTCTTTTCACAAATTCTTCACACGTTTTGTAAAAGTAATAAAATGCAGATAATTCTGGCATGATCCTATTAAAACTGTTGTGCTGCCTAAAACTATGAATGTGTGATACGCAGGCAGTAGTTGTACACTTAAATGAGGAGGAAGCAAGCCTGCTTTGGAAGGGAGGGACAACAATGCAGTCGCAGTACGGTAATCCGCGTAAATCAATTAGAAATCAGAAGTTACGAAGGACAAGATGAAAGTTGTTGCACTATGGTAATCCATGTAATTCGATTAGCAACCAAAAGTTATGAAGGATTAAGATGAACTTTACTATCTACCTTTTACGTCTTCGGGTTGAAGTTGCAGCTCCCTTGTCATCTTCATGATCATAATAGCTGTTCTGCCTAATAATATATATCTGCAAGAAGCAAGGAGTAAGTAAATTATTGAACAGGATGAACAAATTTCTAGGTGGCTTAGAAACAAATTTTACTGTATATAGATATTTGGACGACAAATTATCATTTTATACAGAAATTACATAATTACAATATGCTTACATTCCTGAACGGTTGAACCAGTCCAACAACTTTTAAATGGACTGTGTGCTCGGTCAATGCTTGTCATTAGATAGATAACTAAACTTGGGACTTGTGAATAACGCATTAACCTTAACATAAAAATAAACAAAAACTAGTCCCACTTCCCAGGATATGGTAGCACCTTCGATATTCATGAAGATGAAAATACTGGAATCCGAGCATGAAAATTTCAAATGGCTTATGCATACTTATATATGACACATGAGAAATAGGAACAATAAATTATTAACAAAAAGGGTTACCTTGAATTTGGTTGCCGTTACCAGTTCAAAAACCAATGCATCCCCGTCAACTAATTCATGATCCATGGCAAAACCCCTCCATCCAGCACTCAGACCATTCTTTTCAGCAAGGTAAAGTGTAGATGATTCATTGTCATCCTCATCTATCAAGGACATGTAGGTATTTTTTCTCGGCAAGTATTTTGTACAGAATGGTTTTGGCAGTCCCTGTAAATATTAGCAGGCTGTCAGGCCTTGACCTTTTGTTAATAAAAACACAGTATATCTATGATGTTCGACAATATATGTGCCAACAAGAAGAGAAATCAGAAATAAGGAATTGTCACTTAATACATTAAATGTTCCACATATAATCTGGTTTCTGTTCCAAATTTCATAGATGTTTGGCGTAATTGAGAGAAAAAGTGGTGAAATCAAGCGACAACAATCACAAATTCTTTCCCAATACTACCCTAACATGATTTTCAAATGAAATCAATTAACTGTAGCTATGGCGTGGCAAAGATTTTGAATGGCATTATTCACACATGGAAGGCAACTGCTTTGATGTTCCTGAAAATGGCTAGTAAATTTGTATCACA
Organism: Cryptocoryne crispatula var. balansae; assembly: GCA_036172225.1. NCBI lineage: Eukaryota > Viridiplantae > Streptophyta > Magnoliopsida > Alismatales > Araceae > Cryptocoryne > Cryptocoryne crispatula. The sequence continues at coordinate 1,734,759 of CM069935.1, forward strand.
TTTCATTGAGAAAAGAATAGTTAAAATTGTCTCTTACAGAGGCAAATAAAAAGGATAGATAATAGAAAGAAATACCCATATCAAGGATGCACAAATAAAAAGGATGAGACGAGGAATGAACAAGAAGCTGGAAATGTGGAGTTCAAAAGTTTCAAGACAAGTAGACTTAAGACAGAATATATACATCGTAAATTAATGAAAACTAAAGGGAAAAAGATAGGGACGTTAGTTTGAATGGAGTAGTATTATCGCAAAATACTTAGTTTAAATATCTTGGTTCAATTATTTGAAAGATAGAGAATATAATGAGGATGCTAACCAATGCAAAAAATATCAAGTGGAGATAGAATGCAGATATTTTATGTGACTGTAAAATTTCACTAAAATTGAAAAAAAATATATCATACAACAATAAGACTTGCAATGTTGTAAGCTGGTGAATGTTGAGGAAAAGGAAAATTAAAGCATACCTTGAAACTAAATGTTTCAAAAATAATAATGTTAGGATGAATGAATGATTATGTTAGATTAGATAGAATAAATAATGAAAATATCATATAAAATGTAAGAGCAGCAGCCATATATTGTAGAAACAACCAATTTCTAGATCGGATCAGCCATTGTTGATATGATTCTTGGCCAGAGGACCGATCTGGAAAAAGTCCAAGTGGAATCGGCCGGATCGCTCAAGATCAGATTGGAATTGGATCTTTTTTTATGCAATCCCAGTCAGATCAGCCGAATCAACCAGGATCGATAGGGAACAGATCGGAATCGAAATCTGTTATTTTATTTACCGATTTGGGATCGGGATTCTTCCTAGAGGGTTGGCCCAGATTCCCGCGTCCTAACTCCAATCTTGCGATCTTTGGCAACAACAATTGTAGACAAATTAAAAGAAGAGTACCGTCTTCCATTGTGTTTTCCCTTCCCGTGCTTACCAAGTCCAAGGGATCCATAACTTAAAAATTGGATTCCCTACTAAATGGGTAGGATAGACATGTAAGGAACTTCATCCCCACTTGTTTAGGGCAGCAAATTTCAGGGGCCAGCAATGGTTGCCCCATCAACTGCCTTATGACAGCGAATCACCCCAAATTGGTCCAGAAACAGCTGATCCAAACAGGGTTAACCCAATGCTAGCAGAAATCAGGCACAGGACTGGACTATCCCCTAAGGATCAGGTCAGCACATGCCAATCCTGCAAGCCTTGACCCATATACAACACTACACCCTAACTTCCTTTTATTATTATTATTGTTTAGCAAAAAATACCAGCATCTGATGATCAAATTAGTATCTGAAGCTGATTAAGATGCAACAAATATGGCCTTAAGTCCTTCATTCTCACAACTTGCACTAGAATACTAGATTCAGCTGGTAAACTGCAGAGAAAAGGCAACTCTTTAGATTTTGCATACATATACCAATATACAATCATCACTCCATTATACACTATCATTTGAATACTCCTATCATCATCATAACATCGGTTTATTCCAACCTCTTAATAGAACCGGCATTCCGTCAGCATGTGTCATCAAATCCAAAATTTGTTACTGCATCATATCAAACTTGCAACTTAACAACGAGAAATCAAAATATAGTATTTTAATACTGTCTAGGTGACAAGGCTCCGTTAACATGCGAGAAATAATAAGTCTACCACTCCACTTCCAGGTTCCAATATTTTCAGATTTGGAAAACATTATTACCAGCCAAAATCCGCCAGTCACATGTGACTGTAACATAAGCTTTACGAAGTTTGGGAACTTTGACCCAATCTGTTCCTGTAGAGCATTTGCTTTCTCTTCAGCATACTCCCTTGCCTCATCCGATGCATAAACTCGATCAGATAAATTCCTTTTGAAGACTCTAATTACACAAATTAATACAAATTAAAACTGAAGACAGATTATGTCAAAAACATGGAACTGAAAACAAAATAGTTGGTTTACCTTCTTACTTTAATGAATGTTACGAGCTTTTCCTACAACAAGAGCAATAGATAGCTATGGTGTCAGATGTAGGTGTTAGATGTAGACAAGTTTTTTCCTCAAGAAGATTGACAACGTCTCAAGAGACTCGGTATTATTTTTTGCATAAAAGCACATAACACAATATAAAATCAGATACTCTAAGCAAGTTTGTTTCTGTATATCTTCTATTCTTATGAGGACTTCGTCAAACTGAACAAACTTTGATTTTGACATATATCCAATCCAACATTTGGTAAAACAACCTAAGGCTGAAATGCACCAATTAAAATCCATAAAAAATAATGTCCCACGAGGAACCCCTGTCAAGAAAATTAATTCGTATTGGAATGAAAATCAAAATCAACATGCTTCTTGAAAACCTACTTTCCATCTTTTGTGCTAACTGAGAATCAAAATCAAGCGGCCAACATTCCAGTCAACCTACACAACTGATGGTTTCTCAAAGAACTAAGACCCCCCCCCCGGCCCCCACAAGCTTGTTAATCTTTGTATATACTCCAGAAGATCAATGAGATCGGCCCATATAGTTTGAAAAACCTTGCTTGCAAGGTCTGACAGTATGGAAGACTCTCATTTCACTCTTTTCCCTCACAATCGTTCAACTGACTATGACAAACTTGCTAACTTGTGTTATTGCTCACTCTGATGAGTGATGACATGTCCATCCCCTATCTAAGCCACTTCTTGCCATTTTTCGCTCTTCTATATAAGTCGCTTGTCATGAGGAACATGTATCATCCCGCCATTTGCACTTATCCCAAGAGACATTCCAGAAGTAGTCGCTTCTCGGTTACCAGGAGAAACGTGAACATAGCTTATCTGCATACTTATAAGTCAAAATTAATGAAATAGAAAATCCAGTAATATCTTGTAATGCAAACAGTTAAGTTGAGAGAAATGGGTAAGGAAGAACAAGAAGAACCAGCGGTCAGAAGAAAGAAAAAGGTTGAGCTGCCCCCAACTTGGGAGGTGGCAAGATTACTTCTTTGTAGCTCACGGGGTTCCTCACGCGCTCCGACCTCCTCACGGCAACGAGAACACCTTCTTCCCGGTTGATCCTCTTCCTCGATTTACTCTGCAAGACAACAGCGACCCTGAGAATGAGTTGTCCGCTTCTAAAACACCTTGTAAAAGGCGAAAAAAAATCGGAAAGGAAGAACGAGACCGGGGAGGGTTTGGCGACGGAAGAAGCGGCTTCTTCACGAAGGGAGTGGGAGAGGTAGGTGAGCTTGAGCTCCTCGATCTTCTTCTTGTTCTCCTCCAGCTTCCTACGGCGAAGCTCCTCATACTCGGAGACGACCATCTCCCCCTTCTCCGCAGAATGCAAGATCAGATTGGAGTGACCCGCCACGGAGGGGCCGGCTGCTTGCAGACGACGGCCCGCCGGGAGGGAGGGAGGAGAGGAAGAGAGGGACAGCAGGAGCCCTTCCTTCGCAGTCGACCGACGGGATTCAAATTCTGAGTTTGAACTCCGGTTGGCCGCCCGATGCAGCCCTGAGCTGAAAAAGGGACTGTCTTCTCGGAGTGCAGGTACTTCTAGGGGTGGGCACGGTTCGGTTTGGTCCGATTTGGACCGTTTTTTTTTTCCAAACCAAACCAAACCGAATCACCCTCCCAAATCGAACCGAACCAAACCGAATCAAATCGGTTTAATTCGGTTTGGTTCGGCTTAAACCGAAAATAAATAAAAATATTTAAATTAATTATTTTTTACATATATATACTGATTTTTATGTTAAAAATAATGAAAATAAATATTATTTTATTATAAAATTTATAAAAATATCATTTTTATTAATACTATAATAGTTTTTTATATTTTTTTGAATAAATCGGTTTAAACGGTTTGGTTTGATTTAAATCAGTTTGGAGATTTTCCAAACCAAACCAAACCGAAAGGGGGTCCAAACCGAACCAAACCGAACCGAATGGGCTGGTTCGGTTTGGTTTCTCGGTTTGAACCGTTTTATGCCCACCCCTAGGTACTTCCCTCGTTTGGTTGCATATTATTTAATTCATCAACAACAACGGATAAAATAAATAGGGTTTTAAGAAAAGACGGACGTGTTAGAGTTATATCAATAAAATTATTAGACGGAGCTTTCAAAAAATTTTGATGGGCAACGGGGTGTTTGGTTGGATGATAAACTGAGTTTTTTTGTTATAATTTTATATTTTTTATAATAAAACTTGTGTTTCAAATTATGTTCCCAATGCATTTCCATCTTAGATTAAAAAGAAAGGCGAGCGAGACCTCCTTGTGGTCCTACGGCGAGAGAGAGATTCAAATAGCATAGATTCAAGAACTTGAAATATGTAATCTTGTAATTAACTTCTTTTTATGAGTATCCGATAATTGTGAAAAATTGAGGAACACTTGAGGGAGAGACTCTGGTTAGGTAATTCCTTTTAGGTGTCCAGCGTTTACAGCGACATGTTAGCTCACATACTTTATGTCTTAAATCAAATAAATTAAAATGTCTAACTTTTAAATACACATGAAATTAGTTTGAAATATGTAACCTTCGACCAATTTAAAAGTTAGAGCTCAGTTGGACACGATCAGGCAAGTCCTTGTAGGGTGTTTGGTTGCAATAACCTTTTCTATACATTTTCAAGATGAAGATGTTGTATTAAAATGAAGTGTAAGTGGTTCTGGAGATGGGATGATAACAAAAAAAAAAAGATAAATCGTTTACGACCAGAAAGAAGCAGAGGTATCACATGATAAGAAATAAGAGTTTTTTTTTCAAAATATTAATAGGGTGTTTGGTTGCATGATAAAGTAGTTTTTTCTTATAATTTTATGTTTTTATAAAAAAGTTTGGAAGAAGAGGTGTTTGGTGGCAATTACAATTTTATGTGTTTAAAAGAATTTTCTTCTTGAACGAAACAAGAGGGTGTCATTTCTTTTTTATCTTGTGGCCCCTTCACCTTATTTAGTCATATATAGTATTCACTTTGTTTTTTGTTATCACATATTTCCATACATGATACTTTTATGTTCTTGATTAGCTCAATTTTATTTTAATATAATTATTTATCATAAAAATTTACGACGCAACCAAACACCCTATAAATTGTACTGTTTGTTTTTTTTGTCACATGGCGTAACGGCCAGAGAGCGCGCAGTGTCAAGGGATTGAGCCCGCAGGATCCACCTCCCCGAGTGTGGCTCGGCTCTGTCGGGAGTCAAACTCCGCCCCTACTCCCCAGGAGCAAGAGTCGCGTCAATCGAGCCACACTCATCTGCAATTGTAATGATTGTCAAACATCCATTTTATCATTTTAACAAGCTTCGTTACAAAACTAAGTCGTGACAAAAACTACGGTCAACATGTTTCAAAACTTCCCATTAGACTTTAAAATTAAACTCAAATAAATGCCATATTAGACTTATGATTAACTAAAATAACAAATTATTCCAATTTAAATTGAAGCCATATAATACGATGGACACTATTCTTCATAACATCTGTGAGTTAAGTTCATAATCAAATTAAACCTGTACATTTTTTTTAGTTTTTTACGCGTCTATTGTAGTGCCTAAACATTTTACGTCCAATTTGATAACACTGTTTGATATTTCTATCACTATCCAATTTAAAATTGATATTGATAAAAATTATTAAGAAGTATTTAATTAATTTTATCAATTTTAAGAATTATAATGTAAACAAAACATATTATATAATATAAGAAAAATGTCAATTTATATTACTTTTGATATTGATATTTCATCATTTGAAAATATTAATATTAATATTGATATAGTATCAAAAATGAAACTCTAATCAAACACGACATTAACTTTTTGTCACATCGTATCTAAACGTACGATGTATACTTTCATGTTCACGTTTTGCTTAAAAACTTCTAAGTATGTTGGCAACATTTAAATCAGATATATAATTAATTAAGCGTGTCGTGTATCAAGTTCTAAAATTAACTATGGAAACCCAATATAAAACTAAACAAGCACGTCAGTCAAGTCAGTGCTCAGGTTAAATTGGGGTCAGAGCAAAGTAGTATTTATTTTTTTAAAGATACCGATTTGGTTATTTATATATCTAATCTAACTAACAGTGTTGGTTTGATATATACTAGTCAAAGTACGTGCTTCGCACGTTTAACTGGTGTGTCGTATATATTTCAAAAATAATATATTAATGTAAATATATAATAAAATTTAACAACAAGTACCTCTTGTAAGAAAAGAAATATACAATCAATCATATAAAAGATACTCATTCCCCCATATTTATAATAATTACACAATGGTACGATGAAACAATATAAATTGATTCAAACACGTACAATGTACGGGGACAACTCCAATTAGTCACTTAAGACCTGTTTGGCACACATTTCAAATAAGCTTAGAAACATGACAAGATAGTTGGGGAGATTGCCTCACCATGACCATCAATCATGTCTTACACGCTCACTCCTTTTGCACCCTGCAACCGAGGATGGAGGAGTTATAGGGATGCGGCGGATGCCTGATAGACAGACACCTCGGCTATGTAAACAATGGCGTCTTCTCACTGACGAGATCCCAACAGAAACACAGTTCCAAGCCCTAATTCTTTGCGATGCTAGCTGAATATGGAAAAGATAACACGATGAAACGGTTTGCATAGAGCACGGTGAAGATGAATGGGTAAATAATGAGGAATTACTATCTGTTAGTCATTGAAGTGTAATTGGAGGTGACTATTGTGGATGAACGTACCGTTGACATAAAACAAGTCAAGTGGGAAACGTTACCCATCACAATAGAAATGATCAAAAAATGAATGACAAATAAATAAAAAAATAAAATTGTGAACATTATGTTAGAAGGCAAATTAGAAAATTTGAAATCCAATGTAGAAATATATTATGTTAAAACCAATGTAAGAAACATTTGTTTCCAAATGAATTACACAACTTAGATAAAAAGGATAGGACCGTTGAAATTGTAGAAAACAAATAGCTAGATAACAAACATATCCACTGAACACAATCAACCATGATCAATCTGATTCTATGGTAGTCAATTCAGGCCAAAATCCAATGGGACTCGAGTTCTAGGCCAACATCAATAGATCTCCACTAATAAGGCTGGTTTTAGACAAGCGGGGATTAGTTGAACCCGATCTAGAATTGGCCAATCTAGTTTAGAATATGCCAATCTATTAGAGTTTAGCCAATCATGTCAAGTCCTGACCAATTAAATCCAAGAAATTTAAAGTGAGGATAAGGGTTGGGATTGACCGACCTAAAGGAAGAAAAATTTAGTCGCATTGGTTCTTAAAAAAATAAAAAAGGAAGAAGACAACAAACTGGAACTTCATGAAGAGGCGGACATAATCCGGTGAAATCCCCAAGAAATCGATCTTGGTTACATGTGTAGGTAGCTCTTCCATTTTTCTTTAACTAAACATACATCAACTCTTCACAGGGGAAATAGAATGTATTCATACATACACATTTGTTTACATATATTTTTCAGAACTTGGAGTCTTGCGTACCACAAGTTCTACTTATTTGGCTTTCCATATGAAAATCTTAAGAGCTTGTTTGATAAGGTATTAGGATCATTTTGATCTTGTTACATGAGTTAAATTCTACCTTGGATGACCCATACAGAAATTATCTTAATCAGATTGGGTTGGGACAACCTTATCTAGTGTAATAAGAACCGGACATTTGAGAATCCAAAAAATGAAAAATGCAAAATTCAAAAGTCTTAAAATTGATAGAAACTTGAAAATTCGAATGCGAGAATATATGAGAATCTGGCAAGTATAAGAATTTGGCTACTTAAAAATTCGAAAAACAAACAAATTAAAATTCGGGGAGGATTAATAAAACTCTAGAAAAATTGAAATTTCAATAATCAGTATCCAGAGAAAAGCTAAAAATTTAAAAAAATGAAAGTTGTTGAAAGTCTAAATTTCAAAGTTCTCAAGATCGAACTCTATTTGGAAACCTACGAGGAGTCCGAGAAATCTAAAACTTGACAAATCAAATTCCATCTAAAAACAAAAAACAAATGTAGAAAGTTTGATATCTAAAAAATCCAAAAAGTTCAAAATGCCTCACAATCTAACTATTCAAAAAACTCAAAATCTGAAAGTTCAAACCACAAAATTTAAAATAAAAACTAAAATTAAAGGGAAGCCAAATCGAACTTTAGCAAAATGATCTCGGCTACAGAAACCCAAGATCCACAAGATACCAAATCTGAAAATTGGAAACATAAAAAGCAAAATCCAGAAGTTGTCAATTCACATTACAAATTTCAAGTCTTAAAAACTGAAACCAAAAAAATCTTGAATTTGAAACTTAGCCAAATATTCTAATCCCAAGGTCCTCGAGCCAAAATTCTCAAAAATGAAATTCAATTATGAAACTATAAAATCTGTAATTGTTAAATCCATAATCCAAAATAAAAAAAATGGAAAGTATAGCTAGAAGGTGGATAAAACATAGATCATAAATTCAGCAAGTTCTACAAATTTTACAAAGTACTGAAAAGCGAAAATTAAAAAAATTAGGGAGAAAAGCGCAAATGCGAAGATTGACAAATCTGAAGCATAGATCAACAATGAAATTGAAATATGTAATTGTTAAATCCAAAATCCAAAATATAAGAAATTGAAAAATGAGGTCAAAAACCACAAAATCTGGATAAAACATAGATCCAATCGTTGAAATATGAGGAAACCTGGAGGGCGAGAATGTGGAAATCCCAAGAAAGTTGGATATTTTGAAATCAGGAAATCTCAATGAATCCTAAAATCTACAAGTTGTCAAGATAACTTTTAAATTTTAAAGACCAAATCCAAATGAAAAGACCTTCAGATCAAAACCTTTGTTAGAAGTTTAATAACAAAAATTTTGTATATGGAACTTATAACCAACAAGCTGCACCTATAAGCATCAACTCCAAAATCTGAAAGTTACAATAGGATATCCAATACCAATATTCCAAAAGTAGACAGATGATTAAACGAATTGGCAAGTTGTTAAACATGTTTATTCTCAAGCATCGAGTGAACATGGCGCATGGTAAACCACCAAGGACGTAAATCAAAGTCATCTAACATGAAATCAAGCTTAAACTCTTAAAGTCCAATTCTAGAAGTCCAAATCCATAATACCAAAAACAAAATTAACATAGAACGAAAGAATGCTCAGATCTCAATTTTGAAAAAAAAAATCCCAAGCAAGAAAAATTCATCTGATATAAAACTTCAACAAAGCTCCCAATGCTAATAAGACAAAAGAAGAAATGGGACCTTTAAACATCAAACCAAAAAAATCGGAAATTGCATATGATTATTCAAAACAAAAGTACAAATCTAGAGGGACAATAGATCCTAGGTATTAAAAATTGAAAATTTCTAAATTAGAACCAAGGAATACAAATGAAATTTTGTATGTGTATAGGCAGAAGGTAGATAAAACATAGATTAGAAATTCAGCAAGTTCTACAAATTTTACAAAGTACTGAAATCTGAAAATTACAAAAATTAGGAGAAAACTGCAAATCCGAAGATTGAGAATTCTGAAGCATAGATCAACAATGAAATTAAAATATGCAATTGTTAAATCCATAATTCAAAATATAAGAAATTGGAAAATCTGGCCAAAACCACAGAAGCTGGATAAAACATAGATCCAGTAGTTGAAAAAATGAGGAAACCTGGAGGGTGAGAAGGTGGAAAGCCCAAGAAAGTTGGATATTTTGAAATCAGGAAATCTCAATGAATCCTAAAATCTACAAGTTGTCAAGATAACTTTCAAATTTCAAAGACCAAATCCAAACACAAAGATCTTCAGATCAAAACCACAGTTAGAAGCTTAATAACAAAAATCATGAATATGGAACTTATAACCAACAAACTGCATCTATAAGCATCAACCTCAAAATACGAAAGTCACAATAGGATATCCAATACCATATTCCAAAAGTAGAGAGATGATTAAACGAATTGGGAAGTTGTTAAACATGTTTATTCTAAAGCATGGTAAACCACCAAGGACTTAAATCAAAGTCATCTAAACGTGAAATCAAGCTTAAACCCTTAAAGTCCAATTCTAGAAGTCCAAATCCAACAATTCATCTGATATAAAACTTCAACAAAGCTCCCAATGCTAATAAGACAAAAGAAGAAATGGGACCTTTAAACATCAAACCCAAAAAATTAGAAATTGCATATGCTTATCCAAACCAAAAGTACAAATCCAGAGGGACAATAGAACCTAGGTACTCGAAACCGAATTTTTTAAATTAGAACCAAGGAATACGAATAAAATTTTGAATGTGTTCTAAAAGCATACAGATCTAATAGTTCATATGTCCACTTGTCCTAAACATTTTTTGTATAATTTTTTATTTAAACTGAGCATTAGACGATAAGAAAATTGTTGTTATAGTTTAATCTAGAGGGACAATAAAACCTAGGTATTAGAAATTGAAATTTCCTAAATTAGAACCAAGGAATACAAATGAAATTTTGTATGTGTTCTAAAAACATACGGAATATAAGAGTTCATATGTCCACTTGTCCTAAACATTTTTTGTATGAATTTTTATTTAAAGTGAGCATTAGACGATAAGAAAATTGTTGTCATAGTTTACGGGAAGATTAAAAATTTTAAAATTAAGTGACTATGTAAAAGATGGGTTGAGAAATAAGGATAATCCCATATGTTATAAACAATGGCGAAAATTGACAATTTCAATGTGCAACTCAGATATTTATAATATTAGAGTACTGACTGTATCAGAGCACTGTGCGCTGATTGTACAACAATAAAAAATTCAGCATGTTAAAGAAATTTAAAAACAATTAAATATGAATGTTGAAAATTTAAAATTACAGAAAATAGGAAAACTACGAGCTCAACCATAGCAAATGTAATATGTAAAATAGAAAATGCTGACTTTCTAATAAATGAACCCAAGTTTTATGTCTTATACAAAAGTGCCCAACGTTAAATAAATAAAAGGAAATTAGTTTTCTCTTAAAAATGTGTATGAAATACAACATACCTCCAATCAAAACAGAGGATAGATCGAGGTATACTTGGCCTCAAATAAAGTCGGTTGTTCTGCATAGGATGGGATCAGTGAGGTAAAAAACAACTTCTCGATAAGTTGCAACTGAGAAAATGATGGTCAAACAAGCATACCAACATGCAGAGTACGTATGCATCAACCGACGATGCTGAAGTCGGGGCAAAACTGAAAAACTTCTGTCGATCGGCGAAGGCTATGAAGTGGGCAAACCTAAGGACCCGGACGCTGCAATTTGGGCAAAATCGAAAAGGTTGTGTCGACCGGCAGATGATGATAAATGGCAAATCTGACGAACGCCTTTGAAGCGTAATGCATGAGAGGAACCTTGGAGTGTGCAACAAAAGGAGGAAAGGTGAGGCCTTTAGGATTGGGGTATTCAAGGCAGCGCAAGGAAGGAAGGTGAAGAGGGAATGTGCATCGTAACGTCTGGATGAAGGGCCAGGACATTGAAGAAGAAGTATGAGGATGCAGTGACAGGGAGGCGGAAGGCGCGAGACGAACGGCTTGGACATTGAAGCTGAGGAACGGGTAGGAATGGAAAGGGACGGATGTTGTTCTTCGTAAATGAAGGGACGGGAGGTGGCACCGAGGAAGGGGAAGGAACGCGGAGTAACGGGAGCGTTTGAAATGAGATTTGGGGAAACTACAGTGCTCTGAGGACGGAGCTGTTACCGCTGCCGAACATTGAAGGCGAAAAAACAGGAGGACGAACATTGATTGGACGATTAGGGATGCAGTAAGAAATCATTGGTATCCAGACAAAAAATAGACCAGATACAAAGGAGAAATTGCCGCCGCCGAGCTACCGGAGAGGAATGGCACCGCAGTGTGCGCTCCGTAACTGTAGAGATGGCTGGGCTTGCGGAGTAACGAGGGAACCGTTGGCGGAAGGACGGGAGTCGGAGATCGACAGCCGAATGAGCAGGATGCAACCAGCGGAGTAACGTTTCATAGAATTAAGTTAGATTGAATGCTCCATCGGACGGCTGCCATAGGAAGGACGAAAAATCGGACGGCTGAAGTAAGGAGGACGAAAAAATGGGCTCTCGCGCTTCTATATGCTAGGTATAGATATAGATATATATATATAATATTTTATAAACTTTTTTTAATGATACCAATCTGCAGGATAAGTAATTAACTGGCCAGGCGTGTTTAACTGTTTGTGGCTTGGTTTGGTTTTATTGTGAAATTTTGTAAAATCAAATCAGTGATTTGATTCGAACTGTATTCTCTTGAAATCTAATGAATAAATATTTATTTTTATTTAAATTATATTTTATAAAAAATGGTATGTGGCTGTTGTAGTTATACATATACGATCTATTATACCCGAATAAATCCTAAAATAGTTATTTTTGTATAAAACTGTAGGTATATTATTATTGTACCTAAGTTAAAATGCATATTTAATTTCATTTATATTATTCAGTTATCAACTGTTCATGAAAGATCTTTTAAATTAAAACAAGCTCGTTATTTATTTAACTTAAAATCGAATTGAATTAAACAAAACGTGATCAAATAGAACGTCTGATTTATGAGCTTCAGGCGCGGACGCTCCGGGGGGCAGCGTAGAGGTGAAGCATCGAGCATGGAGCGATGGATTCCTCTGTTCCAACTTTTCCTCCACTCCCCCTGCACCGAAGGAGAGGCTTCGCTCTGGCTGCAGCTGCAGCCGCCGCCGCCGACGGCGCCGCCACAGCCGACGGCGCCGGGCTCCGAACGGGCCCCCTCGCACGTCACCTCCGCGTTCCTCTCCCTCCTCGAAGCGCCAACCACCATTCTCTCTCGCCCCTCGAGCACATCTTCCCCCACATTGCGGAGGCAAGTGCATCGGGCAGACTACAATGAAATGTTCTCTCCTGCTCGCATTCTCCCTCCCATCCGTGTATCCGTGCAAAAGATTCGGTTTTCCTTTGATTTGCCATGAAATTTTTCTCCCGGCAGGTGCGTGTGGATGCAGACCCTCCCGCCGGCAGTGCAGTTTCGGATACTCTCCTTCCTTGCCGTCGAGAGCCATAGATTCTGCTGCAGGCGCCTTCGCAATCTCGCCTCTCGAATCCTCGAGGCCGGGGACGACGTACCTCGGTGCGGGGGAGAGCATTTTTGGGTTGCCAGAGCTGCGCGCAACCTGTTTGATATTGTGTCCCACAGAGGTCCCCCCGATCTCCTTCTCGGACGACCAAGCAAACGATCGTTTCGAGACGAAAATGGCGTGCAGATGGACGAAGAGTTTGACGCCGTACCCGAATGGCTGAGCAGTATCGCCGCCGCAGAGGTTCCTCTTCTACCTTGGCTTCCTCTATCTCCAGATCGGTTACGTGAGCTGGACCGTGCGTCTAGGCTTCTCGACGCCGACGAGAAGATGATCGACGCGGAAGAAGATCCCGAGGAGGCTACGCACAAGGAAAAAGAGGCACTTTCCCAGGTGCCCATGCCTGACATGCAGCCCTTAACCCCTCGCGCACTCGACAAGGCGTCAAGCTTGAGAGCAGAAATCCCAGGCGCGGCTTCTGCGCCCATGGTTGTGCGCATTGCCGACGAAATCCGGAGCCTGTGCTTCGAGCTTGCAGCAAGCGGGAAGAACATTCTTCAGGTGTTGAGCCTCATAGAACCCTGGAAATTGGACGATGAAGCGGCGGCGGTTCTGCTTGCCCATCTCTGTGCTGGCGATGGCTTGGTCGGCCATGATTGGCCGGGCTATCTTCTCTGCTCGGTCATCCTCCCGAAGCTGCTGGTCTTGCAGAACCCCACCGCTCGGTCGCTGCTGTCCGCCACGATTGACTGCTGCAAAGGGAATCAGTCGGCGGCGGTGAACGCCCTCTTGCTCCCTCTGATGCTCCGCAAGGAAGGGATCAACACGCCTCTGTGCGACGCGCTGAGCAAGATGGTGAAAGAATGTCTGCACCCGGCACACATCTCTGCCTGCTGCCAGAAGTTACTCCGCGGAGATGATCTGGGGGCAGAATTGATCTGTTTGCCCTGCCACCGTGACCAGATCGCCGGCCAGCTGCAGTGGACGGAGGCGTTGTTCAGCCTCTTCCAGCACTTCCTGAGCTGTGGAGCTCAGCTGACGCCGGACAGCGTCGATCGTCTCCTTTCTTTGCTCCCCGACATGGCGCGTAAGTTCCCAAAATCACTCAAGTTCTGCAATTTCTTGTTGTGCTTGGTGAGCAGATGCCCATATGTGTTGAGGTGCCATAAGCTCTCCATGGTCAGAGTAGCAGAGAGCACTGACACATTTTTAACCAAGTCCATACTGTCAAAACTGTGGTAATCAATAGAGGCACATTATGCACCAAATTTATGCTCAAATGCGTTGGTAGCCAATATCTACGAGCACTCTCTAAGAGCTTCACCAAAGTGACTGCTATTTCTTGTTATGATTGGTGAGCAGATGCCCACACTTGTTGAGATGTCTTAAGCTCTCCATGATCAGAGTAGCAGGAGCACTGACCCATTTTTAACCGAGTCCATACTGTCAAATCTGTGTAACCAGGAACTGCCAACAACTCTGAGCACTCTCAATGCCAAGAAGAGTTCATTAGTTTTGTTGGCATATCTCATATTGGATATTGTAACGAGACTTGTACAAATACAAGTATTGTGCTTACTCCACAACTGATGGCTTTGTTTTGAAGGGGGGGGGTGCCTAATAGGTTTGAAAAAGTATTATCAGAACCTGTGATTCATCATGAGCACACATTCTGATTCGTGGCATATGTGACAGAACCCAGCTAAAAAAGAAATTCGGTATGCACCGGGTGTGTTAGAATAATCTCATATTGAATTTCAAAAATGAGTCGTCAAAATAATACTCCACTCATTTCAAGGTTTTGAGTTGGATGATAACAATAAGGTTACAAATTTTGTTTTCAACAGTGACGGTAAAGATAAAACCAACGAGCGATTAATATGGATAGAGGTAATTCAGATGACCTAATTATGTTTAGATAAACGACGCCCAAGTTGAATTTCATACAATAGGAACTTTTGTATGTATCTGCAGTTCAAGCATTTCATTCTAACTTGCTATTGATTCAATTAGGGATAGATTCAATTTATCTTAAAAAGCTGCGGATAATTCAAGCATATCCCAAAGAGACTCATGCCAAACTGGTCTTAATTAATTAGGGGCCGGCCAAATGTTTGAACTAAACGTCGCTTGGTAGGGATTGGCTCGTGAAGAGGAATTTTCTCGGTTGCCAAGGACTTGCCATCTTTACAATCCATAGTTAACTCAAAACAATACAAGTATATTACTGATGTCAAAAACTTAAACAACGCCTTTTACTAATCTTATCTATTTTACTATTTTTCCATATTTTACTAACCCCTATCCTATCTATATTTTATTAACTCTTCCCTCATTTACCAGTCTATATAATCTTATAGTAATCATGAATAAAACTTTTTATGGGTCCGTCTCCGTCTGTTTGGTGAAATGTTTATGGGGTGTTTGGTTGCATGATAATTGAGGTTTTTATTTTAATTTTTAAAAATTGTAAGAAAACTTGTTAAAGGAGGTGTTTGACAACCATGACAATTTTATGTTTTGAAAGTGATTTTTTTCTTAAACAAAAAAAGAGGGTCTCACCTCTTTCTTTTTTCTTGTGGTCCCCCACTTTATTTGGTCATGTGCGGTGGTTACTCTTTTTTGTAATCACATCCCTCCAAACATGATAATTTTATGTCATGAGTTGGTTCACTTTTTATTTTAATACAATTTTTTATCATGAAAGTGTACAAAAAATTATCATGCAACCAAACACCCCATTAACCTTCGACTCGGTCAATTTATCTGTATTAACATTTGAACATATCAGGAACTTCTTAAAGCTCACGAATTCCAAGCTGTTAATTTGGACTCGCTTGGGTAGAAGCAACCAAACCCAAGACCAAGAGCTTCCCTTCCTTGCTTGGCGCGTGGAAGCCACACGATTCTATCGGCATGGGGCCTTGTGCGCGCACGTCATGGCATGCGTAGCACCACGTAGCATCGATTCTCATCAAGATATAAAAACTATTTCAATTATTTTTTATCCAATAAAATATTATTATCAGACTATGTTTACACACGGATACTTTGTCACCCGAAGACCAAAGCATGATCCTCTGACAACGCTTACAAGTAGCAACTGGTGAATGGTTTGCATGACCGACTAATTTCTCCTTCCAATATTTACATTATAGTTAGGATGATTAATCGGGTGGGCATTTAATGCCTATATATATAGTCCATCTAAAACGAATTAGGAGTCTCCTTTTCTTGAGATTTTGACGTGTACTTAGAAAAAAAGACTCACGGCCGGGTTGCACAGACCAGTTTGATTAGAAGAAGGTTAAAATTAAACATCGATTCAAAACGCTGACATAGATATGACGACATATCTAAATGAAAATCGATGCTATTGAATATAGGATTTTTCCGTGGACACATGTGAAATAGCTAGTATTATAAGGCATGCATGAAGAATAATACATTAATGACATATATTGATATTCAAAGTGTCGTGCGAGATAAATATCGAAACCTAAAAGGGTCGACAAAGAATTAATTTAAAAATACTAAATTCAAAGTAATAGTCGTAAATATCTTACCAACCTAATCCTGAACTGACAACGGGACTATATATATGTTCTTACTTGCATGCTTCACAGCTGGCTGAATTTATTTATGATTTCTGGGAAAAAAATTTCATATGATGTGAAAATTCCTCTATATTTCTTGACTTTCTCCCGTGGCAAAGTCCACATTTCAAACAACGATTATGATAATGATCTAATTTAAAATTTAAAGTTGAAAAAAGACAAATAATTCCGATTAAAATCAAATTCAAATTATCGATAAACGACAAGCTCTGACTTACTGGTCATTGAAAGTGGACAGAGATAAGCAAGCAACAACCAGCATATATATATATGATTTATCAAACAAACTTTGTAGATAATATATGTATATTTCGTCTATACAAGGAAAAGAGCACGATCCACTGACAGCGCTGGTAGGACAAGAAAATTAATTTTGCAGCATTTCGTTTGAATGTTTCTCGCTTTTCGATCTTCGAGAAAGTCAGCCGAAGATGACCTCTCTTACCCGCCCTGTTCTCTCGTCTGATTCGGTCACATATTGATTGAGGAGATACATGGTCCAGAAGCGATATATATGTATGCATGTGTGCTTGTTTGATGCATATACACGTATATATTTTGTAAAATAATTTAGCAAAAATATGTATAAGGATATGCGTGTCTGAGTCAATCACTCTGTAGCAGTCCGAGAGACAGAGACGGTGGCGAGGAAGGAACAGACCGTTTCCACGGTCAGCGTGTCGGCGGCCGAAAAACACGCACTTCACCAAACCCTAAGAATAGGAAGCTTACACCTGCCCAGCTCGTCGTCTTCCCCGGCAGTCGTGTCGCCTGTAGATCGAAATCCTCTGCACCGGTGCGCATGCAGAAAGCGACAGGGCCGCACCTGTGCCGTTCACACGCCATGGAGACTTGCAGATAAAGACCCCTAAACAAGGGGATGGCGATCAACTCTCTCAGAGAGAAGAAACGAGATAGTATTATACAGCGCAAATGCACACTAGGTCCTTTTTGGGACAACTGCTTTCACAGTAGGTCCGTTTTCAAAATCGTCTTACCACTAAGTCCATCTTTTTAAAATACTATCACACCCACTCCATTTTGGATTTGAAAAGTCTGTTTTACTCCCCCACACGTTGAAGAAGATGTCTCCCCCCTCCCGCGGTTCTGTCCCGCGGCAGCACCTTCCGCCGCCGGCCACCCTTCCTCGGCCGCTACCGCCGCCGCGACACCACCGCCGGCCAGCCTCCGCCAGCGCCACACCCCGTCGGAACCTCCCCCTCTCTCGCCTCGCTACCGCCATCCGCCTCCCCACGGCTGTTGCTCATCTCGCCCTCTATCGCGGTCGCCGCCACGCTCTCGCTGCTCTCTCACTCTCTGTTCTCTCTCTCACACACACTCTCTCTCTCTCTCTCTCTACAGCTCCTCATCGCCACTTTGCGCGACCTCGCACCCGTAGCAACCCGGCCCCCTTCCTCCTCTTCTTTTTCCTCCCTGCCCGCCATTGCGGACCCCGTCGCGACGGCCGCCATCGTCTTCCCTCCCCCCACGCGGCTGCGGCGCCGAAGCGCCGTCGACCTCTACCCCCCTCCTCCGCGTGCGAACTGCGGCGTCCCCCCGGCCGCCTGCGCGAGCGCGAGTAGCCGTGGCGGCCCGCAGCGTCTTTCCCCCCTCCCCGGACTGGCTCCCGCCGGCGTCCTCCGGCGTCCGCCGCCGGCCCCCCTCCCCGGAAAGGCTCCCCCGGACCCCGGACAGGCTCCGCCTCTCTGCACCGCCGCCGTCGCCGCCGCGAGAAAAGGGGAAAGAGGAGGTCGCACCGGGAAGGGCAAAATCGGGATACCCGGACTGTCGCTTGCCAAAACGGACCAAATGGTAATACATTGTGTTGACAACGGATTAAAAGGGATGAAAAAGTGGTCAACGGACTTTTTGGTAAACCGCTTTTCTTAAATGGACCTGGTGGTAATTTTCCCTATTATATATCCCGGTACTATTCCGACGACCTTCTCACGCAGGAGAAAGAGATGCGGTTGCCGAGAAGCAATATGTGAACACTCGCGTCGAGATTAATTAGATACTGATTCGATTTTGTTGTGTATAAATAGGGGCATTGTACGAGCGCGGATAAGCATGCGTACACATCCGAAACCCTAAAAGATCCAGCGAGCTAGCTAGATACTTACTTGGGTTCTTCAGGGTCTCTCGGGCGCAGTCTGTACGTAACGCAGAGCGCGCAAGAGATCAGGGACCGTGGGCATGGCAGCGAAGCAGCAGCTGCTACGGGTGCTCCTCGCCCATGCAGCTCTTCTCCCTGTTCTCTTCCAGCTCGGGAACGCCCACGGCCTCAGAGTCGGCTTCTACCAGACGGCGTGCCCCGCCGCCGAGAACATCGTCCGGCAGACGGTGGCGAGCTACTTCGCGCAGGACCAAACCGTGTCGGCGCCGCTGCTGAGGATGCACTTCCACGACTGCTTCGTCGAGGTACGTTAATAATAAGAAGAGTCAAGAGATATTCATGTAATGCGTGACGAGGCCGTAGAGATCATCGAGCTGATAGCTGACTGGCCTTCACCGACCCCTCGGCGCCGTCGGTTTCTTCTGAGGATTTTTTACATATAACACAGTTTTAAAATATATTTAAGAAAATAGCATCTTTTCATACAAATTTAACAAACTAACCCACTTCCTTTTGATGGGACACACTTACAAACAAAGTGTGTTAATTTGTTAAAATTATATCAAAAAATACTATTTGTTTAAATATATTTTAAAACTGTGTTATACGTAAAAAAATCCCGTTTCTTCTAGGGTTGCGACGGGTCGGTGCTGCTCAACTCCACCAAGAGCAACGTTGCGGAGAAGGACGCCTCGATCAACCAGAGCCTCGACGGCTTCTTCGTGATCGACGCGGCCAAGGCGGCGCTGGAGAAGGCCTGCCCCGGCGTCGTCTCGTGCGCCGACATCGTCGCCCTCGCCGCCCGGGACGCCGTCTCCCTGGTAAGCAACCAACCGTCCAAGAAAACATCACTACTCTTCTCGAAATCATCTCCATCTTCCTAATTTCCCTTACCGCGAAACAGAGCAAGGGGCCAAGCTGGCTGGTGGAAACGGGGAGAAGGGACGGGCGAGTGTCTTCGGCTTCCGCCGCCGCCGCCGACCTGCCTCTGCCGTCGGAGGAGCTAGGCAAACTCCTATCGCGATTCGCCGGCAAGGGCCTGAGCATCAAGGACCTCGTCGTTCTGTCAGGTATATATATATATATGTCGGCTCAATCAAGCTAGCTAGCCCGGCCTCTTGATCTTCATCTCATCGATCAAGGAGAGGTGTTTAATTACTTGTGATTTGAATCAAATATCATCTCTAAAATTAAACAGAGATGCGAAGAAGTTTGATTTCCGGCCCAGATCTTATGAAATGAACTTGGTGTGGATCATCTCTTGGGGTTGTGCCTGTTCTCGAACAGGAGCTCATACAATCGGCAACTCCCACTGCAACGCCTTCAACAGCCGCCTCTACAACTACACGGGGAAGGGAGACATGGACCCGACGCTGGATCCCAGCTACGCGCCGGCGCTGAAGGCGCAGTGCAAGCCGGGGGACGCGACCACCGTCGTGGAGATGGACCCCGGCAGCGCCGTCGACTTCGACGCCCACTACTACCTGCAGGTGAGGTCGGGGAGGGGGCTCTTCCACTCCGACGCCGCGCTCCTTCAGCACCCGTTCACCCGGGGCTACGTCTACGGCCACGTCAACTTCGCCGCCGGCTTCTTCGCCGACTTCGGCGTCTCCATGGTGAGGATGGGGAGGATCGGCGTGCTCACCGGCGGCGCCGGGGAGATCCGGAGCAACTGCGCTCTGGTCAACGCTTGAAAGATGGGTTCTCGGCGGAGAACCTTCTTGTTTAATTGCTAGAGACAAAGAGGCCACGGGGTCTTACTTTCTGTGTGATAATAAATCGAGCTTCGCTCTTCGGTATATCTGTGAGGTTTTGGGAGGTGATTGTGTGATGTGTGGTAAAAAAAGAGTTTTTTTTTTATTCACGATGGTCAAGTGGCTAGGCGGACGTGCCGCGTCACACGTAACCAGAAATCGAGTTTCTTGTTCGATTCTCACTTGTATCTTTCCTTCAGAGAAAAAGTTGAACTCCTGCAACTCTCGAAGTCTGCCTCCCGCTCTATCAAACTATGAAATATGTCAACTAAGTCACGATCGGTCGACGATGAAAATTTTTTATATCAAAATATACCTTTTACGACGAAGATTTGTTAAAAGAATGTGATACTCTTAATTAAAGGACTCTCTCTTTCTCCACTTAAAACTTAATTTATTATGTGAGATATTTGTCAGTCAGTCATTACAAAAATATCATTTTATGTGACAACATCTTAATTATATGGGTGAATACACCTTCCTTAAGATTTCACATATATTTTATATATTTTTCAATGTGATATTATTCTCTGCCTTTCTTCGTATCACAGATTGGAACACAGAAAGAAAAAAGATCCCAAATAAATTATTCAAAGTTTTTGCGCCATCTAACTAAAATACCAAACCCGTGCGTAAAGATGGCACGTACCTCCTCGATCATATTTTACAATCTTTTTTATTCGTTAATATGGGACTATGCCAATGTTTAATATTCCGATGTAACCTATTTCTTGTACTTCTATATAATTTTGACAATACAATAGAAGACTCAAAATTTGCACTTCATGTCGCACATTGTATTTCTCCGGCGTCTCAAGAGATATTACGCACGTATCCTTTTCTTAGTTTGTTTTTCAAGTTAAACATCTTAATATTGTTTAATAAAGTACAAAACTAAACTACCTATCTTCGTTTGGTAAAATTTTATCAAAATTTCTTGAAATTTGACGTCTATCTTTCGACTACACAATGAACTCGGCGCTCAAAGAAAGACATGCATCAACACCGGCTGCCAACTTTTTTAGATGTTTTTATTTTCGAGAGTGACTCTCTTCGGGTGGGTATTTGCGAAGAGTCCTTCAATCTTTTCGTAAGAGGAGTTGAAATGACATGAATATGATAATGATTTAAGGGATATCAAATCACATCATGTGAGAGGAGTAGAGAAACTCCTCTCACGTGTCCGCTTCAGAAGAGCCTATCATTCTTTTTTTTTTTCTGAAATCAGGATGCAGATATTTTAGACGCCGGGTGCCACAGTAGTCAAAATCTGTGTGCATGTATATATGGACAAGGCCGAAGTTCAGGCATGTATGAAAATCGGAAATTACGCCAACAGTAGTATATGAGTCCAGATTATATATGGAGGGAGCTTGGTCAATTCTCAAAGAGATCGTATCATTTTACAATAAGCATTTAACTCAAAATGATTTGTTTATGACGACCAATAAAATTGTACAAATGGTTAGTAAAAAAGTGAAGAAAAGTTAGTAAAACATAGATATACCGGGTAGTAAAATTTATCATTAGAGTACTTGTTGATTAATAGTCATAAAAATGAGATTTTGAGCTAAATGTGACTTTTAAAAAATGGTGACTTTTCTTCGACTCCCTCAATGAGGGTGTTGTAACACGTGCGGAATAAGCCGTACAACTCCGACGAACCGAGTCGTATCCCAAATATCGACCTGCGAATGGAGATAGAAGAAGGAACAAGAACACACCAAGAAGACACCGATTTAACGTGGTTCGGCAAGGCGATAATGCCTTCCTACGTCCACGGGCGACGACGACCAGAAACTTCACTAAACCAAGGAGAATATTACAAGGAGACGCACTCCCCAAGAGGAACAGATCCTCTAACCCAAAGCTCTCAAATAACAAGAATAATCTCTCCTCAACACGCCCCACGTACGGATCTCTTGAAGCTCACTTACGCTCTCTAGAACAAGGAGAGCATTGCTCTATTTATAGGAGTTCATGGAAGGTTTTCCACGTACGTACGTTACCATGCATATCTGGGTTACGTTGCAAATCCGTACGGTTTTCTCGCGCGGATGAAACTCCCACGCGCATGCATCTTCTACGTTGCCATAATCCATGCGACATTGTTGCATGGATGAAGCCCTCTCGGACGCTGCGGATGAGTTACCGTGCGCGTACGTCTTCACGTGACAAGCTGACCCATGCATCGTTGATCCACGCGGCCTTCATGCGCGGATGACGCTGTCTGCACATGCATGCCTTTCGCGCGGATATATCTCACGGTGTGAGGATGAGCCGCACACAACAAATTCTCCTCTCGGCTCGTCTTCACAAGCCGTCACGTTCAGTGTCAAGCTTCACATCATCGTCGTATCCGCCAATGCCCCACCGGGCACACCTCGCATCCCGTGCAAGTCAATCAAGTCCGAGAGAATACCTGAACTTCTCCACCTTGACTTTTTCCCTCATGTGGCTTTGCCGCATCTGCCACAACCGAGTAGGATCGTGATTCGAGCTTCCACCAACACTAGCACTGCCGACTACAGTGCTGCCCTCCAAGTGATAAAGTCCTCTTGCTAGCTTTCCTTTCATTACAACCAAAACACCTCGAGACACTTTAAGCACGTTGTTCTTGGCTGAAAAACAGTATCCATGTGCTTTCAAAAGACTAAGAGAAATTAGGCTCCTTTGCAGGTTAGGAACATGGCGCACCTTCAGGGTTCTGACGATATCATCATGCATCTTGATTCTAATTGTACTCGACTCTTCAGAATCGCAATAGTTCGATTGTCTCCCAAGGTGACGGTACCACTACTTACAACCGTGTAAGAAGAAAACCAATCTCTATGGGGACACATATGGAAAGTACATGCTGAATCAAGAATCCAATCATCCCCTGACGTACTTGCCGTGACCATAAGAACAGTCTCCTCTTCCGAAGTCTCCTCTTGAACCATGTTTGCCGTAGAAGACTCCGTCAACAACCCTTCCAACGGATCTCTGACTTGTGCCTTCCTGCCCTGCCATCGATAGATCCTGATCAAGTACACCCTTGATCGATATCGACGCACACCTGCACCTGCACAAATCAGACCGTCGGTTCGGAAATCGCCCGATCCAAACTGTCCAATGAACCCGGAGCGCCTGAAAACCTAGGCTTGGACTCCTGGATCGCCTGATTTCGACACCGAACGCCCCCAATCAAGCCGAAACAACCTCAGCCACCCGATCGGTAAACCTGCTCCTTCCGATCTCGGATCCTGTTAACGGGTACGGACGAGACCCGACAACCCTACCCGAAACCCAGACCTAGCAACCTAACCTTATCGGATCCAACCGGACTTAACAACCAAGTCCTAATAATTAGATCCAATAAGAACCACCAAGACCCAATAAATTTATCTTATTAGATCCTGTCTTTTCTTTTTCTCTCCTGTTTCTTTTTTTTTCTTCACGTCTCCCTTGCCTCCTCTCTTTCATCAACGTATTTTCTCCCACGTGATTACAGGAGTAACAAACAAGAAAATAAAGAATAACCTTAGAGAAAAATTAGAAAAACTCCTTCTGCGCAAGACAGCTACAACCGCTGCTCTCGGTTCTGCGCCAAGAACCACCAGCCGCCACACTGTTTCTTCACGTGGAGCTTTCCTGCGCACACCAACATAGGGTCGCGGACCCTGTTCTTCGGGAGACTGCCGATCCTGCACCACGGCTTCACCTACGCTGCCTATCGCCGGTCCTTGCTCTGCACCGTCAGGACCTGCACTCCCCGCAGATCCACTGCCGGAGCCGGCTCCTAGCGCAAACGCCCGTGCACACCTTGGTCCCGCCGGACCACCGCCCTTGGTTCTGCACCTGCAGCACGGAGCCGTTGCAGAACGGTCGATGGAGGGATACCGCCACCACCAAACGTCGTCTTCACCGAGCCGTCTACGACTCCGAATGATCAAGTCATAGCTCTGATACCAGATATTGCGGAAAACTCGGAGATCGATCACCCACGGAGCAAGACGTACACACCACGAAGACGACGATATCTCGGAGAAGTCGAACTCCACTAAACCGCAGACGTACAACCTCTCCCCTGGTGGCTCCCTCGACACCCGACATCCCGAATGAGCCACCGGCCTGGGCTATTTATAGGGAGAACAACCCAGGAAACCCATCCCGACTAGAACTCTCCTAGTCCCTATCCAGAGTCCTGATAGACTTAGGATAGCCCGATGCCTATCCGGCTAACAACCACCGGATCCTTATCCCACTTGAGGATTAACCCATACGTATGTACGTACGTAACTAACTAGTTACGTAACAGAAGGGATCTGGAAGGACGCTGGGCCATTCTCCTAAGCTCTTTCAACAATAATAACTCTCTAATTAAACATGCTTTTCTTCATGAAGTCTGATTGGATTAAACGATGATGTAGTTTGAGGCTATGTACAACGGTAGAAAGAAAATAAATGAGCCACACTCCGACAGTTTAACAGAGGAAATTAAGAGTCTTTATTATTAATTAATTTATACATGAACAACCAGACAAAGAAGCGTTTGTTGAAAGAAAAGTTGGTAAACTAGAAGGGCTCTTTCTAACTTTCAAGCAACAACATTCCATTAATTGACGAGCGCACAGTTCTTCCGGATCTCCCCCTTCGTCCCGGTGAGCACGCCGACGCCGCCCATCTTCACCATGGAGACGCCGAAGTCGCGGAAGAAGCCGGGCTCGTCCCCGATGTGCCGGTAGACGTAGCGCCTCGTCGCCTCGTCCCGCAGCAGGGCGGCGTCGGAGTGGAAGAGCCCCTTGCCCTGGCTCACCAGCAGATAGTAGTGGGTGTCGAAGGCGGCGGAGCTCCCCGGGTCCATCTCCACCACGGTGGCGGTGTCGCCCGGTTTGCACTGAGCCTTCAGGGCGGGGATATACCCGGCGTTCAGCGTCGGGTCGACGTCGCCCTTGCCGGTGTAGTTGTAGAGGCGGCTGCCGAAGGAGTTGCAGTGGGAGTTCCCGATGGTGTGCGCTCCCGATAGAACCGCCAGGTCCTTGGCGTTCAGGCCCTTTCCGGCGAACTGCGCTTTCAGCTTGGCGATGTCGGCGAAGGAGGACGGCAGGTGGGCGACAGCCTCGGCGGCCTTGGACACTCGGCCGTCCCGGCGCCCCGTTCGAACTTTCCAGCTCCGTCCCTTGGCCTGTTTGATTAATTAATTAATTACTTTCATTGTGCTGTAAATGAATATGTATATATAGAGAGAGAGAGAGAGGTAAAAGGAGAAGATGGGGGACGAAGCTGCCATGGATTTACCAGCACGACGGCGTCTCGTGCAGCGATGGCCACGATGTCGGCGCAGGAGACGACGCCCGGGCACGCCTTCTCCAGCGCCGCCTTGGCCGCGTCGATGACGTAGAACCCGTCGAGGCTGCGGTTGGGCACGGCGTCCTTCTCGGCCACGCTGCTCCGGGTGGAGTTGAGGAGCACCGACCCGTCGCAGCCCTGAAACGGCGCATATACGTGAACATGTTGGCAGGGCAGCCGATTGGGTACAGAAGGATCATGTACGTAGGTACGCGCAGCGGCGTAATGCGATAGCTTCTTCATACCCTGACGAAGCAGTCGTGGAAGTGGAGCCTCAGCAGCGGCGCAGAGACGGTGGGATCCGCGGCGAAGTATCCGGCCACCGTGGTGCGAACGATGTCCTCCGTCCTGGGGCAGGTCTGGCTGTAGAAGCCGACCCTCAGCCCATCAGGTTTCTCGGAGAGGGAGAGGGCGATGGGGATGACTACGGCTAGTCGGAGCAGGAACACCGGCAGCCGAAGCTTCGACGGAGCCATCTCTCTCTCCGGTCTCTCTACCGCACCGAGTAATACGTCGGGTGGTGGTGAAGTGCTGGCTAGCAGTGTCCGGTCTCCGCCTCCATCGCCCGGTCTTTATATCACCTCGGAAGCCGGCCTCCTTTCTCTTCTCTTCTTCCCGGTTGCTTCGTCGATTGCCACACGCTTCTATTGCAGCCGGCCGCCGGACGCGGATCTCGATACGGTTGCCAGATAAACTAGTAAAATATATGATGCTCGGCCGGCGCAAGATTCCTCTGCATCGTGGAAGCCACACGCCCCTGCCTCTCGTCTCGGCCATGATGCCTGCCGGAGACTCGGCTCTCCGATGCACGGCGCCGAGAGGACCAGCGAAGAGCGCGTCTTCTCATTGACCGCAGATTTCGTTCCCTTCCGGGGACGGCGCCACCTGCTCGATCACCTCGCTCCTGTTCTCTACGTCATTATTGTGTATATATATATATATTTAAATCACCGCCGATGTGTAGACCGGAGACACAGACGGCGATCCGGAAGAAGAAAAGCGAAGAAGGAACGAGCCGCGCAGAAAACTTGTATAATTAGCGTTTGCTTTTGGGGTAGATTATTTTTTTCTTATACAGTGTCTGAACTGCGAGAACGTGGACCGCTCGATTCGGTGGGCATATTGATAATTGATATTATTGTAAGGCATACCGAGTTGACCGATGTTGGCGTGCCGCCTACCCAAGATTTTCTCCTCAGCATTATGGTCGAATTTACAGAAGAAAAAAATTTATTGATGGGTCTACTCCAATCTTGAGTTGTGTTTTTCTTGTGATATTTCTGACAAAATTTCCAAGATTCTCGATGGAGTGGGCGCGACATAAATATATTTATCTAAAAATCGTGTACGTACGTGGAAGCATATTAATTATGTTTTGGATACTTAGCACCATTTAGTGTGTGCCAGAGATATGTCTTACTGAAACTATGGGTCCATTTGGTTCCATGTAAAACTAAAATTTTTGAATATGTTTTCTGTGGAGTGACTTTTCCACCGAATCCAAAATCATGTTTATTATTTGGTTAGACGTATGCACGTTTCCAGATTTTGGTTTTAATTGGTTAGTTGGTTCTTAGAAAAAATGTTTTTCTAATTTTTTTCAAGTTTATCATTTGTAATCTGGTATGATATTATTTGTTATTGCATCATCAATAAGTAAATAATATTATATTCATCAAAATAGGCCTGCTTAAATTTTAAATAAATTCTGATAAATAAATAAACTTTTTTTAACATATTAAATGGTTTAAATAATTTTTTTTATAGAATTAGCACTTTAACTTTGATAAATTATTTTAAATAAAAATTTATTTAATAAAATACGTTTCTTTACTACTAAGATTAACATTTTATTGTAATTATTCTTTTTTTAACTTAGACTCATCCTAATCGTACTTTAAACATTATTTTTATTTAAAAATTAAAATTCTACATTTATATATAATTTTTATTAAGACTATGATGAAAAATACTTAAAAACAACCTCCCTGAAAATGGCCTCCGCTCTTTTTTTACGGATGCCAAAATCCTTGGTTTTGGCCACGTCCAGGAAAAGTGTAGTACGCCACGTCATCGCATGCAACCAAATGGTTAAAAAAATTCCATTTTCCTGAAAACCTTCGCATGAATCTAGTTTTACAGGGAAACAAATGGACCCTATGTGAATGCACATCTCCTACGTGGTTATAAAGCGCTTCAATTTAACCCGTAAAATTTAGCTTTTAATGATTTGCAGACTTAATATCTTTGCTTTGGATGATACAAACAGCGAGGATATATATATACACAAGTTTTGATTTCGACAACAATAAATATGTTGATTGACGTACGATAAATAACTTAACAAAATTAAAGGCCGTTTTGTTCAAAAAGTAAGAAGTTAGAGGTGCAATTAAAGAGTGTTTAAGACTTTTAAACTAAACTAAAAATGCCGCCTAACACCTTAATTTAATTAAGAGTGTTCAGATTCTAAGAGAGATAAATTAATGAGCATGCCCCACTAAGATAATCAGGTAAATATTCCTACGAGAAGCTCGGGCCGACAACGATCGTCGACCTGCAGATGTGATGGTTTTATACATGGAATTAAGTTGACGATCTAATCGAAGAAAATAAATGAATAAATATATATATATATATGATCGTCGTACACAGATGAACATTTTTTTTTGTATACGTTCGTGGGTAGAGAAGCGCATACATGTTTAGAACACACTTAAACAACAACCTAGCCAACAAAATATTTATCTTTCCGTCACATGCATGCACTAAAAGGTTTTTGGGTAGAAAAGAATGTAACGAATCGGTCAGAGACGTGAACAACAATTAATAAAAGTAGGTGCAGAGGGGGGGGGGGGGCACACGTCTCTCTGTTTGTTCTCATTTAGTTTAATCTAGAGCGCACCGTCCATGGTTTAATAAAACATTCCAGAAGCTCATGATGGGACTAAATTATTTATATTCTTCCATCTTTCTGACATGTTTGGTGCCGGGATAAAAATAGTCATAACCAATATAAGATATTCTAATTCGAAGGTTAATGGGGTGTTTGGTTGCGTGATAATGGAACTTTTTATTTTAACTTTTGAAAATTGCAGCGAAAGAGGTTGTGGGAATACGTTTGGTCCATCTTTTTATTTTTATGTTTTAAAAACGCTTTCACGGTTGCCACGTTGTAAAAAAAAAAAGTGGTATACACCTCTTTTTTTTTTGAAAACGATCTCGCCTCCTACCCGCACAAACCCTCGATTCGTCCCCGTGCCCCTTCTCCACGAGCCATCTCTTCACTACGGCCTCCTCCTGGTCCCGGTGCTCCCTTCTTCGAGAGCTAACGGCAGCGGCACATCCCCGGCTATTCTTTGCGCCGGCGGCGTCGGCGACAGCCTCCTCCTAGCCCTCTTCTTCGCGTGCTCTCTCCGTAGTGGCGGCGTCGGCGACAGCCTCCTCCTAGCCCTCTTCTTCGCCGTGTGGTCGCCGCCGCCGCCGCTCCTCCTTCCGAGCCGATCGACGCCCATCCGCCTCGCCGCGAAGAAGGCATTCAGGAGCAAGACGGGGGAGGGCTCGCCCTGCCGAGGAGCTTCACCGCGGTGGGGACGCCGCCGGATGCCGCCGCCGGCCCGCCATTCGCCGCCGCTCTTCCGCCGTCGGCCGCCACCCCGATCGCGGGCCCGTGCATGAGCTCCGCGGGGGAGGGGCGGACGCGGCCGGGGCGTCCGCGGGGGGAGGGCGGGGCGTCCGCGGAGGGCGGAGGGGAGGGTTGGGAGCTCCGCGGGGGAGGGGATCCGATTTGTCCCCTAAATTTTGGGAGATAAATCAATTTTTTTTATCAAAATTAATTTTGTTTTAAACAAGCCAATGATAGATTAAATTAAGAAGAGAGTGGTTCATCCTACTTTCCAAAATAATCTGTACATTATTCACCATTATTAGTAGATAAAATAGATTGTAATTATATATTTTTAGGTGATTGAATTCGGTATGACATGAATATTTTGTGTTATTTTTTTGATCTTGTGAATTTCTAAATTTGTATGGTATGAAATACTTGTTTTTCGATGTTTACGAAGTTGATGAAAATTAAATTTAAAATACTACCAAACACTTCATTATCATTTTTAAAAATTAACTATTTTTGCCAAACACATTCATTGTCATGTTTTAACTTTTAAAAATTATCTTGTTTGGTATCATATTTTAATTTTTTATCATGAAACCTTTTTAAAAATTAAAATGCAACCAAACACCCCCTAAACTTATACCCCAGTTTCGTGAAAAAGAATATATATATATATATGTATATATATGATAATTATTGTTCCTTTGTGAACACATGACACAACCATATCTCTAATTTAAAAAATAATAATTTATTGTACAACAGGATAAATAAAAGTTAGATTTTTTTATAAATAATATAGTTTAACATTATCTAACTAGCATTATTAATAAGTATCTTTAAAAATAAAAAATATATATATTTATAACGAATGCATAGATCACTAAACTATCTAGCTTATTTGATTCAAAACCATCAAGTATCCTAAAGAAGTGAGATGGAGGAAAGTGCTTTGTCTCATTGCTTAGGCTAATTAATTTGTTGTGACTTTAGAACAAGCTATTCTTATAAATAACATGATTATGATCTTATCCTTGAAGATAATCTCATTCCTGTCACTATTCTAGTGTAAGATAATCTCGAACAAAAAGAACACCAATTTTTCACATCAAACAAGGAACTAACTCGAATAACCTACCCAAACGAGGGTTGGTTCCAGAAAGGGATAAGCCTTGGAATCTTTCCTTTCGGTCACAAACAGCTGATCTAATATATGCTCTCCCCCCATATCCAAATATATACCGATCGAGTTGCTTCAATACAACATTGAGCTTATAGGTTGTTTGGTTGCATAATAAATTTTTATACATTCTCATGATAAAAAAGTTGTATTAAAATAAAGTGTGACATAATCAACGACATAAAATTATTATGTTTTAATAAATATCATAACAAAAAAGAGTTGATACTATATATGACTAAACAAGATGGGAGACCGTAAAAAAAGAAAAGAGATGACATCTTTTTTTTGTTCAAGAAGAAAAATCCTTTAAAACATTAAATTGTAACAGTTACCAAACACTTATTTTAAAAAAAATTGTTACAAGAATATAAAATTGTAACCAAGATCCAATTTATCATGCAACCAAACACCTCCTTCGTGTTGGTTAATTATCTCCAACGTATATAGATCACCCCAGTTGCAAGCGGTGTGCTGAAGTCAAAGAGAGTCCAGAGATAAAGAGATCCGGTGATGTTTCAGTGGTCTTGCAAAGGATGAATAAGACTACCTGATGGTGATGGGGATTCCGGTGCTCATTCATATGCATGCATACATGCTTCGAATTCAAAGGTCAAAATCGTCGTGCTCACCACACGCCAAGGTCTGGTGTGGGACCGGCGGGAGGAAAAAAGAAGATAGAGCCGCGGGTTTGCCTACAACCGAACAGATTAAATTGTTTTTTTTTGAAGTTACACTATTTTTTTTACTATAAAATTCACACAAATTCTGTGTTTTTTTTTTAAAAAACTAGCAGACTTCCTAGGACACAGACTTTCTGGCGGTGATTTAATGTCGGACACTCTCAACGGTTCAAGCAGGTGCACACCACACGGCCGGACTTATTAAGAATTGTTAGGATTCTTGCCTAATTTTAATTAAAATTTAATAGACACCTAATCAATCAGATAACTCCTGGACTTATATCGAGACGCGACGTTTGATCTTTACCTAAATTGGACATTATTTTTAGTCCGACCTTAAAGTAGGATGTTGGGAAGTGGATGATCGATGTAACGAGATTCGTTTACATATATCGGCTTGGCCATTCAATATCAACGTAATAATTTTGGAATTTGTAAGATAGTATTAAAGTGGTTGTGGATGAGTGTTGGAAAACGAGTTTAAGGAAATTAAATTAGTTTTGTAATAAAAATTTGTGTGTTGATTTTGTGTTGTTTAAAAGAAAGATGAGCCCCACGCGAGCGCTGCCGAGTGCAGCGCTCGATCCTCACTAGGTGCCACCTCCCCCCCATGGGGAGGTGGTCCCGGCGATCAACGCCGGGTTCGAACCCCCGCCACCCCCCGCGGGAGTGGCGTCGTGCCAACCGTGCTACGCACGGCCGACGGATCGGTGGTTCAACTGTCCAGCTGGATCCTTTATGACCTCCAGCTGGTAGCACAGCTGACGCGTCACAAGGCGTGTGTCCTCCACAGTCCACACTCCACACCGGGGAAGAAAAAGACCCCACCCCGCCAGCTGGCAGCTGGACTTCATCTTCCCTTCCACGTACGGCGGCCGGCGGCAATGGAAAAAAAAAAAAAGCAAATGATGCAGAGAAGCGTATGGCACTCGACGAAGCAACCGGGAAGAAAGCAGGCCCGGCTTCCGAGCTGATGATATAAATACTGGGCGATGGAGGCGGAGACCAGACACTGCTAGCTAGCATATAATAGCATTTCACCACCACACACACACCCCTCGGCGTGTATACGGTGTACGTAGTAGAGAGTAGAGAGAGATATGGCTCCGTCGAAGCTTCGGCTGCTGGTGTTCTTGCTCCATCTCGCCGTAGTCGTCCCCGTCGCCCTCTCCGAGAAACCTGATGGGCTGAGGGTCGGCTTCTACAGGCACACCTGCCCCAAGGCGGAGGACATCGTCCGCACCACGGTGGCCGGATACTTCGCCGCGGATCCCACCGTCTCTGCGCCGCTGCTGAGGCTCCACTTCCACGACTGCTTCGTCAGGGTATGAAGAAGCTATCGCATTACGCCTGTTAGAAGACGTCTCGCCTTCAAGGAGACGTGCGTGCATGGAAGATGATCCCCCGCGTGTGTCTCGCGCGGGTGAACAACGACGTGCCCTTGCGCGGGACGTCTCTTCCCGTGAAGCCGTTGCATGGGATTCATCCGCATGAGGGTCGGTGAAGACGTGCGTACGTGGGACTTCATCCATGCGAGGATACCGCGCGGATCATCTATCTCTCGGATATGCATGGTGGGAGACGTGGGGACGTGGAGTTCTTGTTTGCACGCCTATAAAAGGGAGGCCACCCTTTCACCATTCGAACTACCAAAAAGCCTACGTGAAGAGCACCAGCTACGTAGAGAGGGAGAGATTTTGTCCTTGTTTATTAGCAGAGATTTGTTCTTCTAGAGAGAGAGAGCGCTCTACTCCTTGTATTTTTCTCCTTTTATTTAGTGAAGTTTTCGGTCGTCGTCGCCCGTGGATGTAGGAAGGCATATTGCCTTGCCGAACCACGTTAAATCTCTGTCTTCGTGCTGTGGTTGTTTGTTCTTTCTTCTATTTCAATTCACAGGTCGATATCCGGGGTACGACTCGGTTCGTCGGAGTCGTACGGTTATTCCGCTCGTGTTACAACAAACTGGTATCAGAGCACGGTTGCCCGGTTGCTGTTCGATCTACGAGATGGCTGTCAAGTCAACATCGGCGATGAAGTTCGACGTCGAAGTGTTTGACGGAAAGACGAAAGACTTCAACATATGGCGGTTGAAGATGCAGTCCTTATTGGTACAACAAGGGCTAAGCAAGGCGATAAAAGGTATAGATGCTTTACCTGAAGATTGGAAGGATTCGACAAGGAGGAATATCTCGAGCGGGCCACGGCGGCAATTGTCTCGGTCGTCGGATGACGTATTGCGAGAGGTCGCCGACGAGGATACCTGCAAAAGCTATGGCTCAAATCGAAACAAGGTACATGACAAAATCTCTCACCAATAGGCTTTATCTAAAGCGTAGATTGTCTACATTCGAATGAAAGAAGGTACGTCCGTTATTGACCATCCGAATGAGTTCAATAGGATTGTAATGGATCTTAAAAATATTGATATTAAAGTTGAGGATGAAGATCGTGCCATTATCCTTTTAGGTTCTTTACCATCTTCATATGAGAGTTTTGTGGATACTTTAATGTACGGAAGAAATACTGCGTCCGTAGAGGATGTTAAGTCATCCTTAAACTCGAAAGAGTTGAAAAAGCGTGTGCGAGGAAACTCATGGTGAAAATCAAACGGATGGCTTGATGGTACGGGGAAAGAGCGAGAAGAGAGGAAAAGAGAAGAATGGCAGATTCAGATCCAAATCCAAGTCAGCGAAGAATGTCAAATGCTACGGCTGCAACCAAAGAGGGCACATCAAGAAGGACTGTCCAAAGTGGAAGGGAAAAGGCAAGATGCAAGTAGAGTCTTCTTCTGATGCGGTAAACGTAGTTCAAGAGGATACATCAGAAGGGGAGACTGTTCTAACAGTCTCGACAGGTACGTCAGGGGATGATTGGATACTTGATTCTGCATGTACTTTTCATATGTGTTCTCATAGAGAATGGTTTTCTACTTACACGACTGTAAGTAGTGGTACCGTCTCTTTAGGAGACAATAGAACTATTGCGATGAAAGGTGTTGGTCTCGGTCGGAAATCGGGATGTATGATGACATCATCGAACTCTAGAGGTACGTCATATCCACGATCTCGAAAAGAAGCCTAATTTCTCTTAGTCTCTTGGATGCACGTGGATACCGTTTTACGAGAAAACGGAGTGCTTAGAGTTTCTCGAGGTGCCTTGGTTGTAATGAAGGGTAAGTTGGGCCGGAGGACTCTATCACCTACGGGAGCACCGTAGTTGACGGTGCATGTGTTCTTGGTGGCTCGTAGGATGATCCTACTCGATTGTGGCATATGCGACTAGGCCACATGAGTGAACGAGGCATGGTAGAGCTTAGCAAGAAAGGCTTGCTTGATGGACAAATGATCGGTAAGTTGGATTTTGTGAACATTGTGTGTTTGGCAAACAATGCGAGGTAAAGTTCAATACGGCAGTCCATAGAACCAAAGACACGGTGGATTACATCCACTCCGATCTTTGGGGTCCTGCTCCAGTTGCTTCGTTGGGAGGATCACACTACATGTTGACCTTTATTGACGACTATTCAAGAAAGGTCTGGGTATTTTTCATCAAGAAGAAGAGTGATGTGTTCATCACCTTTAAGCAGTGGAAGGCGTTGATCGAGCGGGAGACGGGAAGAAAATCAAGCGCCTCCGTGCGATAACGGTATGGAATTACGCTCAAAGGAATTTAATGAATTCCGCAGAATGAAGGCATAGTTCGGCATCGCCTTTATGCTTGAGGACACCACAACAAAATGGAATTGCGAACGGATGAACGGAACACTCTTAGAGAGAGCACGGTGCATGCTTTCTCAAGTTCGGTTTATCAAAGAAGTTTTGGGCAGAAGCTGTCAATACCGCTTGCTATCTTGTAAACAGATCACCATCTACAAACTATTGGGTTGAAGACTCCCGAGGAGGTATGGTCCGGATCTCCAATCGATTATTCTAACCTCGAATTTTCGGTTGTATTGCCTATGCTCATGTCACAGGAGACAAGTTAGAGCCGAGGGCCAAGAAATGCATCTTTGTAGGATATGCACGGTGTGAAAGGATATCGATCGTGGTGTGTCGATCCTCGCTCACCTGGGTTCTTGACAAAGAGAGATGTGACCTTTGATGAGTCCGCGATGTTTCAATCGGAGAGAAGTCAACCACCGATGGAGATCGTGATAAAAGCAAGCAAGGGGAGGCTGGAGGTGAAGCTCCTAGGAAGACATGATGCGAGAGGAGACGACTCGAGTACGAATAGAACAATTGATATACCGGAGAGTAGTACAACACAACAACAAACTCCTCAAGGCGGCATAGTATTGCAGTGGATAGAGAGCGCAGGGTGAACACTCCACCTAGCAGGTTTTGTAATTCTGACATGGTAGCTTTTGCTTTATCTATTGCAGAGGAGATTGAGGAGGATGAACCTAGTTCATATCGAAAGGCGATAGCATCACCTGATTCTCCTCAGTGGCAATTGGCCATGGAAGAGGAGATGGAGTCTCTTAGAAAGAATGACACATGGAAGCTTGTCAAAGTACCAGCAGGTCAGAAAATTGTTGGTAGCAAGTGGGTCTTCAAGAAAAAGGAGGGAATCCCAGGAGTAGAAGATGCTAGATACAAGGCACGGCTCGTAGCAAAAGGTTTTACACAGAGAGAAGGTATAGACTTCACTGAGGTATTCTCTCCAGTTGTAAAACATTCTTCGATTCGTGCATTGCTTGCTATAGTTGCTATGCTCGACTTAGCCGGAACAACCGGATGTAAAGACGGCGTTCTTACATGGCGAGCCGGAAGAGGAAATCTACATGCATCGGCTCGAGGGATTTGGCAGCTTCGGCAAGGAAGATCATGTTTTGCTTGCTAAAGAAGTCTTTATATGGCTTGAACCAATCACCAAGACATTGGTACAAAAGGTTTGATACATTTATGCTGAGTCAAAATTACTTACGTAGTAATTATGATAGTTGCATGTATCGTAAGAAGCTTTCAAATGGGTTTGCTATCTATCTCTTGTTGTATGTGGATGACATGTTAATTTAATCGTCGCTAAGAATATGTCGAATATCAAATATTTGAAATCTCGGTTGCAAGGCGAGTTTGAGATGAAGGATCTCGGTACGGCAAAGAAGATATTGGGCATGGAGATACACAGAACCGCGACTTGGACAAGTTGTGCTTATCACAGAAGAAGTACATAGAGAAGGTGCTGGAAAGGTTCGGCATGAAGCATTGCAAAGCTGTGAGTACTCCATTGGCAGCTCATTTCAGATTATCTGCAGCAAATTCGCCCAAGTCTGAGGAAGAAAAGGAGCACATGGCATCAGTTCCTTATGCGAGTGCAGTTGGAAGCATCATGTATGCTATGGTATGCACTCGACACGATATTTCTTATCTTGTTAGTGTTGTTAGCGAGTACATGGGAAATCCGGGGAAGGTTCAGCGGGAAGCTGTAAAGTGGATACTTCGCTATCTCAAAGGTGCGTCAGATGTGAGTCTTGTATTCAAAAGGGGAATGAATGCTGGTCAGCTTATCGGTTATGTGGATTCTGATTATGCCGGTGATCAGGACAAGAGGAGATCCTTGACAGGTTATGTATTTACTTTCTCTGCTTGTGCTATTAGTTGGAAAGAATCTTGCGATCATCGTGGCATTGTCAACCCGAAGCGAATACATGGCAACAGCAGAGGGAGTAAAAGAAGCTATATGGCTAAGAGGATTGGTCAATGACTTGGGTCTAGTACAGGATGCAACTCCGGTGTACAGTGATAGTCAAAGTGCTATACATCTTACCAAAAATCGGATGTATCACGAGAGGACCAAACATATTGATGTCAGGTATCATTTTGTTCGTGATATAATTTCACAGGGTGCTATTACTGTGAAAAAGGTGCATACAACGGAGAACCCGGCAGATATGCTGACGAAGCCTATTCCAACAGACAAGTTTAGGCATTGCCTAGACTTGATTGGCTTACAGAAGATTTGAGTTGTGCCCAATAGGGCACTGGCGGATACTACGATGGCATGTGAAGCTTGACACTGAATGTGGTGGCTTGTGAAGACGAGCCGAGAGGAGAATTTGTTAGAAGACGTCTCGCCTTCAAGGAGACGTGCGTGCATGGAAGATGATCCCCCGCGTGTGTCTCGCGCGGGTGAACAACGACGTGCCCTTGCGCGGGACGTCTCTTCCCGTGAAGCCGTTGCATGGGATTCATCCGCATGAGGGTCGGTGAAGACGTGCGTACGTGGGACTTCATCCATGCGAGGATACCGCGCGGATCATCTATCTCTCGGATATGCATGGTGGGAGACGTGGGGACGTGGAGTTCTTGTTTGCACGCCTATAAAAGGGAGGCCACCCTTTCACCATTCGAACTACCAAAAAGCCTACGTGAAGAGCACCAGCTACGTAGAGAGGGAGAGATTTTGTCCTTGTTTATTAGCAGAGATTTGTTCTTCTAGAGAGAGAGAGCGCTCTACTCCTTGTATTTTTCTCCTTTTATTTAGTGAAGTTTTCGGTCGTCGTCGCCCGTGGATGTAGGAAGGCATATTGCCTTGCCGAACCACGTTAAATCTCTGTCTTCGTGCTGTGGTTGTTTGTTCTTTCTTCTATTTCAATTCACAGGTCGATATCCGGGGTACGACTCGGTTCGTCGGAGTCGTACGGTTATTCCGCTCGTGTTACAACAACGCCGCTGCAAGTACCTACGTACATGATCCTTCTGTACCCAATCGGCTGCCCTGCCAACATGTGCACGTATATGCGTTTCAGGGCTGCGACGGGTCGGTGCTCCTCAACTCCACCCAGAGCAGCGTGGCCGAGAAGGACGCCGTGCCCAACCGCAGCCTCGACGGGTTCTACGTCATCGACGCGGCCAAGGCGGCGCTGGAGAAGGCGTGCCCGGGCGTCGTCTCCTGCGCCGACATCGTGGCCATCGCTGCACGAGACGCCGTCGTGCTGGTAAAATCCATGGCAGCTTCCTCCCCCATCTTCTCCTTTTACCTCTCTCTCTCTATATATATACATATTCATTTAGAGCACAATGAAAGTAATTAATTAATTAATCAAACAGGCCAAGGGGCGAAGCTGGAAAGTTCAAACGGGGCGCCGGGACGGCCGAGTGTCCAAGGCCTCCGAGGCTGTCGCCCACCTGCCGTCCTCCTTCGCCGACATCGCCAAGCTGAAAGCTCAGTTCGCCGGAAAGGGCCTGAACGCCGAGGACCTGGCGGTTCTATCGGGAGCGCACACCATCGGGAGCTCCCACTGCAACTCCTTCGGCAGCCGCCTCTACAACTACACCGGCAAGGGCGACGTCGACCCGACGCTGAACCCCCGGTATATCCCCGCCCTGAGGGCTCAGTGCAAGCCGGGCGACACCGCCACCGTGGTGGACATGGACCCGGGGAGCTCCGCCGCCTTCGACACCCACTACTATCTGCTGGTGAGCCAGGGCAAGGGGATCCTCCACTCCGACGCCGCCCTGCTGCGGGACGAGGCGACGAGGCGCTACGTCTACCGGCACATCGGGGACGGGCCCGGCTTCCTCCGCGACTTCGGCGTCTCCATGGTGAAGATGGGCGGCGTCGGCGTGCTCACCGGGACGAAGGGGGAGATCCGGAAGAACTGTGCGCTCGTCAATTAATGGAGTGTTTGTTGCTGCCTCAGAATAATCAGAAAGAGCTAGCCTTTCGGCTTGACTAGGCTTAATTTTCTCTCCGTTGCAGAGTTTCTTCAATCTTCTCCTTCCACAAAGCAAGTTTGTTCGTGTATAAATTAATGAATAATAAAGAATAATATTACCTCTGTTAATCAAACTGTCGGCGTAGTACGTTTGGTTTTCTTTCCAAGTCAAGTTAAATTCATGTTTGCGATTCTTCTGAGGCAGCAGTACCAAAATTACATCGTCTAATTCGATGAAATCTCATAAACGATGATTAATTAAGCACATAATATTCGGCTCAAAACGTGAACTTTTTGATTAAATTCAACAATATATTTACAAACTACATTTATACTTTATCACCTTCTCTTCATGTTTGATTGACACGTACGTGTTTATATTTTACTAACTCTTTTAGAGAGTTTTACCGATTATTTGTACATTTTTTGGTGGTGCCATTTTGAGTTAAATATTTATCGTAAAATGATACGATCTCGTCAAGAACTGGCCAAAGGATCCCTCCACAATCCGAACTTGTATATTATTGTTGGTGCATTTACTGACTTCGAATACTTGCATGCTTATCAACTTCTTTATATCTTCTCGACCTCATTCATTGTATGTATGTATGTA
This sequence comes from Cryptocoryne crispatula var. balansae, assembly GCA_036172225.1. Classification (NCBI taxonomy): domain Eukaryota; kingdom Viridiplantae; phylum Streptophyta; class Magnoliopsida; order Alismatales; family Araceae; genus Cryptocoryne; species Cryptocoryne crispatula. The sequence goes on from CM069935.1 coordinate 1,774,443, forward strand.
TGTATGTATGTATGTATGTATGTATGTATGTATGTATGTATATATATATATATATATATATATATATATATATATATATATATATATATATATGCACACGGATTTTGACTTCTGTACGTAGCACCTAGTCTAAAATCTCTTCGCGCTGATTACAGAAAGAAAAACAGCCGGCAAAGTTGGCGGATTTGTATATATCTTTTTCTATGAGCGCCGACTTCGGTAAGAACTAGTGATATGTGTGTGTATATATATATATCTTTATACATATATATACATAGAGAGAAAGAGAGAGGAAGGAAAGAAAATTTGATAAAAAATATAAAACAGTTTATTTTGTTTTACCTTTATTGATCGAGGTTGAGTTAATTAACATTAAAAATGGTCAAGTTAAGGGTACGTGCCTACTAGTCTGAGAAATGGGAAGAACACAATGTAATAGGTATTCTGTCGGTTTACATGCACAATTTTTTAGGCAATTTTAGTGCAACACACCCATGCCATGCATGTACATGATAAACTAACCGTGAACTACACAATTATGAATTTTATATCGATAATACACTTGGGGTTTGTCAATCGGTAATGACGAATATATCATGTTTCTTTCGGTCTCCGCCGCGGTCAGTCGGTGCCGTTGCCGGTAGACCTGTAAATGGATACGGAGTATCTAATATGAAGCCTGAATCCGAAATTCAAATTGGCCTATTAGTATTTGTCCATGGTTCGGCGTATATGCCATTTCGGATTCGGGATACGCCTGACTTGGTGGAGACCCGAATCCATCCTTTCGGGGTGGATGTGAAAACCCTATCGGGGGGAGGGGGGCTGGGAGCTCCGGGACAAACGGGGGAGGAGGACCGTCGCCGGCCTGCTGTTGGTGGTGGTGCCGGCGAGGCGGCTCCAGGGCACCGCCGTCGTCCGCGTAGGGGAAGTTCACCTTGGCCTTGCTACCGCGGATGCGACGAGCCTCCCGGTCGTAGGCGCGGGCGGCCTCCTCGGGTGTGTTGTAGGCGCTGGAGCTTCGTCCGGTGGGGAGGGGGCTCGCGGGGAGCTCCGGCGGGGGCGGGTGGCACGCGGCTTGTCCGTAGGGGGGCTGAGCTCCGTCCGGCGGGCGCGCGGGAGCTCCGTCCGGGGGGGGGGCGCGGAGCTTCGTGGGGGCGCGCGTGAGCTTCATCCGGTGGGGAGGGGGCAAGGAGCATCCGGCGGGGGGCTTCGCTGGCTGACGACACCGCTGGGGGAGGGAGGGGGACGCGCGGCTCTCTCCGCGGCGGGGAGCTCCCGGGAGGGGGGTGAAGGGGGCGCCGCGGGGGAGCTCCGCGCGGTGGGGACGCCGCCGGGGGGAGCTCCGCGCGCGGAAGGGGGGTGCCGCGGGGGGACATCCGCGGGGGGGGGGGGGTGCCGCGGGGGGGAGCTCCGCTTATCAGGTGTAACGGGTTGACCTGGATCCGAGAGTATTTTCGGATTCAGGTATGGATTTAAACCTGAAATTCAATAGCTTATCGGGTCTGCTATTGGATTTAGATTTGTCTTATTGGATTCAGGTTTGGATCCTAAAAAATCCGCCTGATAGTGACCCGTTTACAGGTCTAGTTGCCGGTAACGACAAAATCGAGAACTGATCCGGCCAGAGAAGACGAGCCCGCCGTGGTGGTCAACACGGGATATCTTGGGGGCGACGACTCGGAGGACAGCGATGCGGTCGGTGCCGGCTCGGAACGGGGCGTGTGGCCTCCACGCACAAAGATATATATATATATATATGTACGTATATTGGCGTAAGGAAGAGCGCAAGAGCGGACAAAATCTTCGTCTCCCCTTCGACAACTAATCTTAATATCTATACAGATATTGAGTTTTTGTTTGCGCTGGAGTGGAATTAATCAGCTTATTATATTTAGTTTCCTATTAATATGTGTTTGTTGTCGTGTCTTAGTTGTATCGTCTTGGCTTGTATGTGTTTGTTGTTGTGTCTTATCTAGTTATCTGTTTGTCTGAATGTCTTCTCCAGTTATCTCGTTAGTCTTATATGTCTTTGTGAGACTGTTAGCTTGGGCATCATCCACACCGATATGGTGTGATCATCCAGTCTTCTTGTTGAAGTCAAATTACTTGAGAGTTCTGATATTTATTTCTCAATCATCTATGTATTTCATCGTGCTGATCGATTCATTTAGATGACTATATCCAAGTGATTTAGAGAAGAGTCTGTTTTCGTTCTTTGGACGTGATTATGTCTTTGTGTCTTCACTTGATCTTGACATCATTGTATTAAAGTTGTTATCAATATAAGTATCTGTTATCTTTGTTCAAAAAAAATGCAGCTCTCCCTGACATATTTTAATCATGTCCTGTTGTTTGACTCGTCAGCTTTATAATTGGCGGTGATAAAAGGCATCGTTAAAAATTTGATTCTCAGTATTAATATAGAATCTTGTAGCCAAGTTGTTAGCATGCGATATAAATGTGATATAGAATATAAGTGATTGTTTATGTCAATTTTAATATTTTACATGCTACTTTCTGTATATATTAATATAAAAATTAATTCAACATTATTTCCAATACTCTAATCAAATGGAACATTAATTAGTAGGAAAGCTTCACTCTTCTGTCCGGATTTAAGCGTACTATTGTGTGCACAAACAACCCTTATATTGTCCAATTTTGCCACCAAGTAATTATGGGGGTGTCTGGATATTTTTGTTACAATTTTATATTTTAGTAACAAAATTTATAAGACGGTGCTCTCGGTGGTGATCGTTACAAATTTATATTTTGAAAGAGATTTTCTTATCCAACCAAAAAGGAGGTGATGCTCCCTCCTTTTCTTATCTAAGACCCAATTTGGTAATACTATTAAATATCTCTATCACTATTAATTTTAAAATTAATATTGATGATAATTACTTAGAAGTGTTTGACCAGTAATATCAATTTTGAAATTGGTAGTATAAACAAAGTACGTTAAACAATATAAACGTCAACTTGTATCATTTTTGATATCGATACTCCAACTTTTAAAAATATCAATATTAAAATTAATATATTATTATTTTTGATACTCAAGCCAAACGGATCATAAAATGGTCCCCCACCTTTTTTTGTCTCCCACTCCTTTTTGTGATCGCATCTTTCCAAACATGACAATTTTACATGGTTGGTAACACAAGAAGTGCACAAAACCATCGGGGGTGGCAATGGCTCTCCGCGAAGTTGACATTGATAAGACTCGATGCATGAGAAGTTTGATCGGATCTAGACTTATAAAATTTTTTATTTCGTAAGTATGTTATCACCAAATTTAAATTTTTAATTATTTAAAATAATATTAATAACTTAAAGTATGATATAATGTTAGTGAGTAGATGACTATGGAAACTCAATCGTTGTAATTACTCTTATTAGAGACGACTATACTATACGACAATCGTCGCCATTAAACTATTGCTAAGGGCCCTTTAATTTTCCTGTAGTGGTAGGGTAGGTGATAACCCCGGCGCGTTAGCACCCCAAAAAATGCTACGACCCTACCATGTCCAACAAGAAATTCAAGTAGGTGCGTTTGTTTTTGTCCATTACTTAGATTAATCTAAGCGGGTTGTTAGGACAAAATTAAAAAAAAGTATATTAAAATCATAATTGTTGATGTGCAAACAAGTAAAAAAAAAGTCTAAATCTCATCGTCACACCTTTTGAAAAAATTGTAAGTTCTGGGTTGTTGTTTAGATGAGCTGGTATTTGCCAACCTACTCAAAATTTGAGAGAATGTCATTTTTTATCAGAGAGGTAATGAAGATCTTAATACTTCTTTCTCTATCAATTTTTAACCATGAAAAAGAAAGGGAGCCTAATTAAGGCCCGGTTTGGTAACATTATTTTGACACTTTTATCGTTATCAATTTTAAAATTGATATTCCTAGTAATCACTAAAAAGTGTTTGGTTAATAGTATCAATTTTGAAATTAGTAGTGAAAACATAGCACATTATGTAATACAAGTGTTATCTTGTATCAATTTTTATATTGATACTCCAACCTCTGAAATTATTAATATCAATATTGATATAGTATCGAATTTGAAACTCTAGCTAAACGGGCCATAAAACATTGTTGGATGTGGTATGCATTACTACTCACTATCTATATCGATGTTATTCTTTACATTTGATCCTATGAGATTAGAGGACAGATGTGTCTAACATGATTATCAAGATTAACATCGTGTTAATTTTGATATTCTAAGCAAAATACTCTAGCCAATAACCTTGGATTACCACACAGATCTAAAGAAGATATGCAACCAAATTAATTTCCCCCAAAAGTAATAGTAAATTTTGATTAAAACCAGGTATTTCGCGTTTACGGCCTCGAGAAACGAAGCTTCATTTTCCTGTGATTTTTTTATGCCTGGATGCATATATGTCTTGATTAATCTTTAAATAAATCTCTTAAAAATAAGTTGTAGAACTTTACTTTTTAAATTTCAGACATAAAATTTTAAAACAGATAAAAGCAATATATATGATATAAATTAGATAAATGCTAAATTAATTAATATGTAAATATTTTAATTATATCACAAGAATATAAAATTAAGAGTTCAAAATTTTAAATTAAAACCAAAGCCAACGCCTCCTGAGTTCTGCCCCGGTCGTGTTCTTCGCTCCTCCATCGTTTTCGTGGAGTTCCCCTAGGTCCCGTTTATTCTCAGATCATGGAGTCCATCTCCTTGGCTATGTGAACCTAGGGATCCCTTTCTGTTTCCTCGGATCAGTAGCGTGCTTTCTTTATTTTGCGTATTCATGTGATGGGATTCTGTTTGTTACTGGTTTCTGCCGACCAAATTTATCTGCTTGTAGTGCTTCTTGCTCGGCGAATGAATTCCTGTGGATTCGAACCTCCCCCCCTCCCCCAGTAGTGTTGTTTCAGAGTTTCTTTATCGATTTTTCAGATGCTTTTAACAATATATTGAAGTATTCAAGCTGTATGTCAGCTCTAACTCGTAGTGATTTCATCTGCTTGGATTGTACCGAGAGCGAAAGCCAGTAAAGGCCTGTCTTCTCTGTTTTCTTTTCAGTAATAAAATGGTGGCTTCTTTCATCCCATTTCAGATGCATGCCTGCTTTACAAGGAATCACTTTCGGATACAGTTCAAAAATCGGCTGCCATATGCCCGCTGTCCTACTGGTATGATCTCTATTTGCATCCATCGCGTTATTCTGTTTAATGCAAGTACTAGAAGATGTACAAGTTTATTCATTGGTCATCTTATCTTGGATTTTTCTTAAAGGACGGGTTTCCTTCAATTTACTTTGGTTTTTATTCTATCACTATATCATGTATACCTAAGACAAACAAATGTTCTTTGAATATTGTTGAATCTAATGTTGTATCGAAATACTGACATACTTTTCAGTTATCTAAGCATATGTTATCATTTATAGCCCAACCAAAAACTGGCATTCTTCTGATGTGGAACTATAGTTTTCTCCATTAGGAAAAATTCCAGCATTCCTTGCTTGAGGTTGAGAACCAATATAACTGTATCTTATTAACCTCTTATTCTTCCTTGTTTGATGATGTTAGGCATTTTACAATACATGGAAATATGCAATTTTCCTTTTTAGCAAAAATTACAGTATTCTTGCTTGAGGCTAACCATTATGACTATATATTTTAACATCTTCTTCTTGTTTATTTGATTTTTTAAATTGTCTCTGGGATACCATGCTTCTTTCACTTTGGTTGCCCAATAATTTTTTCATTGTTGTCTTGGACATTGGTGTTGAATAGTAATGTTTTTTTTATGATCATCCTGAATCATCCTTATATAAAATTGTCAGTATTAAATGTTCATGAAAGAAATAAATGAAAAGTTCCCAGGGAATACCTCAGCTTTCTTCATGCATAAAAGTGGGCATCCAGATGCCCAACATGTATGACAAACAGATCTTTTTTGGGCTTATTTATGGATGGACAGTTCCTTTTTTTTGGGGGGGGACACTCATCCTGGTCACCACAATGTAGTCATGCCAAAGATGCATCGTAATGGTCCTGCATTTAAGTGGACAAAGTTTGAACTCGTATGGTAGAACTCACCCAAGTAATAAAGAGGCAGCTTTACGCATATAGCAACCTGGTGCACCACCTATCTCACTTAAGGTGAAGCATGAGGGGTGAAATTTGCAGGATGTGAACCTGGGACTCTTGATCATCAAGTACACCCCTAAAATCACACCCTGACTTGAGAGTGAGATTATCATTTTCAAGAAACATGTGCAACCATAGTTTGGTTTGGGCTAAGGGTTTTCAGTCCTTTTTAGCATCTCTGAATTCCATAGACAACTATAAAGATGGCACTTGCTCTGCTGAGGGATAAGAATCATAAGATTGCTTTCTTCTTTGGGGGAAAATCTATTAGATCATTCAATCGGGAGAACTACTGGTTTGTTTGGAATCTTTGGAAGGATGCTTTATTTAGCACAACTATAAATATTGAATGATGAAAGGCTTAAAATTTCTTATGTGGAATATCATGAGAATTCATAGTTGTTGGACAGTGGGTTCTAGCTTTGTAGATCCAGATGGAGTAAATAATTATATTTACAGTTAATGATCTTTGTCTAGAAGGAGGAGGGTTGACCTTTTGGGGGAGAAAATTGATCAATCAATGAAAATAGCGTGCATGGTCCAATACCATTCCCTGAACCTGTCCTTCCCATGATATTACAATGTAAGGTCATGGAAACTATCGTTGAAGAAGGGCCAGAATAATGGGCTACATCATTTAACCTTGTAGATTTGAAGCTTCATTCAGACATTTGTTTATCTTATAGATTCACAGTTTTGTGCATCTTGGAGCGAGAAATTCAGGTTTTCCTAGTCTTAAAGTGAGTTCATTTTTTAGTTAGTCTGAGGCGAAGCATGATCAATCCATCAATGAACCAGCCAAATCAGACATGGCACCTGAAATTACTCATAATGAGGTTGATATAGATGTGTCTTCAAAAGAAGGAACTTCCGTCCATCAAAAGAAGGCAGCAAAGATCCATGATTTCTGCCTTGGTATCTCCTTTGGTAAGTCAGATATCTGCCATTGTGCTGAAGCCTCGCTATTGGCATTGTTCTCTTGTGTTTGTAGTCTTTGTAAATTTGTGATACAACCATGATTAGTCTGCTGGTTTGAATCGAGTTTCTCATTTAGGTATTAACTTTTGTCTAATTATCATCTAAGTGTTTTGCTTAATAGTGCTACTTCATTGTCTTTATGTATTTTCAACAGAGAATTTCCTTTTATTTATTGGTGAAGAAAATCTTTGTTGGCATAGGTTTGTGATAGGTCAATTAATTAGCTGATGCTTATAGATGGATATGAAAAGTGTAAAGCAGGATTTGATAAATGAACGATTAAATTATTTATCTTTTAGCTTTTAGAAAAAGAATAACTTATTTGTCAAGGATTTCTTGCCTGGTATTTTGGGCAATTGATGCAACCTCAAATTTAAGAATTTATGTTTCTGAAATTCATTTTCCTTTTGAATTTGACCTTAGCGTTGACTTCTTAGGAAAATAGATGATATCCCATAGGAGTACTAGCTAGGGTCGATTGTATGTATAAATTATAGATTGAGGTTGTTAGGTTCTTTGAAATTTATTTTGACCTCTCCCCGTCGGATGGTGCGAAGATCCGACGTTAATTACATCGAGAATACTCGAATACCCTTGATTATCCGTCATAGCAATTCGTTGAAGTAGAAGAACGAAGTATCCCCAAAAATAAACATTCATTCAAACACATAGGAGAAAACAACCCCATGAACTTGATGGACTGCAAACACTTAATTTGTTTTTGAGTTTGGTTTAAATTGGTTTGAATTTTGGTTGATTTGATCTGAATTTGATTTGATTTAAGTTGAATTTGATTGATTTGCGAGTTATTTGTTGATTTATATCATGTTTGAGTTTGAGTTTGTTTTAATTGAATTTGACAGTTTATGGATTCTTTTTTATGCAACTTTCAGATTTATATGAACTGATGTGGGATTTAATTGTTTTGAATTGAATTTGTTGATGGATTATTTATTAATTTAAATTCAGTTTGTTTTAGGTTAATCTTGTTTAGTTAAAGTTAACTCATTTAAAATTTGATTAGTATGCATATTTCATAGGGTTCAGATTAATAGTTCATTTGATTGACTTAACTTAATCTGAATTAAAGTTGTCTGATTAAAATTGATTTGGGTTAATTTAAAGATTTTTGATTTGAGTTTGACTTAATTTAATTAAATTGAATGGAGTTTAGGCTTAGCTTACAGAATCCGGTTGATTTGGAAAAAGACTTCCAGATTATCTGAATTATTAGTTTAAGTTTATCTTGCATTGGAATTATTTAATTAAAGTTAATCTTGGATTTGATTCACGAGATTGGATTGTTTAAGTTATGGTTGATTGGAATTTGTTACTTAGGTTGGAAATTATATGGATTGTGGGCTTGATGGTTGGTTAACGGATTTATGTGAATTTGTGATTGCAGTTTCAACTTTGGCACTCAAGTTCTGATTTAAGGATTTCAAGTTTTCAGAACTTAAGATTGGTGGTTCATTCGACTTATTTAAGTTTGTTTTAAAAGAAAAAAAAAGTTTGTTGGTTGATTTAAGTTTATTTTGGTTAAAGTTGATTTGACTTAATTGCAGTTTTATCTGGATTTAAAATGTTCAGCTCTTAAGCCCCCAACCCTCAGATTAACATTTTCGAACTCTGACTTCTGATTTGTTCAAATTTCAGATTTGACTACGCTTATGATTTGAATTAATTTAATTTGCTTATTGGTTTAATTTGTTTTGACTTCTGTTTACAGGTTTACTTTGGTGTTATTTTGACCATCTTGAATTTTACAGCTCCCAGATTGCAAGCTGCTTGGATTTCAGATTTTTTAAACGGATTGAATTCAGATTTTAAGTCTTCAGGATTTTGAATTAGAAACAGCAGATTTCAATTTCAAGCTGTGCTTCAGATTTTTAACTTGTTGTCTATTTGACTTCTGTCCAGGAAATATGGCTTTGAGTTTACCTTGGAAAGTGAATCGATTTGTTGGCTTTAATTTGATTTAAATTTACTTGGTTGGAGTTGATCAGACCTTGATGGATTATAATGAGTTCATTACAGTTTTATTTGAATTTGGAATATTCAGATCCTGGACCCTTCAATTCTCAGATTTCCTTTGAACGTGAGGTTCAGATTTTGAACATCCAAATTCCAGATTGCAGATTTTATTGTTTCAAAATTTCAGTCTCCAGACTCTAGATTTTGGGCCTTGAATTTCAGATGTGACTTGCAGGTTTTAAGCTTCGGATTTCCCAGATTGAGCTTCAAATTTTAAATTCCCGGATTTCTATAACCCTCATAAATTGCCCATGGACCCTCCAGATTCTGGTGGGGACGTAGATTTCATGATCTGAGTTGTCCAATTATTAAAGGATGTGTTATTGAATTGGGCCGGATTTGATTTGCTTTTGGGCTCCAGACTTAGGTTTCAGATTTTTGCACGTCTCAGACTTCTGTCTTTCAGATTTTTATAAATTTCAGGCTTATCTTTTCCAGTTAGTGACAGTTTTTTGGACTTTACAGTCCTAGGTTCTGATTTCGGATTTTTTTTTTTTTTAGACTTTACAGATTTCTGGGTTTTGCGCACATTTGCAGATTTTAGTCTCCAAATCTCAGATTTACATAAGTTTCAGATTTTTGATTTGTAGACTTTGTTAGACTTTTTCAACCGACAGATTCTGGACCCTTAAATGTAGGCTCCGGTCCCTGATTTTTTTTTTAAGTTTTCAGATTTTGTTTAACTTTATTTCATCATCATTTTTTGTTTGCAATCCTCTCAATTTCATGGGGTTATTGGTCCTCCACTCAAGGTCATTTGTACACCGGACATGCCATCTCATTGCTTGGTCCCATGTCATTACAACTTGATGGTTTTGAGACCATCTTCACTCAATCCTCATTGGATGTGATGAACTTGTCAATTTATGGGGAATATACCCGGTCCTTGTAGACTTATGGGTATTTCCTCCAATCCTCTCTTTTTTAGCATATAATCGGCTTAATGGCATGTTAATCATGCACGGCCTCATATATAGCTAGATGGTAAGACCTTTGTATGTCTACCTTAAAGGGTCAAGGGGCGTGCTTAAAGCCGGCCCATTGCTTTCCCTTGTGTTTTGAATTCTTTTAAATTAAGCCAAGATCATGAGGCGGGTTTTTAGCCGGCCGGATGCTCGTCTCGGTTTGTTGATTAATTAAGTAGATTGTTATTTAATTTTTATTAATTGTTTATTTTATTTTTATTTTTATTTTATGGGTCAAGAGGCGTGCTTAAAAGCCGGCCTATTGCTTTCCCATTTATTTTCATTCTTTTAAGTTATGCCGAGACCATGAGGCGGGTTTTTAGCCGGCCGGATGCTCGCCTCGGTTTGTTCAATTAGTTAATGCATTTTTATTTACATTTTCACTTGATTGTTTCTTTTAAAATTTCTCTTCCTCTTTTTTTTTTTAGCTCCCGCGATCTCGCGACTTCAACTAACGGGCCCGGCCCATTCCCCTCGCGACCGCTGGCTTGCCCGGCAGTCCTCCTCCCCTTTTTTTTTTCAACCCCACTTTCCTGGTGGGCCCCACATCATTGTTGACCCGCGGGTCAACCCCCCCTTCGCGCAACAGCAGCCCCTCTCATGCGCGGCCAGCCCCTCTCACGCGCGGCCAGCCCGGGGGCCCACGGTGGTTTTTTTTCCACCGTGGACGTAAGTCGGGGGGGACATTATTCCCCCCCCCGACTGCTCCTTCCTCCCGGACGCGGCGGCGGCGGAGCCTGGCGACGGCGGCAAACCGGCGGACAGCAGCGCCCGACGACGGCGTAGGAGGCGGACGACAGCGGCGGAGGAGGGAATGGGCTTCACGGTGGCGGTGGAGGAGGAATAGGGAGACCTCCTCCGGCGACGATGGCTTGGCGTCCGCGGTGGCTTGCGGCAGGGGGTGACGGCTCGACGGCGGCGGAAGAAGAAGACGGGAGGGGAAGCGGGCTTCTCGGCTTCACGCAGAAAAGGGGACGGCTCCGGCGGAGGGAAGAGGTAGCTCCGGTAACCCTTCCTCTCGGCTCCCGACCTCGATCTCTCTCTCTTGGCTTCTCTCCCTTTTTCACCCTTCTGGCCTCCTCTCCCCGCGACGACCTCCGCCCCTCCCTTTATAGCCGTCCCCGGGCATGTGGCTCCCTCGGAGGTCCGTGGGGACCTGGATGAGCCCCCGGTCGGTGCAAGGTGCCGCCGTAGGCATCTGGCAAAGGGGCTGGCCCCTATTCCGGAGATCCCGCAATGGGGATCACCCCTCCTGCGCACCCAACCGCAGGTCGGCTGCGGTAAAGCAGCCTGTCGAGCTTCCGTTTGTGTTCGCCTCCCCTGCTCCTTCTTTGTCCGTTGGTCTTCATCGTTTTCTCCTCCTTTTCCTTTTTTTTTTTTTGAAATTCCAGGTGTCGACAGCAATCAGATGTAACATCTTGAAGCTTGGGGATCTTTTGGCATGTTGTTGGACAAGTGTGGATCAATAAGGTATAGGCTGGAGTCTGGACCATTTATCTATCAGCTTAGAGTCATCCAATTTGGCCGGAAGAGCACAAAAATGTGCTGTCTTAAAAGACATTGTAAAGTTAGTTTCATACATGAGATATTGGCCCACCCTTCACCAAATTTGTTAGAACTATATTGCTGATTACATTTTGAGTTAGAATTTGACTCGATGTTGAGTATGGCCCTTCTAGACAATAGGGTCACCTTCTGACACAGACCGCCTAGGAGGAGTTAAATCATGACCATGTCTGCCTTGATTGTTGCTTCTGAGATACCATAGGATGTTCATTACTCTCCCAAAATAGAAGTCCTTGCAGTTGGAATTGTTTCAGCTTCACAGGGCATATGTAATTCATCTAGCTTTTATTTCAACTTCAAATTTTGTTACTTGACATGGTTTTAACTCATGACAACTCTACAAAATTAAGTGTTAATTCCAAATCATTTAGGGTCAGTCATATGGATTACTTATCTCCACCCACTGCTTTTGGATTACCGCTTTGTAGATATTTAAATTCTGCAATCATTGTGAATTATTCTTCTACAAGTTAATCTAAGTATACCCCATCCTGTCTTCACCTTAGCTAACTTAATATGCTCCACTTTTTTGATTGGAGCTTTCTTAGTTGTCTGATATATACAAATCTTCTCAAGTTTCCTTGTCCCATTTTGTCTTAATTTTGACACTTCTCCTTTCACTCCAATACATTCATTAAATTCTATCTAATCTAGTAAATGTCTGGATATCTGCATATGTGACATATATTGATCAAGATTGATTCAATTATTTACATACAAATGGAAATTTATATATACCAGACGTGATTTTATACATTATTGTTCTCCATGCAGTTGAAACTGACCTATTTTGTCTCAAAGAATGAAGGAACGCATGATTGGTCATATTTCAATTTCAACAACATTATCTTTCGGATGAATTCAGTCAATTTATTATTTTTCTGGCAGATGAAAGATGTTCCTGATATACTATATTTATTTTTGTTTCATCTTTTCTCGGGTGTACTTGTATTGTGTGGTGGATTTCCTGGATACCTTTTTTTTTCCAGAATGTTGCAACTCTAAGCACAGGTTTGCTCTTTGGTGGTGCTTCACTCTCCGTGTTGCTTCAGCTTGAAAGTTTGGAAACAATGACTATCTAGTTTACATTTATTCTGGGCCAAGAGGTATGGCAAACTTATTTTTTATTTTTATTTTTTTATCTGACAGCTAGGAGTCTTAGGACTACTGTGCTTTATCCTTCTCTGGTTCACCATATTTTATTCCTTAACGTATTTGTGGTTTAAGTGTTTCATAGTTTTTTTTTTGAACTTTCTGTCCAGCATACAATCAAGGATGCTGCAATTTTGATATTTTTAACCTGCTATTGGTTTGTCCATTGTGTTGCGCTGTATGGTCATTTTAAGCACAATGAAAAGGGTGTACATTTTTGTTAAAAGTGAATATTTTCAGTTTAAAGGCAGATACTGTAGGTTCTTTGCTTTGTGAATGCTGCCACCAAATAAATGTTGCTAAAAGACAGATCCCATGGCCTTCAAGTTTATGAAGGTATGAGAGAGAGAGGATCACGTTGTGTGGAGCCCCACCGGCCAGGAGCTCCGTTTATAGAGGCGATTCCACCCCCCCTCTCTCTACTCTCTCTGCTTCATCTATAGCCACCTCCATTATTCCAGAACTGCCATCCATCATGCGCATCTTGTGGCCACCCGCTAACAGTTTACACTTCTTCCTGCTGACCCTATATATGACTGCCACGTTGTTGTAGTTCTCGGTTCACTTGTTTATGCATTATCTACGTTCATACTCTCGTTAATCTATGTGACCTGTTTGTTAATAATTTGACTTCATCTATTTCTCACTGTTGTGGCATTAACTTGCATTGCAGACGTGAAATAAAAGTGATTGTATCATTGTGCGTGGTCAAAGATAAAATATTGCGTTCAAAATTGTCTCAATATGTAGATTGTAACCCATTAAAATATGGTATCCACCTCTCTCTTCCATGTTATTGTACCCTTAATAGAGCATGGTAAAGACTTGTCGATTAGTGTGTGGGGTGGGTGATTATGATCTCATATGTCAAGGTCATTGCAGAATCTTATGGGGTGTTTGGTTGCATGATAATTTATTGTACACTTTCATGATAAAAAAATTATATTAAAATAAAAAGTGAACCAACTCATGACATAAAATTGTCATGTTTGGAGGGATGTGATAACAAAAAAGAGTAACTACCATTCATGACCAAACAAAGTGGGGGACCACAAGAAAAAAGAAAGAGGTGAGACCCTCTTTTTTTGTTTAAGAAGAAAATTACTTTCAAAACATAAAATTGTCAATGTTGTCAAACACCTCTTATAACAAATTTTCTTTCAATTTTTAAAAATAAAAATAAAAATTTCCATTGTCATGCAACCAAACACCCCCTTATGTTTTATGCTTTTGTCCATCCAGCCATTGCAGCTGTTCTTTGCTGGAAGCATTTTCAAGTTTACTCTAGTGGTGGTGAACATCGTTTACCTTCTGTACGTCCCAGCTGTACATTTATCACCTTCTTGTCTGACCTGTTTCAACTTCCAAGCAGACAGAACATATTCCCTGCAGGGTTCCTGGCCTCTTGAGGTGCTGCTCTGGTCCATTTTGCTTTTCTTGCCCGCCCTTGTACCTTGCACTAACGAAACAAGGGGCGCTCATGTACTTATCTTGGCATTTGGCAGTGGTGCAATGGTCTGTTTCTACACTTGGGGCTGACTTCTGGAGGGAATCTACCACCCAAGAAGTTGGCAGCGAAGACCACATAAGAGCACAGCTGAAAAAGTTCGATCAAGCTTTGCTGGTAGGCTTTACCCGGAGATTCTTTGAGCCCCTTCCTCTTAGACTCAAGAATGTACCTGGGTTCATCTTTTACCAAAATGTTGACTGCTTATGGGTTGTGCGGAAATAGTTGTTGAAACGAACAGCAACAAAATAAATGTATTGCAGCAAAAATAATAGGTGGTGTTTGTATCCAGGTTAGAGGTATACGGGTGCAGCTGAGTTGAGTGGTATGATGCCCGACCTCGACCTATTTATTTATATCTGATCTCGAACTTAGATCTATATTCAACAAGCAGTTTAGACTTGCATTCGAGTTCGGCTTGTCAAGAGCTTCTCATATTTAAACTCAATTTGTCAAGTCACTTGTTTACTTTGAACTCAGAATGAAAGTTTGGTCTAGGCTCGAGTTTGAATTTGTCTGTGAAGTTTAGTATAAACTCATTTACAAAAAAAGTTCAAATTTGAGTTCAATTTAAGTTTCTTTTTTAACTTAAGTATAATTTTGTTTATAAATTTTAAATACGAGTTTAAATTAATTTATTTTTAATTTTTATATATTTAATTAAGTATCATATATTTTGCATACTTTTAATTTATTTGTATAAAATATTTAGTTAAAATTATTAATTTAATACTTAAATAAGTTACTCATTAGCTTTGTCCAGTCAAACTGCTGTATTTGAACTCGGCTTTGTTTTACGCATATTAGTGTTATTGTTTTACTAAATAAGTTACGTCGAGCTTTTTGCTGGCCGACGCTCGGCTGGCAACACCCGGCGCCTGGGCGGGGGGCGCCGGGCGGGGTACGCTTCCCAGCAGCAACAGTCGGGCTCTCCCAAGGGGAGTGACGAGTGGGATCGAGTTCGGGCTCGATCCTTGCCGGCGTGCGACGCTGCACGCGTCCTTGGCCACTGTGCCATCTGACAAAAAAAAAGTTACGTCGAGTTTTTATTGAGCTGGAACAACTTGCCTCCGGTGGGGAACACTTAAAACAACCAAAGCTCTGCAGCCTCTTCCCGAAGGTAATTCTCCAACGAGATCGGAGACGATGAACGGTGACTGGGCGATATGTGTATACTCTCATAATGCTTTTGGTTGTATGGTATAATGAGTCATTTCTATAAACATTTTTTTATAATACATTTTGCTAAAAATAACGTTTCTCAATCATTAGAAAAAATATTTTTAGAAGGAATAAAATGTTAGATCCCTTTTATGGTCACTTGTTTGTTTCTTTATCTCACCAAACATGCTAATTTTACATGTTTGTTATCTTAGACTTTATTTTAACATAATTTTATGTCAAAAATATATAAATATTTATTTACAGCCGTTACGCAACTATCCACTTTCTGTCCTCCGGAAAAGAAAGAAAAACAAAGGTCCCAGAAAAGTGCGCAACGTAGTCCAAAACGGAAAATTTAAATTACGTTAAAAAGTGAAAATTTCCGTTGCCGGGACTTGAACCCGGGTCTCTCGGATGAGAGCCGAGTATCCTAACCAACTAGACTACAACGGATGGTGAAATTCAAATGCAATTTAAATATAATTCAATAATATTTATTAAAATTTCTTGTTAAAATTATTAAATATTGCATTTAATTAATTTTAGAATCACCCATCTAAATACAATTCATTCAATTATTAATAAAATACAAACTGCATATTATTTTTATTTAAAAATAAGTTAATAGCACATATATAACTACTAAATTTTGACATAATCTCTTTAAACTTCATTTTTTATCATTTTATACATATTATATTTTATTATTTATTTATTTTAACTTTATTCATATATATTTTTTATCAAAATCAGCTAAACAAAGATAGAATCAACTATTTCTAATGATTTATCAAAATATCTGATTTCAATGCCGTATAAAATACAAAAACAAAGTCCAAATCAGTTAATTCTTAATCGGAATCGAAATGTCCCATTCCCTTACACCCCCCAGTACAAATATGCACTGATTTTTTGGGTGAACAAGAAAAGACGCACTAATCAAAATTGTATTTGATATACTTTCTCTTGTAAAGCAAAAGTGTGAGGTGATTTTCAAGGTATTGCTTTCTGGTATACAGGTACACACAGTATCTACAGGTGCCCTCTTAGAAAAGATCTTAGCAGCTTTGAAGAAACTAGACAAACGAGGCTGATCTTGTACGTCGCTTGGGTTTTCTATCGGGGCTCTTTGATGCACGTACTGTTGCTGCTGCGCCGAGTATCTGCCGGCAAGAGCTTCCTACATCACTCCTGCGTCCATGTTTCACGTCTCCGAGTTCGTCATGGCTCTTCAGCTTCTGGAAATCTAATGAAACCCTGGAAAGATTCCTGGTCCATGGAGCTCCATCCTGCTGCTCGGAAGACTTTGCTTCAACTGCCATCGGCCGACCGCTGTCTGATGTTATGCAGGAGGCCCCACTGTCATAAGAGCTCCAGTTCATCAACTCATCAAATGAAAAGGCAGAAATGGATGCTCTCCTCTCTGTTGTCCCACAACTTGTGGGGCTTCTCTCGGTGGAAGATGCCTTATCACGGTGATCTTTTCCCAGTACCAACTTCTTGAGCTTTTTCAGGAACTTCGATTTACCTGAGCCGCCGTTCCTGGCATCAACAGAAAAATTATCTGCCTCCCCGTTTTCCGTCAAGGAAGATCTTGATGAAGAACAATGTTCTGAATCGAAGTCTGTCACACAGATGTTTTTCTCGATTATTCCTGAAGTTGCATACTCCGATATGAGTTGTTTGGCCCTCTGCTCGGATTTGGGACTCATGCTCCAGCTCAAATCCCTTGCTAGATCTTTTCCTGGGGGTGGCTCACAGTTCCTCAGTTCATATCGCAGGCAAGCATTTATCCATCTGAGATAAACCAACTCTTCAACATCTGCACAGCGATCACTCTGCAATTGCGCAATTTCCTTTGTCAATTCATCATTTATTTGTCTCAGGCGATTGGCTTCTGCTAGCACTTCATTGACCTGCAGTAGCAAACCCACAATGGAAAAGTTTACAATTATCCCAAGACCAAACAAAACAGATACCTCGCGGTGGTTTAGATAATTGCGTTGGACTTAAGAAACTGCAGAAAATGAGATGGGAACATAATGACAATTATAGCACCACAGTTGCTTATTGTCGACTAGTTTTTGCTTGATGAAAAAAAAACCCAAAAATTAAAATGAAGCGGGTTCATATACACTCATCCTTATATTGAAACATCTAACCAAGTTGGTTATCAGGCATAAGATCAGTATTTAGCTGCTTTGACTGAGTAGCTACTATAGATTATCAAAATCAATACCTCTAGGGAGTTTTCCGGGGGAGATGTGGCCAGAAGCTGTGAGGACAGCTTCTTTGCAAGATCTGAATTCTCCATCACCAATCTTGAATTTTCTCCCCTAAGCTCTGCAACCACATCATGCAGATGCTTCAACTTATTCTCTGCCAACCCAATATCCACCTCATCCCTGCATTCTCCATCTTGCAATGACGAAATTCTGCACTGCAGCTCCGTAACCTTCTCGTTTGCCTGCAACCCGCTTTCTAGATGCTTGATCTTGGATCGAGCCAAGTCCAGCTCAGACCTTATCCTCGCGTAATCAGACAATTGATCCCCAAGCCTCCGGTTCTCCGCTTGCAAGGATTCAAATTTCAAAGACAAAATCTTCGCCCCCATGTTACTGGCCTTTAGACGGTTCTCAAGCTCCCGCGCAACCGACTGTTGCTCTCGAAGACCATAGTATTCCAGAAGCTGCATCTCCAGGCTAGAAACCCGATCTTGGAGCAACTTGATTAGGTTTTTGAAGGCGAAAATCTCTTCCTCTGACACCCTCTCCCCTTTGTGTTGGAGTAATCCATTAGTGGCAACAGCCTCTAAAGCATCTCCCTCCAGACCAAATGATTCAAGCTCCTTACGTATCAATTCGTCGAACTCGGGCAACAAGTACCCCTCGTCCCCCAAATTCTTACCAGGGGAAAGCCCAGCAGTTGGAGAAGCAATTCCTTCGATGATGGTTCCGTCTCGTACATCGGTGGATGCCCTCTCCTGTGCCATTGGAAGAGACGCCGACGAAATTCAAAGCTGTACGAATCTAACATGAAACAAAAAAGGCACCAAATTTGCACCCAAAGCTATGCCCTAACTTTCCCAGCAAGAAACCCAAATAACGAACAAAAGCAGAAAGAGGAGAAGACATAGATGCTTACACTCTGCGCAGGGGAAGATCGTTCTGGACCGTTCCCCGTCTCTCGGCCAGCCTTAACTCCTTCGCCTACAACCTCGAGATGATCGGATCGGTAAGATCACCAGGACAACAGCGAGAACGGTAGGTAAGCAAGAGAGAAAGCCCGACTGCGGCGTACCTGCAGCGCGTTGTCGGGGAGGGCGGCCATGGCGGCGGTCGTCCCGGAACCAGAGATGAGCATGCAGGAGGCCTGCAAAAGAGAGGAAAAGGGCTACCCCGACCTTCAGAAGCATTGGCATCTCTTCCCTCTTCCCCGCCGGCAACCCCGTACCCATCTCAACAGCTCCTCACAGCCCAACCCCGAGCGGCGGAGAGCGGAGAGAGGTCATAGAGAGAGAGAGAGAGAGAAAGAGGTGGAGAGAATATAATAGAAAAGAAGGAAGACGGAGCATCTCGTCGCCGGAATCGATTCTTCGTTCATGGAGATCTCACATGGCGGCGATGGAAGCTGCGAGAGAGACGGAGATTACCAGTCAAGGACGTAAAGGCCGGTAGAGACCAGAGAGAAAGGGTGGATGTTAACAAAAAGCAACTCTCAGACATCCTGTTGACTTGCTGGTATGCTTTTACTTTTTAGGACCCGCTTGGTATAAAATTAACTTATTTACTCTTAAAATATTAGGAATAAACATAGTTACTTTTCAAAAAAAAATATTACGCCCAACATATCCTTATTGTCTTGTATCCCATAACGCTGTGCATTTAAAAATAATGCTCCTAAAATTTGCAGGCTTAAATGTGAACCGCTAGAAAGTAGAAATCTTTCTTCAGATGATTGAATTAAAGAGGTTGAGGACTTGTCTGGCTTGTACACGACCAAATATTACGTTTGGAAGGAATTTTTGGTCTTTCCGGGTGGATTTTTGATGAAATGTCGAACGTTCTTGAAAATTTCTTGGTGCAAAAATATATTTTTTATGATAAAATTATTTTACCATCAATCCAAGCAGAATATCGACATTATTTTGGTCATACATGATTCTCGCTCTTTTTTATTTTCATGTGTTTGTATCTCATCAAATATGATGACTTTATGTCTTTGGCTACCAAATATTACGTTTGGAAGGAATTTTTGGTTCTTCCGGGTGGATTTTGGATTTTGATAAAATGTCCCCCTCTTCTGTAGCGCGCCTGGGTCGTGAGGATATCCTTCACCGTCCATTTCTCAGTGGCGGATTCTTCGGTGTCGCCCGTGTGGCTGGCAGTGCTCGCTGGAGGCCGAGCGCGCGCGCGCGCAAGAGAGAGGATGGCTGCCATGCAGATCCGATGCTCCTCCGCTCTCCTGTCTCCTCCGCCCGACTCGGTAATCTTCGATTCTCCACCTCGACACGCCTCCCGCAGTTCGATATGTATCGACCAAGGAATCAGTTCGATTGATCTTAGAGTTGATTACATGTCGATGTAAGTTCGTTTCACGTCGTTGTAAAGTCCCGCCGATTGTAGACTGTTTTCTCAGACATTCTGTTAGAGATCGACATCCTCTCGTAATCATTCATCCATAAAACTTAACCACCGGATGTAGAGGAGAAGATGATTCTCTCCGGAAATTTTACTCGCTGCTAGCCTTCTCCGCCTCTTGTACCTTCGAGTTTGTGGTTCTTTTCATCGGCAATTGATCTTCATGATGAGGCCTCTTGTACTGGTACCGATCTCTTGGGGGATCGTGCCATGGATGCTGCTGATGGGTTGCTTTTTCTCCAATTTGATGCTCATGAAGCAGGTAAACCGTGGAGTACTTGTTCCCATCCTGGCCCAAGCCGTGGTCCCGTTTTCTAGTTTCAATCCTTCGATAAGGAAGCCAAGAGAGAGACGAAGGTGCGTTCTGAGGGCGACAGCCGAGGGAAGGGATGTCGTGGTCAAGGAATCCGCATCTGCTGTCAGTGATCGGGGTTCGTATGTTTCATTAACCTCATTAAATCATTTCTATTCGTTCTAGATCCAATTTGAAGCATGGAATGGTGTAGTTTAAATAAGCGTATCTTAAACAGTTCATTGGAATAGGTAGGATGTGCATTTCCTTTGTGCGGCACAAACCTTTGATCTTTAAGGATGCTTAGGTTTCTTTTTTGTTACCTCTGTTGTTAATTCATGTTGTATAACCTATCATGGATCAGATAATAAATGGAACTGGTACTTATTTCATATGGAATAATGCTGTGAAATAGTCACAATTTTGGTTCTTATTAATATGATGGAACCTAATTGACACCTAGCTAGATCTCTTAAGCCTTTGAAATTATAAAAATATATTAGTACCTGAGCTTAATTAGGAATCCAGCCTTTTCTGTTCCTTTTTGTGCAAATACAGGAGAAAGTGTTGGCATGCTATCCTGAGTGTCTTCTAGTAACCATGGTCCATGAAAGGTAAGAGGTTTCTAAGACCTCGAACCAGATTGTCTTTATATAGCTTTGTTCTTTCAGTTTCTCTTAATTATATCCAGACAATGAATGGAGTTGTTCTAGCGCATCTTAATGTAAGAGTTTGAATCTTTGTTCTCCCCGTCACCACCATCAAATATCTATCTTGGCCAACTCACTACCTGATGAGCTAGCTCAAATACTGGGTTAATTGAGGCCATTTAGAGCTGCATCAGTCAAGCTAATTAACTTCAACATTCAATCCCATAGATCTCTGGTTTAGTTGGACCTCGGATCAACTCAAAAAATTAAGCTAAATTGTGTTTTGATCTAGGTTGCTGCACACGACTCACAGCCGAGGCTGAGAACAGGATAGATTAGGTTGATCTAGCTTGATTACATCCTCAGGCGGTTGTGTTGAGTCACATTTATCTCCATTAAATGGAGTAGGCAACAATATGGCTGATGCAATTCTTATCCTGATTACCTCTGTATTCATTCTCTCCACGTCCATCCCACTGGTTAGTGGGACACAGGATGCTGCATGCATATTCCCACTTGTCCATTTTACTCCTACTGAAGTCATACATGGACGTATGGGTATATGTGTATATAGATGCAACATAATATTAATAGACACGTGATAACTTGCACACTTACAGACATGGGCAACATAATCATTTGTTACATGAGATTTGTATTTTTTTCATGAAGGTATTTTACATAGCTCTGGTGTACATGGCATTCCATCATGCCTGCTAAGCTACATTCACATAATCAAGATGGCCATAATCCACAATCCCATCTGACTAAAATTAATGCACATGCAAATATGCAACCTTGGTTTTGACTGTCTTCTTCTAAGATATGTTCTTCGTTATATTGCCGATGAATAGCTCTACTTATTTAGTCATTTACTTTTGCAGATTTTGGTGTTGTCAGTATCCACCATGTTGGTATCCTATGTCAGAATCTCGAAAGGTCTCTTGATTTCTACCAAAGACTTTTGGGTATGTTAGCTATTCAATTGAGACTTTCTTTCAGTGCACGCAGTGGATAAGAAAAATCTAAAGCCTTCTTCATCTTGGTTGAGTAAGGTCTTGAGATAAATGAAGCAAGGCCCCACGATAAGCTTCCCTATAGAGGTGCCTGGCTATGGGTGGGCAGTGAAATGATTCATCTGATGGAGCTTCCAAATCCTGATCCTCTAACAGGACGCCCAGAACATGGGGGGCGAGATCGGCATGCTTGCATTGCAATCCGCAGTGTGTCTAAGCTCAAAATAATCTTTGATGAAGCAGGTATGTTGGCAATAATCTGAAAATATATTTGTCTGATTTTTGTTTATTTTCCTTCGTTTTCATGGATAGTAATCCAGAAATGTGGTTGTGCTCTCCTTCAAAATGATTTAGAACCAACAAAGATGAGAATTAGTTTGCATAAATTTTCATAAACCTACTCTTCTATGGGGCAATCGGATTAATAATTCAAATTACATGAAATTCACATTTAACCGTGTATTGTCATGTTGGTTAGAGTATCAAAAATGATACTATAACAATTCTAATATTGATATTTCTAGAGGATAAAGAATCAATATCGAAATTGATACATGTGGACACTTGTATTACATGACATTGTTTGTACTACAAGTTTCAAAATTGATATTAATTGACAAACACCATCAATTTTAAAATTAATAGTGATAGATGTGTCTAATACTGTTAACAAACAATTTGTAAAGTATCAATTTAGTCTTTACCATGGATTACTACATTTTCAACTAATACTGAGCTAGAACTACAGCTACACTTCAGGACTCTTGTATTATTTTTGACCAAAACACTCTTAATAGACAATGTGTGAATCAACGATCAGTTATACAACGTGCATTGAATGAGAAAATTCACAGCCAATAGACAAATTAATCCAAGGAGGTAACGATTTATATAGTTTAGGGAAACAGTGGCATTCTTATGTCCTCGTGAAGCTCAAAAGGTCTTCGTCACTACCTCTTGTAAATGAAACAGTATTACTTCTACTACTTCCTAAAAAGACAAAAGGTTGGCAGACCCAAAAAAAGCAATCATTTGTATCATGTTCTTGTAATGGTAGTTTAGCATCTCTTCTTGATTTGGACTCTTTTTTATGTGGTGGTTCATTTTCTTACCCCCGCCCCCCACTCCAAACCAAAATCAAAGTTTGTGCTAAACTCCATCTGGGCTTGAGGTATTGCTGCTTCACTTGCTGCTGAACTAGTCCACAAGGTAGGCTGGGTGGCGGGTTGGGATGGGGCCGCCCCGGCCCATTCTAACCTGGTCACTCAGGGTGGAGACACGAGTCGGATCCATGGATAATTTGAACAAATTATAAACAAATAATAAAAACAAAAAATATTAAAATGGAAAAAAATATTTATTCGATCCATTAGGTATTTTAATTAATTAAAATCTCTTTACGAATCCATATCAAACATGCCCTATGGGTATGTTCGGTTGGGAATGTGACCCTTGAGTATGTTTGTTTTGAGATTGTGATAGAGATTTCAATCCTTAAAATCTCTAACATCACACAATCCCATCCAAACATAGCATACCTCTTTTTCAGATTGTAATGATTGAGTTTAGGTTTTTAAAGAAGGGATAAATAGATTCACATACTATACTTTCAACATTTTAAAACTACTAAGAGATGAACCATATAAATGATCAATTATTACATAATCTAGATTTTTGAAAAATAGAGAGGGATAAAGATTAGTTCATAATTCCCCTCCCTGTAATCCCAACCAAACACACCCTAAATCATTGTGCCTTGACTTACCAATCATTCATTAGCTTCTATTCTTATGCAGAGTTTGAGATAATATATAGTTACAAACATACGAGACAAGGGGTATGCTTGGCCGCAGGGATTTACAAGGGCCAGCCTTTTGGATGGGTTAGCATATAATCCCACATAGGATGCTCCAAAGGTGAGAGCTTGCGAAGCCTTTAAAAGACGCTTGTTGGGTCAACCATTTTTTGACATTTAGCTAAACAAAAAACCAAAATCGGTAACTCTTGGCTCAAAAGAAAATTCAAACTTTAAAATTGATATAATCTTTTAATATATGTAAATATTATAATGTTTTTTTGGTTCGACCTGAACTGACCTGGGAACACCCCTAGCGTTGGTGACCCGGCCCAACTGTCAGCTGGGCCGAGTCGTGACCCAGTCACCGAGTGTTGTGACCTTGTGCCGGGATGCGTGACCCAGCCTCAGATCCAATTGGGTTGGGTAACTGGGGTCAGTACTGGGTAGGTTGACCTGAAAACCGAATTTCCACGTTGGTCCCTTACCATTATAGTTTCATCGAAATGATGTTACTATTGAACTCCACAAAGAGAATGGATGAATGCGAGAGAAGTGGGAGCAAAATAGGGTCTTTTTACCTCGAGTAATCATGTAGCATTCTCTTGGTAACCCTACTGAATTGAGTTTCTGAAATAACAGACAGCAGCGATTCTTGGATCTGTAGAGCAAGCAAACGTATACTCCGAGACTGATATGTTTAAACGCGCGAATGGAGCCCACCCTAACATTTTTTTTAAAAACTCCCGCTAGGACAAGAGACTGATATGTTTAAACGCGCGAATGGAGCCCACCCTAACATTTTTTTTAAAAACTCCCGCTAGGACATTTTTGTTGGATAACAAACACTGCCCTCTCTATCTCTCTACAAATGGTCCTGCACCAATCTATGTGTATAGAAGCTCAACATATCTGTGTTTTCTAATCTTATCTTGAACCCATAACAATCCCAATATTGTTCTTAAAAGCCGTACCAGTTAGCTACGGTAGATGTTGTAATGGCCTCTTGCCGGTTACTAGGATAATACCCATCTAAACTTCGTGGAGAGCTGTTAGCTTGGTGTACGCTGTAAACATTCAGGTGTTGATTCGAATCCTTCACGTCTTCAGGTGCGTGTGACCTTTAGTTTAACGAATCTATCATCATGCTCCATATCGACCCGATCATTGGATAGATATTCCTACGCCTGCGTTATTTTATCTGTGGTTGCCTCAACGGTGCCGTGCGCTAATTACCTGCTTCTTTCCGTGTGTACGACTTGTGAGAGAAGTTAATCTTCAAAATTTTTGCAGGCATTCCTTATACCCTCAGCCGTTCAGGGAGGCCCGCTATCTTTGCACGTGATCCAGACGGAAACGCCCTCGAGTTTACCCAGGTAGACTAACAGCACGCAGGGAAGAAAGTAAACTTGCACAGGTGTTTCACGTACGCATGCCTCGTCTGGGCAATCTGATACACACACCATATACCGTGGGTCTACCGTTTCATGTATTTGGCAGAAGAACGGCCTAAACCAAGTGCGGAACGGTAGGTCTCTATTTTCAGCGAAGAATGGCTTTAACGAGCCTCGTGCTGTTAGACAAAAGAAAGAGAAAAATATACGCCTTCTTTTTCAAAAGGCTTAGTACTGCTGCCAGTGACTCGGATGGCCCATTCACGGATACCCATGCTTAGATGGCTTATACTTACATTTATCTCCAATTTATCCCGCTTGACGTTATTCAATCGTCGGTAAATTTTACCGAAGCGTCTTGGGTATTCGATCGTGGTTAACTCACTCAACCTGTTGAAGAGGGCGACGGCCAGACAAGTGAACGAGGAACGTCAAATGTTTCCGTGATATATTAAAAAGCGTGGCACAGGTAAACCCTTCACAGAACATTTAGACCTGATGCAGTTAAATCCTTCGCTCGAATTAACATCTGGAACCGACATCCCCATGTCCGTAACCATTGCGGAGAGTTGCAACAGCGAGAATGTTACGATGTTCGAGTGGTTTTTAATCCGGACCGGATGATTATCTGACCTCTCGTTCCCTCGAACCCTTTAATTTTGAAGTCGTACGATAAGTTGTCTATATTCAATGCCTAACACGTGCACATACCTCTGATGATTTCAAACTTCAATGGGAGAACATATCAAGCGATGAACTTCAGAAGCTTTCGTAATGGCAGTTAGATGAGAACCAAAAAAATGGTTTTTAAATCCTACCGAATGCCGTCTTAGACAGGTGATACAATGCTATTGGGCGGGCTCATCATTGGGGATGGCGACCACGCTTCCCAGAGGGATGATCATCATGTGGGGGGAGAAAGGTCGAACAGAACCATGCGCAGGAGCTGGCATAGAAGGAAAGTCATATGCACATAAGAGTGACTAACTGGCTGTCGAGTATATAAATCCGGTACCACAAACCTCAAGAATGTGCAGTGGGGCAGAGATAGAGGAAGAGAACCGACCGATGTGCTGTTGTCGACACGGCAATACGATCGGGCAACACTCTCGGGCATCTGTCAAGAGGAGAATATATCGCCTCCTCCAAAATGCCTCACACTATTCTCTCCGTGCTGAGTGCTCCTGGTAACGCCAATCAAGCGGCATTTAGTTCAACCAGGCTGGGCGTATAAATTGCGAGATGGTCAAAAGAAGGTAGATATTACTACAAAAGGTAATGGTTAACAAACTGATACCATCGCCAGTCGTTTTACCAAGCTGTAAAGAGCAAAGATTACAATATACCTGTTGACGCCGTCAACTTGACACTAGTAAAGAATAAAAATTGTAAAACATCTAGCTGGCATAAGCGTAAGAGTAAGATTTCAGGGGTTACTGCCTGTACTCTTTAGTCATGTAAGTGCATTTCAATTAGATGTAGCAGAATATCTTAGGCTTGATCAGGAAGCAGAGTCCAGAACGATGATTTTTTTTTCATTATTTAGAGGTCTGGTTCCCACATTACTTCCTGTAGCCCAAACCCGACCTTATGATATCGCAGGCCTTGATTGGGTACAGGCAAGCCTTCATCTTTTTAACTATATACTCAGACAAGCAAATAAGCATATATAAATAGAAAACATAAGTGCGTAAAGAAAGACCTCTACCACTGAGCTATGCAGTAACCAATATATGATCAAGTTAGTGATCTTCCTGCCCATTCCCTTTCTTTCCGTTTAAGCTTGGCCTGCATCTTGTTGAACTTCTCTTTACCTCTCTCCAGAAGGGGGTCATGTACTAAATAATCGTTTGGATCATCCTTACGGGTCATGTGATCCTGTACGGACGGCACTTAGAAACAACAATAATTATCGTAAAAAAATAGATATCAAGATGCAGAGAAATGAAGATGGGAAATTGCCTTCTCAGGTCCAGGAGCAAACTTCAGTCTAAATAACTGAAATCCAGATACGTCGTCCTCAGAATCCTCACCCTTGCTCTTTGGCTCATTGCTAGTAGATAAAGCATCACTCACAAAAAAAGATTTCTTGAACTTCTCCAGCCTCGCTAATGTCTAATATGGATAATATTGAAGGGAGAAGAACAGTAATAAGTTCAGTATATCAAAATGCAAAAGAAAACATATAATTTTCTGATAAACTAGAATCTGTTGAATTTTCTTAAAGAAACAATAAGAGCATGTTTGGTATCAAAATTTTTTCGGGATAAACTTGGTTTATCCCTAACTTATCCCGATACCAAACAACCCCTAAGACTTATATTGGTTTGTTGCATGTACACCTTTCACGTAGTTTCGCAAATGTAAAAAGCACATTCATAGCCAGTTCACAACAATTAGTTTATAAATAACTAAAGATCCCTTAAATCCATAAAAACTCTCATCACTTGGGTTCATGGGGTGTGCATGGTTCGGTTTAGGACCTTTTCCCCCAAACTGATTTGATTTGGTTCGATTTGAAACCAAAATCAATTAAATATTTAAAATAATTAATTATTTACACATATATCCACATGTTTAGTTACAATAATCATTAAAATAAATATTATTATGTTATAAAGCTATATAAATATTATTTTTATTAATAAAAGTGTATTATTTTTATTTATCTTAATCAGTTGTTGGTTTGGAAGATCCCCAAACTTGTTGAACCGAACCAAAACGAACTGAACTGAATTGGCCAGTTTGGTTTGGATTGGTTTGGTTTGGCGGTTTGAACAGTTTCATGCACACCCCTACTTGTGTATAGTTTTACACTAAAATTTTAATTAAATACAAATTTTACAAGATAAAAATGACATATGAAGTCACAGTAATAGAAACATACAACTTCTTCGCGGCCTTGACGTCTGCGTCTTTTCTGTCTCTGCATCTGCCTTTCCTGTTCAGCCTGACCTAGCAGCTGGAAGTCAGTATCTGACTTTGCTATTAGTTCAGCCCTTGCTTCAGAACCAATTCCTTTTTTCTTTATTGCAAGTTTCCCAACTTTAGTATGCTGAAGCTCATCATCATCATCATCATCATCTCTACTCTCTCTGTTTAGTCACGTCAAAAGATATTACACAATGTCACCTAGAGAAAACCCACGATCTAGGTAACCATAATACAAGAATGAGGTAGGCAAAGCCAAATCACAATTGTGGCACCAGTTTGACCAGAGTCGGTGAATCAAATATTTAATCAACATACATATGGGTGACAAAACTTTCAGGAGCAACTTCCACCTTATTAAAGACACTAGAAAGGTGGTGGCATTAACAAAGATCCCGACAATCCTTCTAATTGACAGTTATGACATGCACGTAAAAACAATTGCAAGGCCACACAGTCTGCATCTGAACTGGTTATGGCATACCTGTCTAAACGGAGTGTTTGAAATCTTGGCAGTGACATTCTCTCAACCAAGAAGATTAACTTTGAAGTTCTTTTCTTAACACAACCTCAGGCAAATGCCTAGCCTTGGATTTGTTGTTAGTCAAGTGATTTAGTTTATTACATAGTTGTTAAGGCGGCCAAGGCGATCAAGGCGACATAGTACCGCCTTGGCGCCTTGGCGATAAGGCGAGGCGTTAGGCGACGCCTTATTTTATATAGTAAAATAGATAAAATAATAAAGATATATGTAAAAAATGATGCAAAATAACTTTGACACCATGCAAATCAATCAATAATGTGGGAATTGCATAGTTACATGGACTAAATAACTTGACATATTAGTTAAAATTACTATTTAAATTATATCATCTATTAGTAAACACTTAAAAAATCATTTAACCCTAGCTATTATTCATCAAAATGTTAATTTATAGTCAAATTAACTATTAAAACTAGTTGTTTTTACTCTAAAACAACTTAATCATATGATATTGACACTTAATTAGCATTATTTATTATTAAAATAAATAAAATAGTTATTTAAGGCAATGGGCGCCTAGGCGCCCATCGCCTTGCCCCCCTCTGGGGCGCCTTGTCGCCTAGGCGACACCTTGAAAACAGGGGTTTATTAACATGATCTTATAGGGATTATTTCAGAAACAAAATAATCTTAGAAGAGAAGCTTGGCTGGCAGACAATTGGAGAGAACCAACTATTTATGTCTGGAAACAGGTTATTCTGACTTGTAATCTTCCAAAGTGTGCTTTCCCCTTTTGTCTTTTTACTGTCACATGCAGATTGAATGCCTTAGAGTTATCTTTATATGTAGAGCCATACTTTTTGAACAATGTCTTGGAGACTGTACCTTCATAATTTTTCTTCATTATCTTCTATAAAATTGTTCTGCCATTCGCTTACACTAGGCCACATACTTCACATAAAAATCACATTCTGGGTCATAAATGAGAATTTAACTCATCTTATGGGACTGGGATATAAGCAAAAAACTACGTTGGCCATAAATTTCCATCAACAAATAAATGGTTGGAAATTGGAATTTCAGTCTACCATAGTTTAGCATGCTGGCTTTCCATGAAATTATGACAACCTAACCGTGCATCCTGCTTTGATTGAGGAGAACCTAGCCAGCCATACCTCCCAGTTTACTGGAACAAGCTGAGTTGAACAGACCTTGTCAACATTTAACTGACTGGAAGAAAAGGACTGGCCTGGCAAATGTTCCAGGGTGGATGTTTGTTGGAGACAAGGTTTGGAGGGAGGAGACTCAGTAAGATAAGCATCTCTTACAGTTACAGTATTGTGTATCAAAAGCTATAACTAAATCGTTTCTTCGCTTATGGCATACAAGTTTTTTCCACCTCTGGCTGACTCTTGAAGTCATCAGAGAACTGTTCTAGACATGTAAATTCTGAGCTCAGTCAGTTATCATACGTAGCCAAAGCAATTTTTGATGATGCGGTAATTACGACACACCTGAACTTGTAACTGTATCAGGTATGTATAAGAAACCTGAGTGAATAACACAGGGAAAATATATAAAACTTTTATCCTTGAAAAACTAAATTACCAATTGTATGCACAAGTTCATAGAACACCCACCAAAGTAGAGAGCAGTCGATTGCATAAATTGTTTAAAAATAAAGTGTAAAAAACCATTTAACATGGGCAATTTATCTATAGAGACTCTGAACGAACGTTGTTTGCAGTCATCTCTAACTGTAGGGGATAGGATCATCACTCTTAAAAAGACAGGAAAATATGAAGATACAAGAGGAAAATCATTCGAGGAGGATTGAGAAAGATATAAATGCAATATGATCTGATACCTTTGAGAGGGAAGCTCGACATCCTTGGGGTAATGTTTCTTGCCTGAAAATGAACAGACCGATCAAGGGTGAGAAATATATTGAAAAGCTTATATTACTATTGAAATGACCTATACCATAGACTGAACTCTATGACCATAAATGCAGCTACAACTAGCCCTATCATATGGTAGAAAGAAAAGACACGAAGTAGACTTCTGCCTCTTTGTATGCAACCAATACACTCCTCTAGGCTCTAGCATATTGATAAAGCTTATAATGGCCAGAAGAAATTACCAGGGACCGACTTACCCTGAACTGATATATCACCAAGTTCCAAACGCTTTCTGAGAATTTGTGAACGCATCCGTGCATCAAATGTTGATTCATCATCATCATCATCATCATCATCATTGTCGTCACCGTGATTATGAGAAAAAGGCATATCTTCTGTATTTTTGTCATGCTCCCCCTTCTTGGAGCTAAGAGCTTCTTTAACAGATTTCCGCAGATTTTCCCTCTTCTCAACTTCTGATGAGCTCTGATCAATGTCATGTAAAATCAATAAATTTATCTTGAAAACACTACAAAATCATATATAAAACTGATCTCATGGAAATAAATCATGATTGCTATATGGAAGCTACATTCATATAAAAAAAGCTGCACTAAGCACGAAATGCTATATGTCATCAAGTTCAAAAGACAAAAGCCCATAATACCTACACAATCTAGTAGTGCTACCATTCAATGTTATCGGAGTTGGTCACCTCAGCCTCCTAGGCGAGCCCTCGCTGCCTTGACCAGCTGGTGATCGCCTCCACTGCCAAGGCGAGGCAAATGCCTTTACCCCCCCCCCCCCCATGGCCCAACGCAGACAGCACCTCCATTTGCCAGAGCCCCCAGCCGGAGTTGCCGCCGCCGCTGGAGAAGCCAGACCTCGTTGGAGAAGTTATTTTTAGTGAGTTTTTTCATTTTTTTCTGTTTTTTGTTTCTTTTTGGTTTTTGTTCTAGTTTCCAGGCCTTATTCTAATACATTATTCTTTTTTAGTTTTTATTTGGTTTCTTGTTTTAGTTCAACCTTCGCATTGTAATCTATTTACTTTATAAGTTGATGGGCTTATTCTTTTTTAGGTTCTAATCTTATGAACATGTCTCAGTCTGTGAAGCAAGATCATGGTTCGAGAATGAGGACAAACACCCAACTGCCAACAATATTGGGGCCTTCAATTTCAAGACATGCACCTAAATCAAATGATAGTGACTGAAAATACAGGATATTAGTGGATCCAAATAATAGGGATCTAGTTAAATGTACTTTTTACAATAAGGATTGTAATGGTGAAATAAATATATTGAAGTAACATGTAGGCAGTTTATTTACAAATATAACTGCTTATAAGAATGCTATACTGGAGGGAATGAAAGATATTAAGCAACATATGGAACAAGTTAAACAAGCTCGTTTTGAGAAAGTTGCAATGATAAAGGAGATGGAAGGAAGAGATAATCTCCTCAGTATTTTATCTAATCCTTAGGGTGCTAGCACCCGAAGGACACATAAATTGTTTGCGATCTGACATTTATGCCTCCCAAAAGGAGAAGTCCTATGCAAGGATTGTCGTCTCGGATCTCGGCTTCATCTCGGAAGCGTGAAAGAGAAGAGATCTCGTGAGATTCTCGGAAAAATCTCGGGAGATCGGATCTCGGATTTCATTTATACTTTACCCAATGATTGTCATCTCACATCTATATTTTATCTTACGGAGATTGAAGATAAAAGATCTTGAAAAAATCTCAAGAAATTAGATCTTAGAAATACCAATCAATGTGCATGTTTAAATGTAGAATGTCATATAATCTCCTTGAAAAGGACAAGAGAACTCATATTAAAAATTAAAATAAGTTGTGAGAAATTAAAAGTGTAATACAGAGATGGTGAACTATTGTTAGCACGAGACATACAAAGGATCTTATGTCAGACCAAAGTTTCATCTTGAACAATATGGATAGGAGATTGATAACATTTTGGGCCAATTGTACATATATAGTCATTAAAATATTAAGCTATGAAATTTTATCAAACAATAATGTTTAGATGAATATTTGGATGGATTCCATAATAAAATTGGCAATATAAGAAAGAAACTTAACAAGATCATCTAACAAGTTGGGGATAATAATAGGCGGAGAAGATCAAGGTATCACAAGTACTACATAGATTTTCTCGTTTCGGCGATCTCGTTTCTCGGACGCACAGAAGAAAAGAGATTCTCGGGAGATCTCGAGAGATTCTCGGGAGATCGCATTCCATGGTCCTATGGACCGATTTATTAGACAAAATCTAGAAGTGTCCAAAAAGAAAAGTGTGAAGGACAAGGAGTACTTGAAGGAAGAGAAGGACAAAGTTGTGTAATACATTAGTCGATGCATGTATCAAACCAAGAAGTGTTAAATGTTACTAGAACGTGTAAACAGAACGACCAGTACCAAGTCCTTTTCCTCTGGCTCTTCTTTAAGGAAACGTGGATCATCCAAAACATCATGAATACTCTTCATTTTTTGATTTAGAGAAGCTAGCTCCTTCTCTTCTTCTTCTGCTTCTTCTCCAAAAGAAAGCAAGTTCAACTTTCTGCATGATAGAAATAAATGAATGACAATATAAATGCCGATGCAATCGATGATGAGAAAAAAACTATAAAAAAAAAATACCCACTTCACAGACTTTTTCTTCTGATCTTTTTTCTCAACTTCCAACTTTGCAGAAGATGATGGTTCCTCAGGTATCCGCCTTGGAATGATATCATCAAACGGGCTCCAAAGAACCTAAATCATAAGATCAAAAACGTGTCGTCAACGTACGACATGATGGATGTTCTTATGTAAGGTAATGGTCTATGATGTATTCATGCAAAACCATATCGTCAGACAATATCTCATGTTTGAAATCTCTCACACCTATAGATGCACTAGCCTACATGCACACAAACACAAGTTCCACCTTATCACACTAGAATATTTTTCATGAATATCTGCTTTGGGCATACCTGCATGCTTTTGCAGGCAAACTGCTGTAAATGCATGTAAAATTCATAATTTTTGCATTTATGTCAACAGAAGGTGACTGGGCAATTGGACAAAGGATATAGGAAAGGAACATCATTTTCTACCAAGAAGTAAATGGAAGTTCTACATAGCAGTTTCAATACTAGAAATACAGAATTTTCAACATATGAACTACAGTACCGGACATGCAGTTTTCTGCCTATTACCAAGTAGATAAACTTTTTCTAGTAGAGACATGAGAAACAGTGAAAAATCCATGAGAAAGAAATAAGAACAGTAAAACATTTAAACTATGAGATAAACCACGACAAAGAAACAACCACTGCTTTTAGTAAACATATAAGAAGTAATAAATAAATGATAAGTAAATAAGTATGTCCTTTAGCAAAGAGATTAAATAACATAAACCCATGAAAATTTTTGCATCTTAAACGGCCTCAAACTTTTTAAAAATCCTATCATTGGCAAGCTCATTGCGAATCATATCTAGGTCCTATAAATTCTTACCTCAACAGAGATAATCTTAGGTATAGGGTTCAACGGCCGATCAGCCTTGTCAGTCTCGACCTCACCTATCCTCAGAAGATTGAAAATTGAATCTCCAGTGACCTTCGAGTAAAAGAATTCAGACAAATAAATTAATAAAATAAGGATTGAAATGTGGAGAAACATTGTGAATGCTTGCAAGATGAAGACAGTACCTTTCCGAAGATGGTATTCTTCCTATCAAGCCAATCACAACGCTCCAGTGTTATAAAAAACTGACTCCCATTTGAATGTGGAGATCCAGCGTTTGCACAGGCAACCAAACCTCTATGGTTGAACCTCAGTCGTGAATGAAACTCGTCCTGGAATGTTTCTCCATAAATGCTTTCACCACCTAATGAAACGATGATAAACCTTTCATCAATGGTGAAATCCAAAAAAGTTCATCCTACTCTTATCCACAAGTATACATTACGCTTCACAACATGACATATCTAAGTCCACGTTCCATGTAATTATTGCGCAAGGTCCTGACGTCGATGAAGGCCGTCAATTGCAACGAAATAGTATCTATCTCTTAGGTAAAATTACATGCTACGCTTATGCAACACGAAAATCGCAGCGACGTTTTAGTAAATCGATTCCTCTCACTCCCGACAAGGTACCAAAGTTTAGACGAGCACACCAATAGCCAGGGCAGCAGCACCTCCGCAAATTATAAGCATGTCAGTGCCAAGCCTCAACGGGGCCCATCACAGGCATACGAAATTGGGAGAGCAGAGCGTTTGACAAGCAAAGGCCTACTTAAATCCGTCCAAAATCCGCACAACCTGCGTATCAAGAGTGTGAGGAGCACTTCACCTGTGCCGGTGCCGGTGGGATCCCCTCCTTGGACAAGGAAGGACTTGATGACGCGGTGGAATAGCGTTCGGTCGTAATAACCCTCGAGGCAGAGATGCACGAAGTTCCTGACCGCCTTTGGAGCCTCCTTGGGCCATAGCTCAATATCCAGCGGCCCCAGGCTCGTATTCACCACCACCTTGCCCTTCGTCGGCGGCTCTAACACGTACACCGACGACATCTATGCGACCTCCTCCTCTCCGATCTCTGCCAGTGCTCTCTCCCTCCCTATCTCCGCCCCCCTCCTGGCTGAGGTCTCCACCCGCTTCGGTTCCCTCTCTCCGGGCAACAAATATATATATATATATATATAAACGAAATATACGTCGAAATAATTAATAATCTTTAGGCGTATTCCGACTCAGATTTTAATCATGAATTTTCAAAGCATTTAAATAAAATAAAAATCAAAACTAAAATATGAATCAGCATTACTTTGAAATAAATCTATTTAAAAACTTTAATATCAATTTTTAGTTGCCTATAACACTTTACCGCATGCCAAAACAACCTCAAATGAGCATAATTAACGATTACTCTCAAGGATAATGAAATAATGATTGGGTAGGAATAAAACGATTTAAACTACCAAACAGAAGCGTGAAAATTAATAATAAATACACGATCACGGATCTCGATATCATATCAATTTGTTCCGCTCGATATTCTTTTCTCGAGTTCTGGGTAAACGCAATTTAAAATAAAATTAATGTACCATGACCACTTATGGGGTGTTTGGTTGCGTGAAAATCAGAGTTTTTATTTTAATTTTTGAAAATTGTAACAAAAGTGTCTACCAAAAGGTGTTTGGCTCATCTTACAATTTTTTATCTTAAAATTTTTTTTCTCCCCCTACGCGTGATAGAAAAAAAAAGAGGTACGCACCACTTTTTTTTTTAAAAAGGCACACTCTCTCCTCTCCCACCCTCGACAAACCCTCAATCCCTAGCCCTCGTCGGTTGAGCACCAAAAGAGGGGAAGATGGATCATTCTCCTCGCTGCCCTTGTCGATGGCAGCTCCTCCTCTCCTACTCCTGTCGTCGCCGGCGCCGGCGCCGCCGCCGCCGCCGCCGCCGCCGATGGCTCCTCCTCGCGACTCCTCCATGTTGTCGCTCGACAGCAGGGAACGCAGGTCGGTGAGCAAGATGGGGCTGCCGCAACCCTGGTGCAGCACACTGGAAGCTATCTCGCGACTTGATTGCGGATTCGCACTGCTCGACGAGGCAGCCTCGGCAGAACTCATGGTCGCAAGTCTCGATCTGGTATGCTCCCTTGAGCTTGCAAAGGCAGATGGCCACCTGACGGGGCTTGTCCTGCGTGAATGGAACGCCTCCTCCAGGACTAGCACCTCTGGCATCGTCTCCAACCTATCTTCCCTGTCAATGTTGGGGCACAACTTCCTCATCCAATGCCGAAGCCGAAGAAGGAACAAGGAAGTGGGAGGAGGAGAAATCGGGAGAGCAAAAAATGCAGCGGATCTCGACAGTCGGAACCTTATCTCAGGCAGAGCACATCGTCGACTCAGTGACTATGTTACTACGGCGGCGGCGACGGGGGGGAGTCACCTGGAGGGCGCCAGGGCTCCTCCACTGTGCCTAGGTCGGAGGTGATCTTCGCCTCCATCAAGTCGGTGATCCTCCTGGACGACCCCCTCCTGCGTTCTGTCTGTTGACAGAGAGATTTCATTTTTTTTCATCATCATCACTTGTTCTCTTCCTATCGGAACATCACCAAACACCCTATTATTATTTTTAAAAATTAAAACATGTTTGCCAAACAGAGTAATATCATAGTTTCTATTTCTAAAAATTGTCACGTTTACGTTTACAATATAATTTTTTATCATGAAATCATATAAAAAAATAAAATGTAACCAAACACCCCATTAGTTTTTTAGATTTTGATTTTTACACAGCAAATTACTGAAATTATAGTTGACGATTATGAAATTCGTGCACCGAAATATCTCGGTTTAATCAAAATGATTCGGTTGACCCGGAAGATCGTAGACGAATAACCCAGTTTGCAGAGGGGTGAAGGATAAAACTAAAACACGGTAGGGGCTTTCGGAGAATAATCCCGTGATTGCGGCAACCACGGTTCCGCCGCCTGGACTCGGGACCTGTCCGGTCGGCGAAAGGTCGAGATCGCCGATCGGTGGGGCTACGCAAACGTCGCGGTATCGGGATGGGATCGCCCGGCGGTTTCTTGGCGTTCCTCAGCAAGCATGGTGGAGGCTTTGATCTCAGATGCCGAGTAGGTTTATCTCATTCGGTTCTTCTTTAGATCCCTAGTTTTTGATGTGTCATCTGTTTCCTCCAGGGGCGTATACCTGCTCGTCGAAATGCCGTAATGACTTGGTTTACAGAAACAGGTATACATGCACCTACGGGGGAGAGGCGCGGGCTTGGAAGATATTTCCGGCAAAAAAGGCGGTATAAGATGGTTCCTAGGCTGAAGGATATTTCCATCTGACAATCTCCACCCACATATCATTGTTCTCTCGAAGAATCTGTCAAAACCATCTGAAAAGAAGAGCTAGATCGAGGTCTTTCAGACCGAATCCTTCCTTCCACTTCAAACCCCTGAAATCCTAGATGCCTTAGTCCAAGTTTCCGTCGTTTCTCCATCTGGCCGTCTCCATTTTGACTACCGGGTCCATGAACATCTTATTCTTCGTGGTTATATTCCACAAATCATCCAATTTGATTGACAGGTCATTATATGTTCTATCATCGAGCTATATCCTACCATAAAGCTATGCGCTCCACTGTCCATATATCAGCTGATTAAGATTATGTCATGAAAATGCATCAGTTATTAGGATCCTTCATTTGGAAATCAACAATGAACTTCTCCGTCAGCACTACGGAACAATCTTATAGTGAATTGGAGTATGCCTGAGGAGTCAGTTGCAGTTTGTCAGAAGATATTGGGAATTTTCAGTTTTCTTTCAAAGAAATCGGCAGAGCTTTTAGATTTGTATCAAGTGTCTTACAAACCTTAAGGTCGAGAGACATGGGTAAAATAAACACATTATTATATCTTGAATGTCTGATGATGCTGGACTATCTCCACTTTCCAAACTCTCCCTCACTACCGACATGGACAATGAGAAGTATATAAAAGGGGGACAGAATAATTAAATGTTAAAAAATAGATGAGTGTTTGCTTTGATACTGTCTGACACACCTTTAATTTATGACGTTTTGGTTGAGAGGCCCAAATAATATGAATATGCTTTTATATATTGAATGCCCAATGTGAGACTATCTCACTTTATAACAAATTGAACTTCGAGGAATTTCTCTTAAGGTAGAAAAGGAGGAACTAGTTAAGGCATTTCTTGAAATGGAGGAGCTTTCTAGGGTGTCAGGAGTTTGTTAGAGGCTTGGATTTCTTCCCGCGATGGCATATCTTCTAATTCAACAATGGATTGTAGTTCATAAAGAAATGCATTTTGATCATGAACACCTTATCTAGACTTTTTGCTCTACTCTTTCCAAGGTTTTCACAAGCCGTGATGCATCCTTGTTGGGCCTCAGGGCTTCAAATATCTGAAAATGCTTCCACAGGCTTAACGGTATGATTATACCTGTTGGACCATGTAAGTTACCTTGTTGGAGAAGCACAGGCAAGCCAGTTTCAGTTCAGGTAGAACCACATCATTTGAATGAAAAGTGCATTTTTGTTCAAGAAGACAGCAGGACGGTTATATACTCGAATTTATGCTGGATCTGCATAGCTCTCTCATTGGCAACAGCCAGAGGTGAGAAGTACACAATGGCCGGTGATAATGTGACTAAAATCATCCAGCCCATGAATCTTCTGCATATAGATCTTTCTCCAGCCCAAGATGATAATGTTTATCTGTTCATTTTCGTGGCTCTTGGTGCAGAAATATTTGTTATGTGATGTCAAGGATGATAAAGCATACTGGAAACAGACATTCCTTGTGAACAACGATGCATCGGTGAATTTTTACAACATCTGGCCTCACGGGGCACCAGCATTCAGGGCGAAATCAAGATGGAAGAGGACATGTTCAGGAATCAGGATCCTTCCTACTACAAAAGAAAGAATGCCACAAGGCCCTAGAGTCCTAGACCGAAAGCGTTTCCTGTCCCAATTTCCTGGGCAACTTACAAGTAATGGAATTTTCACAAAAAT
The DNA here is from genome assembly GCA_036172225.1 of Cryptocoryne crispatula var. balansae. NCBI lineage: Eukaryota > Viridiplantae > Streptophyta > Magnoliopsida > Alismatales > Araceae > Cryptocoryne > Cryptocoryne crispatula. Next base: position 1,813,628 of record CM069935.1, read on the forward strand.
GGCAAAACCCGTTAAAAAAGAACACAATTCTGCAGGCTACGACACAGAATCGTGCAAAGCTGTAACCTTTTCAATCCTTTTCTCAAAAAAAAAAAAGTCACTTCCTATCACCAGCTGAGTAACTGGCGCCCAAACTTTTCTAAAGTCAACTCACCCCCGACACTGGAAAAAACGGCTTCTTTGACTGCTCTCCTGGACACTGCTGTCCAACATCTGGCAGGGCTTCTTCTATGCAGCTTAGCCTTCTTTGCCCATGCGAGCTCTAGAAGAAGATAGCACCGCCGAGTCCGCGGTGAAGCAGGTTGTGGGCGATGCTCTCCCTGACCTGCATCGAGCTGGCGGACCTGAGGCTGTTCTCTGGCACAATCTCGTCGTCTGCCAGCCGGAAGTGGAGCTCCGGGTCCATCACGTCCTTCCTCATCTCGCAGATATTGTGCAGCACGCAGCAGGCGCCGAGCACGGCGGGCAGGTCCTGCAGCTTCACCTCTGCTCTCTTCTGCAGGCATTTCCACCTCCCCTTCAGCCGCGCGAAGGCGTCCCTGGCCGCCCCCTGCACCTCGCCGATCTTCTCGTTGAAGGCGTGCTGCGTCCACGTGAGGTTGGGGTGGGAGTAGGGCACCAGCAGCCAGTCCATCAGCGGGTAGCCGGAGCCCCCCACGAGGAACTGCCCGTCGAGCATCCCGGCCGCCGCGCGCTTGTAAAGAACCGAGTTCTCCAGCACCTGGTCGTCGCTCATGGAGCCCGGCCACCCGATGCTGACGTCGGTGAAAACGCCGGCGGGATCGACCACCCCCTGGATGGTGATGGAGTAGGAAGTCCTCTGGTTGCGCTCCGTGTGGCGCCTGTTGAAGTAGGCGGTGACCCGGTCCTTGGGCGCGATGATCGGGATGTGCGTGGTGTATATGGCGCCGAGGACGCCGGGGATCCCCGTCGCCGCCTCGAACCGCGCCTTGATCTCCTCCTCGGCGCCGGCGTCGGCGGGCCACTGCAGGCATTTGGTCATGAGCACGGACTTGATGGCGGCGCACACCTCCAGGACCAGCTTGTGGCAGGTGGAGATGCCCAGCCCGAAGCGCCTGGAGACCTCGCGCAGGGGCTCCCCGGTGGCCAGCCGCCAGATGCACACGGCTACCCGCTGCCGCACGGGGATCGCCGCCCGTAGCATCGTGTCCTCCTTCGCCACGGCCGACCCGAGCTCGTCGCAGATCATGTCGAAGGTCGCCCGCCCCATGCGGAAGGCCTTCCGGAACTCTTCTTCGGGGAAGTCCGGGCTGTTGCACCGATCCCACCACGCCCGCGACCGGTCCTTCACCCACACCGTCCGATGAGGGTGCGACTGCGCCGTGCCAGCGCCGCCGCCGCCGCCGCCGCGGATGCCCAAGCCGCCATCAGTCTGCGCCGCTGCCGCCGCCGCCGCGGCGGCGCCGGAATTGCGTGCTGCGCAAATGGTCGTGGGCTCCTCCTCCGTGTCGGCGTAGGGTTGCCCCATATAATCGTGGTAGTCGGCAGTAGCCTCCAACCGCCGTTTAAGGTCGGCCTCAAACAGGGCAAGGCCCTGCGGCGACGCTCCCTCCCACCCCCGCTGCTCCACCGCCTCCTGGTCCTCCAGCATCGCCAGCGACGTGATCAGCTGCGCCATGGCCCCCCCGGTACTCCTCCCCCTCTTCTCCCTCCCCTGCGCATCCCAACCGGTCCCGTCTCCGCTGCCGCCATAGCTATAGCTATGCCAACCGGCGTCCGCACCCGCGGTGGCCTCTCCCGGTGCACCCCCTCTTTTCCGCTCCGGCTTGCCGCTTCCTTCCCCGACGCCGTCCGCCATGTCGAGGCGGACGGACGGCGGGAAGGACGCGAGGGCGTCGCGGAAGAAGGCGTGGAGATCGCGATACTCGTCGGCGTTGGGGACGGGGAGGGCGGTGGCGGCGCTACTGCGGGTGGGCAAGTCTGGGGTTTTCATATGTGAAGAGAAGATAGAAAGCCTGCGTAAGAAGCGACCGCCGCCAATTGCTACCCCGGCGGCGTCACCCCCTCCGTACACGAAGCTCCTAAGTCGGCTGCTGCCTCGCGCTCTTATAATCCAGAGGAGTCCGCCGCCACCGCCGCCGCCTAAGAGAAGGGGGGAGGAGAAGGAGGGGATGTGGAGGTGTGCGGGGGTGGCCGGCGGGAGTATATATGACAGGTGCGGCGGGGCGGGGCGGGGCGTGTGAACGCGTTTTGGATGTTTCGAGGAGGGGTCGCGGGCTCGCCGGAAGGCATGAGGCGCTGACCTCGGTGCCGCGGCCCACGCGGTGGTCGTACCCAACGGAACCGTGGTCTCCGCTTCCGCGTAGCGGCGGGGCCGGTCTCCGGCGGCGCTCGAGCGCACGTGTGAACGTGGCTGGTGGGGTCCACGCAGGTGGGCCCCTTGGCTTCTCCGGGTGCCTAATTTATTTATTTTCGAACTTATGTCCGATATGTTTATTTGACGGAGCTGAGTTTGAGTTCAAACTCGATTCTAGCCTGTTATAAATGTATAAATCCAACAAGTTATCAATCAGCACAATGGTTTGTAATGATATACGAAGCAATATTTGGAGATTAAAAGCCTATCTATCTGACGTCTGCTTTTCTCTGCTATGAATATATGTGCGTATACATGCAGATATGTGTACATATATACAATATGTATATTCATTCCTCAATTATTTTCTTTGTCACGACCCGGAATATACGGATGCGTAGCGGAAAAATAAATCCGTAATATCGGGACAGTTTAGGAGAACAAACCAAATCCACATACCATAAAAACTAAATAATTTAAAATAACCTGTAAAGATCCAAACAACTAAGAGGACTTAACACATAGTCCAGTCAACTTCTAAAAAAATCACACCAAACAATTACTAAATCAACAATTGAAAGGAAAACTCAAGCAACCTAGAAGATATGAGGTGATCACTCGTCACTAAACTCCTCCTCTTCTGGGTCCTCGAACGGCTCTGGATTAACTCCAAGGTCCTCCTCGAAATCTTCTCCAAAGTCCTCCTCAGGAAGAGGCTCTTCGAAATCAGCCGAAAAATTTAATAATGGGAAGGGGTGAGTCACCACAGACTCAGTAGGTCTTACACCCGAACTACCTTACTATACTAGTGATTTCTAGTGGTAAACATTACATATTAAGCCTAAAAATCAGATTTAATACATAGGGTTTAAACTAATCATATATCTTTAATTAATTGATTACAAAGTCATTCAACTATCCAAAATGATAACAGACTCTATATGCATTAAAAACCATCACAAACTCGCTCCTCGAGCTACTCTAGGTATGCTCATAACATACACAACCTGACATAAAACCAAAGACACATCTAGAACACTAACATCTATGCCAACATACACAACTAAACACATGTCTGAGTAAATACCATGCTCAATCTGAAAAATGTAGTCACATCACAAAACTAGCACCATATTTACCATATAGTAGGAAGTAACATATAGTAACTAAATCCCATAGTACCCCATAGGTAGGGGAGTACTTAGGATAAACCGCGGTATCTGGGATCGAAGGATGCTCCAGATTGTTCTAATTCATCTACGCCCACAGGGACCGAACTATAGTCGGTGAGCACATTTCCATCACAATGCACTACCGCACTAACCACATTCCACACCATGCAAGCATATATTAACTCGGACGATGAAAGACATAGAACATTTAATTGGCAATCAAACATGAAATACATAGATGAACATCCATGGTTCTATGCACCACATATTTGCATACCATACCACAGTCTATCACAAACTAATGCATATAAATAAGATCATGCATTATACAACCTAACCATGACAATTACATGCTTAAATAGAACTACTTATCACATAAAAGAAAATAAACTAAATTCTAACAACATTATGCCTAACCTTACATCGACTTTTTATCAAATCGGGATATACATGATTAAGGTTAACCGCGATGCAAACATACTAAACTAGCTAAATTTAAACATACTCAACCTATCATGATGTCTAACATACATGAATAACCAAATTAATCTAAGCATGCATAGTTTAAACAAATTAATCTAACTCTATCTAAACATGCAAATAAATCAAAAACAGCACATTATTTCTAACCTATTAATCATGATGATCTAAACATAATTTTTATGAGTTAATTTAAATATATAGAGTGCTAAATATAGCCGAGACGCCTACCTTGACGGCGACGGCGAACGGCGCACGGAATTCCAAGGAAATTGAATCAGGTGACGAAACTGCCGCGGTTGCGTCGGCGGCCAAAAATCGAGCCGGGTAGGTGTTTTCAAAAGCTGTTGGTAGGAGAAGAATCATAAACTATGGAGTTAAATAGAAGATGATAGGAGAGAGAGCGATAGGAGAGAGGATGTATTACCGCGTGGAGGAGAGGGCGGCCGGCGCACGGCGGCGCACGAAGGCAGCGCGCGAGGCGCGTGTGGCGCAGGCGGCGCACGGCAAAGGGGTGACGCGGCATCACTCGGGCGGTGGGAGGCGAGGCGCGCGCACGGCGAGGCGGCGGCGGCGTGGCGGCGGCGTCGCGCGGACACGCGGCGGTGGGTGGCGCGCGGCGCACGCGGGCGCGCGCGAGGCACGCAGGCGGCGGGGGGGTCAATGGCTGCGCGAACGAGGGTGGGGGCCGAGGCGGGCGACGCCGCGGCGGCCGAGGTACGAGGAGGTGGGCGGCGGGCGGCCGAGGTGGCGACGCGGTCGCACGGCGACCGAGGCGACGACGGCGACGCGCGGCGGGCGGGCGCGCGCGCACGAGGGCGGCGGTCGGGCACGTGGCGACGGCGGGCGGCGGGCGGCGAGCGCGGTCGCGGCCACGCGGGACGGTCGCGCGGCGGGCGGTTTCTCGAGGGCGGGTAGGCGTGGAGACGTGCGGGTGGCGGCGACCGAGGAGGGGAAAAAGGAGGAAAATAGGGTTTTTCCGGGGAGAAAAAGGGGGGCGCCGCGGGCGTGCGGGGGAGGGTTTCGACGGGGAAGAAAGAGGAAATAAATAGGGGGAGGAGGGGATTAAAATAATAATAAATATTAATTTTTTTTTCTCTTTTAATTAACTAAATACGTAACGTTACATTCTTTGTGACAGGCCATCGTTCGGTAAGCAAGCATCGAGGTCAAACTTGAGGAAGAAGTATAATAATGGGTTCCGCCGGGACAGTTGGGTACTTGATGATCGAAGGGCTGGGATTCATGAATTTAGTCTCGGTGTCCTCCTATGGTACTACACCAAGGAAGATAAGGTGGTCTCGAAGAAACTGATCAATCGAATGTGGTAGCAGCAGTGGCGCAGTGGAAATGGCAATAGTAATCTCAAGGATCATGGAGATATGCAGACAGAAGCCGAGGTTCACAACACTGAGAAGAAATGGACACAAGGTTCCAATGTTGGGTTCTGAGAACGTCTGCATGGGCAACAATGTTGGTAGAGATAAATCCCATGAGCAGCCGGCTTAAGAAGATAGGGAATTTTCGGGATATGTTATCTGGCATTGTAGGAACTTTTGCTTGAAGTTCTGTTATCAAAAATATATATATGAAATGAATTAAATTAAGACTTTTTTTCCCGTCACGATCGCTTAGCTTGGAAAATGTTTACATCATCTCAATTCAACCCTCGGAGAGAGAGAGAGAGAGAGAGAGAGAGAGAGAGAGGGAGGAGGGGGCCGGGGGAGGTAAGCAAGCGCGGAGCGGGTACGTTGCTCCCCCGCTGTTTCTCTTCTCCGCAGCCCACGGACGGCGGCGGCGGAGGCCTGGGTCCGCTTCTGCTCCCGGGCGTCGCCTACGCCGACCGCTGGGGACGGCGGCGGTTTCTGCTCTTCCTGGCCGTCGGCCGCCGGTTCAGTCGCCGCGGGCGGCAACTGCTGCTTCAACGTACGGTGAGAGCCGGCTGAGAACGGGAAGGCGGTGGCTCCCCGCCGGCAGGGGTCGTCGGAAACCGTCTGAACTTGGAAGGAGAGGAGCCACCGGAGCAGCTCGTTGGTGCGGCGGAGCAGCAAGAACATGAACGAGATTTACGAGAAGACCGGTCACAACATACCTCCGACTTCTTCCTTCCGGCTTGATATCATCGTATGGTATGCATGGGAAGGCATGAATTTTCTAAATAATTATATGGTAACGTCATAAAAGGGATTCACGGGCGCGTATGTGTGTGTATATATATATGTATGTATATGTATATATTCTTGGATACATTTTTTTGGAAATAAAAAATATCAAATTAATGATTGATACGAGGGAGATGTGCGAAGCTGTGATTGCCCCCGTGCTATCTATATCAATTTTAAAATTGTTGATATTTATAGTAATCATCAATAGGTATTTGGTCAATAATATCAATTTTGAAATTTATGGTACAACCAAAACAGGTCATATGATACAAATGTGTGCCAACTTGTATCACTTAATTTTATTATTGATATATACTCTAACATTTAGAAATATTAATATAAAATTTTACATAGTATTAATTTTTGTACTCTGCTTAAAAAGAACAGAGAATAAGACCCTAGCTACTTGGTGGATGTATTGAACATTTCTACTGTCAATTTTGAAATTTGATAGCAATAGACATCATCGACGAGTGTTAATTTGACAATCAACTTCAATATTGATATGCCTGATGCATACAAAGCATGATAGGTAACACAAATGTCCATGTGTATTCATTTTGATATTGATACTTACTTCTCTACAAATATTAATATCAAAATTGATATAATATTATTTTTTATACTCTAACCAAAGAAGACGTAAACGTGTGCCTTGTCATCTTGTTGATTTTTGCAGCCCCCTTGATCTTAACTTTCACTACAAGAAAATGGGCGGTAGAGACAAAATTTAGTGGCGTTAAGTTTCTGTCGCTAATCTATATCTAATTTGCGACGGATTAACCTTTGTCTGCCGCTAATAGTGTTCATTTATGTGATGTTGGTTAGGCCGGTATGGTTGTAATTTGAGTCTCCTTCCGAAAGGCATGCCTAGAAGAAAGGCAGCTAAGCATCTTGAAGTAATATAAAAAAGGATCTTGTAATTTAACAAATAATTAATTACAGGTAAATTTTGTAGGGGCATACTTTAACATTGTAAAACATTTTAGTGTGAACTCTTTCAAGTTACTTTGAAAATTACTAATCATTGTATGCATACATAAATACATACATACATACATACATATATATATATATATATATATATATATATATATATATATATACAGGTCGAGACCGGGGGTGTGGGTTGCGGCAATGGTCTTCAGAGGATCGATGGATTATTGTTTGATTATATGTCATAATTAATTTTCAAACACATCTTTAAATCCTAGTAAAACTCTTAAAATTATGTTGTATATTTTTTATATTTTTAGGCATAATCTCCTTAATCAGAGAATAAGAAGTAACAATAAAATCAAACATTAAATAGATTGATGTGTAAATATTTTAATCAAATCACATATTTATTTTTATCACAAATTAAGAACTTAGACATCAAATTATGAGTTCAAATTTTTAGATTAGGCCAAAATAAATACCACCTAACTAATTTATCACAAATTAAGAACTTAGACCGGGGTGTGGGTTGCAGCAATGGTCGACTTCAACGTTCCAGGTTCAATTTAACTTCGACTATATATATATATATAAATGGAACCAAATAAAGTAAGTCTTAAATGAAATCGTATCAAAACAATTCATTATGATTTAAAAAATTAAAATTGTTGGTTGCGTATACATATTTTATGGTGTGTTTGGTTACAGTATAAAAAAGAATACTATATTATATAGTGTTTGGTTGCATGATAAATTAAATTTTTATTACAATTTTATGTTTTTGTAATGAAACTTGATAAAAGAGGTATTTGTCAACTATTACAAGTTTTTTTTGTTTTTAAAAGGATTTCTTTCTTAGACAAAAAAAAGAGAGCCTCACCTCTTTGATAGAAATGTATGCCCTACAAGTCAATCATATATGATATGATTCGACATTTCTAGGAATATATCATTCAATTAAATAGGCAAAACTTCGTTACTAGCTTTTATTAGAAGCGTATATCGTAATGAAGTCCTTGATCACATGCAATGATGATTGAATCATGATGAGATCATGATAATGAGATCGATCATTTAGAGGTATGTGATCTAAATGTTCCTAGTCATAGGATCCTTGAGACGGGACATCAAGAATCCGGATAGACTAGTGTGTGTGATGTCTTCTCATCTGATGAGAATGACCGATCTCATTGGTCATCAGTATGGGGACACTGAGATACACACATAGGTGCTCATTAGTGGAATAAGTTCACTGAACTGACCAATTTAGGAAAACCTGATCAGTATCTTACCGAACTGTCTATCAGGTTATTCTTACATCTCAATAGCACGGTTGGATCTTTGACCTGAGTCGCCAAAGATGTCTTGCCAGGCATACTATGTACTTTGACTATTGACTGATGGATCACTTAGTATTGTGGTCCTATATAGTTAATGGATTGGGTATATGGGAAACCTGGTGGAGGCAATTGAGCGGACAATAGGGGATCGTTCACTCTCGGTAGGAGAGAGAGAATGTCCTATGGATAGTACTCTAAATCCTTGGCCAAGGTATATAGGATAATTGGAAAAGGAGTTTTCCAGTTGATCCATTCATGAGTACAAGATTTCATAGTGTTGGAATACTTAGGGGTTGACGATCGAGTGCCGAACCCCCGACCGACCGGGACATTGTATGAACGAGGATTTAAATCCGTGTGGTAATTGATGATGGAAAGGCTCAATGGATGTTATTTAACTCCCAAAGTCATTTGGGATCATAGGATGTGGCTTGTACCCTTTATGATCAGAAAGCTGTAAAAATTGTTATCGGATAACGGTTTTGATTTAATTTAAAGGAATTGTTCTTTTAAATTAATTAAGGCTTCAACCAAATTGACTATTGGGCCTAGTGGGTCACACACAATAGATCCGGTCAGTAAGATGAGGGCATGGACGCAATTTTATAGAAGTTTTGGGTTTTTGTGAAAAATTCCATCTTCTATATATAAATGGCTTATGAAGCCAAACCCTAACAAGTCATAGGGCTGGAGCACGTCCCAAGCCTCCTCTCTTCCTCCTCTCTCCTCTAGAAGGTGATCTCCCATGGTCAAGCTTGGATCTGGAAGGTTTCTAGAGGCCCGAAGGAAGAGAGAACTCGTCTATTGAAGCAGATCGTGTGGATACCGCTAGAGACCGGACATTTGAACGGTTTTCAGCAAGGAGGAATGTCCTCTCTTCATCCATGGTGAGGGATTTGAGAAATCCCATGAGGTACTCTCGTTATACTTAATATTCGGTTCCCGGTTTTACTCGTTCGGCATCGATCAAGGCAAAGATCATGGTTTTATGGAATCAAAATTTTTCCGCTGTCATGTATTGATCCCTTACACTCTTTTCTTATCTTGTGGACACCCTACCTTGTTTGGTCACATATGGTACACACTCTTCTTTGTTATTGTATCTCTTCCAAACATGACAATTTTATGTCATTAGATAGCTCACACATTATTTTAATATAATGTTTTTATCATGAAAATATATCAAAATTTATTGTGCAAACAAACACTTTGTTAGTATTGATATTGATATTTTTAGAATGTAGAGTATCAATATAAAAATTGTTACAAGTTGACAATTGTATTATAACATGTATTGTTTGTAGTGCAAATTTCAAAACTGATATTATTATAAGATGTTTGATTGGACAATAAATTTTTATAATTTTCATGATAAAAATTATATTAAAATAAAGTGTGAGCAAATCAATGATATAAAATTATCATGTTTGGAGAGAAGTGATAACAAAAAAGAGTAGATACTATATATGACTAAACCATATGGGGACCGCCATAAAAAAGAGATAACATCTTCTTCTTCTTTTTGTTCAAGAAAGAAAACTCTTTAGAAACATAAAATTATAACGAGTGCCAAACATGTCTTGTGATAATTAAGTCTTGTAACAAAAACATAAAATTGTTACAAAAATTTAATTTATCTTACAACCAAACACCCTATTAGCCAAACAACTCTACGTGATTGTTGCGTATATCAATTCTAAGATTGATAGTAATTAATTAATAAAATATTATTTTATATCTTGTTCTACCGGATGAAGCGTGAACGTCGGACCTGCATCCGACGCCACCAGAATGCCACGACGACCGCAGCGCAGTCACTGTGTTCTTCCCAGGGCATGAGATTAGACAGCAACCACACGACAACAAGAAGCACTTCGTGTTCTCCTGAAAAAATTTCTTCCTATTTCCAAAAAAAAGAAGAAAGAATTTCTTTCAATTTCTCATATATATATGCATAATATGATTCATTATTATTTATTAGTTTATTTCTTCAAGAAGAAGTGCCATTTTCATAATTTTCTTTTCGCTTCTTGATATCCCACCGCCCGGAGGAAACAACCCGGAGCTTTCGACCGGTCAGAGATAAGCGGCCGGTTCAGGGAGGATATCTATGCAAGGCTGATCTCTGAAGACTGTTCAGCAAGGCTGTCAAACTAAGAATATTCTAGAATTTAACCAAGGAGTAGTGAATATATAGATTATGTAGTTATGTAGTTATGCAGACGTATATAGATTAGCGGGCGCCTATATATATTATCATTCTTCCTTTCCATTTGATGAATTGAGGGGACATTTTTTGATAAGTCTTCACTTTTTCAATTTTGATATTAATACTTTATCTTTTACAAATATCAAAATCAATAATATTTGGAATTAGGTTATTCCTCCATCCCACGTATGAATATATTAAAGAGGAAATCAACTCCCGCCCCCATGTTCCACCTATGAATTTTTTTTTTGTCCCAAGCATCCCATTCATTATTTTTTAATCCTACCTTCATAAATAAATCAACTCCCGCCCCTACTGTACACTAACTCCGTCAATACACCTCCGGTTGAAAATAACGTGACCATTTTACCCTCTTTTTACAACCCCCGGTCTATTCTCACGTTGAAAATATATTTGGGCGCTGGTTTTCAGCTCACATAATATTTTTTTGGCGCTGGTTTTCACGTTGAAAATTCATTTGAGCGCTGGTTTTCGCGTCACATGATTTTTTTTTTGGCGCTGATTTTCACGTTGAAAATTCTTTTGGGCGCTGGTTTTCACGTTCATGAGAGTTAAATATTGTTTTTAAAGCGCCATGTCTGTTAAAAAACATGTAAAATCTGTAAAATCTGTAAAAAAATGTTAAAAATTTGCATTAAAATATGTTAAAAGCTGAATAATTTTTGAACGTCGAAAACATCATGTTAAAAATCTGTCAAATCTGTATTATTTAATAAATATTGAATCACACTCATGTCAAAAATATGTTTACAAACAATCGTCTGCATTAAAAATCTGTTAAAAAACTGAAGACAATAGCGCAAGTAAATCTGTTTACAGACAATCTTCTGCATTAAAAATCTTCTCCATAACTTGACACGTCATGAAGAAAATGCGCAAGTAATAACCTAAAAATCACAACCACACATATTATACCCCACACAAAATGTGTAGCTTGACACATAACATTGCTGCGGCGGTTAGAAGAAAAAAACTCATGAATAAGTCAAACAAAAAGGTGGCACCATCCAAATCTGGGTCTCCATGAGCTTCAAAATCTTAGAAAAGCATAGTTCAAACAGAAAATTAACATTGTTTTACAAACATCCCCTCAGTTCTGGAACAACCAACTACAAACATCTCATAGTTTAGTTCAAGCACAACTAGATTCATCTGAAACAACTTCGTGAACACCACCTTCATCCTCTTTGATATCTAAGAAAGAAAATACACTGGGCAGTGACAAAACTACACTTCTTGTTTTCTTGATTATAGACCTCTGATGGTCTATGTATTTTTCCATATTTTCAACTTGCATCTCCAAAAATTTAATCCGGGCATCCTTCTCCGAAGAACCTTGTTCTTGAAACAATACATACTTGTTAATTTCATCACACCACATGAAAAAATCACAATTTTGTTCCCCGCATTTCATTAAAAGAAGTAACATGTATATCAATAGAAGGCACAAGTCGAATTCAATGAATAACATAACAAATATTCGATTACCTTACACCTATAGAAGTTTCTGCCTGGATTTTTTTCAGTTTGACTTGTTCTAACCATACAATAACCGTGTCCAGCTAAGCATCTCATTTTAGGTACCGGGGATTTAGATGTCGCACTATAATGGAAAGTTTGAGCACTATATAAGAGATTAAGATCAACATATAAAAGAAAGCAAAGAACATTGAAAAAGAACAAGTTACCTATTCAAATATTGGGTTTGAACAAGTTTTTTTGTTGTGCCCTTTTTGCTTACATCTAGAACATGTATATGACATTTTTTCTTCTTCTAATGATTGTTGAGAAGGAATTCTCATTTTCTTTGGCCTACCTGCTCTTCTTTTAGTACTAGGTGGCAAAATTTCAACATCCTCATCAATGCAAGTATGTGGTTTGTCTGCATTTGAAATTGGACAAATAGTATGTTCGTAGCATAGAGAATAGTATTCAACACTGTAATACTTAGAACAATAATCCTCAACATTCACTCCAATCTTATGGCCCACTGCACAAACATGTTTACATGGTATTCTTTTTACTTGCCATTCTCTACAAGTGCATTTTCCCTCTTCAAGATTCACAACATGAGAAGGTCTTGTTAAGACCTCAAATATTTGTCCATTTGAACAAGCTAACGTTACACCACGAGTGCTATCCATAAGTTGTTCGAGGTAAGCATCAACTTTTGGTACCATAGTTGTCACCCAATTAGTACTTTTGTTTCTCCTTTCATAAGCTAAAGACATTATTTGACTCGGATGCGTTCTAACATAGGCAAAATTGGTAAGTGTCTTGCCTCTAAAATCCAACTGTTAAAGGACTCTGCAGGATTTGAGTACATTTCACTAAAACGCTCACCTTCAAAAAATGCATTTGACCAATGATTTGGACTTTCTTTTCTCGACCATATTTCAGCTTGCACACACAATGCCTTCATGTCACTCATAGCTTTCTCAAATTCAATAATGGTCATTGCATAAGCTGCCTTCTTAAGAAGGTCAAGACAAGCATTTTTAGTTGAGGAAGGACACTTTCCTCTTAAAAACTTGGCAAAGTTGTCTTCAAAATGTCGTAAACAAAATGCATGAAATGAAGTTGGCCACACAATGCGCACTGCTTGAACTAACCCTTTACATCTATCTGACATAAATGTTATAAGTAGTTCTTCAGAAATTCCTTTCTTCAAACAATTCAAAACCAACTCCAATTTTCTTCATTTTCTCGCATCACATGCAACATATGCAACAGAAAAAGTTCATTTTGACCATTCAACGCAAGGGTACGCCACTAATTTCCCTTGAAACTTATCTTTAAGAAAAGTTCCATCAAGAAAGAGAACAGCCCTACATCCATTTATAAAACCAGTGATGCATGCATGGAAACATATAAAAATTCTTTGAAATCTTCCTTCATTGGTAACATCTAGCTCTACAATACTACCAGGGTTTGATTGTTCAATTGCAGACTTATACCAACGTAACTGATCAAAAGAGAACTTCTCATCTCCAAATTGTGTCTTAAATGCAACGTCTTTCCCTAACCATGCCTGATGATAAGGGACTTGAACTCCATACTCCCTAAAGATGTCTTTTTTAACATCTTTTGGTTTGTATAATGGATCATCAGCAACCTTGTTCATAATCATTTTACAAACCCACTTTTTACCAGCTTTTGGATGCTTTTGTGTAGACAAACCTCCACCACAAGTATGCATATTGACAAAAGATTTTATTATAAATTGAGGTCCTAATCCTATTCTTCTGGCATGAAGACTCCAAGTACAGGATGAAACTCTACAATGCACAAAATACTCGACGAGTCTCATTTTTTTCAAAATTGTAGTCAAACCCTCTGGAAATTGAAAAGTTTCTCAATTCAGCACGAAGACTCTCTACATCTGTAAAGATCTGTCCTACATGCGAAATATTATCATGCCATAAGGAGCTTCTTAAATTCAACTCATTTCTAGATGATGATGCTTGCCCGTACTCAATACACGTACATTGTTGGAAATAGATGATTGTTCACCAGATCCTCTGCAGTTATATACAAAATTAATGATGAACAAGAATAAATTTTAACATAACAAGAATGAAGAATGATTACACTAACCTTAATGGTATGACTCCATCGGATGAACATATATGCACCTCTAAATTCATGATTTTGATTCCAAGCATCATATGCATATCTATCATCTTATCAATGTCTTCTTCATTCATTAACTTCATTGTGCAATTTTGTCGCTCTGGGATGCAGCACATCAATTCTACTTTACTAGACATTAGCGTCCATCTTCTACAAACATCTTCCATAACTGTATTGAACTCCATTCCCTTTTGTAAATGTATCACATATGCTTCATTCTTGTACGTAAAAATTCCAGGCATTCGATCCATAGCTATTTTAAAGTCAAATAAAAATACACAATTTTACAACATGGAAAATATTCAGAATGACTATAACCAATTAAAGACCACACAATTATTCAGAATGACTATACAAATATTCAGAAATCGTCGAGTGCCGTCTCCCCCATCTCCACCAGATCCAGCAGCTCTCCGAGCTCTTCACCGTCTGAAATCGTCGGGTGCCGTCTACAAGAGGAAATCAACTCTGCCATCGGATGCCAGCCTAAAGGAAGGGGAACACGCACCTGCGGCAAGGAGAAGGACTGTCGGTTCCGCGAGGGTGAGCGCGGCGCGTGGGTGAGCCTCTGTCGGTTCCGCGAGGGTGAGCGCGGCGCGTGGGTTCCGCAAGCGAGGGTTCCGCAAGCTTCTGTCGGGAGGCTTCTGTCGGGCGTGGGTGAGCGCGGCGCTTCTCGGGAGCACTCTCCGACGCTTCAGTCGGGAGGGGTGAGCGCGCTCGGGAGGGTGCTCGCGGGCCGCAATCGGGAGGGGTGAGCGCGGCTTCCCCGCGGCCGCAATCGGGAGGGGTGAGCGCAAGCTTCGTCGGGAGGCTTCGGTCGGGCGTGGGTGAGCGCGGCGCTTCTCGGGAGCACTCTCCGGCGCTTCGGGCCGGGAGGGGTGAGCGCGCTCGGGAGGGTTCTGCGGCTGCGGCGCTTCAATCGGGAGGGGTGAGCGCAGCTTCTGTCGGGGGTTCTGCGGCGCTTCTGTCGGGAGGGGTGAGCGCGGCGCCTCGTCGGGAGGGTTCGATGGAGGGTAATTTGGGATATGTAAATTAGGGCTCAAGTGAGGTAACGGCGAGGACATGAAAATTTGATTCAAACCGACGTTAGGACTTTTAAATAAGTATGTAAACGGTGAGACTTTAAAAAAAATTTATGGACGTAATAGGACCTAGAATTAAAATCCCCTATATTAAATACAAGAGAACGGATCTCCTCGAGGAGATCTCTTCAATTTTCTCGTATAAAGGAGGAGGTTAAAGAAGATCGAATCACTGTTAAATGAAGATACGAGAGATATTAAATCATTTATACGAGGAAATTGATGGGATCCTCTCTCACGGGGATCCTCTCTCTAAATACAATACATCTTCAGTATGTACACTAATCTGATGCAGATTTCGCGTCGAAATAGAAGAACTTTCTTCCAGCCTTTCCATCGAACAGAGAATCTTTCTTCTCCGCGTATATCGTATATCGTATATCCCCCCCCCCCCCAACCTCTCTCTTATCTTTGTCCTACTTAATTACTGGTGATTAAGAACATCGAATGGGGACCGCTTAATGGGTCTCGATCGGCTGGCGTCTCCGGGAACAGACGGTATTAGGCTAGCCATGGCGCGCAGGTGTCATCTTCTTGCATCCAGGCCGTCGTACTTGTCACCCTATTCTACTTTCCTGGCCCCCCCGGAGGAGAGCCGCCGCAGCTTCCCCGCCGTGCCCCTTCCGCCGCCGCCGCCGACTGCGGCGGCGGCCGGCTGGAGGGAGCCCCCCCGGAACTCGCCATCTCTCCGGCTACAACATGGGACTTCCGGACGCGTCTAGCTAGGTCGATACAGCAACGTCTACTGCCGCCGGCCGCCGCGTGGGAAGCAGGAACTGCCACCGCTGCTCCGCCGGAGGTTGCAGCGCGAAGGAAAGAGCGGGTCGAGGTGGACGGCGAGCGGCCGCAGCTAACGCCGTGTTAACCAATCTAAAATTACGACTCTGAATCAGAGTGACTCAATTTTATAAGTATAAGTATCTTCTCTACTTAGTTATATAGACGGACAAAAATCTACAAATTTTTGATTTTAATATCATGTTAATCAACTGAAAACTGTAATTTTGAGTTAGAATGACTCAACATAAATACCTCCTTTACCTAATTAATATGACACTATTCTAACTCGACTACACCTCCATGGGATGAAGCATCAAGCCTCCGGTTGGCCACTGACCATGAAAGACGCCCTTTTTGAGTTCGATGATCACCAGAAATTTAGCATGGTGTGAAAATTTATAATTTTAATCGGGACCTTATTTATATTTGGGCGCGTACGTCATGCATGTTTATAAGATCTATGTATGCAAAAAAAAAAAAAATCAGCACGGAAAGGCCGCGGAAAGGGCGTAATATTATTGGTGTATACTCCGTACGCGAAGAAGGCGGCCGCCGGCCGTCTATCGGGACTCTCCGCCGTCGTCAGCGGCGTGACGTCGGAGAATCTGCCGCACACTGTACAGATGATTACAGTGTACAATGATTTGAGCCCCCGTCCCGGCCGCCGGCCGCCACACACACACACCACCCACATAGAGCCCAACCTTATCTTCGGATGCTGCTAGTTTCTCTCTCTCTCCTTCTCTGCCTTTCCTTTATAATTTAATAAAATTTTAATGATCAAGGATCTTGAATTCGATAATATACTTGTGAGATAAAAATTTTAAAGTGTGAATTGTATTGAGTTGTTGAATGGCTATTGAACTGTTATCGAACCGTTCATGAATGAGTTGTTACTAAATTCTTACTAAGTACTTGCTAGATCTCTATCGAGTCACTACTCTTAAGTGTTATCTGAGCCGTTACAAAGACCCTTACTAAATTACCACCGGACCATTTTACCAAGTCGTTACTCGATACTGAACGGTTATTGAATCATTACTATGTTGCTATTGAACTCTGAGCAAGTTGTTATTGAACCGACAGTTCCACCATCTTAATAGCGATTCAGTAAACTTGGCATTGATCCGTCACTTAAGTGGTATGCATCAGAGATTGAGAGAACTTTCTCTGGTCCAAACTCAGAAACTCGGGCCAGGCTGAGCCGTGCTGAGTCGGACCAAGTTAAGTTTTGTTAGAGGTTGGATCGAGTCGAGTCGAGTCGACAACATAAAATGACTCGGGCCAGACTGGCACACTAATTAATTATATGTTGGATTAATTCTTAATTGGGCCGATTTAGGCTGGAGTCGGGCCTGCCCCTCGACATCTTCTGATCTGTCCCTGTGTTTACCTAAGTATATATAAAAGAGATGAACCCACCCACATTTGCACGTACGAAAAGGGGGAGTGCTCTTCTCTCCCCCCCTTGTACGAACCCACCAGATTAATTAATTATATCCCAGGATAATTCCTCGAGAGATCAAATTCGTTAATATACGGAAACAATCTCACAGTCAAACACCAACTTTAGATATTTCTTTTTGTCTGTTTGACGGTGACAAGCTGATACGTGTGGATTCGTCTCCTTCAGTGTGTTCTCATCAATTTCTTGCACCCATATGTAATTAACTCGATGGAGACATCTTCTGGATGATTAATTACCTTAAGATATGCATATATGTATACATGAAATAATTAAGAGGGTAAAGCGGTCACCGTTCATCACCAGGTGGCACGAAGCAAGGAAGAAGAAGGATACGTTCCCACTTCCCATATTCTGCTCAAGGCCTGCGTTCTGGGAGCTGCCTGAGTCGATGTATGGCTGCTGTGTGCCTGTGCTTCCGGGAAGCTGCGGTGATGGCGTGCAGGGGTCGGCGACGGCCTCCCTCAGATGGGACGTTTGGGAAGGTAGCCAGCGTGCTTCTCCCATGGAGAAGAGGAGGAGAAGAAGAAGAGGATGAGGAAAGACGGCCGGCTCGAGATCGAGACTGTTGTCGGAGGCTGCGCCGGTGAAGGGGGCTCCTTCTCCGTCTGCCGGAAGGTGGGTATGGTGGTGGTCAACGCTTGTGGTGCCGACAGCTGGTCTTTGGAGCTGAGTGATGAGAGAGAGGAGGGGGGGGAGGTTCTTAAACGAGGTTGAGAAAGAGGAGGAGAAGAGGAAGAAGGCAGTGCTAGTCAACTGATAAGTCACACAAACAAGTGGTGGGTAGGGCTTCAAAATTCGCTTGATAAGCTGAGGATGCTGCCGGGGAAGTTTCCCCCCCCTCTCTCTCTAAAAGGTGTTTGATTGTGATTTTTTTTAGGGTTTAGGGTTTAGAGTTTCTTCTTCTTTGGCACCATGTTTCACCAAACATGACGATTTTATATATAAAGATATAAAATCGTCATGTTTGGTGAAACATGGTGCCAAAGAAGAAGAAGAAGAAATATGACAACAAAAAGAGAGAGAGAGTTCACATAAGAAATTCCACATCTTTTTTCTATCTAACAAAAAATTCTCTATATAAATACATGTTTTTATAATGTTATCAAACACCATTTGTAACAAGTTTTATTTTAAAGGATATTGGAAATATATTAACGGGTGGAAAGGTTCTTCTTTTAAGTAAATTTACTCTTTCACCCTGCTAACGAAGAACAGCGCCAGCAACTGCAAGATATATAAAACAACGGAGAGAATATAAAACTGTTGGGTTGTATGGCATACCGTCTGATACTTACCCTCTTCTGTACGTATGCATTTGGTCTTTATCATAGTATTCGATTCTTACCTTGAACATTGCACGGCTCTTCTTATTAATAATGTCGTATCTCACCTGGTTAGAATGGAATTAATTTTTCTCCCTCACGACCATGCAAAATTTGGGGTTGATTTTAACGTAGTTTAAAAAAGAGTTGCTTCTAATAACAGCCTCATCCCACCGAGGGTCACGGAAATAAGTCAAAAATATGACTCTTACCCTTCCACTCAGCACGACTTTAATTAGATGGCTAAATTAATTTCAACATTAAGGGATTTACTGTCCACACAAACATATATATATATACACAATTATGATGGCTTAATAATTTCAACATTAACAGGTAAAGTCATTAGCACATGTAGATATCTTCCTAGCCATAATCAAAGACACACTTGAGTAGCATTTAGGGAGAACAATGTCGCTTAAAGTCTATATATGGAAGTGTTTGATTTCATGATAAATTATTTTTTGTAAAAAATATTTTTTTACAGCAAAATATGTTAAAAAATATTTAACAATCGTCAAAAAAATATGTTTTTATAAGAAGATTCTTTCTTAAACGTAAAAGGGTTGAGACTTTTTTCTTCTTCTTTTGATCCTTCACCTTTTAAGTTTGTAAATGGTCTTCACTCTTTTTGTTATCTTATCTAGCCAAACATGATAAAATTTTATCTTTTAATCCTCTTAAATTTATTCTAATATAAGTTATTATTATATAAAAATTATTATGTAACCAGCCACCTCACTTGTAATTTTACTCTCTAGCTCAACGTTCCATCCAAAATGAACAGTTGTTACCCACCTCTGCTTCCGTGAAATGACATTTGCACGTATCTTATGGGGTAATTAAGCGCGGTAAATGGAAGCAGGAGAGAGGGATTTACATTTTTAATTACCATAGAAACATTCCTGCATTGGAAGAGCAGATCAGTGGATCTGCGGGTCTCTCTTTTGATTTTGTTTTCTTTTTTTTTTGGGAACAAAACAAACATATCTACTTCGTACTAATAAAACAAGATAGCACATCTTACAGATAAGAGGGAAGACCTAAGACACTTAAACAAATATTTAAGAAAGAACCAACCAACCATGTAGACATAGGTCAAGTCTTCACGGACAAAAAGCCACATGCATGTTTGGAACGACCTCAGAGGTGCATAGACGGTCGATTACATCTAATTAGGGTGTATTTGATAGGAATTATGCCTATAATTAATAATGTACGTGTAGACTGATCTTTATCTCTCTCTGTTTTCCTAAAAATGTTGGTTTTAGAATAATAATCGATAATAGCTAGCTATCATCTATCGCTGAGTAGAGTTTTTAAAGGATGAGAGAGAATATATAAAAGGCTAGTCTATCTAATTTCTTAAGAGTTTATTTGGCACCATAACAATACCTAATGCCCTGTTTGGTTAGAGTTTCATTTTTGGTACTATATCAATATTGATATTAATATTTTCAAATGTTGAAGTATATATCAATATCAAAAGTAATACAAGTGGACACTTGTATTACATAATATGCTTTGTTTGCACTACAAATTTTAAAATTGATACAATTAATCAAACACCTTTTAATGGTTCCTATCGATATCAATTTTAAAATTGATAGTAATAGAGATACCTAATAATGTTACCAAACAGGGCGTAAGGGGTTGTTTGGTATCTGAATAACTTGGGAATAAACTTAGTTTATCCTCCAAATTTAAGAGATAAATCAGATTTATCTTCAAAATATTTGATACCAAACAGGCCCTAAATGTTTATATTAAATCATTATGAAGCAAAAGTGAAAAAGGGAACCCAATTGTACACGTAATTAGATGAGATTGTTAATTAATTGTTAAAGCTTTCAAAGGTTAAAATTATCTTTATAATCCCAATCAAACACGGGCTCCAATACAATGGGGCTTTAATGATCCGGGCCGCGGGTTTATAAAGTTTTACTGCTAATCCTAAATTTTTTTATTAAAGGTACTTTGGGAACAAAACTGCCACTGCAACAAAATGCAAAAAACATGTAACTATATGTGTCGTAAATCCGTAATAGGATATTTATATTAGTATGAACGGATTTTGCTATGATTAATCAAGTAGCTTAATGCTGTGTGCCTCTTTGCTACAAATTTTCTCATGGAAGAGATGAGAGAAATAGATCCAATGCTATACCAACTTTGTTGTTTAGTAGTAATGAATTTATGATAATAAACCTAACGATGCATACATTGATAAATCATAAAAAATGAAGCAATTCTTGACAGGAACCTACAATTATCATGAAATGGCAATCCTGGAGCCTTTATTTACGGTTCATAATCACATGTGATTAAAC
Source organism: Cryptocoryne crispatula var. balansae (assembly GCA_036172225.1). Taxonomy (NCBI): domain Eukaryota; kingdom Viridiplantae; phylum Streptophyta; class Magnoliopsida; order Alismatales; family Araceae; genus Cryptocoryne; species Cryptocoryne crispatula. Next base: position 1,834,886 of record CM069935.1, read on the forward strand.
ATATATATATGTATGTATACATATATAGGTACGTACGTGCGTGCGTGCATGTATACATGCATATTATAAATAAATATATAAATATATTTACATGATTTTACCATGATCACACGTGCACTAACCCCCGTTATTTATTACGTACACCAGCATGTCATAATAACAAAAAGTTTTGGGTGTTGTGCCTTATGTTACACAAAATAAAATTTCTACTGTGAATTATGAGTTGGCAAGTAAAATAACTATTTCATGACGCATGTAGTTACATATATAGACAAGAAACAAGTCTCTATGATATGTGTAAAGCATACTAATTATACATATAGCATCCTATATGTGAACATTGTAGTGTGATGCTTCTCAATCGACCAGCTGACACATAACATGACCAGACTCTGAGCATAATAAGTGCACGTCCCACACTATTATCCACCGATATTGAAAAAAACAAATACCCTCCAAGGATGAAAGCTAGAACTTGGGTAATCTCAGAGTCATGGCATCTTCCAGCTGATCAACTATAGCTAGCATCAGAAATCCTGAAGATATTACAAACTTTTCAACCTTCTTTTCTTCTTTTTTTATTCTTTCAAGATCTTTTAACCACTAATATGAGAGAGCGAAGATCGTTTAGTTTTTAGACTGAAATGTCTTGAACCACAACACAATATACATATACATACACATATATATATATATGAAACTCATGTATGCCATTCAGAAAATATCCTCTTAGCTGCAGTCGCAGTATTATCCTCCTGTCAACTCGGATCTGCCCCCAAGGTCGGGTTTAGGTCTTTCTGCAGTGTCATCAAGCATATATATAACATATATATATATGTATGTGTATATATATATGTGTGTGTGTCTGTGTGTGTGACATCAGCCGATCACTCTTGATGGGTCGTCACTACAAAGTAAAGATCATGATCCAACGGTCCAGACGACTCCACACGACCAAGCGTCGGCCTACCGCAGACGGAAGAGGCCCACCACTCCAGGCAGGCCGCATTTGGAGAAGTTTCATGCCGTCTGTTCAGGAAGGTGCCCAGGAAGCAGGCAGAGCTAGCCAGGTATATATATAAATGGCGGGAAGACCCATGGAAATCATCTTATGCAGAAATGGATGCCAAGGCGGCTGACATGAACCTCACCCTTCCGTCTCTGCCCTTCCCTAATTTCCTTGTGGAAGAGGAGCCGCCGCCGCCTCCGCCTCCGCAGTTTCCCGACTATCATCCCCTTGCTCCGATCTCCGGTGGCGGCGTGCCGCCGCCGTACGCGGCGTTCGAGGCGCCCGACTGCCTGATGTTCCCCGGCATCCCGACCCAGGACTGGCGGCCTCCCTCCGCGCCAGCGTGGGTCCAGATCAGCAATCCGCCGGCGGTGGAGGGCAGCGCGGACTCCGGCGAAGCCCAACGCCACGGCGGCAGGTGATTAAGTGCATGTCCCGCCGGCCTCTCTTCCCGTCAATTTTTCGCACAATGTCATCACAATATATACATATATATCTTCATCTCTCTGCATAGAATTGTCTCCTTTTCAAGAACACGGAAAAGATCGCGAACATATATAACCACTGCATCTTGTCTCACTCATTAATCATCCGGCCTCAGCTTTTGAGTTGAATGAGACCCCGGTATATCTTAGATCTTGACGAAATGCGATGTGATGAATTGCCGTCTCGATCTGACGCGGAAACAGTTCTTGCGCGGTGACGATCGGGAGGATGAGCACAAGGGTTCAGGACAGAATTGCCTTCAGAACGAGGTCGGAGGATGACGTGCTGCCCGACGGATACAAGTGGCGGAAGTACGGCAAGAAGACGGTCAAGAGCAGCCCCCATCTTAGGTGTGTATATGTATCTCTTTACATAGATATTCAAGCGCATGTCTCTGTACGTATATATATATATATATGTTCTTACCGGAGATACATATATATATATACATGTGTATATATGATATATATATATGATCGTCTGTGCGTCGACGTACGGTCGTGGAAGCAGGAACTACTACCGGTGCTCCGCCGTGGGGTGCGGGGTGAAGAAGAGAGTGGAGAGGGACGGCGAGGACCCCAGCTTCGTGATCACGAGCTACGACGGCAAGCACAACCACCGCCCGCCGGCGCCGCGCGCCGTCCACGCCCACCAGCCCGTCCCGCGGCCGCCCGCGGCGCCGCCGGAGTCCTCGCCGGAGTGGGGGTCCAGCAGCTGGACGGACACGCTGGCGGCGGCGGCGGCGGCGTCCGAGCCGTGGTGGGAGACGCCGCCGCGGGCCGCTCACTCGTCTTCCTGACCGGGTCGACCGCACCCCCCGCGCACACGGCCCGTCTCTCACATGCGTGGATCTCGGAACAATATTAAGACGTCTTTGAGACCCGTCTGAGGATCGGAAGGAGTTGTATTAATCTTTGCATTTTTAACATTTCTACGCACTTTTTCGCGACTAGGGTTAGCCTTTACTGAATAAAATTTTTTTGAACCATGTATCTGTCGATTAAATTAAATTATTGAACTACCAATATCATCATCGATTAACTGTATTCTCTTTGACGTTGAGTTTAAAAAATTTCGAAGTTAAATATATTCGGTTAAAAAGAATGGGAGAATGTGTCATCAAAAGATTGCTGATTAACACGATTATTACACAAATACAGGTATACGATGGAGCTGATCATCGACCCACACACAGTCAACAGATTTCTTTAGTACCAGATTAACCAGATGATAAATTTAATTTATTTTTAAAATTTTGAAGGTAATTAATCGAGCTTATCCGGAAACAAGTTGGAGCTAGATAGAATAACTTATTCAGCTCATACCAGTCAAAGAAGGTGGCGCATGGGTGGTTTGATAATAATAACAACAATAGCGCGCGACTATATATATATATATAGTCGGTCTGGAGACTAGGACAGGAGATTACATACATAAGTGGTCAAAAAGGCCATCTTTGCTTTCACTTTCAGCGCAGTTCCGGGAATTAAAATGATGTAACGGCATATTTCTTTGGAGCTGATTTTGAGATATCCGGAGTAATCCTCAGTACCAAATGGTTGAACCGAACCCATTGTTTATAGGGAAAATTATCACCAGGTCCATTTAAGAAAACTGCTTTACCAAAAACTCCATTGACCAGTTTTTCATCCTCTTTAATCCGTTGACATCACATTCTATTACCACCCAGTCCGTTTTGCTGCTCGGCTGTCCTGGTATCCCCATTTTGCCCTCGCGGCTCGCGCGTTTCCCAGCGCTCGCAACCTCGTCCCCTGTTCCCCAGCGCTCGCAACCTTCGCCCTTCGCCGCGGTTGGCCGCCGCCGCTCTCGCCCGCAGCGCCTTCCCCGCCTCCGACTCCATCAGCCAGCGGAGACGGGCCTCCACCTCCGCGGCGGTCACCATCTCCCCGTCGTAGCCCTCCATCACGCCGGCCAGGCCCTGGCCGTCCACCACGAGCACCTTGTTCATGCGCTGCTCCGCGTACAGCGGCCAACCCACCATGGGGACCCCGGCGCAGATGGCCTCCAGCGTCGAGTTCTAGCCCAGGTGAGTCATGAACCCTCCCACCGACGCGTGAGCCAGCACCGTGTTCTTGATTTCCGGTGATGGGAAACTAAAATCTCTCTTGATTTTCGCCGGCGGGAGACTAAAATCCGTGTTCTTGTGCCGCCGCAATGGCCCGATCTCTATTGATTTCCGTCGGCGGGAGCCAAAAATCCGTGTTCTCGCGGCGCCGTGATCGCCCAAATCTCCGTGATCCGTCGCGTAGGGTTCCAGGTGTGCCACTCGCTGGGAGGGGGGACGGCCGACTATCGTTTTTGGCGGAAAGGGAGGCGGGCCAGCCGCGTGCAATGGCAGGGACCTCCAGCGGCACCACGGCGGCGCATCTTCTCCGGATGCTAGGGCAAAAGTTACGCCGCAGGGGTAAAAAAGACCTTTTCAATTCAAAGTGGAGTAGGTGTGATGATATTTTAAAAAGATGGACTTGGTGACAAAGTGATTTTAAAAACGGACTTATCGTGAAAGTAGTAGTGCAAAAACGGACCTAATGTGCATTTACGCTTGTTTATATTTATTTATATGTGTTTCCATCAAGGACGGAAGATGAAGAATGGTGGCATCGACCTTTATATCTCTATCAAAGAACACTCTCGTGTTGGGTTTAACCCGATATTTATTTAAGTGATCTACTTGTTATTGGGCTTGACATGCACACTATTAGGTCTATAAAATGGAACATGACTTATTAGACATTATCTCCTGTTTGGCCCAAGATCCGATTATGGGCAAAATCTTAATTTTAGTCGAACTCGAACTGATCCCTCCTCTCTATATAAGCACATTCAAGATTGTGACTCCTCGTGCGGTTGCACCATATAGGTTCAATAGAGAGAAAAAAAATAGAGGATCGTCTGAAGGAAATACATGATTCCTATCCGATGGATCTTCCTAGTTCTTCATCTTCCGCAACACGATAGAGTTTGAATCGTCGTCAGATATTCCTAGAAACTTCAACACCTCATTCTCGCCGTGTGTGTATGTATATGGAATAGTGAGAGATTACAATTTAGGGTTAATATTATTGCAATAATTCTCTTGTTCCAAAATCGTTTATTCATAAACAAGATTATATTTGGATTCAGAAAAGAGAAGTCGTTTCTGTTGTTGGTCAAGTAAATAGATCTGTAAAAGAAGGAAAAACAAAGTGATTAGAGACCAATGATCTTACAGTCGCGTGTTTCTTCCCTTTTCCACACACCGATTCGTCGTGTAATTAAGATATTTTTTTTTACAAAATGTATAACAACAAGCTATACTACATCAAACAATTGAAATAATATTTCAAAAACTAAACAAGCTGTGCGCAACAGACTTTTGCGACCAGACAAATTAATGAGCCATTTGGCCAATCCTAAGACGTCATCCCCAAGCGGAACGTAGTGTGTAGGCCAAGTTCAGATGACGTCAAGATGTGTTTGGATGGAATTATGTAAATAATATGTGGGCTGTTTTTTATCTCACTCTATTGTTGAAAAAATGTGAATTCTATGGTAATTAATCTCAATTATTCATAACCTGCAAAATCTCTCGAGGCGAGATTGATCGTTTGGATGCAATTAACCAGCAGCCTTGCGGCTTCTTTGACATAGCTCGGCCCCTTTGACTAGTCTTCCTTTTTTTTATTTTTGATCAGTGTCGTGACGGTTGGGGCGATATATAGCACGGCCACCGGGCCGATCCGATTTTGACTAGTCTGCAGAACACAGAAATCCTGTAACTAGCTATATCTATCAATGTTTTTTGTACGAATCGTGCACCACACAAAGATGATCCAACCCGGATCTTTCTGATGCTATTCTATTTTAATTTTTAAAAAGTTGCAAGAAAATTTGTGTGTTCGACAATTTTGACAATGAACTCCGAAGTTAAGCGTGCTCTGTTGGGAGTAAGTCAATGATGGGTGACCTCCTGGGAAGGCTCTTAATTAGCAACGTTCGTTGGGCCAGTCAGCTAATTTAATCGGTCGTTACATATGGTATCAGAGCATGACCCAGCCGGAAAGTCCGGTGTGACTCGCCTGGGTATGTGATGTTTGTGATCTTGACGAGGGCGTCAAGTCTTTAAGGGGGGTAGATTGTAATACCCCGATTTGTGAATATGTTAAAAGATTAAATCAGTGGACTACCAACAACACTGGTTAACCATTTTTCGGATGTTGAGTTGAAAGAACTCCGAAGTTAATGGGGTGTTTGGTTACATTTTTTTCTCTCTTTTTAACTTAAAATTTAAAAATGAAAGAGAATAGGTGTTTGGTTGCCATTTTTAAGTCCTCTTCCTATTTTAAAAACACTGCATCTTTCTTCCTATAGCTCTTTTGAATTCAAAACAACCAAGAACCTGTTTTTTTTTCAAGATAGACGCGGGAGACAAACATGTGCACGTGTTTCCCTCTCCATCTGTCCCTCCCTCCCTCCCCCCTCTCTCTCTCTCTCTTCGTGTCCCTTGCGGCCTCTCACTCCCTCCCTCTGTGTCCCTGCCCCCTCCCCTTCTCTCTCTCTTTCTCTCTCTCTTTCTCTCTCTTCTTCGTGTCCCTTGGGGCAAGCTCCAGCGTGCTGCCCCCTCTCTCCCTCTCTCTTCCCGTGTCTCTTGTGGCAGGCTCCTGCGCACTGCTCTCTCTCTCGCTCTCTCCTCCCGCGGCGTGTGCGGGTGTTCGCCCCCCCTCTCTCTCCCCCTATGTCCCTTGCAGTGGACTCCAGTGCGCTGCCCCCTCTCTCCCTCTTTCTTGGGGATCTTGCCCTCCATCGTTGCCGCTGCCCCTTCCGAGATGGTAGAGTTCCTCCTCGCTCCACCATCACCACCGGCTTCGATGGAACCGAGGCAGTCATCACCGGCCTAGAGCTGTGGATTCTTGATGTAGAGGAACAGCCGCCCGTACGTTGCCACCATCTTCTTGGCCTCAAACGCGGTCTTCGCATATGCCCTACAAGCCCTACCCCTCTCCGGCGGGATGCTCGCGTAGGCTCCGGTTGACGGCCGGCGAGATCGTGTCCTCCACCCTCGCGTTGCCTGGTAGATGTTGGATTGGAACGACTCCAAGGCCAGGTGATGGCTAGGTTGGGGACGCCGCGAGCGGAGTGATGCGGCAGCCCGACACTCTCGGAATGCACCACCTCGAAGGGCTCTAGGGCGTCCTAGGCTGTTCCCGCCGGTAGCTTGTAGCCACAGAAATGATCGATCGAACGATGACATTCGACGAGGCGGCACTGGTGCGGCACCGGGTGGTTGATGGTACCCAGTCCGCTTGATGATAGCAAACGACTTCATATTTTACCAAACACTATTATATAAAATTTGAAAATAGTGACACTTTTGCCAAACACACATTAACTGTGTTTCTTTAACTTTAAAATTAAAATTGAAATAGGAGAAAATCTTGATTTTAAAAATAAGAGTACATTAGTATTAAAAGAGTAACCAAACACCCTGTAAGCGTGCTCTGTTGGGAGTAAGTCAAGGATGGGTGACCTCCTGGGAAGGCTCTTAATTAGCAACGTTCGTTGGGCCAGTCAGCTAATTTAATCGGTCGTTACATTTATGTTTTAAAAGTGATATTCTTCTTAAGAAAAAAAAAGAGGATCTCACCTCTTTCTTTTTTCTTGTGGTTCCCCCACTTTGTTTGGTCGTGAATGACAGCGACTCTTTCTTGTTATCACATCCCTCCAAACATGATAATTTTATGTCATAAGTTGGTTCATTTTTTATTTTAATATAATTTTTTATCGTGAAAATGTACAAAAAAATTATCGTGCAACCAAACACCCCATAATATATTAATGATCGGAGGAGCTATGATTAAAATATTGCTATTCTGCTATGAGATTAATGTGTCAAATATAGATCAGCTGCAAACAAGTGGGATTTAATCATATGTACGTATCCAATTTAATTTAACTCTATTAAAAGTTAAGATATTTTGATTTTGATTGGGAATATTTTTTAGTCATTACAATTCAATTTTGTTATTAAAATTAAAATCGAGCTAGTTAATTTATAAATGTATATTTTATATTAAATTTTATTTAAAAATATGTTAATGATTTACGTGTATTACAGGAATTTAATACAATCATTTAAAATCTTATTTTTATCATTTTAAATATATATTTTTATGTTATATAGTTTAATTGAAATCAGTTTTAGCTATATACACTGATTCTTATCAAAATTCGACAAATACAAATAAAACAATAAATTATAAAAATTTAGATTATGATGACTTCTTGAAAACATTAACATATTTTGAATCTATTAATTTTTCACAATAATTTACACTTCTAGCGTCTCGATTATCAAATCAAGTTCTAAAAGTTAAAATATCGGTGGTAAGCACCCGCAGCGTGCGTTTGCGAGCAGCACGGTTCACTATTTAGTTCAACTCGAGAAACTAAATCAAACCAATAATTTGATTCGATTTAATTTGAATTATTGATCAGTCTGATTTAATTTATTGGGTCCTTCAAACCAGATCCAACCATTAAGCCAAATAATGTGAATTAAATTAAATATTTTATTTTAAATTATATATAATATAATTTTATGTGTTTTTTCTTATAAAAATAAACTTGTTTCAAAAAAATTTAAGACAAAGTTAATGAAATGTATAAATAAATATATTAAATTTTGCTAGCCGAGCAGCGCTCGGTTGGCAACGCCTTGCCCCTGAGGGGGGCGCAGGCCCGGGTTCGCTTCCCAACTGCAGCAAGCCGGGCGCCCCCATGGGGGGTGACTTGTGGGGATCGAGAGGTCTCGATCCCTCGCCACCCGCGTACGCGGCGGGTCCTTGGCCGCTGGGCCACCGGTGTTCAAAAAAAATATATTAAATTTTAATAGAATGTGTTTTAAAATAAATAAAATGAAATTATATATTACCTTATTTACTCTATTTTAATAAAATATGATAAATAAATTTAAATCGAAATTGAAATCAAAATAGTTTGATTTGATTTAGTTTAAAGAAAAATTTTTAAAAATCAAACTAAATGGCGGGTCCCACTAGAGCCACGTCTGACCACATCCGCCAATCCTGCCGCGGGGTGCAGAAGTCTCCGTCAGCATCTCGCCGACGCGCACTCTGTTTTACGTACCACATACTGATTGGGATGACGTGGCCATCAGAACACCCACACACCTCCCTCCGTTCGCCTCACGAGCATCTCAACTCTTACTGTTCTCTCTCTTCCCGCCCTCTTTCGGCGTCCTCCTCCTGAGCAAAAGCCACCTGCTCTATGCGCGCTCCGCCCCCCAAATCATAGATCCGGTGGCGGTGGAGGCAGCAGAAATCGAGTCGCCCATGGCGGGAAGCGCGAAGATTGCCGCTGCGAAAGTGCTCTTCGTCGTGCTAGACTGCGTCATCACGGCGACAGTCGTCTATACTCTCGTTACCGACGGTCTCCCCTTCCGCCGGGAGCTTCTTTCCCCGTGAGTCCGTTCGCAGATCCCAAATACACTTCCAAGGTTATTCTTCCCGATATCTTGTTTTTTTTTCCCGCGGGCACAGCTAGTGTCAACCGGCGGCGAGAGGTAGAAACCTGGAGCCCTTCGTAGAAATTTCAGCATACGGTGTATGACATGTTATCTATGTCGTTCGTTAACCGTCTCTTTTTGGAAGGAAAAGTTGCCTTTATAAGCTGATGATCTGTTCCTCAAGTTTCCATTGGGAATTGGACAAATACAGCTATGCATGCCGTGACTTCTTTGGATTTCTGAATATGTGGTCTTTTGTAGGTGGATGGCAGCGACGTTGGTCGATTTCTATATTAACGTGGTGGCCATCGCTGTAAGTTGCTATGCATGTTGTCGTCTGCATGACCATGAATTCTGGATATGGCAGAATCCTGATGTGTTCTGTGTTTGCCGAAGTGGCACAAGAAAAGAAATGTTCATGATCACTGTCAATTGATTTATTTTGGGACAATAAGCTACTATTATTCCGTATACAACAAGTATATCGTAGAATTATTTGTTGTTTTCGGACATCATCTTCATGTACGCTGCTAAAAGCCGTATGTTTGTGTCTGCAGAGCAAATCCCGTGACTCTTAGGCTTATGTCATCTCCCTGGACAATGCTTTGCATTGAGTTTTATTTTATGAACTGTCTTTAAAGTGTTTTGGTATTTCAGGTATGGATAGCCTACAAGGAATCAAATTGGATTCATGCGTGCATATGGATCGTTATGTTAGTCTGCCTAGGCAGGTGTGGTTTCTTACTGGCCCACTGTGACTTATGAGTTCAATTGGACATGGTTATCATTTCATCACACTGTCACAGCAATTTTGTCTCCCGCATACCTTGTTTCTTCTTGTTTTCCTTGTCTGTTGCATTTTCTTCTCAGTTTTGGTTATTACCATGCCTTCTAGTAGATTGCATCTACTTTCTTACTATTTTCATTTTTTGAATCTGAAAGGTGTGCTTCCTTATGTTTTTGTGACCAACTGAAATATGGGTTTTTATTGTCGCAACTGGATATCACATTAGGATTACTGCTATTTTGTGTAATTGTTATGGAAGTCTGGTCTTAAAGTTAGTTCTCCAGTTCTCTTGAATATATAGTGCAGTCAAGTTGGAAATATTATCTTTTTTATCAAGTAAAGCATACATCAGGAGTACTTTTCCTTCTCTCCTGTAGTATCCATTTCTGATTATGGTTTTTTGTTTCAGCATCGCTACCTGCACCTACATTGTTTTGCAACTTTTTAACAACTCATCTGAAAGCTCAAGACAAGATCCAGCCTATCATGTAGTACAGCATCATAATCCCAGGCAAGTCAAAGAGAACTGTTGGGTAAGGATTACATGGCTATTATCTGTAATGTGAATCTATTCATATTTCTATGTTTCTAGTTATCGCTTGAAATAATTTTGTAAACATATTCTAATTATATGCAAAGTTTTGCTAACGGTGCTTTCAACTTTTTACCAGCATATTACAACAGAACTATTGCTGTTTAGTAATCTTCTCGCATAGATCTACAACAAGAAATTCAGCAACACCTTTTTTATATATAATGAGTGAAAGTTATAATCTAAGAGATATTTCGGCCGTTCCTACTTAGTGCCTAAAACATGAACTTCCTAGAGTTTTAGGGTTGAACTCTAGAACTGCTTAAATATAGATCATCTAGGGGCATTCCACGTGTAGATTGCCAGTTGACTAATGTGCATCTATATATATGTAATAAGTTATACTGCTATCTGATATAATGTTTAATTGTATGGTTTGAATGGTAATAACAAGCATATCAGATGAGTATAAGAAAATTATGAGCTAATGTAGCAAATTAACCCATTGAAATCTTGATCCATGGATTAGTAGAGAAGGCACTCATCCAACATAGATAATTGCATTGTAATTGCAGAAATAAGATGTTATAGGAGAAAGTGAATTTCAAAGTGCTAATGAAACTATCTCAGGTTGCTATGGCCGACTGTTTGATCCCTATACAAAGTGAGGAATAGTGAAAATTCTTCAGTTTTCTTAATGATATTTTTATGTCCTTCACATATCTGGTATAAGCTTGTCTTGTTTGTTGGTTTAATTTCTAGCTGATTATAGTATAAAAATCTATAGAAAGGTTTTTGAAATGTCCCCAATAGTTCAATTTTGTGCTGAATTATAAGTACACAGATATGTGTTTGGGAGTCATCTAAAGTCCCTTTTCTGTCCTTTATTGAAGGGCTTACTTTGAAATAGTCCTTGTTTGACATCAAATGTAATGAATCAACTAATCCAACCGCCTTGCTAATTGGTAGCTTTCTTAGAAAGATCACCTATCTTGGGACTATTAACTGATCATACTTAACATCAAAGATCTTTTCAACTCAACCTCCAAAATTAGTTGACTAGAGTTGTTGGTAGTTCACTAATTTAATCTCTTAACACTTTAAACCATGATGATATTATCTATCTCCTTTTAAAACTTGACATTCTTGTCAAAATTACAGACACATCACATGTCAAACACCTAGACTAAGTAATAAATGACCTTCCAGTTGGGCCATATACCATATTAACGACCAAAGCAACTCTTTTGCCCAACAACATACTTTCCTAGAAAGTTCACCAATCTTGAGGCTTATCATTGAGCATGCTTAACTTCGAAATTCTTTTCAACTCAATTTCCAATGAAACAGTTAGCTAGAGTTTCTTGTAGTATATTGATTTAATCTTTTAACATATTCTTAAATTGAGATGTTACACTGCAAAGCTTAGTTGTGTGCAAGACACCTGGGTGGCTGGGTCAGCAGTGAGTCATCCCTGCAAAAGATGCAGCTAGAAAACACAAACCACTAGCACCTAAATTCTCCAGGAAAAGCATAAATCAAGATATAGGCACTCGATGCTGCAGAAGTCATCCACGAGGAGGGGAACTCCCCCTAGATAAGCTCTTTATTTGCACCTTTGGTTCTATCTGTTGTCTTCCTGGTGCTGTTGGCTGAGTCCTTTTTAGAATGTCACCATCTTCTGACTTTTCTTATCAAATGTGCTCACAAACTAAGCCCAATTTTGATGTAGAATGTCTCAATAAGATCGACTTAGTCCAAAACTGTCTCTTCTACTTTAGTTTGAGAATCTGCAAAAAAAGGAATGACTGAGAATGGATCTTGACTTCTCTCTCAGATGCTTATGCCAGTATGATTCACAAGATGTCTGAGTGCAAATGTGGTCGTGAGATGTTGCTTGTTTGCTACTAGAGAAATGTATATATTCTCCAAGTTTGGAGTTCGTCATGCATGCTGGCACTTCCATATATCCCTGAGATCTTCACTCGTGAGTGGGAGGGAGGAGGGGCTCCAGGCACTGGGATCCATGTTCACATGTTCACTTTGATTGCGCATCCTCCTCCATGACCTAGGCGACTTTTGATTGGGCTTGGCAGCAATGGGCTAAGATGATGCTCTCTTCTATCGGGCCTATCTGGCATTCAACGTAATGGGTCTTAATGGATTACATATGTCACATTTAATTATATAAAAGCACTTGGTTGTAGACATGATCCTTCAAGGAGCTCCTACTTGAAGTCCTTCAAACTAGTTGCCAAAGTCACCCGAACATTTCTCCTCACACATCTGTTGACTGACCATCAGTGTGACATATTTTTTGTCTTTTTTTCTTGCTATACAGGAATGACAGAAGAAACAAGGTAAATTGTTGCTCAGCCATGATTGGAAGAGTTATCTTCACCGTATTAGGCCTCTTGATGTTAGGCACCCTCATGTATACTCTCCTTACTGATGGTTCACCTTTTCGAAGAGAGCTATTGACATCGTAAGTACATAAAATCTGATTTCTCATTGCATTTTCTTCAGTATAAACAGTTAACATCCGCATATTGCATCATTATCACATTATTCTACCATGGAAATGTTTTGAAATCAGAGGCATGGTATATAAAAAGACAATATCAGCATTCAATTGTTTCACTGCCTCACCTTGTTTAGAAAAATCTTTAGAAGGGATGGTTTTATTTGAGTTCGGGATTGCATTTGGTTATTTCTTGGAACCTATTTAAGAATTTAGTACTCGGTGTCATACTGTAACCTTACTGTACTCTAGCAGAAAAGAAACCAACACCACATTGTACTTTTTTTGGAAGGTGGTTTCAAAACTGAGCACCACACTTCATTGAAGCTGAGCTTAAAAAGCACAAGAATGGAGTGATGGTACTGAGATAATACAGTACCAGAGAACTAAATAAAATAAAAGCAAAGCCACCCTCTCCTCACTGCAGGTGGGCAACTCCTCTCCTATCAGGTGAGGATTCAAGACCAGTTATAGAGCCTGGATATTACCGGATCACAAACATAAAACTTGGTTTTGTCAAAATGACATTGGTTTACAAGACAAATGTCCCTCCAGAGGATGTCTTTATGACCCTTCAATTCATGGTTGAAAACGCTGTGAGTCTTTTCCCTCCATAGCAACCACAAGATTGCCGGTAGGGACAGATCCAACACCACCTTGTTAAACTGTCCATCCTTCTATGGGTTCAGAGCATTCCACTTAATTATCGACAGTCTTTATCAACTGTAACTGTAAGACTGTCTTGATAGCTTCAGGGGATGCCAATGTTGGTGAAGAAGACCTTCCACATTATAGGTATTATTTCATAATGAACAAAAATGTGTTTCACGTCTTCCTTCTACAGATGCAAAAATATGCTGTGGCTGTTTTAACTGCCCATCCTTTTGAATCTTTCCAAAGTCAGCAATATGCACCATGTTTACAAAACACATATATATCCTGATCTTGTTGGGAAAACTGTTATTTCACAGTATCTGGCTATCTGCCAATTGTACGTTCTGCCCCTCATTTCCGGCATGCTGCATGCTGGCCTGACAGAGAATTGCCCTTACTCTTCCATCTCCAGAGACTGTCTGCCTTTTCTTCTGATATGTTTGTCCAGGATAATGAGAGATTTAAAAGCTCCTGTATTTCATATTCTCTGAATTTCATTCCAAATGAGCGATTCTATCATAGTTGATATTTGGTCATCCCCGCTAGCTTATAAGTTGACTTGTTCTTGTCCACAGAAAGGTTGTACAGTCTAGCAACTGGCAGGTGGAGAAGATTGTCCTCCCATCAAGGATCCTCCAGAATGAAGCCTTTTGGCTTTTGTCACCTCTATCACTGTAGAGCATTGAAGAAATTCCCAGCATTTGGGAATATCCTTCCATATCTTGGGCACGTTGTGGATCATATTGGAATGAGTGGCATCCTGTAGTCCGTATCCTCTTCTTAGTACCAGAGCCCTTTGTCATGGGCATGCTACTTAAGCATCTTCTAAGCATGATTCTACTATATGCATGGTTATCTTGAGAATGGTGTTTTATTAATGCATTTAAGGCAGGATGCAGCGTGGGGCTGATTAGCCAAATATGACCCAGTGGGCTGGAGAAAAATAGAAAAATAGAAAACATAAAACGGTGATCAGGATATCATTGGTCCTGAGCATGGCTTAGCTGGTCCTGCCCAATCTGGCTATAATACTCTGTTAGGTCTGTTTGCTGAACTGGAAAAAAAATGCTGTTCTGTTTGCCTTTCTCAGAGATCTTTCTAGTATAGTATAAATTTTATCTGCAGCTAGTTGTATTCATGTCTCTCTGTGCTTATTCAAGAAGTCATTAATTTATGCAGATGGCTTACTGCAACCTTGATTGATTTCTACATTAATGTTGTGGCTATAGCGGTATGTGCCTCATCTACGGCCTTGTTCCCTTTTTTTCACGTGGATAAACTTAAGACCATCTGGAGATCAGCTTTATGTTTTGGGTGCTCTCAACATGCTTATGAAAGATGCATAATTCTAATTTTTAGCTCCTATTGCTAGTCTTCTGCCATGCTTTTTCCTTCTGCATTTGAGACGTTTGGCTTGCTTGTAATATGTGGTAGTTGCTGTATTATTTTCTCATTTGTCCCTTACTCCTCAGAATGTAGTCCGCTTCCTACTTCCAAGTCCCCCTGGCAGTTCAGTTTGGCTTGTTTTTTTATGATAAGGGGTTACCAAAACTTCAAAACTGTATTTTAAGCTTACATATTATTATATGTTATCATGTTTATCTATTATTTTATTGCATTTATGGTTGGGCTTAATGTGGGTTTTTCTACTGCATTCTAATGCATCAGAGATCCAACGTACCGGTAAATTCATAAACAACAGGCTTGTGTGATACCCAAGGAGTTACTAAATAACTAACCTACAAATAGGGTACGCTAGATTGCCTTCCTATGTGAGTGCCGCATCATGCTTTTCTAAAGGTGCAAGACGATTTGTTTCCTTGACCATTGTTCGAACTTCCCATCGCCTCATAGTATCTTGGTTAGGTGTCTAAGAAGTTCAGTTTCCAGCTCTTTATTTGCCTAATGTTTCTATCTCTGACTACAGATTTGGGTTGCGCAAAAAGATTCAACTTGGCTGGGAGCATTTATTTGGATCGTTCTCCTAATATGTTCTGGGAGGTGTGCCTACCAGCTGACAAAATCAATTGCTTTATGACTGATATCAGATGCAAGAGTCTCTAGCTTGCATCCCCACTAGACTTATCGTTTTTCTACTCCTTTCAGCATTGCGACATGCGCCTTTATTGTTTTACAACTTTTCAAGCTTTCACCGGAAGATCCAGTTTACCTCATCTTCGTGGAATGCGAGAACAAGCAAGTAAGCAGTCGTCCATCAAAAGGTAGTATCTTTCATTTTATTGGACACCTCATTAATATTGAGTACTCAGACTTCATTTTTAGCTGTAGTGACTGATTGATGCACTATTCCTGGAAGCAGAGCAGATGGCTTCATCATGATAATGTCGCTGGTGTGAAGCAGAGCAGCCAGACTTGAACGTCTGCAATTTGGGCATTTTACCCGGGAGACATTAATTATCATATTACGATGATTCATCACCTGTTGTGAGTAACTAAATATATGATATGTAATTCTTATACGAGTTTTACAGATGCCATCGGTCTGTGTTTTTATTTTATTTTTGCCCTGGAGTTTTCAACCACATTTCTCTCAAGGACCTGAAACCTCCGCAAGCAATACAGCTTGTACAGAGAATGTCATCCCGCACCACAGTATGTCAACATTGGACGTTGAGCCATTGTTTACGTTGTTGGAATTATTTATGCAGCAAGTCGGGACGTTTCCCGAGACGGCGATCTCTTAGGCACATTTATTTTGTTTTATTTCATAATCTAGATGAAAATGAAAGTTTGTCGTTGAGTTTGATAAAATCCTTTGCCAGTCATTGTGAATAGGGTATGAGTATTAGACTTCCAAATGAATCTGTGGCCCAGCCTGCCCATGATGAAATTGGACCCAACTCTGGCTTGAACATTTTGTATGGTAAAATTATTTTTTCATGCAACCAAACATCTTGGTAAGAAGATCCACAGCTGATTTTGCTTCGATCCTTGAAGATTTTCTCAAACGAGAATATGATCTACGTTAGTCTCACTGACTGGGTTTACTTTGAGTCTTGTTTGTTTAAGAGTATCAAAATTTATTTGATATTGAGATCTCTAGAGTATGAGAGTATCAATATCAAAACTAGTACAGGTGGTGGGTATTTGTGTATTACCTAACATTTATTGTTTGTATCGAAACTTTTTTAACTGGTACTATTAACCATTCTCTTTTTTTCCCGCGAATCATATATGTAGTTAATTAATTCTACCTTGGACTAAGAAGTTTATCAAATTAATCGTAATTACAATTAAAATGATCCGATAGAACATGGCATTCAGCTCAGATGCTCTCCAGCTTCTGATGGGATCCATCGGATGAGCTCTTGGCGTTGGAAAAGACCAACGAGGTCTGCAGGAACCCTACGCTCCCCTGCTGGGGCTTCGAACCCGGCGAGGTGGTGGTCCTCGCCAGGTAGCTCGACGCGCGCGCGCTCCGGTCGGCGGCGGGCGGCGGGAAGATCGACGGCGCCGGCGAGGCCTGCTCCTCCCAACCGAGGTTCCTCCGGAGCGTCTCCGCCACCGCGGGGTTCTCCTTCCCCCCCACTATCGACGTTATGGCGGCCGCCAGCGCCGACTGGAAGCTCGGGTCCGACGTTATCGCCCTGGTCGCCGCGGCGATGGCCGTCTCCGTCAGCGCGGGCTGGCCGCCGGCGCCTCCCACCTCGGGAGCCGATCCGGTGGCCGCCGCCGGCCGCTGCAAGAAGAAGGAAGTAGTACTGCTGGCGGTGCCGCAGAACGGCTCTTGCGGTGCTCCTCCAGCGCGCCCCTTGGCGGCGGCGTTCTTCAGATAATGCTGCGTCGCGTAGTCGTGGTAGGCGGCGCCGCCGTTCCAAGCCGTGGAAGCCGAGCTGGATTGCCGCGACGACGAGAAGGTGAAGCCGGAGTAGGGGTAGCTCGCGGCGGCGGAGAAGAAGGAAGGTAGGCGACTGAAATGAGTGGCGGCGGCGGCGGCGGAGGAGGACGACGGCGGAGCGGTGAGGTCCAGGGTAACCGTAGGGCAGGAGGGGGAGGAGGAGATGATGTAGGAGGTCGGAGGGTAGAAGTGCTGCTGCCGCGGCCTCGGAAGATTGCTGTGGAGGCTGAAGTTGAGGCTGTGGAGATCGCTCGGGACGTCGCTGCTCCCGCGGCCGGCGCCCGAGCAGTATCCGTCGCCGGAGGAGGCGGTGGAGCCAGACATCAGCATGGAGGCGGCGGCGGACGTGGTGGACGCCATGGCGGTGGCGGAGACGGGGAGCGGGTGGTTGTGGGTTCCCTCGTAGGTGGTGATAAGTATGGAGATGTCCTCCGCGCACCTCTGCACCTGCGAATTGAATTTGATTATATATATATATGTTGAACAAATTTTTTTTTGCTGTAAAGTAAAAATATATAAATTCTCCTTCGCGATGATCCGAGAAAAACCATATTTTGTATGCCCCAGCCTTCAGAACTCTTGCACAAGGTCTAATATCACAGATAATTTTCCATTTTCACTCCGGTAGCGAATTAAATCACGAGGAACCTGTTAAAGAGGTGTTGTAAAAAGTAAAAAAAATCAGCCTTTGGATTGAGTTGACTTACTTATTTGGATTTGAAATCCGTTGCTCTATTATTTTCTTCGATTCAATACTCATATTTTATATTTGTGGGGTGTTTGTTGGTTGCATGACAAACTGAATTTTTGTTATAAAAAAATTCTAAAACAATCGTTAAAAAAAGCTTTTTTTTCTACATAGAATTCTATCGTAGACAAAAAAAAAGATGGTACCTCCTCCTCCTTTTCTTGGTAATCCTCTACTTTTTATACTTATATATGGTCCTCATCTTTCGCTATCATATCTTACCAAACCCTTGACAACTTTACATCTTTAATGACCTATCTTAGACTTTATTTCGACACATAATTTCATCATGAAAATAAATAAAGAAAATTGTGCAACCAAACATCCCATTATCATAGCTACGTACCTTATTTATAAACCAGTTTAACTAGCTTGGCAAAGTAGAGCCCTAGCTCATTAACAAGCAGGAGAAGCATGCACCGGTGATCGATAGAGAAGTGGGTGGTCGCCGGCGCCGGAGAAGAAGGGTGCGTACCTGTTTTCTCACGGGGCACGCCGGCGCCACCGTACAACGGTAGTACGCCCGCGGGCATGGATTCCCTTTCGCGATCTTCTGCCCGTATTTCCGCCACTGGCAGCCATCGTTCATCTGCAGGAGCAAAATTGTTCTTCATTCATGCATCCTTGTTGCGCAGGCAGATCATTTCTCGATCTGCCATCTTCTTCGGGAGGGAGTTGTCAGACGATCGATGGTTGTATATATATACGAACCGTGGGTGTGTCGCACCGTACCCGCACGGAGACCCTAGCTCTCCTGCCGGCGGCGACGTCGGCCGGCTCGCCCTCCTCACCTTTGGCCGTCTTCGCCACCTTGCTCGGCGGCCCGCCGCCCGGTTGATCTTCCTCCTTAGCGTCGTCGAAGCTGCTCTCGGGGCTTGCCATCGGCTGGCTCCCGCCGGGCAGGCCGAGTGAGAGAAGCTCCTCCATCTGTTCGTCGTCTTCGCTTGCACCACCTCTGGCGGCCCCCGCCGCCGCCGCCGCCTCTTCTTTCTTGTGCCCGGCCCCGGCGGAGCTCGTTCCCAGGCTAAGAGAGACAAGCTCGGACTCGTCGGCAAGCTCTCCTCCGACGACGTCGAGGAAGCGCATCTGCAGGGACTGGTAGTCCTTCCTGATCTGCGCCAGCGTCGTCTTCAACCTCTCGTTCTCCTGCTTCACTGCGCCCATCTCGGCTCTTGCCATCTCCAGCAGCTGATCATCGGCTTCCTGCAGAACACCCAAAAGTCAACGGCGCCCGATCGACAAGATCTCAGCCGGTTCTTCATCTGGTGGTCGATCGAATCTCTTTTGTTGGGGATTATTAATCATCGTACGTACGTATATACGGCTGTTAAGATTTCTGCATTCAATCCACCCCCACAAGACCCGAGATGCTTGCTTAATTTTAATTAATCCTTCAAAGATTTTACAATATAAATGATGTTGATCAATATCAGGATATATCATCTGATGTGTGTTCTAACTAGCCAGGTTCAAGGATTTCAACCACTCCTCTTTATTTAAAAGGATACTTTGGACAACAAGCAATTAAACCAGCTGATGTGTCCTTGCATCGAATATATAGTTCGAAGTTCGAAGCAAATTAAGATACTGAAATTAGAAACTGATCAAGGCTAGATAGAGATTAATTTTGACGGTGTATGTATTAAAATGCCAAAATTGATAAAACCCTCCAACTTTTATCGGCCCAGATTCGAGAGATTAATTACACGATGTTCCCATTAATTACCCGTACGTGTCTGAAATTCTCTCGAAAGTTTAAATACGTGTTCTTTATAAAACTCATCAATATCACTAGAAATCCGTCGTATTAATTTATATACGTACGCGCGTTACCTGCATCTGAATAACTTGGGCGTCTTTCCTCTCCGGCGACGACGAAGTCGATCGATGCCCACGCTCACATGATACTCGTTGCTTCAAGAAGATCAACGATTTTTCAGCAACAAAAATAAAAGACAACAAATCTTTTTTTTCTTGCTGGTGATCATAAAGCTACCAGCAATGAATAAACCAACACGACAGAAAACCAGCAAAAAATATAGATCATCTCAAGACGCTTTCGACGACTCTCATCTTCTCTAGCTAATTAATCGGATCGAACGGTCGGTCGGGCCAAGGGAAATTGAACCAGAAATCAAACAAGAACTGCAAAGGGCTGGAGAGGCAGATCTCAGAAGGGTTTTAACTTATAACGTACCACGGTGGCCAGCGCCTCTCGATCGTCGCTACCAAAACTTCGAACCGATCCGTTCTCCTCGTTATTAGATCCCGGCGGAGACCCGCCCTGCAAAGCCGGCTCCATGGAGAGATTACCGGCCGGAATATTTCTTGCCAGCTTCCTCCTGATTTCCTCCACTACTGTTCATTCTCGAGATCCGGGCCTCCTCTTTTATAGAGATCAAAGAGGCCGGGCGTCTGCTAATTTGACTTCTTAAGCTCGTTTCTTAACATTAAAATGTCAACGGCGCCGCGCTCTGGCTGCCGCCCGAGAAGGAAGATAGAGAGAATAAATTCAGAGGGTTCAACGCTTGAGATCTGGACTGGGTTCTAACTTCTGACCTGACCGGCGCCCTGAAGCCCTCCAATGTCTTAACCTAATTCCCCTCCCTCTCCCGCAGCAGTCACTTACCGCCTAGGTGCTGTTTGGTACGGAGATAACTCAAATTTATCCTTAAAATTTTATGGTACTAAACACGTTCTTAAAATTCTCGCATTATCTTTTTTTAAGGT
This sequence comes from Cryptocoryne crispatula var. balansae, assembly GCA_036172225.1. Classification (NCBI taxonomy): domain Eukaryota; kingdom Viridiplantae; phylum Streptophyta; class Magnoliopsida; order Alismatales; family Araceae; genus Cryptocoryne; species Cryptocoryne crispatula. The sequence continues at coordinate 1,855,737 of CM069935.1, forward strand.
TAATAACATAGGTAAAAAATTAGTAATATAAGTTAGTAACCCCCCTTCCTCTGCCGCAGCGGATAACTCAAATTTATTCTTAAAATTTTATAGAACTAAACATCCTCTTAAACTTTTAGCATTATCTTTTTTTTAAGGTTAATAACATAGGTAAAAAGTTAATAATACAAGTTAGTAATTCCCCTCTCTGTGCCGCAGCGGTCACTTACTGCCTAGGTGCTGTTTGATACGGAGATAACTCAAGTTTATTCTTAAAATTTTATGGTATCAAATATGCTCTTCATCTTTGGTACCATAAAATTTTGAGGATAAACCTGGATTATCCTCAAAATTTTGGGGATAACCCAAGTTTATCCCCCAGTTATCCTCGTACCAAACAGCACCTTAGGGGGTGTTTGGTTGCATGATAATGGGGGGTTTTTATTTTAATTTCTAAAAAATGTAAGAAAATTTGTCAAAAAAGGTGTTTGGCAACTTGACAATTTTATATTTTGAAAGTGATTTTCTTCTTAAACAAAAAAAGAGGGTCTCATCTCTTTCTTTTTTCTTGTGGTCCCCCACTTTATTTGGTCATGAATGATAGTTACTCTTTTTTGTTATCACATCCTTCCAAACACGATAATTTTATGTAATGAGTTGGTTCACTTTTTATTTTATTATAATTTTTATCATGAAAGTGTACAAAAAATTATCATGCAACCAAACACCCCATTAAAGTTTTCGCATTATCTTCTTTTAGGGTTAATAACATAGGTAAAAAAAGGTAGTAATACAAGAGAAAAGTTACGTAAAAAAATGGAGAAATCACGAAGAGTGCTCTCATTCGATCATTTAAAATGATCCGACTCTTAACGTACGTCAACACGCATCACATGGTGGAGATATAGCTAGCTAGCGGTCAAAAACTTTGGCATTCCTACCTCTAGGTCATGGACTTCTTGGTTTCATTATGCTAATTAATGTTCCAAGCTCCTATTCAATTTAATTCTAACACATTACTAGAATAAATAAAGAATGCGCATTCTTAATACTCTTAAAATGTGACTTGTAATAAGTATATATAGAGAGTAGTTTAATTCCCATTCAACTAGCTAATTTTAAAAATTAAATAAAAAACTGTAAGATACAAAATAGGGAGTGACGTCGGTAAAAAACAGAGAGATGAGAAATTAGCAAGCACACACGAACACAGGTCATGTTGTGCTAATTAGAACTTAATGGGTCATGTGGTCAAGATATATAGGTGAAGTACGTGCCATATGCGCCCTTATATATAAGAGCTGTCAAATAAAATGACAAAAATAGAAATCTCACATAAACTGTTGGAGCTGGCTGTGTGTTACATGAGAATAAAGTGTGGGGGAGTAAAAATAGAATTATTTTTGGGACCACACAATTATTTAAAAAATAATTAAGGTGATTTTCGCTCGTAGGGTGTTAATGGGGTGTTTGGTTGCACGACAATGAAGGTTTTTGTTTTAATTTTTAAAAATTGTAAGAAAACTTGTCAAAAGAGGTGTTTGGTAACCACGATAATTTTATGTTTTAAAAGTGATTTTCTTCTTAAACAAAAAAGAGGGTCTCACCTCTTTCTTTTTTCTTGTGGTCTCCGACTTTGTTTGGTCTTGTGTGGTAGTTACTTTTTTTTGTAATCACATCCCTCCAAACATGATAATTTTATGTCATGAGTTGGTTCACTTTTTATTTTAATATAATTTTTTATCACGAAAGTGTACAAAAAATTATCATGCAATCAAACACCCCATAAAATATTGAAGTAGTCAATGACATGAAAGTGTCATGTTTAAAAAGATGTGACCGCAAAAGAGTACGTGTATCGTACATGTATTCCTCTTTCTTGTCTGAGAAGATTTATTTAAAAACATAAATTTACTTGCAATGGTGGTTAAACATCTCTTCTGATAATTTTTTGTTACTGAGATATAAAACTCTGTAACAAAAACTTGATTTCTCATCCAACCAAACACCCCTGTTAAATATGATGATGCAAGAGACCGCGGGGGGGACCGACCCAGCTGACCTACCATCCCCCCACACATTTGATTATTTATCAAAGCTGATGCAGACACGTCTCCGTCCGTGCAAAGAGCCACAGCGCGCAAAGACCAGATCAGATAAGAACAAAGAACAAAAAGAAGAAGAAGAAGAAGAAATGGAACACGAGACCGCGTCGCGTTGACCTCCGCCTCCAATCTCATCAATCTCGTCAAATACGTACCACATATATTTGCTATATATATACATAGCAGATCTCTTCAATCCTTGAGTGGAAGAACTTGTCTCAGTTCTTAATCAGAAACGACTACGTACTTTTGTCACTCAAGTGACGATTCAAAAACGGATTCAGTGAGCTGCTACCGAAAAGAGCTGAACCATTACCGATATCTTACTAACTCACTACCCGTCGGTAACGAGTTAATAAGGCGTCGGTAGCGGTTCAATCTTTTTCGATAGCGGTTCAGCAACGGTTCAATAACATGACTTGAAAGTCATGAATCCGCTACCGAAAAGGACTGAACTGCTACCGACGCCATAGTAATTCACTATCTGTCGGTAACGAGTTAGTAAGGCGTCGGTAACGATTTAGCCCTTTCATCAAATCGATTTTTGAACCGTTGCTTAAGTGACAGAAATATGTGACTGTCTTTGATTATGGGATTGAGACAATCTACTCTCGCGCGTGTGTGTGTGTATATAGAGAGAGAGAGAGAGTAGCACGTTGTCTGCCTTTTCGATGATGTCAAAACCTTGTGCTGCTTGGCTTCTGATCTATATTTTCTAGTCTTTTTTTTTCCTGACATCTGACGAAGGAAATGGTGCGTGTCAACGTGCTGCCTGCAGCAGCAAGCGGATCGAAAGTCAAAACGCCGCAGGGAAGGCTGTGCCCTGATTGGCTGCTGATCGTCGGAGGCTGACGTGAGCGTGACGGCCCCAGAAAAACCTTGTTTTTGACAACGTACGTTTCCTGGACGTCCTCCTTGGTGTTGATCTGATCACTGATAATTAACATGTCTAATGCACATTTGGTTGGGTGCGCGACATTTTTCTATGAAGAAAATTTACATCAAAATAAAACCCATGATTGCCGATAAATTATTATGTTGGGCGAGATATGATATATAACAAAAAGAATGAGGGATTAATATAACTAGGGCCTGGCTAGGGGTGTAATATAATTAACCTGTTGAGTTCGATTGTATTTTCAAGATACTTTTTTTTCTCCAAATCAAAAAGGAACCAATACCAAAATCAAACTAAACCAAACTGAGTCAACTAAATGCCAAATCCATTGTGAACCTACAGTTCTGTTTGATTCAGTTCTGCAGTTTAGCACTATTTATTGATAAAAATCAAATAAAATCAAAGCAAAGTAAAATAATAATCATGACTGTTCTTAAGTTTAGTATTTTGTTTGTAGAAGAGGACTATTTTTTTGATGTATATTTATAATAATATATTATACACTTATATTTAAATTGATATATTGTAAAAATAAACAAAGGTCAGCCCCAGCCAACCAATTTATCGGTTCGGTTCGAGATAGAGAGGGATCAAACCGGTAAAAGTGTTTTGGTTCGGTTCAGTTTCAAATATTAATTAAACACTCGACCTCTTCAATCAAACCGAAACGGTCATTTCAGTTCGGTTCAATTTAATTGCCGGTTTAATCTTTTTTGCATGAACACCATAACTATAAAAGGTGGAGGATCTCTTTTTGCCAAATGCCCTTCTTAAGAAATTTTGTTACATATATATATTTGTAACAAAAACTCAGTTTCTTTTGTAATCAAATAGATCATGATCTTATTCTAAAGTCCGCCTCGAGCTTTTCTCCGACTGTGTCTATATATTATACTAATTTTAACCACTGAATCTACCCAAATTTCCATCGATCTAACAATAAAATTAGTCGGTTGAAACATAATAAGCTGGCATGCATATATCCAAACATGCAAGAGTGAGTTAATAAAACGAGCAGAGGGAGAACTCTATTATTTGTGATAGCTAGTTACTAACCAAGTTGAGATTAAAACGACTAAGAGTTAATTAATTAAAACAATGGGCAGAGAAATAACTCCTGCTACTGTGTGATAATTTTTAAGTAAAGCCGATAAGACTAATTAAGATTTATGGGGTGTTTGGTTGGATGATAATGGAGATTTTTATTTTAATTTTTAAAAATTGTAAGAAAACTTGTTAAAAGAGGTGTTTGACAATCTTGACAATTTTATGTTTTGAAAGTGATTTTCTTCTTAAACAAAAAAGAGGATCTCACTTTTTTCTTTTTTCTTGTGGTCCCCCACTTTGTTGGTCATGAATGATAGTAACTCTTTTTTGTTATCATATCCCTCCAAACATAATAATTTTTTGTCATGAGTTGGTTCACTTTTTATTTTAATATAATTTTTTATCATGAAAGTGTACAAAAAATTATCATACAACCAAACACCCCATTAAGATCCTATATATTTGAGCCACTGATCGAGTCATATTGAGAATTAGATAATTAACTTCTTGTATATATGCATTGTATTGGCTATTTACATTTTGCTCCTTAAAAATCTGTATAAAATTAGGGATGTTAAGCTTGATCTTTTGATAGGAAATTTCACATAAGATGTAGTGCAAATACCTAAGATATAGGGGTTGTTTTTGGTTACATATATTCTTAGGGGCTCATAATTAAACTACAAGGAACTAATATTTAAGATAAATATTTCATGCTCCAAAGCTATGCTACAACTGCCAGTAGCTTAATTACCCGATCAAATCCAAGGCCTAAAAATTACTCCAATCAGATAGACTTTTATATTGGCATCTCATGTGCTGACTGCCAGTTGGTCTACATGGGAGACTTTGTTCTTACAATTGCTTTCAAGGAAGGCAGGCATGCGTAAACACGCCATCTGAGCAAGGACAGTCCCGTCCTTGTTGCTTGTGTATGCATACTTGTCAGCTTGGGCTGCTGTCACGCATGTAATGAGATCAGTACCCACTATTCGGATTCGCTCTGAATTCGTATCCGTTTAGGCGGATAATATCCGATTTTAGATATCCGTCGGAACGGATATCCGGATACGGATATTATCCGATTGTTAATCGGAGCGGACACGGAAATTTTCGCTCCGCTCCATTTAAGATCCGCTGCGAATCCATCTTTGATAATATATACATAATATATATAATTATATATTTAAAATCATTATATTTACAAATATGATTAAGTATTCTTTACTATGTATTAATATACTAAGTTAATGTTAATAAATGTATGATAAATTTTATTTTTTATAATTGTATTTATATGTATTTGTATATTATTAAATATTTTAATTAAATAATATTTAATTAACATTCCGAAGCGGATATTATCCGTATCCGCTCCGAATCCGAAGATTATCCGACTCATAATATTCGATCCGTATTCGTATCCGATTCGGGCTGAATACGGATTATCCGAATAGTTAAACGGAGCGGATACGGAAACGTCATATCCGCTCCGTATCCGCTCCGTTTACAACCCTAGTACCCACCCTATGTGCGTGCAGTGGGGCGCAATTAATTAAATACCCTTGCCTGGTCCAAGGTTCCAAACAGCTAAGTAAGAAGCATTTAAGTATTAATCATGTAAATTAACACTTGGGTGTAGATGAGCTGAGCAAAGTCTTATGCTGTTCGAGTTCTAACTCATTTATTTCATATCCATTCGATCTCAAGCTCTAACAAGTAGACTCAAGTCTCAACCATTGTCCAAACATATGGCTGGCCACTTAATCGAGCCGAGCTAGATCTCAAATAGCAGGTCGACTCGATTTATTTCGAAATTCGAGTTCAAAATCATTAATTACGAATTTATTTTTAAAACTTTAGCTCAGTCTAAACTTATATATGAAACTTGAATTTTAGCATATTTACGAAACTCTATCTAACTATAGAGTCAAATTAAATTACATTTTAATTTATTTTATGTATTTAAATCGCACTATATAACTATTAATGGTCAAATTTTATTTCAAAATAAATATTCGATCGAATAGTTAATGGAACTACTCGCATGCTTATTAAGCTAGTCAAGAACGGGTCAATTCAAGCTCGATATATTTTTTGTTCAAGGGTGCTCGTTCAACATGATAAACGAGTTGACTCGAGTTTTATTGAGCCGACTTCCCAGCAAGTTATAAGTTTGCACCTCTAGATACTATTATGCACATTGTTAAATTTCTTAGGTCATCCAACTTAAATTTTTAAGCCAATGGGGTGGAGTTGACACCTGGCTAATATTTTGAATATTAACTATTTTGGTATACCTATATACACGAGATATTTCTATTATGCCTCCTCTTATGCACGCCAATTTTTTCAACAAGATTCTATCGCGTGTAGTGAAATTAAATAGGAGCGTGCACACATAGTCAAAAACTTAACCCATAGATTTTGATATCATGCATGTTAAATTTATCGGGTCATTCAACTCAAGAAATTCTAAGATAATAAGTGAGATGATAGGCATAATCAGGGAAATATTAACTTTAGAGAAGACACGATTTTGATACCATGCATGCTAAATTCATCCGGCCATCTAACTAAAATCTTAAAACTACTAGTGAAATAGGTAAAATCAAGGACACCAAATTTAAGGAAAACTAATTAAAGACCCTTTTTATATAAACACACACACAGAGACGTACGTATCTATGTAGAAGACTTGAGAGGATCGCAGGGATCACATATAATTAAAGCTTTCCCTCGTCAGTTGCTTCGTCATAGAAGTTGACAGGAGTGTCACACCATTGCCATGGTTCAAATAAAACAAGCGTCACCAAATTGGAAAAAGAAGTTTTGATGACTAACGAGGTCACAGGGTAGGATATGACCCGTACTATATAATATATACCCTCTTCCTAATTTCCCTGTTTCTTCATGAGAACTGAGGGTTTTTTTTCTCTGCCAGCCAAGATTAATTTTCACCACAATGTACGGCATCTCTCTTTGACCAGTTTGTTGGTCATATATAGTTTATGGGTACTTGTGGTTGCAATTTTGCTATATCTTCCCATGGTGTATTTAAAGGTAACTGAGGCCCCTTCCTCCGAAGGTTTGTTTATGAGACCGGGTCCCCTCCGTAACGTCACGTTGTTTTTAGTTAATTAAATAGAAATTTTTTTTGTTAATAATTATTTATTAATATTTTAATTCTCTCCTCCCCTATTTATTTCCTCTTTCTCCCCCGTCGAAACTCTCCACCGTACGCACCCTCCCCGGCGCCGCTTTCTCTCCCCCGCGAGAACCCTACTTTTCCCCCTCCTCGGTCGCGCCGCTGCACCCTGCCCGCTGCCGTGTGCGCAGCCCGTTGACCGCCGTGCTCGCCGCCGTCTGTCGCGTGGCCGACTGCCGCCTCGAGCTCGCCGCCCGGCGCCATCCGCGATGTCGCCCGCCTCGGCCCCCGCGTCGCCACGTCTCCCCCGTTTGAGAGGCCGCGCCTTTGACGCCCGCCGCCCACCACCTCGTACCTCGCCATGCGTGCCTCCGCGTCTCCCCCGTGCGCGCCGCCACCGGCCGTTGACTCCCCGCCGCCCCGCGCGCTTGTGCGCACCGCCGCCATAGCCACGTCGGCCGTCCCGCCTCGCGACGCCGCCCGCCGCGCGGCACCGCGGCCGCCGTCGCCACGTCAACCCCCCGTGCGCCCGCCTGCGCCACCGCCGCACGCGCTGCCCCCGTGCGCCCGCCGTGCGCCGCTCCTCTCTCTCCCGCGCGGTACTGTCTCATCCTCTCTCCTATCGCCCTCTCTCCTATTATCCTCTATCAAGCTCCCTAGTTTATAATTCTTCTTCTACCAGCAGTTTTTGAAAACACCTACCTGGCTCGATTTTTCGTCACCGACGCAACCGCGGTAGTTTCATCGCCTGATTCAATTCCTTGGAATTCCGTGTGCCGTTCGCCGTCGCCGTCAAGGTAGGCGTCTCGGCTATCCTTAGCACTCTATATATTTAAATTAAATCGTAAAAATTATGTTTAGATCATCATGATTAATAGGTTAGTAATAATGGGCTGTTTTTTATTTATTTGCATATTTAGATAGAGTTAGATTAATTTGTTTAAATTGTGCATGTTTAGATTAATTTGGTTATTCATGTATGTTAGATATCATGATAGGTTGTGTATGTCTAAATTTAGCTAGTTTAGTATGTTTGCATCGCGATGAACCTTAATCATGTATATTCCGATTTGATAAAAAGCCGATGTAAGGTTTAGGCATAATGTTGTTAGAATTTAGTTTGTTGTCTTTTATGTGATAAGTAGTTCTGTTTAAGCATGTAATTGTCATGGTTAGGTTGTATATTGCATGATCTTATTTATATGCACCAGTTTGTGATAGATTGTGGTACGATATGCAAATATGTGGTGCATAGAACCATGGGTGTTCATCTATGTATTTCATGTTTGATTGCCAATTAAATGTTCATGTGTTTACTGTCTGAGTTAATTATATGCTTGCATGGTGTGAAATGTGGTTAGTGCAGTGAGCCACATTGTGTTGGAAATGTACTTCACCAGACAATATTAGTGGCCCGTGGGCAGCGGAGATTAGTTGAATCTGGAGCATCCTTCGATCCCAGATACCGCGGTTTATCCTAAGTACTCCCCTGCCTATGGGGTACTATGGGATTTAGTTACTATATGTTACGTCCTACTATATGGTAAATCTGGTGCTAGTTTTGTGATGTGACTACATTTATCAGATGGAGCATGGTATTTACTCAGACAGGTGTTTAGTTGTGTATGTTGGCATAGATGTTAGTGTTCTAGATGTGTCTTTGGTTTTATGTCAGGTTGTGTATGTTATGAGCATACCTAGAGTAGTCTAAGGAGCAGGTTGTGATGGTTTTTAATGCATATAGAGTCTGTTATCATATGGGGTAGTTGAATGACTTTGTAATCAATTAATTAAAGATATATGATTAGTTTAAACCCTGTGTATCACTACAGGAATTAAAGTCATTAGCGACGGCTTACCGCCGTCGCTAAAAATACAAAAGCCGTCGCCATAAGGCAATAGCGACGGCTCTTCCGCCGTCGCAATACTGTCGCAAATAAGCCCGTCGCCAATTTTAATGGCGACGGCTAATGATAAGCCGTCGCTTTTAGTATTATTTGCGACCACGAAAGCCGTCGCAATTAAGTTATTAGCGACGACTGAAACCGTCCCTCATAAAGTTTTTCGCGACGGCACTAAGCCGTCGCAAATAAATTTAAACCCGTAATAGACATTAGCGACGGCTTAGCGCCGTCGCTAATACCCAATTTACAGCCCCGGCGACGCTCGCGGGGGTGCATTTTCTGGTTTTGCGACGGCTGAGGGCCGTCGCGAATACCCCACGCGGTGGTGATTTTCTGTTTTTGCGACGGCTCGAGCCGTCGCTAATACCCAATTTACAGCCCCGGCGGCACCCGCGGGGGTGCATTTTCTGGTTTTGCGACGGCTTAGGGCCGTCGCGAATACCCCCGCGTTGTGCATTTTCTGGTTTTGCGACGGCTAAGAGCCGTCCCTATTACATTAATAGCCGTCGCTTAAAAGAACTTTAGAGACGGCTGTGTGGAGCCGTCGCAAATAACTTACAGTTTTTTAAAAAAAATTTCCGTACGATCAATTGTATTCTCGTAGCCATTGCAAATACCTATATACACAAATAATTTGTCGGTTTGCCCGATCAAAGCCATTAACATTCATTCATACATAATAAACACTGACATTCTTTAATAAGAAAAATTCATATTTATAAAACGTATCATTACACAACAACTATCTCAAATACAAAGAAATAATAAAATAGAGAGTAAACTCTCTCACTCATCCTCCCCAAAAGTACGCTCATCGTCTTCTCGCGTCCTCGTCATCGTCCTCCTCCTCCTCGTCCCCCGTGCGCCTCTATAGCCTTGGGTTGGCCTCGAACTAGACGGATGCACGGTGGGAGCTCATCGTTTAATTGGGCTAACATTTCTTGTGTTAGCCGTGTCATCGACTCTTGAAACCGTTGACGTTGGGCGTCCGATTGTTGTTGGAGCGAGTCGATCATCGAGTTTTGTTTCTCGATTTGTGTAGCTTGAGCATCGACTTTGTCCACCAACCGCCGGTAGCCCGGACCCGCGAAGTACTCGCACCTCCACCGCATACACCATACTAGGTGTTGCGGGTCCGTCCTCTCCCCCACATCGGATCCGTCCCGGCCCGTCTCTCGCCGAACACGGTGATAAATGCATCCTCGGCGAGAGAATGGCTGCTCGGAATTCCGAGCATCTGATTCCTCTGACTGGGGGGCATTCATCAACTGGCGCATCTCATCCTATATAATGTAAATATAAAGTCAGTTGTTATATGAAATAAAAATTGTCAAATGTTGATACAAACAAACATATTGCGTACCATAACTTGATGACTTTCCTCGTTGCACCATACGAGGGATCCATCCTCTGCCTCTTTCGTTTGGGTCATCTCGAAGACCTCTGGACGGGTAGGACGACGCCCTTCTTTGTTTGTCTGTTAAGAGAAAACATTATGAACACATTAGTACTATTATCGAGATATACAATAGTGAATAATAAAAACAATTATAAACTTACAAAATCAATCTGGTGATGAATGTTGGTTCTACCTCGCCTATAAGGCATGCTCAAATTAGCCCCGTTTGTTTTATTCCTTTGGCTAAGTGCCTACAAACAAGTTCATAACACATTAATTTTGTTAAGACAAGCTAATAAAATGAGTTATCAAATGTGGATTACTTTTAAATTAAATAAATTATTTACCTTATTGTCGTCCCTCTGCCATATCTCACACATATGACGCCACTGGTCGGGATCGCATTGTGGAGGCACAACGACAAGTGCCTCCTCCAGTGAGCGTCCTGTAAAATACTGTACGCCAAAATTGTATTAGTTACAGTACATAATCGTTTACTAAAAAAATAAATATGAAATTTTTACCTTCTTCTTAAGATGACCCCTTTGTTTTCTTTGCATCTTGTGGAACCCCCGATCCGGACCCGGTCCTTCTTCTTCCTTCCCCGGGTCGGAACGATGAGCGCCGCTCCTCCTTTCGGTTTCGTCGGTGGTGTAGGGTTGTGGTCGCCAGGAGCCGCGGGCTCCGAGAGTAAAAGACAAGAAACGATGTAAGTCTTAAAGAAAATGACCAAACGTACCTAAGCGGAGAGATTGTGTTGGGGAGATTATGGGTTCCATCTTCTTCCTTTTCGGCCGGCCGAGAAGAAAGAGCTTGAAGCACTTTAGTTGTTCCTACAAAAACAAGTAAGCCACGAAGACAAGTGAAAGTGGATTAGAACTAAGATAGTGGAGCATCTTGCAAAATGAATGAACTAAAACCACAAATGGAGATAGACTAACCGGATTGGGAATAACTCCCAACCCCCCTTTTATGTATTTTTGGATAATGATATATAATGTTACTAAGTTAAATATGCATGTAAATATGATGATCTATGATGGAAAACATAGGAACAAAGTAATGCTAGAAGGTTGTGGAAGAAAAACGAGTTTCGGCTCCAAAAACGGCAATCTGGAGTCCCAGGCGACCCGGCGTGGGGGTCGCCTGGGCGACCTGGCAAACGGGTCGCCTGGGCGACCTGGCAAACGGGTCGCCTGCTGCACCAGAATTCGGTTTACTCCCGGATGCTCCCGCAAGGCTTTCGGATGGCTTTAGAAGCTTGATGACGACTCCCGGAAGCTCCTAGGACGTGGATGATGATTCTCCCTTTGATGTAGGAGCTTGAGAAGCTTCGCAATGGATGCCGATGAAGAAACGGGATGAAGAACGTCGATTTACGGAGGTGGATGGAAGTGGGAAGCTCTCAATCTCTTTGACAATGAGAATTGGGAGGGATGGAAGAGGCTTGGAACTCTCTAAGGCTCTCTCTTGGGAGCTTGGGACGTTCTCTCTCTTCTAACACTCTTCCAACCCTTTGAAAGTGGTTAGGGGATCCCTTTTTATAGGCAAGAGGGTCCCAGGGGCATTTCTGGCATAAAAATTACTTTTCGAAGTCCGCAGGTGACCCGTTGGCCGTGTCGCCTGGGCGACCCGTTTGTCGGGTCGCCTGCGGAACTATAAATGCCATTAAATGCGCGTGCGCCGAAAGCTGGGCGGCCGCCGTCCTGGTCTGCTACACTGGCAGGCGACCCGTCAGTCGGGTCGCCTGCGCCCAGTCAACTCCGACCATCCGGACAAGCGTGCGCCGCTCACGGGTCACTTCGCCCAGTTCGTACACTGTTTTGGCAGCGACCCGCTGGTCGGGTCGCTTGCCGTACTCCGACCGCATTCGACGTTTCACCTACCACCGTCAGAACGGACGATTTGGCAGATGACCCGCCAGACGGGTCGCCTGGGCGACTCGGCAGGGGGTCGCCTGGGCGACCCGGTACACGGGTCGCCTGGGCGACCCGGTAGACGGGTCGCCTGGGCCCCCAGATTTCATTTTTGGGCATTTTTCTTGGTGGTCCGGTTTGTTTATCGGAAAACTCGAATACCTTCTAAGAAAACATGGATCTTATGCCCCTCAAATAGGCAAAATTTGCGTGTCTACAGCTTGCCTCGCCTTGGTGTCGGCTTTGTAGGGGAGCGATATGGAATGAAGCGTAGATGAATGTAATGAGACGTAGCGGCGTGCAATGGCGCGGACTGAAAAGGTGGCACCAAGGTGTAGATTTAGACACGCAGGCTACTGCCTAATTGGGCAATGGGCGGACATTATCGGTCCTTTGCCGTTCCCATTTGTCCTCTTCGGATCATTCCCGTCATTGATTGGATGGATGCAGTGCCGCGGGCACGAACATAAAGGGAGAAGCCTGCCCCCGCCGTGGGGGACCTCCGAGTCGTGGCTCGTGAGTTCATCTTGGTTAGCGGCCCAGCTCTGTGGTGTGCTTGTACCAAGAAGGGCTAACTAAACTAACGAAAACAAAGAGTGAACATCCAATCATTTCGGGGCTATATCTTCCGAGTTCATTTGGTCCTTGCAAGGGTACCGATTTTGTCCGGAGTGGAATGACTCCATGTTCTTCTAGAATTTACTGAATCTAGCGAGAAACTTTTCGGAATACCGGAATACAGCTCGTTCGAAGTGTCCGGAGAGTATGCGATGCATGATGCATGATTTATATATTTTTTGTGGGGAAAAATAGAAAAGCAAACTCAAAAATAAGCAAATAGTTGAAGATATAGGTCCTATGTTTACGGGTCAGGATACTGATCAAGAACCGTCGTCCCCGTTCATAAGACTTTGGTCTATCCGCGAGTTTAGAAACAGTTGAACCATCATTGTTTTTGTTGAGGGGGTTCTCAAGCTCAACTGTCCCGAACTCGAGGTCTTCAACGTTCAATTATATAATAACTGCTGACAAGTGTACAGAGTTCCCAGGTGACCCGTCTGCCGGGTCGCCTGGGCGACCCGTTTGTCGGGCCGCCTAGGCGACCCGTTTGCCGGGTCGCCTGCACCCGTCGTCAGAGCAGGCAGATTAGACCTCTGGACATCTTTTCAGCCTTGAATATAGCGCAGGACAGCTCCTTTCCCTCTTTTAAGCCCCCAACTCGCCCCTCTTGTGAGAACATCATACTTTCTCTCTCTCCTTTAGCTCTCTTACTCCTCTCACAATGTTTCATCCTTCAAGATTCATCCACCCGAAGAAGGCAAGAAGATTTTCGGAGGTTCCGGGGCACATCTTCAACAGAGTAGTGGCTGGAATTGTAAGTATCTTATTTCTTCTTCTTGCAAAATTATCCTCTTCTTATTTGGATCCCACTTTTCCTCTTATTTTCGGATTTGAATCTGTCATCCGGAAATGACCCGGCATCAGGTCGCCTGGGCGACCCGACAGACGGGTCGCCTGGGCGACCCGAAGATGGGGTCGCCCGGGCGACCCGGTGAACGGGTCGCCTGGGCGACCCGGTAGGCGGGTCACCTGCGCATCGCTGACACTTTTATATGTGCATATTCAGAATCCTCCGGCATTTCCGGGAGCTCGTCGCTATGGCTCATGTCAGTGGGTCTCCCGCATTATCCCGTATATCACTTTGCAAGCTCGCCATGTGCTTCGACAATGGGGCATGGCCGACTTCTTCGTTCATGTGGTGAATTGCTCTAAATATTATTGGGATTTTGCTCTCGTGGGAGCCTTGGTTGAGTGTTGGCACCCAGACACTAACACGTTTATTCTTGACACTTTTGAATGCACCATCCTTCTTGAAGAAGTTGAAATGTTGCTAGGCCTCCCAAATTCTCCTTATGGTCAAGAAGATTTTATGTTTATCCCACCTTTTCCTTTGACCGCTTACTTGTTTTTAGAGGAACTTATGACTCCAGTGGAAGCTTGTTCATTGATTGTCGGTAGCAAAATTTCCTTTGAAGGTCTCTTAGCATGGTCTATCAAGAGCATGGACAAGGCTTCTGAAGATTCTGACAATCTCATTTGTGGGTTGAAAGGAGTGGTGACTTGTGCTGTTTCTGCTTTCCTTTACCCTTCGGAGGACGGTTGGATTGCCCCGAGTTCCTTGCCTTGTATTTGGGGGTTGTGGCGCCGAGAGCGCATTGCCCCGTCTGTCTTGGGCTTCTTATATGAGGGGCTTTCTGCGGCATGCCTCGGTCGTCCTATGTTTGGTAGCATTCTTCTTTTAATTTCTTGGGCGGAACTTCACTTCAAATTTGATGTTGCCGAGGAGATTGTTCCGGCCTCGCGTTTGTTTCTCCGCAGCCCTTTGCATTCGGTGCTTTCCCCAATTAGGTCTTTGCAGGCAGGAGATGCCATTGGTGTCGCACCTTCCGAGCATCAAGGATCGTCGCCTTGGAACACCGGATGACGATGAGGAATGTCAAAGTGCAATTGCTTTGTGGAAGACGTGCAAATTACATAGTCCTTGGATGGTGACTGAAGAAGATGAAGCGCGCAAAGCTCGTTACTTGAAGAAGCTCCGGGCGATCCGTGCTTGATTATTCTCTTTCCTGCACTTATGTTAGTTCCAAGCTATGTATTTTCAGTCTGTTGAACATTTGATGTAGTGAATGCATGTTTCCTTTAAGTAAAGAAGGGTATTTTTCGGTTCTGTTAGCAGGAAACGACCCGTCCGGGGGCCGCCCAGGTGACCCCCCTGTCGGGTCACCTGGGCGACCCGTCAGACGGCTCGCCTGGGTGACCCGGCAGACGGGTCGCCTGCCGTGCTCGTCCTTGACATGTACTTGACATGAGTGGTCATGTACTTGCTTTGACCACACTTAAGGCTTTAAGAGACCATAAGCTCGTGGGTCTCTTCTCCTACCACATTTTTACCTTCCTTTAGAGTGTGAGGTGTTGAGATTTTTGAGCAAGGAGGTTACCAACATGCCATATGCTAGGCAAAGCTCGGTTCTACCCATATCGGCTCTTCCGGATCACCTCCGGGGTCTTCGTCATCTCAATGAAGTAAGCGTATTGATTTTTTCTCTTCCATTCTCTCATTTTCATGTGCTAGACTCCTCCATTCGTACTCCTTTTGTTGAGAGGATGCATGACCCATTGGATCAAAGGGTGTCCCTTACTGTTCTGGGAAGTGGCCCGATCTACGGGTCGCCTGGGTGACCCGAGAGGCGGGTCGCCTGGGCGACCCGAGAGGCGGGTCGCCTGGGCGACCCGAAAGACGGGTCGCCTGGGCGACCTGGAAGGCGGGTCGCCTGGTACCCACAGAACTTTTTCTTCTCCTGATTGTCTGTGCCTTGTTCAGGAATTGCCGTCCTTCCCCTCTTCCAATCGCTTTGGTCAGTTTGCATGGGCTGAACGTCTGATGCGGACGTTGACACGTCATTCGTTGGAAATTTTACACGATTGGGGCTTAAGGGGCGTTCTTGCCCATTTCCGACGCATACATCGTTACCACTGGGATTTTGTGATGTTGGGTGCGTTAGTGGAACGATGGCACCCGGAAACTCATACATTCATATATGCTGATTTTGAATGCTCCATTCTTCTCGGAGGAAGTGGAGCTCATCTTGGGCCTAAGGGCCGGTGAAATGGGCGAATCTCCGGATTTCTTTACTCCGTCCATAGATTGCTCTTGCTTACGTATATTGCAGAATTTATGCCTTGTTCAAAGGCGATTGCCTTGATGGATGGCGAGGGGGTCAACCTGTCTCGCCTATACTGTTGGACTCTCTCTTGCTTGGAATCTACTGGTGACTCGGCGGAGCAATTAATGTCTGGATTGAAAGGGGCTGCCGTATGTATCGCGATAACCGTCTTGTACCCTTCAGGAGATGACATTATCAGTTTTGCTCACCTGTCCCATGTGGAGGGCTTATGGAGTGGCCGTCGGCTGGCTATGTCAGTTCTTGGTTTCCTCTACCAAGGATTAACTGAAGCTAGCTTAGGCCGTTCTTTTTCTGGTAGCCTCTTGCTTTTTAGTTGTTGGGCTGATCTTCACTTCAGGTTCACGGCGTCTACCCCCGGCTTCCCAAGCTCCTTTACCCGAAGTCCTCTGGCCGGGGTGGCGAGACAGGCAGGCCTGAGCAGAGGCGTTTGGGATCATTGCCCCGGGTTCCGGTCGAGGCGCAGTTGGCGGGATTACTTTGAGTCCGTCATGCATCAGCAGTTCTTTACCATTACTCAGCCGGTGACACGCACACTCTTCCGTACTTGCCTTGTTCCCGGTAGAGAGCTATTTCTCGGTGACGACGAGGTTTCTCGTGTTGTACAACCCACATCGATGTGCGCTTCAGCTAAACGTGCCGGTCCGTGAGCTTCTTCATCGTTCCCCGATTCCGAGGATCAGGCCGAGGCGTGTGGAGGGGGATGAGCGACATCTTCTTTTAGTTCGAGCAGCCGGCAATGTTGTCGGTTGGCTTCCGCATCTCGGGGGAGCTCCATTCTCTTGACGGCTTCATGGATTACTTCCTCGTTTTTATCCGTTATTTTGGACTAGAGTATGCTCGTAAGAGGGTTAGCATGGAGATGTACAAGAAAAAACTTTCGTATTTTGAAAAAGTTAATTGCCATGCTTACAAGAATGTTTATGTGATTGCAAATACCTCTTTTTCTCTTTTCGGGTCGTGCCGGATAACCGGGTTGATGTGACGCGTCTACCGGGCCCAAATCGGCCTTCCATGTTCCGATCTCGGAATTGGAAGATACCCATAAAGATTTTCTATTTTTCTAATGTTTTTGGTGATTTTTTTCAGAATTTTTTGATAGAAAGAAAAATTTTCACTGTTTCTATATAAAGGGCTCAGATTTACCGTTCATTTTCACTTGTTCTGGCGAGGATTCCGTGTGAAAAAGTGTACGGTCTACTTCCGCGGCTTCCTGCTTCTTCTACGACCTCCGAGGTCCGTTATTCATTTCACGACTATTGTAGATCGTAGTTTCAACTTTTCATAGGCGCGAAAATTTTTGAAATCGGAGGTCAATAGGTCGAAAAACCGGTCGGGGAAGGGAGCGCATGCGTCCCCTTCCCCAGGCGGCCCGAAGCTCAGGTCGCCTGGGCGACCCGGAGCTCGGGCCGCATGGGCGACCCGGCTTCGGGTCGCCTACGGTAGGCGGCCCGAAGCGCGGGCCGCAAGGGCGACTCGGCTTCGGGACGCCTGAGGTAGGCGGCCCGAAGCGCGGGCCGCCCAGGCGGCCCGACGCACGGGCCGCCGCGCTGTGCGGCCCGAAGCGTGGGCCGCCCAGGCGGCCTGACGCGCGGGCCGCCTGCCCAGGCGACCTGGTCGCCAGGTCGCCTGGGCATTCCAGAAACGCCGAAATGCCCAAAAAAAATTATTTTTCATATTATTCCATGTAACTGACAACTTGACCTCATTATTTTCAGATGGTGCGGCGTTCTCACACGTCTGAGGCCTCTACCTCCGCCGCGGCGCCTGCGATGTCCGACGAGGACATCGGTGATGATGACGTTTTCGCCGCGCCAGAGCAGTATGTGGAGCCCAAAGTTCCAGTAATCATGCATGATTTTCTATATTTTTTTCTTTTTTCTAATTGGGACTAACAAGACTTTCATTTATTGCAGAAGAAGATTCATTCCAGGATTTCTTGGGAATTGGTGGGCATAGTATACGAGGCGCTCCAGCCCTTCCAGAAGGTGCGCTTGGAGGGGATGGGTTTCGGCCCATTCTTTCGTTGCGCGCCATTCTGGGAGGACCTCCCTTTTGTCCAGGCGATGAGGGAGAGGTGGGATTCCACCTCTTGCTCATTCCTTTTTCCGTGGGGGCACATGGTGCCCACACTGGAGGACGTGGCACGCATCACCGGTTTGCGTGTCCATGGCCTCCCCGTGACGGGAAAGTCCTATGCTGACTACTCGAGGAAACTCGAGCGTTACTTCGGACTTTCCCTCCCGGCGAGTCCAGGGGGATGGCGCACCCTCAAGAGGGGTCCTTTCGCTGCCCTTGTTGGTATGCGCGATGCCGTGCCGACAGGGGTCTTCAGACCGGCTTTCCTTGCGCAGCTGGTCTTGCGCGTTCGGGAGACCCTCTGTGGTGAGGAGGGTACTCCTCGTGCGTACGTGGACCTCCGTAGGTTCTTGTTGTTCTTCTTGGCCGTACTTCTTCTCGTCCACGAAGAGCGACAAGGTACACCTTCGATTTGTGCCCCTACTCGTTAACCTTGAGCAAAGTTGGCGAGTATGCCTGGGGCGCCGCGATGCTTGCCCACCTATTCTCGTCCCTGGCACGTGAGAGTGGTGAGATCTCAGTTGCCGGGTTCACCCCGTTTCTACAGGTATGCCTTGCTTTATTTGTAGCATTTATCATTAAATGAAAGAAAACTAACGGCTATCTTTTTGTTGCTTTTTCGTATCCGGGGTTACATGCACCTTCCTCTCGGGGCGGGGAGTCCGCTCGGACCCGCCCCAAGCACTTTTCTATGCGGGTGGTCGGTACAGCGACCAGCCGGTTCCGATGACGTCCAGCTGGTCGACCTTCGCCGTCGACTGCTCCGTTTCCCCCACGATCAGGTATGCCTCTTGCCCTTAGTTCTGATCATATTTCTAATATCACTGCTCTTTTAACCGGTATTTGGTACAGGTCGTTTGGCAGCCTTATCTGGGGTCGGATGAGCAGGAGCAGCCTTGGGTTCAGGCCGCCCAAGGGGTTCTGGGTCGTGACACCTTCCTCATCTGCCTCAACGAGGTGGAGCCTCTATGGGTGCGTCTTGCGATGCGCTCGTTGGGGCTCCACCAGGAGTGGGTCTTCCCGGACCCACACGAGCGGGTGGGGAGGTCGTCACGAGGCCTCACCGTCGCCGTGGACCGGCGACACGAGTGCCGTACCGCCTTGGACATCCGGCGGCGTGGCGGCACTCCGTGGCGTCCACGGCCACAGATAGCTCAGAGTACCTCCGACAGTACACTGAGTTCTATGGCCACCTCTTCTCTGACCCGGAGGTTTGTAACCCCTTCCTTTCTTCTTTAGAATTTTTGTTACCTGTCTGGATGACTGATGATGCGACTTTCCTTGATGCAGGAGGAGGAGGAGAGCGAGCTGGTTCACCTTCGCGAGAAGGTGACCTCCCTCCGGGAGAAGGCCCGGCGCCTGGTATGATCCACTTTCTCTTCCTTGCTGCTTGCTTATGACTGTCAGACTAATGCCGTTTATCTTCTTCTTTCAGCGGGAGAGGCGCCGGGAGAAGGAGGAGCGAGCTCAGCGCCGGCTGCAGGCGGCGGAGGGTCGCTTCCTTCACACTTGCCACGAGGTTTGTTCTGTCATTTTCAGGCTTTGTTTCTGTTGCTTTTATTGATTCCTCTCAGTTCTTTTCAGCGTGACGAGGCTCGCCGTCAGCTAGAGGAGCTACGGGGCCGAGCCGGAGAGGCCGAGCCCATGGACACTGACGGGATGGGCATCCCAGAGACGACGACCTTTTTCCCGGAGGGAGCTGCCACAGCCTGGCCCTCACCAGTGGGGGAGCCCTCCTGCTCAGCGGTTGTCCCCTATGGTGACCGCTCCACTTTGTGGTCGCATTTGTTGGCCGCGGTATGCTACTTCTTTGCTTACTACCGGTCTTTCTTTCCTTTGCTTGTTGCTTACATTCTCTTTCTTGCAGAACACAGAGCTTCTTCATCAAGTTGCCGAGTCGGCGAGGACCGAGCAGAGTCTTCGCGACTCTGAGCAGAGTCTTCGTGATGAGGTGAGTTCGATGCTCTCCTTCTTTTTTCTCCTTGCACGTTGTTGAACAGCTTCCCCTTTTTAGGTTGACCGGCTATCGAGGCACATCGGGGAGCTCGAGTTGCAGCTCTCCTCCTCGTCTGCAGAGGTATATAAAAAGAATCTTTCTGAAGTTGCTTTTCTTGACACTTTCTGACGGGTCTCTTGGTCTAATTGCAGCTTGCCACCCTCCGAGGGAAGGTGGAGGACCTCTCTCGCCCGTCTGGTGAGCGGGAGATGGGCCTCCGACTAGCCTTCATGGAGGAAACTCGTGCGATGGAGCAGCGCTATGCAGAGCGCATCCGGACATTGGAGGAGCGCCATGCAGATCGCGTTCAGACCCTGGAGGAGCGTCACATAGCAGAATTGCGGAGGGCTTCCGAGCAGCAGCATCAGTTGACATTGGAGTTTGCTCGGGCTCGGTCTGAGTCGCGCTCTCACCGTTCTGGAGGCTCCCAGATGACGATCCAGCAGGGTCTTAGTCGGAGTCGTGCGACCGCGTCTGCTCGGCGAGGAGATGAGAGGGCGGCGATGCCCCCTCCTGTCTCGACCCCAGAGGATCCTGTACCAGAGGGAAGCGGCGAGTCTTGATTGTGCCGGCTCTCTCCTTATCCTTGTATATTGTGATTGTTAGTGATATTGCATTCATTCTTTCTCCTGCGTGTCCACACTTTTGAGAGCACGTTAGTTTTGTTTTTGGGTATAGCCCCTTGCAATTTGTCAAGGGGCGTTTCCCCTCTCAAACAGGAAGATAGTAAATATGCAATGCATTTAAAGGAAACATGCAAGACGGAAATTAAGTATGGATGCAAAAGATAACATTTTTGTTTGTTTTGAGGTTTTCTATTTTGTTTGGTTTTTTATTGATTTTCTGATTTGTTTGTGTTTTGGATATTTGATTTTTTTTTTATTTTTTTTTGTGCGAGGAGAGCAACCGTCTTTTATCCTTTGACTTGCTTGCAAACCGGCATCCTTTCGTTTCCTTTCTTGGTTAAAGGTAAACATCACGTGTAAATAGCTTACCCTGACTTGAATCCTTTGTCCTTCTACCTTTAGTTGGTCAGGGGTTCCTCCTAGTTAGATTAGTCAATCTTTATCCGTGGTGGTTAAGAGGGAAGAAAATTTAGGCAAGTCCACGGTAGGATTAAAGAATTCGAATTTGTTTTCCCTACTAATGCCCGAATCACCTGTTGGGATTTGGCCTCTTCGGGTCTCTTCTTTTGATTGCCCCTGTTTTTGCGGCCCTCATTCAGACGGATTTTTTTTTTTTTTTTTTTTTTTTCTTGATCCGTGGGGCCCATTGCCCATCTTTTGGAGCCATTTTTCATCTCTGGGGTTATTTCAGGTGCTCATTCAGACAGGTCAGAGATATATATATATTTCTTTTTCTTCATGACCTGAGGGGTTCATTGCCCATCTTTTGGCACCTATTATTTTGAGAAATTAGACTCTCTGAGGTTGCCTCCTACTAGGGTAGCGGGCTTTTCGAGTACTCCTTGTTCTAATCCTTGCACCTGCCGTGGACCGATATGTGGAAGGAATCGGATAAGAATGTCGCTTCTTCACTAGGAGGTTTCCCATCCCTTCTTCCAGTATCAGGCCATCGGATGACAGATCAGAGCGTGAAGTGGGTGCAGTATGGTGCTTATCCTTAACCTTGATTGAATGGTTGTGCCGTGTAACAAGCAAGCCTTGGATGATAGCAAAGTTCTTCTTCTCGCAGCATTTTGTTGTATATATGATTTTTTTGGATTTTTATGGAAAATACTTTTTGAGAAAGAGTCCGTTCCACGGATGATTCAATTCTTCTCCTTCAGCATTAAGCAGTTTATAAGAATTGCCAGGATAAATAGCTGAAACTATAAAGGGGCCCTCCCAATTAGGTTGAAGCTTGGAACGGGGACCACCCGGCTTAACAAATATTCTTTTAAGCACTACTTCTCCGACTCGAAATTTTCTCTCAATCACTTTTTTCTGATAAAATCTTTTGAGCCGATTTTGGTAAGCCCTAGCATGTTCAGCGGCAGCCAGCCTCTTTTCGTCCAGCAGATCGAGTTGCACAAGGAGAGATTCCCTGCGTTCACTTACCGGGATCTCCTGATCAAGCTGAACTCGGAGGGACGGTATGAGCACCTCGTATGGGACTACAGCCTCCATTCCATATGCCAAGGCATAGGGAGTTTGACCTGTTGGGGTCCGTACTGAGGTGCGGTAGGCCCATAGAGCGTCTACCAGCTTATCTGGCCAATCGGCGAACTTGGTAGTCTCACCGGTTTTCTTGATGATTTTAATCGTGGTTTTATTTGTTGCCTCTCGCTCGGCCATTGCCTTGAGGGTAATATGGTGATGAATGATGCAATTTTATGCAATACCTGTTGCAGAGGTCCTGTAGCTCTTGAGAGATGAATTGCGGCCCATTGTCGGTGACGAAGTTGCTAGGGATACCGAACCTGGCGAGAATGTTGCGCTTGATGAAGGTACACACAGTAGATGCCTTGATCTCCGCATATGCCTCTGCTTCAGCCCACTTGGTGAAGTACTCCGTGGCCGTAAGAATGAAAGACTTGGTTTTGATGGCGGCGTTCGGGTCTCCAAGGGGTCCAATGATATCAAAGGCCCACATGGCGAAAGGCCATGGAGCGTGTATTGGGTGAAGAGAGGAAGCAGTGAATGGATTTTGTCGGCATGGAGTTGGCATTGATGGCAATGTCGGACAAAGACCGAACAATCTTCTTCGAGAGTGGGCCAATAGTACCCTTGCCGAATGATTTTTTTAGCAAGGGCTTGAGCGTTGACATGGCCCCCACATACTCCAGAATGGGCTTCCTTGAGCACCAGTTCGGCTTCTCCTTCATCTATGCACCTTAGCAAGATTCCGGTCAGGCTCCTCCGTATAGGGTTCCCCCTAGTAAGACGTATTTCTGAGAGATTCTCCTAATGATTTTCCTTTCGGAGGGTGTTGATCCTGGCGGGAATGATTGATCCTTGCAAAATTGGGCAATTTCAAAGAACCAAGGCTTTTCTTCTTCTTCGAGCGACTCTTCTACCTCGACCAAAGTTAATTCTTCTCTCTGCCTTAGATTGTCCTTATCCTCGAATCCTTTTACCTTGAGGAAATAGGGGTCTTCTAGGGCGAGGCATAACTTGTCGGTGGACGAAAATATTCTTTTCGATCCATCCGGCGTAATGGGTAGAGATGATGCCAATGATGCCAAAGAATCGGCAAGGATGTTCGAGCACGGGGAACGTGGACGAATTCAAGCTTGGAAAAGAGTTTGATGACATGTGAAGCAAGCTCTTGGTAGGGCCTCGAGTCCGGGGTGAGAGGTCCTATAACGAGCCAGAACTTGACGGAGAATCAGTTGACTATCTCCTATTATTCTAAGCTTGGTGGCTCCATGTAAATGAGCAGCTCTCAACCCAGCCAGCAATGCCTCATACTCAGCTATGTTATTGGTCACGGGGAAGCTGAGCTGGAAGGCCTGAGGGATGACTACGCCTTCAGGAGACAATAAAACAACCCCAATACCCCTACCTTGGGAATTAAGAGCCCCGTCAAAGTATAATGTCCATAGATCAGGAATTTGGACAGACATTAATTCTTCGTCGGGCAATTCACTTCGGACAGGGTCAAAGGTAGGGACAAGATGGTGAGCTAGGTGTTCGGCGATAGCATACCCCTTGACTGACTTTTGTTGGACATAGCTGATATCAAACTGGGAAAGGAAGCTTTGCCAGCGGGCTAGCCGATCGGTTAGTACTGACTTTTCAAGGAGAAACTTGATTGGATTCATTCGGGCGATAAGATGGACTTCGTGAGCCAAGAAATAATGTTTGAGCTTCTGCACCACCCACACGAGGGCGGAACATGTCTTCTCCATGCTGGTGTACTTGAGCTCACAAGAATCGAAGATTTTGGAAAGATAGTAGGTGGCCCTCTCCTTGCCTTCTTCATCTACTTGTGCCAGTACTGCCCCTAGAGATCCCTCAAGCACAGAAATGTACAAGATTAGGGGTTTTCCTTGGACGGGTGGTCTGAGCACCGGTGGATTTGCTAGATAGTCTTTAAGTCCTTGGAATGCTTCCTGGCACTTCCTATCCCACTTAAACTCAGCCCCTGCTTTGGTTAATTCGTAAAAGGGTTTGCACCTTTGGGAATGTTGAGAAATGAACCGCCGGATAAACTGCAACCTTCCAATCAATCCTCTGAGCTCCTTGAGGTTGCGTGGTGGCGGGAGGTTGGCGATTGCTTTAGCCTTGTTGGGATCAATTTCAATTCCTCTCTTACTGACAATGAACCCTAACAATTTTCCTGAGGAAACTCCGAACACACATTTCTTTGGGTTCATCCTGAGCTTATACTCTTCAAATTCTCTGTAAAACTTTTCTCAAAGCTTCTGGGTGATCATCTAGGGTTCTAGATTTAACCACCAAATCATCCACATATACTTCCACGTCCTTATGCATCATATCATGAAAGATGGCCATCATGGCTCTTTGATAGGTCGCACCAGCATTCTTTAGTCCAAATGGCATGACCACATAGCAATATGTACCCCAGGGCGTGGTGAAAGAAGTCTTCTCCTCGTCCTCCTTGGCTAGCCGGATCTGATTGTAACCCGAATACCCGTCCATGAACGAGAGAGCCTCATACCCTGCCGTGTTGTCGACCAATACATCGGTATGAGGGAGCGGAAAATCATCTTTAGGACAGGCCTTGTTTAAGTCCCGAAAATCAATGCAGATCCGAATCTTGCCATCCTTCTTTAAAACAGGGACTATGTTTGCCACCCATTGCGGATAGAGAACGACTCTAATGAATTTAGCTTGATGTAGTTTGTCGACCTCTTCTTTCATCTTCAAGGCAACATCTGGGTGGAATCTTCTAAGTTTTTGTTTGACCGGGCTTGCTCCCTCCTTAAGGGTTAATCGGTGTTCAACTAAGGAATTGTCTAACCCAGGCATGTCTTGATAGGTCCAAGCGAAGGCTTCTTTGTGATCCTGCAAGACTTTTACCAAATTCTCTTCTTGAAGAGGGGTGAGGTTGGCACTTATGAGGACAGTTCTGGGATCTCCCGGTGTGCCAAGATTTAATTCCTTAGTAGGCTCATCAGCAGCGGCCGAAGGTTCCTCGAATCTCTTGATTCCCGACGCGTAGCTGTCGGCCATGTCCTCTTCTTTATCTTCAGATTCAGAATCCTTTCCGGTGGCCACCTCGTATACCCCTAAGGACGTATCAATGTTATTTCTTTCTTCATATCTGACTTCTCCGAGAGAAAGTGGATTTTCTAAAAATCCTGGCACCTTGGTACATTCTAATGCTGCTCGTGCTAGCTGGTGTAAGTATCGGTTCGGAACTCTCTTCTCTCTTTTCCTAGATTGAGCTACTCCTACAGAAAGTGAAGGTGCGGTATTTACAAGGGGAAATAGTGGATTTTCTAGGTTGGTGGTGGGAGAGGCGGCCTCCGGGGCCAGGAGAGACGTCTCCTCGATCGACCAGCGAGTCGCGAAGAGGACATTTTTTTTTGGCGAAAGTCAATCATGGAGATCGACCTATTTTCGGGTGCCTGG
Source organism: Cryptocoryne crispatula var. balansae (assembly GCA_036172225.1). Taxonomy (NCBI): domain Eukaryota; kingdom Viridiplantae; phylum Streptophyta; class Magnoliopsida; order Alismatales; family Araceae; genus Cryptocoryne; species Cryptocoryne crispatula. The sequence goes on from CM069935.1 coordinate 1,881,494, forward strand.
TTGGCACACAAAGACAAGAGGGTGAGGAGACCCGACAAGCTCTCTGAATCATCGGGGTTTGCTGTGATTGCGCGAGATCTTGGTGGTATAGAATCGAGGGTTAAAGAGGAGAATGCTCGGAGGAGCATCGGATGTAAGGGGCTAGCGGGCCCGATGGAAAGAGTGTCGGTGAAGCATTGCCTAGACCCAATGTTGTCTGAGAAAGATGGCTGCCCGACATTGTTATTACTGAAGGGAATGGGGAGTCCGTGAGACAAACTAAGTTGAATAGGTGACTGAAAGCCTGAGGAGGTAAGGACAATAGACGGCCCTCGAGGAATGGATTGATAATGGAAAGAAAACTGCTTGGTGGATCGGCTCCCGTGAATCAGAGCTGAGTTCGTTTTGGTTCCTTCACTTGATCCCTCTTCATCGGCCAAAAACAATGAGTGCAACGAAAGATAGAGCTCTTCCTCACCTTTATCGGTCCTTTGTCTTTTTCTAGGCCTCGTGTTGATATCATGGCAGTATGCTGGACCCTCCTGGCAAATCTGGATGACTTCTCCTCGGAGAAAATATTCAGACATATTACTTTTCCATGGTGCTGGTTCATATATCCTTTTGTCTTTACTGATTCCTCGGTATCCAAGCCCTGCCTTGGTCTTCTGGTGAGGAAGCTTAATGGGTTTGTCAATCCCTTGCGAGAACCTACCCAAACCTTGTCCTTCTTGATATCCCAATATTTTCATGATGTGCCAGCCAATGGGGTGCTCAGCATCCCTCTTTTTGTGTTGAATTTGCTGCGAAGACTCCCCGGTTTCTGGTAGCTCCATCAAAGTTAGCACCGGCCGGGTTGGCAGCCACGAAGTTGTAGATGGCAAAGGACTCACATAGCTTGATACTTTGATGACTTGTCCTTTGTATGGAAATTTGATGCATTGGTGATTTGTGGATGCCACTGCCTCAAGGGTCTCCAAATAGGGACGCCCCAATATAGCCTTGTAAGTAGGGTCCATTTCAAGTATGTGAAATTCAGCCGTGATAATCTTGGGGCCTAGCTCTACTTCTAGCATTACCGTGCCTTGAGCGGGCCTCTTGACATTGTCAAATGCTGTAACCGTGAGACCTGAGGGATTAATTTCTCCCATGGAGATGTTACATAACTCTAATGTTTCCGGTGGCATGATATTTAATGAAGCTCCGGTGTCCACCAAGCAATTTGTGAGTAACACTCCCTTGACACCAATAGTTAGGCATAGGGCACACCTACGGACATCAGGACTTGCCAGCTCCTCATTTGTGAATGTCAGAGCAGGGTGTGCACTTTTTGGTGCCAGGACAGCAGTAATCTTTTCAGGAGGGAGGCTTTCATGTACCATTACCCTTTGAAGATATTGTTGCAAGACTTCCTGATGAGTTTTGGACCTCTTGATTAATTCCAGAATGGATATTCGTGCTGGCGTTTTATCCAAGTGCTTTAACAAGTCATATGATGTTCCTGGGGCTGGCTCTTCAACAACCTCTTCCTCCGGTTCTTGTGTTGCCCCTACTTGCGGGAATACGCGCTGGAACATACGCCCGCTCCTGAGAACCGTGGCGAGTTGGGGCTGAGTGGGCTTGTGGGTTGTTGCTGGTTGGATAGGCGGTGGGTTGGAGATGGTAGTAGTTGTCGTTGGCTCGATGGTCGTCGAAGTTAGAGTTGTAGGGGATGTGGGGGTAGTGAGAGGCGTGGGTTGAGGTGGTGGAGGCTCCTTCTTGGTGACTGGAGGTGTGATTTTGGGCTGAGCGGGAGGTGGCCGGATGATGGGTCCGAGGGGGAGCGGTGGTGGAGTGGATGGGGCTATACTTGGTCGGATTATGGTTCGTCCTGGGTACAACGGGGCGGAAGGAGGTCTTATAATGGGTGGAAGGTTAATTGGGGATCGGGATATGGTGAGTAAAATTCGGTTGGCATGGGTTGGTTGTGGGCGAGTTGGGAAAGTGGGCGTGAGGTTCTCAAAGTGCCACTTTTGTTCTCGGTTCTGAGCATCTTCCGAAGAAGTTGAAATGTGGACAACTCGATGGTTGTCAGGTGTAGGCGCGGGCGCATGTGTTGGTAGCGGGTTTTGCACTATTCCCAAGTTTACTTGTTGCTGTTGTCTTTCTTGTACAGTTGGTGCTCGAGTTTTGAGTGAACTGATGTATTCTCCCATCTGTGCCCAGTCAATGCTGCCTTGTTCATTTAAATCATGAATGTAATCCCGAAAATAATAGCAATCTTCTATGTTGTGTCCGGGATATCTATGATAGATGCAATATTTGTCTGTGTTTGCTGTTCCTGACCAAACCATTCTCTCCTTTGGGAGTGTTATTTGCTGTGCTGCCATTAGGGCGTTGAAAATGTCAGTTAAGGAATAAGGCAGAGGAGGGTAGTTTTCTCTCTTGGGCCCCACTCTTTTCTGGCCATATGTGTTTGGTGGTGGTACCTGTTGGTAGTTGGGTGGCTAGGGTGGTTGGCGTTGGTTGTTAACCGGGTTTTGTGTTTGCTGAGGCGGAGGAGGCAACTGGGGCCTTGGGGGTCGAGGAGGTGGCTGCTGGTAGGTTCTTGTATTGTGGTTAGGTCGAGGGTGCTGGTATTGGGGAGAAGGGTGCTGGTATTGAAGAGGAGGGTTACGGATCGGGTTTCCCACCAAGCTCACATTTTCATTGTTGACTATCCCTTCAGTTACCGGGCCAGAAGTGGTGAAGGCGGCCTTTTTGGTGGCCCGGGGTTTTGGGTCATAAAGATTCATCAAGGGTGTGTCTTTAAGCCGAGTCCGGATGTATCTAGCTCTCTCATATAACTCGCCATAGTTCCCGGATGGTGCATGACAAGTATGTTTCTCGCGTCGGAGCGGCATTAGCTATAATCATTTTAACTTGCTCGGCTTCGTAAACCGGGTCGGCCAACTTTTCAGCCATGGACCTCCATCTCGTCAAAGATATTTGACAAAATCTTCTTCTCGCCCTCATTCTTTCGACCACAAATCCGTAATTGAATAACTCGGGCCCATCCTATCCCCGTACCTCTCGCAAGAATTTAGGTTTAACAATGTCAAAATTGCCGGCCTCCAAGGGGTCAAGTGAATAGAACCATTCTAGAGCGTGCCCTTCCAGAGATCTTCGAAAAAGATAGGCAAGAGCTTGCCGATCGTCTTGCCAAGCAGATGACTCATAAAGAAAATCTTTAACATGAATGTAAGGGTTACCGGTGCCATTGTAACGGCGAAAAACCGGTAATTCAGAGGGTGGGAAGCGGAGAATCGGGAGAGAAGGGAGAGAAACATCGGGTGTCGACCGAGTGTCGATCATGCGGCGAAGCTCCTTGTATTGCTCCTTGAGTTCGTTGATTGCCACATTATCAGTGGTTGGTTCTCGAGTGATTGGGGGAGACGGGGCATATGTAGGTGCCCGATGTGTTGGGTTTTGAGGGGGGAGGGTTGTAACTCGATGAGGTGGTTGCACTGAAGGGTATGCGGGATGAAGGAGGTGATTAGAAGAATAGACCAACGGTCTAGATGGCCCCGCCAAATTAGGATCCGGATGGTTGAGATTCGCTATCGGGAAGAGATGATCGGGAGCGATTGGACCGGTGTGTGAATGACCGTGTGGTACCACATCGGGTTGGCGACCCACGGATCGGGGGGTGGATATAGGAGGAGGTCCCTCCATTTGCGGGTGATTAACGGGAGATTTGCCCCGAAGAGCGGTTTGAAGGGCTTGAACAAGTTGATCGGGGTTGGCTTGTGATAAAGCCTCTTGAAGAGAAATCGGGTTAGGAGGGGGAGAAACGACCATATCGGTTTCGTAGGGATGGTCGGGATCGTGGACGGCACAGATGTTTCCCTCGTGGACTGACTGGACCTCTTGTGGGTCGGCGTGCGCTTGGTCAAACTCCTCGGGCTCGTAGTAGTCCGCCATGACACGTCCGGACCTGAGTGACATAGGCATAAAGCGAAAAAGCAAGTAACAGAAAATAAATACCTTTGGATTTTTTTGTTTTTATTTTTTTTTTTTGTTTTTTTGTTTTTGATTGTTGTGATCAAAGAGGTATTACCTCAAGCAATGATTTCTTTTTTGGGAAGATTTTAAGGATTTTTGTGAGAAGGTTAACCCTCTCTTTTTTTCGATTTTCACTTTTGTTGCACAAACAAGTTAAAACAAAGACTTGGAATGATTAAACGCGCCTTTTTTGTTCAATCCTTAGATTAGTGAGCTTCTTAAGAGAATATTGTCCTCTCAATGATAGGTCGGACCCTATGCTCTCACAAAGCCGAGCAATCTAGGATTAACACTTTTCTCACAACGATTGGGTGATAGGTGACACTGGGTTTTTGGGGTAAAAGGTACAACCGGCCCGATCGGTGAAGAGGGAATCCTTCACTTTTGGGGACTTACGGAGGTCTTAGTGAAAACCAATCTAATCAACCGAGAGGGAATCCCCGGAAGAGAGATCGGAATCCACCAAGAGACGCGGGTGGGATGGAGATGTCTTTTGGGAGGTGGGTGAGCCTCCCGTCTCGAATGACCTAATGAGTCGGGCGAACCCGGTACTCAATGCAATCTAATGCAAGAATTTAGCAAGGATGAGATAGCATACAATAAGAAAGAAAAACAATGCAACGATCAACAAATAATAACTAGGATGATGATTAAACTATCAAGAACAATAACTAAACAAGTCAAAGATGCTAGAAAATATTGATTTTTTTTGCAAGTTTGATCCAAGAAAAATGAGCAAGAGCAAGTAAAACTAAAGACTACAACAGAAAAAGAGTTACTGGAAGCGTAGATGACCCGGCAGACGGGTCACCTACGGATCTGGCAGGTGACCCGGCGGGGGGGTCACCTGCGGAAAACAGAAAACAGAGCCGAAAGAAAGCACTTAATAACCGGGGTCCCGCGGGGACCGAAATAGCATGGATTTGAAAGTAAACTAAGGACAAGATGCTTGGCAATAACAGTGAATAAAAAACAAGTGGATCCACGTAGGGACTTAAGGAAGCGGAAAGCTCTAAATCATAAAAACAGGAGATGACCCGGCAGGGGGGTCATTTGCGAAAACAGAACACTTCCGGGAACTTGATTCTTCAAACCGGAAGAAGATCCACGTGGGGATCACTAGATAAAGGAAATGGAAGACAATATGATGATAGTGAAAGTGAGAAGAGGCTTACTTGGAAATGGAAGAACAACTAAGTTTGCTTCAAGCATGAGGTGGTCCCACCGTGGTCGCCAAAAGATGTGGAACCCCCGATCCGGACCCGGTCCTTCTTCTTCCTTCCCCGGGTCGGAACGATGAGCGCCGCTCCTCCTTTCGGTTTCGTCGGTGGTGTAGGGTTGTGGTCGCCAGGAGCCGCGGGCTCCGAGAGTAAAAGACAAGAAACGATGTAAGTCTTAAAGAAAATGACCAAACGTACCTAAGCGGAGAGATTGTGTTGGGGAGATTATGGGTTCCATCTTCTTCCTTTTCGGCCGGCCGAGAAGAAAGAGCTTGAAGCACTTTAGTTGTTCCTACAAAAACAAGTAAGCCACGAAGACAAGTGAAAGTGGATTAGAACTAAGATAGTGGAGCATCTTGCAAAATGAATGAACTAAAACCACAAATGGAGATAGACTAACCGGATTGGGAATAACTCCCAACCCCCCTTTTATGTATTTTTGGATAATGATATATAATGTTACTAAGTTAAATATGCATGTAAATATGATGATCTATGATGGAAAACATAGGAACAAAGTAATGCTAGAAGGTTGTGGAAGAAAAACGAGTTTCGGCTCCAAAAACGGCAATGCGGAGTCCCGAGCGACCCGGCGTGGGGGTCGCCCGGGCGACCCGGCAAACGGGTCGCCCGGGCGACTGGCAAACGGGTCGCCCGCTGCACCGATTCGGTTTACTCCCGGATGCTCCCGCAAGGCTTTCGGATGGCTTTAGAAGCTTGATGACGACTCCGGTAGCTCCTAGGACGTGGATGATGATTCTCCCTTTGATGTAGGAGCTTGAGAAGCTTCGCAATGGATGCCGATGAAGAAACGGGATGAAGAACGTCGATTTACGGAGGTGGATGGAAGTGGGAAGCTCTCAATCTCTTTGACAATGAGAATTGGGAGGGATGGAAGAGGCTTGGAACTCTCTAAGGCTCTCTCTTGGGAGCTTGGGACGTTCTCTCTCTTCTAACACTCTTCCAACCCTTTGAAAGTGGTTAGGGGATCCCTTTTTATAGGCAAGAGGGTCCCAGGTGCATTTACGGCATAAAAATTACTTTTCGGAATCCGCGGGTGACCCGCCGGCCGGGTCGCACAGGCGACCCGTCTGGCGGGTCGCCTGCGGAACTATAAATGCCATTAAATGCGCGTGCGCCGAAAGCTGGGCGGCCGCCGTCCGGGTCTGCTACAGTGGCAGGCGACCCGTCAGTCGGGTCGCCTGCGCCCAGTCGACTTCGACCATCCGGACGAGCGTGCGCCGCTCACGGGTCACTTCGCCCAGTTCGTACACTGTTTTGGCAGGCGACCCGCTGGTCGGGTCGCTTGCCGTACCTGACCAGATTCGACGTTTCACCTACCACCGTCAGAACGGACGATTTGGCAAATGACCCGCCAGACGGGTCGCCTGGGCGACTCGGCAGGGGGTCGCCTGGGCGACCCGGTACACGGGTCGCCTGGGCGACCCGGTAGACGGGTCGCCTGGGCCCCCAGATTTCATTTTTGGGCATTTTTCTTGGTGGTCCGGTTTGTTTATCGGAAAACTCGAATACCTTCTAAGAAAACATGGATCTTATGCCCCTCAAATAGGCAAAATTTGCGTGTCTACACATCTCTCCCATATGCCTTAAAATTTCCGCATCTATGGATGGTGACCGCTCAAATGTAAAATGTTGCTACAGGAAAAATACATAGATTAGTAATTTTAAAGTGAAAAAAAAACAAATAAGCTCAAGTACTTTTATTTACCTCGAGGTCTCTAAATATCGCCTCCTTCTTGTCATCTGGAAGGGTCATGTAATCCTGTTGCCATAAGTTGCAATGTACCCTGTTGCAAACTCCAAGATATGAGGTGAACTCCTGGCCATTCGGGCCTACACCCGATCCTCCAATGACCCGGACGTTCAATGTCTCCCCAGGCGCTAATGTCCGCACATTATACGCCTTTGCAGGACCTCTCCCACGTCTAGCAATGTAGCCGCATGCCAAAAATTTTAACACATTTAAAAATTGATATTTATAAATCTACAAAATATAAAAAATTGATATTTACCGGAGGCGGAAGAAGATGGACAGTCTGTAGGGGGCGTCGCCGTAGTAGGGCGAGTGACAACCGCCCGGGATGGTCCACCTGATGGCATCGCATCCTGGGTAGGTTGATATGGGCCCTGAGAACCACCGGCCTGATCGGTGGATCCACCGGCTGTCCCACTCCTCGATGTACGTCGACTCTTGCTAAATTTCTTCATCTGCAATATAATCTTTAAAATTGCAATCCGGCCTCGGTGTGGTGTGTTATGCTATTTTTCCAAGCTAACCGGCCTCGGGGTGGGGTGTTATGCATTTTTCCAAGCTAACCGGCCGGTTTGCCCGATCCAAGCCGGAATCCGGCTTCGATCGGGCAAACCGGCCTCGGGGTGGGGTGTTATGCATTTTTCCAAGCTAACCGGCCGGTTTGCCCGATCCAAGCCGGAATCCGGCTTCGATCGGGCAAACCGGCCTCGGGGTGGGGTGTTATGCTATTTTTTCAAGCTAACCGCCCGGTTTGCCCGATCCAAGCCGGATTCCGGCTTCTATCGGGCAAACCGGCCTCGGGGTGGGGTGTTATGCATTTTTCCAAGCTAACCGGCCGGTTTGCCCGATCCAAGCAGGAATCCGGCTTCGATCGGGTAAACCGGCCTCGGGGTGGGGTGTTATGCATTTTTCCAAGCTATACGGCCGGTTTGCCCGATCCAAGCCGGAATCCGGCTTCGATCGGGCAAACCGGCCTCGGGGTGGGGTGTTATGCATTTTTCCAAGCTAACCGGCCGGTTTGCCCGATCCAAGCCGGAATCCGGCTTCGATCGGGCAAACCGGCCGGGGGGTGGGGTGTTATGCATTTTTCCAAGCTAACCGGCCGGTTTGCCCGATCCAAGCCGGAATCCGGCTTCGATCGGGCAAACCGGCCTCGGGGTGGGGTGTTATGCATTTTTCCAAGGTAACCGGACGGTTTGCCGGATCCAAGCCGGAATCCGGCTTCGATCGGGCAAACCGGCCTCGGGGTGGGGTGTTATGCATTTTTCCAAGCTAACCGGCCGGTTTGCCCGATCCAAGCCGGAATCCGGCTTCGATCGGGCAAACCGGCCTCGGGGTGGGGTGTTATGCATTTTTCCAAGCTAACCGGCCGGTTTGCCCGATCCAAGCCGGAATCCGACTTCGATCGGGCAAACCGTCTCGGGGTGGGGTGTTATGCATTTTTCCAAGCTAACCGGCCGGTTTGCCCGATCCAAGCCGGAATCCGGCTTCGATCGGGAAAACCGGCCTCGGGGTGGGGTGTTATGCATTTTTCCAAGCTAACCGGCCGGTTTGCCCGATCCAAGCCGGAATCCGGCTTCGATCGGGCAAACCGGCCTTGGGGTGGGGTGTTATGCTATTTTTCCAAGCTAACCGGCGGATACCACAGCTAGGAACTTCCGAGTGGGTAGAGATTGCGTTGCAGCGGCGTGGTCATGATTGTATCTGCAGCGGCGTGATCATGATTGTATCTCCCTCTCTCTCTCTCTCTCTCTCTCTCTCTCTCTCTCGTGTATCGTTGTCAATTACCCTTCAACGAGAGAAGACCTTCGAAAAATTTAGTTCTACCGAAACTCTAATTTTCTCTATTTTATTTATGTGTCCTTGTTTGAATCTACCGTTTGTAGACACGCAATTTTGGCCTAGTTGAAGAGCTTAAATTCTTGTTTTCATGAAGTATATTTGAGTAACCTTTCAAGGGAACCGAGTTTTCCGGAAAAATTAAGGTCTTTGGAACATTTCGAAGAGGGCAAAACCCTGTGTATAAGGGCACCTGGCGCCCTACTTATAGGGCACCAGGCGCCCTATAAATAGGGCACCAGGCGCCCTGTTTATAGGGCACCAGGCGCCCTATAAACAGGGCACCTGGCGCCCTGTATACAGGGCACCAGGCGCCCTGTATACAGGGCACCAGGCGCCCTATAAACAGGGCGCCTGGACCCAAATTAAATTGATTTGACAGGTTGATTTGACGCCCCGCAGTGACTTGTCTTGTCGATTTGACATATCTCATGATGCTGGCGCCCCGTATATAGGGCGCTATGCCACATGGCACTGCTTTTCGGAAATGGCCAAAGTACCCTCTTTTGGGCTATAAATAGACCCCCATTTGAGACCAAAAGGAGGTTCCAACTCCGTGCCACCCTAGAGATCATCCAACACTACGATTCCAAGCCACATTCACCCTCCAAAAGCCTCCAAACCGATCCAAAATCTTCCACCAAAAACCCCAAAACCCTCTGTTTCTGTCACCCGTAAATATGATTTTTCTCCAACTTTGAGAGCTTCTCCCCGTCTCTCCTCTTATATCCAGCACCCAAACCCTCTTCCATGGGCTTCATTTGAGTATTGTCTACAAGGAAGAGCCCCTACTTCGTCCTGGAAGCCTCCCAGCACTCCGGAGCAGCGCCGCGAAGAGGAGAATAAAATCTGTTCGGGCCGGACTTAGTGCCCCATATACGGGCGCTTTGACTTGGTCAACGCGCCCTATAAAGGGGCACCTTCTCCTGGCACCCTATATACGAGGGCACCGGGAAGGACGAAGCTTGTTTTCGTTATTTTTAGATTCCGATCGTCCGTTTAATCGAGTTTTGTCTCCCTTTTTCGCTTTTGCATCGATCATCAAGTTATTTAGCACGTCTTAGAGCATCTTTGCATTTCATATACGTTTAAAACCTACCAAAAATAGGGGTTGGGATTTCGTCCCAATCCGGTTAGTTTTTTCCCATTTGCATGTTTGAATCTAAATTCGAGCTCGATGCTATGCTTTCGTTAGAACTAATGAAACCTTCACTTGTCTACATGTTTTCTTATGGACATTCTTAGGTAGATCTGATCGAGGCGGAGCTTCAACCGGATTGAAGGCAAGGGATTCACTAAGCTCTCTTCTTTCGGCCGGCCGAGAGTGGAGAAGTCGGAGCTCAACAATCTCCCCGCTTCCGGAGGTACGACGGTCATCTTTCTATTTCATTTTCTTTCATCCCATCATACTTTGGAGCCTTTGGTTCTGGCGACCACACACAAAACACACCACCCACCCACCGACGAACACCGAGGCCGGGCGTAAGGGGTTCCGGGGGGGAGATCCGCGGATGTCCCGTTCCGGGTGCTTACACCTTTTGGCGACCACGGTGGGACCGACTTTGCTTTAGTGAAATCCCACTTTATTTTCCTAAGAATGTCCATCTGAAAATCATGTTTACTTTCATTTCCATGTGAGTCATTTCCATTTCCTTACATTGTTGCTTGTTTACGTTGCTTACTTTTCTTCGAAGCATCATCTTGTCTCTTCCAAGTTTACTTGCTCTCCGTTTATCTTTTAAAAAAGCATATCCATCTGACTTCCAGCTTTGATAATCAACTTATTTCACCTTAGTATTTTAGATATCATCTTCTTTGCTAAGTCTAGTTCTCCTTTAAATCTTTCAAAGCATGCTTAGTTAAATTAGTTCTTTCTTCCATCCTAGCTTAATTTTATATCATTGCCTTTTTCACTTGCTTCCTACAAACATCTCATTAATCATTGTATGCTTTATTTTTTGGTTGCTTCTTATTCCTTGAAATTTCACTTGCATTTAGTTTGCATCGGAGCTTCGGGTCCGCCCGTCTCCTTAGGACATCCGAGAAGGGAGGCTCTCTCCTCCCAAAGCCCCACACATCCAAACACCCCTCTTGGTGGTTGCCAACTCCTCCTCCGGGGATTCCCTCTCGGAAGGACCGGGTAGCTTCCATCAAGGCCTCCATAAGTCCCCGGACGTGAAGGATTCCCTCTTCACTGATCGGGCTGGTTGTACCACTTTATCCCAAAACCCGGAATACCTATTACCCATCGTTGTGAAAAGAGTGACAACCTTAGATTGCTCGGTGTTGTGAGAGCATAGGGTCCTACCCATTTATTTGAGTGGACAATATTTCTCTTAACAAGCCATTAATTTGAGATTGAAACAAAAAAATTGCGTTAATCATTCCAAGTCTTTGCTATTACTTGTTTGCAAAAAAAACTGAAAACTAAACAAAAATCCCAAAATCACCTGAAAAGAACCAAAACAAAAAATTTACTTGAGGTTAATTTGCTTGACAACTTGCTTGTCCAAACAAAAGAAAATCAAAACAAAAGAGGTCAAAAATCAAAACCAAAAAATTCTTGAACTTTTATTTGCCAACCTTCTTTTCTGTCGTGTTTATGAACTTGAGGTCGAGTCGAGTTATCGGAATGGCGGATCAAAGATGCGAGCAATCGCAATTGGAATACGACCAGTCTTGCTTCTACGCTGATGCCGTATGTGCCGTCAACGAACATGAAGTTCTCCCTGAACCTAGTCAAACTTCTCCTCGACCCAATCCAAATTCACTTTGGGAGGCATTCTCTCATGCCGACCCTACCCAACTCCAGGCTATCAAAGCCATTCTCAAGGGCAAGTCCCCCACCGACCACATTCCTACCGAATGTGGCCTTCATATCTCTACTCCTCGGTCAGTGGCACACCAACCCAATGTGCCCACTCATGGCCATTCCCATACCGGGCTCCTAGCCCCAATTTCACCTCATCCGGTGGCTAATCTAGATCACCCCCATACGAATGTGGTCGTCCCTTCTAGACCACCTGTTTATTCTTCTAATCATCTCAACCCTACTCCCCCTTTGGTACATCCCCCAATCTACCCTTCTCATCCGGTCACTTCGGCCCACCAAATCCCGATCCCGGTGCACCAAGCACCCGCTCCTCCTCCTCCTCTTGGGGAACCTTCTGTCGATCTGGCTATGATCAATAAAATCAATCGCATGGACGAACAATATAGAGAACTCCGACGTTTGATCGACGCCAAGGCAGCCCCCGAAATTTCTCTTCCTTTTCTCCCTACTTTTCATCTACCTCCCTCTGAGATGCCGGTATACCATCGCTACAACGGAACCGGTAATCCCTTCATTCACATCAAGGACTTTCTTTATGAGTCGGTAATGTGGCAGAACGATCCGAGGGCCCTGGCTTTTCTTTTCCGAAGATCATTGGAGGGCTCAGCTTTAGAATGGTTCTACTCGCTTGACTCTTTGGAGGCGAGTAACTTTGAAACCGTCAAAGCTAAATTTTTGCAGAGATATCAAGATAGGGTCGGACCAACATATTCCATCACCGACCTCATGGCTGAAAAAATGAGAAATGATGAAGACTTTACCAGATATGCTGATAGGTGGAGGTCAATGGCAGAAAAGCTTACTGATTCCATTTCAGAGCTGGAGCAAGTAAAGATGATCATCACCAATGCCACTCCGGCCTTAAAGAATATACTGGCTTTGCATCACCCCACCTCCATGAGTGAACTTTATGAGAGGGCACGGTACATTGAGACACAGCTTAGGGACTCACCTATCATGAACTTGTTTGATCCTAGACCCCGAGCTGTCAAGAAAACCACTTTTACCACAACCGGCCCAGTGACTGAGGGCGTAGTGACAAGCGAAAACCTTAACGTTGTAGGGAACCCACCTATAAATTATCAACACCAGTTCAGGAACCCTCAACAAAATCAACCATTTAGAAACCCTCGTCAAGCTCAACCTCAACCTCAATTCCAGCCCCGTCAGCAACAAGTCCCGATCCCTCAGCGACCGCAAGCCCTAGTTCCCCAACCAGCGCGGCAACAACTGGCCAACTACAACCAAGCACCCCCTCCCATGGCCTATGAACCCCGAAAGGTTGGACCCAAGAGGAATGATTACCCGCCTTTGCCGTACTCTCTCGTGGACATCTTTAATGCACTCATGGCGGCAGGGCAAATTGCATTACCAAGGGAGAAGTCGGAGTGGCCTCAAAGTGCCAACATAGAGCGATACTGCTTGTTCCATAGATATCCTGGGCACACCGTGGAAAATTGTTTTCAGTTCAAAGACTATATCCACGATCTTAATGAGCAAGGCAGTATTGACTGGGACCAGATGGGGGAATACATCAGAACAGTGAAAAATCAACATCAACGGCAGCACGTACCAGCTCAGCAGCAACAACAACAAAACCCCGGCCTGGGGATTATCCAAAACCCTCTACCTCTACATGCACCCGCACCGGGGAATCAACATGTTAATCCCATCTTGATCTCTTCCGAGGAGTATCATCATCGGGGCCAGAATTGGCAAGTTGAGGGAGCCACCTCCGCCATGCATGTCAACCGAACCGTCCATTCTATACCCCAAGCTACATCAGCCAACCCCATTACTCTCAACCGGACACCCATCATCCGAGCACCATCACGACCCATCATAACACCACCAACCACACAACTCCAATCGGGACGGACCCTAATCCGCCCGATTAATCCACTACAAACATCACCACCACTAGGACCCATCATCATCCCGCCCCGAGCAACTGTACCTTCACAACCTACCTACCCTACTATGCCTCAAACCACCATCATTACACCCATCGCAAGAGCTCCCATCATTCGACCTAACCCACCACCCACCACTACCAACCCAGCCATAGCTCCTCAACTTGCCACAGTACTCAGAAGTGGGCGCATGTTCCAAAGGGTATTTCCCCAGGCCGGCCAATCAGGGTTGGTACCAGAAACAGAAGAAGAACACATTGAAGAGCCGTTGCCTGGGACATCCTATGACTTGTTGAAACATCTTGATAAAACCCCGGCACGGATCTCTATCTTAGAGTTGATCAAAAGATCCAGAGTCCATCAAGAGGTTCTCCAACAGTACTTACAGCGAGTAATGGTAAATGAGAGCCTCCCCCCAGAAAAATCTCATCAGTTCTGGTCCCGAGAAGTGAGGACCCGGCCCTTACATTCACAAAGGAAGAGTTAGCCGACCCGGAAATAAGGAAATGTGCCTTGTGCATCACGGTCCACATCAATGGTGTAGGCATTAAGTCATGTTTGGTCGATACCGGAGCATCCATTAATGTTCTGCCACCAGAAACATTACATCTTTGTGGAATCTCCGAGGAGGACATCCGGCCATCTCAAATAACAGTGACCGCATATGATAATTCAAAGAAGCCCGCTGACGGCATGATTACATTGGGTGTCAAGCTTGGACCTCGAACAGTCACTGTCAACTTTCACATACTAGAGATGGATCCGACATACAAAGCTATTTTGGGACGACCCTACTTGGAAGCACTAGAGGCAGTCGCCTCCACCAATCACCAGTGTCTTAAATTCCCTCACAAGGGACAGGTGATTAAGGTGACTAGCATGCCCCTAGATCATCCATCTTCTCCACCACCACCCCTTGGGTTGCCAAACGAGCCAATTTTTACAATCTTGGATCTTCCAGAAATGAGTAGGCAACCCGGGCAAGTGTGGAGAAGGAAAAGAGAAGAAAATGACGCTATAGGGTGGCATATCATGAAAAGTTTGGGATACCGTAAGGGCCACGGACTAGGCAAAGAACTACAAGGCATAGCTGAGCCAATCAATCCAGTGAGGTTGCAACCAAAGAGCGGGGTTGGGTATGATGGAACGACAGCCAATGGTCAGAATCTCAAAAGCAAATACTTTTCAGGATGCTTACAAAAGTTTTTCATCAAGAAAGAAACCATTCAACTGGCTGAGAACAAGAAAGAACAAGAGCTGGAGCAAGACAAAAGAAGAAGAACTGACGACCCTGAAGATGACGTGTATCCTGAAATATCTCTTTTGTTTTCCACCAATGAAGAAGGGTCAAGCAATGAACCACTCCAAGCTGAATCACCTGTCGACCCACCCAAGGGTCATATTGCCAAACCGACTCGAGAAAAAGTCCAACCAACTCCGCGAGGGCCTTCCCTCATTATCTCCTCTTTTAGGGCCGACGCCCCAACACACTGTGATGCTCTCCCCGGGCTTCTTGGCCCGATCCCTATTTCTAGGCCCTCAGGCCCAACTTATGGGTCCACGAACCCACTTGTTGCTTTTGGGCTATCGAGCCCCTCTATCGAATCTGGGCCTTTGTGCCCATTTTCTCCAACTCTTGGGCCATCGAGCCCCTTTATTGAATCTGGGCCTTTGTGCCCATTTCCTCCAACTCTTGGGCCATCGAGCCCCTCTACTAAATCCGGGCCTTTGTGCCCATTTTCTCCAATTCTCTGGCCCTCGAGCCCATCTCCTAAACCCGGGGCCTTGAGCCCGCATCCTCCTCTTATTGGGTCCATAAACCCACCTTTTTCTATGACCATCCGGCCTACTAGCCCATCACCTCTTTCTATCAACATTGGGCCCGAAAGCCCCCTCTATCAAACATTGCTCGAAGTCTTTCCCTCTTTATCAATATCTCCACCAACTTTGGCTCCCGTAGTTGACCTCAACCCAAATCGAGCACCTGAAGCCCAATCTGTCTTTATGTTTAGCACTCCTCAAAAAATAATGCCCTCCTCGAAACTCAAATTTCGATCGAGGAAACATCTCAACTGGCCTCGGAAGGGCATTCGACCCAAGGAGCCACCAGATCTTTAATTGACCTCCTTCGCCCCCCATCCTCTCCAATAAACTCCACTCCATCCACCTCCTCTTCCTCCTCTTATTTACCTTCTTCTTCTTTAGGTTTAGTTTCCAATAAAAATAGGACGAAAATCAGAGGTAGGAGAGTTCCAGAAAGATACCCGCATCAGTTAGCTCAGAAAAGCTTTAAATGTGCCAAGCTACCGGAGTATCAAAAAAAATGCGATTCAACTGGATGAAAGAAGATTGCTCGATCTTTGTCCGGCACTGTCATCAATGTCAACTTCACGCCGACAAGATTCACTCTCCCGCATCTTCCCTTCATCCGATCCACGCCCCATGGCCCTTCGCTATGTGGGATTTTGATGTTATCGGACCCTTCGGTGACCCAAGCTCCGCAAAAAAAAATCAAATCCTTCATTCTAACTGCAACGGAGTACTTCACCAAGTGGGCGGAAGCGGAAGCATATGTGGAGATCAAGGCATCAACAGTCTGCACCTTCATCAAGCGCAACATCATTGCCAGGTTCGGGATCCCAGGCGAGATCATCACCGACAATGGACCGCAATTCATCTCTCGGGAGGCTGCGTGATCTTTGCAACAGTATTGCATCAGATTGCATCATTCATCTCCATATTATCCTCAAGGCAACGGTCAAGCAGAAGCCACCAATAAAACTCTGATAAAAATCATTAAGAAAACTTGTAAGTCTAGCAAGTTCGCAGACTGGCCAGATAAGTTAGTTGATGCTCTATGGGCCTACCGCACTTCTATTCGAACCCCAACAGGTCAGACCCCCTATGCTTTGGCATTTGGGATGGAGGCGGTAGTTCCATACGAAGTGATCATTCCATCCCTCCGAGTCCAGATCGATCGAGAAATCCCAATGGATGAACGTCGAGATTCTCTTCTCGCGCAACTCGAACTCTTGGATGAAAGGAGGCTGGCCGCTGCCGAACATGCTAGATCTTACCAAAATAGACTTAAAAGATTTTATCAGAAGAGGGTGGTGGAGAGAAAATTTGAAGTCGGTGAGGTTGTGCTTAAAAGAATATTTGTTAAGCCGGGCGGTCCCCGCTCCAAACTTCAACCAAATTGGGAGGGTCCTTATGTTATTTCGGTTGTTTACCCCGGTAATTCATATAAGCTAACTAATGCAGAAGGAGAAAAACTAGCTCATCCCTGGAATGGTGTATACCTCAAAAAAATATTTCCCTTAAAAACAAAAGTCAAAAAATCTATAAAATCCAAGGAGTGAAGGATAATGATAACATCTAACGCTTGCTTGTTCGGTGCATCAACTTGTCGCTTAGGGAAATAAGGATAGGCATCATACTCACACACTACACGTCTAGTCTTGAGTTTCGATGATCGGAAGTCAGAGAGAAAGCTAGGCAATGCTTGGCAAAGGAAGGTCAACCTAATCCCATTCTCTTCTTGTTTCGGTCCAGAATAGATAAAAGGGGTTAGAATGAGGAGTATCGAAAATGCCCATTGCCTTAGTTGGAAAATGCCTCTGAAGGTCTGACTTTTTATTAAAAGAAAAGGTGCCAAAAGATGGGCAATGACCCCTCAGGTCAGCAAAAGAATAGACCTGTCTGAATGTGTACCAACAAAAGTCCAAAAGAAAAAGGCTCCAAAAGATGGGCAATGACCCCTCAGGTCAAAATCAAGCAAAAAAAGAAGAAAGACCTGTCTGAATGTGGGCCATCAAAGAAAATGGGCTAGAAGGAAGGACCCGAAGAGGTCAAAACCCGAACGGGCAATGTGGGTATTAGTAGAGAAACAAGTTCGACATCCCTGAATTCTACTAAGGACTTACCACCAATCATCTTCCTTCTTTAACCTCAAGGGATAGGGTTGACCGACTAGGTCCAAGAAGAGCCATAGCCTATCGAAGGCAGAAGGTCAGAAGATCTCGGACTAGGCACTTTCTTACACATGATGCCTACTCTTAACCCTTAGGTAACAATGAGAGGCACCTATGGCAAGCAAGGCAAAGGATGAGATGGTCGTGTCCTTCACACCGAACACAAAAAAATCGAATACTTCAAAAACACCAAACAAAATCTACAAAGTCAAAAATCTTAAAAATTAAATATTCAAAACAAAAAAATCATAAAAGTTCCAAAACATCAAAAACATTATAAAACCATCAAAACCCAAACAAATCAAAAATTTCAAAACACCTAAAGTTTGCTTTCTAGACTGATCAGTTGTCTTTGCATTCATGTTTAATTTCAGTCATGCGTATTTTCTTTTATGCATACTTTTGTTTTTTCTGTTATCTTTACCTTGATAAGGCCTATGTCCCTTGACAAAAGATCAAGGCAACTTTGCCCTCTCCTTGCAAGGGACTAAGCCAAAATAAAGTTCTAATATCTTCTCTCAAGTGGATGCAGGAATAGGAGAAGGCATGCCGACTTCATATCCCCAGAAACTTAGAGGAAGCAAAAACAACAAAAAAAAATCAAAAATTGAAAAACAAAAGTGGACTACCCCGACCCCTATTAGGACTTGCATTTAGTATTGCATCTATCAAAATAAATAATATTTGAGACATTGAAGACCTCAAGTCTAGAGGGGGCTAAGCCTGAGAACCCCTTCAACAAAATCAGTGAGGGCTCAGTCATTCCCTAAGCTTGCGGATAGGCCAAAGTTGAATATGCGGGGACGACGGTTTCTTCATGGATGTCCTGACCCGTTATGTTCAACCTATATCTTCAACTATTTTCTTATACTTATTTGTATTTCTTTAAATCCAGCATGCATCATTTCATACATGCATCATCCCACCACAACCATTTCCTACTTCCTTCCAGTCCCATCATGAACCTTTTTAAAGATGGTCTTTTATAGCCCCTAGAGGAGGTCTTGTTTTTCCGAAAAATCGGCTTTCAATATGTTTCAACGATGTTTTCCATCAAAACAAGAAGTTTTTCCACGTCGAACTGAACCGGTATTTCTGAGTAAACCTCATGAATTTGAAGAACCCAACCTTTGTTGATTGGCTGTCTCCCCTTTACTTTTCGCAATTTACTTTTCAATGCATTTCTACCGAGTCCAGCACACCATGCAGTTCGGGTCCTGGCCGGTAACAATTCTCCCCCACGTGGGATTTTAGTTATTTACTTTCAGTACTGTTCTTCTCTTTAACCAATCAACCAGAGGGAAGGTTTCGATAAGACAAAGGGTAATATCGGGATCCGGTAAAGTTTTATTCCACTCAACTAGTCCAATGTGGGCATGTCTAAATCTACACCTTGGCGTCACCTTTTCAGTCCATTACCACTTCATTCCGCTACGCCTCATTACGCTTCGCTACATTCGCCTACGCTTCATTCGTGTCACTCCCCTACAAAGCCGACGCCAAGGCGAGGCAAGCTGTAGACACGCAATTTTGGCCTAGTTGAAGAGCTTAAATTCTTGTTTTCATGAAGTATATTTGAGTAACCTTTCAAGGGAACCGAGTTTTCCGGAAAAATTAAGGTCTTTGGAACATTTCAAAGAGGGCAAAACCCTGTGTATAAGGGCACCTGGCGCCCTACTTATAGGGCACCAGGCGCCCTATAAATAGGGCACCAGGCGCCCTGTTTATAGGGCACCAGGCGCCCTATAAACAGGGCACCTGGCGCCCTGTATACAGGGCACCAGGCGCCCTATATACAGGGCGCCTGGATCCAAATTAAATTGATTTGACAGGTTGATTTGACCCCCCGCAGTGACTTGTCTTGTCGATTTGACATATCTCATGATGCTGGCGCCCCGTATATAGGGCGCTATGCCACATGGCACTGCTTTTCGGAAATGGCCAAAGTACCCTCTTTTGGGCTATAAATAGACCCCCATTTGAGACCAAAAGGAGGTTCCAACTCCGTGCCACCCTAGAGATCATCCAACACTACGATTCCAAGCCACATTCACCCTCCAAAAGCCTCCAAACCGATCCAAAATCTTCCACCAAAAACCCCAAAACCCTCTGTTTCTGTCACCCATAAATATGATTTTTCTCCAACTTTGAGAGCTTCTACTCGTCTCTCCTCTTATATCCAGCACCCAAACCCTCTTCCATGGGCTTCATTTGAGTATTGTCTACAAGGAGGAGCCCCTACTTCGTCTGGAAGCCTCCCGGCACTCTGGAGCAGCGCCGCGAAGAGGAGAATAAAATCTGTTCGGGCCGGACTTAGTGCCCCATATACGGGGCGCTTTGACTTGGTCAACGCGCCCTATAAAGGGGCACCTTCTCCCGGCGCCCTATATACGGGGCACCGGGAAGGACGAAGCTTGTTTTCGTTATTTTTAGATTCCGATCGTCCGTTTAATCGAGTTTTGTCTCCCTTTTTCGCTTTTGCATCGATCATCAAGTTATTTAGCACGTCTTAGAGCATCTTTGCATTTCATATACGTTTAAAACCTACCAAAAATAGGGGTTGGGATTTCGTCCCAATCCGGTTAGTTTTTTCCCATTTGCATGTTTGAATCTAAATTCGAGCTCGATGCTATGCTTTCGTTAGAACTAATGAAACCTTCACTTGTCTACATGTTTTCTTATGGACATTCTTAGGTAGATCTGATCGAGGCGGAGCTTCAACCGGATTGAAGGCAAGGGATTCACTAAGCTCTCTTCTTTCGGCCGGCCGAGAGAGGAGAAGTCGGAGCTCAACAATCTCCCCGCTTCCGGAGGTACGACGGTCATCTTTCTATTTCATTTTCTTTCATCCCATCATACTTTGGAGCCTTTGGTTCCTGGCGACCACACACAAAACACACCACCCACCCACCGACGAACACCGAGGCCGGGCGTAAGGGGGTTCCGGGGGGGGAGATCCGCGGATGTCCCGTTCCGGGTGCTTACACCGTTATATTATCATCTTTGTACTCTCATGTGTCATCAATGAATTAGAAGTGTTGTTGTTGCTAAAAAATAAAAAGAGAGAGAAGACTTTGCCCCGGATCTTGGGCCTTGAAGGGACTCTCAGAGCGAGGGTAGAACCAGCTAGTTGGGTCGAAAATGAGGATAGGAAATCTGACTCGAACCGGTTGAGGTCACAACTGGGGTTGGGATCAATAAAAATTTCATTTTAAACTAACGATCGGATCAAGGTTGCGGGGCCAGGATTGGATTGATCGAGTCTCCGGACCCGACGAATCATGATTCGAAGGATGATGATTTGTTCTTAATCCAAAACAAAAACAAAAACAAAAACCAAAAAAGCAAAACAAGTGTGCGATCAAGTTTTGAAACATTTTTGGCGCTAAGAAATTATTATATCAAAACAAAGTCTAATAACTAAGTCAATAGTGACAACAAAATTGTCATATTGAGGGGAGATGCGATAACAAAAAAGAATAGTGTGGAGTGGCAACCGTGTGTCCCTGAGAAGAGTGTGGGCGCAAGGAAGCAGAAGCCGCGGCGGCGCGGCGGCGGCAGCGCGGCGGCGGCGGCGGCGCAGCGGCGGCGGCGGCGGCGGCGCGGCGGCGGCGGCGCAGCGGCGGCGGCGGCGGTGCGTCGAGAGCAAGCGGGGGGGAAGAGGGAAGGTGCCGACGGGGTTTTGTAAACCCTTAATGTATTGGCGACGGCTGAAGCCGTCGCATTTGGTACGTTTAAGTACAATGGCGACGGCTTAGGCCGTCGCAAAAATTAGTCGCCCGTTCAACGGGCGAAAAATTTTATTGCGACGGCTCCGAGCCGTCGCTAATAACTAAGTTGGCGACGGCTATCGGTAGCCGTCGCCATTAACCCGGACCGATGGGTGTTCCGGGTGCATTTTCTGGTTTAGCGACGGCTTAGGCCGTCTCTAATAAGTGATATTGCGACGGTCTCATAGAGCCGTCGCTTATATCTTTGTATTTGTCGACGGCTTTAATAGGGACGGCTTTAGCCGTCGCAATTAACTCTTATAGAGACGGCTTAACAAAGCCGTCGCCATTAAACCGTCCCTAATAACTCTATTTCTTGTAGTGTATTAAATCTGATTTTTAGGCTTAATATGTAATGTTTACCACTAGAAATCACTAGTATAGTAGGGTAGTTCGGGTGTAAGACCTACTGAGTCTGTGGTGACTCACCCCTTCCCATTATTACATTTTTTCAGCTGATTTCGAGGAGCCTCTCCCTGAGGAGGACTTTGGAGAAGATTTCGAGGAAGACCTTGGAGTTGATCCAGAGCCGTTCGAGGACCCTGAAGAGGAGGAGTTTGGTGAAGAGTGATCACCTCATATCTTCTAGGTTGCTTGAGTTTCCCTTATGTTGTTAGTTTAGTAATTGTTTGGTGTGATTTCCAGAGGTTGTTTGGACTATGTGTTAAGTCCTCTTAGTTGTTTGGTTGTGGTTATTTACAGTGTTTTCTTGGAGTTGGAGTTTGATTGGATCATTACAGGTTGTTTTAATGATTCAGATTTTGATGGTGTGAATTGGATTTTGTGTTCTCCTAAACTGTCCCGATATTCCGGATTTATTTTCCGCTGCGCAATTGTATATTCCGGGTCGTGACACCCTCAGGTGGGCACCTGAGGGGGTCCGGTCAGAGCCACTCTCACATTGGGGCTGACAAGATGGTGATTTGACAGATTCAAATCACCATCTTGTCATTGTCTTGTCAGTCCCAATGTGAGAGGGGCTGACCGGACCCCCTCAGGTGCCCACCCGAGGGGATCCGACCTCTTTGTTTATAGGTGTCGGTTGTGCCACCTCCTATGGCGGCCAACCGGCCGGAGCCACGCCCCCCCTCCTCCCAATCCCTCATTGAGGGTCTTTTTTTTTACTTTATTAATTACTAATCTTCTACACATAATTACGAACCTATTTGATACATTATTAACTTTCTTATTTTTTGGTTACTTGACAAACATCTTGTTTAACAAATTTTCTTACAATTTTTAAAAATTAAAATAAATTTTTTTATTATCATGCAGCCAAACACCCCATTAGTAACCAAAAAAAAAGGTCAAGAACCCACACGCGTATGCTTTTGACCTGGCTGCGGTTGACCCACTGGTGGAGGTGCCTTGGCCGACCACCTAAGACCTAAAATTCACACGTATAATCTTATATAAAAGATATATATATTTATACTATAGGTATTATATATCTAGTTTTAAGTATAAATATCAAATCTAGAAAAGCGATTTCTGTGGGGTTACACTTCAAGCTGTACGTACGTACCGTTCAAGACATTTTGGGTCCATTGATATAAATATATATATATATAATGATACAATATATTAATTACCGGACAAATAATGAAGAAGTGAAATATATATATATTTTTAACCGATCGGGAACAGAGTGTAGCTAGATATGAGACCAGCCCAAGGAAATTAATGCAGTATTACATATATATGAATGCACCCTGTTTGGAACAACCCCACCGGTCGAGTCGAGACCCCCAAGCGCTGCCCGCTTCTTTCCGGCCAAGATATCTTCATCAGCTGCGCCTGAGAATTGAGATCAACGCCAACGCTGTCTTCCTGCCGTGTGCTCGCTACGTAGTTGCTCCCGCATGCATGCGTTGATCCGGCGAGGATATTCTCTCTGCAGCACAGCGCACAAGACTGGGAACAATATGCATGCTAACTATAATCTTTGATATATATATACTGGCATCGATATATCGCTGTTGCACATACGATACTGGGGAGCAAATTGCACATTATAAAATAAGGACGAAAGGTCAACGCTTTAATCTGCAGAGAGAGGGAGGGATCGAGGGAATAGAAAAATATATATGTAGGGTGTGACGATGCACACATAATTGATGCAATCTAATAATGGCATCATTCTTAACGAGTCCACGGTGCGGAGATCGATCTGCCTGCCGATCGAGAAGCGAAAACCGGCTCGATGATGCGGCTGAATATTTTAGATATGAATGGGCAGGCATGATCGATCTCTCGCGCACTCCTGTCACGACGTCTCAACCTTCAAACCATTGATTATCTATCTTCCATGCAGAACAGTTTTATTTTTAATAGGGAGATCTATACAGAGAGATATTGGTGGAAGGGGCAAGTAGTACTGAGGGGTGTTTGTGGGTTCTACTCTTATTGCATCATGCAAGAAACGGTATGTGGAGTGGGGGTGTTTTTTTTTTTTTAATCTGAACTGAACTAGCCAGGTTCAGAAATAAATAGATGTCCAATTCAAAATAAATGGATAATTATGTATTGAATTCTGAGTTTTAAATAATTAAAATAAATACTATTTATCATGAAACTATAGAAATATTATTTGTATTGATATAACTTTATAATATTTTAACTAATTCGAGTTAAACGGTTTGATCCCATTTGGTTCTATTTGGAAGTCTTCCAAGCAGGTTGAATCGAACCAAGGGTTCCAACCGAACCGGTTCTTTTGGCGCGGAGAATCAACAAAGGACCTATTTTATAAAACTTAAAGATCTTGAGTTTTGGATTAGAGTTTAGTTCTTACTCTTGCATGCAAGGAACGGTATATACACGGGGATAGTGTTAATCAAACCACACAAAAAATATATGTGCTCAGGATCCGTTTGGCACCATAAAATTTTGGAGATAAACTTGGTTTATCTCAAAAATTTTGAGGATAAACCAAATTTATCTCCAAATTATATATTCTCATAGTTTGATACAAGAATAACTTGGAGATAAATCAAGATTATCTCCAAAATTTTATGATGCCAAACAGGTCCTTAATTAAAGATGGCTGAGGTGTGAACTTAATTTGTACCATACAGGTTGGAGGGAGATCCTTCAAGTGTTAATAAAAATTTATCATCTTTATTTCATTGATTATTAATATGTACAGTGACATATTTTATTAATCTTAATTCATAGATTACTAACACTTGTCTGTATAATGTATAGTTGTACGTACCAACCTCCATTCATGGTTACTAATCTATGTTCAAGTGTTTTACTAATCTTCTTTAGAATATTTTACTACCTCCATTTACACTTATGACAAGTCATAAATTTGGGTAAAGCACAAGCTGTAAATGTGATATAGTTTTGTTAATGATTCAAGTTATGTCTTTCGTCTCTTGACAGTTCGACCGAGCGATGATCCAATATCACTCAAGCAATCCATTCTGCCCTCTAGTCCTAAATAGGGGAAGCGGCATGAAGCTTGCTTGCATATATAGAAATTACTATAACCATAATTAATCTGTGTTCAAGACATATTGCCTTATGGGGTGTTTGGTTGCATGATAATTTTTTGTACACTTTCATGATAAAAAATTGTATTAAAATAAAAAGTGAACCAACTCATGACATAAAATTATCATGTTTGGAGGGATGTGATTACAAAAAAGAGTAACTACCACACCTGACCAAATAAAGTGGGGGACCACAAGAAAAAAGAAAGAGGTGAGATCCTCTTTTTTGTTTAAGAAGAAAATCACTTTCAAAACATAAAATTATCATGGTTACCAAAACCTCTTTTAACAAGTTTTCTTACAATTTTTAAAAATTAAAATAAAAACCTTCATTATCATGCAACCAAACACCCTATTAGACTCGTAAAGAAGAACTTTGCATACATAGGGTGTTTGGTAGCAAATAATTTGTTTATACATTTTTATGATAAAGTATAAATATTAAAATGAATCTAAGATAATTAAATGCATAAAATCATCATGTTTGGTGATGCATGATATAACAGATACAGTGGGAACCCTCTGCAACTAAAAAGAAAAGGAAAGAAAACACATGGAAGAAAAGAAGATCTCACCTTTTCTATATATGTAAGAAGAAACTCTCTAAAAAATAATATTTCCAAACACCTCTTTTTTTTTACCATTAATCAATCATCTATCTGAAAACCTCAACGCTTAGAACTACTTTGATAAATTGTTTTAACCAAAACACACTGTACCCACAAAACTGGTAATGAATCAATATTACAGCATTTATTTTTATCATGGTTTTGGTCAAGTAACCCCATCAAACCCAGGCATATGATTCTAGCTAGTTAATTAACCTTCTCATAATGACCATCGTTGGTAATTAAGACCAAACGTTGTACCATTAATATATGTAATACATAATACTATACGTCGGTAAAAGAATATGTCAAGGTCAAGCACTTGTTTGTATGGTTGCAAACTTCTGCAAAATAGTACATCTGTTTCGTTTTTTCAGTATTTTCGATTGTTTGGGCTAATGTAGAGAGTATTGTGTTTTGAAAAGTAAAAATTATTCTTGTCTAAATCACACGAGGAAGGGGCGAAAATCAAAACAACAACATTACAGCTACCGAATCGCCGTGATCAAGTGGTGCACTATCCTTTACAGTCATAATCAAACACACACTCTCGTATTTAAATCCGAAAAGAATGTTGTTTATTTTTAAATAAATGATTCTTAAGCAAGAGAATTGTAAGAGAACCAAGATGCTCTAAATCCATGGACTGCTCTCAGCTACTTTCCATAGTTGAAAGAACTCCTGACTCCTGAGTTGAAGCTGATTGATTGTGAGTTGTCCCAACATGAGTGGCTTCTCGGATAAGCCTACTAACTAATAAGTTTGCTAGGTCAGTAAGTTGATTTGGTAATTATAATTCTTAAAAAAAAAAAAACTCCCTTGGAGCATTTCTTAGGCACTATGTTCTACATCCACATCTCACAAGTGAAAACAGATAGTGCCTTGGACTACACAACTGAACCGAGAGAGAACAGAATAAGTTGCTTGCCTAACAATCCTATAGACAACATGTAGTAGATGTATAGAGGTTTTTTTTTTTTTTTTTTGGAAGTTGGCCAAGAGACCAAAATTTCCATTAATGAAAGGAAACGAACACAGAGATAAAGAAAGGGAAAAAAACACAAAAAAAATCAAAACTCCCTACCGAGACGGTAGTAGAGTAAGCGGACTACATAAAAAAGGGCCTAAGAAGTAAGAAAATTTCCTGGAAAATAGCTTCATCCATGTAGCATACCGAATGAGCAAAAAACTGGTCTTTAACATAGGCGGACAACATATCACAAGTGCTCAAAACGATCATCAAAGATCCTTCTGCTCCTAACGTGTCAAGTGGACCACAACATAGCAGATAAGACAAAATCCCACACTCCAGAATCTCCGCGGGTTTAACCTCAGCCAAACATGAAAAAAGGAAAGCACATCGACAAGATCCAACCACCGAGAATTCCAGGCTTCTAACAAAATCTCTCATGTCAAGCATGAGGTGTTATTTATAATAGTATACCATTATGACCAAGTTATCTGGGATCTTTCTGAAAATAAAACAGCCTTGAGATACTTGGCAGAGACTGCAGATCAGGCTATAAGCTGTTTTCAGAACTGGAGATTCCGTCTGATCAAATAGAGAGGACGAGAGGTTTGGCCATTGATCTGCCTCCAACCAAGATTATGTGGGTAAAGATGGGCCGGCCAGTTTTAAGGAGGAAAATTGCTTTATTAGAAAGCCTCCTTGTGCCCTAATCTTTCTGTTTTCTCCTCCGATGTCCAATTCTTCATTAAGTTTGGATCCAATCCGGCCCAGTTTGTATCCTTGACTGCAACCGATTTAATCAAGGAAAACAGAAAATGCTCAGATCAGAAGATCCAGTCAGATGTTTGGAATTACCCTAAATCACAAACATTATCGAATCAGTTCGGCCAAAGATGATCAGGATTACTCCAAGCCTGCTGATTTCAGCTAAAAATCAGCTAAACAGCCCAGTAGAATTCAAAAAGAATGGCCGATCCCAAGATTATACTACATTATTTTCCAAATTATTCATTTTGTTCACATCGAGCCCCATGCATCTCTTGAATCAGCAACCCAATATGATGTGCTCACAGATTGGCAGATGACAGAGCCAACGCCCCGGTGCCATCTGAAAGAAAACTAGACCCATTGCGTTAGATAGGCAAACCACAGGTATCATACGGAACATGAGCTTAATGAACGTTTACATGTACATGCCAATAATGTTGGTTTGCATTTCTTTCATTTCATCGTGTCCATGATCATTTACACTCACGGTGGCAAGAAATATTGTTCTTCAGGCCAGATAATGTTATTTTGCATCAGTATTTCAAATGACTTATCTGGAAGAAAACTTGTCAAGAAAAAGTATAGATCATATCACATGCTTACGGTTAAGTGCTACCTATACTCAAACAGGAAACTTCTAGCTTTTTGCTCATTTTTTAAAAACTAATGTAATGTAACTGAATTATGATTCAAATGGCTTTTCTGCACTGTACGGGGAAAGGTAAAGATACATTTCAAAGCGTCCTTGTCAAGATTTCAAGGTCAAGATAGCCACTATGAGGTATTGAGATGAGAAAAAATCACAACTCGGATAGCAAGAAAACTTCTAGCTTTTTGCTCATTTTTTAAAAACTAATGTAATGTAACTGAATTATGATTCAAATGGCTTTTCTGCACTGTACGGGGAAAGGTAAAGATATATTTCAAAGCGTCTTTGTCAAGATTTCAAGGTCAAGATAGCCACTATGAGGTATTGAGATGAGAAAAAATCACAACTCGGATAGCAAGTTTACTGGTAAGAAGGAAACAGTTTCACTTCTAGGACAGTTTCTTTTTGGTAGTCATCTCGCAAAGGGAAAAAGAGATGACAATCAACTACACAAAAAGGAATTGCACTGGATTAACTTCATAGAAATACCACTTTAAAATTTATTCTTTGAAACTGGTATCTGCTCTATTGAGAAGTTTCTAAAGTCACATCAGCATCCGCATTAAAAACACCATACATTTTTGCCAAGAGAAACTTCTTTATGAAGTACTTATGATGGTCTGAATCTATTTGAAAGACTACATAACAGAATCTTTTTTTCATTTTAGTTTCAGAACCTTCAACAGTCCACACCAATTCTATCTTTTGAAGTTTGGAAGGAAAAAATTATGATGAGAATGCCTAAATCCGCCCAGATCCCTACATCTAAAACTGCTCGTCCACCAGTTGTTCCAGGTTCTCTGTGTATAAATACCAAAAGGGGTGGTCTTGGGTAAAGCTGGTTGACACTGAGCTGACCCCCTTAGTCATCCATGATCAGATCAGATCACAATTTTAGGACCCATATATCTTGCACCTTCAACAATGAAGTCCTCGGGGTGTTCTCTCTCTTCGAGCCATGCATAAACCCCATCATCTTTAGGCAGAAGTGCCAGACCTGAAATAGGAGAGGAATACAACATAAAAATTCTACAGTGAAGGATTATTTGAAGATATCAAATATTTGCCTGTGGATGTGAATGTGATTCACTCTTTTCAGTTGTTAGTGTCAGGTCATGGTAGCTGGGAAAACAGGTAACTAAGATCTGAGGTGCATATCAACCTAATGGTGTCCTACTCCTCGGATTTCACACAAAAATAAGGAACTGGCAAAAGAAACCAATGAAACCAGTCTGTAAAAATCATACCAGAGACATTTTCGAAAGGATAGTCATTGTAGTATGTGCAAGGCCTGCCCTCATTGTCGGAATATGGTGGTCCAAGCACATCCAATACTGCACAAGATGTGACAGCTGTGAAGCGGTGCATGTTTCCCCCAGTGGTTGGATAGAGTATGCTAGTATCACATGGAGCCGTGAAGGTGGCATCTGTGTTGACTTTTGCCAAACGCATCCCCGGAGGTCGAACTGTTATATCAAACAATGGGAAATGAGATAAATAAAAAGTGTGGGTATGTATACCCAAATGAACATGAAAACCTACCACCAGAAAGCTCATCAACAGACGGGGTGCTATCAGCCCAATCATAAGATTTAATGTGCATCGAGCCAAAGAGAAGTTTGCTGAAAACAGTCATGCCAGGATGGTTGTGAAGTGGGATGACAGCAGATGGTGGCAAACAGAAGATGCCAATCTGTGGATATCAATAAGTAATCTCATTGACTGATTATGAAAAAAAATTATAAATGACAGAGGTGTGTATTCAGAAATAAAGAGCAATACCGAGAATTTTTTGCACTCGTAGATATGCAAATATGTTACTGGAGGTCTGTCCATGTTCTCAGCATTCAGAAAGTATGGCATATTTGGAGTTAAGCCAACATTTGCTGGTCCAATTTCACCTGTGCAACATTACCTGTTAGATGCCTAATATAGAAAGTAATGGCTTCATATTGTAGCACATGAACTAGATTCTTCCTGATAGCACATTAAGTAAAACTTTTACATTAATCAATTTCAATCAAGTGTCACTCTGGATTGTTCGTTATCTCCAAGTAAAACCTTACAACATAGATTACTGAGGTCTAAAATGCACGGACAAGTACCAGAGAATAAGTACCAACACTCGAATCAAATAAAATAAAGAGCAGGCACATGCATAGATGTCAAGCAAAATAAATCGCTGAGGTCTAAAATAACAGTACCCGTTACCCATCATGTAAGATGGCTAAAAAGGTAATGGAAGCTTGAAGATTTTTAGTGAATTAAAACTTTAAAATACCACTTCGTTTAGACAGAGCTAAGGTGAGCATACAAAGCTCCTAAAAGAATATACGAATGACGATGGGCATGGACTTAACTCTCAGTTGAATATAGTGAGAAGACCATGAATAGATGACATTAGACATCATTGCAGGATCTCGTGCGTGCTGGTGTCTAGGAGGATGGCTTGACAATATAAAGTTGAGACATTAAAAACATATATGACATAAAACCAGTGGATATAAGGTCAAAAGAGAAAAAAAATCCCTCAAAACAACGCCACAACACTCTTCGATCTTCCTTGTTGGGGGCAAACTAATTTCACTTCTTAACCATAGGATCCAACATAACTCAGAGGACACCGCAAAGACTGGTTCCTTCTTCGGCGTTATTTCAGAGAGGAAAGGAGCTTAATGATAATCGGAGAAAGCAAGAAAGCTAGAGAGAAATGATACAGGACGGACAACCGACGCTCCGGCAATAAAAAATAAAATGAACAACCAGAAATTGCCCTCCTGACAGCTTCGTTTTCCGTCAAATTAGACAATCGCGACCGTATCATTTAATGCCAACCCGTGTTGCGGATGGGCACTAGAAGTTTATCGGTTCGGGGATGAACTGGAGGAGGAGGAGGAGGAGGAAGAAGAGAACGAGATGCCCCCCTTCTTGTTTGAATAGGAAAGAAAATAACCGGGCTAATCCAACAAAAAAACTCGAAGTCGGCGGAGAGGTGAAGCTCAGAAAGGTGCTGCAGATAATACGCACCGAGGACAGAGACGATGCGTTTTACGTCGGCCTGGGAAGGGACGACGCCCGCCGCGCCATCGGAGAACACTTCCCTACAGGTGTCGAAAAGCTTCTGCACCCGCTTGGGCATGGGACCGACGACCTCCTCCCGCGCCGCTTACTCTCTTATTGGATAATCTCCTGCCCTGATTCTCCGGCACCGCCAATTTCGCCACCGAGCGACCTTTCACCCGCCCGCAGCAGAACACCCCTCCCCCCACTACCAGAGCGCCGACCTAGATGCACGGGCGTCGGCGGGACGCACCCCCATGGAAGCCTGGAGACAGGGCAGGGACGGGACCGCGTCTGCTCAGATTCGACCCGCCGCTGGCTGGGGAGGGAAATCTGAGGACGGAGATGGATCGGAGACGGACGAGAGGGTGGTGGTTCTGGTTGCAAGATGGGATCTTTATGGAAAACTGCGGCAGAAATGCTTTATAGACCGGAACGAAGAGACAAGATTTGAACCAGGAAGGTGGATGTTTCCGGGTTCTACTCTGACGGAGGTTCCAGCTCAGCTTGCGTCATGTAAAATAGTTTATGTCATTTTTTTAATTACAGCATTAAAGATAACATCACATCGACTTTGATGTTGATATTTTAAAAATAAGGTTTTAGCAACAAAAGTAAAAATATTTAATATTAATCTAACCAAATTTTTTTAAATAATATTACTAAATAGGTGGTTGGCCGAGTAGAAATAAGCGCAGTATATATATATATATATCGGCATGTGTAAGATTGTTCCAGGGGTTTTATGCGGACGTGGCATAAAAGGAGTGACGGAGATGGATACCGCTTACCGGATACCGCCACCACCTACGGAGGAAGAAAACCGGGGGCCGGTGACAGGAGTCGGTCCGGATCGTATAAAAATTAATGGACTTGAAATCACCCTATGTATATCTTGTAAATTATGGACATCAGAATAGGCCGTTTTTTATTGTTTAATAAAATTAAAATCGGAATTAGTTAATTGAATATTTTATTTTGATAAAAAAATATTCACATAAATTATTGAGATCCTTACATAAAAAAATAAAAATTTATAATCGCTCGTAAAGAACTTAACAGCAATAAAAAATTTATTAGCTCATTTTTAAATGTTAGTTTATATTATAAATTTTAAAAATTAATAGGTTATTTTGATTTCTACGACAGGATGGAAATGGAGACGGAACGAAAATATTATAATTTCGATTTAATCAGAATCAAATTTAAAATAATTTATCATTTGAACGAAGTTTCATGACCTGTAATTAAGCTTCTTTTTTTTTGATTCGATGAGACTGAATTCAAGTATATTTTCTTGGGTGTGATCATTCCATTTTGTTAAGGTTGTCAAACTCTTTTAATAAAATTTTTATCTCCTCTATTCGACCTGGGTCGATTTATGACAAGTCTTAAGTTGTTGGATAAGATAACCTCTAACCGAATTTTAACTGTCTTTATTTTCGTGGTGTCTTTGATCTCCGTTAACTATGTTATTGTAATGTTGGGTTTGTACACTCATTTTAAATTACGAATATGAATATTTCGTGTGACCAAAAAAAGAGATCGAATTCAAGCTCAAGTTTGATATGAATCAATTCTTTTATAAATTAATCTAAACTTGAATTTTAACTAGTTGTTTACCAAACTTGATTTAAATTTAACTCGAATTAAAATTCCTTTCGATTTATTAAATAGATTTACTTGCTCGGCACTATATAAAAATGTGAATACCTGTACTTTTATTTTAGATGAGATAGAAATATGGCCGGTACTAGGTCGCAGACATGGAAAACCATACATTATATATAGAATTCGGGTTACCTCGGGAGGCTTGCGGAGGGTAGTACCTCCGTCTTTGACACAAACATCCGTGGGATCCACCTTTGTTACGTGGATCTCATGGGTCAAATTAGTATTCAAATCATAGTGGATCCATTTTTTTGTATCTAGGTGGAAAGAGTATCCTTCTCCAATGACAACTCGAACTTTTATATATATGATTTGTTCTAGGTTTATTTATTTTTACCGGACTTCATCTTTGAGCTAGAAGCTATTAATAAGTTAGCGTTCGGCGCTATTGATTCGACTGCTGCGGAATTCGAGCTCAAGCTTGAAATGAATGGCTTCTTTTGTAAAATCAATCTAAACTTGAATTTTAACTAGTTTTTTACCAACTTGATTTATGTTTAACTTAAATTAAGTCTTCTTTTGACTTATTTAATGGACTTACTTGCTTGGCACTATATAAAAGTGTGAATACCCATACTTTTATTTTTAACGAGATAGAATAATGGCCTGTAATAGCTAGCGGACGTGCAAAACCACATATTACATATAGAGTTTGGGTTACCTAAGGAGGCCAGAGGAGATAGTACCTCTGCCTTAGACATAAATATCCGTGGGACTCACATTTGTTATGTGAATCTCACAGGTCAGTCAAATCAACATTCAAATTATGATGGGCACATTTTTTGTGTCTAGACGAAGGGGAGTATCGTCCTCCGACCTCCGGAGGCAACCCAAACTTTTATATATATGGTTTGTTCTGGGTTTATTTATTTCTACCCGACTTCATGTTTGAGCTAGAAGCTATTAATAAGTTAGCATTTGGCGCTACTGATTCGTCTGAAACCGAATTCAAGCTCAAGTTTGATACGAATGACTTCTTTTATAAAATCAATCTAAACTTGAATTTTAACTAGTTGTTTACCAACTTGATTTAAGTTTAACTCAAATTAAGTCTTCTTTCGGCTTATTTAATGGACATGCTTGCTTGGCACTATATAAAAGTGTGAATACGTATACTTTTATTTTATGCTGTTATCTTATGCCATGTTTGATTAGAGTATTAAGAGTGTTATCATGTCAATTTTGATATTGATGGTTCTAGAGGACAGAGGGCAAATAGGTGAATATTTATATTCTAATTTTAAATTCGATGTTAGTAGCCAATGCCTTATTAAATCTTTTGAAACTCCAAGAAATGAGCTTGTGTGACACCATCAACCCCTATCTTGATGTGTTCTCTCGTGAGACTGCATTAACTTATTTCTATATTACTCGTATAAATTCTGAACTTTCACCTTCCAGCCCTCTATCGATTGTAATTTAACATTATGGACTGTACCCAATTAAGTAAAAATACCGCTTCGGAGTCAGCCCGCGTTCTCCTCCGGTCTCGGCTCCGACGGCCCGAGTCGCGGCTGAGTCAGACTCGGTGGGACCCCCGTGCTATATTCACGCCTTCTCTGCTACTCCATCGCCCCCCCTTATTCTCCTTCTCCGGTTCTCCGGCGAAGTGACTGCTGCGCTGGCCGGAACTGGAAGACGAGATCTTGAAGGGAAGGATAGGAAACCCTAGCCGTGGCGATGGTGATCACCCTCCCTCTTCTATCCCGCCCCAAAACCCTATTACCCGTTCTTTTCCTCTTCCTCGCCGCCGCCTCCGCCGCCTCCTCCCCTCTCGGTCTCGACGCCTTCTTCTCCGACCAATACCGCCTCGATCTCCATGCCTCCAACGACACCCTCCCCCTCCTCCCTTCCTCTCTCCGCTCCTCGATATCGGCCGCCTCCGGCCCCCTCGACGTCCCCTCCCTCCTCCGTCACCTCCTCTCTCTCCACCTCTCCATTCCCGTGAACGTCAAGCTCGCCGGCGCCTCATTCTCCCGCGCCGCCCCCAACCTTCTCCGCGGCCTCGCGTCCGCCGCTCTTTCCTCGGGCCAGTTCCAGACGATCGGTAATGATCCGCACCACCTATCTGTCTCCCACGTCCTCCACCTCGATGCCTCCCTCGCCGCTCACCACCTTGCTGCCGATGTCTCTTCTGCGATCCGGTCCCACATCGACTCCTCCCCTGCCCCCTTCCTCCGATCCGCCCTCCAGTCCGTGCCTTACTCCGTGGTCGACGAGGTCATCCGTCGGGACTTCCAGAAAGAGGATGCTGATTCCTCCCCGACGTTTTACATATACTTGCTGGATCCGGGGAAGCCGACGAGGCCTTATGCCTACTCCTACGACTCCGGAAGCTCGTCGCCGGCCTTCTCCCGTTGCTTTGGGAGCATCTGGACGGGAAAAGGTAGGTACATGTGGATCGACCTTGCTGCCGGTCCTGTCGACTATGGGCCGGCGTTATCCGGTGAAGGCCTTCTTCCAAGAGGTGAATTTCACCCACTGGCGTCGCTGCACGGGCGGCCAAAGTCCGAGAATGCGCTGCTGGCCGATTTAACGTCTCTGGTTCTAGGCGCCTACCATGCCCTTCTTGTGCCCTCCCTGAGGATCCCGGTCTTCTATGAGAACGAGCTCCTGGTGCGATTTATACATGTCCATGGCTCTGGTGATATGGATTCCGCTGGACTGGATTGGAATTCTATCCAGCAGACGATCAAAGAGGGTGGCGTACTGCTTAAAGGCCAGAGTCTGAAGTTTGAAAAGTACGAGGTGAAGTTCTCTGAATGCCCCATATGCTCATTTGCAGTTACACGTTCGACTAACTTCTACACCTCAAGATTCTTATTTGAGAATTACACTTTAATCGTGAGCGAGTATTTGGATTCGAAGCGGCTTCATCAGGTGCTGGTTGATTCAGTGGACGAGATACAAAGGTTGGCTAAGTTCACAGACGAGGAGGTTGGAAGGATATTGCCCGTGTACGTCTTTGATTTGGACTATGATAGGCTGCTTCCGCTTGACCGTTACCATCAGGCTATTGCCTTCAGGGACATGGTCATTGCAGTGAGGACTAGGAGCGCACAGACGGTAAGCGATTACAGCTGCAATGGTCGTCATGTGATCACTCAGACACGGAGCTTGGAGCGCCCAATTGTTGGCTCTGTTCTCCAGAGCATGTGGGGAGTTTCACCAACCCACTTGTCATGGAGCCCCCAGCACAACAACACAGTTGTTGATTATACATGGAGTGTGGGGCAGACCCCGTTCGGACCATTCTCGGATTCTCTTACCCTGTCTTTTGCTCAGAAAGATGCAGCTCGGAGAAATGTGCTCCTGACTTCCTTGAATTACACGATTACAAGTGGAATTGATGTGCTCCAGTCTATGGATGCTTTTGGAGGACAGAAGCTTCTCAAGAAAAACAGACATGTGGAGTTTGTGCGGAGGTGGAATTTGCTCAGGTTCAAACTTGACAAGACTGTTTCAGCTATGTCCCATTTGGACTATGACAAAGCATTTTATTATCTGAGATCATCTGATCATGATCTTTACTCTATACACACATTGGTCTATGAGGCTTCCCGAGAGCTGGAAGCTTCCTTGGTTTGTTTCAAAGATCCGCCATTTCCCTGGGTTACAGTTTGTGTAAGTGGAGTTATTTTGTTTGCTTTCTTTTATGTTTATTTGAAAAAAGATAAGCTATTCAGAAGTAAACGGAAGCAGTTTTGATGACTGGTTTAGGTCAGCTGAGCTGACATAGTTGGTTTCTTCTCAGTACAAGAAAAATGTTACGCTGCAGAAAGCTGATGGATATCTCACATGTAATATCTGTTGTTCATCTTGAGATGCTATCTTGGTGCACCCTGGATCATGGAAAATAAACACATGCCTTTTGTATTGTTCATCACATCTGACTGATGGCTCAACCTATCAGAATCTATTTCCAATTTTGTATTTTTTGGGAAATAGTGCTGCAGTCATTGTTGGCATGAAAATGTCTTTGCTCTTGTTGTAGCAATTGCAGATTCGATTAGTAGACTCTGACATTTTAGACTTGCTTGTCACAATATGTAACATCTACTGTGCCATTCAAGGATTACAGAGTAGTCCAGGATCAGTGGATGTGCTTTCTTGATTCGGCATATTCTCAGGCAGATTGACAGACTTCGTAGTGGATCTGAATCCATCTCAGGCTGGCTAAATCAGTTCAACCAGATCGGTGGACTACAAGTCAGGTGAGTCAGGCTGTGCCAGGTGGGGGCATACATCCACTTTACTACCCACTAAGCAGATTTTCCGGATTAGCTAATCCTACATACTATGGCTCCATTTAGCTGTCTTGATATTTCTTCTGGCAGAGTCTAAATCTATGTTAAATGCCTAATGCTACCATTTCCAAGTTGTCTCTACCTTGATACAATGATTGCAGGATCATGTAATTTTTGGTCTTTTATTCAGCGTCAACACTCAGTGATGCTCCCTTTTTATGATGGTTCACTGCTGGGGCACTAATATATCACGCAGAATTTTACTTAGCATCCTTGTCTTTGCACAATCACCATTGGTTTTTTGCTGACTGTTGTCAGAACAGTCATGTTAGACAGAAGCCACAAAACAGCTCCATGGAGCATCCGGCTAATGTTTAAATTTCTCTAAACTAGAAATTATCTAATCATGTCCTATCCCATATGACCTAATTGCTATCAATCTCTTTTTTTATGTTTGTATCCACTCAAAGACTAGCAATCAGAACTTGCAGTTGGTTTATTTGATTATTGTGGTTGGCTTCTTTTAACGTACCGTTACCTGGGTGCACCGTGATAATGGCTATTATTGCTAGTTGACATGACAGCAAACTTTCGTATCTCAGGATTTCTTGCGGTGAAGTGTGTAGTTAGGTTGATCCAAGAAAGTTTTCTTTCTGTTATGTCTCTTTAGTGCCATTGTTTACCTCTTGTCAAACTTCGAAAGTGTGAGATTTCTTGATGTTGAAAGAGGAAAAGAATGAATCATTTTTAGGTTGATCTGTCTGTCTTCTAGCTCTGAAATATAGGAAATCTCATGAAAACCTTCTGCTTGGATCATCATAAATTATTCCAGCAAAATCATGTTAGAGACAAGGTCTTATCATAGTGGCGGACCTGCGTTGGTTGATACAAACACTGAGGAAAGATTCGGGATTGTGCCTTGTTGGATCTTTATTTGTCCTACATGCAGGACGTCCGAGGAGCATCCCTTTTGCTTATCATTCGCTTTCTGTATGTTTCCTCCTGACTGCATGGACAAGTTGATCTTCGTCACACAGGTCGAAGGATCGACACACTTGAAATAGGTGATGGATTTAAATTCGTGTTGTGGGGGTCTGATTATGGTGAGGTCTGTCTCAGGTAGGTCAGAGTCAGACATGGCCCTAATTGTTTTGAATCAGATGAAGTCAGCTTTGTTTTGTACTTTTAGAGCATTATTTCTAACTTAGATTTTTATACTTTGGTCATGCTTATCTGCTCTATACCAATAACGAATCAGAAGATTTCACGGATCCAGGAAATTGAAGGAGATGAGTTACCTTCAGTGTTTTTTGCTGTTTCACTTGCGGATTATTTTTTTAATCATCTGCTGCAACGTGTCTGTGACTTTTTTTTTCAATTCCTTTGGAATGGGAAGCACCATTACAACCAGAAGAGCATTTTCTCTGGTTGGGCAAAGTGCAAGAAACCCCTCCATGTCCCCCGTTTGCTAAGACTAAAAAAATAAAAATGTACATGAATTGCAAATAAAGGAAAGGAATGGGTCAATTATCAATTCCTTGTCTGCCTTACAGGCTACACCCCTCCAGGGCCGTGAATAGGAACTGAACTTGCTGCTGTCGTTCGTAAGGCCCTGGTTGGTAAATATATTGAACACATCTATCACTATCAGCTTTGAAATTGATGGTGATAGAAATCATTTGACTATCAAATTAATATTAAAACTCTAAGAACAGACAAAACATGATATATAATATAAGTGACAAATTGTTTCAATTTTGACATTGGTATTCCATCTTCTACAAATATTAATATCAAAATTGATATAGTATCAATTTTGAAACTCTAACCAAACAGGACATAAGTTTTGATTTTTAATATTGAACTGTTGACTGAGGAAATCTTGCGAGATGATTGTGAATTTGGTACATATTGATATTCACTTATTGTGAAAAACAGAAACCATATGTGCATATGCATGCATATGTTTCATTCAGGGCTTGTTTGGTTGATTGCTGCAAAATATTGCAATTGTTTCATTTTGCAGTATTTTTTTAATTGTTTGGGGTTAATACAAAACATTGTAATTTGAAACACTAGTTCTTGTTTCTGATACATGAGAAAGGGATGGAAATCAAAACAAGAACATGTTATAGTTGTAATGTCATCTTAAATCATGTTGTCCCCAATTTGTTTTTCATGCCTGTTACAAAGTAAGCCGAACAAAAACTCGTTTTAAAATAAAAATAGAACATGGTAGGGCTGGTGTGTTTAGTGTGGAGATGAGGAGGGCATATTATCTAAACTCTATATAAAGAGAATGGTTTGGGTCTGCAAGGTTGCTGATATGATGCATTTCTTTCTGTGCGCTGCTTCATCTTTGTGTCGGAAAATGAGTGCTGATTTCAACAATTTTTCAAAGTCGCCAATCTCAGAGCCTGATTGCTTTCAAATTTTGATGCGTTCATATATTCATAGGGCATTTAACAGAAATCAGTGTGGCCAAGGGCCGGTCGGTCTTATACTCTTATTTACAGGGTCATCTGGGTAAGGGTGCCAAGATTATTTCTTTTAAGCGCGTAGATGCGCAGCACATCTAGATCTAAGAGTCCAGTAAAGTTAATGATATGACTGAAATTCATCAAAACCCTACTAACAATTTTAAAATTTGTATTCAAATATCTTTTTCAAGAAGTAATGATCCGCTGTATTTTTAAAGTGACTGATTAATGAAATTATGCGTCCACCCCCCGTTAAGATTAAAATTAAGATTAGCCTTATCCTTTTACCTAAGATCAGGATTAGCCTCAAGTACTATTTCCAAGTGCCAAATTTACCCGGGACGGAACTTTTAATTTTAGCTTTCTCTACCTATACAGGTGATTCGTTGCGTTCTAGCTCGATGATTACCTGAATTGAAATCTATGAGAACATTTTCCCCGGTTCTCAGTAGCAGCTTCACTAAGAAATCTCCACAATGCAGTTTCTACTTGATGATGCTATAGAATTACTGCCTGAAGTCACTTTGCCGTGTACAATCGGGTATCATCAAAATTTAACCTATTACTTCACGGCTTAGAAAGTACAATAGGGTATCATCAAAATTTATGAAACCAATTAATATTACCGTACATAATAATCTGGTTACTCTAGATAGATGCTGACATCCGTATATTCGGTTGGAACAATTAAGGAAAACAAGCGGAGAACGATAGCTGCGTCCAGAAGTAGCATGAGTTTGAGGGGGATAACAGAATTATGAAATGCATATACAAACAGATACGCTCTAGTAATGTTACATCTTGGAATCAGTAGTTTTGAGACGAACGATCATAAATACTCTAATTTTGAAGTTCACGTATTACAAAAAATCACCATATGAGGCGGACTTCGCGAAATGCATCGCATTGAAGCGGTAGAAATGGTTCAATCCATGAAGATGGTGTTCGTTAACTTCTGTT
Source organism: Cryptocoryne crispatula var. balansae (assembly GCA_036172225.1). NCBI lineage: Eukaryota > Viridiplantae > Streptophyta > Magnoliopsida > Alismatales > Araceae > Cryptocoryne > Cryptocoryne crispatula. The sequence continues at coordinate 1,921,729 of CM069935.1, forward strand.
CTTTCTCGCACTCGAGAGCTCTTTCTGTATATGTTTCACTTCGTCTTTCAACTGTTTGAGGATTGCCCTGGACTCGCCGTTTCCATCGCCAGGACAATCGCTTACAATGGTCGTCAGATGTCTCAAGCATTGTAGGTATTCTGCCCTAACGTCCGGGTACTTGAGTAAGTTTTGTATTTCTTCCTACATCACATTAAAACAGCACAAGGGCAGATCGTCAAGAACGGAGTGGAAGGAGGCTTAAACACGAGCTCTGAGAAATACCTTATGGTTTTGTAAGAAAAAAAAATCCATGGAGAAAAAATAAAGCTTTGAGAAAAAGTAATGAAGACTTGTTTATCAGCAGTTCACCAGGTCCAGCCCCATTTCTAGACAAAATAGGACGCGCGATAATCTTATGGTTTTTTGGAGCCTATTTCAGAGAATGACGAATGCATTAATCTATAGCCATCTCAGATATTTTAAAATGACAATTATAGACATTTGGACTATATATTTATCCTATTGTCACTAACAGATTATCAGCTCTCAAATTCACTTTACGATACTGTACATACTCAACAACGTTACCTTGTTCTCACTATTGGACTATATATTTATCCTATTGTCGCTAACAGATTATCAGCTCTCAAATTCACTTTACGATACTGTACATAGCATTTAAAGTTCTTACAGAAGACGTGTCCTCAACAACGTTACTTTGTTCTCACTATTTTGATCTTCTGCAATCTACAAAATGAAAATGGACTTGAAAAGGCTACTATATGTTTTGCTAATCTGGGTATAAGAGGCAATAAGCAGTCATGCACATCATACTTCATCCAGCAAACTATTATTTCGTTAAGAACATTGCAATAAGTTTCTCCTATGAGCAGAAACAATGACCAAAAGCCTGGGAACATGATATCGTTCCCCACGGCCCGAGCAATGAACTTAATTATTAGACCCACTATTCCTAGATATGAACTTAATTATTAGACCAACTATTCCTAGATTGCCATACCATTATTCCATGCATTACTTGTTCAGCTACTTCAAAAAACTTGATCTCACAAAGATTTCTCATGAAGCACTTCATTCACTTAACTAATTCTACAAGGATCAGAAAGAACAAAATTTTATGTTTTTTGTACCTCTAAGGTCACAATCACAATGGTGTACAACAAGTAGGAGGATCAGGGATCAGAAGCAGATAGGTCTGATCCTGGTTAAAATTAAATGCCTTGGATTGACCAACCTGGACTGATCCACCCCCAATCTACACTGGGCAAAGTTTCGGAAGCATAAAAAAGCAAAAAAAAAAAAAAGAATCAACAGATCCTCAGATGGAACTGATGGATCCGAAACAGAATAAACTGACTCAACCTACCTGAGTTGGTAAATCCAACTCAGCCCCATCCATCAGCTCCACAAAGAAACAATCAGAATTGACTGATCTGAACCTATCAGATCAGCTCTGTACCCTTCATGGTTGTCAAGGCACACACAAGGAAAGTGGGATTGGAATCAGCCACTAGATCGGCTAATGCCGATTCTGATCAGTTCCGGATCAGATCGGCAGAATCGGCATGAGAGAAAAACCAATCCAAAACCAGTCCCGGTCAGTTCTTAAAAAATATAAAAACAAAAAATAAAAAAACAGCAGTAGCTTTTCCATGGGATTCTAAACTGATCTGACTCTTTTGAGAGTAGAACCATGGCGGCCGTGGCACATAGCTGCTGCTGCATATTTTCCACCATATCCGGTCTGGTTCTAAGACACAGTGGCACAGCAAGGGCACACCTTTGCCTTAGCGGCCAATTTCGGCGGAAATTCGAGGTAAATCCCCCACCCCCCGCCCCAAGTCAAGTCTACTTATACCACCCAATCTCAAAAACAGCCAATATTAATCAAGATTGGCTGACTCCACAAACCATGGACACACCTTATTGCCTAGGCACCAAGGAACCGTTGCAGGGAGCCTATAAACCCAAAGCCACCATGGTGCTTGCCTTGCTAGGAACCCCATTCATTTCTACATGACTGAAAAAAATCTTTCAGGGAGACATTGCCCCCTTGACCATTGCGATTTGACCACATAAGTCAATCTGTGATTCATGGATGGCTATGTAATGATAGTGTAAACATATTAACATATTTCATCATCACTCATACTATGACATGTTCATGATTTTTAATTATAAATATATGTTATATAATTAAACATTATGATGTTCTCTCTTAACCTTCTTCTCTCTCTCACATTTAGTTTATCAAGATTAACTCGTTCCCAAAAACATATACCCACATACATAATTATATTGAAAAAACACATCTACAGGTATCACACATAAATAAACATTGATTATAACATACAAATATCATTGTAATTATGTTTGTACGCTTGTATATACACAATATTAACATATAATTTACCGCTTAGGTGCCGTCTTGTCGCCTAAGCAAAAATCGACAACCCTAGACATCTTGGATGCTTTGTTGCCTAAACTAAACAACTATGCTTCCCTTGGTGCACAAACTACAAGATTCCATGTTTTTTATTAATCCATCCATTCACCTTGGTAATTCACCATGAATGCGTAATTGCACGATGAAAAATAATAAAATGAGATGTGCCCAGAAGAAAAGTACCCAAAAAAATAAGTTACACCATGGTAAGAGCTTCAATCAGTACTTTTTACTGGAGATGAATACAGTGTACTGACATTAAAGTGGCTGATACCTGTCTGTAAAGTGAAATGCATTCACCAAGAGCCCATATGGATTCTGTCGCAGCATTGCCCATCTTCTGTGCCTCAAGGAAAAGCATATTCAGGCTAAAATAGAGTTCATGCAGATGATCCAATCAGATTCAAACATCATAAGAATACTACTACACCTATATGAATAAAAATGTACGGATAAATTGCAACCTCAAAATTACTACTTTCATCAATTTATTAATCTAAGATCATTTTACTTTAAATATACAAATAAAAATAATATGAATGTATATTTTTAATCTTCTATCAAAAAGGATAGGGTTTGGAAATTGATTACAGGTGGCAGCCTCATGAAAGAACATTGCTCACATGCCACATGGTAATAGAAGGCAAGTGGACGTGAAGTGGTGGAAGGATGAGGTGATTGATAGTATATTTCTGAACATTAAGCCCTTTCTTTCTATAGATGGCAGCTTGGGGAACATTGCCAACTGATGATAAAATCGATTGGTTAAACTTGCCATCAGGAGAAACTGTATTCTGTAGTATTCCAGCACAGTCTCAAATACATCTATCCCTAAAACGTTTGGACCATTTTCAGCAGTAGACATGAGTATTCATTGCATAGTTACCAACACGAGAAACAAAAGCAAGAAATGAGGGTTGAACTTTAGAATCTGAAAAATTTAAACTTCTGAGAACATCTTATTCAAAACTGTGCATGAGACTTATCTCGCACGGCTCCAAGTAATAAAAGAAAGAAAAAACTCATCTTCTTTCTCTTTTGATTACCTTCCTCATGTATGTATAAGAATAAATCTATTCAATTTCTAAAAATCAAAACAAAATTAAAGGAGATATAAGATTTGTAATTATGATTTGTTGAATTTTCTTCAGTCCAAGATCGGACTACACAACACAATGGAGTTCACTGCAACCATCCAAGTATGACAGGGATTCTTGCCTAGCAGCCATACTGAGCTGTATGGCCTTCTAGAGACAAGGATACTTAATGGTACGCACATGTCAATTCATGACATATTAAGACTGGATGCAAATTCCCTCGGGGAGTCGGGGTCTATTTTTGGCTGAATTCTTTGCTTCTAGACCTCCAATTAAAACTTCCATATTATTTAGGTGGTAATCACAACATGGTCACATTCATTGATAATCAAAGATCAAAGAATGAGGCATATACTACCAAGCAGGTAATATATACCACGTTGATAGAAGTTTTCTTTTGTAGCTCTGCAAGTGAAAAAAAAAGAGAAAAAGTTAGCAACACACAATGAGAGACTCACCCCGGTTTCTTGTAATTCATACTTGGAAACTTCCAGAAGTCCAATAGCATCTAGAGATTGTAACTGCAAGAGAACACAGCACAGTAAACAATTCTGAATGCACTAAGATTTTCCTGTTTCTAGGTAAGCGGTACATAGAAACATGCACTACTGGGCATTATCCTTTTCCCCTTTAACCTTTGCAAGCCTTAAGAAACACTGACATTTATACACAGAGGAAACTGATCTCATGGTTCTAAGCATTTTTCACAATTTCAAGTCCACTGGCATACAGTTAGTAGGTGAGACTGAAAATGGCACCATCTTTTTGTCATAAAGCAAAAAGATTTAATTCATTGCACTTGATAAGATCAGTTTAACTCAGGTCTATATTTTAGTGTCACATGAAGTGCACTGTCTTAGGGTTACGTGATTAACTTGTCTAGTTAAATATAGTTGACCCAATTTTTTTAGTCTCCATGTGAAGAGAGAATATTCTATTAGACATGGTTCTCATATTTTCTTTTGCTTACAGAAGTCTTTTAACGTTAGTTAAGTAAATTACATTTTTATGTTTGAATTTTAGAATGAGCTTCTGTTTTAGATAGGATACTTTGGACTTGGATTTTAGTTTTTGGAGAGATAATTTTTTGTAAAGTCATTTGGCTATAAAAATCCCTTGTATTCTCCAATTGGAAACAATGAATCCTTGAGAAAATGAAAAGACCAGTCTTGAGTGCTACACAGCCTCTGAGGGAGGAGCTCGTGAGGGGTATTTCGGCATGGGGCATATTTGTCAAAAAACCAGGAAGCATGACTTTCCAGAACCATAGGACACTTCTATTGAGTCGCAAAGGTCAAACGATTTTCTAGCAGGACCTGGAAGCTGGAACCCTTTACATTAGTCACTCAAAAAGAAGCATCTTCTAGCAACAGTTCATTCTGTTTTGATGTACGCTCCAACATAGCAGCTAATAATCCTACACAATCAAAGATTTCTAAATCAGAATTGGCCCTGGATTGGCCAGGATAAATCCTGATCAGATCGGGATGGGATCAGCAGGCCAGGCCGATCTGCTAAGAAAAAAAATGATCTAGGATCCACCTGGATCAGCCATTCAGAAAATTGAAAAAACAAAACAAAAAACATTCTGGATCATTCCAGGGGGAGGCCAAATCCAAGAAAATCGCCGCCTCCTGGCAGTGAAAGGGTGGTGCCGCTGCCCTTGCCTTCAAGGCTCACGTCAGATTGGGTCCATAGACTCAATACGCATGGATTCATCCACCAACTTTTGGCAGATCTCCTGTTTATTGGGTCTAGATACCCGAGATGCAGGAAACTGCCATATTCTTGGGTCCTCTGGACCCAATAAGTTGGCTTTTTATTTGCCTGTTTAGGGTGGAGAAGGCTCAAGGGCACCAGCCACTGCCTGCCACCTCCCGGCAGCAATTCCGCCAGTATAGGTTGAGACAAACCAAGAGGTAATTCTCATGGAATGCGATCTCTGGAGAATCTCTCTCTCCATGCATCCGAGAAACGAGATCGCCTAAACAAGAATATCTATATAACACCTCTAATACCTTGACTTCATTTGCCTATTACTACCCCTAACTTGATAGATGGCCTTGTTAAGGTTGCTTCATATATTGTCCAATTTAGTATGGAATTCATCCAAATATTCATATAAACATTATTGTTTGATAAAATTTTATAACTTAGTATTTTTATGACTATATATGTATAATTGACCCAAGATGTCATCAATCTCCTATATCCATATTGTTCAAGATGAAACTTAAGTCTAACATAAAATCATTGTATGTCTCATTAACAATGTTCACCCTCTCTGCGTTTGTATTTTCTTTTAATTCTCTCACAACTTATTTTGAATAGATTACAAGACATTTTACACTTAAATATGCATACTGATTGGTTTTTTTGAGATCCAATGTCCTGAGATTTTTTTTTCAAAATTTCTTCTTTTCAATCTCGATGAGATAAAATCGAGATGTGAAATGACAATCTTTGAGTAAGGTACACCCTACAAAAATAAAATCCGAGATCTAATCTCCCGAGATTTTTCTGAAAATCTCACGAGATCTCCTCTTTCACCCTTCTGAGACAAAGCTGAGATCCGAGACGGCAATCCTTGGTAATTTGGCCGATCCAACGAAGCTGAGCGAAACCAAGGTTGGCACCTACCAGTCACAATCCAAGATTGGCCAATCCCAATCGAGGATCTATTGATTCCATAAACCATGTCTACAACAAACTGATTCAAACTAAACTTCTGACAGGTAGGATGCCAGTGTCAGAGTTGACAAGAGAATGATTATGCCATAAGAAAAAAAATGTGCCACATACAACAAAATATTAAATAAAAAAGGATGTAGTACCAATATAATTAATGCTGTACGTCTATCCTTCCAACCATCTTCTGGAACTTTATTATTGAAATGATCATTTCCATTTTCTTTTGAACAATTCAATACCGTCTTTGCAATCCTATCAAGGCAACAGATAGTGCAGAAAAAAATACTAAGGTTTAGAAGAATGCATTCTATTGGTTAATTGATATGAATTATCAAGTATAGACTACAATGGTCAACGCTAAATGCATAACAACGATATGAACTGACATATATGAGATAGAACTATAAAACAAGGTTAAGCAACTACTTAGCTCCAGTGCAGTATCTTTTAAACAAAACAATAAACTGTGAAATGCGATTTAAAACAAATGGCACAAACTTGAGCAAGATAGAAGAAAAAATCATGCAAAATATCTAACCCTTCTGCCTCGGGGTACATGGTTGCACTGTGACCGCGTGACAAGGATATGGTTGGACCACTAGACATTGGATGATGTGGGAGACTCCAAACTCCTCTGCAATTCACAGATGGTCGGACTTACTTGTGATGAAAGTTAGGAGTTTAGGGTTTATTTTCTGGATTTCTTACAGTGTCCTAAAATGTTGGCATATTTGCAACTTCGTTAATAGTTAGATTGAAAAAGGAGTCTTTAAAAAATTAGAGGATAGCCGAACAATAGGTTAATATATGAGGATTTTCGTGTACTTGCCCTATAAAAGGCCCACTTTTTTTCTGAAGGCACCATGCAAAGCTGGCAGCAACGCATTAATTATGAGAAAGGACTTATAGGAAGTAGTAAAAGGATCTATCAAAAATGTAGATCAAAAGAGTAAATGCAAAAACCAATGAACCCCACAAGACAAAGGTCATACAAACTTCCCTACACAAAAAGGTACAATAAGGTGACTCTATCAAACAAAAAAGGCCAAGAAAGAGCTAAAATGCTGCATGAAGACATTAAAATGTTGCTCATTCCAACCTGCCATTATAGACCAATCCTTCATACATCTGCATAAATTTGGCTCGGATGCTGAAACAGTCCTTCAAAGCACCTTTCGTTCCTAGTATATCAAACGCTCCACAATATAGTCAACAGGAGTGACTCCCAAAAATACAATTCTGCCCAGACCACTTTCAAAAAAGCTCATCTTCGCAATAGTTGAAGTGTGTGCTGCTCTCCACCAAGAGTTGTAAGATAAATCCTTGAGTAAACTCGACATAGAAGCTGAATAACCCCACAAATAAGAAATAAGTGGTCCTGGCCCTTAATGAAGATACTCTCTAGTACCACTACTACTACTCCTGACTCCTACTATACCTACAACTATTCGACATCACTTCTCCTATAACTACAACTTCTCATTATCACTTCTCCTCATCACTACTACTACAAACACTACTGCTATTATCACTATCACTGCCACTAACATTACAACAACTACTAATATCACTGCCGCTATGACCATCACTAATACTAGTAGCACTATCATCATCACTACTATAAATACTACTCTAGTAATACCACCAACAGCACCACTATTGACATGACTCACTCCCACAAAGACTACTAACTATTGCTAGCATTATTGTGGTTGCTGCTATTACAATTACTTTTGCGGCTGATACTGTTAATGTAGCTGCTAATGCTCCTACTGGTTGTTAGTTGTTACCATTACCTTTTGATGCGGGACATGGGAAACTTGGCCATCTGGACGTGCTGGCAAGCCCAAATGAGCTCAAATGACACCGATTGGGCATGAATTGAGCGGACCAGATGTGAATCACACTGATAGCTGACTGAACTGAGCTAAAATCCACTGAACCAGACAGAAGACTGCCAAACCGATCAAAGAGCCCGCTGAACCGGGCCTAAACCCTTTAAAATGGCTTGAACCAGGCCTGAACCAGCCGGTTTGGCGTCTGAACCAGTCCAGAACTGGGCTCAGTCCCGGCCGGGCTGGACTGGTTTTTGGCCAGGTCTGGCCCCAGGACCGAACTAGGAGGGGTGCTGTGGCTGGCTCCTGGAGACGCTGGCCTCCGGTGGGGATCATGGAGACACCAGAGGTGTCGCGGAGGTAAAGAGGGGACCATGGCACCTTGTGGACGCACCCGATGGCGTGCGCTAGGCTGCGTGTGCGGCAAAACCGGCAGGGTGTCATGGCCAGTCCTGGGAGCATCATATGGCGTGAAGAGGATTTCAGTGGGGGTTTGTAGCGAGGCCGGAGGTGGTGCAAGGAGCATGAAGAAGACCCGCGGAGGGTCCAACAATGCCGAGGGTTCATTCGTCCGCAATGTGGTTCCTCCATCACCTTGTCCCCCAAGGCGTGGCAAGAGATGCAAACGGTGGTGATGGACGACATCTTCATGTGCAACTGGAGGGAGGGGTCAGAAGAAGCCCAGGATATTTGGGGGGGGGGGGTTGGCTCAGACAGCATGGTGCAGTCACCGATTGTCAAAACAAAGGAGGGACGGGGAAGGAGAGGGACGGCAACGGTGGTGACGAAGGATGGGTGGCAGACGCCGATGATGATAGAGGGGAGAGGGGGAAGGGGTGAAAGGGAAGTAACCGGTGGTCTTCACCGTGTGGGTATGACCGTAAACATCTAACAATGAAGGTGGAGGTGTGAGGATGGGGGAAGATGGAGTGTCATGGGGTGGTGGGTGGAGAGGGAGGTGATGCAGTGGAAGAGGAAGGGGGAAGCAGAGATGGGGGAGTGGGGACGGGCTCGGAGAATACGGAAGGGAAAAATTGATGAAAGGAAAAAGAGATGAGCTAACAAAAGGTGGTATGCGCTCAGTGGGACAAGAAGTGGATGATGGCAAAGGCAGTAAGAGCACAAGATCGGCTTCAACATGCGGTTCTGGCTCTTTAAGAGGCATCATTTGGGGGGGCTCAACAGAGAGCAAAAGAGAAGTTCAAGGGGGTGGATATCGGAAGAAGAATGGCATAGAGGCTTGTTAGAGCTTGTCAGAGCCAGCCTACGCTGAGGGTGAATGGATGCTGGCCAGTGCTGGAGAAGAAGGGGAATTGGGCTCTCCAGGAGGTGGTGTTCCGACAGGACCAAGTTCCCTCGCAAGACAGGAGCTTTCATCCAAAAATTTCATTTGTTCATTCATTTTCCATTGTTGAGAACATGAGCTCTTATATAAAGTTAAACATTTACAACAAAAAAAAAGACTCCCAACATACTAAACACAAACGTGTCCAATAAAAGACTAAAATATTAAAAGATTTTCTTAACTCTATTGACTAACAAAAATCAAATGCAACATCTTCTTAAAACCCAAACAATGCCATCTCCAAATAACTAGTTAATCTAGTCCGATCCAATCATCATCATTCTCCCCCGATTACAGAAAACTCATCCTCGAATTTTATAGTGCCGTATTATCCATACGGCCATGATTGGTACAAGGGATGGTGATGACATGACCGGTATGATGATGAGGAAGCATGATCTGCAAACCCTGAAGTGTCCATAGTAAGTGACCCAGACGGTGTCATAGCAACTATCAGGCTCCAAGTCTAAGTACTCTGTTAAGATATCTCTGGGCGGACCCTTGGTAGCTAGTGCCTCGGCCACAATCTCAACAATCAGCTCTATCAGTAGATCTATAATCTACGCAATCAACTCGGTCTCCATAACTCTGTCAGCCTTAGTCTCGACAAGGTGCCACTACTCGGTCGTCAACATAGTCAGCAACTCAACCTCAAGGGCTCAGTCAACTCAACCTCAAGGGCTCTGTCAACCTCGATCTCTAAGGCACATTGTAGCTTGTACTTTGCAACAAGCTCAGAACTAGCCTCATAAGTGATCTCGATAAGCACGTCAATTCGCTTCATAGTAGTTGGTTGCTAAGAACAAGTGTTGCCAATGTATATCGGCTCCCTCAATGATCTATACTCCCTCAAGGCAAGTCCTCGAGCAATTAATATCCAAGTTAGCTTGTCAATCAGCTAACCATTTAGATCCCAAGATGAGATAGTGACCGTTGAAAACTATCTCGCACCATACATCATTTACATATCGCACAATCCACGATCTCAATTGGCCTCTGACAATACGAGCAAACTGGATACAACCCGAGTCATTCTCAATCCTTTGAAACTGTAGTGTAATCAACTCCAGGAGTGACTGTGAAATGTAATTGTCTAAATATCTAGATAAAAATACGGTGACGTGCACCTCAAGTGGTAATGTGACGTCAAAGTTGAAATGTCGATATCCCACACAACACAAGGATCCCAACCCGTAAAAACAAGTCGGCATCGGCATTGATGCGGAACAAAAATATGGATGTCGCCATCTGGATGTGTCAGTAGGTCCAAATAAGCTGAAATATACCTAATTGGGCCCAAAATGGGCAGATTGAGTGTGAACCAAGTTAAAATCCACTCAAACCGAGCCGAAAGCCCTTGAACCAGACTTAAAAGGTGTTGAACCAGCTGAACGGGCATTGAAGCGGTCCTCAAGTGCAATAAACCAAGTTGAACCAGACTGAAATTCAACCAAACCAACCTAAACAGGGTCTAGGAACTTCGAACTGGCCTTGAAATGTCTATGGGTGTGTTGAACTAGTCTAAACTTGTTGAATCGCTCAGTAAATAGGTCTAGATTGCCTAAAGTTAGCCAACTGTGGCTTACCCATGGGGGTCGCCTTTGCTTGGCATAAAGGAGACCCCAATGGGGTTACAACGGACGATGATTGCCCACAGGCTCGTATAGGAGCCTCGAAGAGGCTCGTGGCGCTGCTGGAAGTAGCACAAACACCAGGGGCGTGGCGCCTTGAGGGCACAACCGATGGTGCACGAAGCCGCGCATGACAAGGTTGAGTGAGGTGGGAGATGATCCCAGCAGGGATCATGGTAGCATCTAAGGGCATCCGTCAATAGAAGGGAAAGCAACCAATGGTCATCACGGTGTGGGTGCATTCGTAAGCATCCGACGATGGCGAAGGTGAAGGTGAGAAGATGGGAGAAGATGGGGCATTGTGGGGTGCCAAGTGGAGAGGGAGGGAATGCAGTGGAAGAAGAAGGGGGAAGAAGAGATGGGAGACATGCTCGGGGAATACTAAAGGAGAAACTTGGCGCTGCACGCTCGGTGGGATAGTAAGTGGATGACAACGAGGGCAGTTGGAGCATAGGACTGTAGATACGCAAATTTGGCTTAATTAAGGAGACCAAACTCTTGTTTTCATAAGAAACACTTGCTCTTTCCGACTAGAGAATCCGACTTGGTGTAAAGACGATAAAAATCTGAAGGGCATAGCCAGCATCCTGACTTCGCGCCGCTTGGCGTCAACTTGCCGGAGTGCCTGGCTCTTCGCCCATTTTCCCTCTAAATTTTAAACCGGCCGACATGCGTTGTAGTGTCATACGAGATTGTAGGCATCTCATTGTCAGGACGTTAAGAATCTCATTGACAATTGTTGCCATAGATCACACGTGGCAGGGATAATGTTAGGCGGGTTTGTCAAAGTCAATTAACGACGCTTTGCAGGCCAAACGCCTGGGGTCTCAATCATGGAGCACCTGACATCCAAACTAGCGACTGACACACCACAGTTTACACAAGTCAGAGACGTACATCTATGTCGGTCAAAGTGATTATGGACGCTCTGGCAATGTGACGCCCAGTGCTCCTTAGCCAGGACTTCAGCCGTTGCACTATGAGAACGCTTTAGTCATCCCGTGGGCCTATAAAAAGAGATTTCTCCCCAATGTTTAAAGAGATTCGAAAAAAATGAGGGTTCCCGAAGGAAGTTCCAACCAGTTCTAATCAAGTGGCCAAGCTCCCCAAAAGACCCTAGAGAATTCCTTGAGTGTCCCAGCGGCCCCCCAACCCATCTAGGCATCCCTAGAGTTCCTAATTCCACCTCCAAAATCATACACAACCATCTTCACACCCTTACCATCTTACCCCCCATCATACCACCGAAAAGCCACCCAAACACCTCTATGACACTACCAAGAGGCTATTAATTCCTCCCTCACATTGCAAGGGACCTCAAGGAGCCATCACATTGAGTTGGAGCCCTTGGTAACTTTCGTCAGAGCTAGGAGAAGATTGTCCCAAAATCCACCTTCGGGGGTCTAAAGCACTCCTCCTTCAACGCAACGCTAGGCGACCCATGCCCGAAGCACTTGCTACCTCCCGAACGGACTAGCTACTAGTCCACCGACTATCTTCTTCCTTCCTCTTTCCTTCCTTTCTTTCCCCTTTGCTTTCACCATGCACATCATGCTAGCATAGTTCAATGCACCTTTAGTTTTAGATCAACTAGATCCTCCTTAAGAGGGGTTAGGAGTTAGTCTTAATCCAGTTCATTCAACCCCTTTTGCCATTTCTTTTCCCTAGAATAATTGCTACTCTATGTTGAGTTCTAATCGGTTATTCTCGTGTTTATGTTTGTGAAGGAGAAGATAGAACTTGCACAATCTCCCCTTTCAAAAAGGTAACGGTCAATCCCTTTCTCTTTTCCATCTTAGTTCCCTCAGTTTACCTACCCTTTTGAAGCCTTTGGCTCCTAGCGACCACACTCTTTCTCTTCCTTTTCCGGTTCCATTGTGCTTAGATTGTGTTAGGTACGTCACCATCCGCCCCTCGATCTTCTTCCCCTTCCATTCTCCTCATGACCCGGGCTGACTCTTCGATGTCCAAGTGACATCAAAGGTTGAGTAGTCTGAGGATCAAGGTAAGTGGGGAGAAGGAAAGAAGAGTGAGGAGTGGATATAGGCCAGTTTGTGGGAGACATCCCTTACCGTGCCAAGCATGCCTTTGACGTGGTTAACACAAACTGGCCCTTGGAACCTTAAGCAAGAGAACACACCACACACACACACACTTGAAGGCTCGAAGCACTGAGTGGGGAAGGGCACCGAGACCCGTCCACAAGGACCAGCTTCAATGTGTGGCTCTAGGGCTTGAAGCGGCATCATTGGTTTTGGGGGGGGGGGGGGGGGAGGGGGGCTAAAGAGAAAGTGAAGAAGAAGTGGAGATGGGGATGGTCTTCGTACGGTATCAAGCCCCCTACGCAAGATAAGAGCCTTAATTTAAAATTTTCGTTCATTCATTTTTCGTCGTTGGGAGCATGGATTCTTACATGGAGCTAACATTTATAAAAAAGGACCTCACAAAAAGCTAAACACAAATGAGTCCTCTAAAGAACTGAAATATAAGTAAGACTCAAAAAGACTTCAAATATTAAAATAAAATGCAGAACATAAACTTTAGCACCATTGACTAAAAAAAATCAAATGCGGCATCTTAAAACTTGAATGATGCCATCTCCAAATAATCAGTTAATCTGGTATGATCCAATCCTCATACCTTTTTTGGTCATTGTTACCATCACAACTACTGCTGCTACTACTATCCTTACTCATGTTCCTACTACTGGTTGTCATCCCCTGCGTCCAACTGTTTCAAGAACAATGTCAATGGATATAGTGTCTGATTAGATGTAAAGACCCACATTATTTCTTGGTTTGTGGCCACCAAGCAACAAGAAGGTTGCTTTATGTTTGAAATTAGTGCTAAGCATTTACTTTCCACATTTTAAATTCCTTAAAATGCAAATCTACAAAATAAATGCAGCTGTTGCCAGTGCTGCACCTACTACACCTACCACCATCACCATCGTGACTACTGCTGCCGCTGTTGCCTTTGGTGCTGCTGCTACTTTTACTACTGCTACTAGCGATGCCCACTACCACCAACACTTCTGCTGACTCCTGAATCCCTGATACTTCTCCTGCCACTGCTACTGCAATTTGGACGTCTCAAATCTTGCACCCAACATAAAACCAAGATTCTCCCAAGATCCCAAGAGACGGCAAAACATGATCGTGGTCCATTTTTTGGCCATTTACAAAAATAACATGGGTTGTTTCAGTCTACATGAAAAAATGGGTCATTTTAACAACATCATTACTAATCAATAAAGTCTACTGTCCAGAGGTTTGAATAAAACTTACTAAAACAAAGAAACAGATTTTAACCTCATTGTGCCATCTAAAAATGACCTCGCTTTATCAAGAACTGCCTTTGCCTCTGATATGTTAGCCTTCCTTAACTGGCTAGAACGTAGCATTGCAATTCTAGACAAATGAAGCATATTAGCAGCTACCTGTACCAAAGACAGGAAAACACCCTAGTTCAATATGGAGCCAGCAAATATTCTTATTCCGGAAAAGAAAGACATCTGCATTGACACCATCTTTATAGCCAAATGAAGCATACTAGCAGCTACCTGTACCAAAGACAGAAAAACACCCCAATTAAATATTGAGCTTTCAGTTTTGCACGGCCATATGGGACGAGTAAGACTTGTACATATATGAGAAAATCTAAGCAAAAAACAAGATAGTTCGGTATTCAGTAGTACTCAAATATGCTATTACATGAGGTTATATCTGTAGTCTAATATTAGTTCCTTCATCAAATCCACATCTCAAAAAAAAAAAGAAAAAAAGCTCAAGTCAACTCAACTCAAGCCTTAGTCTCAAATCACTTGGGGTCGGTCATATGAATTCTCTTTTTCCACGTCTCAAAAGAAAAAGCTAAAGGATGATGATTCCTGCATGTATTACCTTCACTAGGTAGATATCAGAGTGTGCCGTTTAAAAGAAACCAACACCAAGTCTTGCACAACAGAAATATTTAAGCCATGTGCACTAAAAGAGGGTACTAACATTGACATGACCTTCACAAGGTAAGTAATGATAAACCGAAATGCATAGTTTTAAAATATATATCAATTGCAGACCAACACTCACTGATGTGCACAAGAGAATTTCACAAAATGCAAGAATATCTGCACTAAAAGAGGACACTAAATGCAAAGTTATGTATCAAAAAGAACCACCTCTGGAAGCATCATTTATCAAAGAGAAAGAAAGAAACATGAACCTGGACGTGATCTTCATGAAAAATATTCTTTCTAGCGGTGAGGCATCTGCAGGACAAAATTTCAAGCTATGTACAAGGCCAGATAGCATCTGAAGTTGTAGTGCAGGTCAATAAACAAACTGAATACCTTTCCATGAGCTCCTGTGCTTCTTCTAGGTTCCCCATGGACTGGAGGGTCAATGCCAATTGTTCTGATGCAATAACAGTGTCCAGTGAACCCCATCCCTGAAAAGAAAATTAAAAAACTGAGGAAAAGAACAAAAAAAAGATGATTACCAAACCTAAGCCAAAAGAGATGTGTACTTCATTTACAGTATAAATATCCAGAGAGTAGGGGGAGTACATATTATCTATTTAGACATTAAACAATAAAAGCAATAAAAAAGAGTTTTAATATAATTTCATTATCTTTAAATAAATATCTATGATTCATAGAGGGCCAAGGTAGGGGTCTTGATTCCTCGGGCACCTAAGCAAGTGCCTTGGGTGCCTTTTGGCCCCTGCAGAATGTGCCCTCCTGCCTTGCCACGCAGAGAGTGCCTTGGCAGTCGTGGTTTTCCATATCGCCGAGATCTCGCGAGAATCTCGGTCTCGCCAAGAGGCCGAGATACGAGATCGCTGAGATCTCGCCCCATGTAGGCGTGGTTGATCCGCAACTACTTTACATCTCGTTTATGATAGTGTAAACATATTTAATATATTTCATTATCACTTATACTATCACATAAAAATGTGTTACAAGCATAGTTGTCAAGGCGCCCGCCTAAGTAGCGCCTAGGCGGCAAGGTGCTTTTTTAGCAGCGTCTTGCCAGGGCACCTTGCCTGGGGCCAAAAAGGTGCCCAAGGCGCCCGCCTAGACGCCCAAGGCGTCCAACGCACCCACCTAGGCACCCAGGCAAGGTGCCCTGGGTATTTTTACATGATTAAAAAAAAATTTAAGAAGTTTTACCCTCTTGATACCCCTCACAAGGGACACCTATTTAATGATAGTTTGAACATATTAATATATTTCACTATCACTTATAATATCATATATATTTAATATTTATGATTATAAACATATATTATATACTTAATTAAGTTCTCGTTCAGCTCTTTCTTCTTCCTCTCTTTGTCTCTCTTAAGTTTTAATTTATCAAGATTAACTTCTTATCCAAAAATAAATATCCACACTTTCATAATTACATATATAAAATCCGCGACTACTCTGCGCCCCCCATTTAATAATATTATAACAATATTTCACTATCACTTATACTATCGCACATATATATACATTTTATAATCATAAATGTGTTATATACTTAAATTTTATAAAAATCTATTTAACTCCTTTCTCTTTCACATACACATCATATTTACTTATATACATAGATAAAACACTCATATTCAATTATAACGTAAAAATATAATTATATTTATGCATATTTTTATGTATCACAACCTCCGACACAACCTTCCTTGAATACCGCCTTGACCGCCTAGGCGACGCCTAAGCGGCCGTCTTGTCGCCTAAGCAGAATCGGTATCCTTCAACGCCTTGGGCGCCTTGTCGCCTTGACAACTATGGTTACAAATTTAATACCATATCAATATTTAAATAAGATTATATACAAGTTTAAATCTTTTAGAAACATAAAGATCATATTTTTGGTATTGAAAGTGCTTTGTAATTGTTCATTCACACAGTTGATGTACAAAATGTGTTATATATTTTCATAAAAATTCATTGATGTACTCATATTTTTATAAGATATTATATTATGTTTCATACATATATACATTTTGATCCGAGAATCCGAGATCCGATCTCCCGAGATTTTTCCGAGATCTCTCCGAGATCTCTTCTCTTTCACTGCCCCGAGACGAAGCCGAGATCTGAGATGGCAATCCTTACTTGACACCTAGGCAATACCTAGGCAGGAGCCTGACCACTGTGCAAGGAATCTAGCCTTTAGGCATATTCCATGAAAAATTCTCATTTTGATTAAAATAAAAGTTCCACATTTTAACAGGCATGTGCAATTTGAGATCCATCAACGTTTAAGACCTTAGAAGTGCATTCAGTAAGAACACATCATTTTCCATCTCCTTACTCTTCTATCCTCAACATGTGGTTGTAGCTCGATACCATTTAGCAAGTTACTCCTATAGTATATTTTCTCTTCCATCACCTAGTGTACATCTATATAATCACATTTAGACATAACATTTACCCAAGTAATTATAAAACCTATACTTTTGATTAGCATTTAGCCATCTATATTATATCAGGCACCTTTTCCAGCTTCTTTGAGGAAAAAGTCACATTTATTTGAGATAATGAGTATCTAACCTGCAGCACCTTATTTATTTCTCTTGCAAACATTATCCTATATGACAAGGTGAAGTCCAACCATTAACTTTGTATTCTTGAAAATGAGAAGAGAGTGCATGGAATATGACAACAGACAACAGCCACCAGTCACTACCAGACAGCAGCTACATCTCCATCCCGCCAACTTATTTCATAGTTATTAATAACAACTGTACTGCATGAAATGTTAAAGGCAATCCCAAGTATGTAATAGAAAAAAAAATCCATTTACTCCTCGGGGCATCACAGAAGCATCAGATATGTGACCATTGCCGTCCAGTCAGATTTATGAAATTAATCTTCAGAGAAGTAGCAGAATAGTTGCTTCCAAACCTATTAAAATCTTCAGAAGTCAAACACGAGTGTATCATC